>JANUYF010000004.1:116856484-119256484 GCA_026167975.1 Phrynosoma blainvillii | reverse complement strand
CAATATTTGCCCTTCTCCAGTCTGCTGGGACTTCTCCTGTTCTCCAGGAGTTCACAAAGATTATTGTCAGTGGCTCTGAGATTACATTTGCCAGTTCTTTTAATATCCTTGGATGTAGTTCATCTGGTCCTGGAGACTTAAATTCATTTTTGTTAACCAGGTACTCCTGTATTACCTCTTTACTTATTCTGTGCTGCATTTCCCCTATTGTGTCCTCTGATCCATTTTCCTCAGGTTGAGCACCCTTTTCCTTTTGTGATAAGACTGAGGCAAATAAGGTGTTGAATAGTTCTGCCTTTTCTCTGTCCTCTGTTAGAATTTCTCCATCTTGTCTGTGTAGTGATCCTACCATTTCCTTCTTCTTTCTTTTGCTATGGACATACCCCCAAAAGCCCTTTTTGTTGTTCTTAACCCCTCTAGCAGGCCTGAGTTCATTCTGTGCTTTGGCTTTCCTGACTTTACCCCAACATGTGCAAGCTATTTGTTTGAATTCATCTTTAGTGATTTTGCCCCTTTTCCATTTCTTATACTTATACATCTCCCGTATAAAACGTAGTTCAATTGAAAGTTCTTTTGTCATCCAACCTGGTTTCTTGAGACACCTCCCATTTTTCCTTCTCATTAGAACAGTTTGAGATTGTGCCTTCAGTATCTCCCTTTTGAGAAACTCCCATCCATCCTGAACTCCCTTATAATTTAGTATTCCTGACCACGGGATCACTCCAAGTGTTTCCCTAAGTTTATTGGAATCAGCTCTCCTAAAATCTAGAATAAGTGTCTCACTATACCTAGCTTCTCCTTTCCACTGTATAAGAAACTCCAGGAGAACATGATCACTCCCACCTAAGGATCACACCACTTGCACCCTATTGACCAGGTCATCCCTGTTGGTTAGGATCAGATCTAAAATAGCTGATCCCCTTGTTGCCTCTTCCACCTTTTGGGCAATGAAATTGTCTTCAAGGCAAGTGAGGAATTTTCTAGACCTTGAAATATTGCCTGAGTGTGACTTCTAGCAAATATCAGGATATTTGAAGTCACCCATCACTACTAAATCTCTCCTTTCCAAGTTGTGGTCATCTGTTCTAGAAAGGCATCATCCAATTCCTCAGTCTGACTTGGGGGTCTGTAGTAGACTACCACAATAACATCCCTGCTGTTTCCTTCTCCTTTAATTTTTATCCAGATGCTCTCCACACTGATTTCCAGAATTTAAGTCCTGGATCTCTTCACATTTGTAAATATCCCTGACATATAATGCTATTCCTCCTCCTTTCCTGTTTGGCCTATTTCTCTTAACAAAAAGTTATACCCTCTATTCCTACATTCCAGTCATGAGACTCATCCCACCAGGTTTCAGTGATGTCTATTATGCTAGGAGTTCAAGTGCATCTTGTTCATATCCTATGCGCTGTGCATTAGTGTAGAGACATCTAATATCATGGGTCCTCCCCACTTGCTGCATGTGTGAGGTTTTTTGCCTCCCATTGTTAGGCTTTTGCATCATTTATCTTGTTCCCTCTATAACATTTTGACTATTATCGTCACCCCATGATGTACCCCTGCTTTCCAAGATACCTTCCAAGATACTGTCTCCCTCTCCCACATGAATCAGTTTAAAGCCCTCCTGATCAAATGTTTGAGGCTATTGGCAAAAATGTTTCTGTCAGCTGGTGTGAGATGCAACCCATCTCTTGCCAGAATTCCACCCTCATAGAACCACAGCCCATGATCCAAGAATCCTAATCGTTCTTGGTGGCACCATCTATGGAGTCAGTTATTCATATCTTCTATTTTCCTCTCCCTTCCTGGACCATGTCCTTCAACTGGGAGAAGAGATGAGATAACAACCTGTGCTTCCAGCTCTTTCAGCTCCCTATCCAAAGCCTCATAATCCCTTCTGATATTCTGAAAACTATGCCTTGCAGTATCATCGGTTCCCACATGGACCAAGAGGAAAGAGTAATGGTCAGTAGGCTTGAGAAGTCTTGTCAGCCTGACTGTCACAGGTCCACAAACCACTGCTTCTGTACCCCTCAACAAGGAATACCCCACCCTCACCACACACCTCCTCTGAGGCTTAGCAGTGACTGTTCCCTGCGGTGTTACTCTTAGGCTCCCCTGCACAGTCCCTGAGGACTGTCCCTGCTGGTCTTCCTCTTCATCCTTGATAAGGGAGAGAGCTTCAAGTCCATTCTGTAGCTGCAAGCTCCCAGAATGATCCCTGGTTTCCCTATTTCTATGTGTAACATTTCTCCAGCTGTCTACCTCCTGTGTGTGTGAAGTGACCTCCTCCCCAAAAATATCTTCTGTGTGGTCACTATCTAAGACCGTTTCTTCCGTTCTGTCCAAGAACACCTCTTGCTCCCGAATGTGCTGAAGTGTAGCTACCCAGGCCGCCAGCTGCTGAACTTTCTCTTCCAGAAGGGTTACCAACCTTCACTTGGTGCAGATGAAGTTCCTCACATGTCTAGGCAAGAAGACAAACAGTCCATAATTGTTGCAGGTGACTGCAGCAGCTCTCTCAGTGCCCATACTGAGATTTCTTAAGTAAGCAGTGAAACAGGACTGTGGGCTTCTCCCTTAAAAAGTCCACTGGTAAAGACCTACAAAAAGGGCCCCTGTTGGCTTGGTCTTTCACTAGGCTCTGTCAGCAAGCTCAATCAACTGGATTTATAACTCTATAGAGAGTTCTTGGGTGCTACCTTATTCTGGAGGCAAGTCTCTGACTCGCTTCCTCAGAGCAAAAAAAATCTCAAAAACCCTGAAACTCTTTAATCTTAAAAAAAAAAAAAAATTAAGGAGAACCTTTAAAGCAAAGTTTCCAGACCCCCTTCTGCCTCTGCTGTGCTTTCCCTTGCCTTGCAAAAAAATTCTGGGAGGAGTTATATTTCCTTTGTCATGCAAAACAATTCTGGGCAGAAGCTCTGGGAGGAGTTATATTGAACTTGGTGTTCAGCTCCACCCCTAGTGACTTACAGGTGTGACTCACAGAAGCCCCACCCACTCAGCAACAAACACACTCTCGCAAGTGTTTGTTTTTTTAAAAAATAAAATAAACATTCACCCACTCAAAATGGCTGCCTAGAAACTGCTTTCCTTCTTCTCCCTGGCAGGAACTGGCCTGGAAAGCCTCTGGGAGGAGTTCTATTGAGCTCTGCTTATGTAGAAAACATTCTGGTTTTTTTGCAGGAAATGAAGTCACCCTTATCCACAACAAATCATGTGTAAAATGTATGCAAAATAAATCCCAAACTGCAAATAGTCTTTGAAGCTGTAGTTTCCAAAGACTTTTTCACATCAGGAAATTGCTAAAATTACTCATTTTTTCCTTAGAGAAGAAAATTAGTGAAAAATTACATCCCTGCCCCTGAAATGTCTTGATAGATTTTCTGTTTCCTTCCTGTCAGCTAATCTTGACCAGAACAGGGGAGTTCCTCAGTGGAGACTATGGAATTAAGCTACACATTTCCAGACTATCATATGATACTGCACTGAAACTCTTCCAGATGTCAATATATGTTATATACTTCATGTATGGAATTTTTGCACAGTTTGTTACATTCTTGTTCTTTCATCATTCCCCAGAGTGGAGATAAATTTCAGTACCAATGCTGCTTGGCTTTGGTCTCCATTTGAGAAAACAGCAGTATTGACTGATACCAATTTTATAATATTTGGGTTGAGTTTTTGACAAATCCTTGAGATAAGTATAATCTGCAACTTAATGTAAAATCTTTGTGCCTTGCTATCTTTGCCTGCTACCTTATCTGGTATGCTGTTGAAATAACAAATTATTAACATATTGGAAACCATTTCCTACTCCACTGTTGATCATTCTGGACTCCTAACCAACAATATGTTTAATACAGAATGACAAGCCAGCAGCCCTAAAACCATTCATATTTATTCTCTCTGTCACCAATCAATGTGTGTGTGTGTCACTAATGCATTACAGATTATTTATTTTCAAGATGTATCAAACTATGCACTAAACAAAAACTGTGCTATGGCTTTGATCTTCACCCTTCTTGACACGCTCATTTTCATTGTTACATTACTACAAGAAATAAAAAAATGCAACACAATGACATCCATTTGCCAGTAAACAATCATTTTACCTAAAGTGATGCAGAATGACCTTTTGTATCACCTTGTGTCACCTCAAACACAATTACAATAGATTCTCTATAGGATTAAATCAATTAGATTGATTCAGATATGCAGTTGGATTGTGAAGGGCTGAGTAATTGACTAATGTGCAGTTGGTTACCCACCTAAAATAAAGAGGTTTTGGACAGGTTTAGAAGAACTAGGACCACAACATAATTAACTGTTTACAGCTGGAATTGCTGCAGGTTTATAAAATATGCAGGACTGGATGAAGTCAGGGATTTCATCCTCACAATCATCTCATCCAGTGTCACAATGATTGAGCTATCCTTGCTTTGGTGATCATCCATAGTCCTTAAGCTGGAGCCAACAATCCTTTGTGGAACTTGAAAAATCTCATACAAAATTTAGGAGAACATGCCATGTATCAACCACAGAGAATGTACATTGCCATTTCCCCCCAGTTTCCAGAGTCCCAAGGGAAGCCTGAGGAATCCCCTTTCATTATAAAAGTGTCTCCGGGTGGTCATCAAGTAGACATGTTAATCTCTCCCTTGCCGTTGTGACCACTTGTGAAATAACAGTGTTACCACTTAATAACAGTGTCACTATCTTTACTTTTCCATAGTCTTCCATCCAAATGGGTTAGAACAATCCAGGGATGGGGAATCTATTCTGCTCCTCAATAGAAAAAAAGCCTTTGCAAATTTCACATTTTGCCACATCACAGTGGATCAGTCAAGAGGCCTATGTGAGGGTGCTTGAGATTCCTTTATAAACTGGGCCTATATTTGCAATTTTGAGTTGTCAGTGTTTGAAAATGGATAGAGGAACCTGTCTCATACTGAATCTGACAACTGCCCTGTTTAATTCACAAATAGTTGTACCCCTTGACAGTCAGGAGTTCTCCTGCGTGACAGAGTGAATTTTGGACCTATTGCATTGGAAGCATGTTCTGCCATTGACCTATGCTGTCCTTTCCCACACTGAAACTTAACACAACAATGTAGAGAGCTGAGCAAAATGTAGAGAAGGAACTTATTTGTGAGAATACCACCTTAGATCGCTCCTTTAACATTATGAGTAAATACCAGAGAGGACTCACACACCAGATATGCAAGTCCTTTGCTGCCACTGTCATCAGTATTTGCTTCAAATGTGTTGGTTGTTGTAATTTGTTGTACAGCGATTATCTAGGTGTAAGTTGTATTTAACATAATTCACATATTTAACATAATTGTATTTAATAGGTTGGGTGTCTCCTGGACTCATCTCTGAGCCTAATGCCTAGGTTTCAGCAATGGCCAGGAGTGCATTATAATAATAAATCTTTCCTGCCTCTCCTCAAGGCTCAAGATGGGGTAAACATGTTAAAATATAAAACACAATTTTAAAAATAAAGAAAGAAAACACATAAAAGCAACAGTTAAAATTAAAATACAAACATATGACTACATTTTTAAAAATATACAAATTAAAACATCATGATTGAAAACTGACTGGATAGGTCTGCTGGAAGATACATGTCTTTAATATTGTTTTGAATACTATCAGTTTTTTTTAGCTGTCATATCTCCTCTAGCAGGTCATTATACAGTCTCGGGACAGCAGATGAAAAGGTCCTCTGGGAAACTGTTGCCAGTCTAGATTTTGACTGGTTGCAGCAAACATTTCCCAGAGGACCTGAGTGTACAGGAGGATTGTATGGGAGAAGGTGATCTTGTAGGTAACCTGGACCCAAACCATGTAGGGCTTTAAAGTAAACAACAACAACAACAACAACACACACACACACACACACACACACACACCACTTTGGGTTTTGTCTGGAAACTAACTGACAGCCACTGAAATGATTTTAAGATCAGTGTAATGTGATCACTCCTGGATGTAATAATAATAATAAAATAATAATAAATTTTATTTATAGCCCGCCCCTCTGCGGAGCAATCAGGGTGGGTTACAGCAATTTAAAATACATAAATTAAAACATTCATTTGCCCATCCCACCCTCCCACCCCTTAAAACAGTATTAAACTAATTATAAATTAAAACAACATGCTCCAAAAAAGACAAATAAACAAACATAAACAATAATACAATATGAGCAGCAGAAAAAAGGGCAGTACAGTTGTCTCCTCAAGCCGGGGAGTTATTCCTGGAAGGCCTACCAGAAGAGATCCGTCTTTACTGCTTTCTTAAAAGCAGCAAGAGAGGTAATATGACGGATCTCCTCTGGCAGGCCATTCCAGAGTCTGGGATCGGTCGCAGAGAAAGCCCTCTGGGAGGTCTGAGACAGCCTAGTTTTTATTGGCTGTCCTATTCAGAACCAGTTGGAGTATCCAGACTTGATACAGAGGTAGTTCAATGTAGAGCACATTGCAGAAGTCTAGCCTTGAGGTTACTGGGGCAATAGTGCTTAAGACATCAGCCTGGCTACAGTGACACATGCCTTGATTGCATCCCATTTAGACTGCTATAATGTGATCTATGGGGGGGGGGGAAGGGCTCCCTTTGAAAAATGAATGAAAACTTCAGTGAATCCAAAATACAGTGGCCAGAATGCAAGTTATAGGGAGCACATAACTCCCTTGTTAAAACAGCTTCACTGGCTACCAATTCATTTCTAGACACAATTCTAAGTGCTGGTTGTGATTTATAAAGCCTGATGTAGCTTAGGTCCAACCTATTTGAAAAATTGGATTTCTCCATATGAACCTGAAATGGTCCTAAGTTCTACAGGAGAAGACTTTATCTTGGTCCCACCACCATTACAAGTTTGCTAGTGACGACATGGAAACCTTCTCCAAGGCTACACCCACTCTCTGGGCACTCTTTGCAGGTAGGGAGACATCTCTGCTGGCCTCTGTTGGAGAAAAAGGTCAGTGTAAATGTTTTGTGATGCTGCCTACTATGACATAGTGTAAGGGGCAGAGCTGAAGGATTTATAAGTTAATCCCTCCTCCCTCTCCTCTCCCTCTTTCAGTTGACTTCACTGAGTAACCAGCTGAGGATTTAGAGCATTGAGTGATGGTGAGCAATGCCAAAACAGAGGAGACCACACAATGCATGAAAGTGGCAGAGCAGTTTGGTGCTGATTAATGTGCTGGCGGATGCCTGATTGAGCCACATCTTGCCATTCCTGTGAGCAGGTGCATTGTCCTGCAAAGAGAAAACACCTTTCTGCAGCTTCCCTCACTGTTTTTCCTTCAATGCCTTCTTTAATCAGCACAGCAAGTTAGAGTATTATTCTACATTAACTTGGTCCTTCTCAAGCCCTTCTCAAGCTCATCAATCATCAGAATAATTTCCTAATCCCCCCAAGAAACTATGGCCATAACTTTTCCGGATGACCTTTGTGTCTTGAATTTCTTTGGCTATGGAGAACCTGAGTGCTACCACTGCGAGTACTGTTGTTTGGTATCTGGAGCATGGTAATATAAAATAACTAAACAAATGCAAGGAAGAAAGATCCAGAGCTTGGAACTAGCTAGTTCTCTCTCTCTCTCTCTCTCTCTCTCTCTGGTTCTCACAATCCCCATGTTAGAATGGACAGTGGCTATTAGACATTTTCCAAATTTTCCAGATTGTAGTACAAGAAAGTAGCTTTCTTAGCTCTGGATAATGGATTGCTATTAGCTATGAAACCTATATGGGATTCACTCATGAGTATTATATCTTTGAGTAAAAGATCCTGGGGGAAAATAGTGGGTGAGCACTGTTGCCTTAATGTCTTCCTTATAGACTTTCAGCAACATCTGACTGACCATTGTTTGAGATGGGATACTTAACTAGATTGACCCTTGTCTGTTCTAGCAGCACTTTTTCTAATGCTTTTGCAACCCTAAACTCCTATAGCAGGTTTCATCCTCTGTGAACCCAAGGAAGACCCCATGCACTATTACAAGATGACACTTTAAACAAATGACTGTTGCTATTTCAGAAAACATAAAGTAACTTGAGGCTTTGCTATGTCATTGAATTGTTTCTTTTTTATATCACTTTATTTTTGAAAAGCCTCATTATTTTCAAATGGGCAGGCAGACAAACATGCCTTGAGAAGAATCGAGTTCATGACTGTCACAAAACATTGGAAGTCAGCATGGTAATAAGCCAATTTCAGTGGAAATGATCTCATTAATGCTAACTTTTTGCTGACTCCCAACTGATTCATGGATGCTTTGAATAAATGAAAAAAAGACAGGGTAGGGAAGAAAAAGGAAATAGATACAGAAGAGATAAGAATTCAGTATGCTTTCCTCACACAGCTTCGATCTATACACCAGCTGTGGCTCAAAGAAAGTAAACTTCTCAGCAAAGCACATACACAATGACAGAGAAGAGAGAGAGTTCCCTAGTATAATTTGCAAAATGCTAACCAAACATGGAAATAAAGAGACCAGACAACAAAGATTGGGTTGAAATGGGCCACCTCATTTTAAACTTATTTTAAAATGTATAAACTTATTTAATCCTTAACCCCTGAGAGCTACAAAAGGGAGGAGGAACATAGGTGCATGCAGCTGAGGCAGGTAGTCTTACCCTCCAGCAGATGGAAGCATCTCTGATGAAGCAACAGGACTTGTTCCCTTGGTTTTCAGATCCAGAATGTGGCAAAGATCACATCTCTTCTTCCAGAACCTCCAGCCAAGCTGCCACTGAAATCAGATCTGAGCTAGTAGGACATGATCTAGAGGTGGATAGACATTACTCCCATTTAGAAGCCACGTGAGGGCCTTGGCTCTTTCCAATGCTGAAAAGCAAGGCAAAACAATGTTAAAATTCACCATTCCCTCATCATCCAATTGCCTTTTTTTTGGGGGGGGGGGGGTGCCCCATAACAGAACCCAGTCTAAGCCCCTGGCTGGAAAAATGGAAGTCAAAATGGTATAACAGGAGTAGTGCTATCAGAAAGCTCAGAGTAGCTGAAATTTAAGAAAACGGACTTAATATGCAGAGAGAACCTACAACTCTGGAGAGCAGGTTTTGAATCCCTGCTTGTCCATTTAAGCCTACTGGGTGGTCTTGGGCAAGTCACACTCTGTCAGCCTCAGAGGAAGGCAAGGAAAAACTCTCTCTGAATAAATCTTGCCAAGAAATCCCCATGATGGATTCACCTTAGTCTTGCTGTTAGTCAGATATGGCTTGAAGACACACAAGAAGAAGACAAGAAATATCAGGTTGAAATACCACTGAACATAACTCTGAATAAACCCAATCACCTAAAAAATAAGTCTCACTTCACTGACTGCTACTCATGGAACATAGCTAGCTAGGGAAACAGGCAAAAAAGCAATAAAGAAGTATGATCTGGACCCAGCTTGTTCACCACAATAAGGAAATTCAGCTATCTGGGATCAAACTGGCAAGGACTGTAGGCTATTCAAGAGCAAAAGAGAGATGAAAGCAATTGCTGACCAGGCCTGAGAAGGCATGAAGGGAAATTGTGGCATGTGCACACACACTGGCAAATAATGCACAATCACCAAGACCTAAATGGAAGGGGGTGACAAGCCTGCATGGTCTTGGAGAATCCAAAATGAACTGTGGTAACTGTCCCCATCTCTCATAGTAGCATGTCCAAGTAGTGAAAAAATGTGGAGCCAAGGCCCAGCAAAACCAGACAGTGGTCCAATCACTCACTGTCTAGGCTACACTGTCAAAGCAGTATGTAGGCTGCAAAGAAAGTAGAGTGGGCAAAAGAAATGAAAAATGGCACCTTATGTTGCTGTCACCTCCAGATGAGATACTTGGGCAACCAAGAAACCTCTGCTGAAGCCTGTCAGCTGCTACTCTCTGTTGTGAATTGCAGACAAAGCTGCAGGGCACCCACTAACTCCAGGCAAGCAAAGCTTGCAACTGCAATGCCATCATGACCATGTAACCACCACTTTCTCCCCAAACTACTCCTCTTCTCTTACCCCTAATCATTTCCTACAAACTGTAGGCCCTTGTGTGGCCTAATACCAATGCACTCCAGTTGGCTTGGCAGTCACCATTAGAAAAATCTGAACCAGGGAGGTATAGGCTTATACTCCCTGACAGCATGGCGGTGTGACCATACCACACAGCCTCTCTTTCTCCCGAGCCAGCTAGAAAACTCATCTCCCACACCCAGTCCTTCAGGGGGAGGGAATGGTATTACAATTCAAATTTGACATGAAACTTTTCCAAGCAGAAGTCTCTGATAATACCAAATTTCACCTCATTCTAGTGAGTCATTTTCTGGGTATCAGTTATACTACAGTCCTGCTGTCCTAATGCCTCATTATGGAATGGAATAGAGATGGAATGGAACATATGGCCCACTTTTAACATAGAATCAGTCCGGCACCCTCCTTCTGATTAGAATCAATATGTTCACTCATCTAGGAATTGCTACCATTCTGCAAAATACGAATATGTCATAATTGGCAGATGCTTGATTATGCATGTATTAAATTATTTTAGAAGTAATCATGGTTACATTTGTCAGTATTTTTAAAGGCTTTTTTTAAACAAAAGAAGCACTCTTGGAACAACCATGGATTTTCATCTTAAAAAGGTAACACAGTTATTGTCCAGGCATTATTGATAAATTATTGTACAATTAGGGAAGATGAAGAGATAGGTTGTTGACAGCTACATAGCTGCTAGAATGGTAGAATCTACTATTCTGTACTATTTAAAACTGTAGGCCTATTATCACATTTTAAAAATATGTTCAAACACAAAGCACAGTTCTGTTGCCCTAGCAGTCAGAGTACATGAAAACAACCACAAAAATACAACAAATGTTTTAAAAAAAATTGATCCTATGAGAGCAGTTAAAAGCAAAATCATATCCTTGCCAAGAATTGTTGAAAATAATGTAAGCAGCTACTCTGCAATTAGTGCAAGTGCAACACAAACAAGAATAGTCTTTTCCCAAGGTGGTTTAGATGGTCCAGATGGTTTAGATCTCAGCTCCATCTAGGAGCTAATACTAAGAAATCATGGAAGCTGAATTCCAAAACATCTCAAGGTAACTACATTTAGGGATATTATCTAGATAAAAGACAAACAAAAGTAATTGTTGAGTAATAATAAATGTGCACTGTTTTCCACATGTCCTATTTCTCAGCATCTCAAAGACATTTGGTTGGCTATCATGAAAAAAACAGGATTGTGGAATAGATAGGTCTTTAGTCTGAACAAGCATGATTCTTCTGATGTTTTCATATTCTAGCCTATAAAGATAGCAGTGGCATCTTATTGGTTAGGTAACAATATTGTCTTAAATAAAAAGTGGAAAACTAATAATTGTGGAAAAGTTCTATTCCAGTACATCTTCAGAAATTATATCCATTACATACAAATCTGGATTTTTCTACCTCATTCTGCTGCATGATGAGAAATGTGTACATAAATGAAGAAAGCATGTATGCAGAAAATGGAAGTGTCACACACCATTTTCTAAAGGCTTTTGCAAATGATGATGGTTCATTCAATCCAATACTTGTGCCTAACCTTGTTTGCAAAGAGAGATTTTTGAAGACAGGGTTCCTTGAATAAATTTGCCCTACCAGCATATATGGTAGGCTATTATGATGCTTATATTCCTTTTGCAAGTACATTATAAACTTGTTTTATGCACATACACATTGGTAATATGCAGCAGCTGCAGCAATAAAGGCAAATAACTTCAGATCCAGCATTCTGCCAAATGAATGAAACAGCAGGAAGGAAACCTATTTTAGTGAAATGGAATGGAGTGTAGTGGAAGAGGACACTGTTTGCTGATGAATCAGACCACAGCAGTACAGAGAATGCTCTTAAGTTTCATTTTGAAATAGCTGAGAAAATACTTCATAGACCAGTCCATTTGCTACCTCTGTCTGGTGCTTGGGGAGGAGGCAGTTCATTTCTACTGGCACAGAAGCAAAAGGTATTGCAAAACATGAGTATTTAGGCCACATTCTAGACAACCCTGATTCTCTGATAAGACTGCCAGTGCCAATGAAGCTACATAATCAAGTGGAAAGGAATACTTTCAAATATTTAGAATTTTAAAAATATTTCTATTCAAAATATGAACAAAAACATTGTTTTTTGGAATGTGTTTTTAAAAATGAAGTAATATAATGTAAAGTACAATAAAATAAAAATCACAGGCAGATTGGGACTCTAGATAGGCGGTGTTGTATTTTGAAGGGCATTTCTTGCACAAAAGGGCAGGCAATGGGACTTCAGAATTTTCCCTTCCCACTCATCACGGGCCTATACAGACTGCCAGAAATAATGCAGCTTGAGGCCATTTTAACTGTCCTGGCTCAGTGCTAGGGAATAATGGGATTTTTTTTTCTGGGACATTGAGCCTTCTCTGTCAGAGAGCTCTGGTACCAGAATAAACTACAGTTCCTATGATTCCTTAGCACGGATCCAGGACATTTAAAGTGGCCTCAAGATGCATTATTTCTGGCAGTCTGTAAAGGCCCTACCTTCCCTATGGATTTTTTTTGAGGGGGAGGGGAGGTCAAATATGAGGTTGTCACCATATCTTTGTTTGCTAAGAATGGGTATATCTGTCAGTTATGCTTTTCCCCATATTTGAATTTTGTGAATTTTGGTATGTTATAATAAAAAAATGACTAAATTATTATTCATTGTCTTTCATCCTTATTGTTTACCAATACCACATTTAGACTAGCCACTGGAAAAGCAGTGTGTAGAAATAAAATGAACAATCACTCTCACCACTGCTGCCTCTTGTTGGAAGTGAAATATATAATAAGTTCTTCCTCTCCTTGGAGGACTTGAAGAAGAGTCCTATGCATTCTTACTACAAAATATGCTGTTTTGAGGATCTTGTGACACACAAAAAAAGATGAATATATTTTAGTATAAAATGCAATTTAACAAGACATACAGTTCAAATAAAAAATAGCTGAGTTATAAACTCTAGTTTCCTACATACAACATTTACCTATTTTGTAGAACTAAATGTTATTATGAGCTAAGAAGAAGGAGCAAGGTGAGATAAGCAGCCCTGGCTCCCTGCCTCATTTTCTGACTGATCCTTGTCTCTGTGACTTCTTATCCTATGATATAAAGAAGAGTTGAAGAAGAAAAACAGTTATAGAGAAGAGCTGAGGAAAGTGCTCCAAGGTAAGATATTGTCAGGTTATGCCCAGTGTGATTGAACCACTCATAATTTCTCTTCAACTATTTTTCATATAATATATTCATACTTCTCTCTTTCTTACTCTCTCTCTCTCACTAACTCACCCACATACAAAGACTGAATTAATAGTTATGAAAAAGTTATAATTAAAAAATATGAGAAACATGAAACAACTCCCCCCATTCTGTAGCTCATATCTCAATGCACCTTCAAAACATCTTGTGTAGAAATGGATAACAAGTGGTCCATGGGCTACAATGACCAGCAGTGGCTTTTTGTGGGCCACTGTCCCCAGAGGCTTGTGCAGTCATCCAAATGCCCACTTCCCAATTTCTTTTCTCATTTTCATGTCCCCTTTTCCACTTTCTCTTCCATTTTGCAAGGGAAGGACACTCTGAGGGAAGTAACTGTAGGGTTCAGCAAACAACCAATATACAAAGATGTGTCTCTTAACAACCAATAACCAATTGTGTGCAAGACCCAGTGATATTATGTTGTGTGCATTGTGTTACACTCATTGTTCCAAGAAGTGGAGGTGAAGAAACACAATATCAGAAGTTATCTGTCTCTAATAATATCTAATTAGATCCTTAGAAAAGCCCACACAGCCCCTCACACTGGAAATAAAAGCAGTCAGATGGTAAAAAGTCACTTCTCCTTCTCAGCCAATCAAGTTTATAAACAGCCAGATGACAATCCTGTAGAGTTTTGCTTGTGTGTCCTTTGTCTCTGTATCTGTAGTCAGTTGGTGGGTCCAAAGGGTTACACTGAGATTTGTTCAGTATTTAAAATAACAGCAATATTGCTACAAATTAAAAATCCCAAAATACCCAGATCAGCTTGCAAAACTCATTGGATTCCATCAAAGCAGAACTTTCAAGTGTTTCACACTGTGCAAAGCATTTCCCATGTGGGTGGAAAAACTCAAAATGTTCTGCTGCTCAGAGCCTCCTTCTTCACACCCATGATCCATAAATGAATGCATTGCATTTCAACTCAAGCTCAGAAGGAACATGGAAATGAAATGTGTCAGTCATTCACCTGTTAACAAGCATCTAAATAAAGAATTTAGATTAGAGCTAAATGACTATTTAATGAAGTGAAAAAATAATTAATATTTCATCACTTGTTAAGTGTGAAAGCAGAAAATAGATATAGTCTTTCCCCACTTCCTTGGCTTGGTTCTATGTATCACACTGTACATCTGGAGCTGAGATGGAGAAATATTTTAAATCCTTATTAGGATTGCCAGCTCTTAATCCAGAGATTGGCACTGTAGATTTGAAACTGCAGACAAAGGAGGAGTCATTTAGGGCTGAATGAAAATTTCTCTTGAATCTGAGGAATGTGGTGCAACTTTCATGAGTTTTCATGTAGGAAATATACACAACATAAGGTTGAGTGAGGAGGGCTTACCCTTGTTTGCAGATAGTGTCTTCTAAATCATAACATGTGTTTTAATTTCCTGCTTCAAAAAGCTACACAGAATTTTCCATCACTTGCCAATTGTTTGTCACCATATTCTAATCCCTGAATACCTCAGATATAGAGACATATGGGAAAGGTATCACATGTCATTGCAAGGCTTTGAACAGCCCTCCATTTCCAGTACCACCAAAAAACATTACGTTCAGGCAATTCAGGAAACTGTTGGAACTAAGAAGAATTTTATGATGACTGCTCTGCCCCCCCATAGAGAGAGAGAGAGAGAGAAAGGAGAACAACCATGGATAACACCACCCTCTACTAATGTCAAGTCCTCCTGAAATCTTCCCCCACACAACTTTTTTGTGAAGAGGGGGAGAATCGCTCTCATAACCATTAATGACACAGACAAGCCATATTTTCATAGTACTTTTAGATACATACCCTTCCTTTCTTGTTGCAAAGTATTCACATTTTGATGCCACTTTGTCTATTAAGGCTTCATCCTGTAGAATCCTTGGATTTTTAGTTTGGTGAGGTACTGTGCTAGGAAGTTCCACTTCTCTCTCTTGGACTGCAGCACTAGTATTTTCTACAAGAGGACACAAAGTACCTCCTAGCACTATAGATTTTGAGATACTACTTGCATGATACCACTTATGTGGTATCCAAGTGCTATAAATGTACAACGTAGATACACCCCAAGAGTTTTCTTCACAACAACAGGTAAAGGATGGAAAACTGTCAGCTTTCATTTCTCTCACATTCATTTTTTTAAAACAAAAATCTCAAGTTATTGCTAACCTGTATATGATCAAGCTGTCAGATTTTGATTTTAATTGTTTTATTTATATTTATTTATGTATTGCTTTGCTTTGCTTTCCTGCCAAGGCTTTTTTGTCTAAAAACACAACAGTGATAAGAAACATGCTCCCTTGTTGCATTTCCCCTTGTGTAAAAGCTAAACAAGGGGAGAGAAATAGAAATCCTAAACACACAGTGTAACTTAAGAATTCTTGCATGATGTGCCAGAGCATATTCTAATATGTTTTGAGAAATCACTAAAATAAACAAGGGCTCCTCCAGATTTAAACACCAGCAAAGGTGACTGTTTTCTGTGTCTCTGTACAAATCATTGATCTAGCTTTGTCTTCTTCCTGTCAGCTTCCACCAGGGATCAGCAATTTTGTTTGTCTCACCCTCATGTGTGATTGTGTCATTCAGTCACCCATAATGCAAAGACACAGCAAAATTCCCTACCCATTTATTGTTGTTTGTTTGCATTATTTGCTCTGTATTAATCTTTCCATTATTCCATTACTCTGTCCTTGCCAGGGCTGGCCTAAGCCACTTTGCTGCCTGAGGCAGAATGCCAAATAACACTCCTCCAACACACCCCAAAATGCTTCATGGTATCCAAGTAAACCACTATATTTTGATCCAAAAGTGCACCTCTGTTTTACAGGTATGTGAGCAACATGTCCAATTATAATTCAGAAATAAAATCTGCTTGAGTGATCAGAAACCTGGAAACAACTGGTATGGCTCTATTGTGGTTCCTTTCATATTGATGTGCTGTGCTTGGGTGATTTCAGCTTTGGAGAAAGAGATGATATGTGTATGATACTATCCTCAGAATTAATGCCAATTTCCTGCTGTGATTTTTTTGGCTGTCAGAGAGTGGTCCTTTAGTACAGGGTCCTTTTGCTTCAATTTTTTTTTTCATACTGGCAAAGTGTCAGGAAGAAGAGAGATATTTTCTTGTTCAACATTGTGATTTCTAGTGATGGACAGTTCTTTATTCAGAAGTTAAGTAGGTCTCAGGAGTTTCTAGTATTTCTGTGAGCTTGGATTGATAAATCAGCCAGTTTCTGCTTTTCTCTCTCTCATTCCATCTCCCTGGTGTTTTGAACCAGGTGCTCTTTCTAAAAATGCTTAGGCTTGATGGAGTTGTTGGGTGTTTGGGAGTGTATTTTTTAAAAAAGAAAACCTGACAGCTCTCCCTATTGAGTTTTGTGAGCTGCTGTTGAAATCCACAATACAACCTCCCCACCTCTTCTTTTGGATATGACTCATTTTATGCTGGAGCTAGCTGATCATCTGTTGTGACAGGATTCTATAACCAGATGTGAGTTTGGCTATAGAAGACTCCTCAGGGAACAACACTTCTCAAAAAGAGCCCCCTTTTTTATTAGGGCTGTTGGTTTTGTTCTTTTTATTTCAGTGCTGCCTAGTAAAGCATTTATCTGTTCTCTGTCAGGAGATGACTGTATTGCCTAGATAGGTACATGTTGTTTTCTTTCTACCACAACAGAAGTGTGCAAGTGAAGGAGAGGAGAGGGGAAGAACAGAAGGGAATGGGCACACCCTCAACAAATACACCAATGGTTCTATATTATTGAAAGCTGATCATTTTAGTAGTTAAGAGAGAGTTGTGGGTTTTAATGTTCAGCTATGTAAAAAGTTAGACTTACCCTGACCAAGTGATTCAGTGATTTTGTATGTGCCCAGATATATTTGCTTTTAATTTACAGGATAGGGATATAAATCTTTAACTATTTCATCCCTTCATGTAAAGATGAGTAATTTCCATAGGCTTCTCACTGTGACATGAGAAACAAACATTTCTGTCAAATTTTCCTTTGATATTAGTACATCCCATTGTGTTTTAGCAAATTACACATGCATGTTCACTTATGTGAAAATTGTGCTCTCGCTCTCTCTCTGAAAAAAAATATTTTATATGAAGGTCATGTGCAACTCACACACATTAAAAAACACATTTTACACAAAAGCATGGTTTCCTGTAAAAATATGTGTTTTGTGCTAAAATAATAAATAACAATAATAATAAATTTTATTTTTAACCTGCCCCTCTGCTAAGCAACCGGGGCAGTGTACAACAAGTTAAAACAATACAAGAATAAAACACCTCAATGAAATCACTCCTCCTAACCCACTCACCCCTTCAAAATAAATTAAACTAAAATAGTGTCAAAAACAACAGAGTAACAAAACATCAAATAATAAAATCATAAAACAAAATAACAATGGACAGTGGCAGCTAGGAGAGTGGGATGACAAAGCCAGACCATCTGGGGGGGGGGGGGGGGAGCCAGGAGATTATTCTGGGAAGGTCTGCTGGAAAAGATCTGTCTTTATTGCTTTTTAAAAGCAGTCAAGAGTGGTAATAAGACAGATCTAATCTGGCAGGCCATTCCATAACCTTGGAGCAGCATCAGAGAAGGCCCTCTGGGAGGTCTGCGACAGCCTAGTTTTCATAGGCTGCAGCAGATTCTTCCCAGAGGACTGGAGTGTGCGGGAGGGATCATACGGGAAGAGGCGGTCCCAGAGATAAGTTGGACCCAAGCCATGTAGGGCTTTAAAGGTCAAAACCAACACCTTGTACTGTGCCCAGAAACTAATTGGCAGCCAGTGGAGAGATTTAAGTACAGGTGTTATGTGCTCTCTCCTAGATGTACCAGTGAGTAACCTGGCTGCCATATTTTGAACAATTCAAGTTTCTGGGTTAGGCACAAGGGTAGCCCCATATAGAGCACATTACAGAAATCCAAGTGTAAAGTTCATTTGGCAGGGAAAGAAACCAAGGATAAAACTAAAAGTCCTACAAGATGCAAGGGAAAGGAGTGGATTATCTGTACCTAACCTCGAGCTCTACTTTGATGCTTGTGGTTTGGTGTGGATCAAAGATTGGATTAAATTAGAAAATAAAAGATTGCTTGAATTAGAAGGGGAGGGGTTAGTATTTGGATATCATGCATATCTGCTTTATGGAAAAGAGAAAAGTAACAAATATTTTAATAATCATTGTGTAAGGAGAGCACTGCTGAAAATCTGGAAAAAACACAAATGTAGAATTACGCAAAACATACCGCTATGGGCTTCACCACATGAAGCATTTTACAGAAGGGAAATGATCAGACATGAAGAATGGTGTTTCTATAAGGATTTAATGAAATTTGATAAAGGGAGAGTAAAAATTTTTACCCAAGCTGAGATGAAGGAAAAGGGTTTTGATTTAGGCTGGTTTCAGTACAGGCAACTTTATACAAAGGTGATGTCTGATGTTAACAAATATGGAGTTAGGGGAAAAATTCAGAAATAGACATAATATTATGTGGAAATAAAGAGAAATCAATAGGACTTTTATGCAAACTTTTACTAAAAAATGAAATGGAAGAGGAAGTTGTAAAGAATACGATGGTGCAATGGGCAAAATATATTGGACATAACGTACATTTAACTCAATGGGAAAAAATTTGGAAGAAAAATCTGAGATACACGACTTCTCAAAATTTAAAAGAAAATTGGTATAAAATGTTTTACCAATGATATTTGAGTCCTAACAAGTTAGCTAAAATATACAAAAACAGTAATAGTAGTTGTTGGAAATGTGGTGAATTGAAGGGAACATTCTTTCACTGTTGGACGTGTAAGTATGCAAAAAAAAATTTGGGGATTAATTAATAGTTTAATTAATGAAATATTTGGTACTAAAATTGAATTAAAACCTGAAATTTTCCTTTTAGGAATATTAGAAGATCGATTAGAAAGAAAATATGGGAAAGCACTCTTCTATATGATCACAATTGCAAGAGTCCTATTTGCAAGTAAATGGAAAGCAAAGGAAACTCCTAGCAAAGAAGACTGGCTTTGGAAACTGTATGATATCTTAGAAATGGACAAATTGTCACAACTACTTAAAGGTTGCCCCCCAGAGAAATACAATAGTGATTGGGAAAAAGTTATTAAGTTTATAAGAGAGCAATGGGGAGGGATTGCAACGGTTAATTTGTCAGGATAATATAGGATATGTTTATTACAAGTAATTAGATAAAGCTAAGCCAGGTAGATAACAACTAAGATTTATGTTAGTATGCATTTAATTGATAATTATAATATATACTATATTAGTGGAGAGAATAGGTTAAGATAAGTGTTGTGATATATATGATTTAATCTGAACTTAATTTAAATAAGGAAGAAATGAAGAGAGTGATAAGAAGTTAATATGATTTTCATCATTAGGTTTGGTAGTGAAGAAGTTTAACAATTTGTTTTTGTGTATTGTATTGTATTGTATTATGTATTGTGTTATGTATTGTTTATTGTGTATTGTATGGTTGGTGTTTGTTTGTTTTTGTTTGTTTATGTTATATTCAATATGCAACAATAATAATAATAAAAAAAAGAAATCCAAGCATGAGATCACCAGGGCGTGTACCACAGTTTCAAGGTCCCTAATCTCCAGGAAAGGATGCAGCTGGCGTATCAGCCGAAGCTGATAACAGGTGCTCTTGACCGTCGCATTCACCTGATTACTCATGTGAAGCGACAAATCTAGGAGTACCCATAGACTGTGAACACAGTCCTTGGAGGAGTGTGTGACTCCATCCAGGACTGGGAGTTGTATTCCCAAACCTGGTTTCGGGCCCGTCACTGTTAATACGTCCATTTTGTCTGGATTCACTCTCAATCTGTTTTTCTTCATCCAATCCATTATCGCCTTAAGACAATCATTGAGAGGAGAGACACCATCTGAGGTCTGGGCAGATGATCTGGTCATGGAGAGGTATATCTGGGTGTCATCAGCGTACTGAAGACACTGTGCTCCATGCCTCCAAATGATCTTTCCCAGCAGCTTCATATAGATATTAAATAGCATCGGGGACAGGATGACACTCTGAGGGTTGGCACAATTAAGCTCTATTCTGGAAGAGCAACTGTCCCTGAGCTTCACCCTCTGGGATCTGCCCGAGAGAAAAAAACAGAACCACTGCAAAGCCGTGCCTCCAATTCCTAACTCTCTCAGGCGATCCAAGAGGATGGAATGGTCTATTGTGTCAAAGGCCGCTGAGAGGTCCAAGAGCACCAACAGGGTCACACTACCCCTGTCAATACCGAAGCGGAGGTCGTTGGCCAGCGCAACCATAGCGGTCTCAACTCCAAATCCTGTCCTAAAGCCGGTTTCAAATGGATCGGTTTTGCACAAAACAATCACATTTTATGCACACAAAAATCCATTTGTGTTTCTTGAAACAGTAGATTTCTTTAAATCAAAATTGTGTGGTTTTGTGTGAAAAATTTGTTCCAGAAACTTGGTGTGTGTGTTTTTTTTTTGGGGGGGGGGGAAGGAATATTTTTTAAAAATTAAAAGAAGTAGGATTTTTGCATCATAAAACCATGTGTCTTTCTGAAAGCATTTTTTTAGAGATGTGCAAAAAGTGTTTGCTTGCACAAAAACCCAATTTACATACAAAACAAAAATAATGTACAAAAATAATTTCTTTTTACTCAAAAGACACTTTTGTATTTGTTTGTTTTATTGAAAAAAAGCATGTGTGTCTGGATACAGTGTTGTTGTTATTTTTAACACACACACACACATATTAAATTTTCATGCAAAATGATGTGTGTGGGTTGTTGTTTTTTAGAGGAAAAAAAATTCATGCAGAAAACCCAGGTGTATGTCTTTTCAGAATAATTTCCTGAAGCGTTTTGGGATGTGTTAGACTAGACTAAAACTGCACAAATTTCTTGCCTCAGTGTTATTCTTCCCAAACAGGTTTTCTGTGTCCTGAGAAATCCATTTTTTCAGCCAAGAAATAAATAGGATTGAATATTCTTTCCAGCTCTAGAATTAAAATATTTAAATATTTGCTTAACTAAAAAACAAACAAAAAACTCATTATTTAAGACTGGAGTGCAAAGGTGTTTAGAAATATTAATTGTTCTGGAATATTTTAGCTATATTATTAACCAATTGCAGCACATTCATATGTTGATTTGTTCAGAGATGTCAGTTCTAGTGAGTTCAGTTAAGTTTCCTGTTAGGCAACTGGATGTAGGATTTAAGGATTGCGGCCTGAAAGTTGTCCACTGATTCACAGTTGTGGGGTCAGTGTGGTGGTTTTAAGCTATAAAGCCCTAAATTTTGCTATGTTAACTCTGGCATTATCATTCATAATTGCTTAGAAATTCCAGTGGATTAATGTCAAAATACGATAGTGACACAGCTAAGTGGTACAAAACAAAGGCCCAAAACACACAGACCAAAAGCACCAGCTTCAGGCTGATCCAAGGGCATGGCGTACAAATGACACACACACCCTGATCAGGGCAAAGCCATGCCATGGCTGCCTAAGGCAGCCCAGGGCCACTGGCAAAGGGAGTGCAAAGAAAGTGCTCCTTGCCAGTGGCCCATTCAGGACCGCAGCAGCCACCAGCCTCAGGATGCAGCATCTATTCGCCACTGTGCTACGCTGAATGGGAAGCAACCAGGAGTAAAGGGGCTGGAGGCCAATCCAAGCTGACAGTCTGCTTGACCCCAGAGAGACAATTTTTGAGTAATTAAAGGAATACTTTGGCAGAAATTTGTTAGCAGGCACAAATCCAACTTTTGATCTTTAAAACTGTAAAAGGCTGAGGGCTGGGAAATTTGAATGAATGTATGTCCCAGTATCAGCTTTCCTAATCATTTAGATCAGAGTTTGACACACTTCATTCTACTGAAGGCCTCCTCTCCTCAGAAATGATTTCTTGGGGTCAATAAACTAATAGTAGGCAGAGTGGGAACTCTTAGTGAATGGGTCCAAGGCTACGCAGCATGCAAAGCAAACCAGGACCCTCTCACACTTCACAATTATAGTGCTATATTCCAATTTAACTACCATGGTTACATCCTAATTGAAATCCTGGTATTTGCCATTTGTGGGCACATCCCAATTGATGAAAAAGTATCAGATTTTATTCCTGTGCTTTCCAATTTTATACTGGGTTAAAATGGGCTTAAAAGCCTCTAAACATACTGGAAGCCTACAGACTATATTCTGGACTAAACAAAATCTGATAAAATCAGAAAGAACAGAAACAAAATCTGGGACTTTCTGGTCATTTTAATCAGTCTGATGTGCCTTTAGGGAGGCATATTTAGAATTCTTATTCAGAAAACACTAATAATTCAGATTATAAGACCATAGTATTACACCAGCCATGAGGTTGTTCTGAGATTTATAGTTTTGTGAGATAATTACCTTCTCTGTCATAAAAAGTCTTTTCAAATCAAAAAATATCTGATAATGAGCTTGACCCAATCCCATAGAACAGCTTTAACCAGAGCAAGATTTGAGCAGATAGATTCCATGATTAAATATGGATGATTCCACCAAGTGCCATACATAGAAAAAACATGTGTCTGTAGAGCATCTGAAATAGAAGATTTTGAGCATGTCCTATTTAACTGCCAATTATATGCCACAGTACCTACAGACAATACTTGATAGAATTACATACTGGAAACATAACAAATAGCTAGCTCATTTTATTCAAAGTACAAATACACATGTAATAATAATAATAATAATAATTTATATCCCACCCCTCTGCAGATGCAATCGGGGAGGCTTAAAGCAATAAAATGTCACAAAGTACAATCCCCAAAAACCCACCCATCCCTTAAAACAGTATTAAACAACAAGAATTAAAACAACAACAAACAATTTTACAACAAACAACAGCAGTTATACAACTAAAAAATTCATAATGGCAAGGCAGACAGCAGTACAATATGGCAAAGAATAAGTGAAGGAGTAAGCTCACTTTTTAGGCCAGGAAGACTAATCAGGAAAGGCCTGCCAGAAGAGATCCGTCTTCACAGCTTTTTTAAAGCTGTTTAAGATGGTAATCTGATGGATCTCATCCAGCAGGCCGTTCCATAATCTGGGAGCGGCAACTGATAGGCTCTCTGGGAGGTTGCAGACAGCCTAGTTTTAATAGGCTGAAGCAAATTCCTCCCAGAGGACTTGAGTACGCAGGGTGGGTTATATGGAAGGAGGCGGTCCCAAAGATAGGTTGGACCCAAGCCATGTAGGGCTTTAAAGGTAATGACCAACACCTTATATTGAGCCCAGATACTGATTGGCAGCCAGTGCAGTGATTTTAGGACTGGTGTTATGTGGTCTCTCCTAGATGTACCGGAGACCAGCCTGGCTGCCATATTCTGTACTAGTTAAAGTTTCTGGACTAAGCACGAGGGTAGCCCATGTAGAATGCATTTCAGAAGTCAAGACATGAGGTTACCAGCACATGCACCACAGTTTCAAGGTCCCTTACTTCCAGGAAAAGGTGCAGCTGGCATATCAGCCGAAGCTGACAATTAGAACTAGTAATTAGAACTGCTAAATTTATAGGCAGGGTTATTCAACTGAGAAGCTGTATTGTTGATCATATTGAGGTTGCATGTAAAGGTGATAAACTTATTTAAACATATTTTGGTTTTTGTATTTTATTATCCTTTAGTTTATTATAAGACAACAATTTATTACTATTAATTTAAATTAATATATATGTTATCTTATTTTGTCTAAATTATCTGATCCATTATATTTTATGCATTTTATTTTATGCATATATATTTTATGCATTGTATTTAAACAAAAAGAAAGAGATGTCATGGATGACAGAAAAAACACTACAGGCAATAAAGAAAAGAAGAGAAGAAGAAAAAAGAGATACGAACAAACTAAGAATTATGAATGCAATAGTAGAATGGCTTGTGTGGAAAGAGAAAGAAAATTACTACAATGACCAATGCAGAGAAATAGAAGACAAAAACAAAAAGGGAAGAACAAGAGATCTATTTTACAAGATCTGGGGAATCAAAAGAAAATTCAAACCAAGGACTGGGACAATCTATGACAATAAAAATAACATAATTTAAGACCAGGAAGGAATAAAAAGATGTTGGATGCAATACACAGAAAAATTATACAAAAGAGATGATAAAATGAAGGACAGATGGAATGAAGAGCCATATGAAGGTGAACCTCAAATTCTAAAAAGTGAGGTGGTAACTGCAATAAGAGAAATAGCAAAAAACAAATCACCAGGAACAGATGATATTCCAATTGAACTGCTGCAGTCCACACTGACAGAGTCAACTCTAGTGCTAACCAACATATGCCAACAGATATGGAAAACAAAATGATGGCCAACAGATTGGAAGCAATCAATATACATCCCCATCCAGGCTGCATCCTTTCACCCTATCTGTTCAACTTGTATGCAGAATATGTTATAAGAAAAGCAGGCTTGGACACAGACACAGAAGAAGGAGAAGTGAAAATAGGAGGAAGGAAGATCAAAAATCTATGATATGCAGATGAGCTGATATTACTAGCAGAAAACCTCACATATCTGGAACACCAACTAAGGAAAATCAAAAAAGAAAGTGCTAAGGCAGGCTTAATGTTGAACATAAAGAAAACAAAAATAATGACGACAGAGAACTTACACACATTCAAACTAGTCAATGAGGAAATAGAAATAGTAAAAGTGTTCTCATATCTGGGATCAAACATTGATCAGAATGGGGGCTGCAGCCAGGAAATCAGGAGAAGATTAAGAATGGGGAGGGTGGCTATGAAAGAACTAGAAAAGATTCTAAATTGCAAAGATATACAACTCAACACAAAAATTCAAATCATACAGGCCATTGTATTCCTTATTACCATGTATGGATGTGAGAGCTGGACAGTTAAGAAAGATGATAGGAAGAAAATCAACTTCTTTGAGACGTGGTGCTGGAGAAGAGTGTGAGGATCCCATGGACAGCCAAAAGGACAAACAAATAGATCCTAGAACAGATCAAGCCGGAAACTTCCCTGAAAGCCAAGATGGCCAAACTGAGGCTGTCATACTTTGGATACATCATGAGAAGGGAAGACTCTTTGGAAAAAAAACAATAATGCTGAGAAAGGTGGAGGGAAGTAGGAAGAGAGGAAGGCCACATGCTAGATGGACTCTATTAAGGAGGTCATGGGTATGGGGTTGCAGGAATTAAACAGAGCAGTGAAGGACAGAGGGTCTTGGAGATGTCTCAGCTATAGAGCTGCCATGAATAGAGATTGACTTGAGGGCAGTTAACAACAACAACAAATTTTATGCATTGTATTTTATGTATTGTATTTTCTCACATTTTACCATGTTTGCTGTTGACTGTTTTATATGGTCAGTTGACTAATCAATAAACTTTTAACTAACAAACTAACTTCTCTGCCAAGGAGTTCTGGTGCCACTGCAAATCCCAGGATTGCATGACAGTTAAAGAAGTATCAAACTGCATTAGTTATGCAGAGTGACAGCAGTCTGAGAAGCAGGTTGATGACAATTTGTTTGTTAGAAAAGATTATAATAATAATATAATAATAAATTTTATTTTTATCCCGCCCCTCTGCATAGGGGCGGCTCACAACAATTAAAATACAATAATTAAAATACATTTAAGTATCCCGATCCCTCCACCCATCCCTCCCACCCCTTAAGACCGAATTAAACTAGAAAAAATTAAAACAAGGTCAATAAAAACAGAGTGATAAAATAATAGTGACAACACAACAGAGAGTCTGGGGAGAGGATTCAATATTCAAGATTAGGCTGAAGGAATTCCTTTGATCCTATGAATCTGAGCATCTGCTTAGATCATCATCTGAGGTTAAAGTAGGTGGTAGATTCAATGTGTGTACCTACATATATGCTTTCTTAAACAATTTAAATAACAACTGGGTGCATCAATTCAACTCAGAAGCACTTCACACATGGAAGAAGTTAATTGTCTTCCTGGATAAAATAGAGAATTGATTTTATGAAGCCATCATAAAGAAACTGTCAATGAAAAAATAGGTTGCACTTCCTACATCTTCCTGAAAATTGTGGTGAAGAGGCAAAAACAGGAGACCAGCAGCAAGAGACACTACATGCCAATGAAGAAGTCACCCCAATCACAAATTGCAGCAAGAAGAAAAGAAAGGTACTTGTGGTAGTAGGGGATTCATTGCTCAGGAATACAGTGGGAACTGTGTGCCAACCTGGCAAGATGAATTGGGAAATGTGCTGCCTTCCACAAATAAGTTGCTGAAGCTCAATGAGAACACCCAGCAGTACCCCTTTCTGCAGATTCATATGGGTGCTACAAAATCCCCCCTACCACAGTGTTTCATTTCTTTCTCCACTTATTTTTACTCAGTCACTCTCCAGTGGTTCAATTTGATCACTTGCATGGATTTCTGCACAAGTGAATTTGTCTTTGAAATATAATGTTATTACTTCTCCTTTTCTTCCCTATCTATTTTTTTTAAAGTGAAAGTACTTCATTTGCCTATCCTCTAATGAAATATGTGTCACCCTCTGTCAACAATGCCATTCAGCATTCTGCATTGGGCAAACAGGGTAATCTCTGCACTAGAGGATAAATGGAAATAAATCATACATGAGGAATGGAAATACACATGAAACAGTTGCAGAATACTTCAATCTTCCTGAGAATTCCATCTCATATCTTAGAACAGCAACCTGTTTTGGGGTATTCCAATTCCTAATGTCTGCTTTATGTCCATTTATCCTCTGGTACAGAGACTACTCTATTTGCCCAATACAGAGTGCTGAAAGGCATTATTGACAGAAGATGTCATATATTTCATTAGAGGATAAGCAAGTAACAATCCTTCCAGTATTGTGAGGGATATGATTAGGTTGTGTGAACACATTTCCTATGTTGGGGGGTGGGCAGAATTGGCATCTGGATTTGTGGCAAGGTCTTGTGGCATTGTCCCATTGGCTATGTTGGCTAGGGCTGAAATGAGTAGCAGTCCAACTAGAAAATCCTGTCTAGAATTGGAGAACCCTGATTGGCTACTCCATTACTAGATGATTATAGGAGCTATGGGAGACTCTCTCACACACACAAGAGCTAGGGAAGCAAAGATGGGAGAAGTGGAATAGGTTTAAGGCCTTGCTAATGGAGATATGTTACTGATGTGGAACTTGATTCTAATCGATGGGAGTCTTAAACAGAGAAGACTCAATAGCTGCTGTAATAAGGGGGGTTAGTCAGCATATTGAGGAGCCTAGTCTTGCTAAACTGACAGAGTGCTTGCCTACTTGCAAACCAGGCCGAGGAATGGCTGCTTTACCACCTAAATAAATACCCAGAATTGTGTCTTGGGGGCAGAAACCAAGGCTTGAAAGACTTAGAAGCCTTGCTAAATGGTTTCCCAGGGGGGAAAGAATAGTCTGGGATGGAAGTGGATAATCAGGTGATTGTTGTGAATGTGCTAGACAAGGGGATTTGACAGTACTTCCCTGTCACAAATGATCAACTTCTTTGGCCATGATCATCTCACTGATCTCTGTAGACAAAAGGGATTATGCTGGGGGCCTCAAGGAATCCCACCATGGGTTTTGTAGCTTCATGAGAATTCTAGATGTTATTCCCTAAACTCCAAAACCTGGGATTCCATAGGACTGAATTATGCCAGTTAAAGTTGAATCAAAACAGTATAACTGTATAAATTGAATGGGCCCCTGAAAAGCTCAGGGATGTGGTGGGTCATCATATAATTTTTAAAGAAAATACCACCATGTTTGAATGGTCGGCTTCAGTCCAAACTCTATTTGAAATCCATTGCTTGCAAGGAAGCTGAACAGTCTACATTTTTTATAGACAGATAGATAAATAGATAGATAGATAGAGAAAAACGTATATAATGGTGCCTAAAGTGAGTAAAGAGGCAGAGATATCTAAACGAAAATGCACAGCACTAATGTACAATGGAAAAGTGTTAAAATATTACAGATTCCTCACTGCTAAATCCATGAAAATTAAGCTTCCCAATTCTTGTCTATCAGAGAATGAATACTAATGACTGCACTGCTATACAGTGCCAGTAACAGACAGATGTGTAAAGTATGCATTTAAGTATGAGATTAGTGGTGTGGTGTTTTTTTTGTTTTGTTTTGTTTTTTAAAAACTTTTTTTCCTCCTACAGCCAAGTGCTGTCTTTGAAGTCATGATGAATATTTCATTATACCACTGGAGTATTTCTCAAAAATATGTACCTTGGCGACACAGTGATAGTTAATTCACTCCATTTCAATTGGAACAAAATATGTTCTTTATATCATTCTGCTTCAGTTTCCCATGAATGGGATATAGAACAGTATTATTGCCAGATGGATTTTGTAAAATAATAAAAAAACCTAAAACTAAAAAAAAAAAGGTGTTCTCCTTCACCAATGAAGGCAATGCACCTATAATCAATTTATGTTATTCATTGATATAATCAATTTATGTTATTCAACTGTGAAGAATTTTGACAGCATATCTGGTTTAAAAGTAAAGAAGCCTCATGGAATGATATCACTATACAAGTACATTAAGCGTAACCAACATTCAAAAAAGAGTTCATAGATTGGTGCAGTTGGATGTTTGTTGTCTGTCTGTTAGACAAAGCTAGCCAAAGACATTTTGTTTTCTGAATGAAAAGACGACTCACTCTGCCCACTTCACATACAGAAACTGACTGGACAGGCTGTTGAATTAAGTTTCAGCAATGGCAATGGGCTTGCAACTTCCACCCCACCAAAGGCATAAGACTAGTTTAGAGGGCTGGGAAAATTATGTGCTGTTCATGGATCAGCCTTTTAAAAGAGGTGGTTGCTTCACTCTGCCTAATGATAGGGCTGGTCCTGGTCAGTATGTGTGCATATGTGTGCATGAAAGCAAGAAAGACTTAGCAGACTTAAGAGGTAATGGTCTCATTCTGCTAAATGATAGGGTGGGCCCCAGTCAGTGTATGTAAGTGAGGAAGTGTTAGTGGAATTAGCAATCTGATTTATATTCTGTTTAAGACTACTTCATAAATTCTGTGTCTGTATTGTTGCTTGTGGCACATCATACAGTAATAATCCACCCATAGCTACATGTGTTATATATGTTTGTGGGGAACTCCTATGTATACAAAATGACATTTTTTAATTATGCTTTCTGAGACAAACTTTGACTGAGCATGTACATCCCCAAGCAACATACAATGTATCCAACCACTTCTGGGACAGGAAGCCAAATATTCACATCTATTAAAATAAGTTTCCAATCTAGCCCCTCACTTGAGATGTAAAGAACCCATGCAAATGTTCTTGTCCTCAACAAAAAAGGGGTGAGTCAACACATGAAAACACAGCATCATGTAAACAGTCAACCACTGTGAGATTTTGTTCATATTTCCATTACCTTTTTTCCCAGAAATTTTCTTGTTTTTAAAAAAAACCATGGCTTTTTCACAACCAGCAATATTTTTGCACTGGAAATGGTCTCTTTTACACAAAACACACTGTTTTCTCTGCAAAACATTGGGCAGTTGAATTAGAAGAAGTAGCTTGTACAAAATAATAATAATCAAGAAATAAGAAAGATTTCTGAAAAAATATTCAATAATTCTCATAATCCAACCAAGCATGGAAAACATTTTTCGGGTTCTTTATTGTTGTATGTGAGAATGAATTAAAGATCTATACCCCTACTTCAAATAAAGAGGTTGCTTGTGCACCAAACATGAGTGCATTTTGCATTTTCTGGGGGCATTTGACACCTCCAAGAGAAGACAAAATAGCCCCCCTAATCCATATTAGAGTTCTGCATATTCTAACAATTGCAAATGTATATTTTGTGAAATGTACTTAATGTAGGCACATACAAAATACAGTTCATATTTGGCTGAAATTATTTCTGGTGTGTTCTTAAAATGGAATGTATATTATTTGGAACACTTCTGAAAAACAGAGATTACTGTAATTCATCAGTAATTCTCAAGGAATTAAAAGTAATTTGAGCAATTTTCTTCCCACTGTGAGGAAGTCTTTGAAAGCAAACAAGCAACAAACAAACAAAACAAACAAACAAAAAAAGAAACCAAACATTAACCCTATCTTTAGTTTGGGTCTAACTTATGTGCAAATGGTGTTTTCCCTCAGAAAACAGCATTTTCCCCTAAAGAAAACAATGGACGTTATCACACGGGGTCTAAAGCAGCCCCATGCCTGCACCTTCGCTGCATCATTCTGGATCCTTTGCCCCTGTGATCAGACGAGGTCGCAGCAAACCTCGCCCATCCCTGCATCATCCCTGCGCCATCACTGCATCATTCCAGCTCTTTGTAATTCCTCTTTCAAAGAGGAATTATGGCTGCACAACCAGAATCATTCCTGTATGGTTCTGGATTGATTCTATGCCGCTTTTCTTGCTGCTTTGAGACCCCTGGTGTGATAACATCCAATATTTTCTGGATATAAAAATGCAGAAAATATAGATTTTTGTGCAAAAATACCATGTGCAAACTTTGTGCAGAATAACTCCCAAACTGCAAAGATTCCCAACAGGCCAGGATTATTCTTCACAGCGCTTCCTGGAACTCAGGAAAACATGTATGGGGGGAGGGGTTGCACATTTCCCCCAAAAAAGTGTTTTCACCTTTGCTTTTATTGTTGTTAACTCCCTCTGAGTTGATCCTAACTCATGGTGACACTGTGGATGAGAAATCTGCAAGATTCCCTATCTTTCACTACTCTGCTTAGTTTTTGTAAATGCATACCTGTGATCTCCTTAACAGAGTCCATCCATCTAAGATCAGGGTTAGGCAACCTTTCCCCTTTAAGGGCCAAGGGACTTCAGCTCCCAGAATCCCAGGAGCTATTGGCCAACATGGGATTATTGGCCAACATGGCTGAGGCTTCTGGGAGCTGAAGTCCCTCGGCCCTTAAAGGGGAAAGGTTGCCTACCCCTGACTAGCATGTGGCCTTCACTTCCTTCCACCTTTCCTAGCATTATTGTTTGTCCCAATGAGTCATGCCTTCTCATGATGTGTTCAAAGTATAACAGCCTCAGTTTTGTCACCTTGGCTTCCAGGGAGATTTCTGGCTTGATCTGCTCTAGGACCCATTTGTTTGTCTTTTTGGCTGTCCATGGAATCTTTAGCGCTTTTCTCCAGCACCCCATCTCAAATGAATTCATTTTCCTCCTGTTCTCTTTCTTAGCTGTCCAGATCTCACATCCATACATGGTACAGGGAATACAATGGCCTGTATGATTATAACTTTTGTGTTCAGTTGTATATTTTTTCCATTTGGGGATCTTTTATAGTTCTTTCATAGCTGCTCTTCTCATTCTTAATCTTCTGATTTCCTGGCTTCAATCCTCATTCCTATCTTCCTACATTTGACCCAAGGTATGAGAACTCTTTATTATTTCTATTTCTTTGTTGTCTAGGTTGAATTTATGTAGATTCGCTGTGGTCATTTTTTTTCTTTTTCTTCATGTTCATCAGTAAGCCTGCTTTTGCATTTTCTTCTTTCATTTTCCTTAGTAGTTGTTCCAGGTCTGTGTGGCTTTCTGCTAGTATTATGGCATTGTCCTCATATCTTAGATTGTTGATATTCTTTCCTCCTATTTTTCCTCCTCCTTCTTCTGTGTCCAAGCCTACTTTTCTTACAATATGTTCTGCATATAAGTTCAACAGGTAGGGCAATAAGATGCAGTCTTGTCTGCCCCCTTTGCCAACTGGGAACCATTCTGTTTCTCCTTGTTCTGTTCTGACAGTAGCCTCTTGTCCTGAGTACAGATTTCTCATCAGGACTATCAGGTATGTTGGCACTCTCATGTCCTTAAGGGAACTCCATAGCCTTTCAGGACCTATGCCGTTGAAGGCTTTACTATAGTCTATAAAGCACATGCTGATTTTCTTTTGGAATTCCCTAGTTCGCTCCTTAGCCATCACATGTTTGCAATGTGGTTCCTTATGGCTCTTCCTTTCCTGAATCCTACTTGGACCTCTGGGATTTCTCTCTCCATGTATGATTGGAGTCTATGTTGCAGAATTTTGAGCATAATTTTGCTTGCATGGGAGATTAGTGCTATGGTCCTATAGTTGCTGCAGTCTTTTGTGTCTCCTTTTTTTGTGGATGGGGATGTGTATTGATCATTTCCAATCTGTTGGCCATTGTTTTGTTTTCCATATCTGTTGACATACATTGGTTAACACTATAGTTGACTCTGTCAATGTGGATTGCAGCAGTTTGACATTTTCAATATGGATTGCAAGAGGAAACATTTTCTTTGCATCCCTACTATTTCAAAGATGTGCAGAGCCTTCATGATAAATTTGGTTCATCTTACCAATATGCTTTTATGTTACACCACCACCACTAGTGATTTCTGGATGTGTGACTAAAGAAGGAAAATTCAGTTCTTAAAGTAAAATTCTATGGGCAGGAACTTCTACGACCACAACTTCCAATTTTTCTTTGAGGGTGAGTGGCCAAGCACATGAACAGCACAACATTACTAACAATCTCCACAAATGTTTTATGCAGTTCCTAGATTGCTTTTTATTTCTCTCCCTCACTCCCTCACTCCATCTGTGTGTGTGTGTGTGAGAGAGAGAGAGAGAGAGAGAGAGAGAGAAAATGAGAATTATATTGATAATCTAAGTAAAATACATCCACTTGTTGAATTCATATATGAGCTGACACATCTGTAAAGCTCATTGAGCCTGTATGCTCAGGCCAAAAAGACTGTGCTCCCCCAGCCTCACGTTGTCCTGTATGGATAATGCAGGCCAATAGATCTGGGCTGGGACCAACCAATCCAGATACTGTTCCAGCAGTCCTGGACTGATCCTAGTCCAAAGTGGCCTTGGTGTAGATAAAAAACACCCCATTGTTTGCTGCAGAGCTTCATGGAAACTCCATTGTGACAGTGGGGACATCACATGGCCCTGTAGACTTCTTACCTGCCTCCATCACTGTGTCTTCTCAGAAGGTCCCCACCATGGCCTGTGATGTCAGATGGGGGAACCTGGCCAGGTGGATGTAGCCAAGCACGCTGTTTTCTCCATTACAGGCCACAACAGGAGCCTTTTGAGAGGATGCAGCAGTGGAGGCAGGTAAGGGGTTTGTGGTGACAGTGGTTCTATGGTGTGGTAGCAGAGGGTCATTTCAGCACATACCCATCACTGTGCTGGCCCAGAGAATGACCTGGGTGAGAACCAGGGACAGGATTCAGGCATTATGTCCCTCATTTTAGACGTGAATGTGTCCCATATGTATGTGTATATGTATGTGTGTATGCAATGTATCTGGGAAATTTTTGTTATCTCCAAAGCTTGTGTGGATTTGTTTATTTGTTTAGTAGTTAGTTTTTTGTTTTGTTTTATTTTTTTCCTTCAGTGTTCTTCATTTGATTTAGCACTGCAAGAATATCTGCATTTACCTTTAGATTTCACTGGATGAAATTTAATGACAGCTTAATTATGGCTGGATTCTGCTGCCATTCAAAATGACTATCCAAATGCAATAGGAAGCCATTATTATGTAATATGATATAAAATAATGTAAATAAACAAATTTCATTTACTTGTGGTTATATCCTCCATCATAACCGGTACAAAAATATGTGGTTATTCTCTTCATGAGTTGTGTTTTTCATGAAAGTATCAATAGTTAGCAGAAGGTTTTGTCAGTTTTGTTGTATTTGTCTCCTATTGCCACCTGTCCTGGGATAAATGAAAAGATCTAGAAATAACATTTGAGAATGAGCTCTCACTTCTCTTCCCCTCCTCCAACCAATTCTTTGCCTGACAAATGTCTGTTGAAACAGTGTAACTCTGTTGCTTTTCCTGAGTGAATACAGTTTGAGTTGTTTACCATGCAGCTCAAAGCCATTTGCTATTTGTCTGCATTCACTCATCTGCAACACTTTCATTTTAGATAGTCAATATCAGAAATGCACAAGGCTATGCTGAGCTAGCCGACAATGGCTTTTTTATTCATTGCCAACATTTTTTGTTATTTAAGGTTGGAATTTGTTACAAGGAACAGATTTCAGAGCAGACAAAAGAATGTTCCCTTTTTTATTCTTACTGACAGTTGCCATTTTGTATTGGAAGTTTTACTTTTGATCCTTTGGAAAAGAGCTCTTCCTCTCCAGTCTCAATTTCAGATAGTCTTCTGTGGTCTTTATAATCAACTGATACCACTAACGGGGAAAAATAATACTTGTTCTCTCACATTTATGTTTCCTTTTTTATGTATGCATACACATACAGATACAAATCCTCAGCTCATTCAGATGAAAGAGGGAGAGAATGTAAATACATGTCTGTATTCTCAATAACTATCCTTTTCAATAGGCTGACCAAGTTTTGCTGATTTCCCCCCCTTTCAACACTAAATACATTAAATTTAAAATACCAATCTATTGTGTATATTTACACTGACAGCCTCTCTCAATCTATACAAATTAAATCCATGAGAACCATAATAAATGCATAGTTCATATTTACTGAGAATGTGTTTGATTGCACTGGCACAAAAGTGTCTGAACGCCGTCTTTTGGATTAATAAATGGCCATAACTTTATTAATCTGTACAGGGTCAGAAACAATATCTTTTCATAACAAATTCTTAACTTGACTATAACTTCGTTCTTGATACATGTGTCCGTGCACGTGTCCTGACGCCCGATGTAATCAACGATTTTAATCAAGTCAATGTATCAGGTACCATACACGCCTCTCACAAGCATATGTCAAGAAGGTTCCCAAATAAATTGTAAACATGTAAACAAATCATCTCCCCCATACCAATTATGATGTCATCACAAAAGAATGACGTAAGCAAGTTATGATGTCATCATTAATTTTGATGACATCAGAAAAAAATCTAAAAGTGGATGACATAACTCTTCATCCCCATTAACAAATCAAATATTGCACATTCAAATATGCAAATTATCCCCGGGGGAGGGGGTCCCTGCCCACCCAACCAAGACAAAAGATTGCACCATAATTGACCAAAAGACCCTGTTCCCAGTTGTGACAAATCAGCAGTAACACATGAATACACACATGTGCAGCTTAATAACAAACAATGACAATAACAAATGTCACTAACATGTAAACCCAGACAACATTATTCTCAGGGAGGGCAAAAAAACCAAGTTACAATAACTATGGGAAAATTCCCTACTGGCCCCTGAAGGCAACCAGCTGAAGCCTGAGTGTAATAAAACTCCTGCTGAACTAAGGGTGTGTGGGTTGGGTCACACTGCTGTCCAAGCTTAAAATGGCTGCTGCGACATGGCAGCCGGGGAATAAATAATCCCCAAATCTTGCCCTAAATCTCGCGAGACTATCTAGTCTTGCGAGATTATGCAGGCTGTTGGGGGATCTCGCGAGATCCCCCTGATTGGCTGGGAGGCCCAGGAAGGGCGGGACTTCCTGCCCTCCCAGCCAATCATGGTGTCGGCCTCTCTAGGATGGCCGGTGCAACATAGAGCCCCTCACAAAGCATCGTGAGGGTTCTTTCTCCCTGTAACAAATAGGCAGTGCCCAGTTTTTAGTAATTATTGTAACCTTTTCAATATACCATATGGAACAAATGGAAAGATGGCAGTGAAGTATATGCCACATACCATGTTTATTTCCACTTCTCCATTTGCTCAGTGAATGGTCATGAAGCTGTGAATGGCAGGCTTTGCCCTTGATCAACATGTTTTCAGAAAAAAGCTTGAACAGGGTCACTAGGCTTTATCAATGTGATTGGAAACCATGCCACTGAATCTCCATGAGAGCATCTGATAACTAATAAAAAAAGCTTGTTGCTTTCCTTTTAGTCTGCTGTAGTCCATTTATTTTGAAATTACAGCACATTAATTCATTTGTCTCATTGCCCCTCCCCCCTTATAGCTGGAATTTATTCCTAATAAGTAAGTTTGACCATCAGAGGCTACATGTTCACTAGAAGGAGAGTAACATTTCGATTTTGTACCAAGCCTAACAGTTTTCCTCATATATTCTGTTTTTATTTATTTATTTTGAGTATTTGTACCCCCCTGTTCAGCCTCAAAGACTCTCACAATGGCTTACAAATTGTTAATTTAACAGTTCCCTTTCCTTAGGCTTGTAGTCCAAACATATTACATATTTTATTGTTGTGTGCCTTTAAATCATTTTCAACTTGTGTGCCATCAAGTCATTTCCAAATAAGGTGAACCTATCATGGGGTTTTCTTAGCAAGTTTCTTCAGAGGGCATTTCCATTGCCATTCTCTGAGGCTGAGAAAGTATGACTTGTGCAAGGTCATCAAGTGGGGTTCAATGGCCAAGTGATTGTTTGAATCCTGATCTCCAGAGATGTAATCTAATGCTCAAACCACCTTACCATGCTGGCTGTCTATAGTACATATTACATCACTGCATATCACAGGTTAGATAGAGGAAAATAAATGTGATATATTAGAACTTATATTTTTAATATCTTTGAAAAACATGTTTATTTCTAGGTGAAGGTGGTTCATAAACCTTTAATTTAGGGTATTCATATGTTTCACCTCATTCTGGCTTCACACTTTCTAGTGTGACACCATAACAATATGACTGGTTCAACACAAGAAAAGCATTTTTACATATCTCCATGTTCTTAGATGCAATCGTAACAAGGCATAGTTGCAATAAAACCATATTTGGATAAAATTATTTTTACATTCTAGTCACAAAGTGGTTAATTATATCTAGTTGGAGTCGGGAGTTTTGTTATTATTCCATCTTCATCTGAGAGTGGCAATAAAATTCTTGTCTGGCTTCCTGATTCATGAGTCAACTAAGGGCTGGAACAGATGTCCTGTAAAAGACGCCTTCGGGGCATCATCAGAATGCAGCTTTTACATGTCATAGGCTCTGATGATGCCCTGAAGCTGACTGGAAACCTGGTGGCTGCCCAGACATAAAAAATTTCAAGACGCTCCAGCAATGTGGTGTTTATATGTTGCATGTTGCTGGAGCAGCTTGTAGCCAGCTTCAAGTCATGACAGAATCGGAAAAGCTGGCAATTTGACAGCCAAAAAAGAAGCAGATCTTTGCTGCTCCTTTTTCGGCTGGCTTTAAGGCAGATTAGGGTCACAGTGTGTGTTTGCCATGGACCCATTCCATCTTTGGAAGGGGCAACTTCAAGCTGCCCCTTCAGGGCTGTTATTTCCCCCCTAAGCCTTCCATATCAATAGTCATTTGCCTGAGACTTAGGGCCTGAACAGACTGCCGAAATAATCCATCTTGAGACCACTTTAACTGTCCTGGCTCAATGCTAGGGAATCATGGGAATTGTAGTTTTTTTCTGAGGCATTGAGCCTTCTCTGTCAGATAGCTCTGGTGCCACAATTCAGGGGCTATCCATCTTTTTAAAAAAATGTAATAATTCAGTGGTCTATGCACAAGTTGTTGTTTGTTGCTGTGTGCCCTTGAATTATTTCTGACTTATGGCAACCAACATTAATTAATTCATCTAATTGCCCTCCTTACAGCTGGTGACTCTGAGGTGAACCTATCATGGGGGTTTCTTGGCAAGTTTCTTCAGAAGGAGAATGGCCATCCTTTGAGGCTGAGAGAATGTGACTTGTCCAAGTTCACCCAGTGGGTTTACATGGCTGAGCAGGGATTTGAACCCTGGCCTCCCAGTCTCTTAGCCCATTCTTAAACCACAACATCATGCTTGCACAAGGCATTGGATATTTGTGGGAGAAAACATCTATTTTATGCAAAATGCAGTTTTATGTACAAAAACATCATTTTGTGCAGCAATAGTATTTTTTGTGGATTTTTTTTTCTGAAGACTCTCAAAATGCCAGAAAAATCATAGAAAAAAATATGTAAAAACCATCCATATTTCAGCCCAGTGAGGACATTGCTTTTGAAATTCTTTGTTCTGAAGTCCAAGAATTAAATGAGCAAAGATACACAGTGCTACTCCCCACAGTGTTTAATTTTGTTCTGTTTGTAAAATACAGCATGAGATACTCAGAATGTTTAAAAAAAGAAGTACACCTAAAGGGGGTTTTGCATTCAGGCTACTGCCACACAGCATAATTAATGCAGTTTGATACCACTTTAACTGTCATGGCTCCATTCTATGGAATAATAGGATTTGTAGTTTGTTGTGGTGCCAGAACTCTGACAGAGAAGACTAAATATCTCACAAAACTAAAGATTCCAGAATTCCATAGCATTGAGCCAAGGCAGTCAAGGCAATGCCAAACTGTATTAATTCTGCAGTGTAGGTGCAGCCTCAGTCCCTGTAAGGCTCAAGCAATTTCAACAATGATGCTATATACCATTCCATCCAGAAACAGGTCTGCTTGAGTTCAGTGGGCTTACTCCCAGGTAAGTGGATCCAGAATTGAATTCTTAAATCTTTAATTTTAATCTATTAATTTTAATGGATGCAGTGGCCCTATCATATGACCCAATATAGTGTTATGATTCCACTTTAACTGTCATGGCAGCATCCTAGAAAATTATGAGACTTGCAATTTAGATCATATCAAAGAAAACTTTTGCAAGCTACCCATTTCTCTGGTGTGTTTTTTTTTCTTTGTATGAAAGTGTTTTCATGCAAATATCTTTCTATGTAAAACTGATGTAAAGTTAGTATGTGTGTGAACATTTTTTAAAAAATGGAGGAAGTCATGTCAACTTAATATTTTAAAGCTTCCCAATTTATCTGTCTTTTTAACCAGCTAATGTCTTGGACATCCTTTTTGGCCATTTGGATAAATGAAATCATGTCACATTTCAAAAGGGATAACCATTTCAGTTCAAGTCAGACAAGCATTGAAAGCCAAGACTGTTCAGATGCTGCAATGACAGACGCTTTCCCCAAACAGGGAATTTGACTGCCTGAGCCACTTAAGCAGGATCTTCAAGGAAATGATTTGTTTTTTAAATAGCCATATTGCCAATAATTTCCTTCTGGCCAGTCTATACAATTGGTAGGCTGAGTATAATGCTAATTGGCCAACCACATATGCAGGAGGCAGCCATTATTTTCTGATAACCAGGAATTTGGATCCATAAAAGTTAATCATCAGAAGAGAGAATTGTGAATTCAAGTCATGACATTAGAAAGCTCAAGTTTTGAAAAGCAGGGGTATTCAAAGTTGCTATCAAGAAAGGCAGGGAATCTTGACATGAAAAATGTCATGTGTATGCATTTGAGTTTGACGGATCTTTTTTTCAAGTTGCAGGGGAAGATCTTGGGTCAGCCAGTGCTATAACAGAGTCATTTCACTAGACCTTGATCATTATGATTTTGATTATGTCATCCTACTGAAGTGAACCTTGATTTTTCTTTGATTCGCTCTATTGTTTCTGGCCACTTTCTGGTTCACTTCCTACACATCATATTCATTAAAAAATCATTTACCCGGGGAAGGGGGGGGGATGAAGGAAAGGGAACTCACAGGGATGATTTAAGCATGCACAGACCATTCCACAAAGTATAATTAGTCATGATTTCACAATAGAAACAGATATCTTCTCTCCTCACCCGCACCTCTTAATATCAAAAGTACCCCATGCTGCATTCAGATTTCAGGATTACCTTACAAGAGTCTTCTAAAAGCTATAACCTATTGCTGAACAAAAGCTCTCCTATTCAAAGCTTATTTATACCACACTCAGGGGGGATGCAGACGAGGGCGTCGGAGACGCCCTGGTCCGGACCGCCGCCGGAGTTCAGCCTCCGGACGGCGGCACATCCCCGGCGCATCTAAAAGGACCGCCAAAATAGCGATCCTTTTAGATTCTGCCGAAAGTGCGCCCTAACAGCTGCGGGCACACTTTCGGCGGCTCAAACGCCGCGGCGCGTTCGGCTGCCGCGGCGTGAGGGCAACCCGCAGTCGCCGGCCATGCGGACGGCCGGCGCTTCCGGGTGCGCCCTCAGGAAGAGGAAGAGCCGCTGAACGTGCGGCGGCTCCTCCTCTTCCGGGCCTCGGAGACGGCGCAATTAGCCGTCTGCCGAGGCCCTCAGTTATGGTCTAGATATCTGGTTGACATGAGCCAAGGATGGGGATCATACTCCACCAAAAAATCAACAACAACAACAACAACAACAAAAAACATTAACAACATCAACATTTCTTGGATCTTGGATCCCCATATAAAATGTGTATGTGGGGGTATATGGACCTTATCCCACGGGGCCAAAAGCAGCAAGAATCCACTAAGAATCAGGCGCTATAGTGCTATATCTTCCCGCGTGATTACACGACGTCGCTCAGAATCAGCTAAGAATCAGGCGCTATAGCGCTATATTTTTCCGCATGATTACACGACGTCGCTCAGAATCAGCTAAGAATCAGGTGCTATAGCGCTATATTTTTCTGCGTGATTACACGACGTCGCTCAGAATCCAGCAAGAAACTGCTCGGAATGCAGCATCATTCACATTCTTTTGAATGTCGGTTTCAGCGGGCATTGCAATAGCGCAAGCTGGTCCATAGTGCTATTATAGCGCTAGCGCCATATTTATACTAGCGCTATAGTACTGGAATGATGCTCATATCGCTTTCTTGCCACTTTTGAGAGCAGCGTGGGATAAGGTCCTATGTGAGGTGAAAGGAAGCCCCCAGCAGTGCTCGTTTTTCTTGTGTGGGTGGATAGACAGATGACTGGCTGGCTGGATATTTCTGCCTTAAAACGAAAATGCACACACACAAACAAACACACAAGAAGGGAATTTCTGGATCACTTCCAGGTTGTTGTATTTTTAATACGGAAGAAAGCAATACATTGTAAATTGTGAATAAATGCTAAATACTGTGAACCCAGGACCCCAAAAGCCAAAATAACCGGTTGATCCCCGGATCACACTAAGAATGAGCTAAGAAGATTTGCCATGTGTTGAGTGATCTAATCCTCCATAGAACTGAGCATGGATGAATCAATCTATTCTCAGTTGCTAGATACTGTAAATATTTCACGTCCCCCAGGCACCTGGCCAGGGACATGCATTTGTTGCCCTTTTGAATAGAGGTCAGCAACCAATTAGATGTAGCACTTATGTGACATGCTGAGAAAGGGTTGGAGGCAGAGCTGAGGCTGTTTAAGCAAGTGCCGCCCTCCCTTTACCCCTCTCAATTTTATTGTTCCAAGTGGGAACAACTTTGGAAAGGGATGCCCTCTGGAAAGAGCCAGCAGTTGGACTTGTGACTGTGAGCCCCTTTGATCGTCCTCAAGATTGGCAGTAGGCCCAGGATTGGGCTATGTTTGTTGTTGTTGTTGTTGTTGTTTTGTTGGGAAGGGGGGTGGCATTGGCATGGTGGATGGGTTTTCTCCCACCAGGGTGGAGGTTGGACCTCTCCTGAGCTGCCTTCAGATGTGTGCTTGGTCCTGGCTGTGGTTTGGGAGGATGAGGGACATCCCAGAGGCAGACTGATATTGCAGCTTTTGCCTGACCTTCCCTTCCCTCAGCTGGGTTTGGGTGGGGAGGACACCTCCTCCCCACAGGCTGAGATCGGCTCTCTGGGTGCTTAAGCCTTGGTGTCGGCCCTTGGTTGGAGGGCCTGGGGTGGGACTGGAACCCGTTTTGGGGGTCAAGGTTCAGAAGGGGGAGCAAGCTGTTTGTTGCCCCTCAAGTCAGCTCTGTGCCACATTTATGGGCCTGGGTGACCCCGCCTCTCCTGAGTGGGTGGGTTCAGGGGGATTACCTTGGGAGCTTTGGTACCAGATTTCCTTTGTTTGGGGCTGGCTAACTGGTATCCCAGTTCTTCTGGGCAAGCACCTCTCCCTCCCTCAGCCACATTGATTTTCAGGCTTTTTAGGGCCTAGCCCTACTAATTGCCAGCATGCCTCATGGCTGCTTGCAATTTCCCTTTTGGTTTTGCTAATTAAGGATGGATTGGGCTACATCAGCAGTGACCCCTTGTGGCCATGAGGCACATTGCACCTCAGTTAAGTACATTAGACCTTGTTAAACTGAGGATTAGCTATTCAGGTCACACTGTCTCACTCTCTAACCTTGTCATCGACTTTAGTTTTTTGGTTCAATTCCAATTCCAATTAGTCAATTACCTCACATTTCCTATTACTTTTTCCTCATATAGGGAGATTTAAAAAAAAAAGCACCCTCCTTTTTTCTTCTTTTCTCCTCTTCTTTCTTCTCCTTTCCTCTTCTCTCTTTTTACTCTCTTTCTTTCTCTATCTCCTCTTTCTTTCTCTTACTGTGTTGGCTACAGGCTATATTCAATGAACACTTTCAAATACCATTGGGGTTGTTATCAAACAACTAGCTATATCCATTTGCCATTTGTTGCTGGGTGTAAGGTCATAATTTTGAGGATTAAAACATCTAACTGGCTCCAGATATACAGCTTTCTTGTTTCTGGCCCACATAATTTGGCATTATAATGGGCCCGGCATTATAATGGGCCCAAAGAAGGGCAGATCAGGCCTGGGCTCCTTTCATTCACAACAGACTACTGGTCAACCAAACAAATTTTTGTGCTGGGAATTTGGGTCATAGAACATCTGCACCCACAAGCCATGAACATTTAAGCACAAGTGTTCCATATGTGGAGCTAACCATTCCTTTCGCAATTGCTCCAGTGGAAGGGTTCACAAGGAAACCAACAGGACCAACAAGGAGGAAAAAAAGTCAACAGTTGGACCTTCTCTTTCTTCAAAAGGGACCTAGCCCTATAAACTAGACAACTTGCTTTGATGTCTGGGTGCTTATCCCAATCATCAAGCAGCTTTGTATTTAAAACAAGGTTTTACTGACAGTTTTCATATTCCTTTTAGTGGAGTTCAGCGTCCATTTATGGCCAAGAATTTAAAGTCCATTAATGGTTTACAGCAGATTGTTAGCCAGAAAATCGTCAAGGAAGTTGCTGAGGGTAGAATTGTAGGACCTTTTCAGGAGCCTCCATTTCCCAACATACGTTTATCCCCTTTAGGAATAGTACCAAAATGGGCCCCTGGTGAATACTTATTAATTCATCACTTCTCATACCCTAGGGCAGGGGTAGGCAACCTTTTTGAGCCTGGGGCCGGGTTGCTGTCCCTCAGACAATTGGGGGGCCGAAGTACCATAAATAAATAAATAAATAAATAAAAATAAAAAATTTTAAAAATATGCATGCACACTCTCTCAGCCCCAGAAAAGCCATGGCAAAACCCCTGTGGAGATTTTCCCAAGAAAAACCCAAGAACAAGTAATAGTCAATATCATATCATTATAATCAATATCATCATTGTGGGGGGCAGTGGCGGCAGCAGGACCGGCCTGGGGCCAGTCTAAAGGCCTCAGTGGGCCGCATCCGGCCCCCGGGCCTTAGGTTGCCTACCCCTGCCCTAGGGGTTATTTGGTAAATGATGCTATTCCTGATGACATGCGCTCAGTTAGGTATACCTCTTTTGATCAGGCAATTAAACAGATACACAGATTTGGTATAAAGGCTGAATTAACAAAATGTGACATTAATTCGGCATTTTGCTTATTACCAGTACACCCTAGTGACTTTGAACTGTTAGGCTTCTGTTTCAAAGGTGGTTACTATGTGGACAAGGCCTTGCCAATGAGCTGTTTGATTTCATGTTATTGTTAGCCAGTGTGGCTGAGGTACCGTGAGTGAATTAGAAACAAATGTTACAATTTTGTATCAAGAAAGACTATAGTAGCAAGTTCTGAAGTAAAGGCCTTTGCAGCGTGCCAGAAATAGTGCAAATTGAGTCCACTTTAACTGCCCTGACTCAGTGCTAGGGAATCATGGGAACTGTATTTTATTGTGCACCAGAGCTCTCTGGCAGAGAAGGCTCAATGTCTCAGAAAAACTACAGTTCCCATGATTCCCTAGCACTGAGCCAGGACAGTTAAAGTGGACTCAATTTGCACTATTTCTGGCATGCTGCAAAGGCCCTGTTACATTTATTACATGCTGATTTAAAATAAACTTTTCTTCTTGTTCCAACATCACTTGGCCTATGTTTTAGTCACAAAACATGCTACTAATATTTTGAGGTTTTGGACGTGGGACATCATACAAAAGGCAGTGTGGGTCCCTTACAGGCAATCTAGCCCTCTCAGGCAATCCAAGAGGATGTTGTTATCTATTGTATCAAAAGCAGCTGAGAGGTCCAGTAGCACCAGCAGGGTCACACTACCCCTGTCAATGTCCAGATGAAGGTCATCACTAAGGTGACCATGGCAGTCTAAACTCCATATGCTGTCCTGAAGCCAGTTTGAAATGGATCTAGATAATCGGTTTCCTTCAAGACAGCTTGGAGTTGAAGAGCAACCGCCATCATATCTATATCTATATGTCTATATCTATATCTATCTATCTATCTATCTATATATATATATATAGAGAGAGAGAGAGATATCAGGGTGAATAAAGAGCATCAAATATATAAGCATACTGAATCAACGACTCCTTCATCTCTTTTCCAGAACCAGTGGTCAACTATTAAGATGACAAAGGCTGGTTTAGTGACAAATTTCCACCTGAATTCAAATTGAAATTGTTCTAGAATCCACTTCCTACAAAAGCATTTAAAGTTTTGCTGGCAATGCCTTTTTGAATTACCTGGTCCTCAAAGGGGTTACTGACAATCTATTGGACAACATAGCTACACTGCTTTTGGAATGGGTGGTGGTAGAGGGGGTGGCATGGTAGCAGAGGTAAAGTGGCAGAGGCCATGGTGCTGATAGTGGATGACAGCAGCAAACATAATCTGTGTTAGGACATAAAGCTGTCCTTCTAGAGTTGAAGTGGAGATGGCGATGGCATCCACTGCTGTTCCCATTCTACCCTGCTCAAAAAAGTGACTTGCACCATCCAAATGTCATAAGTAATCAACAAGATCCCAGCCAGTCTCCTAGATCTAAAGAGGATTTCATAAGAAATTGCCATATTATCTTCTTCCTTCAAGTCAGCTGTGACTACTCCCTCACCCAAAGAGGTATTAATAATTTCCGAGATATGATTTTTGGATACAGCCTTTCAACTCGGTGTGAAAGATCAAGAGAGACATGGATAGAAAACACAGGGGGTTGGCTGAATCTGCTCACATGTTTATGCCTCGTCTACTGAAAATGATTCCCCATACCCAAATGAGACAATTCATTGATCCAACATAATTGGACTAGGAAGTGATCTGAAGACTTCCACTGCACCTACATCAGTGATGGCATCAAATTCAAAGGAAGCATGAGCAACCACATCTTTAAAGCATTATAGCTGTTACATCATTCACAACCAAGAAGAGTTATGCTAGAGAGTTAGGGCCTTTGCAGACTGCCAGAAATAGTGCAAATTGAGTCCACTTTAACTGCCCTGACTATGGGAACTGTAGTTTATTGTGGCACCAGAGCTCTCTGACAGAGAAGGCTCAATGTCTCAGAAAAAAATACAATTCCCATGATTCCCTAGCACTGAGCCAAGGCAGTTAAAGTGGACTCAATTTGCACTATTTCTAGCAGTTTACAAAGGCCCTTACTCAAAGTGGTGGTGGAGATATAGAAGTAAGGCTGTTTTAATATCAGTGCTACAAAGCAGGTGTAATAATGTCTTTGTCAGAAGTGTTATCCATCAGAAAATCCCCCAAAGACTATAACAATCTGTCTGATTCCTTATCTTTCCAATTTCATTCCATATTCATGTATCTACTGCCTTTGCAGGCACTTAGATATCTGAAACAAAAAGCAAAAAGAAGAAAATTGTGCTTCTCATCCCTTTCCTTGTATAGAATATGACTGGGCTGGTTGAAACCTTTTCTTCAGAAGTGGTTATAACAGCATCCTCCACCCTGCTTAAAGTCAGGAAAACAGCCTAGATGATCCAGGGCTATCCATTTGTCACTGGTGCTCTAGTGGTAAGTTTTGGCATTCATTCCTCCCAACTGCTCCTGTAACTACAGAGATTCAGAAATATAGGTAGCAGTGTTGATTCAGGTGTACATACATGCATACATGCAACTCACATTAATACATTGTCATTGGAAAAAATCTACATATGCCCTCAACAAAAGTCAACAAAAGTCAACGGGACTAGGGAAGCTTGATGGGGTGGCAGATGACCTAATTACCCCTGTTCATCAAAAAGTCCTGAAACCTTCACCTGTGAGCTCTGATTTCACTACAGCACTTTCCTCCAACACCTTTCTGTCATCTCCTAGCATAATGCTAGGCCTGGTCTTGGAGTAGCAAATTCACCAACAAGTGGGCTGCCCATAACAATAGGATGACAGTGGCGAACCCTACCTAATCTCAGAGTATGGGCTGGTATTTAACATTGTTCTGATAATGCTATCAAACTTGGCACAAATACTTTTTTGTTCTTTTTTAAAGCTTCTGCTCTATTTAAAACAATGTGTCTAGCAGCATATGTCATGCTAAGGGCATATTGAACCAGCTTTATGGCTCTTGGATTGGTTTTGAAGTCCCAGGCAGGTTCTCTAAATCTGTTCCTCCAAACTGAATACTACAAACCTCCATGACAGTAAAACTGGATTTTTCAAAACCAGGTCCCAGATCATCTTAGTCAACTTCAGCAGATAGAAGATGAATAAGAAGCAAGGTGGTGGGTACACCAGCAGAACCCCTGATTTGTTCCTTTGGCCTAACATTACACACCAACAGTCAGAGCTAGTGCCTGAGTGAACTAGTATCTTGGTCTGGAAGATAGATTTTTTTTAATGGATAACAACAATCCCTCACCATAGCCCAGAACATGGTGAAATTGTCTTGGACTATAACTTCCATAATCCATAAACCAACATTAAATTGGGGATTTGGGGAATTACAAATTGCACTTTGGGAAGTGAAAGGAAGCTTTCAAAGGATAATTTCCTAGTTCTGTGGTGACCCTTCAGTCTATTTTGGTTGCATGCCAAAATGGGAGTTTATGACATTTTAAAAAAGCAACTTATCCCTAACAGGATATAGTCGCATTTCAGATTATTAGTTGTTTTTAATGCACATAAATTGCTGCTGATGCTACTGGGTGACTGAAACCCGCATACAGCCTGGACCCGCATACAGCCTGGGTCCCTGCTGCACCCAGCGACATCAGTAGCAATTTAAGTGCAATAAAAACAGCTAATAATCCAAAACGCAACTGTATCCCATCAGGGATAAGTCACATTTTTTTAAATGCAATAAACTCCACAAACAGAGCTAGGGCATACCAAATCCACCTGCCCACCCCAGTCTTGGTAACTTACAGATTGTTGGATGGAAGTTAAAATAAGATAACTAAATGGCTGACTAATAATAACATATAGTAACATATGCAGAAGAGATGCAGAAGTTATTGAAGCTTTGAAATCATTATCTTTCCCAAGGTGTTTTTATTCCTAAGATGTTTGTAACTGGTATCCTTTTCTTTTTACACACAATGTAAAGCAAAGAGCTCTGTTTTCTTTTCAACCCACTCAAATTGTTTTGCTTCAGAAGATGAGACTATTTTCAGTCTGGTACAGAAAAACTATTCCCTTAGCTTTCTGCTGAGGAAATTGGGCCTGCTTCAGGTAACCAGAGACTGACTCAGAATGTGAAACACACATCCTTACAGAGCCGTGGATAAAGAGGAAAACATCAGGGTTGCAGGGAGTCTTAGGGCCTCGGCAGACGACTAATAAAGTCGTCTCCGAGGCAAGGAAGAGGAGGGGCAGCCGCACGAGCGGCGCCCCTTCCTCCTCCCGAGGTTGCCCTCGGAGCTGCCGGCCCTCCGCATGGCCGGCGCTCCGGGGGCAACCTCCCGCCACAGCGTCCTCACACGCTGCGGCGGAAAAGCCAGGGAAAGTGCACCCAACGCGTTTAGGGTGCACTTTCCCTGACTTCTGAAAGGAGTGCCAATTTAGCACTCCTTTCAGGGACGCCGCCGGTGCGCCACGGTGCGGCTGCCGTGGTCCCACCACGCACTGTCCCTGGGCGTCCCAGACGCCCTGGTCTGCTTCCCCCCTCAGGGCCTTTGCAGACTGTCAGAAATAGTGCACATTAAATTGAGGCACTGCCCTGGCTCAGTGCTAGGGAATCATGAGAATTTTTTTCTGAGACATTGAGCCTTCTCTGTCAGAGAGCTCTGGTGCCACAATATATTACAGTTCCCATGATTCCCTAGCACTGAGCCAGGGCAGTGTCTCAATTTAATGTGCACTATTTCTGACAGTCTGCAAAGGCCTTTACTTTTTTTTTTTTTTGGAAGAACAGTGGTTAAAATAGCATTGTAGTTCCAACAGCCTAACAAAGAAGTGAAAGGAAGCTGCCATTTTAAGTGTAATTTGCCTTTCTTAAGGGAGCAGCATTTCTTTGAAGCTTTCTACTAGAGCCCATATGTCTTGATAGCAGCTGTGTCACACTGCAGCAAAAACAAGCACTCCCATTTTAAGTTCACTCACACTCTTCTATAAATATAACTAGGACTGTATTTGGAGCCTTTATTTTATCAGAAAGACAAAGAGATAAATGTGCATGTAGTTAACTATGTTGTAGCATGAAGCTTATGTAATTCATGTTCTTACATAATGCAGGAAAATGTGTATTTTTGTTTGTTTGTTTGTTATTTCTATTTCTTTTTGTTTAGTCTCCTTGTTCCCCCACAAGAGTAATAGCTAGTATTTTTCATCATCATCATCATCATCATCATCACCACCATCATCATTTAAAGAATAATAAACCACACAAGGTTTGATAACCCAAAAAGATAATTCTTCCTATTGGATGCTTCCACACATCAAAAAGTGATATTACATATAGTAATAGCAAACTTTTAAAATACTGCAACACAGACTCCAGCCATATTTGGAGAGAGAAATCCCAGAGGTTCAAGCAGGGTTCAGGAAAGGAAGAGGCATAGGAATCACATTGCAAACATACGATGGCTAATGGAGCACAACAAGGAATTCCAAAAGAAAATCACCATGTGCTTTATAGACTATAGCACAACCTTTGACTGGATCAGTCATGAAAAGCTATGGAATGCTCTCAAAGACATGGGAGTGCCAATATACTTGAGAAATCTAAAGACAAGAGGCCAGTGTCAGAACAGAATAAGTTCCCAATAGGCAAAGGAGTCAGGCAGGGCTGCATCTTATCACCATACTTGTTCAACTTGTATACAGAAAATATCATATGAAGAGCAGGACTGGACTCAGAAGAAGGAGGAGTGAAGATAGGAGGAAGGAACACCAACAATCCAAAATATGCAGACAACACAATATTAATAATGGAAAACATCAATGACTCGGAACAAGACTATTTAGCATTTGGAGATGAGATTAATGTACCCATGGACCTGTGTTTCTTTCCTTCTGTGCCTTTTCCTTTCTGCCTAAGATTGCAGGATATAGAACTTTATTGCAAAATATCTGATAGGTCCATGTATTTTTTTTCTGTCCCTCCCCCAAAGGTGGCTATAGGAAATTCAAACATCCTCAGAGACTTTCTGGTAGCATTATCATATTTAGGTGGATGGGAGGAGACAAAGAAAGATAAATGGGGGGAAGGTAGAAGAAGGTAGAGAAGAAGGACAAAAAGAAGAGAACATGAAGCCAGATATCGAGTAAGAATCAGAAGGAAAGATAAAGGTCCCTGGTTCCAGTAGCTTTCAAAGTATTGTGTCCATCTCCACTAATAGGAAGAAAAAACTTGCTTACCTACCGGCTGGATGCTCAGCAGTAAGAGCAATGGAGTGGTCTAGAGGAGTGATACATTTGCCATCTCCTGCACTCTACCATCCTGAGGCAATCACTTCATCAGGTTTCATGATAGTAGCACCAAAGTTGCAAAGCAGGTAGGCACACAAAAGACAAAATAGAATGTGGAAAGGTGGAGATATCTGACCCAATTGGCACAAAATATTTCACAATTTCAGACTCTAAAAGGCAGCAATGTTTCATCTGGATGAAAGGGCACTCAAGTACTGATGAGCTCATTAATTGCTAGGGTGACTTTACTTTTGTGTCCAGACAAAGCTATCAGAATTAGTATAGTGTATGGAGTGTGCTGTACATTAGTACATAAATCATATCTCTTCTGTTTTATTATACTCCTTTCTCCTTTTGGTTTGCTGCTTAAACAGGAATAAAGATGCATCATGACACTTTTTATACTATAATAGGAATAGAAATCTATCCTGAAGCAACTGAACAGTAATTAAAGAAGTGAATTTCAATGAAGAAATATAAATGCATATTCAAATCAGGTCTGGCCCAGCAGCTTCAATCAGGTTATAAGGGTGAACCCTTGATGTTCTCGAGGTTGCACTGTTTCATTAATTCCTTCAGCTTCTACTGCTATCACCATGGTGCTTTTCTTTTTTCTCTGACAATGTTTTACAATTTGGGCTAAAATTATCATTATGTTTGCTTTCCTCTACAGCTCTACCTTTTTTGGACTGTATGCTACCAGATTTAAAGTTAAATGACAAATGGAAATAAGCCATCCGTAAGATAAAACTAAGATAAGATAAGATGGACACAGAAGAGGGAGGAGTGAAAATAGGAGGAAGAAATATCAACAATCTGAGATACGCTGATGACACCATAATACTAGCAGAAAACCTCACAGACCTCAAACAACTAAGGAAGATCAAAGAAGAAAATGCAAAGGCAGGATTACTGCTGAACATAAAGAAAACAAAAATAATGACAATAGCAAACTTAATACAAACTTAAAACAAACATAAATACAAACTAGACAATGAAGAAACAGAAATAGTAAAAGAGTGCTCATATCTGGAATCAAACATTGATAGGAATGGGGACTGTGTCACCATGTTGTGTTTATATGTCATTACATCTGCAGAACTGCAAAGTCATTATGTGAGTGTATGTGTGACAATGACTATGACTTCTGGTGATCATGTCCTTGAAGCAGCCAGACCACTGAATGTATGTTAGACCAGCACCTGGACTGTATGATGTAATGAATATGATGTAATGCCTGAGCAAGCCTGGACAGAGGTTGAATCAGCCAATCGTATAAGAGGCACAGCTCAGAGTAAGCACATTTGCATCATTGTAAGTCAGTCAGGGGAGGAAGTTTGTAAGTATTGGAGAGTTACTGTTTTTCTGTGTTGCTGAGAACTGGAGAAGAAGGAGGTTTGTGTTGGATTTCATCCCAGAGCTCTACTGTTGCTGCATATAATTTGTCTCCTTCCTCTGTAAATAAATCTATCAACTGTAGCAGCCTGGTTTTATCTTCCTGTTTTGGAGAGTATCTCATGTTAGCATGGTGATGCAGCGTGTGGGAACCACATAACGTGAAGCACCAGGATCCAGACTGTCTTCGATGAAGCAGGCAACGTTGTCAGCTACAGGAAAACTCCTTTCCCCTCCAGACAGAGCAGAGAGAGACTCAGCAGATGTCTCACTAGGAGGCTTTTAATCTTCAGACATTCTATGTACAAAGTCTATGTACAATAATAAACCAACACACTCTCCAACAATCTCCACCTTCCACAATCAACCCTCACATGTGTCCAGAGGCTTGTCCCTCATATAGCCAGTCTTACACATGGCTTTCTGGCCCTGCCTCTTCCTTTTGAACACCTGTCAGTCATCAGTATGACACATCATGTTTGCAGCCTTTTGCAGCATTTACTGTGCTTTACAGCACCAGGTGACTCCCTGTCATTATGTCACCTCCTGTTTCATCAGCCTTGATGTTGCATGACTCAGTAATGGCCAAATGCTTAGTCATCATGGCTGCTGCCATTCACCACATTGTGCATTTTCACTGGAACATTATTCCAACATCCCAAGCTCTCCACTAAGATACTGAAGCACATTCATGCCATGCCTCATGATGACAGGCTGTACCCAGGAAATCAGAAGATTAACAATGGGGAGGGCATTCTATGAAAGAACTAGAAAAGATCCTAAAATGCCAAGATATATAACTCAACAAAAAAGTTAGAATCATACAAGCTATTGCAGGGGTAGGCAACCTTTCCCCTTTAAGGGCCGAGGGACTTCATCTCCCAGAATCCCAGGAGCTATTGGCCAACATGGGACTATTGGCCAACATGGCTGAGGCTTCTGGGAGCTGAAGTCCCTCAGCCCTTAAAGGGGAAAGGTTGCCTACCCCTGAGCTATTGTATACCCTATTACCATGTATGGATGTGAGAGCTGGAGAGTTGGGAAAGAAGAAAAGCAATTCATTTGAGATGTGGTGCTGGAGAAGAGTGCTGAGGATTCCACGGACAGCCAAGAAAACAAACAAATAAGTCCCAGAGCATCAGCACTCAACTAATACAACACAGTAGATAAGCTTAGCCTAAATCCAGTTGTTTGCCCCAACTCTACAGGCCCACTGTCCCAATGGAACCCATATAGGTATTTTCTTAACATGTTCCTGTAAAATTCAATTGTCCCATTCTAGTTGGGATTAACCATCAGATTCAAGTTTACAGATAAAAGCTTCAGGTTTTCAGGCTATTTGGGAGATATAGTAGTTTTTGCATGATATTTGATGGTGCTTCTTCATACCATTAAAATAACAGATTCTTACATTCTCTGAAGAACAGTCACTAGGGAAGAAAGCAAGACATTATGTTCTAAAATGGTGGAAGCTAAAATCAAAGCATTTGCCTCTGTAAAGTCTTTCCATGCCCTTTCAGAGCAACAGCACACAAATACCAGGGGGTGAAAAGGTACTACTGATCTTTCCCTCTGGATAAGTTACTCTGATCCACTACTCCTGAGCATCCATATATTGGTATGGATATCTGAACTGCCACATAGTTGATTGCACATAGGTGTCCATGTAGTCAAGCAGGTGTTCCAAATTCACAGGCTTCCTAATCTCACCTATGTGTGGTCAACTATTCACAGATAAGATTCATAAAGTCAGACATCCACACATGCAAATAGATGAGTTTCTCATTTTTTTCAACCTGATTTCCTATTTTTTAAATTTTCCTTCCAATCTTAAATTCAGTACATCTTGAACCTCAACGTTTTTTCAATCTCCTGTTGTTATTATTGTCACAGGTTTTGTGAATGACTTTTTGTAAAAAAAAAAAAATGCATCCAAATGATTACACATTTTTGTGTGCAGTTCTTTTAATGCATACTTCTGAGATGATTTTGCCTAACATACACACTTTGCATGCAACTTCTCTAATACATTTTGCTAACTTATATTCATATTTTCCTGTTCACTTTTACTTCACACTCTCATTTTTACATGCAATTTTAACTGGATCATCCCATTGCAAAGAACTGGACAGGTGCACATTTCAAAGAGATGCTGAGGTTTCATTTGCTTATTGTTTACAAAATGCAACAATAGGTTAAATGTGATGAGATCCAAGTGAATTTCTTTTCTTCCCCACAGTTTACAAAAATTGCATTCTTGGATTATAGAACCCAGAGACAATAGCTATGCTGGCTGAAGGTATTCTGTGGGCTGCAATCCTAGAATGTAACTTCCACAGGTTCTGATCTCCTCTATCCTTAATACATAGGTAGCAATGTTGTGGGTCAGGCCAAAAGTGCAGATGCACTGCTGAACAATTTTATGATATGACTGTCCCACAATTTCTATGTGAAAAGTATGCAAGCATTCCTTGAAAAAATGCTATTTTGTAACCATGCTGTTGATGTTCAGAGGTTTGTCAACAGAGGAAAAAGTAGAGACCTTAGCTTCAAATGCTGAGTATGGGGGGAAGCAGACGGGCGGCTGTGGGCCGCCTCGGGAAGCTGCACCACAGGGCCGAGGTATCCCCACACCTCGGCCCCGTGGCGCAGCTTCGCTGCCCCTGGAAGGGGTACTAAATTGGCGCTCCTTCCACAAGTCGCCGAAGGTGCGCCGCAAAAAGCTGCCGGTGCACCTTCGGCGACTTTTCCGCTGCAGCGTGTATGAACGCTGCAGCGGGAGGTCCTCCTCGGAACGCCGGCCGTGCGGAGGGCCAGCTGCTCTGAGGACGACCTGGGGAATGGGTTGGGGCGCCCACCGTGCGGCTGCCCCTCCCCTTCCCTGCCCCCAAAATGGCTCTTTAAGCCGTCTGCTTTCCCCTTATCTCTGTCTGTCTGTGTTGCTCTCTTGTAGAAAGAAGATGGGAACTAGGTTGAGATTATGTATTCAGTAAATCATGGTGTTAGGTCTTAGCTTATAGCATTGTGACTTAATTATGGAAAGCTTAAAATTATCTGGCTCCCCCCCCCCCCCCTGCATCATTTTGGAACCTTTGTACAGCCTTATGAAGAAATGTAAAATCATTTTAGGAGGAAAAAACACTGCTTCCCCAGCAAAAGATATGCTGTAATACTTTGGCCTGTAAGGCAGTGGAAACGTATATGTTAAATGGTTCCAAGGACCCTTTGGGATAACAAATCAACAATTCTTCCCCAGTAATTAGCAAAGTGGCTCAGTACAAATTTAGCCTTACAAACTTTTATTTTTGATCAAATATTTCTCCAGAACTAAGTAGATAAATTCTGATAATATCCCACCCTGATAAATTATTAAATAAAAGTTTGATCAGGAATGCTATACTATAATAATCTGTCTGGTAAAATAAATAGAGACGGATTATGTGATAGCTATCTCAGAGCATGCTATTGGTCAAGGAACTATAAAGAACAGGGTTCCCATCTAAATCCATCATGCCTGGCAGGATTTTGTAAAAGTACAGCTGGAATAAGCAAAAGAAAACAAAAAGAATAGGATTGCATAGACCAGGGACAGGCAACCTTTTTGAGACCTGGGCCGGTCTCAGAAAGGTTGCCGCTCGGATGGGCCAAGGGGGAGGGGGGAAATGGCGGAGAGCGCGTGCACGTGCGCGCGCACACCCTCCTCCTGCGCGCGTGACCCCCCGTGCACGCTGCCGGCGCGGCCACTACCGCGGCCGCCGCCGTAGCGCGCACCGCCGCAGCTGCCATGGCGCATGCGCGGCCGCCATTTTGGCTTCCAAAATGGCGGTCGCAACGCGTTTGCGCATGCGCAAAAGTATTGCGCATGCGCAAACGCGTCACGACCGCCATTTTGGCTTCCAAAATGGCGGCCACAACAAGCGCGCCCAAAAACGCTCCCCAGCAGCGGCGCGCGGCGGCGGGGGTGGCGCGCGGCGGCAGCGACGGCGGCAGCCTTCGGACGGGGTCGGTAAGTCCGGGGCCCGGGGCCTTAACTGGCCCCCGGGCCGTAGGTTGCCGGTCCCTGGCATAGACAATTGGATAATACTGAGCGTACAGTTAGTGAATCTGGATAGGTGTGAGTAGGAATGCAGCTACAGGGGCAGGGAAGGGCACAATAAGAGCTATAACTACCCAGACAAGGATTCTGCCATTCAGATGACATTTTCCTTCCATCTCAAAATTTCTAGCGAGGCAGAGAGGGAGATAATGAAAAAGGTGCAAGTTTAGAACTACTGTTTTTGTGTTCTCCTAGTAACTCTGTCACCCTCTCCTCTTTTGGATGCATACATTGCATATCTAATATTGAAGTGTAGCTTTATCAGGTGAACGTGGCAGTCAGGAGTGCCTGTTATCAGCTTCGGCTGATACGCCAACTGCGCCCTTATCTGGACATGAGGGATCTGGAAACTGTGGTACATGCTTTGGTAACCTCACGTCTGGATTACTGCAATGCATTCTACATGGGGCTACCCTTGTGCCTAACCCGGAAACTTCAACTGGTACAAAACATGGCATCCAGGCTAATTACTGGAACATCTAGGAGGGAGCATATAACACCTGTGCTTAAATCTCTCCACTGGCTGCCAATTAGTTTCTGGGCACAGTACAAGGTGTTGGTTTTAACCTTTAAAGCCCTACATGGCTTGGGTCCATCTTATCTCCGGAACCGCCTCTTCCCATATGATCCCCCCCGAGCACTTCGGTCCTCTGGGAGGAACCTGCTGCAGCCTATGAAAACTAGGCTGTCGCAGACCTCCCAGAGGACCTTCTCGGCGACCACTCCCAGACTATGGAATGGCCTGCCAGATGAGATCCGCCTTATCACCACCCTTGATTGCTTCAAAAAAGCAGTAAAGATGGATCTCTTCCAGCAGGCCTTCCCGGAATAATTTCCCAACCAAATTAGGAGTCTGGATTGCTCCCTGTTTCCCTGCCTCCATTGTCTGCTTTCTCTAGAAGTTGCTTTGTTTATTGTATTGTATGTATGTTGTTTGAATTGCTATTTTAATATTGCTCTAGTTTAATTTATTTTTAATGGGTGGGAGGGTTAGGAATTGGGCTGAAGGATTGTTTTAACTGTTGTTTGTTTTAATTTGCTGTATGCCACCCCGGTTGCTGAGCAGAGGCGTGGGTTAACAATAAAAATTATTATTATTATTATTATTATTATTATTATTATGTTATTGCATTATTAGACATTTGGGAGCAGAATGACAATTTCACGAGGACCATTGTTCTTATGAAGGGAGAAGCCTTCATTTTACTCCTCCTCATAGCTACATCCCTGGACATGAGTATTCTTATCTATATAAATAACCAGATGTAACCATCAAGATCAGACTATGATGTACATTGTGACTGCAGATGTACATTCAGACTCATTGCTATCAGAATGAGTTCATTGAGTCCATCCCCCTTGTTGGACTGTCATGCATTTTTCAACCTCATCTTCCAAGCCAGATCTCAGTTTAGTCCATATTTCTGACACCACTTTTAAATGTAGGAAAAATTCAATGGCAATCTGTCTCACAGCATTATGTTTTTTAATCTCTGGAGGCGTCTTGCTCTTAATAACTTCCTAGCCCATCTGGGAAGTGCTTTCAGTCCATGACATTCAAAAATCCCACATCAAAGTACAGCACTATCATAATAGGATACTTAATTCCAATTAACAAAATTGAAGGAGATGTAGGAACAAAGCAGATTCAAAGGACTATGTACCAAGGGACTGTGATTTAAATCCATACGTGTTTATTTTGAAATATGTTAAGGACTTGCCTTTTTTTGGTACAATGGAAAATGATAATAAAGCTTTCACTTCCAGTATTGTTTCTTTTTTCATCTTTGAGTTTTCGAAAATGAAATACAACATCTCTTCCTTGCTGCTTAGAATACTAAACATGATTCAAAATTAGATTAATAAAGGCACAAATGAAGACGGACTAAAAAGAAAGGAAAAAAAGAAATCAGCATGTCTGTGTGAACCTTTCCTTACCACTCTGGTAAAGAATGAGGATAATGCTATTTCATGAAAAAGTGATTTCTTAGCTTTTCAATTTACATCTAAAAATAAAGGTTAATAAAGATAGTCTGAAATCTTCCTTTGTTCAAAGAGAGACACATATGTCCTAGGTATAGCAAAAGCTTCATTATTGGCAATTGATTCAGCAGTCTTTTTGCAAGGCCACCTGTTCTCTATTTCTATGCTCAACAAAGCTGCTCAGAGCATTGATAGAATTAAATCTCTAGTGGGTTCTTGATCGGGAAGTTGAGGACTGATGAGATTTTAATTTGTGGAACATTCCTGAGAATTAGCTGAAAACAAAAACAAGAAAACAAATTAAAAAAATACAAAAAACTCTGCAGAAAACTAGGCATATTCACAAGGAAACATCTTAATATAAGAGTGGATTACGTGATGCTCCCTGCTGTGTAGGACAGATTTGCTCAGTATGTTAGATGTTTTGCTGCTGCTACCACCAGGTAGGTCTCTTATATTTTTAATAGATAAAGGTCTCTTATAGGCCTTTCCTCCACTCCACTTCAGCTCTTCTTCACCTTATGCTTCTATCACTTTGATTCTGTCAGTTACAGGTCATGAAACCAAATGAAGATGCTAGGGTGTCATGTGGCTGCTGCTTTTTATAGCCCTTTATAGAGGAATGTGCAAATTCCTCTGAGATAAACCTTTCCAGATTTATTAAGACACTCTGAGGCTGCATTTACATTGCATGATTAATTCAGTTTGACACTGCTTTAAATGCCATGGACCAATGCTATGAAATTCTGGGGTTTGTAATTATTATTATTATTATTATTTAAGATATTTTGCCTTTTCTGCCAGAGAGCTTTGGTGCCACAACAAAATGCAGTTCCCAGGATTCCATAGGATGGATCCATAAGAGGTAAAGCAGTGTCAAACTGCATTATTTCTGTAGTGTGGCATCAGCCTGAGATTCACTCAGAATTCCTTGATTGTTCCATATCATACCTGGACAAGAACCTCCATGTTCTAGCCCAAGGGTAGGCAACCTAAGGCCCTGAGGCCTTTGGACCGGCCCCAGGCCGGTCCTGCCCCCGCTGCCGCCATCACCCCCCACCGCCCGCCGCCACTGCTGCCGCCCACCATGATGATATTGATTATTGTTGTTATTACTTGTTCTTGGGGTTTTCTTGGCAAAATCTCCACAGGAGTTTTGCCATGGCTTTTCTGGGACTGAGAGAGTGTGCATGCATATTTTTTAAATTTTTTTTAAAATTAAAAATATATATTTTTTATTTATTTATTTTTGGTGCTTCGGCCCCCCAATTGTCTGAGGGACAGCAACCCGGCCCTCTGCTCAAAAAGGTTGCCTACCCCTGTTCTAGCCCCTCGTGATGTCAAAAAGCACATTACAGAATCATGAATGCAACTACTCAGAACATGACATTCAATGAGGAACTGCTTCACTGGTTGAATAATTTGTTTTCCCAAGCTCTGCTTTATGCAGAAAAAGAAAAGAAAAAAGAAAAAAAAAGACACTGTACACATTTCCCCTAGCTGTTTTTGACATGTGTGCATTTTTTTGGTTTTACCAATACATGGACATTATAGGCCAACTAAAGAAAGTTTTTGAAGCAAAAATAAATTTTCCATACCCTGTTTTGAATAAGTAACCCCCATTAACCAGAGAAGAGGAAAATGGTGGATGTAGATGGTACAAGGGGAAGGAAATTTAGAGAGACAAATAATGGGATGGGGAAAGACAGGGAATACAAATACTGCCAAGAGGATTAGAAAGGGAAGAGAAGCAAAAAGAGGACAAGAAACAATAAGGATGACAAGGGAAAGAGTGTATGAAACTCTGTTAGTGACATGCACACATACAGTGGGCCTGCTATATCAGCAGGCACAGGATACATAGATCCAATTAACTGTGGATTCAAAATATTTTGGGGAAAATACTGCAGATCTAATAAAGTGAGTACCCTTACATATGGAAAGAGAAGAAAGGAACCCAAATCATTTTTGCCCAGTGGCTCTTCCACTCCCACCTGGCCAAGCGGTCCCAGGGCAGCAGCAGAGGTGGTGGCAAACCTCAGCCACCAGCTGTGTATTCTTTGGGCTCCCCCAGCTTTGGCAAGCCCACCAACCCCTCCCCTTCCACCTTGCAAACCAACAAGAAGGTGTGGCATAGCCACTGCCTCAAAGATGAAAGCAGGCAGCTGGCAGAGTCCCTGGAGGTGGGGGCATATGAATAATGTGTACTTGGCAGCCAGGAGCTGGGAATGTTTATCCTGATGAAAAGAAGGTTATGATGTGACATGGTAGTCATGTTTAAATGTTTGAAGTGATGTCATATGAAAGAGGGAACAGGCTTTCCATTGCTCCAGAGACTATGGGGAGAAACACACAGGAAGGAAAGAGAGGCCCAAGGCCACCCTGGCTGCAAGTGGGCCAGAAACTAAGACAACCATATGGCCTGTTCACAAAGAGGTCCACTGCTTCCGGAACCAAGCTGCACTGTCAGGAACCAGCTCCTGGTTCCTTTTTGCTCTGGTCCAAAGGACTGAAGCACAATACCGGAGCAGCTTTGGGCCACTTTGGGGAGGGGGGGGGGAGTTGCGTCATGTCAGCACCACACCTCCAAAGTGGCTGGAAGCCATGTCATTTGGCCCATCTGTTCCAGAACCCAGGACAAAAAGCAATGGATTCAAACTACAGGAAAAGAGATTCCTCCTACATCTCAGGAAGAATTTCCTGACAGTCACAGCTGTTAGACAGTAGAATATGCTGCCTCTAAGCATGGTGGAATCTCCTTCTTTGGAGGCTTTTAAGCAAAGGCTATGTTCCAGGGGGTGCTTTGCTTGTGAGTTCCTGCATGGTAGGGAGTTGGACTCAATGGCCCCTATGGTCTCTTCCAACTCTATGTTTCTATGATTCTATGATGCAGCCATTTTGAATAGGTTTGTGGACAATGGTAACAAAACTCAGAAAGTAAATGATACAAAAAGAAGAGCCACAAAGCAGAGCTCTTATAGTGCAATATTCAGTGACTTCTTGGGTAACTCAGAAATTCCCCATCCATACCATGTTCTTCCAATGAGCCCTTGTGCTGGCCAAAGTTTGATAAATATTGAAAGGAAAAGCAGAGAAGGGAAGAGATGGGCTGATAGACTTCATGGAAAATGACAGTCACTTTAAAACAGCCTACATCAGCAATGGCTCCAAGTACACAAGGCTTTTAAAAAATAGATACATATTTCAAAGGTAGCATTTTTAACACAGTGTTACTTCTGTGGCTTTAGATCCTGACATTCAAGAATAGACTCAGAGATCTCTAGACACGATTATAAGGGGGTTTTAATGGGTAGGTACTGCACTTCTTTACAGATATGCTTTCAAATTCCTTTTAATAAACTATGATTTAATACTATTATTTGTTTATTTGTGCTGAATTGTGTTTTAACAATGTGACTTTTTGCAGTTTCATCTGTAACGTTAAAAAAATCTTTTAACAAGCCACCTTGAGTCCCAATCTGGTGAAAAATCAATCAATCAATCAAACAGTCCATGGAAGGCACTGAGCTGATTCTCTAGATGCAAATATATTGACTGAGCTTTCATTGAGTATTACTAGTTTCTTAATTAAATATTAATTAAAATAGTTTGGAGTTTCTTTATACTTTCCCTATGGCCTTGGCAACTCTCTTGTGAAGCTTCTAGAGCGATGAAAACCCCCAGAACAATACCTGTCCATGATTACCACAAAACACACTTAATTGAATAAACACTAATGATTCTAATTAGTGCCATAGAGAGCATTGACTTCATGCATGTTTAATTCCAAATGCAAGGGTTTAGAAATGCTAATGAGAGAGATTAGTGAATGCCAATACAGAGATATTTTAATGAATCTTGGCTAATCCAGGAATAATCAAAATAGATGAGTTCAAAAAAAAAGCTAAAGAAAAATAAAAGTGAGGACAGTGTTAACATTTGAACTACACAACAATAATATGACAGAAACACTAAATAATTTTCATCTGTTATCAAACAGTATAATGTCATTGCTTTGAGGTGAATAAAATGTTGAAATTGAAGTCAGAAACCTTTATATTTTTTCTTGATTGAAAACAGCACAAGTCATTATGTCTGCTTTAACTGCAATCAAGTTTGCATACACACACAACAGTTTTCACTAGGGATGAATATTTTTCATTTGTTTGCAAGATCAAATAATTTCAGCATTTTCTTTCTAAGTGAGTTGTTGTGGATATTTTTTGTATTTAGAGATCCTCTTGTATAACAATGTGCTCAAAAACTAAAATTTACACAAAAGTAATATTTTTGCATAGAAAGCTGGTTAACAAATGTGCTTTTTGCAAAAAAAAAAAAGGTTTTGTGAAAAATCACTGCATGTCAATTTTCTTGACAGGCTGTCTTGAAGAGAAAAATATTTTTTATAGAATAAGAACATATCTTTATTTTTTGCATCCCTAGGTTTTTGTACTTTTGGCTAATCAAATTGCCACTTCTCCAGATACTTCTAGTTTGGGGTGGGAATCCTGCTTGGTGTGATACCTGTGCATATGTTCCCTTGTGAAAACAGTTTGGCATTTTTGTGCAATGTCCACATTCATTTAAGGTTTCTGGAACTGGAATATTTTGTGCAGTTCCATTGCAAATGTAGATAGGCATTCTTGGCTACCATGTATCTATCTATACCTGATGCAATTGGATTATTCTGGTTTTGTTTCCTGTGCATTCAGCTGTGCATTGCCTGAAGTTATGCAGTTGGTTGTGCAACATTGCTGTTCAACACAAATGTGACACGACACAATCAATACTTCATGCTTCCCATTGAGATTATGTTGCACAGTCCTGATGCAGGGCATTGACCTTGATTTTTAATTTTTCTCCAGCATTTCCAGATTTGTGTAGTCCATAGTCAGTCCTGGCTGTGGTACATTGGCCTCTGGACTACTGGAAGTGTTCCACCCCTGCAGTCAAGTGTGGCAAAGACATGGATCCCAAAAGCTGGCTTTTATATTGTTACAGCATTATTTTTGCTTGACAATTTTGGAATCTATGACAATTGAATCCCGAGGAGACTCCAGAAAGAGAAAAATATCATAAGTATTTTAACTTTTCATTCCTGATCTTGCCTGACTTTAACCTAGTTGAAAATCCCTCTCCTTGGGCAGAAGAAAAATCAATGGCAAGAATGTTCCATGCCACTTATATTTTGCTAGTGGAATTCATTTTCAGCTGTCTAAATGCTACTGTCTTCATAGCACTGAAATAAAAGCTTTATTTCACTCCAATCCTATCATCCCACAGAAGGAATTATTTTTATTCTAGCTATTGGACTGCTCATAATGCAACTCAGTAGTCATTTTCATTTCTATTATCTCCTTAAATCTAAGAAGCACTTCAGAAAGAAAATGTGCCCACCAAGGCCCTTGTTATTTCAGCAACTAGTGTTCTTTTGAAGGAATGCAAAATAATAAATACCTTTTCAAAAGGCAAATACAATTTAATGAAGGGGGGTTGCAGACTGCCAGAAATAGTGCAAATTGAGTCCACTTTTAGGGTTAGGGTTAGTGCTAGGGAATCATGGGAATTGTTGTTGTTTTTCTGAGACATTGAGCCTTCTCTGTCAGAGAGCTCTGGTGCCACAATGGACGTTTTCACACTGGGCTCCCTAAAGCCGGCTGGAGCCCTTCCCCTAAAGCCGGCTGGACCCTGTGCCGCTGACACCGGAATGACTCCGGCGGCGGCAGGCTAATTCCTTTTGCCACCCGGAATTACCTGAAGCCGGAGTTAGCCAGGAATTAGCTTGCCGCTGCCGGAGTGAGGCCGGACTTAGGGCTCCGTGTGTTTGAACACATGGAGCAAAAAGCTGGCCGGACGCAGGGATGACACCGGAAGGGGCGGGGTTTGCCGCTGCGTGTGTCTGAACACACGGGAAATGGAGCCGGAGTGAGGCCGGCGGGAGGCCGGCTAGCGTCCTCAAAAAGGCCAGTGTGAAAACATCCAATAAAATACAGTTCCCATGATTCCCTAGCACTAACCCTAACCCTAAAAGTGGACTCAATTTGCACTATTTCTGGCAGTCTGCAACCCCCCTAAGACAGCTTTTAAAAAATCTTTCATACATTGAAAATAGTAACTATAGTGAACATTTAATTTATAGTCCTCCTGAAGGAAATATTTAAAAAGGAAAATACAACTTTTACAGTGCATTGTCCACTGGCAAATAAAAAGTGTGGCAATTAAATGTATGCAATGGTTACAATCAAAGAACTCGTGGCAAGGATGCAGCTATGTTCTGCTGCTGGAACAGCTTCCATCAACAGAATCAGATGATGGGGCAATACTCTTTCCCCACTGAAGCTTCTGACATATCTCCCAAATTTGTTCCATAGAACTGTGTAATTGGAGTTTTGGAGGTACTGTGGCATTTGATTTCAGCTCTGTGTGCATTAATCCAGCAAAAGATAGAACTAACCTACACTGAATTTTCTGGGGCATTCACCCCCTTTGGCAAGTCTTTAGCAGGACTAAGATAAAAAAAAGATGCTTGAGTTGCATTGTAGTGGCAGACTTCTTTCAAATGGATGCTCTTTTATTAGATTGTAAAAAGAGAGGTCCACATCGGCAGCTGTAAATGCATTGGCTCTGCATACATTAGAATGGAAATGCATGGACTGGGCAAGTGAGTACTGCAGGGATGAGGACTCTAATAAGACATTTTAACAGGGGTAGGCAACCTTTCCCCTTTAAGGGCTGAGGGACTTCAGCTCCCAGAAGTCTCAGCCATGTTGGCCAATAGTCCCATGTTGGCCAATAGCTCCTGGGATTCTGGGAGCTGAAGTCCTTCGGCCCTTAAAGGGGAAAGGTTGCCTACCCGTGTTTTAACCTTTTGAACATCTGCAAAGTCCCCTTTTTTCACAGTTAATCCCATTAATTCCATGATTAACAGACAACTTCCATAAGATCTTTCCTGCATGCTGGGCTCTTCACTGAAGACATTCCTTCAAATTGCTTGGATATGAAGTAGTGAGTGCTAACAAGAACCAGGGTCTTCTCAGTCTTGTCTTCTACTTTGGAAGATGTTGTTCCAGCTGAGGTCTGATAAGTCTCAACAAGATATACTTTTTGTGACAACTTAAAACCTGAAGCAATGGGGGTGGGGGGTGGGTGTGTGTCTCAATACCAGTGATGGTGTGGCAAGATAAGGAGTGTGTGTGTGTGTGTGTGTGTCATATAAACATCTAGCGTTTGCCATGGAGTTTCCTGGAAAATTTGCAGCACCCAGTGGTCAAATTTATTCTAGGATCCACCAGATCCATGTCTGGTCTAGCAGCATTGCGTCCAATCCTGGCCCTGGATTTTTGGCCTATGTGGTTGGAATTGGACAACATGTGGATGGGAGAACATGGGCCTTTTGGCCCGTGCAGACTATTATTAGTTGTATTAGTATTAGTATTATTAGTATTTATATCCCACTCTTTCTCCAAAACTGTAATTCAGAGTGGCTTACAAGATTAAAAACAGTACAATTAAAAACATAGAAAAGTGTTACATTAAAACAGAATTAAATTATTACAATTTAACACAACCCCTAAGTCAGTATCAATAGCAGTATACATTTTCCCATTGTTTTCAAGATGATTCTGTCACAACTAACTTTGGTTGGATTGTGTCACATGAGTATAGGTTGAGTCTCTCTTATCCAAAATGAATGGGATCAGAGGTTGTTGTTGTTGTTTTTGGATTTTGTATATTTTTGGATTTTGGAATACTTGTATTTGCATATACATACATAATGATATATCTTGGAGATGAGAACTAAGGGCTGATGCAGACCGGCCATTTGGGGCAGCACAGAGCCGCCCCGGGATGTGGTGTATTGGGGCCACAGCAACCCCATGGCACAGCCCAAATCCTCCCTTTTGCCACCCCCAAAAGAGCAGCAAAATGCTGCTCCTTTTAGGGGTGGCAAAAGGCCGCCCTAAGAGCTGGCGCTGCGGCTCTTCTTCACCCTTTTGGCATGGTGTGTTTAAATGCTGCGCCGAGAGGGCACGCCATGCATACAGCCATGCGACATCAGGATTGCATCGGGGTGGAGTTGGGGTAGCCGGCGTGCAGCTGCTCTGCCGCAACTCCACCCCCAGACCGGCTCTCAATCTAAATACAAAATTCATTTATGTTTCATATACAAATTATACACATAGTCTGAAGATAATTTTATATAATGTTTTTATCATTTTTGTGCATAAAACAAAATTTGTGTACACTGAATCATCAAAAAGCAAAGATGTCGCTATCCCAGCCTTCCTTGAAAAATCTTTTGGGATTTGGAATATTTCGGATTTTATAATTCTGGATAAGGGAAAAGCAACCTGTACCACAGAATAGGGATGCAGTTCTTTGCAAATTTGCTTCTTGAATTAAGCAATGAGTAATTTTAACAAAGTGTAATTTTCAAAGACTATTCACAGTTCAAGACTTATTTTGCATGCACAAAACCCACATGTGATAGTTTTGCACAGAACGTAGCATTTTCAGTACACATATAGATTTTGTGCAGAGTAGAATGTGCAAAAAAATGCTTGTTTTCTATGTCAAAACAGACAAGAAGGTGTCCCCTTGCAGATCACCAAGTAAGTGGAAATTCATTACTAGATAAATAAGGTTTCATGAACACACTTTAGGAATAATTAGTATAACTGATATAATTGAAATATCTCACCCATTTCCATATTGGGGAACAGTTTGAGTTAGTAACCTAAGTACTGTGCAGTCAGTTGCCCTGGTACAGTTGATGAGTAACAACCTTTCTTTCCACAGTTGTGACTTGAACTGGAGGACTTTTCAAGCCTAAAAATAGAAGACGGAGCACTCTACTTCAGAGTTGTATACAAACTAAAGGAAAACAGTGAGAAGCTCTTAATGTGGGTTCCCACAGAGCTATCTGAGTGTTTAACAATACTCAGTAAAGCTGTGGAAAAAAATCAAATATCAAAAATCCTGAAAAATCACAGACAACTTCAATACATAAATTTGTCACACCATTTGTAATAAGAAAGCTTTATTGCTCATCTATTTTAAGCAGTTACATTTGGATTCCTTATCTGGGGTGGGTGGGTAAAAAAACTGTTTTCCTTTCAATATTGCATTACTATGATACCTATGGGAATGGAAGTTATAAAAGTCCAGTTTCCAGATATTCAACTTCCTGAGTAATTGCAAAAGGGAACTATTTGTGAATAAAATGGATAGACCTTAGATGTTGCCCAGTAAACAGATATAAATACTTAATAATAATAATAATAATAATAATAATAAACAGTTTTAGGCCTTCATATTCATAGCTCACACATATAATAAAATTATCTAATTACAAACTCCATCCTCACTGATTGAATTAAGCCATACTTCACTTCAAGCTTCACTGCCATTGCTGAGCCTGGGTTTTGGTATAGGACATACAGGACATATTTAGAAGGCATATCATCCTTTTATGTTTCAGCCCTGTTTTGCATGGTGGATTCTGAACAAATTGAATTCTCAATATGGTTGTAAATAAATAATTGACAAAATTAGTCTTCTACCTTTTTCAAAAATTTCTTTGAGGACTCTCATTAAAGCTAATTGGCCTGTTTGCATGTTTAAGAGCCAATAGATGAGTGGGGACTGCAGGTCTAGGATAACTATTTCAAAGTCTATGATTTTTTTTTTAAAAAAAAGTACTAGAATAAATGTTTAATTACAAACCTAAAAGTAGTTGATTCCTTTGGTCTGCTCTGTTACCCAAATGAAGACTTCGGGGGGATGCAGATGGCGAAAAGTGCCGTCTTCAAGCCCAGGAAGGGGGGGTAGCCGGACGTTGGGAGCCCCAATCCCTTCCTGAGGATGTCATGGTGGGTGCTCTGATGACGTCCTTCCGGCTCAGCATCTGGACATGCTGAGCAGAAGGAGTGCGGAAAAGGCGCCCGGCGCCTCTTCCAGCGCCCTTTTTAGCTCCTCTGAAAGGAGTGCTATTTTAGTGCCTTTTCAGAGGTGCCATAAGGGTGGATCAGGGCCAAGGCATGGGGCAGCCTCAGTCCCAATCCGCTGCTTCTCGGGGCAGCCCATGGCTGCCCGTCTGTAGAGGCCCATAGTAAACTGCGTTAGTTCTATAATCTTTTTCTTCTACCATTATAATTCAGTTTGAGGCCACATTAACTGCCTTGGCCCAGTGCTAGAGAAACCTGGAAATTGTAGTTTATTGTGGCACCAGAGCTCTTTGACAGTGAAGGCTAAATGTCTTACAAAGCTAGCATTGAGTTAGGACAGTTAAATTGGTCTCAAACTGGATTATATTTGCAGTGTGTTTTGGACCTCGGCTTCCCTAATGGAGAGGACACTGTTGCACCTGCCTGTCATATAGTTGTTAAAGATTAAGAGCCTCTCGTATCTTAACTTTTATCTGAAAACTTCTGACTTCTTTCAGCACTCCTGTGGGCACTTGCTGCCCTTTAGCAGGGCAATCTTTTTAACCAGCTGGAATGAAGCCACAGGTTTTATTTTACCATGATATTCATCACGGTCTACCCAATTTGAACACACATAAACCTATTGAACTCAAAAGACAGTAATCTATATAATTTAAGAGTTGGCAATTGTGGGAAGGAGGTCAATATTTTGCCCACCCACAACACCTAGTAAAATCACAATTTTTGGCTTGTCCCATCTGTTTGGTTTCCCCCTACCCATCACTTTGGAGGTTGAGAGGGTTCTGTGTGTGGCTGGTTTAAGCCACCAAACAGTTGGCCTATTGTATCCATGGATTCTGTGTCCATGGATTTAAGCATCCATGGCTTGGAAATATTTTTAAAAAAAAAAATCAGAAAGGAAACCTTGTTTTTGCCATTTTATACAAGAGACACCATTTTACTTTGCCAATTTATATAATGGGACTGAAACATTCACAGATTTTGGTATCCATGGAGGATCCTGGAACCAAATACCAGGAGGTACCAAGGGTCCACTGTACTTGTGGGCAGTTTTGGAAAAATCTGAGCTATTTTCAGGTGAATAGAGGAGACAGAATTCACTAAAAATAGTGAACAGAAGTGAGATCCCATGGAAGCGGGGTAGGGCTAAGAAGCTACAATGGTTTCTCCTGTCCCACAAATCCATCCCATGTGTAGGTGAAAGGACCTTATTCTTGCCACTGCATGTCTTGTGAGTTCTACTTCCCATAAGATGTCAATTATGGTCATCATTTTCACTGATTATGTGCAGTCCCCCCCTTCAATATTTGAAGGATTTGTGGGTGGGTCAGTTAACCCACCATACTTGTGAGTAGTTGAGCCATTTTAGGTGAAAAATGCCCCCCAAATCAGCCTCTATTTTAAAGGGGTCTGGAAGATTTTTTTGGCCTCTCAGTGGCTTTGAGGATCTCAGAAATGGGGCTTAGGGCTGCTTGCAGGTCACGCCTTTAATCTAATTATTTGTATTATATATACATACACAAGATAAATGTTGCAGTCATTTTTTCACAGTTTTATAGTTCTATGTTTATGGGGTTGTTTGTTTTAAAACAGGGGTAGGCAACCTAAGGCCCGGGGGCTGGATGCAGTCCCCCAAGGCCTTTGGACTGGCCCCAGGCTGGTCCTGCCGCTGCCGCTGCCGCCACCCCCCGACCCCCGCTGCCGCCCGCCATGATGATAATGATTATTGTTGTTATTACTTGTTCTTGGGGTTTTCTTGGCAAAATCTCCACAGGGGTTTTGCCATGGCTTTTCTGGGGCTGAGAGAGTGTGCATACATATATTTTTTAAAAAAATATTTTTATATTTATTTATTTATTTATTTATTTATTTATTTATTTTTGGTTCTTTGGCCTCCCAATTGTCTGAGGAACAGCAACCTGGCCTCCAGCTCAAAAAGGTTGCCTACCCCTGTTTTAAAAAATCTTCCAGATATATTTGGAACAGTAATGACAATGCATCAGTGAATTAAATACATCAAAGGTGAGGTCAAGGTGCACAGAATGCAGGCATTTTACAGCAGCTGATAAAACAGAGGTTTTAACTTATCATTATATTAGCTGTACAATATAGATGGATGACAATTGTAGTTATGGTGATGAGGTGACAAGTTCTGTTTTAACTATGGTTGTTGAGGGACAAAGATAGAAGGAAAGATGTTGCCTAAAGCCAGGGTGGTGGATGACCATATGAATGCTGGAAGGAGTTTTGGAATGTGGTGTATGCAAGCTGGGAACCAGAAAGAAGATATGATAAACTGGTTAGAGTGTTCCCATGAGGCTAAGGTGTAACCAGTATTATATGCATTGTGTGCCAGGAAGCTATTGTCTCTGTTCAAGCAACTGTTGATGGATTGGGATTTGTGGATGTATTCTAATTCAGCTGTCTATTTTACCAGTCCTGCTTTGTTGTTGTTGTTGTTGTTGTTGTTGTTGTTGTTGTTGTTGTTCAAGGACCACTTTCTTCATGTCAGAGATGGAAAGCCCAAGAAAACTGAAATGTTTTGCTACAGGTTTTTCCGTATTCTCCTAGCACACACTCTGATGATGTCATCGGAAAGGGGTTAGGGTGTCCAGCTGCTCCTCCCCTTCCCTGGCTCCAAGATGGCGCTTTGCGCCGTCTGCAGAGCCCTTTAGTTTAAGTAATTCCCTCCTCATCTGGCATCCTTCTGAGTCTCATTTCACATTGCTTTTGAGTGAAGCTGGCACAATCATTGTAGAGGGATACATAACCACCTCTGGCAGCAGATTTGGGGTATCATAAAAAGATAGCTATTTGCTAGTTATTTGATTTGTTATTTTATTGCTGAGAAATGTCTCCTGCTTCATGCATCAAATATCATGGCTGACTGTGGGCATGTTATGATGGGTGATTTGATATATAAAAAAACCTTTTGTGGGTCCCTGCCATGGCCCTAGACTGGGAAAAGCCCAATTCCCATGGACTCAAGGCGAGCATGTCACATAGGCACCTGAAAGGTCACATCTGCATTTACAACAATTTGCAGATCAAAAGGGCTGGAGCCTAGAAGCTGCTATGCAGGACATTTACACCCTCTGCATTCTGGAGGCACAGAGATTTACAACCGGCTAAGAATGAGATAACATCAACATCCCATCTCCTCTCCTTGGAAATTGTCTACTTTTGTCTACTTCAAAGGCAACCTATCCTTTGATATACAATAATCAGTCTTCACTCCGGGCTATTTCCAGCCTATATCAAGACCTCCAAAATCTGTGTTCTGAGAGCTTTTTTTGGAAGGGAAGGGGGGGAATCTCACTCCTTCTCTGAAATTCTTAACCATGTCTCCTTCGACTGTCTAAACATCTGGGTCCATTTTTCTACAAGGAATGCAGAATCTCTAGGTAACTATTTTTGTGTATGAACTCTTTCTTACAGATTTCATGTATCCTCTGTGCATGTGTGTGCTTGCTTGTTGATCTATTTTTCTCTCTTAATAAAGTACCATTCTTCTGGAAGAATGCTGTCTGTGCAAGGACTATTCCCTCCCTCCCCTTGCATACAATGGGTTCAGGTCCTACTTATTATTTTTGATTAATTATAAATTCCTCAAGGTCAAGGTCTTATTACAGGCACTATATTTTGGAAACAAGCCAAGGCTCTTTTCAGGAGTGATTCTGACTTTCCAGATAATTTTGTTGGAAGATATAGTAGGCTACGTATGGAAGAAAAGACATAGACATTTTATTCTCATGGGCATGGGAAGCTAAATTACTAAAAGATTCAAGTTTTGAGCAGCACTACATCCTGCATTCTTCCCCTGTTATTTAAGATACACTCTGTCCCTCCAGAAATGGATGAACGGATGACATCTACTAGGTTCATAGATATAATGCTCCAAATGAGCATGTTTTCATAAAATTCACCAGTTCTGAGTTCAATTCTAGCAGAGCCTTTGAGTGCTTTGTAGGGATGGAAAGAATATTTTAAAAATATTATTAAAATGGTTGAAAAACAATTATTTCAAGTGTTGAGAAACCCTGAAGAGAAGGATCCTGGACTGACAAAAATCTTCACAATTTGACTCTTATTTTATGCAAAATTTGCACATAGTTGTGAAGTCAAAGGCTTTTACAGCCAGCATCCATAGGTTTTTTTTGTGGGTTTTCAGGCTATGAGGCCATGTTCTAGGGGGGGAAAATGTATTCCAGACATTTTGCCTGCATGTGTGGCTGGCATCGTCAGATATTTTTTTAAAAAAAAAAATGAATGTGGAGAAATGCAAGACTGCCAAATTCATCAATCACTAGCCTTGGATTACACTGAAGTCAAAGATCATAGTTTAGGAATGTATGAAATTTCTAGGAGCAATTGTTACTTGTTTTCCCTTAGTTCTTCTGTCTTTCCTTGGAATTCCTTAGTTTCATTTAGGGAAGAATTTACATAATCGCTTTGGCTTTTGACAAATACTGTAGCACAGGGGTAGGCAACCTTTTTGAGCCGGGGGCCGGGTTGCTGTCCCTCAGACAATGGGGGTCCAAAGCACCAAAAATAAATAAATAAATAAATAAATAAATATTCAATTAAAAATTAATTTTTTAAATAAAAAATAATATATATATATATGCATGCACACTCTCTCAGTCCCAGAAAAGCCATGGCAAAAACCCTGTGGAGATTTTGCCAAGAAAACCCAAGAACAAGTAATAACAACAATAATCAATATCATCATGGGGGGCGGCCGTGGTGGTGGTGGCGGGGGGTGGCGGCAGCGGTAGCGGCAGGACCAGCCTGGGGCCGGTCCAAAGGCCTCGGGGGGGCGCATCCGGCCCCCGAGCCTTAGGTTGCCTACTCCTGCTATAGCATCTTAGGTTGATATAGAATCCTTATTCTACTCAAACTCTCTTAGGGTGACTAGTGCAATCATATTTAAAATATTTTAACCACACATATGCTGCACTGAAAGCAAATACCTCAGAATGAGGCAAGTGTGTGATCAAAATATTTCCCAACAGCACAAGAAACTCTCATATGACCCTCAGGAATCTTTCAGCAAGCCTTCAGAATAGGCTCATCTTTTGTTCCTGAGGTCAAATAGTGATACCACAGTAAGTCTTGACCTTTCTTCAGATTTCACATTCACAAGTGACAGTAAAAATCAATGTGATCCTTCGTTCATGAATATTGACAGGAAAAGAGAGTCTGTTCCTTCGAACATTTCAAACACTGGTAGTTTATGGTGGAAATAGTCTATGAACTCATAAAAGTTTTCAGGGAGTTGACCATGTTAGTCTTTTTCATCATAGGAAGGACAGGTTTTAGATTTTGTTAATCAGCAACTTTCATCAGTTCTCGACATGTGGCAAGGCAGGATGGGAGATGCTGGTCAATAGCATCCAGAGGGCAATGTTCCTCATCCTTGGTCTGTGAATAATATATTGAAATGAAGTTTGTACATAAATAATGACAAAAATGCTAACTGGAATGAAAGTAATCCCTCATTGTTTGCTGAGCAGGTTAATAGGATATGGGATATGTCAGAGAAGAAAAACAATGCAATCCTATACATGTCTATTCAGAAGTAAGTCGCATTAGGTTCAGAGGGATTTTCTCTCATATAAGTGTGATTAGGACTACAGTCTTTGTTAAACAATGTGATAAAAGTCAGGGAAGGAAAATATCAAGACAATAAGTTTATTGAAATATGAAGCTTATTTATGTCGTATTGGAATAGTAAAGCTCAAGACAGATTAAATCAATAGACATTATTAGGCAAAATTTAAAATGTATTATTTAAAAAGGAGCAGAGAAAATTAAACTATTAATCTACTTAACATAGAGTTATTGATTAGGTTATACTTATTGCATGCAATAGTAAAATTACACAGTGATGCTAGCCATCAAATAGTTATGGTTGGGAATAGGTTTCCATATTATCCCCCTCCACACACACACACACACACACACACACACACACACGAGAATGCTAGATGCTGTTTTTCCTTCTTTCTGGCAACCTTCTATTTCTGGTTATTTTCATTGATGATATTCAACACCTTAAGCCTGTGACCATCTCAAAACAAAGTTGTGTCTTTTACCTAATGACAATGGATAATGGCAATTATGGGATCAACATTAATGCACAATGAGCTGCATGCAGTGTCAATTGTGAATGAAAACATAGTTTAGTATCCCTCTCCTCAATTAAGACTATGTTTGCCTAGAGTACTTTGTATCTTAGAATGCATTTCTTGCTGGTATGTGTGTGTACAACTACCCTAGGGAGACACATACATCAATAAAATCAAAAATGGTTTACCCTGTTCCCAGATTGAGAGGGACTGGAAAACATGTCAGTTTTATCTGATGTAGAGTAAAAATACAATAGCCACTGAAAACAACAGCAAGCTGCACACCAGGAGCTTCAAGCTCATGGGACAGACACAGAACCCTTGGAGGGGAAAAACAGTCTGCCCAGAATTATTTTCTCCAAAACCTGTTTGTCCCAAGCCTTGTTGTCCTCCATATAGGTACATGGAATAAGTATGGAACTAGGAATAACTATTGAAAATGGTACAGTTTTCAAGGACTTTCTTTCAGTGAGTAAAAAAATTCCAAATAAATAAATAAATAAATAAATGTTGCTTTGTTTGAGAAGAAAAATAGTGAAGAATTAAATCCCTTGTATTTAAGAATTCCACCAAATCACCTCTCCTAAAATGTTAGGTCTGGACTGAACCTTGAAGTACACAACACAAAGATTTTATCTTCAGTTGAAGCACTTGGTTGAAATTTTATCACTTCGATTGCAGACTCAACCAGAGGAACTGGGAAAACTTTCCAAAGAGATAATAATGTACTCCAATTAGAACCCACTTTTTTCAGAGTGGATGAATGCCATGATGGAATCAGATTTGAATAAATATAAATGTTTAAACATGAAAAGAATAGGGAAAGCCTTCACAAAGGCTACTAAACTCCACTGATATCTGGTTTATATCGAAGATAAGGATATCATATATAATGTTTAAACAGAAGAAAAGCTTATCCTTTTTTTTTTTTTTTTTTTAGTTTTGACATTTCTAAGAAACACCCCAGGGAAGAAATAGCATGATCTCAACATATCAGCTCCCAATATGATATTTTATCTCTTGAATCAGGATCTTTAGATAAATGTTTGAAAAATATTCTCTATTAAATTATATCTGCATACAATTAATAAACAATTGTCATCATCAGAGAAGACAGCAAAACTTTTTTTAGAAACCCATAAACCAGGACATTTCTTAGAAGACAAAGAGCAATCGTGGAATCATATTAATTATCCATCTGAATGTTTTATTCTTCATACACTAGCTTTTAAATGGAAGTATATTTGACAATGCCAAGGGAGATCTAGATGAAATAATAGCTTTAGCTTGATGGCTGACTTTTAACTCTGGAAGATTTTTTTTCAAAAGACTTTCAATCAACTTAGACATATCAGTTGATTTCAACATCTCTGGGCATTTTATAATTTTATGTATTTTTAGATACTTAGCTTCTCTCTCTAAAAAAATCTCTCATACTTATCATGTTGTTTGGTTTTCTTCTTTATGTTCCCACCACCACCAGCTTATATTTAGTTCTGTAGCCTAGGCTTTTTTGGCCTATGCAATGTTCTCAGATTGTGAAGGTTTGGTATACAAAGTTTGTTATACAAATGTGGTGATATTTAGCATTCTATCTAATCATAGAATCATAGAGTTGGAAGAGACCACAAATGCCATCTAACCCAAACCCCTACCATGCAGGAACTCACAATCAAAGCACCCCCAACAGATGGCCATCCAGCCTCTGTTTAAAGACCTCTAATATAAATATATATATCAAAACAATGAAACGTACCAAAAATTTATGGGTAGGACAGAGCTTCATTTCTTAATATCAATGGACTAGGCTCACTACTTGGAGTTACAGAATATTAAGACCTATTAAACTGCTAATCCCAAATATTCTCTTTCTCTTTCTAAAACAATAGCAGCAATGAAATATGAGCACAAAACAATAAATCAGGGGTAGGCAACCTACGCCCTGGGGGCTGGATGCACCCCCCCAAGGCCTTTGGACCGGCCCCAGGGCGGTCCTGCTGCTGCCACCGCCGCCGCCACCTGCCGCTGCTGACCACCATGATGATATTGATTATTGATGTTATTATTTGTTCTTGGGGTTTTCTTGGCAAAATCTCCACAGGGGTTTTGCCATCATGGCTTTTCTGGGGGTGAGACAGTGTGCATGCATCCCTGCTTGTTTGTGGAACTGCCTTCCAGTCGTTTCCATGATGATAATGATTATTGTTGTTATTACTTGTTCTTGGGGTTTTCTTGGCAAAATCTCCACAGGGGTTTTGACATGGCTTTTCTGGGGCTGAGAGAGTGTGCATGCATATTTTTATTTTTAAATTTCGTTATTTTTATTTATTTATTTATTTATTTATTTTGCTTCAGCCCCCCAATTGTCTGAGGAACAGCAACCCGGCCCCCGGCTCAAAAAGGTTGCCTACCCCTGCAATAAATAATCCTACCATTTGTGAGTCTTCAAAAATGAGAGTTGTTGCCATTATCCAGTCCAGAATTTTTGTTCCTGATGGTGTGCTGTGAGACCAAGAGGGAATCCGATGGATAAACAACTCATATTAGTTCCTGCCATGTCTCATATAAAGACCAATCCCAAAATATGACCCAGTCACTGTGGAAACTTTGCACACAGTAATGTGTGTAATAATGGGGTGGGTAACTCATATCAATATGGTCAGTTATCAGAATCTTGATAGAGCTTCCTACTTATCTGAACCATGACAAGCTATTATTTCATCTCCAAATTAGTAAAGCAACATCAATTGATAATTGGCACCTATACTGCACCTATATCTAACACCTATAGTGCAGAAATTATCATTTCCTTCTATAAGACAAATCTCATAATTAAAAATAGTTTTCACATTGACTTCAGAAATTTTATCTATATATGTTAGGAAGATGGATCCATAGTGTTCCCAGACCACAGACCCTACGTCTTGATAATGAAATCTGGTCCAGTTCTGGCCTTTGAATTTTGGCCAGCGCAACAGCAGGCCCCTCCCAACACATTGGGTCTATGTCTGAACTGGATAGAACAATCAATTTGAATAAATTATTTGACACTCAACACACAGACATATTTTCCTACAGTCTCCAGATTTCTCACATTACAGAGAGTGAGACACTGGAACTTATTCATACCTAGAACTCTTTCCTGTGTGCTGTGTTCACATTTCTTTGGTAACTTTGCTTTGGATGCCTAAATTGTAGTTGTAAATATGAAACTGAAGTTTTGGTTACTACCCTGCTAGAAATGCAAGCCATGGTGCAAATCTGAGGATTTAGAAAAAAATCATTGGGGTTTCCTATTGGGGGCATGCTCTCTTTTTGCCTCCTCCCACTATAGCTAAACCCCTCTCTAGGCCTTATTGAAGTAGCTGTGGCCGCGGAGGACTGTTTTGCCATCCGCAGTCCTTGAAGCACTATAATAATAAGAATTTTGTATTTTTAAATTTGTATATTTTTATTATTGTTATTGATTTTATTATTGTAATTGATTTTGTTTAATATGTTGAGGGATGGGTGGGTGGGTAAAGGAGGGATGGGATTTCAAGTTGATTTGTTGTTTGTAATTTTGTAATGTTGTACGCCGCCCCGATTGCTTGGCAGAGGGGCGGGATATAAATAAAAATTATTATTATTATTATTATTATTATTATTAGCTATCCAAGGTGCTGGATTTATTTCAGCTCATAAAAATGCATACCCTGCTAACATAAGAGTCACCAAGTCTCATTACAATCATACCCAGTTTCCATTGGCACTGGAAATATGCTGTTTATTTATGCTGACCATATGAAAGAATATATTCATTTTAGTTCTTCCATGCCATTAATGATGTGCTGAGTAGGGACTGGGGTACATGATTCAATTATATTGCTGTATTTACTTGGATTGGAAACTAAGGGATAAAAAGGGTCTGCAAAAAGTCCTTGGTTTCACTTATCTGGGGGAGGGGGTATTCAATGCTCCAAATGTCCCTGCTTCTTGATGTATAGGTTTTAACTAAGGGCCTTTGCAGACTGCCAGAAATAGTGCAAATTGAGTCCACTTTAACTGTCCTGACTCAGTGCTAGGGAATCAAGGGAACTGTAGTTTATTGTGGCACCAGAGCTCTCTTACAGAGAAGGCTCAATGTCTCAGGAAAAAAAACAACAATTCCCATGATTCCCTAGCACTGAGCCAGAACAGTTAAAGTGGACTCAATTTGCACTATTTCTGTCAGTCAGCAAAGGCCCTAAAAAGTCCCGATATAGTCAACTTTTGGCTGATTTAAGAGAGAAATATAAATCACTGTAAATGTATGCAACATGTGAAGAAGCCCTGAAAACTGACTGCAAGGTATATTTCTGCCTGTTTCAAAATAAGAAATATTGGCTCAGATTGTTACCCCTCCACTACTGAAAAGCAACTCTATGAAAAAAAGACTTCTACATTTTAAAAGGTTTTACTTAATCCTGAATTTCAATTGAAGTGAATCCAAATTTAAGAAATAAAACACATTCTGAGGAACAATAGATTCAGTATAAAATACTCTTCTTATGCTTAAATCAGCCAATACAGCAATAGTAGTGACTGAAGGGAACCTCTCTTTATCACTGCATGAAATGTTCTTATGGTAGAAAATGTATAATTAAAGGTGACTGTGCCCTTTTCCATCCTTATCTGCTACCTGAACGTTCTATTTTTCATGGATTTACTGAATGATTAAACACATTTATCAGAGTTATAAGAGTACCTGAACACATGCTCAGACAAGTTTGCCTTGGCAGAAAATACATTATATATGGTCTCATTGGTTGTCAGCAAATGCGCATTGAACATAATTAATATACCAGAAAATTTAGAACTGTTGATGCACCATTCAACTTTTAAAATAATTGCACAATTCTACATTCTGTTAAAATCACTGGAGAAGTCTCATTATATAAAAGATATATAGAATGAGACAGTTAGTAAAGCACTACATACAGGTACAGCTTGAGCCTTCCTTATCCAGAATGCCAAAATCTGAAATATTCCAGAATTGTCCACATGAGTGACTGAAATAGTGACACTTTTGCTTTCTGATGGTTCAGTGTACACAAACTTTGCCTCATGTGCAAAAATATTAAAAATATTGTGGATAAATTATCTTCAGGCTATGGATCCAAGCATTTAGAAGAAGGGAGACTCAACCTGTATGTCTAAATCCTGTTCAAAGCGCTGATTGTGTACTGAATTGCTTTGTTATGGGTTGGTTTAGATATACACACAATCACACACACATTTAAATGTCCAACATATTCATTCATTACCAAAAGCCAGCACAATGGTGATTGTGGAAAAATCTTTTTCATAGATAGATCTTCAAATTGGTAATCACTAGAGTGGTGTTCAATTTTCTGTTTAAATGTGAAGACACATGTTTTTGCAACCAGTGACCTGACATGCTAAATATCAGCATCCATCCACCTCTTCACTTTATTCCACAGCCTTGCTTATTCAACAATAAAGACTTGTAGGTGTGATGCATTTGCATTTATTTGACCTTGAAAAGAGTATCATGCAATGACACTCAAACTCTGGCACTGACTGTACAGAGCATTGCCTGGCTGCAATGAATGTTCTAGAGAATGTGGAAGGAGCAGTGTGGTGAGTCATCAGGTAGAGTTGATTTCCCCAACAGCCAATCAGGGTTCAGGCTAACTGTAAAGGTGAAACTACTAGAGGAGTGACTATAAAAGTAGAGAAACAAACCAGAATCTGTGATGAGTGTGTCAGTTTAAGAAACGGTTCAGAGCAGTTCAGAGCTTTTTCATTCTGGGAGCTGCTATTGAGTATACTGCAACTCTTTATTGCAGTGTTGTCACCTTCCAACTAACCCTTATATTTACCTTCAAGCAATACCTAAGGGATTACTCCGACACCAACACTTTCAATTGAACCTCTGAACTTCTTCACCAGTTCAGTAGATTCACTGGATTTATAAATTCCTTCACTGGATCTATTGATGTCTTTCAAAGATCTATAGCAGGGACCAGCAACCTACGGCCCCCGGGCCGGTTAAGGCCCAGGTCGCCAAACTTACCAGCCCAGACCGATCCCTGCCACTGCCACTGCCACCGCGCACTGCTTTCGTGGTGCGTTTTCTCTTTCGTGAGGCCGTGTGCACCGCGGCCGCCATTTTTAAAATCAAAATGGTGGCCGTGATGCGTTTGCGCATGCGCATGAGTACTGCGCATGCGCAAACGAATCACGACCGTCATTTTGGAAAACAAACTGGCGGCCGCGACTTGTTTGCGCATGCACAGTACTCATGCGCATGCGCAAACGCATCGCGACCACCATTTTGATTTTCAAAATGGTGGCTGCGACATGCGCCACGGCGGCCGCGGCCGCGTGCGCTGCGGTGGTGGCGGCGGGCGCGGGGGGGTCGCGCATGGCGGCGGTGGGCGTGGGGGTCGCATGAGTGTGCGCCCCACCATCCCCCCCCTCAGCCCAGCGGAGACCTGGGCTTCGGGGGACTGGCCCAGGTCGCAAAAAGGTTGCCTACCCCTGATCTATAGATTCCACTCTGGATCTGTTGAATCCCACCTCTGCCACCAATTATGTGACCAAGGTAATCTTCCTGACAATGCTCTGAGGCTATCTTTTTGCCTCAGGGACATCCATAGACTCCTTGGTCTTGACATTTCTCCCTTTCATACCATTAACACTGTACTACTGTAACCATATGATTTTTGAAACAACTTTGAAATGATACTATCTTGCCTGTTAATAGAGTTAAAGTTTACTTGTTTTATGCAAGAGCACTGGCTGAATGAATTTACAAGAATAACAACACAGATGACACACTAACATAGATAAAACACTGAAAGGGAAAAGACTGTATCATTTCAAGGTTGTTTTAGAAATCTTATGGTTACAATAGTATAGTGCTTCAATATTTACAAGTTGATTCTTATTCAGTTCCCTTAGTGAACTCTTTAAAAAAGTAAACTGTTTCCAATTTTCACACTGAGTAGGTACATTTCTGGAGTCATTTGAAATTTTATTTTAATTTTTTTTCCTTATGAGAAAAGGAAGAGTAGAAATACTGAAAATAGTAATATATATGATAACCTCTGCCAGAATATTATGGGTAAAAAAGTAGAAATCTGAGAAAATGCCATTTTTAGATGAATGGCTATTCAATTTAGCAGACATGTGTGACCTTAAAAAACTAACAGCTAGATTGAAGAACAAAGATATAAATATTATTGATAAAAAAAAATGGAACCCTGTCATAGAATTTTGTAAGAGGAGACAGAAGGATTAGAGTAATGGAAAACTAATTATTAAAAACTGAGTTTAATGGATGTAACACTTTTTGAGACTGTGAAATTATGCAATGACCAGAAGTCAAGAATATTGAGCTAAATAAGTGTTCTATGAAACCAGATGAATTAGAATTTAGAAGGTAGAAGCTAGAGGCCTATTCCACAAGACTTAAGAAATCAAGGGGAAGTTCAAACCAAGGACTGGGGAGCACTACAACAATAAAAACAACATAATTCAAGACCAGGAAGTAATAAAAAGATGTTGGATGCAATACACAGAAGAACTATAAAAAAGAGATGACAAAATGAAAGACACATGGAGTAAAGAGCCATATGAAGATGAACCCCAAATTCTAAAAAGTGAGCTGGAAGCTGCAATAAAAAAAATGGCAAAAACAAGACTCCAGGAACATATGATATACCAATTATACTTTTGAAATCCACACTGACAGAGTCAACTCTAGTGCTAACCAACATATGTCAACAAGATATGAAAAACAAAACAATGGCCAACAGATTGGAAGTGATCAATATACATCCCCATCCACAAAAAAGGAGACACAAGAGACTGCAGCAACTAAAGAACCATAGCAGTACTCTCCCATGCAAGCAAAATTATGCTCAAAATACTGCAACACAGACTCCAACCACACATGGAGAAAGGAATCCCAGAGGTCCAAGCAGGGTTCAGGAAAGGAAGACGCAGCAGGGATCACATTGCAAATATACAATGGTTAATAGAGTGTAGCAGGGAGTTCCAAAAGAAAATCAGCATGTGCTTCATAGACTATAGCAAAGCCTTTGACTACATAGATCATGAAAGGCTATGAAATGTCCTTAAAGACATGGGAGTACCAACACATCTGATAGTTCTGATGAGGAATCTGTAGTCAGGACAAGAGGCTACTATCAGAACAGAACATGGAGAAACAGAATGTTTTCCAATTGGCAAAGAAGTCAGACAAGGCTGCATCCTACCACCCTACCTACAGAATATGCAAAACATATTGTAAGGAAAGCAGGCTTGGACATGGAAGAGGGAGGAGTAAAAATAGGAGGAAGAAATATCAACAATCTGAGATATTCTGATGACACCATAATACTAGCAGAGAACCTCACAGACCTGGAACAACTACTAAGGAAGATCAAAGAAGAAAGTGCAAAGGCAGGCTTACTTATGAGCATAAGGAAAACAAAAATAATGACCACAGAGAACATACACACATTCAAACTAGACAATGAGGAAATAGAAATAATAAAAGAGTTCTCATATCTGGGATCAATCATTGATAAAAATAGGGAATGCAGTCAGAAAATCAGGAGAATATTAAAAATGGGGAGGATGGCTATGAAAGAATTAGAAAAGATCCTACAATGCAAAGACATACAACTCAGCACAAAAGTCAGAATCATACAAGCCATCATATTCTCTATCACCATGTATGGATAAGAGAGCTGGACAGTCAAGAAGAAGATAGGAGGAAAATCAACTTCTTTGAGATGTGTTGCTAGAGAAGAGTGCTGAGGATTCCATGGACTGCCAAAAGAACAAACAAATGGGTCTTAGAACAGATGAAACCAGAGATATCCCTAGAAGCCAAGATGACAAGACTTAGACTGTTGTACTTTGGACATATCATAAGAAGGCTTGAATCATTGGAAAAGACAATAATGTTAGGCAAGGTGGAGAAAAGTAGAGAGAGAGGAAGGCCACATGCTAGATCAGGGGTAGGCAACCTTTCCCCTTTAAGGGCCGAGGGACTTCAGCTCCCAGAATCCCAGGAGCTATTGGCCAACATGGGACTATTGGCCAAAGGTTGCCTACCACTGTGCTAGATGGATGGACTTTATTAAAGAGACCATGAATATGAGTTTGCAGGAGCTGGGCAGAGCGGTAGAGGACAGGGAGGCCTGGAGATGTCTCATCCATAGGGTCGCATGGATCGAGACCAACATGAAAGCAGTTAACAACAACAAATCATGTGTTTTATGTTGTGTGTGTATTGTTTTAGTGATAGGAATAACAAGTGTTGTATAATGGAATGAGAGATTTTGATGTTGTTAATGTGTTTATGTATGTATTGATATGTTATATCAATAAAATGTTATTTAAAAAAGAAAAAAGAAAAAAGAAAGAAAAAGTAAAGTGTTTCTTGTTTCCTTCAAACCTCTCCTCTTACACTGTTAACCTGCCCCCATTTAACAGAAGTATACATTCTGGCCTGAATCCTAACTAACAGCTCCCCGAATGGAACAGCTCTGAACTATTTATTAAACTGACACACTCAACTCAGATTCTGACTTGCTCCTCCACTTTTATAGTTACTCCTCTGGCAGCCCCCACCCTTACAACCAGCCTGAATCCTGATTGACTGTTGGAGAAATCAACTCTGTCTGGTGACTCATAACAAGCAGTCTTTAATTAAATATCCTTGTTCAATGAAGAAATAGAAGTGGTAAAAAAGTTTTCTTACCTGGGATCAAACATTGATAGAAATGGGGATTCCAGCTAGGAAATTAGAACATTAAGAATGGGGAGAGCGGCTATGAATGAACTAGAAAAGATTCTAAAATGCAAAGATGTACAATTGAGCACAAAAGTTTACAACTCATAATTAATGCATCCCTCAGGGAAGGGAAATTTCCATTTGCTTGAAACTAGTGGTGATTAAACTGCTCTTGAAAAAATCCTCCCTTGATCCCCTGGTGAAAAATAATTACAAACGTGTATCCCTTTTACCATTCTTGGGTAAGGTGATTTAGAAGGCAGTTGCCTTCTGGCTCCAGGTTGTCTTGGAAGAAGCCGATTATCTGGACCCATTTCAAACTGGCTTCAAGACAGGATATGGACTTGAGACTGCTATGGTTGCCTTAGTCAATGATCTCCGTCTGTCATCGACAGGGGAAGTGTGACCCTGTTGGTGCTCTTGGACATCTCAGTGGCATTCAATACCATAGACCATGGTATCCTTCTGAGACGCCTGAGGGAGTTAGGTATTGGGGGCACTGCTCTTCAGTGGTTTTGGTCTTACCTCTCAGGCAAATTCTAGATGGTGATGGTGGAGGATAGTAGCTCTTCAAAAAGAAAGCCAACATCTAGCGTCCCTCAGGGAGCCATTCTATCCCCCATGCTGTTTAACATTTACATGAAGCCTCTGGGTGAGATCATCCGGAGACATGGGGCACGGTGTTATCAATATACTCATGACACCCAACTCTACTTCTCTATGTCTCCGACTGCTGCAGTAACTAAGGATGGTATTGCTCCTCTTGATGCCTGTCTTGAATAATTAATGGGCTGGATGAGGGGAAAAAAACTCAAGCTGAATCCAGAGAAAACAGAGGTACTCGCAATAGGTACCCCAAGTCCAGGAAAGAAGCTTTGCCAACCAGTCCTAGACGGGGTCACACTTCCTCTAAAGGACAAAGTACTCAGTTTGGGAGTACTCCTGGATTCATTAAATTCATACAGTTATCATCTCAAGTGGATGCAATGGCCAGGAGTGCTTGGTATCAACTTCGGTTGAGTCCCTACCTGGACCAAAAGGATCTTGAAGCAGTAGTACTTGCCCTGGTACTCTATCATTTGGATTTCTGTAATGCTCTACATGGTGCTACCTCTATACCACATTCGGAAGCTTCAATTGGTTCAGAATGCAGCAGCCAGATTGGTCACCAGGACATCTAGATCGGACCATATAACACCTATATTAAAATCTCTTCATTGGCTGCCGATTAGCTTTTGGGCGCAGTACAAAGTGTTGGTTATTACCTTTAAAGCCCTACGTGGCTTGGGCCCGAGTTACTTGAAGTAATGCCTCTCCCCACACAATCCACCCAGCACTCTCAGAACATCTGGGAAGAACTTATTAGAACACCATAGAACCAGACTCAGCAAGACTTCCTAAAGATCATACATGGCTACATCCCCCATGTTATGGAATGGCCTACCGGAAGAGATCCGTCTTATTACTACAGTAGATGACTTTAAGGAGACACTTAAGACGGAGCTCTTGATGATGATTGGCTATTTTTATTTTATTTTATTTTTATTTATTTTATTATATTGTATTTTATTCTCTTATAATCTATTATTGTTGTTTGATTTTATTATTTTATTGTTTATATTTTGCACATTGTATTCATTTTATTGTGTAATCCCACCTCAATCCGTAGGGAGAGGTGGGAAATATAAATAAAAATTATTATTATTATTATTATTATTATTTAGAATCATACAAGCCATCATATTCCCAATTACCATGTATGGCTGTGAGAGCTAGACAGTTAAGAAAGAAGATAGGAAGAAAATCAATTCATTTGAGATGTGATGCTGGAGAAGAGTATTGAGGATCCCATGGACAGCCAAAAGGATAAATGAATGGGTCCTAGAGCTGAAAATCTCCATGGAAGCCAAGATGGCAAAACTGCGGCTGTCACACTTTGGACACATTATAAGAAAGAGAACTCACTGGAAAAAACAATAATGCTAGGAAAGATGGAGGGAAGTAGAAAGAGAGGAAGGCCATGGAGATCGCCATGTGTCTTGATCAACTTGCAGTTAACAACAACAACAACAACAGTTCAATATGTGGAGAACAGCGGTTGGGTGGAGGAGAACAAGTTGTTATGCAGAGATCACATGGGCTGCTGGAGAAGTAGGGGTGAAATTATATACCACAAATGAAGAGGTAGATAGAAATCATGACACAGTGCAACACGACACACCAAGTGTCAAAGAGTGTGAAGGGATAGAAGACCCCTGATAGTCCTGACACCTGCTTTCTTGTTTCTTATTAGATGAAAGAGAATGTTGCAGCTTTTGTCAGGCCTCCCGCCCCCGCCCCCGCCCCATTCACATATTCATGAAGCCTATTTCAGCATGGTTGGCTTGCCTCAATAAAGGCCTATGAGTGGTCTTGTATGAGTGGCCTTTTATTAGTTGCCTCTATTCAGCCTAGTTCTCTTTTTGGAATCATAGTCCCAGTGCAAGCTGCTTGCTTGATTTTGGCAGCCTGTTTGCAGCTTGGTGGGCCTGGAAGGTAAAATTTTGTTTTATCCTCCCTTCCATATTTGAGTAGTCCATTTAGAGGGAAACAGTCATAGACTCATAAGACCCTAACTCTGCAGGCTTTTCACTCCAATGTGAAGCAACGTTGACCTGTAGTTGTATTAAAATATGTCTTGGAGAACATGTACTCCACAATCTCCACTTCTCCCATCATTTGTCTAGGCAAATCTCAGCATACCACAATAGTCAACTGATTGTAAATAACCTATTGCAGATTCTCATTTTAAACAATCGCATCCCATTACAGTTGGCATATATCAGGGGTAGGCAACCTTTTTGAGCCGGGGGGCCGGGTTGCTGTCCCTCAGACAATTGGGGGGCCAAAGCACCATAAATAAATAAATAAATAAATATATATTTTTTAAAAAATTAAAAAAATTAAAAAATATATGCATGCACACTCTCTCAGCCCCAGAAAAGCCATGGCAAAACCCCTGTGGAGATTTTGCCAAGAAAACCCCAAGAATAAGTAATAACAACAATAATCAATATCATTATGGCATGCGGTGGCGGCGGCAGCAGCAGGACCGTCCTGGGCCTGGTCCAAAGGCCTCAGGGGGCCGCATCTGGCCCCCGGGCCTTAGGTTGCCTACCCCTGGCATATATCATATATGGTCTCTGTTTGGGAACTGGTGACATAGATAGGAAAGTAAGATAATTATAAAATTGTGAATAAAAATTTATACCATGTGCAACAACTTTCTGAATAGGTTTTTAAAAGGATTAAATTTCACTTTCCTTTCTCAGGACTTAAATGAAATGAAACAAATCACTATTTAATCCATTATTGGACATAGCTGTAGGTGCCTCAGGCACAAAGACAACTGATCAGTATCCCAAAGGAACAGATCAATAAATAAAATGTCCACAAGTCACATATAACACGAACATCACATGTTTATCATAAAAACACACTCAATGTGAAACATGAGAAACCACACATCTTGCTGAAGTATACCATCAGGTGTGCATGACATGATTTTCTCCTTTTCTCATGATCCCTGTCACCTCTAGCCTGGCTCACTAGAGTAGAGAAAAGACTACAAAAGCCATAGAGTATTCTGCATATGGCCCTTGGTGTTTATCCTAATGATATGTTCTGCATTGGATTAGACACAGGACACACATGCCAAAAAGGCTGGCTGTCATACACTAATGTGAGCTAAATAATTAATGCAGTTTGACAGTGCTTTTACTGTCCATCCTATGGAATCTTGGGATTTGTAGCAATAGCAATAGCAAGTGCATTTCTATACTGCTTATCGGTGAACTAACACTTTCTAGGCAGTTTATAATGTGTAAGCCAATTGCCCCCAACAAGCTGGGTACTCATTTTACTGACTTATGGAAGGATAGAAGGCTGAAGCCCTGCCTGGGATCAAACTCACAACCCTGTGGCTGCAGTACTGGCATTTGTTTGTTGTAGCACCAGAGCTCTCTGAAAGAGAAGGTTAAATATTTCACAAAACTACAAATCCTAGAATTCCATAGCTTTATGCCATGGCATTCAATGTGGTGTCAAATTGCATTAATTCTGTAGTGTAGCTGCAGCCATGGTTGAACTCCTTCCAATTGTGGTAGCTATTCTCATCATAAAGTACCCAGTTTTCCTCATATTGGTTTCCAATTTTTGCTCAGCTTTGTATTTTGCTGGTTATGTGTCTGATTAATGCACTTATATTTTATATATTTTGAAGAGAATAATTCTGGGAGGCCTCAGTGGGGATTCTTTGCAGCATAACCATTCAAGTTAATGGAAGTTGTGTGTCAGCTCTACATGCATTAGACTGAGAGTTTACCCCCATAATTGCATTTGCTATCAACATTATTACCCCACTTAGTATTTTGTGACTCAAAACATTGGGCTGGCCTGGGTGATGCATTTAGGGCTTTGACATATCTTTCTCTCACTGATGCCCATGTAGTGAAAACAGGCAATTATCTGCCAGGAAGAAAACCTATGTGAAATTGAATTAAGCTACTTACTCCTGTTGTTAAGGAAAGAGCACAGTTAAACTTTGACAAAGCAGCAAAGTCAATTTTACATAACATTTCTCTCTGCTGCTCAGACTTAACTGCCTTCACTCTGTTAAAAATATCATTTTAATATCTTTTGCACTGCCTTGACTTCAATGTAACCTTTTCGTATGCACTCAAACATTCACTACAATATCCCCAGCATTAGTAATGCTGACATTCCTAATACAGCTGGCAAACCCTTTGAAATTAGTGCATTTTTTAATATAAAGAAGAGAGTCTTGGTCCATTTGTTTCAATGTCCAATGACAGGCTTCTATGCAAATGCTTACTATTACTGCAAAGTCTACAGCTGAAGGTGAGAGTATGTGAAGACCAGGATTTTGTATTGGAAGCAGGGATTTTATCTTATTTCTCTGGATCCCAACTCCATTTGCTGCTCATCTATGCTTCATTTTGGGTTATTCCCCTGCCCTCTGGTTGAAACATGCATATTTTGATATGATTTTTTTCCCTAATGCATATGCTTGGTAATGCATTTTTCTTAATGCACTCATTTCTGTGTTCATTATTCCCCACTGTCATGGTGCACATACATTTGGATGAAATTAAAAAGGGACAAATCTGGTGGTTGCAGGTCTTTCTTAGTGATTTAGGATATTAGTCTCATAGACATTAATAAGTGCATTTGTTAAGCAAAATTAAACAAATTTCTGGTTAAATTTGTGGTGTTAGACTTAGAGGCTTGGAAACCCAATATGTGAAGGAATGGCTGTTCTATTAAGACAGCGACAGGCAACCTTTTTCTTACCTGGGCCGGTCTGACGTCGCCCAGGTCGCGCCTGGGCCAAGGGGGGAGAAAATGGCACCGCGCGCGCTTGCGGACACGCGCGCACCCGCCACCGCCGCACATGACCTCCCCGGACACACAGCTGCCACGGCGCATGTCGCGGCCGCCATTTTGGGAGTCAAAATGGCAGATGCAACACATTTGCGCATGCGCAAGAGTACCGCGCATGCGCAAACGTGTCACGACCGCCATTTTGACTTTCAAAATGGCGATCGCCGCGAGCGCACCCGGAAACGCGCTCTGGCAGCGGCGGCGGTGCGCAGCGGCGGCGACGGCGGCAACCTCCGGCCGGGGCCGGTAAGTCTGGAGCCCGGGGCCTAAACCGGCCCCCGGGCCGTAGGTTGCTGGTCCCTGTATTAAGAGTTACAGAGGCCCCAAATAGATTATGTGGAAATGCAACAGAAGATCCTCTCTGCTGTGGCACCCTGTCCATTGAATGCTCTCCCATTGAAGGCTCATTTGGTGCCAACTCTGGCCTAAAGACAGCTCCAAGTTAAATTCTGGTTTTTACAAAAGCCTTGGGCACCCAGGGGTCATAGCCTGACTAGATTATGGTGCTTTGGAATCATCTATAGCAGGGGTAGGCAACCTTTCCCCTTTAAGGGCCGAGGGACTTCACCTCCCAGAATCCCAGGAGCTATTGGCCAACATGGGACTATTGGCCAACATGGCTGAGGCTTCTGGGAGCTGAAGTCCCTCGGCCCTTAAAGGGGAAAGGTTGCCTACCCCTGATCTACACTATACAGGGATTGGCAAGTTTCACTTACCTGGGGCCGGTCCGGGGGTCCCATGGTCTTCCACAGGCCAATGGTGGTGGGGGAAATGGCGGTGCACACGCTCACGCGTGTCTGCATGTGCAGTACACCAAAAGTACTGCGCACGCACACACACGCTCACTTGTGCATGCACAGTACTTCCACAGTACTGCGCATGCACAAGCGAGTCGCGGCTGCCATTTTGTTTTCCAAAATGGCGGCCGCGGCTAGTTCACACATGCGCAGGAGTACTGCGCATGTGCAAACAAGATGCAGCTGCCATTTTGGAAAACAAAATGGTGGTTGCGACACACGCGGCGGCGGGGGTCAGCAGCGGCAGCGGCAGCAGGGGCCGGTCCAAAGGCCTTGGGGGGGCAGCACCGGTCCCCGGGCCGTAGGTTGCCGACCCGTGATCTATACTTTCCACATGTTTTAAAAGTTTCTATTCCATTTAGGGCATTTTATGTTCTTTCTGCACTGTCTTAAATTGTTCTACATCATTTATATTGTTTTACATTTTGTTTTGTTGCCTCTACCTCAACCTAAGTTATTTTGATCTAGGATGCAATATAAATATCCAAATGAATGAATGAATGAATGTGGGCTAAAAGAGGGGACAGTCTGTGTGCACAGATACCCTACCTCCATTCATCCTGGTTCAAACCCCCTTTTTCCATCCTGGAAAGTATGAAGGGGTGAGAGTTTTGTTTACATTCTCCCCTCACTATCAGTAACACTGTTTGATCTCATTGTGACACTCAAATGAGTAGACCCCCCATCATATCTTTTTACATAATTATCTGGGAAACAACAGTATAGGCAAAGTGATGTGTAGGTGGGTGGGTGTCTGTGTGTGCACCGACAGTCTCACTTTTAGGTCTAATGCAAGTAGGATGATCTCTGTTTAGAGTGAAGGTCTTCAGAAGTTCTGCTGTGCTCCTTTTTCCTTTGTATGCCCTTTCACTTGCTTCTTAATTCTGCCTCATGGTTTGTTCTGTGGCTTGTACTTACCATTTGTTCCTGACTAGTTTTGTTTTGTTCCAAAGTGGGCATCATTAAACAGCTCACATCAGACCACAATGGACTTTATGAATCTATGCTTCTAAGTTATCACCTCATCTAGTGGCAGTGAATTTCACAATTTCTATGTAATGTAAAAGAAAATAATTCTCCTTCTCTAAGTCTAGTAACCATCAGTTTCTCTAGGTGACATCAAAGTCTAGTAATATGAGAGATAGCAAAACTATCCCCCCACCTTTATCCATTTTTCCACATTATGAACAATTCTATAAAGGTCTATTTTGTCCCTGCCATCATAAGAAACAAAAACAAAAATAGAAGTATGCCGTAACCATTCCTGATAGGAGAATCCTCCTGACTTTTTGGTTGCTTTATTTATTTATATATACATCTTTTCTAGTTCTATGGAATCTTTTTAAAAAATTGAACAAATAGGAATGTGTACAGCATTTGAGACATAGCCCGGACACAGACAACTGTGATTATTCATATATATTTTGTCTACAGTCTTCATCAGCCCTAATCAATGTAGGTAATAGGGAGACCTACAGAGCAAAAATATCTAGACAGCCATAGTTGTCCACACAATATTATATAAAATAAAAACTTAAGAAGAGCCTTGTTGGATCAAGATAAATCCTACAGGCTGGGAAAGATTAAAGATTTGTACAAGTAAAAACTATGCCCATTTATTTAGCTCCATTTGTCTCAAGCTGAGGATAAACACTTAATGCCTGTTTAATCAGAGTTTGGAAGTACCATGCTAAAAACACCATTGCCATACTGAAAGTGTAATGACATTGACTGAAATCCTGTTGGTTAAACTCAACAAGAGTAAACCCATTAACTCAATGAAATTTACATGTATTGACTCACTATTCAGAAATTATTTCAATTATAGCATACTCTGTTGGATTCCAGATTTTTTGAAAATCAGCCCAATATCTGGTAATCTTGCTTATAAGTAATATGTACATGCTATTCTGAAAGCCCTGCTTTGTGATCTGTGGCCATTTTGGATTATTTGGGATTAACATATTACAATTGTATTAGTGAAATATTTTTAGGTGAACAAATAAAGGGTAAAGCTAGTTTTAAAAATAATTTCCTAGGCTCTTCCCCAAATATCGCTTAAAATAGGGATATGAATCATGAGGGTGTCCAGATGTTTTTTGAATGGCAACTTCCAATAGTGAAACAAAATCTGGAAGTTACAGCACAAGACTAATTTATGGCACATACTCAGAGAGTATGCAACATGTATGTGAGTTCACATCAGGTTCCAAAAAATATGTTGCTTCAAGTAGTTCCACATTTTTCTCTCTTCATTAGAGACTAGAAGTGGGTATTGTATGGTATCTCAGATGCTGTTGGATTGTAATTTCTAACAGCCCTAATCAACATAGCCTATTCTGAGGAATGCCTGAAGTTAGGATAGAGTTGGTGCTTTGGGCCCTGCCTACTACCTCAATAATATCTGAAAGATCATGAAATTCCTATTTGTGCTGCAGGCAGTCAAAAGAACAGAACTCCTTCTTTGAATATAAAAACAACATTTAAAAAAAACCTGCAGGTTGTCTACTGAAATATAATCTGCCAAGCTATGGGTGAAAAATGTCTCTCTCTCTAGCAAAAAATAAAATGAAATAAAAAATAAAAAGTAAAAATGACTCAATAATTTACAGTAACTTAGCTCTATGAATAAATAATCTTCACAACACTAATCATTTATAAAGAACTTCACATTGCCAGTCTTTACTGTGGTGTATAGAGAGTAAGGTTTTATTTGCCTCCAAAATCTTTACTGAAAAAAAACAGGAATATACAGTGAAGCCTTGTTATAAGCATGGGATCTGTTCCAGACCCTCCCATATAAGGCAAAAAACATGGGATCTTAAGTCCCATTCCTTCCTATGGCCACATGCTCCCATGTGCACCATTATAATGCCAGGGGGCCTGCCATCTGCATGAGCTCAAGCCTGCAAATGGCAAAACCGTGTATGGCATGGGCACACTGTAGTAATCTGGAATATAGTTTGACATTAAATTTAACTAGTGTTCCACCTTATGCCTCTGATGAGGGAAGTTTTTTATTATTATTTTATAAATAACAAGAATATTAATCATACACCATACATGATGTCTCCAATGTCACCTGCTACATGGGCTCATGTCTCTGGTGAGGTTTCCTCAGTGAGGGCTTGTCTGCATGGGTCAAAAGGCCTGTCCTGTTTGGACAACACATGTCGCAAACCCCAGTTCTGGTGTTGGCAGTCCAGGCTATGTCTGGCATGTTCCATATCAGAATTGGGGTATAATAGCCTTAAAATACAAGCCTTACCTGTTACTCCAGATCTTAAAAGCTGGAGTCCTCCATTTTTGCATTGTGGTGGCTGTCTGCATTGGGGTTCTACTGAATTACTTGGTGCATTTGTCATTACCATGAGTAATTCATTCTGAGGTCCCAAACAAAATGCTCAACTTTGTGATTATTGCTGAGTGCCTTGTTCTGACCTCAGAAGTGAGCTACTAACTGTTGCAATTGATGTATCACGCAGCTCAGCAGTACACCCATGTAGACAGCCTCAATAAAGTGGCAAATGAGGGCCGGGAAATTGGGGCAAGTCGGGGCAGCTGTGGATCCGGGATACTTCTAGCAGCCCCAGAGTATCCTGGCCAGTGCAGACATGGCTTCAATTCTCAATATGTTCAATGACCCTCCACAGAGAATTCCTCTTTGGAATTCCCTGTTTTCATGTGATCATGAAGCAATAACAGTGGTAGAGTAGCTAGCATGTTTTTGTGTTGTTGTTTGTGCTTTCAAGTCATTCTAACCGATGGCAACCCTAAGGTGAATCTATCATGGAGTTTTCTTGGCAAGGTTTGTTCAGAGGATGTTTGTCATTGCCTCCCCCTGAGATTAAAAGCATGTGACTTGCCCAAGGTCACCCAGTGGGTTTCATGTTTTTGTTGGGGATCAAACCCTGGTCTCTAGAGTTCAGTGCTTTCCTTTACCTTCCACTTCTCCGTCCTTCCATCCTTTTCTGAGAGATTCACAAAACACCACAAAATTTGGCCCTTTTTAGGAACACAGGGGTCTACTTTCTATAAACTCAGATTATTTGTCTTTCTAGCTAAATATAGCTTAGTTTGACTGATGACAGTTCTCCAGGTTCTTAGGCAGAGATCCTGTCCACCATAGCCTTTCAATTAGTGCTATCAGGGATTGAATTTGGAATGTTACATACAGAAAACAATTGATAACATTGATAATCTAAGATAAGAGGTTAACACCATATTAGTAGTGGAACACATCACAGACTTGAAACAATTACTTTCAAAGAAAAAAGTGTAAAGGCAGACTTAGGGGGGTTACAGACTGCCAGAAATAGTGCAAATTGAGTCCACTTTTAGGGTTAGGATTAGTGCTAGGGAATCATGGGAATTGTTTTTTTTTTTCCTGAGACATTGAGCCTTCTCTGTCAGAGAGCTCTGGTGCCACAATAAAATACAGTTCCCATGATTCCCTAACCCTAACCCTAACCCTAAAAGTGGACTCAATTTGCACTATTTCTGGCAGTCTGCAACCCCCCTTACTGCTGAACATAATGAAAACAAAAATAATGATCACAGAGGATCTACATAAATTCAACCTAGAAAATGAGGAAATCAATAGTTAAAGAGTTCTCGTACCATGGATCAAACATTGATCAGAATGAAGACTGCAGTCAGAATAAGACTAGGAATGGGAAGGAAGCTATGAAAGAAATAGACAGGATCCTAAAGAGTAAAGATATATAACTGAGCATTAAAATTAGACTTGGCCAAATCCTTGTACTCCCCATCACTATATATGGATGTGAGAGCTGGACAGTGAAAAAAGCAGTTAGGAAGAATTTCAACTCATATGAGACGTGGTGCTGGGAAAGAGCGCTGAGGATACCATGGCTTGCCAAAAAGACAAACAAATGGGTCCTTGAATAAATCAAGCCTGAACTCTCACTGTAAGCCAAAATGATCAAATTGAGGCTGTTGTCCTTTGGCCACATCATGAGAAGGCATGACTCATTAGAAAAGATAATAATGCTAGGAAAGGTATAAAGTAGTAGAAAGAGAGGAAGGCTGCACACCAGATAAATAGACTCAACCAGGGAGGCCATGGGCCTGAATCTCCAGAACCTAAGCAGAGTTACAGAGGACATCTAGGAGATGTCTCATCCACAGGGTCACTGGTGGATGAGAAGACAGTTAACAGACTCTAGTTTAGTATTCTGTAAAAACAATGTTCTGAATACATTTAGAATACTTTTGTTTGGCTACATTTAGGCAGGAAAAATGGGGGGGGGGAAAAGAAATGAACAGATATAGAATGGATGAAACCTGGTTTGACAACAATATATGTAAAAAGGATCCAGAGGTCTGGATCCACAATCTAAACATGAGATTTGTAAACTACAATGAGTCAACAGTGTGATATGTATGTGTGTATTTGTTTTCTAGTCACCCAATGACTTATGGAAACCAAATGAATTTTGTTTCTTAGGCTAGAAATGCTACAAGGTGTTTTTGGCAGTTCCTTCCTTTGAAATATCACCCACACCACCTGGTAATCATTGGCGGTCTCCCATCCAAGTATTAATCCATGCTGATTTGTATAGCTCCATGCAAAATAGGCAAAGCAATTCTAAGCTGTATCAGTATTCAATGGAAGTATTACTACTACTCTATTATGTTTTATTAAGAATTCATGTGAAATTCTAACTGTGCCTAGTTCTGGGCACCACAGTACAAATTGATATTTTATTATTCAGTGAGATAAATATGGATCCCATTATGCTCAGTGAAACCCAAATGTGGGGAGGGGACATCTTTGCTGACCTCTAGGAAAGAGATGGGGAAAATTAATGGTTGGGTCTTGGAGCATGGCACCAAGCATGGAGAGAAATAGATGGAGTGGTAGACATTTAAGCCTGCTCTACCTGTAACTCTTCCTTTCCTCTTCTTTGCTTGGTCTACACTCTACCAACAGTACAGGCATTCATTGTGTCTTTTGGGTCAGAGAAGGAATTTTCTTGCTCCTTTCCAGGAGTATTTATTTATTTATTTGCCTACCCTGCATAATAGAGTTTGGGCAATTGGCTTTGGGTGTGGCAGTACTAATAGGCAATCAGTGGCAGGTAGGAAGGGGATCTGAAGAAGTAGTAATTGTGAGCAGTTCTAGGAAATGTTCTGGTGAAGAGGACATCTCCAGACTTGTTCCTATGAATAATAGGGTCTAGTACAGGGGTAGGCAACCTTTTTGAGCCGGGGGTTGGGTTGCTGTCCCTCAGACAATTGGGGGGCCGAAGCACCAAAAATAAATAAATAAATAAATAAATAAACAAACATAAAAATATATTTTTTAAAAAAATTAAAAAATTAAAAAATATATGCATGCACACTCTCTCAGCCCCAGAAAAACCATGGCAAACCCCCTGTGGAGATTTTGCCAAGAAAACCCCAAGAACAAGTAATAACAACAATAATCAATATCATCATGGTGGGCGGCGGCGGGGGGGCAGTGGTGGCAATGGCAAGACCGGCCTTGGGCCGGTCCAAAGGCCTCGGGGGGACGCATCCGGCCCCCGGGCCTTAGGTTGCCTACCCCTGGTCTAGTAGTTGGAAATGAAGACTGCCACTGGGGCTAGCTTGTGCTGGGTTTTCACTTTATGCCATCAGATGTTGGGTGAGGGTTCTCAGTAAGGCCTCTTTGTTGAGAGTTGACTGGCTGCTGAGCCAAAATTGTGGGTGGCACTCAAGAGTGTGGGTCCTTTATCCAGCATTGGCTCAGAGGGAAGTTAGGTGGCACTTCCAGCCACAGCTGAAATCCACATTAGTTTTCTCTCTGCTGCAGATAATAACATTTAAAGATTAATATTTCATTAGTAAATATAGCAGTCCTTTAGTAGCCCAATTCTTGTGCCCAATATAGTTTGCAAGAAAAATACTCCAATATAATACCTTTAGATGGCTTGCGTGTGTCACTGAATCCAGTTCCTTTTGCCCAAAAGAACCACAAATCTACAGTCAATATTTACCTGAAGTCTATGAATACATATATTCATAGTACATTAAATAAAAATGCCTCAACACTTCAGAAAATAAGGTTAAGTTGTAACATGCAAATTAAAAACTTTTTCAGAAAAGTTGCAGTGTATCAAAGTACTCTACCTATAATCCATAATTCTGTTTAAACATTATTCTTTATGTGGAAAATCCAGCAAAAATGTCACCATAAATGAGTCCCACTGTAAATGATAGTGTGGGACTGAATCTTAAGTAACTCAAAGAGACTTTTTTTCTCTCCCAATCGACAGAATTCCAGCTAACTATTGCTGGATTGCACCCTCTGTACTTAATGTATCAATTTTTGTATCACATTTATTTTAAATTTTCAGTGTCTGCACTTTAATTTCTCTTACCCTTTCCCTCATTGTCTATTATCATGACTGAACAGAAGCAATATATAGAGCAGTTCTGGCAATAGTTTGCCACAAAATTATTATTTGTTGATGTACATTCTTCAAATACAACAAATGCATAAATTTATAATCATAGAAAACTGAACCCTTCATCTTAATGGGACATTTAATTTCCCCCAAGTCATTACTTTCCTATGGGATTTACTAGTAGACAGCAATACATTTATGATGAGTCAAAAATCTACATATACTGTTGAAAGTGGAATCTTGTGAATTGCTATCAGCTATTTTGTGCTGAATTCCAAAAGGGTACTACCATATATACTCGACTATAAGTTGATCCCATGTATAAGTCGAGGGTAAGTTTTGGGGCCAAAGTTATGGGTTTTAGAATGACCAGTCGATAACTTGAGGGTAAAACTTTGAGGCTCCCGCAGTGTGTGTATGCGTGTATGAGAGAGAGAAATAGGGGAATCCTAAAAGCAGAAGCAATCAATCACCCACCATGGAGCTTTCCTGAGTTGCGTGGGAGACAGAGGAGGGAGGGATGTGTGTGTGGATGCAAGCATGCGCAAGACGAACTCTGAAAACAGGAGCAGTGAGAAAGATAGAGGAGAGAGGCTTATGTGTGTATGTGTATGTGTATAGCAGGGGTAGGCAACCTTTTTGAGCCGGGGGCCAGGTTGCTGTCCCTCAGACAATTGGGGGGTCGAAGCACCATAAATAAATAAATAAATAAATATTTAAAAATAAAATTGAAAAAAATAAAAAAAATATGCATGCACACTCTCTCAGTCCCAGAAAAGCCATGGCAAAACCCCTGGGGAGATTTTGCCAAGAAAACCCCAAGAACAAGTAATAACAATAATAATCAATAATAACCATCATGGCGGACGGCGGGGGGGGGGCGGCAGCAGGACCGGCCTGGGGTTGGTATAAAAGCCTCAGGGGGCCGCATCCAGCCCCCGGGCCTTAGGTTGCCTACCCCTAGTGTATAGAAACAGAGGTCTCTTAAAACACCAGGAGCAGTGAGGGAGGCAGAAGAGAGATGTGTGCAAGAGGGACTCTTAAAACAGGAGCAGCCAGGGACTCTTAAAAGCAGCAACAATCAATTGCTCACCACTGAGCATTTATTCCTCATGCTCCACTGAGCATATATCCCCTTATTATACGTGTATTCAAGTGCACGCAAAAGGAACTCTGAAACAGGAACCATAACCCACCACTGGCTCTGCTTCCCCAAAGGCAAAGGAGAGAAAAAAAAAACTGCTCCATCCACCACATGGGCAGGGAAATCTGAAAAAGTTGCCATTGTATTACCATATTAACCCATATATAAGTTAACCTAGGATTTTGGGATCATTTTTGGTCATAAATTTGTCAACTTATACATGAGTATACACAGTATATTTTCCTTTAAGAGTTCATTACCATTTCATTGATTAAGGACGTTATCACACGTGGGTCAGAAAGCGGAAATAAAAGTGGAAATGAGGCATCCCGAAAATAAATGGGAAATAGCCCTTGTTTCCGCATACGTCATTACCTTCATTGCGCATTTACAGCAAGTGTATCGAACGTCCGCACACAAGAGAAAAAACCCCGTAAATGTAGCCGAAATGAGCCTCCTGCACATGCGCAGAGAGAGGAATGCTCGCTGGAACCATGGCAACAGCAGGGAAATGCGGCACAATACGTATTTGGTTATCAGACCTACGGTAAATGCGAAATGATTCCCGTCGCGCAATTGCAATTTCTGAAGAAACCGAAATTCAAAAAATCTCGGATCATTCCGCTGTCGGGGTTCTGTGCGATGTCGTGTGAAAACACGGGCCAATAATACGTATTAGGTCGGGATTTCATGTGGATTTTGTTTGGATTGGGGCCCGTGTGATAACGTCCATAGAGTGGCAGGAGAAGTAAATTGGTTTAAAAATTGTTCCGAGGTCATAGAAAGGGTATTAATACAACGGGTCCAGGCTATCCCCTTTCTTACATTCCTGTTATCCTCACCCTAAATTATATTGTGGCAAAGATATGTGAAGTGTGCATAGAGCAACCTGAAAACTTTGAAGTTTGTGAGTTGTGTGTATTTGTTTTGTTTGCTTTAATAATGTGTTCATGTCAGCTCTTCATTTCATGTTCCATTGTGTCCTGCAGAAATTATTTCTTACAGTATTCTCAAGATCAGCTACTTTTATAGTTGTGCCCTTTTTATTTCAAAAGGATATTTTTACATTCTGAGAAGAACAGAGATTTTTAAAGTAGAATAAGCTATACCTCAAAGAGAACTATAGTATCTGTGAGATACCAAAACCTGCTTTAAAATTATTTTCCAATTGAATGACTACCAGTACTCATGGGGCATTACACACTGACTTTGTACATAGTATGTACACTGTATTTACACTCAGTCTAACACCTACCAGTGTTACATGAAGGGCAGGACAAAAACTGTTCATACATATTGTATCTAACCTGGCTAGGAAGAATAAACAAAAATCAATCTCCTGTTTAATAAGCAATGCTTCTTGTTTTCAATAACCTTCTCAAGATGATGACATAAGATCCACACAATTTAATGAGGCTGAAATTAAATACAGCTATCACAGAGGATGGAAGGTAAATTGCTCAGTTAATTGTATATACAAACACATCAAGCAATGTCATCTCTCACTTAGATGACACAGACCCAAAACACATGGGCAAAAAAGAGCAGCTTTCGGCCACTTCAGGGGCATGGTGTGCAGATGACGCATGCCCTTGGATCAGTCAGATGCTCCTCTGCAGCTGCCTAAGGTGGCCTAAAGCCGGCCAGATAAGAAATGGCAAAAAGACACTCCTTGCTGATGGCCCATTTAGGGCTGCAACAGCAGCCAGCTTTGGGGCCATAGCATCAAAATAAAAATAAAAATAAAAATAAATCTTAGGTTATTTCTGCTCTGCAGAAATAATATGCTAATCATCACTAAGCATTAGCTTCCAGGACTCTTTACATCCATCGGAAGTCCTTAATCTTCCTATCTAGGTAGTTACAGTAATTATTCAGATCCTCCCTTGCACTGCACCACAATGTGTCACTGGGGAGGCGTGCATTTGCTGGCCTCCATGAATAGAAGCCATTTTAATGCTGTCATGGTGATGGATGCCATGACAGAGGGGGGAAGCAGACGGAGGCGCCGGAGACGATGCCGGACGGAGCGCCGCGGGACCGCAGCCTCCGCACCCCGGCGCTCCTGCGGCATCCCTGGAATGAGCGCAAAAATAGCGCTCCTTCCACAAGACAGGGAAAGTGTGCCCTAAAAGCGTAGGGTGCACTTTCCCTGCCTTTTCCGCTGCAGCGCGTGTGGTCACTGCGGCGGGAGGTTGCCCCGGAAGCGCCGGCCGTGCGGAGGGCCGGGCGCTCCCAGGGCGACCTCAGGAAGAGGAAGGAGCGCTGCGCGTGCGGTTGCTCCTCCTTTTCCGGGCCTCGGCAGACGGCTCAATAAGCCGTCTGCCGAGGCCCTAAGTGTATATGGGGCAGAGTCAGAGGCTCTAAAGGCTCTTGCCATTTTTTTTCTCTCCCTTTTTGGAGAGAATCACAGAATCACTTCTGATTCTTTGTAAGTTCTGATGGTCACTTCATGGCCAGATAGGCCTACCCTACATGTTGATGGGGACTTTGATAATTGGCTTGTGGTGATGTTTTAAATAAGTGGTCACTTGGGAGGTAATGGGGGAAAAGAAAATGGGAGTTCAGTGAAAAACTATGGCACACATTGGGTGAAGGAGAGGTATCTGGAACTCCTTTACTGGTCATGAGATCTGGGAAGTGAGGAAGGAGGCTTTCCTGAGGGTTTTTTAAAATATTTTTTATAATAATAATAATAATAATAATAATAATAATAATAATAATATTTTTTTATTTATAGCCCGCCCCTCTGCACGGCAATCGGGGCGGGGTACAACAGTATTAAAATAGAACAAAGTTAAAAGCATTCCCCATCCCACAATCCCACCCTCCCATCCCCTTTTAAACTTTTATTAATTAAAAACAAAACAAAAAAACATACATACTTTAATGGAAAAAAACATACATTAAGATGCTACAACATATACAACATATAAAATATGAAAACAAACATACACAAACATTTAAAAACAACTTCCTGAATTTGACACAACTTGCAATTTAACCCGATTTACTCCTACTTCTATTAAGTCCATCTATTAATATCTCGTGTCATACATTAAATTATTGTTTAATAATACATGGCTGAGGCTTCTGGGAGCTGAAGTCCCTCGGCCCTTAAAGGAGAAAGGTTACCTACCCCTGCTTTAAGTCATGTGACTTGGTGGTTTCCAGTAGCAGGCGGCGAGGACCACAGCATTTAGTTTATCCTTGGGGCTAAGGAATTTTACTCAGAGAAGCTGGAGAGGGGGTCTAGAAGAGCTGCTCCAATCCTAGGTTGTTTCCCACTTTTGCTTATTTTAAGTCTCAGACTTAATTGGTTGATTGTTTAAATTAATTGGCTTATATTCAACTCAAATCATGTGTTTGGTGAGCAGCGGGGAAAATAGTAATTTTACATCAACCAGCAGGTTATACACCTTGCTTTGTGAAGATCTGCAAGCTGATCACAATCTTCTTCTGTTCCATACTGAGATTTGTCAGTTGTCAAAGAAAAATATGTTTGCTTAGATTTATGAATTGAAGAAAGTAGTCACTCCATTTTTGGAATTCTAAGGGAAGGACAAAAACCAAGAACTCCTTGAAGCATTAAAAATGATAGCTTTCAGCTGTACTTGGCATGTCACTGCCATCATTGTTCATCCTGGTATAATTCAAACATTTATAGTCAAATTCCAATCATGGCTACAGCACAGATTTGTTTTAAAAATATTGCTTTATTTCCTCAGCTTCATGAAGCTCTGAAGGACAAGGTCCTTCAAAATGATCTCAAGGGGGAAAAACATCAAATTTCATCTAAACTGCCTGCAGGAAGAATTAAACTCTGTCTTTCAGACATCATGGCTGAAAATCCCATTTAGAAGTTTGTGAGGAACACTTTTACCAGTGATGATCAGTCTTTGGCAGACAATCTGCAAGAGGATTGTTTGGAACCTAGTTTTGATCCAGTTGCTAAAGACAACTTCCAGGAAATCATTTTGAGTAATTGCTCGTAAATATTTCTTGTTCATCCCCAAACTAATAAGTAGGCTCAATGCTTGATCCTTTTCTTTTCATTAGTACACTTTTGTGAAGGTAAAAATTGATTTTTCTGCAGTTGTAGATATAAGCACAAAACCTTGCTATATACTCCATCATGAAAATATCCTACCTTATGCATCATTTTTTCTGGTATCAAGATTCTAAAAGAGTGTACAATTTAAGAATCCTTAATGCTTTCAGTAATAACTATACATAAAAGATGAAATTTTAATGTTTATCTAAAGGGTGACATAGATTAAAAAACTTGAGAAACACTGTGTCTGTTTTCAGATGTAACCTCCTCCATAAGTCTTTTACATTTCTTAGGCTACAGCATTTGTCAAAAACAGCTTAACTCGTGTGGATAGTGTCATGTTTTGGTTTATTTACCACATTTCATTTTATCTGGGTGGAATTAGGAGTTTGATGTTGCTCTTCTGCTCTAGTTTTAGAGTGATGCTAATATTCCTAAGTAGCTTCTTGCCCTTGCATGCTTTCTCTGAAAGTTCCCTTAATTTGAGTAGCAATTAATCTTCCTTCATATGGTATACTATGAAGTTTATATACTAAGTATTTGCTTATATTTAATATCTATGCAAGTGAATTATATTGAATAATTGCTTTGTTTGTGTCACATGATATACATTTTCATTATTAGATAAGTTTCATGTTGGATGATTTTTAATTAACAGAGAAACCAAAATAAGAAAGGTGCCAGTAACCAGAGGAAGAAGTTGTTAATCCAAGGATGGAAATCATTAAGGATGCTTATTGGATTATTGTATTTCAAAATGTCTTCTGAAGGGAAAGTGCAATTAATAAAAAAGTATAACACAAACAAAGCAATTATTCATTACAACTATAAGGATGGAACTAATATCAAAATACCAGCAAAAAAGAGGAATATAAAATTTAAAATTGTATCACTTGTACATGTATTAATATATGCAAATATTCAGTATAAAAAGACATTAAATTAATGTGAATTAGTGATATTAAAGGAATACAATGCTTTGAATCAAAATAAATTAAATATATGATAAAATATAGGGTTGTGGGGTGGGAGTGGGATCATTGGACTCAACAGTCTTGATGAACTTAGCATTTTAAAACTTCCTGAGACTTGTGAGAAAAAATGAACATCTCTTCAAGCATTTGTGAGGCTTCCTATGGTATTCCTCAGAAATAAAGCACCACGTATATTTCAAAATGTTTATAACTAAAATGTGCATAATTGGACAAAAATATGCCGAATCATGCTTTATGTGCAAATTAGAAAAATTGTGCAGATAAATATGCAAATTAAGAAAATGGGTAAAAATGAGAGCAAATCTGAAACAGATCCCAAGTATTTTTAATATCACATTGGGACATTGTCTTCCTGTTTTTGTTTCATATAGGATTGTAAGATTCACACACACACACACACACACACACTGAGTGAAACTCTCAGTGCAGGGGAGAAATCTTACAATCTTATATGAAATAAAAACAGGAAGACAATGTCCAAATGTAATATTAAAAATACTCAGGATCTGTTTCAGTAGGGTAGTAAGTATCCATTCTGATGAAGTGATACCTATGCACAGGATCTGGTCTGTTGAGGTGGTAAGTGTGCAGAGGATGTGATGGTTTATGTGTGGACAAGGAGGGGGGAATCTGAGGAACTATGGTAAATCTGTAACATTGCTTCCCAACTACCGAACTATTGGAGAGACATAACAATATTATAGTTCCCATAATTCTTAAGTGAAATACTGGAATATATAATAAAGATCTCTCTCTGGCTGTATGAGCTGTATTCAACAATCCATCCTGCACTGGCTAGTAATGAAGTGTGTATGAATCAACCAACCATAGATTTTTTTCCCCAAATGAGTTTTATTGTTCATACTATAAAGTAGCAGCAATCCCATTTAGCCCAAGTTGCTAATAATAATGCTATGTTGTGGGTGAAAGAGAAGCAGTGCATTGTCATTTAACAGTTATTATGTGTGTCAGTTGCCATGTCCACAAACATATTCTTAGCTGTTAGAGACCCAAAGGAAGGTGTTCAATCTATAAGGTTTAAAATGTCAGCAACTTACACTAATAACTTTTATCACAGATATCAAAGATGTTTTTTTCCCCCCAAAAAATAAAATAGGTACACTGATTTTTCAGAGGAATTAGGAATTAGAGACTGTTTTTGGTCAATAAACAGTAACACTTGGGTCATATCCAGTTGGCGAAGCTGAAACAAAATGCTTCACCCTCTTGCTCCCCACCTGACAGACATGATTCCAGATAACTTTTTCCCTTCCTTTAATTCCATACAAACATTTAATTATTCATTGGATTGGAGCTAGTATTTGAAGACCTGATAGCCTTCTCTTTTGAGTATTCTGTATACAATTTAAAAATAACACTACATTTCCTGAGAAACTTTCCATTAGAAAAGTGGCATTTATCAGTGTTTGCTACCATTTCTGAATCCATGTCATCTTCTTGCTTCTCATTTGAGACACATACATTTTTAGCTGGGGGCATTTTTGCTGTTTGGAAGTTTGTTTGAGTCAAGTGTCAAAAAGCATAAGCACCATCTTAATTAATTTTTTATTGACAAAAAAGCTGGTTCACATCCCAGCTTAATTGCTGCTCTCCCAATTGGAGATATATTGTATATGTTATGCAAATGGAAAAAAAAAAGCAAACCAAACTTTAGAACAGCCTGCAATTAAAATTAATATTTAATATTTTATTTAATATTTAATTAATATTTAATAGTGTTTGTAACAACAGTACTGAAACTTGTTTGTTGCAGGTAAAAATATAAAACCATTTCTTTCTACAGCAGTTTTTTTTCAGTTGTGAATTTAATGAAGAGTGTTGAAGTTGCACATCCTCTGTTTCAGCCTCTTCACAACCATTCATTATAAATATGGCAAAAACAAAACAACCAGCCCTTTTTTCCCCCAGTGAAGACATCTATACATCCTCAGATAATAGAAGGAGAGGAAGAATGATACCTCAGGGGTCCTCAAACTTTTTGAGCCGGGCAATACAGGGCCTTTACAGACTGCCAGAAATAATGCAGCTGGAGTCCACTTTAACTGCCCTGGCTCAGTGCTAGGGAATCATGGGAACTGTAGTTTATTGTAGCACCAGAGCTCTCTGACAGAGAAGGCTCAATGTCTCAGAAAAAAATTACAGTTCCCATGATTCCCTAGCACTGAGCCAGGGCAGTTAAAGTGGACTCAAGCTGCATTACTTCTGGCAGTCTGTAAAGGCCCTCAGTTTGACACCACTTTAACTGCCATGGCTCCATCCTTCCAAATCTTGGGATTTGCAGTTTGGTGTAGCACCAGCATTTTTGGACAGAGAAGGTCAAGGGCCTTACTAAGCTACAAATTCCATCATCCCAGAGACAGAGCTTTAAAATGAGCTGCATAGTTTCTACAATCAGATTAGACCTAACTGTGCATCTACACTGTGCAAATAATGCACTTTGACACCGCTTTAACTGCCACGGCTCTATCCTATATCCTGGGATTTTGACAGAGAAGGCTAAGGACTTTGGAAAACTACAAATCCCAGGATCCTATAAAACAGAGCTATGACACGGTAAATGTGGGGTCAAACTACATTGTTTTTACAGTTTGTCACCACTTTCATGGCTATATTTGGAAAATCCTGAGATTTGCAGTTTGGTAAGGCACCAGCCCTCTTGAGCCAGAGAAAGCTTGCAAAACTACAGATCCCTGGATCTCATAGGACAAAACTTACAGCACTTAAAAATGGTGTCAAACTGCATTATTTCTCCAGTGCAATTTAGATCTATGAGTGCATCTGCACTGTACTAATAATGCAGTTTGACACCACTTTAACTGCCCTGGCTGCATCCTACCGAACCCTGGGATTTGCAGTTTAGTGTGGCACCAGCCCTCTTGGGGAGAGGAAGTTTGCAAAACTGAGTGCAAAAAGGAAAAGCTTGCTTTTTAAATGAATGCTGGTTTTATAGGGATTTAGCATCCTAAATGCAAAAAAAAAAAAAAAAAAAAGAGAGAGAGAGAAAGAGGAGATTTGCACCAGTTTGGCCAGTTTGCAACAACATGCAAAAGCCACAAAACAAGGATAACTTGCTTGCACAAAATGCACAAAGTACATAATGCAAGCTTTGCAAGTTGCACTGGGCTTGCAAAGCTTGTATTTTGGTTGCAACAATAAAAGTGTGGTTATTTTGATATGGTCTCCTTTCTCCTTCCCTCCACAAAACTCACTGAGGGGGGAAGCTTGGGCAAGTCACACTCTCTCAGCCTCAGGGGAAGGCAAGGGCAACCCCCTCCCTCTGAGCAAATATTGCCACGAAAGCCCCAGAACAGAGTCACCCTAAGTCTGAAGCTACTTGAAGGCACACAACACACACATAGGCCCAAAACACACTGCAGAAATAATAGTCCAGTTTGAGACCACTTTAACTGCCCTGGATCAGTGCTAGGGAATCCTGGGAAATGTAGTTTATTGTGCCACCAGAGCTATTTCTCTGACAGAGAAGGTTAAATGAAATTGAAAAAAAATCTGTTTTATTTCAATTTCATTTAACTGTCTGTTTATTGTATAATAACAATATTATAACAAAATATATATTATAAAAGGGGGGGGGGAACCTCTCGACAGCCAACATGGGAGTAGTGGTTTGAGTGTTGCACTAGAAACCCTGTGAGACCTGAATTCAAATCCTCCTCAGCCATGGAAACCTTGGCTATGGACTGCAGAAATAATCCAGTCTGACCCCACTTTTAACTGTCATGGCTCACTGCTAGGAAATTCTGGGATTTATAGTTCTGTGAGACATTTAGCCTTCTCTGTCAAGAGAGAGCTCTGGTGCCCCAACAAAACTACACTTCCCAGAATCCCACAACAAGCATGGACCACACCCACACCCACCCACCCACATTCCCATCTGGGAGATACAGTTCTCCCATGCTGTACCACACAGGGCAGCTGCAGATATCAAAAGTGGATTATTCCTGGTGTGTTTTGGAATCCCAACCCCCAACCCACATATTCCCATCTGGGAGATATAGTTCTCCCATGCTGTACCACACAGGGCAGTTGCAGAGATATCAAATGTGGATTATTCCTGCAGTGTGTTTTGGACTCCCTCCCCCCCCCCCCCATATTCCCATCTGGGAGACATAGTTCTCCCATGCTGTAGTACCACACAGGGCAGTTGCAGAGGTATCAAAAGTGGATTATTCCTGCAAACCACACGAGGGCACGACCACCTCAAAATCAAAGGCACTTACTGAGGTAGTCTGTCTTCCTTCCTTCCTTCCTTCCTTCCTTCTCTGAGGCTCCGGGACCAAGCCAGGCAGCAAAAAAGAGAGCCGAGCCTGGCTGGGCGCCTCCTGACCCTTCTCCTCCCGGGCCAGGCGGTAGTTTGAGGACCCCTGCTCTAAGCAGTCATGTTTGACTGGAACTGACACTGTATCTGGGTTGTGATATAACATTTTATTGTGGTAGTGGTAGTAGGGTGATAATGGTGGTAACAATTATGATTATTATAATGAGATTTATTTATAACTTGTCTTGCTCCCAAAACTGGAATCAAGCTGACCGTAGATATGGATTACTGTATCCAAAAACCAGACCAGAAAAATAAGTAAAGACAGTATTTTTGCTAAGTTTAGATGACATTGTGATAAGAAGCAATGTATTGAGTAAAGGACTGCCATCTTGCCATTCGGTTTTATTCATCTTCCATTCTGCCCTATGTCAGTGGGCCTGGACAGGAAGCATCTCACTTGAACAGTCAAAATAAAAACACCCCAGTTTTTCGTCGAATTATTAAGTGGCTATGCTCATCCTCTTAAAGCAGGGGTAGGCAACCTTTCCCCTTTAAGGGCCGAGGGACTTCAGCTCCCAGAAGCCTCAGCCATGTTGGCCAATAGTCCCATGTTGGCCAATAGCTCCTGGGATTCTGGGAGCTGAAGTCCCTCGGCCCTTAAAGGGGAAAGGTTGCCTACCCCTGTCTTAAAGAGTGGCATAGAAAGATTGATACGTTAAGTTTAATTAAATAAAGTTTTAGACCAGTAGCATCCGGGGGGGGGGGTCTGGGAGGTGCAGATTGCACTAGGTGACACCCAGTCAACCACCCCATCCCCCACAGGGGTCTCCCAGCTCAGGCATGGTGGGCAGCTGTTTCTCCAGCCATGCAGCCACTTTCCATAGGCCAGGGGTAGGCAACCTTTCCCCTTTAAGGGCAGAGGGACTTCAGCTCCCAGAATCCCAGGAGCTATTGGCCAACATGGGACTATTGGCCAACATGGCTGAGGCTTCTGGGAGCTGAAGTCCCTCAGCCCTTAAAGGGGAAAGGTTGCCTACCCCTGCCATAGGCCTTGGGGGAGGGACCTCTGGTCCAGCAGCTGTTTCCATGGCTGCACACACACTAGCTAGCTTCCTGCTTTGGCCTGGGGTGCACTCCAGCTGGCTCCCTTTTCCCCTGAGGAAAGCCAGGCCACAGAAGGGATGATCAGGTGCATGCATGCATGCTCCAGCTGGCTCCCTTCTTTGCCTTGGCTTTCCCCAAAAGCCCTGCCCCTTCCACTCCCCCCCCCTCCACTGGGTGACACCAACAGTAGGTACTCCACTGTTTTAGACATGTGCATGCTTTTGATTTTCAGATTTCATTGTGGTGAAGGAGAAAACCAAGAAAAAACTTAAGCTATGTAGTGGGGACTTCACTAAATGTGCAGCATTTCTGTGGAAAACCAGCAGCAAACAGAAGTTCAGTGGGAGTAATTAATGAACCTTATTCTAATAAATCAATTTTTGTGAAATAAAACAGTAATACTTTGAACAGCTTGAGGATAAAAGAAGGTGGGGGAAAAGCAATGCAACTTGCTTTACCCACTTGGCCACAGCATAGAGCAGGGGTAGGCAACCTAAGGCCCGGGGGCCGGATGCGGCCCTCTGAGGTCTTTGGACCAGTCCCAGGCCGCTCCTGCTGCTGCCACCCCCCGCTGCCCCCTGCCATTATGATATTGATTATAGTTGTTATTACTTGTTCTTGGGGTTTTCTTGGCAAAATCTCCACAGGGGTTTTGCCATGGCTTTTCTGGGGCTGAGAGAGTGCATGCATATTTTTTTAATTTTTTTTTTAATTTTAAAAAAATGTTTTAATTTTTTTTATTTTATTTATTTATTTATTTATTTATTTTTGGTGCTTCGGCAGCCCAATTGTCTGAGGGACAGAAACCTGGCCCTCGGCTCGTGGCTCTGGATTGTATCATGAAGAAAAACACCTCCACTGGTGTGTTAGTGAAGGCCTGTTAAACCTAGAAAAGGGGGAAGAGAAGCCAAAAAGTTAAAAAAAAAACCCAACAACCCATAAACCAAGTGTACAAGTTCATAATTTTAACAATAACTAGCCTGAACTACCATTTTATTTTATTTTGAATTCATTAGAGGAAACACATTTTGTTCTACACATTTTATTTTCCATTCAGTAGAAAAAAAAACATGATCTGTCTGTGTGTGCGTATTACACATACCATGTGTTTCCTCTAATAAGCTCCTGGCAGTGAATGAATGAGTCTTTGGGTAGGCGTGTGCATACACATGACATAAAAAAATTGTAGCATGGAAACATAAACTATATGTTCAGCCGATTTCAGCAGCCTTCCATTTAATTCAACTTTAATATCTACTCATCTATGGAAACCTGTAATTTTGTTAAAGCATAAAAGATAGGCTTTATATCTTTCTGCTTCATCGATAATGCAGTTTAGGTAATAAGGAATAAACGGCAGGCAACTTTGTTGGAAGCAATTGAAAAGGAATTGCTGGTTCATCGGTTGTATACTTAAGAAAATTTTTGATTGTTTCATTACATGCATACCTCATGTTTGTTCCAAAGAGGTCATGGTATAGTCTCTCAGGACAGGATTCAGGGACAGAAATCCAGGATCCCACAGGATAAGTAATTATTCCATATGATTAATTGTCTCAGGATATTTCACAGACCTTTTCTTGCAGCAGTTACACTTTTAATGTAAAAAACAGGAATCTACCACCTTTAGGCAGCCATCAACTCACTTCTTGCAATTACATGACCAGGTCTGCTGCCCCCATTATGCTCTCTTTCTGAACTCTAATTTAACCCACCTCCCTGCCAAATGCCCAATCCAGCATGCCTTTAGGGCAGTTTTTGGTTATTTTCCCCCCTTTGTTCCATGCGGTTCTGGAGCTCTGCAGACCCGAAATTAATAATAATAATAATAATAATAATAATATACTTTAGAATAATGAGGGGGAGGGGGAGTAGTAGCCATTGGCACCGTGAATATGCCAATCACACAACTGCCTCAGGCCTGAATTACACACCTGCAGACTTGTGCAATCGCCAGGGCATCCACAGGTTTCCCCCATTAAAGAAAAGGGACAGGTGGGGTAGCTACAGATTGGAGGCATCGCTATGCAATGAGTATTACCATAGAATCATAGAATCATAGAGTTGGAAGAGACCAGAAGGGCCATCCAGTCCAACCCCCTGCCATGCAGGAACTCCCAATCAAAGCATCCCTGACAGATGGCCATCCAGCCAAAGTTGCTTCCTTCCCAGTATACTTGTGGTTTAAGCCATGTGCAGTGATCTCCTCAGTGCATCAGGAATGGTCCCTTTTTTCTTGTGCCCTGTTCCTGCCCAAACACTGTAACACAGTACCAGTGTAGCAGACAAACATTCTGTTTTGCAATTCTAATTTTTGTGGTCTCCTGAAATCCAACAACAGTCTCCCAGTCACAGTGAAATGTGGCTAAAGACACCAGGAAGTGTCTGAGTTGTCACATGGGAGAAGAGGAATTATTTGTGACAAAAAATGTCCTGTCAATTTTGGAAGTTGGCAAAACAAGACATAACAAGACTTGGAAAGGCAGGAACGAAGGAACTATTTAAGATTCTTAAGTGCATAGATATATCATTAAAAGGAAATTCAGAATAATCTATGCCACAGTATCTCTGATTTCTATGTATGGATGAGAAAGCTGTCAGGAACAATATTAACTCATTTAAAATTTGATGCTGGAGGACAATTATAGAGATAGTATAGGTTGCTACAAAAACAAATAAATAGGCCCAAGAGCCAAACAAGCCTGAACTCTCACTAGAGGCCAAAATGATTGTACTTTGAGTATATTATGAGATAACATGACTCATTAGAAAAGACATAAATGCTCAGTAAAGTAGAAGTCAGTAGGAAAAATGGAAAACTGTATTACAGATGGATTGACTCAGTCAAGGAAACCATGGCCCTGAGTCTGCAAGCTGTTGAAGAGTGGGGCTCTTGGACCTCTCTTATTCACCATAGATCAAAGTTTAATTGATGGTCAACAACAATAACAACAACAATATGATACAGAAAAACTAGTAGGCACAAACAATATCCTTTGATTTTAGCAAACAATTGCCTCTTCAGAGGATACTTTCATTTTTAGCATTGAAAAAGTAAAATATATTTTCATAGCTGAAATATACTGTTATTGATTCTGGGTGTGGCCCAGGGTGTGATTTGGGGTGTCTGGGCATTGCAAAATAGAATTTGTTCTGAAAACACAAACATTCACTGTGTTATGGAACATTTTTCTGCACACAAGACACAAAAATCCCCAATAGGGTTGAAAAAGGCCCCATGATACAAACTGTAAGGTGTTTTTTTAAAAAAAAAAAAAATCTTAGTGCTTGACTTTTAAAAAATGCCAACACTTTTAATGGGGAATTTCATACTAACTTCTGCAATATATCTTCTGTCTATTGTAAATCGAGCATATAATTGAAAGCAATGACTCTTGTTCTGTAATATTTAGATGCCCTTTAGAAAGAAAAGGGGGAGGAACATATTGATCAGTTTTCTTTTTTGAACAAAAAAAGCATGTAATAAGAGAGGGGTTTTTTTAATATACAGTTCTATTTTTGCCTTATGTGAAGTTCTTGGTATTTCTAGAGGATAGCTATGTTTGTGTTTCTTTCAGAGAGCAGTAGCTCAGTACAAGATGCATAGCCAGAGCTGCAAATTGGACGCAGCTGCTGGAAGCTCAGACAAATTTGCTGAAAAGTTCATGAACCCTGATGAACCTGGGCTCATTGTGAGCAAGACGTTGAAAACCAAGAGAGTCCTTACAGCCTGGAGTTTCATTATAAAGATTTCACATGCCATCCAATAGGGTTCAGCTACTGGATTGATCCTTCATTGTACCACTGACATGTCTAGAAAGTATTCAGCTCGGTATCCTCTAATTTAAGGGCAGAAGTCATTTGGTTCAAGAAAATATTCAGCCTGTCAGGCAATTGCTGAAGGACTTTGGGATCCAGAAATAATTATGCTTGGCAACAGTGGGGAATGACAACACAGCTGAGGTGTGATGGAACTGTTAACCTTTTCACTAGGAAAACAGGACAAGACGCATCAATAAATCAACATGAAAAAATTATCCCAACAGTAATCTGAAAACAATGAGCATGTACATATATTTTTTCAAGTGTTTTTTCAGAAGAAATACACAAATTCAGTCTAGATAACTAGGAAATGGAAATAGTTAAAGAATTTCCATATCTAGGATCAAACATTGACCAAAATCGAGATTGCAGTCAAGAAATAAGAAGACTAGGAACGGGAAGGCAGCTATAAAAGAACTGGAAAAGATACTGAAAAGCAAAGACATACAACTGAGCACTAAAATCAGAATTGTTCAGGCCATTGTATTCCCAATTACCATGTACAGATGCGAGGGCTGGGCAGTGAAGGAAGCAGACAGAAAGAAAATCAACTCATTTGAAATGTGGTGCTGGGGAAGAGTACTTAGGATACCATGGACAGCCAAGAAGACAAACAAATGGGTTCTTGAGCAGATCAGACCAGGGCTCTCCTTGGAAGCAAAGATGATCAAGTTGAGATTCTCGTACTTTGGCCACATCATAAGGTGGCATGGATCACTAGTCAAAACCATAATGCTAGGAAAGGTAGAGGTTAGAAGAAAGAGAGGAAGACCACAAACCAAATGGATAGACTTGATCAGGGGGGTTATGGGGAAGGGCTTTCAGGGTCTAGCAAGGCAGTGGAAGATAGGGATTCTTGGAGATGTCTCATCCACAGGGTCTTCATGAGTCAGAACCGACTTGAGGGCAGCTAACAACAACAATTGTTTTGCATACACTTAATTTTTCCAAAATGCCCCATAGATCTTGCAAATGCTTGAATTCCCAAGGTAAGATGCAACCCCTCCTCCCCCTCAAAGTGTGGGTCAAGAGGTGCAATACCACTATTTTCCTTTAGACTGTTAAATCCAATGAAATTATTTCCTATAACTACTGATAGTAAAATATTCCCAGGGAGTTTGCATGAATTCCTCTGGGCTTCAAGTCCTTCCAAGAACTGACCTGAGAGAAAAAGATTCTCACTTCAGTTTGTAAAAGGAAAATATATATTTAAGCTCAAAACAAAATTTTATACTGTTTATATATATATATATATATATAGAGAGAGAGAGAGAGAGATTTTATGTTTTATCTAGGATTTCTAGTCATGATGAGAAATGTGAGATCTTTCATGTTAACCCAGAATGCAGTACCACCCTACAGTTCAGGTAAATGGTGCTTCTGATATATGAAGAGATGGATTGATGTTAGTATTTCATGAGCCATTTAACATTTTGGACATGTTCTAGAAGGTTATGCATAAAAGTGATGCAGTTGGTTTGACAGCAGCAACAATAGTCAACATTTCTTAAACGGTATGAATTTGGCCAAACCACTTTCTCAACAGCTTCAACTCATTTGTAATATCAAAATGGAAAACATATCATTGCCAGAAATGCCAATTTTCAGTAAGAATTACCATTTTGAATTTAGAATTAAATAATATGTGTTCTTGTTGTTAACTTCCCTTGAGCTGACCCCAACTAATTGTGACCCTTTGGATGAGACTTCTCCAAGACCCACTGTTCTCACTGCTCTGCTCAGGTCCTGCAGGATCAGGCCCATGGCTTCCTTGAGTCCATTTATCTTACATGTAGTCTCCCTCTCTTTATGTTTCCTTCTACCTTTCCTGGCATTATTGTCTTTTCTAATGATTCATGCCATTTCATGATGTGGACAAAGTACAATATTCTCAATTTAGTCCTCTAAGACCCATTTGTTTGTCTTCTTGTCCATCCACAGAATCCTCAGCAGCGTTCTCCAGCACAACATCTCAAATAAGTTGATTCTCCTTGTTTGTTTGTTTTTTGCTGTACAGCCTTCACATCCATATATGGTGATGAGGAACACCATGGCTTAGACAATTTTGACTTTAAGGTTATATCTTTGCTCTTTAGGATTTTATCCAGTTCTTTCATAAGTTCCCTTCCCAATCTTAGCCTTCTAATTACTTGACTACAGTCTCTGTTCTGTAATGTTTAATCCAATGTTTAATCTTTAATTCAAAGTATGGGAACTTATTTCCTTATTTGCTATTTCAATTTTGTTGTTATCTAAGAATACTTCTAGTAGATCTTCCACAATCATTATTTTTTGTTTTCTTGATGTTCAGCCTCAAGCCTGCCTTTGCACTTTCATCCTTGATCCAAGTCTTTGTTGGTTTCTGCTAGTAATATTTTTTTCATCTGCATATCTTAGATTCTTACCTTACTCCTCCTGCCTCTGAGTCTAAGCCTGCTCTGTATATGATAGTTTTCTGCTTACACTTTGCATAAATAGGGTGATAGTATGCACTGTTGCTTGACCCATTCTGTTTCTTTGTATTTAACTCTTACAGCAGTCTCTTCTCCCGAGTACAGGTTACACATCAGGACAGTCAAATGTAGTAGCACTCTCATTTCTTTGTACATATCACCATTTTTTATTATTTTATTTTTACATTTAGCTATTCAAATTCAATCGGATACTAGGACAGTAGAAATATCATCCCAGGTATCTTGATGGTAATTGATAAAATGAATACTAAAGACCCTCAGATTTTGTGGCTTCCTTGCAACCATGAGACTCCTTCATTAATTACCTAAATTATTGGTAAAAGGGCATACTTTTGATGTAGCTGTGATGAAAGTGCAGACTGAAGCAGGAAACTTGAAAAAATTCAACTGCTGTGGTCAAATCACTACTCAATAGGACTTGTGTTAAGTAGAAAACTCTTGCAATCATAAAATTTTCAGTGGTGGAGCACCTACTAGTACATCGTCAATGACTAATGGGTCCAACAGAATACCTGTATATTAGGGGTATTATACCAGCTGCTAGAAATGATAACCTGGGTGCAAAAAATGACTGTAAGTATTTTATGTGAGTATAGAATGTGGGCTTTCATTATCTGTTCCAGCAGCTGCCTCAGGGAGCTGGCACCATGCTGCTGCTAATGCCCTCCATGTGGCCACACAGAGGGACTTCAAGTCTTGTGATGTCTGCTGGCATCATGGTACTTGGAATTTATTATGGCAAAACCTCACCTCGAGATCCTGCAGTCTCATCAGGTTGGCTGATCTCACAGGACTATGTGTGAGATCTGCTTGGCCTCATAAGGACATGGCTTCTACCATTCAGAAGAAAAAAATCTCTGTGAAAGATACTTTTACTAGAATAAACCAACCTACACAAATATTAGTCAATCTCAATCTTACTTTAGTAAGTAATGTCTTAGCAGCAGAACTCCAGGCTTTTTTGGGGCGTGGCCGGGGGGGATCAAATTGATTACTTGAAATCATTCCAATCTGGGTTCAGGCATAGTTATGGGAAAATAACATTATTGTTACCTTAGTGGATGATCTACAGGAGGAGTGTGTCCGTAGTGGCTTTGCTGGACTACTCAGTGGCATTTGATAGCACTGATCATGATATCCTGCAGGCCTTTTTGGTTGAAGTAAAACTTAAGCAGACCATTTTGTGATGGGTCTGGTTTTATTTGGCTGAATTTTCTCAGAAATTGATGTTGAGGGGTTGTTCAGCTTCCTGCTTGTTGGCCTGCACAGACATATACTCTCTTGCACAGAAAATACTGTTTTTGCACACACAAAATAATGTGCCAAATTTACACAGAGTTAGTGTCAAATTGCAAATAAGCTTTAAAAACTAGTTTTTGAAGTCTGTCTTTCAGTGGGCAGAAAATTACCAAAAATACTCATTGTTTCTCTCAAGAAGAAACTTAGTGAATAATTATACTCTAGTCTCTGAGGCTCTATATGACTCATTACTGTCTTCAGTGCTTTCAGATATCTACACAAGGATACCAGCAGAGGTTATCCAGCATTTCTGAGAGTTTTGGGATGGGCCACATAATTATGCTGATGATACCAATATATTTCTATTTCTCAACTGATGCCAAGGTATATATGGAAATCCTAAATCATTGTTTAGATGAATTGTTTTTCTTGTCCAAATATTGTAAATGATGGGAACATCTACTTAGTATCCATCAGTTCCAGCTGGGATAGGGATGCCATCTTGTTAAAGGTCTGAAGTCAGTGGCCTCTCTGGGTCTAACTCTTCTGAGTCAGATTCCACAGACTGAGTCACGACATGTTTCTAGTGGTCTTACAGTCAAGGTTGGCTTTTAAAGCTATTATTATTATGAGATTTATTTGAGTTTCATAGTGGCTTCAAAGTATTTTGTTGCTGTTGTGTACCTTCAAGTCATTTTCAACTTATGGCAACCCTAAAGCTTCAGTATCACAGGATTTTCCTGGCAAGCTATGTACAGAGTAGGCTTGTAATTGCTTTTCTCTGATGCTGAGAGCATGTGAAATGCCTAAAGTCACCAAGTGGGTTTCCACAGCTTTGATTTGAACCCTGCTGTCCTGAGTCATAGTCCAATGTTTAAACCAGCACACCATGCTGGCTCCTTACAATGTTTTAATTTATTTCAAAAAGATTTTTTTAAAAAATCTTTTATGCATCATCTAGGGAGCCCTGGCAGGCTGTGAAGCAATAAACAAATGTGTTTAATAAATAATATTCCTTTAGGGAATAGCAATAGCTTTAACTTTTTCCTAGTGAAATTGACTAACTTGGAAACTACTTGGCAGTCAGCTCAAAGGTCTAAATAGAGCAACAACTATAAATATGTACCAAGCTTATCAAACAGAGCCACAATTGATAGACAATCCAGTTTGGCCAGTGAAACAATAAATAAGGCACTGGGCATGAATATCAAAGACCAAAGAATGACAGTCTTGAAGCTTAGCATTGCTGATGTAGCAAGCAATGTCCCCAAAGTTGTTGGCTCTACAGTAAGCAGCAGGTGTTTTGGCAGTAGTATTTCAAGAGTTTGCCCACAGTTCTCATTGTTCCTTCAAAATCAACAACCTGGGCTAATATTGCCAGCAAATATGCAAAATGACAACCTCAATGAAGATCAAGAATGATATTGTAGGATACACAAAGCTATGTTTGCAAAGGGATCTTGTAGCAGCTTTAAGACTAACTGTGAGAAAGAGGTTGGTAGCCTAAGCTTTAATATACTTCAAAGTCTAGACTTACCTTAAGTCCATTTTAAAAACCCTAATAATAATAATAATAATAATAATAATAACCTGAACACTGAGCCATTAAAAATTACGCCATCCATTAAACTTTCCTTCAGAGGTGCCAGAGAAAGAGGGAAGACTTTTCTCCTGCTTTTCCCCACCAGTTTGGCTGGAGAAGATTGAATGGCAATGTGCAGCCCAACCAGACAGCCTTTGTCTTGGTTTCTGTCATGGAGTTAGGACGTTATCACACGGGGGAAATCTGTTGGTTAATCCACACAAATCCCAAACAAAAACTGAATTTCCACCTCACGATTTCACACAACGTTGCACAGAAACTGGTCAGAATGGACAGAAACTGGTATTATCTGAGATCTTTTTAATTTCGAGAGTTTAGAGGAAATGCATTTGCAAAATTACAGTAATTTCGCATTTACTGTAATGTGAAAAGCAAATACGCACGGACAATTCTCTTTTAAAACCTGGAGGAGGGCCAAGAGGAGGAGGAGGAGGAGGGGCCTCCAGAGAGGGACAGTCCTGGGCTCCTTCTCAGTGCCAGGGAAGGGAAGGGAGCCCAGGAGAAAAAAGTTTGGGATGGAGGAGAAGTTTGGCATTTGGGATAGAGGGAAAAGGAGGGGAAAGAAGGCTTCCCTCGCAGCAGCTGTGGGTGGATATGGGTGCAAGTGTGGGGTGTGCTTGTGGAGCAACTTGGAGATCCATCTCACCATCAAGTTCTGTCCTGCAGGTCCTACAAAGGGGAAAGGCTTATGGGGGGGCATGGGAGCTACCTCCAGTTTCCCCCTCTCAATCCCTCCCTTGCCTTGCCTTGCCTCGGCTTGCCTTGCCTTTCCAGCCTCCTCTTCCTCCTCCTCCTCCTCCTCTGCTCTCTTGAGAGGTCCTAACCCCAACGGAAGGGAGTTAGGACCTGTGCAGGAGGACATGACCCCAAATGGAGGACAGTCTGATATTTCCTCCTGGGAAATGCAGGACTCGCCCTGGAAAAGGAGGAGTCTTGTCACAAAACACACCCATTTCCAGTACATGTACGGGTTCTTTTCACTTGTGTATGAAAGTTAAAAATGTCTTTTTTTCGCTTTTAACTTAATTCCGTTATTACTGTAATTACGTGTGAAAAGCTTTTGCATAATTAAGATCTATTTTCACTTTCTTTTCGGGATGCTTCATTTCCACTTTATTATCTCTTTAACAATGAAACTGGCCCACGTGTGATAACGTCCTTAGTCTGCTGTCACTCAGCTGCTCTGCTCACATCCACCCAGAAGCAGAGCAGCCATATGACGGGAGCCAAAGTAAAGGCTGCTTGGCTGGACCTGCATGTTCAATCTGCTCTAGGTGAAAATTGGTGAAGAGTAGCAAGAGAAACATCTTCCTTTCCCCCTGCCATGCATCTGAAGCTGAAGCAGATTGAACCTGCTCCCAAGAATTGACAGTCATGAAACACTATCCAAAAAGGGACTTGTGAACACAGAATTCAATAACTCTGGTTCCCTAGCAATATGCAGCCCTTCCAGCAATTAGATTCTGTGATTTGTTCATACCCCTAAGAATGTTTTGATGGGATCTGAAATTAACTGGGAAGTAGAAAAGAGAAGAAAGGAAATGGGCTTGCGGTCTAGTAAAGGCCATCTTGAAGCAACACAGAAGTGCCATGGTGCCAAAGTGGGAAAGGAAGATATGAAGGGGACACACCTTCATCTTACTACTTCTCCTTAAGATGGCAGCCCTGGTTTGTTTTTGTTTTTTTGTATGGTGGATGATGTGTGTTGCAGTAGTGTTTACCATGCAACAGAGTTGACAGGAAAGCGATCCCGGCACCAGCCGATTGAAAGACTGAGGCCGGGGGGAGAAAGAGCCCTCTTTCCCCCCCCCCCCCCGGCCTCAGTCTTGGAATCGGCTGGTGCCGGGATCGAAGCGATCCCGGCACCAGCTGATTGAAAGACTGAGGCCGCGGGGAGAAAGAGCCCTCCAGCCCTCCAGCCGATTGAAAGGAGCACCTCCAGCCGATTGAAAGGAGCCCTCCAGCCCTCCAGCCGATTGAAAGGAGCACCAGCTCCTTCTCCCCCCGGCCTCAGTCTTTCAATCGGCTGGTGCCGGGATCGCTTCGATCCCGGCACCAGCCGATTCCAAGACTGAGGCCGGGGGGGGGAAGGAGGGCTCCTTCTCCCCCCGGCCTCAGTCTTTCAATGGGCTGGTGCCGGGATTGCTTCGATCCCGGCACCAGCCGATTCCAAGAATGAGGCCGGGGGGGGAAGGAGGGCTCCTTCTCCCCCCGGCCTCAGTCTTTCAATGGGCTGGTGCCGGGATTGCTTCGATCCCGGCACCAGCCGATTCCAAGACTGAGGCCGGGGGGGGAAGGAGGGCTCCTTCTCCCCCCGGCCTCAGTCTTTCAATGGGCTGGTGCCGGGATCGCTTCGATCCCGGCACCAGCCCATTCCAAGACTGAGGCCGGGGGGGGGGGGGGGGAAGGAGGTCTCCTTCTCCCCCCGGCCTCAGTCTTTCAATGGGCTGGTGCCGGGATCGCTTCGATCCCGGCACCAGCCCATTCCAAGACTGAGGCCGGGGGGGGGGGGGGGGGGAAGGAGGGCTCCTTCTCCCCCTGGCCTCAGTCTTTCAATGGGCTGGTGCCGGGATCGCTTCGATCCCGGCACCAGCCCATTCCAAGACTGAGGCCGGGGGGGGGGAAGGAGGGCTCCTTCTCCCCCCGGCCTCAGTCTTTCAATGCTACTGCAATGACGGTGGAAGGGTGGTGGGTGTGTTTCTTGCCCAGCCCAATTCCAACTTTCCACTGGCAGCACAGTGGGGAGCAAGGGTGGGCGTGGCTATAAAGCCAAGCCTAATTTGTGTGCTTGGAGAAGCAGCGACGACAGCAGTGGACACTCTAGAATTGAGAGGGTTGAGGGAGAGTTAAAAAGGGAAACTGTGGGAATGCCTATCGAGGTAGTACGGGGCAAAGGTAGATATGGCGATAACAGGGTAGAACTATGTTACAAAAGTAGGGGGGATTGATGTTTAAAAGCGATCCCACTTTCAGTTCACCCTGCTACCCAAAGTAAGTTGGGGAGCTTGCCAATCTTGCCACAGAACCTTACCCTGCTCCTTTGTAATGCCAGGTCGGTGAAAAATAAAACTCATATCCATGATCTTCTCATGGATGAGGAAGCTGACCTGGCATGTTTTACAAAAACCTGGCTGGGGGAGGATAGTGCCATCATTTGGAATCAGGCTCTCCCAGCTGGGTATTCTGTGTTTGAGCAGGTGAGGGAAAGTGGGCGGGGGGGAGGCATGGCTCTCATTCACAAAAACAACCTTTCCTTGACCGGGATACTTATCCGGAAAACAGACCATTTCAAGAGTATGTACCTGAGCCTGAAGACCAGGGATAATATAGGGATTCTATTGGTATACCATCCACCCCGTTGCCTAACAGACTCCCTATCCGAACTGACACAGCTGGTCTCGGAGTTGTTGCTGCAGTCGCCTAGACTTTTAGTCTTGGGCGACTTCAACATCCTTCTCAAGACCAGTTTAACAGGTGCGGCTTGGCAGTTCATGGATTCCATGACAGACATGGGCCTATCCCAATTGGTCCGCCCTCAGAGGCTAATGGAGCCAATTGGATTCCAGAAAGCCTTAAAGGGTTCCTTGGTTGGCAAAGACGACAACCCTGTCAAAGCCCTGGTGAATACCTGGAACACCAACCTCACCAGAGCTATCAACGCAATCGCTCCCAAGCATCCTTTCCAACCCTCTCCAAATCGCCATCCCTGGTTCACAGAAGAACTCAGGAAAATGAAGCAGGTTGGACAATGACTAGAGTGCATCTGGCAGAAAACTCGACTCTTATCTGACAAGACTCATCATAGGAACTTTCTTCGTATTGCCCGTATTGCGTCTGCAGAATCTTATCCAGCAGAACTGTTTAGGGTGGTGAGGGAACTGTCACAAGTTCCACCTGTACAGAACCCTTTACTCAACCCAATAACAGCCTGCTGTGACACCTTTAACAACCATTTCGCAGATAAAATCTCTCAGATAAGAGCCGACTTCGACGCTGGAGTTATAAGAGAAGTGACTGATGAGGCATCCAGTGAACCCGTTTGTGACATTAAACTAGATCAGTTTGAGTTGGTGAGTATCTATGACATGGACAAGATCTTTGGAAAAGTAAGGAAGACAACGTACCCTCTTGATCCCTGCCCATCTTGGCTGGTCGTCCAGGGGGGTGATGTCTTAATGGCCTTTCTTAAGAGGGTCATCAATGCATCCCTTAGGGAAGGAGCTGTTCCATCCAGTCTAAAGGAGGTGGCCGTTAGACCACTCCTGAAGAAACCTTCCCTGGACTCCCTAGACATGAAAAACTACAGACCAGTCTCACACTTACCATTCTTGAGCAAGGTGATCGAGAGAGCCGTTGTCCTCCAACTCCAAGTGATCTTGGATGAAACCAATTTTCTAGATCTATTTCAAACTGGCTACAGGCCTGGATATGGGGTGGAGACGGCCATGGTCGCTCTGGTAGATGACCTTCACCTTAGCACCGACAGGGGAAGCGTGACCCAGTTGGTGCTTTTGGACCTCTCAGCGGCTTTCGATACCATAGACCACAACATCCTCTTGGAGCGCCTGAGAGAATTGGGAGTGGGAGGCACTGCTCTTCAGTGGTTCTGCTCCTTTCTCTCAGGCAGGTTCCAGAGGGTGGTACTCAGGGACAGCTGCTCATCAAAAACAGAGCTAAAATATGGCATCCCTCAGGGAGCCATTCTGTCCCCAATGTTATTCAATATTTATATGAAGCTGCAGGGAGAGATCATCAGGAGACATGGAGCAGGATGTTACCAATATGCTGATGACACTCAAATATTCTGCTCCATGTCTCAATCAACTGCTATGACGGCAGATGGTGGTTCTCCCCCCAATCAATGCCTTGAAGCGGTAATGGACTGGATGAGGAAAAACCGACTCAAATTGAATCCAGACAAAACGAAGGTACTTACAGTAGGGGCCCCCAAACCAGAGATTGGGTTATGACCGCCAGTCTTGGATGGGGTCACGCTCGCCACCAAAGACTGTGTCTGCAGTCTGGGGGTGCTCCTAGACCTGTCGCTTCACATGATAAATCAGGCGAATGCGACGGTCAGGAGCGCCTGTCATCAGCTTTGGCTGATACGTCAGCTGCGCCCTTTCCTGGAAGTAAAGGACCTAGAAACTGTAGTACATGCTCTGGTAACCTCACGACTTGACTTCTGCAACACACTCTACATGGGGCTGCCCTTATACTTAACTCGGAAACTGCAATTAATACAAAATATGGCAGCCAATCAGATCACTGGAACATACAAAATGATCATATTACTCCGGTTTTAAAATCTCTGCACTGGCTGCCAGTTAGTTTCCAGACACAGTATAAGGTGTTGGTATTAACTTTTAAAGCCCTACATGGCCTGGGCCCATCTAATCTGCCCCGTGCCCTCAGGTCCTCTGGGAGGAAGTTGCTTCGACCAATAAGAACTAGATTGGCAATAACCTCCCAGAGGACTTTCTCTGCCACAGCCCCCAAACTGTGGAATGCCCTGTCAGAGGAGATCCGTCAGATAACCAACTTAGATGGCTTTAAAAAGGCCATCAAGACGGAATCCTCGAAGATAACTGGAGACAGGATCTTTAAGCAAAATGATATACATTAAAGCTGATTGCAGTCACTGGGAAGAAACGGAAGTCAAACCTGATGGAATGGGGCTTTGCCACCACACTCACAAACCTCTGTTGAAATTGAGTGAGGGACAATACAAATGGAGGTAAAACTAAGCAAATCTCAGTTTGAAATGGCAATCACCAAATTCAAAACAGAAGAGAAGTGAGGACAATTTACCAAACTAGCCAAACCTTTTCTTAGGTTTACTTAGAACGTTATCACACGGGGAGTTGCGGGGAGAAAGTGGAAATAAATGGGACGAGTGGAAGACTTTAATTTACGGGATTTGTCCCGTTCTGCCTCGTCTGATAACTAAATTCAAATTTAAGAGGGGGTTAATTCGAATGAAAACCTGATCTTTTCAAATCCTCAAAAATCCCGAAAATGAAAAGATCAGGTTTTCGTTTGAATTAACCCCCTTTTAAATTCGAATGTAGTTATCAGACAAGGCGGAACGGGACAAATCCCGTAAATTAAAGACTTCCACTCGTGCCCATTTATTTCCACTTTCTCCCCGCAACTCCCCGTGTGATAACGTCCTTAGATGTATTAAGGGGAAACTTTCCATGTTGAAAACACAGGAGCTGGGGAAGGCTGAGGCTGAAATAGTGTAATCCCCCTACTGTCTTTTTAAAAGGATCTCTGAAACATAAAATCACATTTTTAAACAACACAACCTTCTAACACCTTTCTCTATAGCCATATGATGGCCCATTTCTAAATCCACCTTTTTAAATAGCACTCTCAAATCTGCTTCCTTTTCTCTTTCTCTCTTTCACTCACTTTCCACAAATCTTTTGCACCTAACCTTTTCAACATGTTTTTCCACTCTGCACTCCTATCCCTTCCTTTTAATAACATTTATCAAAAGCCAATCTATGGAGCTAAAACATTCTCTGCAGATCTGTTGGTTTAAGTTGAACCTGCTATCTTCTCAAAGTATTCCACCCGGCCGCAGCTGAGCTCTGGGTCCTCTTAAAGGTATAGCATTTCTAAAAGTATCTCTCTCTGCCCATGGAGACATCTGGTTCAGAGGAAAGGGCTAACTCTTCCAAAATGTAACAGGGAGGGAAGCCAGCTACTCTTTCCCTCTACTTTCTGCAAGTCCTCCGATGAAAAGAGGACACTGGCCAAAACTGCTCTCAGGGCTGCAAAAGGATTTTATCTCCAAAATGCCCTGGATCCTGACTCTCTGAACGATCCCATGATAAAACTTCCCTTGAAGTTTTCTTCCTGTATTTTAGACTCTAATCTAAAACCACCTTAAATCAAATAAACAATAAGCCTTTACCACCTTGTGGGGTGTCTTCCCCAGCTATCACTAGAAACCTCTATATCTCTTTGCTGGGTGTTCTTGAATGTAAAATGCACCTTTCTTGAGTTCTGGGCTGATCTTCCTTAGCCAATCTTGCTGCTGCAGGGGATGCCTTTTCTAATTGTTTTAACCTATACACCAAGTTATCTTGGGGCTCAATTTGATTTGAGGTGGTTTTAGATTGGAGTCTAAAATATGAGGCAAGTGTATTTTAGAGGACCCTTGTGGGATACTATAGTGTGTAAAACGTATCCTTAGGGGGGAAAGGGGGTGGTGGATTGAACTGCGAGAGGGTCCAGTTGTCTAGACTGGTCAACAACCACCAGGACTTCTCTCAACTTACAAGTGGGTCCAGTTGCCTCAAAGAGGGCAACCTCCAGTACTTCCCTCGGTGTTTATCCATTTCATGTAAAGAGGTCCAGCTACCCAGACCATCTGGCACCCAGGGACTTGCATCCTATTGCTCAGCAGCAATAGGGACTTCCCTTCATCTATTCCTGTCAGCCCTGGTCACCAAGATGGTCCGACCTCACTGCAGACACAACTCTGGGACTCTGCCTTGGACTGGACCAGAGGTGGGAGGATTTGATTCAGCCTGGGCTGTAGCCATCCAAAGGGTTTTAGCTAGAGAATTCTGACACATGGAAGGTTCATGGTTCAGCTTGCCAGTGCCAAAATCCCATCCCTAGTTAAACCTATCCAGCCTTGGTAAAGGGTCTTGGTAACCTTGATAGGAGGAAGCCTGCGGGTTTCTCCTGGCTTCCCACCCTCCAATCAAGGGTCACTCATCCTTGCATGGGAACTTATGGTCACAAAAAGGAGATGTGACTCCCTCTGTACCTGCCACATTCGACCAAGGCACTCTCTCTCTCTCAACCTTGCTCCGAGACTTAAAGTCAAAAGAAGGAGAGATCTCTCACACTGTACCTGCCCTTGTTCATCCAAGGCTACAGTCTCTCACACAAAATGCTCACTCTCACCATTCTAAAACAGGTTCTTCCGAATGAGAAATTATTTTGCACTGCAGCACAAAAGGCTAGAATTGGCTTAAGGGTTCAAGCTTCGGAGTTGGAGTGGGGAAATTTTCAGTGTCCTTAGCCAGAGCCCCCCAAATAACTTCTCCCAATCCACACAAGGCTCACATAAAGAACAACACTTTTTCCTGTAAGACTCATACAAAGAACAACACACACACCCTTTGCTGCAAGACTCACACAAACAACACACACATCCTTTCCTGTAACTTGAGCTCTGTGGTCTGAAAAAATTCTCTATCTCTTTAGCTTCTATGTCCAAAGGTTTGAAAAGCCCATGTGTACTTCAGAATGTCCAAACCTCAGGGGTGCCCGCACTCTCAACCAATATTGCAAATGAACTTGACCTTGGGGAATTCACTCAAATAGCTAGCAGGAAAGCAACCCAATTTATATTGAGGGGGAGGAGACAGAGAAACTTCACAGAGGCAAAATTCTTCCAATGAATTGTACTTTTATGGGGGGGGGGATAAATCAACAATGCAGACACACACACATACATACAGGGATTTATGGAATTCATAAGACAGGCTTCCAATCAAAAGTACCCAACACCATAGTGCTCCTTTTCTTGATGTAAATATATTCAGCTGCTCATGGAGTGGAGTTGAGATAGAGGCAGCATGGGGGAGACCAGTAAGGAATTTCAGGGAAACATGAGATTCCCCCTCCTTTCCATGCCAGCTCTCAGAACAAAGAGATTTAGAGGACTTAATATAGCCCCAAAAAGGCTTTAGGCAAAGGTTGTTTATCCAAACTTCAAAGGGGTCAAATTAGCATAGTAAAGATCTCCTTGAAGTGGATAGATCTCAAAAGGGAGTAATGGGTCTCATCTGGCTCTTGACCTCAGAACGTCCAGGCCGTAAATCCTCTAGCTTCCTTGTCTCTAAGGTGTGAATCTTTCTGTTTGCAACTCCTGGAACTGATTGTTTGATCTGTAAATGGGGTCTACATGACCAGTGTGACTACATGACCAACTCGCCTCTGGGGGTGCATGGCAGAAACTGTATTTCAATTTTTGGGTCATGCCAGAAAACATACGCATAGCATGGAAAACCCTTGATTTTTCATAACAACTCCTCCCCAATACAGACCCCTTTCCCATAGGAATCAATCCCAGGAAGGACTTTAAAAGCAAGAGATGGGAGCATCAAGGGCCTGGGTCTCGGAGCTTGGCTTTGCTGCTGGTGGTGTCCTACAACACCCCCCCCCCCCATACCCCACGTCTCATTGAAATAAATTGTGAATTTCCCTTTCTTCTCATGAATGATGTCATTATGGTGACCTAAGATGAACCTGTACACTCCAATATCCAGTCACTCATATTAAAAAGTCTTTGTATTTGCAAGAAACAAAACATAAACAGAGAGACATGCTGTTACTAGTTGAAAATATTTTAGTTGTTACTGTATATGTAAAGTGCAGTACATTTAGTATTGTTTAGATGTCAGAAAGATTATGTACACATAGATGTTTTCAAGGGGGGTCAATAATGTATCATGATCTGTGGAGATTGAGGGTTCAGGATCTTCAAGGTTTGAATGTCGTGGCTTCACAATTGCTGATGCTTTAGTTAAAAACATTGTTATAGGAAGATGTTTCTTCTTTCCCTTTGCATTATCAAATAAATCATGCAGTGGTTGTAGGCATGTTGTTATCCCTCAGGTGACATGGAGGCTTCATTCCATAGAAGGATTGTACTTGAGGATCATATCTTTTAACACTTGCACTTGTTGAAAAACTGCCGCAATTTTTTCAAGTGTCCAAAACAATGGCCTCTATATCTCATTATCATCACCATCCTCATCCTCACCTGTAGAGGATTTCAGCAGATCTTCTAGTTCCTCGTTGGTAAGGGTTTCTGCATGTTCTTCTATATGTTCCTTCACATCTTCCTCAATCATGTTAGAAAAGCCTTCCCCACCAAGTCCCCTTGCAATATCCAAGATGTTACTGACTTCTTCATCAATAGTGGGGAAGTTCCTGAAATCACTGACTACTGCATCCCATAATGGCTTCCAACATGTGTTGACTGCCTCAGGTTTTATGGCATCTACAGCCTATGCAATAAGAACAATAGCATCTCCAATTGTGAAGCTCTTCCATATATCCATGATGGTGCAGTCAGGGCTGACATCAAGTGCTGCACGAATCCTCCCAAAGGTGAGGTGGGTGTAAATTGTCTTAATACACTTGATTACACCTTGATCTAGTGGTTGCAGCAGTGATGTTATGTTTGCAGGCAGGAATATCACTTCCACATCCTCATTGGCAAGGCAGAGAGATTGAGGATGGCCAGGAGCATTGTTGAGTATGAGGAGGACCTTGAATGTCATCTCTTTCTGTTCCAGGTATTTATTTATTTCAGGAATAAAGCACTGGTGGAACCATTCCAAGCACAAGATTGTGGTTACCCAAGCCTTGTTATGTTGCCAGAATACAGGCAGGCAATTTTTGTTTTTGTTCTTGAGGGCCCGGGGATTGTTTGCTCTGTAGATGAGGCCTGGCTTGATTATGTAACCTGCTGTGCCACACAGCACCAAAGTAAGGTGGTCTTTCCAAGCCTTGTTTCCTGGAGCCTGCTTGGCACTCTTGTGAAGGAGGTACGACTGGGCATCTTCTTCCAGGACAAACCTGTTTCCTCACAATTAAAAACTTGCTCTGGAAGATAACTGTTGAGAGCAGACAGAATTATGCCAAGCTAGCAACAGCCAATCAGGAGTGAGCTGATGACAGCCAATAGAATTGTGGGCTGTAGGTGGTAAAGAATTTTGTTGCTGACAGTTGAAGTCAGTCTGGGTTTGGTTGTGTAAGAGTTCAGGAGTCAGGAACTGTGAGGTCTAAAGTTGAGAAGGAAGGGATTTAGCTCTAGGACAGAACTCCAAGTGAGAGAGTTTCTGGGATTTGATTAGCCTGAGGGCTATTATAGAAATAAGGTTAAAAGGATAACCATAAATAAGAACAGTGTGAGGGCCCTGAAGAATAGTATCTGGTGTTCTCTAAAGTTAAAGAGTGTGTAACAAAGTATAATAAGAACAAGTGAATAGAACATTGAAACAAATGCAATATTGCCAACTATCATTGAGGGAGAGAAGGCAGGCCAGCTCCATCAGGCCTAGCCACAGTAAGAAGAAGGGCCCTCCCTCCATCCACCAGCAAAGAGGGAGAGAAGGCAGGCCAGCTCCACCAGGCCTAGTCTGAACAAGAAGACGGCCCTCCCTCCATCCACCATCACTGGGGGAGAGAAGACAGGCCAGCTTCATTGGGCCAAGCCACAGTAAGAAGAAGGGCCCTCCCTCCACCATCATCGAGGGAGAGAGGGGGAGACCAGCTCCATCTGGCCTAGACACAGTAAGAAGAAGGGCCCTCCCTCCAGTCCATCTGCCTTGGTCCAGGTTTTAGAGGGAGAGATCTGCTGGACTTATTCCCCTTCCCCACCACTATTCCCTTCTCCTTTTGTGTCTTATCCTTTTAGATTGTAAGCCTGAGGGCAGGGGAATGTCTAATTAACCATTTGTAAGCTGCTCTGATAGCCTTTCGGCTGAAGAGTGGGGTATAAATACTTAATAATAATAATAATATCATTCAAATAAAGTTTTATTGTTATTTAATTACAAGCTTGTCTGAACCTGGATTAAATTTCCATGCTACTAAGAAATAAAGAAACTAAGTTTCAGGAGTAAACCCATAGATATAAACAGAAGTGGTCTGGTACATCATATATTGGGGCAGCAGTGGGATAACAATACTCATAGGTCTGCCACATAAAGAAAAGTAAGCAATGCTCATGGCAAATTGGTGGCAGCACCAGGATACATGAAATCTGGTGGCTGGAAGTGTGCTTAGAAGTGTGCTTGAGGGCATTACAGGGCTCTGAGTTCGAGGAACCAGAAACCCAAGATTTGATCTGAACTTGAAAGAGGAAAGTTCAGAGGTTAGAGTTTAAAGTAAAGGCATTAGTATCAGGGGAGTAAACTCTGAGGTAATTGTGAAAGGTGATTTGTAAGAGATTACTCAGAAACTAACACACTAGGTTAAAAAGTATTATTACCATCCCTGAGGTAATTTGTGAGGTAATTGAAGGGGACTGTGGAAGAAAACAGATAAAGCAACAGAGTGAGAGTGGGTAAAGTCACTCCATATCTGAAAAAGTACCAAAGTCAGAGCTCACTGAGAAAATATTTTAGAAAAGTGATTTCTGAGGTTAAAATTTCGAGTAAAGTAGGAAATCACTGGTTTGCTGTTAAGATCCAAATTTTACCTTAGTAAACAACTGATTAAAAAAAATAGTTAAGAGCATTTTCTGGGGTAAAAGTTTTGGGTAATAGTAAGGAGATATTGGGGGGTTGCAGACTGCCAGAAATAGTGTGAATTCAGTCCACTTTTAGGGTTAGGGTTAGTGCTAGGGAATCATGGGAACTGTTATTTTTCTGAGACATTGAGCCTTCTCTGTCAGACAACTCTGATGCCACAATAAAATACAGTTCCCATGGTTCCCTAACTCTAACCCTAACCCTAAAAGTGGACTGAATTCACACTATTTCTGGCAGTCTGCAACCCCCCCCATTGTTAAAATACCTCCAATGAAATTAAAGCTCTGTCAAAAAGAATCATTGGGTGGTGGCAGCAGGTTTTTTTTTATTATTATTATTATTAAGGTGTTCTCAATGGGTCCTATCCAGCTCAGCAGAGTGGAGTGGGACTATAGAAAACCTTCACAGCCCTAACAGTCCCTGTCTGTCTCCAACTGTCCCCAAGGGAACCATTTTACACTCCAGCCTTCAATTTGATTGGCTGCCGCCAGCTCTCTTCCAATTGGCTGTTGCTAGGGTTGGCACAATTCTGCCTTCTCCCCACAGGAGAGGTGGAGATATTAGAAGGAAAGGAGAATGAGGGAAAGAATGGTGCAGGGTAGTCAGAAAGTAGTGGAGAACTGCAGTCTATGTAAATGTCAAAGCTAACTCTGAATAGGTTAGTGTTAGTTGACATTGGTACTGAGCCAGACTATTTGTTTGCTTATTTGCTGAGCCAGACCATGTGCTTGCTTATTTCCTACTCCATCCACTCTTTCTTTCTTTCCTTCCTTCCCTCCATCTCAACTTGGTCTCCTCCTGTCCTGATGAAGAAGGCAAAAAAAAAAAAAAAAAAAAAGGGGGGGGGGTTCAAAATATTTCTGATAAGGGACTTGATTGTTCCCAGTTGAAAAGGAGGGATGTGAGTGAGACAGAAAGCTAAGGGCAAAGGTTGTCAGCGCCACTGTTATTCAACTGCTCAGCGGCCACCTCCCCACTGAAGAGTATCCACATGAGAGGCAATGTACAGGCCCAGCCAGCCAGCCAGCCTTAGCCCCGGTAATGTGGCCACTCCACTGAGGGGAGGAGGTGGGCTAAGCAGCCTTCAAGTTCTGAAGCTTTTATGGACCCCCTGTGAGGACATTATGTCCCTCTGGAGGTCCACAGACGACAGGTTAAGAACTTCTGTTGTAGAGTCTTGTGGGGAAAAACTGGAATGCATCTCTAAAATAAACAAGTTTGCTTTATCTCAGTTCCATGCATCTTGTCTTTTAGTGAAGGGAGGCAAAGGTTTGGGCTTTCCCCTTCCAAGTATCTCCCCCAACCAATGGGTCAGCAGATTTGAAACAGCCCACTAGCAATGCATCCTTGAACCACAAATCTGCTGCATTGTAACCAACTCAGGTTACAATGCAGAAATATTAATGGTGTGGCGGGGGTAGTGCTGGTGAGAATTCTGTGTTTCCAAAGGAAATTGTCTCCTGTCTTCAAATTTCTAGCACTGCAGAGAGCAAGACACTGAAAATCTTTCACACCCATAACTCTTCCATTTCCTGTGCTTGTTTTCTCTTGATAACACTTTGTCTGACACTTTTTTATTGGATAGCGAAAATGTATTTTTAAATGCTCAACTCAAATTTGAAATTACTGCAATATTATAAACTTGGTGACTATCAGAAAATTCCACAGAGAGGGAAAAATTCTTATGAGGAAGACAGTGCCCTCATTTAGCACAGCTAGTCCACCATATTTGCTTTGTCAATAAGTTTGACTAAAATGGAGTGGATGGTTGCTTAGCTAGGCAACTTCAAACTGCTTCTGACTCTACCTGTTCAGAGCCACATCTAGCCTTACAGAAGTTGAGACAATGGGTGTATCTACATTGTGGAAATAACGCAATTTGACACCACTTCAACTGCCATGACTCTATCCAACACAATCCTGTGATGTGTAGTTTTGTGAGCCATCAGCACAATTTGGTAGAGAAGCCTAAAGACCTTGTAAAACTACAAATCTCAGGATTCCATAAGATGGAACTAGAACACTTCAAGTGGTGTCAAACTGCATTATTTATACAGTGTAGATGCATTCGATGATGGTAACTTTAAGCATTTTAAGTAGGTTGTTATCATCAAAAAGTATCCATTGTTCCATTGAAGATGATAGATAGATAGATAGATAGATAGATAGATAGATAGATATTGTAGTTCACAACATGATAACAGAGACTAGATACTACTTATAATTCATAAATGGAAAAGGGCTGGTTTGTTGTTACGTTTTAGCAGGTTGAGTCCTACTTCTTTCACATGTATCTATTTTTAATGTAGTTTATAAAGCTTGTTTTACAAAATGATTGTTTTTATGTTGCTTTAATTATATTTTAATTTTGCTTTCATTTTAAACTGCATTTTATTATTTTCACAATTTAGGGCAGAAGACAAATGTAATAAATAAGACTCATCATAAATAAATAGTGAACAGTACTACATTCTCCAGGAAATACCACATTAAAAGTTCTACAAATATTTTTTTGAGATAAAGAAACAACAGCAGTGTGTGTTGGGCTGGAGGGGAGTGTCTTCAAATTTCCTAAAGGAAGAACAGATGGTATGAAATAAGTCTAACATACTTCTCAGCTGCCAAAAATCATATTATAAATGAACTAAATGCTCAGGGGCAGCTATCTTTTTTAAAAAAAATGTTATTTGGCAAAAATACATTTATTAAAATGATTAAATGAATTATTAAAATAGGTATTTACCTTTCTTTTTAATGAGATCATGCATGTAAGCACAGGCATTCCTGTGTATAGAAGCTATAATATTAAGCTCTTTAGTAATAATGTTCTTTTCATTTTGATGTAAAAGCTTGCTAAGGATTATTCTTATTTAAAGGAAATTGCAGAGGGAGCTTTCAGTTTCACAGAGACAAGTGCCTTCATTCAGTGACCCCTGTTTTCTAATTAGTCATTCCTCAAAGAGTCATCTGTATTTTTCCTTCAAAAATCTATGCTAAATGTCTCATATTCTTCTTTGTGAAAATAAGTAAGTAAATAAATAAGAAAGCTGCAAAATTCAGAAGACTATAAAGCAAATTGGTGGTGGTGCCAAGTCTGCAGCTAAGGATCTGACTACACATTGGCTTTAGTCTTGAAATAAATTAGCATAAAGAAGGTTGCTATCTTCTTCCTCTACAGACATCTTCATCTCCAGAAAAATTTCAGACAGACCCTCTGACCAATGCAGGAATTGGTGTGGAGAGCTACAGGGCAAGGACAACATTGCCTTAAATCAGGCAAACAATCATATAAATATGGTTGATGCTCCCACACCCAGTATTAGTAAAACATAACATACTTTGAGTGTATATTCCTGCACATCAGGGGGCTGGACTCAATGGCCCTTGTGGTCTCGTCCAACTCTATGATTATATATATAAAATGTAGAATCTATAATATAACATAACAAAAATGCTTGAAAGAATAAGGAGGATAATATCATTCAGTAAGGAAACCTACTGTTCTTCAATAAAATGGTCTCTTCATCAGAAGTTCCTTAGAGATCATCCAGAGACTAGTTCTCATACAATCATAAAGTGAATCTGAAAGAACAGACTCAAGTTCAAAACATACTGCAGAAATAGTTCAGTTTGAGGCTACTTTAACTGCCCTGGCTCAGTGCTAGGGAATTCTGGAAACTATAGTTTTGTGAGACATTGAGCTTTCTCTGTCAGAGAGTTCTGGTGCCACAACAAACAACAAGTCCTGGGATTACCTAGCACTGAGCCAGGGCAGTTAAAATGGTCTCAAACTGGATTATTTCTGCATTGTGTTTTGGACATCAAGCTGTATGTAGTGAATTCTACATTCTGTTTCCACTGTGGCCAGCCATATGACTTTAGGAAAGTCCCATAGTCAGGGACTGAATATAAACCTTACATTTAATAATAACAAGTTCACTAGTATATAGACTCATAGTAGTTTTAAAATAAGATGCAGCCATAATGATTAGTACTCATGCACAGTTTGTTTGACGCTATATTTTATAGACTCATCAAATGTACTTCATAGACTCATAGAACTATAGAACCATTTGCTGACCAACCCCAGAAATAATAAGACAAGGCACAAGAAAGTGGGTTGAAAAATGGACCATTTATTAACTTTACATATTTATTAATTTCTTAAGAGAACTGCAACTAAGGTGGGAGAATAGTGTGGGAGAGCTGCAACCAGAGGTCTCTTCCCCAGACCACCTCTGCAGCTTCCTCTGAGTGATCACACCTGGGCCTCAACAAGAACCCAAAGTCTGTGTTACTCGCTGGCCGGCCTGCATCAGGAAGACCAACCAGAAAGTCCCTCTCCTAATCCACAGGGCTTAAAGAGACTGTTTTTCTTTCAGGCCAGCCACAAGGGCAATCTTTTTCTCCACCTCCCGAGTTTCAAGACCTAAAGAAGTAGTTCCAGAGATGTCCCTTCCACCCAAGCAGTGTCCTAAGTGCCCACTGAACTATAAATCACCCCCAGTTCTGCCAAATGATAACCTATTTAGACATCACCCTAGCTAATTTCCCATTTCCAACTGGCAACAGTATTGGGTAGGTGGGAAAGCCTGTGGAAAGGAGGGAAAAATCCCACCCAGCCAAGAAGTGACCCAAATACATCATATTGCACCATTGGCAGGAGGGTGGGTCAGTCGCTCAACCCACAATGTGAAGTTGGGGGCAACAGTTTGCAAGTTGACTCTGGCCATGCCCCCAGCTTCCTCCTGCTACTTCACTCCCTGTCTTGGGAGGGCAACAAACAATACTTCCCTCCCCCAATGCCTCTGGCATGGGGAGATGTAACTTCTCACCTAAACACCCCACCCCATCCCATGAAATCTGAGAATATAAATATATATATGCATCGCTGGATGAGAGGGAAATTTTAAGATTTTGTGCATGACAGGGGTGGGATTTCACCTTTACAGGTGAGGTAGTTAGGTCCTTGTCTCCCATACCTCCCACAACCAGTTCTTCTTCTTTCTGAGCATACTACTGTTCTCTAGCCAGGCAGAATACCATGGGATGAGTGTTACTGCTGTGAAGTTGAAGGCTTTCACTGCTGGCATCCATGGTATTCTGTGGGTTTTCTAGACTATGTGGTGGCATTCTGGAAGAATTTATTCCTGACGTTTCACCTGCATCTGTGGCTGGCATCTTCAGAGGGTGGTGACATGGAAGTATGTGGGGTATATATACTTGTGTGACCCTTGTCCTTGATTTACATGTTAATCTATGTATTGGTCTGTTGTTGAATGACAAGGCTCAGGGTGGGTGGATATGCGGGAGGATCTGTGTGTCTATTTAATTAACAATCCACTGTCTGCGGGGAAAACTCCTGACCCTGGGTGGTATTCATTTGCATGAATTGGGTCTTGATTTTGGTGTTTTTCAGGACTAATAGCCAAACTTTTCCTTTCATCATTTTTTCTTTCTTTTTGAAGTTTTCCACGTGTTTGTGGATTTCTAATTAAATAGACACACATCCACCACACATATCCTCCTACTCTGAGGCCTTGCTATGCAACAACAGACCAGCACACAGATTAATATGTAAATCACTTCTCTCAACCAAGGGTCACACAAGTATATATACCCCACACACTTTAAATAATAATAATAATAATAATAATAATAATAATAATGAAATTTATTTATATCCCGCCCCTTGGGGACCCAATCCAGGCGGCTTACAACAATAAAACCACATGAAATATCCCAACAACAATCCCTCCCCCCCTTAAAACAGTATTAAATCAGATAACAATTAAAATTACAAATTTAAACAGTTAAAAGTTAAAACAGTTAAAACACACTACAAAATGACACATTGGCCTACGGCAATGTTCTTTCTCCTTTCATGCCACCACCCTCTGAAGATGCCAGTCACAGATGCAGGTGAAAGATCAGGAACAAATTCTTCCAGAACATGGCCACATAGCCTGGAAAACCCACAGAAAACAATGCTACTGCTGGTCATCTATTTAACACACTGTGGGGGGAAGCAGACGGGTGGCACGGGGCCGCCCCAGGAAGCTACGGATTGGGGCCGAGGTATCCGCATTCCTCGGCCCCGAGGCGCAGTGTCCCAGGCCCAGGAAGGAGCGCTATTTTAGCAAGATGTCAAAGGTGCGCCGCAAAAGGCCTCCGGCGCACCTTCGGCGCCTCTTTCGCTGCAGCGTGTGCGGATGCTGCAGCAGAAGTGCATCATTGGAGCGCCGGCCGTGCAGAGGGCCGGCTGCTCCGATGACGTTTTCAGGAAGGGGTTGGGGCGCCCAGCGTGAGGCTGCCCCTCCCCTTCCTGTCCTCGAAAATGGCGCTTTGCGCTGTCTGCTGAGGCCCTATCTCACACCCTATGCCAGGGGTCATCAACATACGCACCCAGCCCACGGAGGCCTTGGGACCGGCCTTTGGACGCCCCCCCCCCCCGCATGTACACAGTGACGGGCGCTATTTTGGAAGGCCCCACGGCAGCTGCGCCAAGGCCCAGGGAAGGCCCCACCATGCCTGTGCTGTGCAAATTCGCAAGGCGCAGGCGCAGGCACAGTGGGGCCTTCCCAAGGCCCAGGGAAGCCCCCACTGTGCCTATGCTGTGCGAATTTGCATGGCACAGGAGCGGCGGGGCCTTTCAAAATGGTACCCCCATGTGTGCATGCATCCGCACGACGGCGGACGTCGTGCACATGCACGCGCACGGGAGGCAAATACACACGCACAAGCACGCACGCGCCTGCTCACCCGGCCCCCGCACCATTCTCCCCCCCCGGCAACAAAGGTTGCCGACCCCTGCCCTATGCCTCCTCGTCTATAACAAAAATCCCCAATTAACACATCTCTCAAACGTTTCTCCCTCTGCATTGCAATATCCAGAACATTTTAATTTTGCCCTTACTAATGCATGAATTGAATGCATTGCAAGAAAGGAAGAAAGGGAGGGAGGGAGGGACATAGGGGGGTTGCAGACTGCCAGAAATAGTGCAAATTGAGTCCACTTTTAGGGTAAGGGTTAGTGCTAGGGAATCATGGGAATTTTTGTTGTTTTTTTCTGAGACATTGAGCCTTCTCTGTCAGAGAGCTCTGGTGCCACAATAAAATACAGTTCCCATGATTCCCTAGCACTAACCCTAACCCTTAAAGTGGACTCAATTTGCACTATTTCTGGCAGTCTGCAACCCCCCATAGTCTTAGGATGAAACATGCTAAAATGGGCAAGTCTGTGATCAGAAATTTTTGGAGTGGCCTGACTAGTATTGCTGGAATCCTCTTGCTGTGGTATACATATGTAAGTTCCCTTATACACACATTTCTACTTTTTTTGGCCATTGTATGATGAACATATTCAGTACATATTGCATACACGACGTTCCACAAGTGTAAATATTACACATGGGCCCAAATCCTATTGTTAATTCTCACTAGAAAAGAGCCATTGAATCAAATGGATTTACAAATGTGCTGACTCAACATTCAAGAATTCCTTGAATAGTTATTAACTGCCAACAAATTTACTTTGGCTTATGCCAACCCTCCAAATGAGACACCTCCAAGTCACTTAACCATCAACTCAGCTCAGATTTCACAGACTCAGGGATGTGGGTTCCTTGATTGAGTCTATTCATCTGGAGTGCAGTCTTCCTCTTTTCCTATTTCTTTCTACCGTACCAAGCATTATTGTCTTTTCCAGTGAGTCATGTCTTCAAAATACAACAGTTTAGTCATCTAGACTGCTAGGGAGAGTTCAGGCTTGATTTGCTCTAGGGCTCATTGGTTTGTCTTTTTAGCAGACCACAGTCTCAGTAAAACTCTTCTCCAGCACCACCTTTCAGATCAGTTGATGCTCTTACCATGGCATGGACAATCCTAAATTTAGTATTCAGTGATATATCTTTACACTTCAGGAGTTTGTCAAGTTTTTTTTATAGCTGATCTTTCAAGTGGTAGTCTTTTTTCTGATTTCTTGACTGCAGTCTCCATTCTGATGAATGATTGAGCCAATGTAAGGGAACTCTATTTCAGTGTTTTCACTGTCTACTTTAAAGTTATGCATATAACCTCTGGTCATTAGTGAGGCTGTTTGACTTACCCAGCCAGCCAATTTGTGTGTGTGTGTGTGTGTGCCGAGATTCTGTGGTGACACCCCTGCCTGACCCTGGTTTCACCCATAAGGCACTGGGGCCTGTTGCATGGCTCTGATTTGCTGTTTGGGGCCTTGGGCGGGCAGCACTTCCAATGCTGGAGGACTCCAATTCTCAGCATGCACCGGGGGGGGGGGTCGGGCTGGAAGTGGCTCCTGATTGGTGAGACCTCTGCCCCCTTTTTTGAATGGTTGGGGGCCTATTTAAGGTCACATGGCCATGTGATCAGCCCCATTCCAGCTTGAATCTCCCCACCCTCCCACCTTGTTTGCTTCTGTAGGAGGGTTGTGATTTAGTGTCAGAACTTATGGAGGGTAGTAGCATGGGTTGTGGATCTGGTGGGCATGACTATATGTGCTGTGGAGCACTGGTATCAGGAGTCCCACAGGGACCTGGGAGTGTTGGGATTGAGAAGGAGTTGCCATTGAGGGGGCAACTCCTTATCAGCATCCCCGGTGATAAGGGGTGGAGATGTGAACATGCAAATATCTGGTTACCTCCTTTTGTTATCCTGAGGCCCAGCCGTGACTGGGCAACAGGGCTCATCAATCAACAGTTGGTTTTTTTTTTAATCTCATCTTTTATTTTCCTGAATTGATTTCCTTCTTTTTTTCCCTGCACACTAGTGGCTAAACTTCAGTCTTCCGGGCATTTTGGACTTCAGCTTCTAGAAGCCCCAGCTAGCTTGGCCAATAGTCAGGAATCCTGGGAACTGAAGTCCAAAACACCTGGAGGACCAATGTTTGGGAATCACTGGGCTAAATGGTTGCATTCAAGGTTCTGACCTTGATTCTGTCCCTTTTATTTTTTCTTCCCATCTGTCCTTAATTGCTTGAAGAGTTTCACCTGTTATTCTTTGATGGTTATCTTTCTTTTTGGCTGTAGATACTGTCTTTTTACATTCCAGACAATGTCCTGGCCTGCACTCCAGAGTTTGCCTGGCTCCCAGTCAATTAAAATGCATTGTTCACATCATATATCAATTCTATGCTTTTTAGGTTATGATTTGGCACAGTGGTTGGTTTAGCGTTCTTTAGTTTTATTCTAATTTTTTATATTAGTAGTTCATGGTCCCATACCACAATCTGTTCCTGGTCTTATGTTTTGCAAAGAGAATAGAGCTTCTCCATCTTCTACTTCCAAATATGTTGTCTATTTGATTTCTTTATTATCAACATGTGTTGTCCATGTATACAGTCACATTCTTAAATTGTATATAATTATTTGCCAGTGCTTTCAGTGCACTACTTTATTCCTTGGGTTTGCAGAAACAGTCACTATGCATTCTCATTGTTCAATGGGAAAATAAGTAGGTACATTATGGGCATATGCAAAATTGATTGCACAATGTCAGTGTTCAGAAGAAAGATGGTGTAGCATGAGTATAGATTTACACTATCCTAGCATGATGTAGAATCTCAGCCAATGAGAATGAAAAACATAGGGAAATGAAAAATAGCTGAAGTGGGACATCAGGGGGGAAAAACTATTTATACATGCAGACAAGTAATAGCAATGACTAGTTTGTTCTTGCCCTGTGAATAAAGTAGTGCACTGAAAGCACTGGCATCCAGAGATGAATGTTTGGGATGGCTAAGCCTCAGTGTTGTTCCAGGCTTCATAAGATATTAGAAATGACTGATTAGACCCTTCTTAGGTGAACCATTCTGTTGAGGACATGGCAGCACACATTTTTTTCCCACCTCCATCCTGTGGGGAAGTTAAGTAGTGATACATATTAATCAGTTCATATGCACTGCATGAGACACCTCTTGATGTATTTGCATATCACCTACCCCCATTCCCATTACTGATGGGATTCTGTTCCCTTGTTGATTGGGAAGCAACTGGCTGCTGGTCCCACTCCCTCCTGTGAGTGATCTCTAGTGTGACAAGCATAAGCAGGGTCACAATCCCCACTCCTGTTAGAGTGTGCTCACACAAGCCATTCTGGGAACATCAGTCAACTGCTTCCTGATTGACAAGAGAAAAAATCCTCATTAATTGTAGTAGCTGCTGCCCAGCAAGTGGGGATTGGAGGGCTTTTAAGGTCTGTATGTGTCCCTCAAACTAGGAGATATATGGGGATCATGACTATTGGTCTATGAGCTCTGTGACAAACTGTGCTCTGGAGGAAGGGGCACTTTGATAGCCTCCATGAGAAGAGACAAGGGGGTTCTATGGGGCCAAGTGAAATCACATGCAGGGCACAAGACTCAGGCTATTAAAGGGCATGTCAGACCACCACTGGCATACTGGGAATCCACCATGGCAGAGCGGGGGGGGGGGGAGTGACTTGAGCCTTCTTAAGGACAAAACCTAATCTGACAGGCCCTGCATGAATTCTGATTCATAATGAACACATGGTCTGGGGTGTCCATTATTTGGTCAGCCATTTTGCCATGCCAATTTTGGTGGGGCATGGCCCACAGATGGGTAAACAGGGAAATCCATAACACCATGGGAATATGTTAACCATGAAGCAGAGATAGGATCTAATTTGTTAAAGGTATCAAGTAAGCTGTATTATTTTTTAAAGAAAACTTGAAAACTTGATTATCTTTATTTTTAACTTGAATGCATTTTGTTGGAAGACCAATTAACTTAGTGGCAGACTTAGGTTATTTATTAATTTATTTAATTAATTAAATTAGAGATAGTACTAAAGAGCCAACACATGTTACACTTCCCATCTGGTTCTTAACTGAAAGTTTTGTTCTTTTGCCTTTTTATGGATTTTTTCTTCCTTTTTGTTACTTCCTCAGGCCTGGAGAATTACAATATTTATGTAAAGGATCCAAATAATTATTTTACTTCTTGACTCATTCATAATAAAGCATTAATTTCAAAGTAAAAGGATGATAATTCAACAAATTATAATGGAGATTATCACATGCCAAATCTGTGCTGGGATAGATGTGTGTTGTAACCATCACCAATGGATCTTTTCACACTGCCCTGTGCATGGGTAGTAGGCAGCCCATATCCAATTCAGGCTTCTCCAGCAGCTTTTCAACAACTGCAGGAGAAGCCTGAACTGGATATGGGCTTCCTACTGCCAGTGGCATCCCCAGGGCTGGTGTTTGAGGAGCACTGGTGTCACCCCCTGTTAGGGTGTCAACTGGTGTGGTCTAAACCCCCCACACCCCCTAGTGATGCCACTGCCTACTGCTTAGGCATAGGACAGTGAAATAAGATCTGTTGGTGAGGGTTAGAACCCGCATCTATTTTGGTGTGGATTTGGTATGCAATCTCCATTGACAGCTTAGAAAAAGGTGATACCCCTGTTACTAAACCAGATACTGCAGTAAGGTTGCTCATCTGTCCCATGAAACTAGATTTAGAAGCTCTTAACCCAGGGGCTATCTATCTATTCATCTATCTATCTATACGGAAGAATTAATAATTAGATAAAGCAGGGGTAGGCAACCTTTCCCCTTTAAGGGCCGAGGGACTTCAGCTCCCAGAAGCCTCAGCCATGTTGACCAGTAGTCCCATGTTGGCCAATAGCTCCTGAGATTCTGGGAGCTGAAGTCCCTCGGCCCTTAAAGGTTGCCTACCCCTGAGATAAAGGGTGGGGATAAGGAGATAAGTTTAAAATGGAGGGAGAATGGGAAAGCAAGAGCAAAGTTATTGGTTGGATAGATGAGAAAAGAAGTTTTTCAAAAATTCTTTCAGCTGATTCCTTCTCTTGCAAATGCAAACCAAGATAAGTGGTGAATGTAGAGTTTTATTTTTATGGATGATTTTTTTAGCTTCATTTTGGTAAGACCTTTGATGCAGACATTTATCTTAAATTTAAATGGGAATTTAATATAAAGATAATAGTTAACTTTCTCCCCTTTTAATGTGACTGCAACCAAATTAGACATTTTGGTTGATTGGTGATTAGCTAAACACATTGAACCCTTTGTACTAATTTTCCTGTCTCTATTACATAATTTATGTGTTGCACAGTTGGCTGTAAGTTTCTACTGCTGGTATGTCCAGTCAATGCAATGATTCATTTCCCACACCTGCACATTTAGCATTTGTTTTCACTTTGTATAAAATACATATTCTCCCTTTTTATAGCTTTTGTACACACCTACCCATCTGGGGTGATTTTACATTTATCTCCTATAAAAACTCAGTGTATATCCCCTGACACATCTAACTAAACAGTTTTGTAAATCAGGTACACATAAAACATTTTCAAAGTTTTCTCACCAAAACTTGGCATGTAGACACTCTCAATTTCTTTAACATCTCTTAACCCTCCATCAGCTAGATAAACATCTTTGATATTGGAGGATTTCTTGCTTTTCAGCAAATCTGCATTATTTATCATATGCCTGGTTGTCCCAGAATATAGAATCTATTTTGTCCTCAAGTTTTTCACACCTGTTTGAGTCACACTGTCACAGCTCTGTAAAACAGCTGCAGTTCCTTTGTTTTCCCCCAAAGTCTCTGGGTGTAGATTGTTGATTGTTGCAAACTTTCTAGTATTGCCATTTTCAAATCTCCTGCTCTGCTGCAGTAAAAGCATTGGTTTTCCACCCGTGCATCAGCTGCCTTTTCAGGACGCATATCCTTGAAACCTCAGGTGCTGTCCTAGGCGCCACAAGCCAACATTTCTGGCTTTTCTTCAAGCAAACTGCTTGGCTCATCACGTTCCAGCCTCTGGAACTTTTTGGCATCCAGCAAAACTGCTGCAGCCCCCCCCCCCCCAGCATAGCCACTGTGTAAATTCACCCTCGTCAGGGTTTTTTGTATTTTCTTCCTAGAACTGTAAAGTCCTTTGACCACAGCATTTATGACAAAGCTGTGCAGAATTCATGAATCCTCTTCAGTTTCCCAAAAACCTTTGGCGGAAGAACATCCTCTCCCAAAATTTAACTGTGACTCAGAGAGGCTTAAAATAATGATTTCTTTTTTGACTTAAGGCCTAAGCAGACTGCCAGAAATAGTGCACATTAAATTGAGGCACTGCCCTGGCTCGATGCTAGGGCATCATGGGAACTGTATTTTTTTTCTGGGACATTGAGCCTTCTCTGTCAGAGAGCTCTGGTGCCACAATAAATTACAATTCCCATGATTCCCTAGCACTGAGCCAGGGCAGTGCCTCAATTTAATGTGCACTATTTCTGGCAGTCTGCTTAGGCCCTTAGGCATCCACCTCCAGCAGTTCCTGCTGCATTTAAAACTCCATGCATTGCAACATGCATTTGTGACTCAAGTCCCAGAGCCTCAGTAACCCAGCTGCACCCATTTTAAACAAAATGGCCCTTAACAGAGTTTGTTTGCAGCTTGAAAAAGAAAATTTTCACTGCATTGAACCCGCAGTATTTCCAGCCTGTCCAGGCTATGTTTCCCCTGCTTCTTACTGTTTGTAGAGTGGAGAGTTCTCAGACAACCATCTTTAAAAGAGTTCTGCACTCTGCCATCAGGAAAAAACAGCTTAGCAGTAAACGTAACTGTTACTTACATCTGAAGAAGATTTGAAGCCACCTCTGCTTTTCCCAGCAACTGCTGAAGCATGGTTCTCTTGTCCTGGCACAGCTGAAGTCATGGATAGGCAGTCTTGCCTCTTGGCCACCTTGTAAACTTGCCATCTGGACTCCTGGGCTCTTTTCCTTCTGGACATCTGGCCTCTTTGTCCTCTGACAGACAAGCCCCTTCAGGCAGAACAGCCTTCTCAGGCAGACTAGCCATAACTGGCAGACAAGCCATTTCTGGCAGACAAGCCATAACTGGCAGAACAGCCTTAACTGGGCCCATAATCCTTGACAGTGTGTGGATGATGGGTATTGCAGTGATGCTCTTTGGCATCCAGCAGAATCTGCAGGACAAGCTGGCTGCTGTGATCCACAGCCACTTTGTATCTCTTACCATCAACTGGCTCAGCTTCCCTTCTTCAGGATCCTGTCTTCCTCAGTCAAGAAGACACATTGTAAAGTCCAAAAGCATAGTTTATTAATGCATATAAAAGTAAAAATAAGATAACTAAGTAAAATCCATTGTGATGAATAATCCAGTTCAGCCATGAGAGATTACATCTTTAACAATCCCAAAAGCTTAGGATCTCAACTTGTTGCAGTTAAAACCACTGCTAGGCAGTTACATCTTGAATAATAACATTTTAGACAAAGTATTCTCTAGGCCCTTCCCATACTCCACCTTCTGGATGTTAACCTTGTGTTAATTGGATAATGCCTGTATGATGTATGTTAACCCAGCCTCTTGCTGTCCATCATCCACACCACATGACTATTTTCTGAGCCTAACGATGTTTACATATTGTTATCAAGCCTTTCTCATAACAAAATCTGTGTCCATGAGTTGTACCTTTGGGAAAGTACATGTTTATGTCTGTGTAACCATCTGGTGTTAGATTCACTTTGTTTTTCTAGATGTTGTTCTTATGAGGAAATTTCCAGACACACACATCTCTACATTTCACCTTTGACTGTATAACCCATCTATATCCTAACAAGAAAAACTTGCTGACCCCTGATCTATACTGTCCAAAGCTTTGCTATAATCTATAAAGCACATGCTGATTTTCTTTTGAAATTCTCTGGTTCACTCCATTAGCCATTGTATGTTAGTAGTGTGGTCCCTAGTGGCTCTTCCTTTCCTGAAACATACTTGAACCTCTAGGATTTCTCTCTCCATGTATGGTTGCTAAAAGGCGAGGTGGAAATTGCAATAAGAGAAATAGTGAAAAACAAATTACCAGAAACAGATGATATTCCAATTGAACTGCTGCAATCCACATTGACAGAGTCGACTCTAGCGCTAAGCAACATATCCCAACAGATATGGAAAACAAGATGATAGCCAACAGATTGGAAGCAATCAATATATATCCCCATCCACAAAAAGGGAGACACAAGAGACTGCAGCAACTATAGGACCATAACACTGATCTCCCACACAAGCAAAATCAAAATTCTTCAATAGACTCCAGAATACTTTAGTTTTAGTTGAATTATAGCTCCATCACATGCTTGCAGAAAATGCACTGGAATCAGAAAATACTTTCAGGATTGTAGCTTTAGCATGTATATATAAGATGCAAGTATTATATAAAAATATCCTCATAATTCTTCAGCAGAGAAGAAAAGGTATAGAAATTATTTTTTTCTTTCTGAAATGCCAAGATGTGATGGATCATCCTTATATGGTCTTTATCTTGCCATCACAATGCCATGAACCACTCTAGTATTCTAGCAATTCTAGACCACCTGCGACTTTATCCTCTCCGCAGCTCCTTTCTTTCTTTCTGGGTTCTTCTGCTGCTCATTCTGTTCCTCAGACTTTCATAATTTAAGGTCCAACTATCCTTTGCATGTCCTAGCTCTGGACACCACCTTTTATGCATCTCAACTACTCATAATCCATGGACTGTTGGTCATTCCTCCTGTCAGTGATGTATAATCTAGATCCTCTTTGACTACACAGTATAAATACTCAAACCAGAACCACTCTGAGAAAGGACAGTTACAGGAAGGCTAAAACTCATCTCTTTACAATATGATCCTAGATAGATGCCCCAATTCAAAATATCACCTTTTCCCTATGTCTTGTTGGTATATTATGATACATTATGAAGCCTTCCATCAAGATTGTTTCCCTACACAAGGACATCCCAGTTTGCCCATTATTGTAACAACAAAGGCTCAGGTTGTACCAAGACCTAATCTTAAGTGCCTAAAACTTTCCTTTCCCCTCATAGTATCTTCTTGTAATCTTTAAATTTATGGATACATGATCACCAAAAAGGCTATAGATATGTGGCTGCTGAACATCTTGTAATATTGGGCTACTATTGAGAAACATATAAATTCAATATATATTCATAAAGGTGATTCGCATCAGTGGAGACAGCTAGTCTCCTAAGACACAAGTGGACACTCACTCATAGGAAAATCAATATATCTTATTTTTATTTTATTTTATTTTCAGTCAGCACATACAATATGGAATTATATGTGAGTTCATTAAAAGACCTGGTCCATGAGAGACCATTTGTGCTAACAGATTATCTCATGTCTGTTGTGTTTTCACTTTGAAAGAAAACGTAGCTTCTTACAGCTTATTTTATTCCTCTCTGAAGTTTTCCCAGGCCTAGATATTTTTGAGCATGTTTTTTGCTTCAGTGGTCATACATATGCCATCTACTGCAGTCTTACCACAAAGATCAAACTATACACTAACATGAAGAGGTCATGCCCCTATTTGGAAGAAGTAGCTCACACAGTTGAGAGTAGACAATCTCAAATTAGAGCTAATTTCCTCACAATGGTCAATGTAATGCAAGGTCATAAGTTCAATGTCTTGGGTGAGAGACCTGAGCAGCAATAGAACAGGAACCAATGCCAACATTAATTTAAGTTGACAAATAAAATATTGAGAAACAAGGAGAAATTGTCAAAACCTATTCTCTAAATGCACTCACAACACTTGAAGCTAAGTGACCAATGTACTTAATTTTATTCATTATTGTTTTACTGATTTACTGAATAGTGAATATATAAGACTTTACTTGAAAGGACCTTTGTCTGAGAAGCAAGATGGGATCATCAAGAAGGAAACAGAACAACATAAATAAAATAGGAGCATGATAATTTTTCAAAGTACATAATTTTTTTTCAGGGAAGTTCTTCCTAAAAAGTGACTACTGCCTGATGTTCACCCTTCATTATACCACTGTCCATAGGTTCATGTCTACTTACAATTCCCTCTGGTTTATCTGCTAGTTGGGATGAAAGGGCAATGTCATGAATTATCAACAAGAGAAGCTTGGTTTAGAATTAAAGGAAAGGACTGTCAGGCCACATGCAGCAGAAGATGGCTAAGAAATATCCATACCTCATTTTCTCGATGTGACTTACATTTGGTAGATGCAATTCTATAGGATGAGACCTTACTATATCTGTATTATACAATATTTTGCTTGATTTTGGTTGAATTATATATGGATTAACCATGCTTAATGACCTGTACCTTGGAAGAAGATGCAGTCTCTTAACATATGAGGTCCAAGCTACACAAGTTTTTCTAGGAAAAATAGCATATTCAAGAATATAGGAAATCATGAATACACTAGTGTATAATGCAAGGATATCTCCTTGGCAGAAGGGTTGCACATCTACTGTAACCATGCTATTTTCTCAACATTGTTTATAGATATTTGCCTAAAAGCAAAATGATAAACACAGACAATTTTACAATATCTTTATAAAGATTACATTTACTGAAGACTACCTATTATGAGATAAAGGCAAAATGTATTGAAGAAGACATATACTGAGATGCTCGGGAAGAGTTTATGAAACACCAACTCAGAATTTTTTATGGGGATCTCTCTCTTTCATCCTTCTTTCTTCTTACATTTCAGCAAACTTTATTTTATTTCCCCCCTGGTTTTGTGCTTTAATTAAAGTCACAGCTTCTTGTGTAACAGTCCAACTCCCTACTCGTCAAGAGTGAAAGGCAGGGCTGTCTGTGTTCATGCCAAATGACTGGTTGCACTGGGGATCACACTCTCTGAGAGAACACAAACACTCGTACTTTTGCAACTATTTTTATGCTAATATAGTGATCATCAGGGTTCCAGCCAGAGAGTTTTTCATATGTCTATCTCTGCATCACAACAACCTTACAGTTCATGTGAGACCCAAACAAACTGCAACCGTGTGAAGAGATTTGGTATCCACACACTTCCACACAGATATTCTTCTCCAGGCTTCATAAAACTGAAGCCTGTCTTGCTGAGTGTAGAATACACATTTTCAATATTTGATTCTGTTGTTCTTTCCTAAATGGTTTTATGTATTGCCAACAGAAGAATAAATTTGAGTTTCTTAAGCATACCCATGATGCATTGCTTTGGAGCATAAAATCAACAACATGGAGCTCATAGGGGACGTACTCCATATTTGAGTGACAAAACACACACCAAGATTCTGCAAGTTGTAATTCATCCCTTCAGTTCTAAAAAGGAAGCAATCTCTATGTTCACAGCCCATATTCAGCATGCACTTGAAGCAATTATTGATAAGATGCTTACAAGTTTAACACTCATTTGTAGTAGTGTTTCTAATTATTCTACTTTGCTAGCTTCAGCTCCTTCACAAAATCTGTCCCATCATCCTATTTAGTAAATTCTTCATGCCACTAATGATCTTTTCCATTATTATGCTCTCTACAGTTTGGCTTAATCACACTGGGTTCTCTTGTGCTGTTTTAATGCTTACATTTTACTGATCTGCAAGCCTTATTTTTCATGCATCATATCCTTGATAACTAATTCCTTTTTTCTATGGGAATTCTCCATTTATATAATGTACTCCAAAAATGCATAGACATTTTCTAGGCTTAAGAAACAAAGTTTCTCTAAAAAACATGCTGCACTAGCAAGCAAGAGCTTTAATATTCTTGTACAGATGCCTACGAATTGGAAAGTTACACTAGCTTTGGCAGCCAGCTGCAAACAAGGGATTAAGATTCCAATGCACTGTGAACATTTCATATAGAATTTTGCATCTTTTCCCACTGTCCTGAAGTTTTGCCTTATTTAGAAGAGAGAGAAGAGGAGACATGCCTCAGCAGCCAAGTGATTAGTCCCCAACATTTTCAGATAAATGTATAAAGTACTAATACCTTTGTCATCGTTGTTGGCTGCCCTCAACTCAACTCTGACATTACAACCCTATGGATGATACACCATCAAAATTCTCTTTCCTCCACTGCTCTGCTCAGACTCTGAAAACCCCTGGTTGAGTCCATCCATCTGGCATTTGTTCCTCCTGTCTTTCTCTGCCCTCTATCTTTCCTACCATTATTGTTTTCTCTAGTGATCCATGCTTTCTCATTATGTGGCCAAAGTACAACAGCCTCTATTTGACCATCTTGGTTTCCAAGGAGAGTCCTGGTTTGATCTGTTCAAGGATGCATCTGTTTGTCTTTTTTGGTTATCAACAGTAACCTAAGCACTCTTCTTCAGCACCACATCTCAAATGTATTCTTTCTGTCTACTTCCTTTACTGTCCAGATCTGTACATGATGATGGGGAATACACTGGCCTGGACAATTATGACTTTAGTACTGAGTTGTATATCTTTACTCTTCAGTATATTTTCTAATTCTTTCATAGCTGCTCTGCCCATTCCTAGTCGTTTTCTTATTTCCTGACTGCAGTCATCACTCTAGTTAATGCTTGATACTAGGTAAGGGAATTCTCTGACTACACTGTTCCTTGCTGCATGTCAAATCATTTCACACATGCAATAGACAGCATCCTTCTAGTATCATGCACAAGCATAAGTCCAGCTTATGTTTAAATGTGCATTTTTGTTATTGTTGAAGAGGTTAGTATTCTCTTTCTTCCTACACATTATCAAAAGCCACCACCACCACCCCCTGGACTCACTATTGTTCTGTGATAGCTCCCTCCACAGTTATTCTGTTTCCAATGGAAAGAGAAGGGGATCATAGAAGTTTCTGGGTATATTCCCACAACCAAACACATTATATTAATCTAATTTAAGAACTAGCTATTTGTTGTGTCCCAAAATTAGAAAATGTGTTAATTTTGAATGTTTAGTCCATGTATTATGTGTACCAAAAGCAATAAAATAACATAAATACAGTTATATAGCATTTATATAGTTCACTTTAGTCAGCCTATTGGAAAGGGAATTTGGGATTTCAAAACTATAAAAGCATATGAAACTCTTGGGACTTTGGCTTTTTGATTAGATTTCTAGAAAGCTTTCAGCTGGAGACAAGTAAATCATTTTTTTTAATGCTAGAGATGAATTAGGAGTGACCTGACTGACCCAAGAAGACATGGAGTACTGTCAAGAAAGATAGAATTTGTAAAACCCCATCAATCCTGCTGATAATTAAATGTGCAGAACTGGGGAAGAACTAGAACAGGAGCCAAGAAAAAATATAGTGGGGGAGGGGGAGGGGAAAGAATTGTATTGCTGAAGGAGAACTGGAATGAGGAGGTCCTGAGAAGACAGGTAATTTTTAATCTATTATATAATAAACACATTTTCTAGATCACTTAACATAGAACAATGGGTGGCAACCTGCTGGTGATATAACTTTATGAAAGTCCAACTAATGCTTTTATACGTCTCTTTGTCTTTTTCCTGGAACTTGCAGAGGATGATGTCACTGTGTATCAAGATTGTCATGACCAGCCTGGCTGAGGACTCAGAGGGTGAAATGGAGCCTCAGCCTGGCCCTAGTTCTGCCCTGCAAGATCAAGCAGAGTCTGTGGCCTCCAAGGATGCTGAGCAACCAAGCCTTCTGGCAGCAGAGCCTTCAAGCATGGGAGACAGAGAAGAGGAGGACAACATACCTACCTTCCACTAGTGAAGAGTTGAAATGGCATGCCTCTGGCATTCAGGGAGGTTTTATGAGAAACACCATCTAATCAAATAGTTGACCTCATGAGAGCTGGTTATATAAACAGGGGAAGGATGCCAGACCTGTTGTCAGAGATTATATGAGTTTGCTGGTGAAAACACACTTGATCCTGACCTTCCTTCTCAGCTAGGATCTTTGAGTCTTGGACTGACTGATTGACTTGCCTCTCTGGAACCCTGGACCTCTGACTGCTTGACTACTCTCTGGTTTGGACCCTTGGTTTATTGATTTGCTTTATTTCTACTTTGTGTCTACAGAACTTTGCTTTGCTTTCAACTGCACAAGCTTCATGAGCAGTTTTCCTTGTTTCTCATTTGGGACTGTGGCTATCAGCATTCTTGGTAGCTTTCCCAGACAAAGATATCCAGACTTGTATGGTCCTCCTCTGTCCTCTCCTGTCCATGTGAGGAGTTCTCTCCAGATGAAGGTGAGTCCTCCATGTGAGGAAAGGAGAATGAGATAGAGTCTTGTCTGCAGAACTTTTTGTTGTTTGAGGTGATGCAGAAACTTGGCCAATGCTTTAAAGATATACAATAACAAAACTATCATAAACTCAAGACAATAAATTTCTGATAGCATCTGAAAATATAAAACCAAGAAGGAAAACCAGGAAAAAGTCAAGCCATTAAAAAAACCCCTCAAAGAAGCATCCAAAATGCACAATAGATTTTACCTCCCACATTCTACAGATTCTACTCTAGAAAATGTTCACTTTGAGATCATTGGCAGTTGAAGGTCAGATGACAGCAGTACTACAATCAAGATCTCTTTGGGATCACTTTAGTGACCTTTTGAGTCTCTAAGGTGAAAGTAATCTGATCCATAGTTGTTTGGGCTTTTATATGTTAATTATCTGATCCTGAAAATGCCCCAATATTCAACAGTGTAACCACCAGAGTACAAACACATAGTCACCAAATGTTATTGTTCCTCCAAGCATGGGTGAAACTGCTTTAAATGATAGTTCCAACACTCAGCTTGTAGATATGATCCAGGATGAAATGGCCAATAGCATTAAAAGATGTGAAGATACTGATTAAGAGCAACATGGTTGCAATTCCAAATCCCCCTCCATAGAAGAACAAACATCAGGGCAACCAAAACCAAATGCAGTCTGAACTCATATTGGAAAAGGTAAATATAGTCTATTTTCCCCAAGAATATCTGTAGTTGAACACCCATGCTACTTGTGCCTTGCTCAAAAAAGAGGATATTAGCAAGCCCTTGCTAGTTACCAAGTACTTTGAGAACCAGGGAAACAGCCCACTAAGTACCCACAACAGTGCCTCCCCTGAGTTCAAGAAAACCACCCCTTATGCTAGATCAGCTTCACTGAGCAAGCTAGGTAGACCAATGGTCAAGACAGCATAGCTTCAAAACCCTTTTCTATGTCATTCCTCATCAACTGAAGCTGATATCATAAAATTGGGTAAGACAATGTATTGACTGCCTCACTACAATAAAGACTGTGATAACAGCAGCATTCAGACTGGAGTGAAGACAAGCTATTTTGGCTTCAAAATGGCTAATAAAATTTATCACCACAAACCTCCAAGGGTTGTAGCATAATGTCTACAACAGTCTCTTCACCACTTGGTATAGTTCATCTGGGAAGCTACTCAAGTCCACAACCAAGATAGCAAAATGTGCCTTCTTTGCTGCACTTCTTGCCATGGTTGACATGATAAGGCATTTCACCTCTTGAAGATTTCCTGATATTCGAAATATCTTTGGAGCAATATATTAGAATAGGGTATGAAACTTTCAAATCATAGCTCTCATTTTCCTCTCCACAGAAATGTTTCAATCTATGATGAAAACTTATTAAACTTTTGACAAGCTTGGCTAACATGGAAAAGAGTAGAATAGAGAGGATGGTTTTGAGCAGCAGAAGGGAATTCTTATTTATGCTCATTTATGGGTTTCAGAGAAACAGGTCATGCCAGACAAATCTGATCTCTTTTTTTGATACAATTACCAGCTTGGTAGATGAAGGGAATGCTGTGGATGTAGTATATCTTGATTTCAGTAAGGCCTTTGACAAGGTTCCCCATGACATTCTTGCAAACAAGCTGGTAAAATGTGGGCTAGACAAAGTAACTGTTACATGGATTTGTAGTTGGTTGACTGGCCGAACCCAAAGGGTGCTCAACAATGGCTCTTTTTCAACCTGGAAAGAAGTGACCAGTGGGGTGCCACAGGGCTCTGTCTTGGGCCCAGTGCTATTCAATATCTTTATTAATGACTTGGATGACGGTATTGGGGGCATAGTTATCAAATTTGCAGACGACACCAAATTAGGAGGAGTAGCTAATACCCCAGAGGACAGGATCAAAATTCAAAATGACTTGAACAGACTAGAAAGCTGGGCCAAAAATAACAAAATGAAATTGAACACAGAATGTAAGGTACTGCACTTAGGGTGGAAAAACGAAAAGCACAGATATACGATGGGGGACACCTGGCTGAATGAGACTATGTGTGAAAGGGATCTAGGAATCCAGGTGGACCAGAAGTTGAACATGAGTCAACAGTGCGATGCAGCAGCTAAAAAGGCCAATGCAATTTTAGGCTGCATCAGCAGAAGTATAGTGTCTAGATCAAGAGAAGTAATAGTGCCACTCTATTCTGCTTTGGTCAGGCCTCACCTGGAATACTGTGTCCAGTTCTGGGCACCACAATTCAAAAAGGATGTGGAGAAACTTGAGCATGTCCAAAGGAGGTCAACTAAAATGGTGAAGGGTTTGGAAACCAAGGCCTATGAGGAACGACTTAGAGAACTGGGGATGTTTAGCCTGGAGAAGAGAAAGTTGAGAGATGATATGATAACCGTGTTTAAATATTTGGAGGGATGTCATATTGAGGAGGGAATAAGCTTGTTTTCTGCTGCTCCAGAGACTAGGACCCGAAACAATGGATGTAAGCTCCAGGAAAAGAGATTCCACCTCAACATTAGGGGGAACTTCCTGACAGTAAGGGTGGTTCAACAGTGGAACACACTCCCTCGGAGAGTAGTGGAGTCTCCTTCCTTGGAGGTATTTAAGCAGAGGCTGGACGGCCATCTGTCGGGGATGCTTTGATTGGGAGTTCCTGCATGGCAGTGGGTTGGACTGGATGGCCCTTGTGGTCTCTTCCAACTCTATGATTCTATGATTCTGATTTTTTAAGCCATACACAGGAATTTCAGTCCAAAACTACACTACTAGCTCTAGTCTTTTCATTTTTTTTTCTCCATCCAGTAACACCCTGACTGGATGTTACCTGAAATATGTGTGTGTGGAGAGGGTATGTGTGTTTAAAACTAAAAAAAGTTCCTAGATCTTCTTCCCTTTAGCACCAACCAGCGTTTAGTAAAAAATGTTCATATTTTAATATCATAAAGTCTTTCACATACATGTCATACATATTGTAATTGTGGCCCCCATGCCCAATGTCGACACTAGGTTATTGTGCAAATAAAGTGGGAAGGAGAGCTATATATTCTTCCTTGAGTTCATTGGAGGAAAGATAGTTTATACACATAATGAATAATCAAAAATTGGAATACATGCATATTCTATTCAATATTATTAGCAAGTGATATAATCGTGTCATGTTTGGTGGTAGTCACATGCTTAGGATAATACTAAACATAGTCTCACCTTTTAATGATGTAAGTGACTGTTATACAGAGCATGCCTTGGAGCCAAGATATACATCAATATGATCATTTTTACATTACTTAATGTACTTTTTTCATTTAACTTTAATGCATATAAGTACACTTCATGCATAAAATATGTTACTTAAAATTACTCTTTATGCTCCTAACTATGGAAAAAAAGTTGAAGAGGATATTGGGGATAATGAATATTAGTCTGGTTGAAGCAAAAATCTTATTATAATTAAGATGAAGAATTTGCATTCTGCCATAGAAAAGAATCAGTTTTGTACCTTCAAAGGCCAGTAAGGTATAGCATTTAAGCAAAAGCCATTCTACATTAGTAGAGTTCCTGAGGTATTTCAAAAAGATATTTGACATTTTAAAGGATTACAAAGTGTCAGAGTTGTTAGGAGTGATATTATATTTTGGATTTAGAGATGTGGAGAGCAGAGATACATTATTAAGTCAGTGTTGCTTTGAGAAAATGATCAAACAACTAAAACAAAATTTACTTTTATTTAGAGAGAAGAAAAGAAAGTAAGTGAGCCAAGCATTATATCATGGAATTGATACATATCAGCCAAAGCAAGTCATTCCTGAGAGAGAAGAAAGAACTTGCAACACAGAGGAATACCTAGATTCTACTGATTCAGTGAATCATAGTGAGCCATAAATTCATTATAAAAGTTAATCTAAACAATAAAACACTCTGATTCAGGTCACTTAGCTGCACCAACTCATTGGCACTTGTTGATTCAAAAGAGCTTACACTCAAGCCTGGAATTAGCCAATCTATGCTAAGGACAGACAGACCAGTGAGTTCTGTCACTCAATTGACCAGATCTGCAAAATAGTATTCCTGATATGTGTCCTAACCATTTATTAGGCTCAAATTTTTCCTCGGTCACTTCATTCCCACCAGTTGAAAGGAACACAACATAGCTGTCAAGGAAGATTCAGCAGTTCACCTACTTGTCCACACATAATGAAGGGAATAAATAAACAATCAACATCATCAATGCAATAAAATGAGAGGGGGAACTCCCAGAAAAGGAGACATATGCATACACCACAATGACACAAGAAGAAATTTCTTCCTGGCCCATAAGAGGTGAAACAATTACCAGTGGGGGAAAACAGAAACAGAGAGTAGGATGCATTCTGTCCATCCAACTAATGACCAGCCACACGGCAGCAGGTCTATGTATTAGCTTGCTGAGATCATGCAAGATGAAACAGATCTTCCAAAATCTCAGACAACCATGAGATCAAATGCACATATTTTATAGGGAAGTATTATGTTGGCAAAGATTCCTAACCATTGTGAGACTTTGTGTTTGGCTCCCAACGGAGCTGGAGCTCCACACTGAACTAGGTACAGTGTCCAGAGCAATTCTTTAATCACACCACCAGTTTATTAGCTTGCTAGATTTCCTGGATAACCCTGAAACCAATTACAAACTTGATTATTTTTAATCAATTAATGTTAAAGTTTGTTGCAATTGATGGCTCATCCTCTGGCAAATTCAATAACACAGTAAGTCAAGGAAATGTAAGGAACTTGGAGAACATACATCACATGGCTCTGTTATTATGCAGACTAATTGGTTTGCTTTATCATGTCTGTCATTAAAAGAAGCCACTGGAAACCATGTAGTTGCAGGATTAATGATACTTAGCATGGACCCACTGAAATGAATAAAACTTAAGTATGACTAAGTTAAGTCTAATTGATTTCAGTGGATTCACTTTAAGTATAATTAAAACTGAATCCAATTTGACATGTGAGAAAGGGATTGTGAGAGTAGAACCAGCTATACAGTCTAAAACAGTGGTTCACCAGTGATCACTTTCACAAGTTCTGTGTAGCAGCTTCATCAAAACTGACAGCAGACATTAGGACCTTCACAGTTATGAAGGACATATTACTGAGGTATAACAATATGTCTGGAGTATCTCATTTATACCATTGCAAAACCAATTTTGTTTTCTAGCTATTTCAGTATCAAAAGACAACAAAATGGCTGTCAGTACATACTTACCCAGCATAATTTGTGCATATATATATATATATATATATATATATATATATATATGCTAATGACAGAACCACTAGTGATAATATTTTGAGAAGCTTTCTGTTTCTTCATTTTTGTTCATTTGTTTCATTCATTGTGTCTCTTAATTGTCTGACATATTAACATGACTAGTCAGGTGGGTGCGGTGGTCAGGAGCGCCTGTTATCAGCTTCGGCTGATACGCCAACTGCGCCCTTATCTGGATGTGAGGGATTTGGAAGCTGTGATACATGCCCTGGTAACCTCATGTCTGGATTACTGTAATGCACTCTACATGGGGCTACCCTTGTGCCTAACCCGGAAACTACAACTGGTGCAGAACATGGCAGCCAGGGTAATTACAGGAACATCATGGAGGGAGCACATAACTCCTGTGCTTAAATCCCTCCACTGGCTGCCGATTAGTTTCCGGGCACAGTACAAGGTGTTGGTTTTGACCTTTAAAGCCCTACATGGCTTGGGTCCATCCTATCTTAGGGACCGCCTCTCCCCATATGATCCCCCCCGCGCCCTTCGGTCCTCTGGGAGGAATCTGTTACAGCCAATAAAAACCAGGCTGTCCCAGACCTCCCAGAGGGCTTTCTCCGCAACCGCTCCCGGACTTTGGAATGGTCTGCCGGATGAGATCTGTCTTATCACTACTCTTGCTGCTTTTAAGAAAGCAGTAAAGACGGATCTCTTTCGGCAGGCCTTCCTGGAATAACTCTCAGCTGAGAGATGAGTTTTTAAATCGTTGCCTATGATTCTGTGCTATTGTATGCTTTTAATTTTTTAAATTTGATTAATGTGGCATTTTTAATCTGGTTTGTAGTTTAATTCTATTTTAAGGGGATGGGAGGGTGGGATTATGGGATGAGGGAATGATTTTTAACTTTGTCTTGTTTTTAAACTTGTTGTACCCCACTCCGATTGCCACGCAGAGGGGCGGGTTATAAATAAAAATTATTATTATTATTATTATTATTATTATTATTATTATTATTATTTGAAATGCCAAATAGCTTTCTGAAATATGCCAGAATTTCTAGTCATGTAGAATGGCAACTGTCCTTTGAAGATACAAGACTGATTTCATTCCTTTCTATATCACAATGCAGAATTCCTGAGGCACCACTACCAGCACCAGTAAGCACAGAATTTTTCATTTAATACCATTAAAGATAACAAATCAATGTTCAATGTTTATGCAAAAAACCTTTGGCAGCCTAGAACTAACTCTCTTTGTCTCACTTGAGAGAGAGAGAGAGAAGAAGAAGAAGAAGAAGAAGAAGATTTTAAAAACAGTATTTTATTTCATTAGCCTTTTTTCAGTTTTCTATCAACAGTTAAATTCACTTTCCCTGACCTGCTTACTTGGATTTTTTTCCCTACAACTATGGTTATTATTTTACTGTATAAATAGATCCCCTAGGCCGGGAATCAATAGCCTTGTGATTTCTCTACAAGGCTGCATCTACACTGTAGAAATAATGCAGTTTGACATCACTTTCACTGCCATTGCTCCATGCTACAGAATCCTGGGATGTGTATTTTTGTGAGGAACTAGCATTATTTGGTAGAGAAGGCTAAAGATTTTGTAACACTACAAATCCCATGATTCCATTGGATGGAACTACAGCACTTAAAGTAGTGCCAAACTGCATTATTCATACAATGTAGATGTACTTTATGCTTTTTGAATGAAAAGCATGAGAGCAATCAGAGGTAAAGAGTCCTGTAAAAACCTGACAAGCAGAATCGGTTCCTTCTTACAAAATTATAGAGAGACAAGCCTGGATCTGGGTCCCACAACATTCCATTTTCTTCTTGTATCCCCTCCACTTGACAAACTACATGAATACCTGTTCTCTATTTTCCCATTTCTTCCTACCTGTTGTTGTTGTTGTTGTTGTTATATTTATATTTTACTCCACATGTGGCACAGCCTCATTGAATATGCATATCAGATTTGCTTTGCTATATCTAGGCTGCCAGTATTATCTGCCAAATTCTTAATGTTCTTATTCCCTTATCCACCAGCCATTCATTCCTTACCTCCAGCAATCCACATTTTGAATCTATATAGAGACAGTGTGATATTGGTAGTAACACTAGTAGTATCTGTGGTTCAATTATATCCCACTTTTCCTCTAATATGGGGCACTCACAGCATCTTAGAATAATGAATACAAATATAGTTAAAAGCATTTACAATTACAGTCACCCCTCTGTTCTTTCAGACTTGAGATTTGCAGTTTTGAATATTCATGGAGGGTTGACCTCCTTTAAAATCAATGGGGTGTGTCCCTGTGGCATGCCCCTGTAGAGATGCGCCCCATTCAAGCCTATGGGGCTTGAATATCGGTGGATCTCTATTTTCATGGGAAAGGCATCTGGAATGGATCCCCCATGAAAATGGAGGGCCAACTGTATTGGTAGAAGTATATTTAAAAAAGAAAAGTAAAACTATTTATGAAATGCAGTTAATCAACAGAAAGAAAATACTTTAAAACATACCCATTAACAGACAAAAAATAAAAAATGAGTAAAAAGCATACCATTTCAGCAACACACCATTAAAAATTCACAGTCACTTTCTAAAATCCTGTTGGAATGGAAACATTTGTAATTATTGATGGAAGGACATAAGGGAAGGAGCCATTCTAGTCTCCCTGAGGAGGGAGGTCCAAAGCCTGGGAGCACCCAAATTGTAAACTGTATAAACTGTACAAATACATCATCATCATCATCAACATCATCATCAATGGTATCCTGTGTTTTACTAAATGTGTGTTGGAAAATTGTGAAATTGGTACAAGGAACCTGCACAATCTTAGAGTCCAATCACATAGGAGGACATAATTCTTCAGATAGCCTGGTTTCAGACATAGAGGGCTTTCTATGCCATCACCAGCACTTTGATTGTGCCTGTAACTAGATCAGCAGCCAGCTGAGATACTGAAACAACAGAGTTGTATGCTCTGTATAGCCAACCCCATTTAACAAACCATCTGTGGTTCTTGGGGCCATCTGAAATTGCTAGGCACTTCTCAAAGGCAGACTCATATAAAACACACTTCAGCAATTCAATTGAACTGCATTTAAGGTATGCACCACCATGGACAGATCAGACTTTTCCAGAAATGGATGCAGTTGGAAAACTAGGTTTAAATATGCAAAGCTAGTGTGCAGCCAAGTTCAGGGTTTTAGCCAGGGGTACACCTAAATTGTGATTTTACATCTTTGGGAAAAGTGTAACCCCACCCAACACAGGTTGAATCTGTTTTTCTTGATCTATCTTTTGATTGACCAGGAACATTGCTATCTTGCTTTAATAGAGCTTCACCTTCATCCAGCCCATTACAGGTGTTAGACAGCAGTTTAGCATGGAAACAGCTTCCTTGGAGTTAGGTGGCAAGGAGAAATAGAATTTGATGTCATCAATATACTGCTGGATCTGACCTCCAAATTCTGGCTACCTTTCCCATCTAGAGGCCTTCTTTCTCTGCCTACGCCTCAAAGAATACTTGAAGGATTATGACATCAGTCAGAAGAACAACACAGAAGGTTCATACCTGTCTCCTTAATACAACTGTACAAAATACAGCAATATACCTGATGGCCAGTGCACAAAACTAGACTCCTACATAGAAAGTTTCCACCACCATGCCCAGACAGAAATAATCAATAAGAAGGGCAATTCACAACAGAATCTCAGTTGCAGGGAACAAGATGCCATATACAGTCTCAAAAATAACCCTAATATTGTCATCAAAGAGGTTGACAAAGGAGGAACAGTAGACAGATCTGCCTACATACAGGAAGCTGAGAGGCAACTGTCCAACACCACATTTTACAGAATCCTATCCAACGACCCCACAGAGGAATACCGGAAGGAATTACACAGGCTGCTCAGGGAATTTCCCATGGAGACGCAAATCCAAATCCTTATTGACAAACCCCAGGAGCCCTGATCAAGCACATTCTATGTATTGCTTAAAATACATAAACAGGGCAACCCTGGATGACCAATTGTCTCCAGCATTGAAACACTTACAGTCGGTGCCTCCAAATATATGGACAACATCCTTAAACCATATGCCACCAGCTATGTGAAGGACACTATGAACTTCCTACAGAAGATACAATCCATCCACATTCTTCCAGGAAACACCATCTTAGCCACTATGGATGTGGAATCCCTGTACACCAACATCCCACACAAAGATGGACTACAAGCTATCAGGAACATCATTCCAGATGGGAATCTATCAGACCTAGCCACTAAGCTCTGCCAGTTTGTTCTCACACACAATTACTTCACCTTTGATAACAACAAATACCTTCAAGTTAATGGCACTGCCATGGGCATGTGCATGGCACCACAATATGCCAATATCTTCATGGCTGACCTAGAACAATGCTTCCTTAACTCCTGCACCCAGAAATCTTTCCTCTACCTGAGGTACACTGATGATATCTTCATAATTGGACTCATGGAGAGGATTCACTCAAGACATTCCACCAGAGTTTCAACAACTTCTACCTCACCATCAACTTCAGCCTGGAACTATCTACTGAACAAGTTCACTTTCTGGACACCACAGTACAGCTACAAAATGGGCAGATAAGCAGCACACTATACAGTGGTACCTCGACATACGAGTTTAATTCGTTCCGTAACCTTGCTCGTATGTCAAATTGCTCGTATCTCAAAGCATCTCAATTTTCCCCATTGAAATTAATTGAAATGTAGTGTGCGGTGTAGTGTGCGATTCCTCGTATCTCAAATCTTGCTCTCATCTCAAAGCAAAATATTGCTCACTCGGTGGCTCGTATCTCAAAACACTCGTATATCAGGGCACTCGTATGTCGAGGTACCACTGTATCACAAACCCATGGACCACTACACGTACTTACTGTTTCCATCCTGAACACACCACTGGATCCATAGTCTACAGCCAAGCCCTCCAATACAATTACATCTGCTCAGCCCCCAGTCTGGACAGAGATGCCAGACTCAAGGAATTACAACATTCCTCAAACTACAGTACCCACCACATGAAGTGAAAAAACAAATAAACAAGGCAAGACATGTACCCAGGACTGATCTATTACAGAACAAATTGAAGAAGGAAATGACAGAACCCCACTAATGGTCACATACAGCTCCCAACTGGGACCACTCAGGCACATCATCAAGGAACTACAACCCATTCTGGACAATAATGCCACTCTTTCAAGGGCTCTTTGTGGCAGACCTTTAGTCACCTACAGACAGCCTCCAAATCTCAAATAGGTACTCACCTACAGGACGACACACAATGGAGATGGTGACACAGGTACTAAGCCGTGCCACAAACCAAGATGCCAACTTTGCCCTCACATTTATCCAGGAACTGTCATCACAAGACCTAATGGCATCACCCTCAATATTAGGGGGGACCTTCACATCCTCATCCTCCAATATGATCTAGGCTGTACTATGTCAGCAATGCCCTACAGCACTCTAGATTGAGCAAACAGGCCAGTCTCTGCACCAGAGGATAAATGGACATAAATCAGACATTAGGAATGGGAATACACAAAAACCAGTGGCAGAGCATTTCAGTCTCCCTGGGCATTCCATCTCAGACCTCAAAACAGTGGTCCTTTAACAAAAGAAATACAAAGGTAGATTGGAAAGAGAAACAGCAGAACTGGGATTTATCCACAAACTACAGCCCCTCAGCATTGGATTGAACAAAGACAATCTGCCCTGGAACACATTTTGCCCCATAAATATGCCTAAACAATTTGGTGGTGGTGGTCTTATTTCTTCTTCTTTCTTCTTACAATTATCATCATTCCATAAAATTTAAAATCAAACAGCAAAATCAAACAAATAAAAAAATACAACTTCACATACAGTAAATTTACACAAAACACAAAACAAGACAAACCCCAGTGAAATAGTAACCTTCCTGGTCTCTTCATTTCTCCTGATATTTTGTTAACTTTTCTTACTTCAGATTTACTATTATCTATTTTGACTCCATATTTATATAAAATTATTCTGTTTTTTAGTTCTTTCATCTGTCTTATGTCTTTTTTTTTTTTTTTTTTTTTTTATTATAACATAAATATTTTACAAAGCTATATATCAAAACCACAATATCCACAATTGTCCGGCTTATAAATCGGTATTATCAATACAACTCTGTTTTGACTAATTATACAATACAATACATTGTCATTGATATATCCCGTCTATAAGATGTTAACTAGTTTTATCATTCAACACTTCTTATTTTACAAGATTCTCTTGTCCTCTCTAATTTCAACTTTCCTTTTTAGAGTATCTTTCCCATATATTAATTCTTAATTTTTAATACATATCCTTTTAAACTTCTAAAATGTTATATTCCCCATCTTTTTTTACAATAAGTGAATAATGGATCCCACATATTATTAATTTCATTCTTTGTTTTCCCATCCTGTAACTGTTCTTTTCCATCCAACTCTGCGATGTCAATTAATCTAAACAACCAGTTATCAATGACTGGTATTTCTTCTGTTTTCCATTTACTAGCTACTAGTATCCTAGCCGTAGTTATCATATATAATACTAGTTTCCAGTTTCTCTTCCTTTCTAGACCTTGTATCATTTGTACCATATTTAACAAAAATATTTCAGGAGTGAAATCAAATGATGTATTGGTTATTTCCATAATTATTTTATGTACCATATGCCAAAATTTAGCTATCACTGGACAAGACCACCACATATGAATCCAGGTACCTTGGCTTTTTTTACATTTCCAACAAATGTCATTGTTATTTTTGTACATTTTTGCCAATCTGTTAGGAGTAAGATGCCATCTAGTTTCTAACTTAAAAAAATTTTCTCGTAATATTTGATTACTTGTAAATTTATATGTCGCTCTTCTGGCTTTATTCCAATTTTCCAAGGAAATTTCATTACCAACATCTCTTGCCCAGTGTAACATATGTTCCTTAACAGCCTCATCTTCTAATTTTCTTTGCAGTAATACCTTATATAACTTAGCTATCAGCTTTGGTTTATCTGTTATTAAAATATTATCCAATTCATTCTTTACAAGATATATTCCTCGTACTTTAAGATCCGTCATCATCATACTTTGTAATTGATGGTATTGAAACCATGTTAGGTCAGGGTCTCTATCTCTAATTATCTCCAATTCTTTTAATTTGATTGTACCATCCTGTGGCTCCTGTATGATAATTTCCTCATATTTTAACCAATTTGTTACTGTTTTAAATCTACTTAGCATAGCCTCTTGAGGTGACATCCATCCTGGAATACCCCTATAAAATTTAGATTTTATCTTTGTCCATGAATTTATAAGCGCTCTCCTTATTATGTGATGTGAAAATTTTTGGTGCACCTTTTCCTTATCATACCATAGGTACGCGTGCCAGCCATATCTCAAATCGTGGCCCTCTAGATCTAACAATCTTTTATTTTTACTCTTGATCCACTCCTGTATCCATACTAATACACAAGCCTGAAAATATGATTCCAAATCCGGTACATCACATCCTCCATTATCTTTACTATCAATTAAAATTTTCCATTTAATTCTAGGTTTTTTCCCTTCCCAAATGAATTTTTTCATTTCTTTATTCCATACCGAAAAAGGTTTAGTATTGTGAATTATAGGTAAATTAGTAAATAGAAAGATTAACTTTGGTAACACAAACATCTTAAATGCAGCTATTCTTCCATAAAGTGAAAGCTTTAGTCGTGTCCACCTTATCAAGTCTTTTTTAATTTCCTTCCACGTTTTTGTATAGTTTAGATCAAATAGTTCGGTATTTCTATTAGAAATATATATTCCTAAATATTTAGCCCTTTTAACAATCTTACATGATGTTTTTTGTTGCAAGGTCTCCTCTTCTACACTTGATAAATTTTTAGTTATGATTACTGATTTATTCTTATTTACTTTAAATCCCGTATACTCCCCAAATTCCTCCAAAGTTGTCATCAATTTATCTATACTACATATAGGATCTTCCAGAAATATAATTAAATCGTCAGCGTATGCCTTAATCTTAAATTCTGAGCCTCTTACTTTGGGGCCTTTTATTTCCTTATTCTGTCTAATATTGTTATTGAGTAGTTCTATTATTATCAGAAACAATAAAGGGGAAATAGGACATCCTTGTCTTACACCCCTGAAAATATTAAATTCTTTAGTCTTTTCTCCATTTACAATTACTCTAGCTTTTAGTCCTGAATATATGTTTTTGATCCATGTTATGAATTTATCGCCAAAATTTAGATTCTCTAGAATGAGAAACATGGTGTCCCAATTCACGGCATCAAAAGCTTTCTCAGCATCGATTAATAACAATGCCAATTTCTTATCATTGTTTTGCTCATAATACTCTATAGTATCAATCACAGTTCTAATATTTTGTCTAATTTGCCTCTGTGGCAAGAAGCCCACTTGATCTTCATGCACTCTTTCTTTCAACACCTCCTTTAATCTATTTGCCAAAATACTGGTGAATATTTTATAATCTGTATTCGTCAGGGAGATCGGTCGATAATTCTCCATCTTTTTATTGTCCTTTCCTTCTTTAGGGATTAGCGCTATATCTGCTAATTTCCAGGATTCCGGGATTCCATTTATTACTATATCATTAATCGTATTTTTTAATGGTTCTATCAACAAATCTACCAGCTTAATATAATACTCTGAAGTGAATCCATCTGGTCCTGGTGATTTTTTTGTTTTGAGTTTCCGAATAGCCTCTTCTATTTCTTTCCCCGTTACATCCTTATTTAATTTATCTCTCACATCATCCGTTAATTTCATATAACTTATATTCTGAAAAAACTTCTCAAACCTCCTTCTCTTTAGATCTTTATTTTTTGTTCCTTATAGAAATTTGCAAAATATTGATGAAATTTTTTTATTATTTCCTTTTGAACTGTTGCTTTACCTTCCTCATCAACTATCTCTATAATAGTTCTTATCCCTGGCTTTTTGTTTAGTTTATTTGCAAACCATTTCCCTGACTTATTATCCAATTCAAATATATCTTGTCTTTTTCTCCTCTTTTTTTGTTCGATTTCTTTGTTTAAGGTATTTTCAAGTTTTTTCTGCCAATATTCTATCTGATTTAATATCTCTAATGAGGAGGGATCTTTTATCAACTTCATTTCGGTTTCTTTTATTTTTGTTTCCAACCATTTAATTTCTTCCACTTGTGCAATTTTTACCTCTTTCGATTTTTTCAAGAATATTCCCCTTAAGACCGCTTTATGTGCATCCCAAATCGTTTTAGCTTTGGTTTCTTCTACACTATTTTCCTTAAAATAGTTTTTAACATTTCTTTTTATTTCATCCACAAATCCGTCCTCACAAAGAAGTTCAGCTTTTAATTTCCAGTTATATTGTTTTTGGCCTATTTCCAAACTCATTACAATTGGGTTATGATCAGATACTGCCCTAGCTAATATAGAGATTTCTTTAACCTTTAAGAGTATATTAACTGAGACCATAAACATATCTATTCTTGAGAAGGATCCATATTGGCTTGAGTAATATGTAAAACCTGGGTCCTTTCCTTGAGTCATAGACCAAACATCATATAAATCCAATTGCTGTTTCATATCAAAAAAGGATTTGGGTAGTTTTCCATATTTATTTTTTTCTCTATTTTTCACCAATCTATCAACCTCTGGCTTCAATACCCCATTCCAATCTCCCATAAACAGTATTTCCTCAAAATTAAGTTTACTCAATTCCTTATGTAGATTTTTGAAGAATTTAGAATTGTTTTCATTTGGTGCATAAATACCCACCACTAATATCCTATATTGTGGGAGAGAAATTTCAACAACTATATAATGGCCTTCATTATCCTTACAGATTTCTTTTACTGGGATTGTCTTTTTTATATATAAAGCTATTCCTGCTTTACTTTTTTCATGGAGTGAATGAAAGCACTGTCCCATTTTATAATTTTTAACATAGAACGCATCTTGCTGTTTTATTTTTATTTCTTGTAGACAAATTATATCCAAATTTTTCTTTTCCAAATAATGAAAAATCTTATTTCTCTTACATATCCTATTTATACCCTTAACATTCCATGAAAGAAGATTGATAATTTTGGTCATTCTTTATTTATTTCCAAGTTTCAAACTAAAATTACAACTTAAGAAGAATACTACAAATTCTATACAATTTCTATACACTGTATATTACTGATTGTCTCTCCTTTTCTTCTGTATGCTACCTTGTTTCGTCACCAAGTATTTGAGTTTCTTTCAGCTCCTTTCCTGTACTTATTTCCTGACTACTTATTGTCGTTTGATAGTTTCTTTTTTCTGTTTTATTATCTTCCTGATTGTAATCTTTTTCTCTAGCCACTCTTTTGAGGAATTCTTCCACTTTTTCTTTTGAGTTTATCCTGAATCTTTTCTGCTTATATCTAAATACAACTCCCTCAACCTTATCCCATGAATACCGAATATTATATTTCAACAAAAAGCTGGTCAATTGCTTATATGCTTGTCTTTTCCTCAATATTGCTGTTGGGATATCCTTATATATTTTTATAGTTTGTCCCTCTATTTGTAGAATTTCATTGTAAGTCCTTTGTAAGAGATCATCCCTCACCTTGGATCTTACGAAGCGAATAACAATATCTCTCGGTAAATTTTTGTCCTTAGCAACTTCAGAGTTTATTCTAAATAATTTATCCACCTCCATTTCAAGAAATTCCTCAGATGTTTCCATAAATCCCGCCAAGGCTGGTATAATTCTGGTATACAAATCTTCATTCACTATCTCCGTTAGTCCTCTAAGTTTGAGACATTTTTCACGGTATCTTAATTCCTGTACCAATATTGAGTTTTCATCCGCTTTTTGTTGTTCTTCTAATTTTTTAGTAGCATCTTGTAATTGTTGTGTTTTGTTTTTAATGATAAGTTGATCAGTTTTCATTATAGATATTTCTTTCGTTAATTCCTCTAATTTCTTTTCAAATTTATCTAAACCTTTATTTAAGTTATCATTAGATTCTTTTCTATGATCTTTTAACTCTTGGCTTATTTCTTTTTGAAAATTTTTTAAGAGCTCTTCAAACATTGTCTGCATTTGAGCTGCCTCCTGCGATTTTGGTGGCATTTCTATAGATCCTCTTCTGCCGTATTGTAATTTTGCTGATTGTAATCTTGTAGTTATTGACATTATATTATACTTTCCTCTACTTTAAGTCTTCTATTACAACACCAGCCTATATTTAATTATCTCAACTCTACCAACAAAGAAGCTCTTACAATATATCGATAACATTCAAATTGTTTAGATAACTTTGTCCACTTTCAGGGTATCTATTGTTCTTAATCAATCCTAAACTTCAATCGTTATATTATTGTTTTAGAGACTCCCCTGTGAAGTCACAACCATAACACAAATAGACATTTAATTGTAGATAGCATACACAAAAAAAATTATTTTGCGTACCTTGTTTCAGTTGCTGGATGTTTTCAGCACACTCCTTAAGTAAGGGTGTGGCTGCCCCCCGGCTGAATAGAGAAGTTATACAAGTATCCCTTCTCTCTTCCCACCTCCTATAGGCCCCAGTCAGTCAGGCCTCTTCCCAGAGGCCTGAAGTAGGGAGTTCTTTAACTCCCTCCCCTTACTATAAGCATTGATAAACACCCCAATTTGGGTGTCTATATACAAGGTACGCCTTGCAATAAAGGATACATCTAAAGAAAAACACCAACAAGACTTAATTTAGCCAGAACAGAGATTATTATGTCTATTTCCCAGCTAAACCACAAATCCACTTTCACTACAGATTATCAAGCTATCAGTAGTATAAGCTGTGAAATGGGACTTAAGAGGGAGCGCTGCCGCCGCCGCTTGCCTCCTCCTCCGCTTCCTCAGGGCCTCCTGGCCCGTCCTCCTCCAGCCGGTGGCGTTGGCTGAAGGGTGGGGGCTTAAGAGGGAGCGCTGCCGCCGCCGCTTGCCTCCTCCGCCGCTTCCTCAGGGCCTCCTGGCCTGTCCTCCTCCAGCCGGTGGCGTTGGCTGAAGGGTGGGGGCTTAAGAGGGAGCGCTGCCGCCGCCGCTTGCCTCCTCCGCCGCTTCCTCAGGGCCTCCTGGCCCGTCCTCCTCCAGCCGGTGGCGTTGGCTGAAGGGTGGGGGCTTAAGAGGGAGCGCTGCCGCCGCCGCTTGCCTCCTCCGCCGCTTCCTCAGGGCCTCCTGGCCCGTCCTCCTCCAGCCGGTGGCGTTGGCTGAAGGGTGGGGGCTTAAGAGGGAGCGCTGCCGCCGCCGCTTGCCTCCTCCGCCGCTTCCTCAGGGCCTCCTGGCCCGTCCTCCTCCAGCCGGTGGCGTTGGCTGAAGGGTGGGGGCTTAAGAGGGAGCGCTGCCGCCGCCGCTTGCCTCCTCCGCCGCTTCCTCAGGGCCTCCTGGCCCGTCCTCCTCCAGCCGGTGGCGTTGGCTGAAGGGTGGGGGCTTAAGAGGGAGCGCTGCCGCCGCCGCTTGCCTCCTCCGCCGCTTCCTCAGGGCCTCCTGGCCCGTCCTCCTCCAGCCGGTGGCGTTGGCTGAAGGGTGGGGGCTTAAGAGGGAGTCTTTTTAAAAAATATCTCATTCCAAACTAATTACAAAATTTGGACCCCATTCTTTTCTTAAGTAAACTATCAAAGGTTGTCATTCCTTCTTAAATCTGTTTAATGATTTCATTTTTAGCAATTGAGTCAATTTATCTGTCTCCATATAGTCATGTAATTTCAACAGCCATTCTTTTATATTTGGACATTTTTAAATGCATATAATACTCTAGCAGCCATTTATTAAACAACCCCCCCCCATATTTTTGTTCCAAGTTATTATTTGTAACCATACTCAATAAATGCATTTTGGGGTCTGGATAATCTTTAACATTTCAAATTTTCACCATTTGATTATGAATCATATTCCAGTAATCTTTTGCCAGCAGGTATGATTGAAGGTACCCACTTCTTTCTCGTATTTCTAACATGTATTTTAAACATATTTAACTAATTTATATGAAGTACGTTATCATCTAAATTGCATCTTATAAAATTTGGTCTTGTTTTGAGGTCAGACAGACACTCTATCTGATCTCATCTGACTCCTCAGCAACTAGCCACCCCAAATCCACAGGAAGTGTGCTAAGCCACCTTCATCTCACATAATCCACCAGTCTGAATCTCTGCTTCCATAACTGATACAGTATCACCCACTGCAATCCCTCAAGTTGCTATTGGCTAACATCTTTATATTGTTAGTTCTTGAATGTGTGTGTGAGAGTGTATTTTTGTGTGAATGGTGGTCTCCTGATATCTACAAATAAAATAATATTTGGACCCTGCATTCTGAAGTTATGTTTCTCAGAACCAATATACATGGGCTTGATCCCTGCTTTTAGTTGTCCAAAGCCCTTTCAGCAGCTTTAAGTGAGCTAATACAATTCCCCTGTTAAACATTGGTTGTGGGTGCCCTCTCAGTAATCTGGCATTTTGGGTAACAATGCTAGGGGAAATACTAGAAGAAGACAGGTAGGATAAACACTGGTTATGGAAAGGTTAAATTGGTAGTACTGTGTTGTGAATCCTACTAAATTTAATACTGCTACAAAATTTGTATATACAGATTCTCTCAGCTTCAGTCATGACCAAATACAAGTTCATACAACCCATAAATCCAGAAATGTGAGTTAAGATGCAATACGAGGGAGGGGGAGAGATAACAAAAGAGAAAGAAAAAAGAAATAATGGAACAAATCACTTATGGTCTTTTTTTTTTTTTTAATGTCATCTGAAACTCACTTGCCAACTACTTCTTATGTTGGTCTTTCTGGGAATGGGTTGAATAATGTTTTTGAAAGAACTTTGGAACTACCATTAATTCAAATTAATGGATTTCTGAAATTAATGTTAAACTCTAGGTCATTGATATAATGGTTTTAAGTTGAAGGACACCAGTCATATAATTCTTAAAAAAAAAAAAAATCTCTCTTCACTTAACAGACCCTGCATTAATTTTGCTGCAGGCAGAATATTGAAAGAGAAATGTTAGAATACACATTTGTCAACCCTACTAAATATGTGTCAATTAAATATGATGAGCAATTTGCCACGTTATCCCACAGAGCTGTACAATGAGATGTCATTGTTATTATTTAGGTGCTAGTTTTCTCATACAGTTTCCCAAGAGTTGTATGTTTTTAAAGTCATCAAGCCAAATAAGCCTCACTAATTAGGAAATGGAGTTTCCCAACAGTTTGGGAAACTCAGTTTTTTGCACTTGGTGTAGTGGATCTAGAGCAGGGGTAGGCAACCTTTCCCCTTTAAGGGCCAAAGGACTTCAGCTCCCAGAATCCCAGGAGCTATTGGCCAACATGGGACTATTGGCCAACATGGCTGAGGCTTCTGGGAGCTGAAGTCCCTCGGCCCTTAAAGGGGAAAGGTTGCCTACCCCTGATCTAGAGCTTCTAGAGGTGGTAGTGTGCCTTTGAAGATCATCTTTACCACTACATCACTACCAGTGGCAGTAAATCAAGGTCCCTTATAATAATAATATTAATAATAATAATAATAATAATAATAATAATAAATTTTTATTTATAACTCGCCCCTCTGCGTGGCAATCGGAGCGGGGTAAAGCAAGTTTAAAAACAGAACAAAGTTAAAAATCATTCCCTCATCCCATAATCCCGCCCTCCCATCCCCTTAAAATAGGATTAAACTACAAGCCAAATTAAAAATGCCACATAGTTAAAATTAAAAATAATTAAGAACATACAATAACACAGGAAGCAGAGGCAGCAGATTAAAAACTCATCTCTCAGTTGAGAGTTAATCTGGGAAGGCCTGCCGAAAGAGATCCGTCTTTACTGCTTTCTTAAAAGCAGCAAGAGTAGTAATAAGACGGATCTCATCCAGCAGGCCATTCCAAAGTCCGGGAGCGGTTGTGGAAAAGGCCCTCTGGGAGGTCTGGGACAGCCTGGTTTTTATTGGCTGTAACAGATTCCTCCCAGAGGACCGAAGGGCGTGGGGGGATCATATGGGGAGAGGCGGTCCCTAAGATAAGATGGACCCAAGCCATGTAGGGCTTTAAAGGTCAAAACCAACACCTTGTACTGTGCCCGGAAACTAATCGGCAGCCAGTGGAGGGATTTAAGCACAGGTGTTATGTGCTCCCTCCATGATGTTCCTGTAATTACCCTGGCTGCCATGTTCTGCACCAGTTGTAGTTTCTGGGTTAGGCACAAGGGTAGCCCCATGTAGAGTGCATTACAGTAATCCAGACGTGAGGTTACCAGGGCATGTATCACAGCTTCCAAATCCCTCACATCCAGATAAGGGCGCAGTTGGCGTATCAGCCGAAGTTGATAACAGGCGCTCCTGACCGCCGCATTCACCTGACTAGTCATGTGAAGCAATGAATCTAGGAGCACCCCCAAACTGCGAACACAGTCCTTAGAGGAGAGTGTGACTCCATCCAGGACTGGAGACTGTATTTCCAAATCTGGTTTCGGGCCTGTGACTGTGAGTACCTCCGTTTTGTCTGGATTCAACTTCAATCTGTTTTTCCTCATCCAACCCATTACCGCTCTAAGACAGTCATTAAGAGGTGAGACGCCATCTGAAGTCTGAGACGATGATCTGGTCATGAAGAGATATATCTGGGTGTCATCAGCGTACTCAAGACACCGCGCTCCATGCCTCCGAATGATCTCACCAAGCGGCTTAACATCAAGCCTATATTTATCTTTCATCTTAAATGCATTTTGCAAACTTTCCCAACACCACCATTAAAAGCACATATTTGAAAAATAGCATACTGATATATACATTTCATGCATTACATATGTGTTATATATATAATTGGACTCTATTAACAGGAAAATGACTTGGAAAAGGAAATAAATTTGTTCAGGAGCACATACCTTTGGGAAAAAAAAAGATTTAAACAAATACATATAGTTTGAACAGTGCACATGAAAATATATATCCAGTGTTGTGTAGAATTGGAATAGGATGGACCTAGCATTAAAATGAGAACTTGAATGAAATTAAACATAATTAAACACCTCTGGGAGAGACAACACTGATTTTTTGATCAACACTGGTAAAACTGTAAGACCAAAAAAAAAAAAAAAAAAAAAAAAATGGAATTGAAAGAAATCTAAAATAGGGCATGAAAGAGGTATGATTGAAACCCAGGACAAAAATATTAACTCAAAACAAAGATAACAAAAGAAAAAAAAATACTGACTGAGTGAGACTTCAGTGAAAGATCTATAAAAAAAGAAGTAAAGAATACTGATATAATTTTTCTGGAAATAACACTTTCTTGTAACAAGTAACAATTTATGTACTTGTTAGTTTTCTGAAGTATCATATGAGAGCAAGGAAGAAAACTTTGGGGAGGGGAATCAAGAAATTGATTTGTGCAGAGGAAATAATAATAATAATAATAATAATAATAATAATTGTATCCCACCCCTCTGAGAACAATTGGGGTGGTTAGCAACAATTAAAATTACACACAATATAAAACCAGAAAGACCCAATACCCACCCCTGTTAAAAAAAGTAAGAGAGAAGAATTTTATGTTTTAATATATTAGAAAGAAATGGAAGGAGAGACATCAGTTCAAAAGTGAGGGCACAAGATTAGAAGAAGAGGTACATCAAAGACAAAGATTTTTAAATAGAAAACCAGAAATTTTCAGAGGTATATATTGTAAATATAGAACAAAGAAGGTGGAACTGATGTGGCTAAGAATTTCAGAAAAGTATAGGGAATGCATCCAACTGTGCCAAAACTGATGAGAAATTATGTTTCAATAATTATTTCTGAAAATATTATTTTTGGGCTCCCTCTGAAGAGGTTCACCCCCCCCCCCCTTTCTCTACCTACAAATATGATGAAGAATTTTGGGTACAACTGGATCAATCTTTTATTATTGTTGGGGGAGATAGTCCGTTGGACTGCTACTCTTTTCCATCATTCTTGTGAAGTCTTAGCCTAGTGTTTCTGTATAGCTGAATGGAAGAATTCACGCTTTGGATGCTAATATCCCAATATTCAATTCCTGTCATCTTCAGGTAGGTTTAGAAAAACTGTCGGAAAGCCTGAAGAACCACTGCTAGTCAGTGTGGACAATGTGGATTACATGATCCAAAGGAATGGTCCTGTACAAGGCAGCTTCCTGTCACTATGATGAACTAACTGAGCCAATACAAACTGAGCCAATACAAAAGAGAATCTTTAGATAATTTTTGTCCTTACACCACTCTTCTCCACTGGAAAACACAACCTACAAATAATATGGAAAATGTCTAGAAGACTTTTTTGAGATCACTGAGTATTTTTCTGGTTTAACTAGCAAATGAGGCCCTTGTCCACCCTTTTTTGGTAATTCAGGGAAGCATCTTAATGACTGATGGTCTAATGAATGTGTACACCATGGGAGGATCGTGCCTTCCAATGAATATTTATTCTACACAGATGAATACCTGCAAAGAGTCTCCATAAATACATACACAAAAAACTGAAAACACTTTTTTCTCAACTTTCATTAGCTATGCTGATATGTTCACAAGGAGATTCATGAGAGTAGTTATTTACCACTATTAGAATGTATGTTTCTGGATGGATATGGCATTATAATCCACATTGACAACTGTCTAATAAAGAGTCAAAATGTGGGTAGTGAGAGTAGATCTATCAGACTAATATACTATGAACCCAATGGCTAAATCTTTTCTATAAGACAGAACTTCCACTTCAGTGGGAATCCAATATTGTATTAGTGGACATTAGCCTGATCTTTATGCAAAAATAAATAAATAAAATAAAATAAAAAAATCAGAGCTTGTCAATGATAGCTTGGAGATTCTTGGAACTGTAGTCCAAAGCTTAGCTTTTAATAAATCAGGGTGATAATGTTTTACTGTACTTTGGGGAATACTACTTCATAATGGACATAGAACACTGATGAAATCAAAACTCTGTGTTAGTGGACATCTAATACATCAGAAATATTCTAGCCAACCTTCTCCTTGATAAGCTTACTTTCTCTATACTAGGGTGTGTGTTCACATGCCACTGAAATCAAACACGCTCTTCTCCTCCTTATATGAAATGCTAATATTTTACCAGATTTCCCCCCAGAAACAGCACATCAGATCCAAGCAACAGATCTTCAATTCTCAGTTTTGGGGCCGCTACCATGAGCACCTCTGTTTTGTCTGGATTCAATTTCAATCTGTTTTTCCTCATCCAGTCCATTACTGCCATAAGACAGTTATTGAGAGGAGAGATGCCATTGGGAGTTGCGGCCGACGATCAAGACATGGAGAAATAGATCTAGGTGTCATTAGCATACTGATAACACCCAGCCCCATGTCTCCAGATGATCTCACCCAACGGCTTCATGTATATATTAAACAGCATCGGGGACAGAATGGCGCCTTGCGGAACACCACAACTAAGATCTTTTTTTACAGAGCAACTGTCCCCAAGCAGCACCCTCTGGGATCTGCCCAAGAGGAAGGAACGGAACCACTGTAACACAGTGTCTCTGATTCCTAACCCACTCAGGTGCTCCAAGAGGATGCTATGATCTATCGCAGGGGTTAGCAACCTACGGCCCGCGGGCCAGGTCCGGGCCCCTGAGGCCTTTGGACTGGCCCCTGCCAACCTCCGCCACTGCTGCCATGTGTGCTGCTGCTGCGCCACCACCATGCACGCCACGGCAGCCATTTTGTTTTCCAAAATGGCGGCTGCAACTCATTTGCACATGCGCAGGAGTACTGCGCATGCGCAAATGAGTCACAGCCACCATTTTGGAAAACAAAATGGCGGCAGCGACGCACATGGCAGCAGCGCACGTGGTGGCAGTGGTGGTCGGCGGGGGTGACGTGTGCACATGTGAGTGTGCATGCTGCCAGTCCCCCCCCCACCTTCGGCCTGCGGAAGACCCGGGGATCCCCAGACCGGCCCCAGGTAAGGGGAACTTGCCGACCCCTGATCTATCATATCAAAAGCTGCTGAGAGGTCTGAAAGTATCAACAGGATCACACTACCCCTGCCAATGCTCAGACGAAGGTCGTCGTTCAAGGCAACCATGGCAGTCTCAACTCCAAATCCTGTCCTAAAGCCCGTTTGAAATGGATCTAGATAATTGGTTTCATCCAAGACAGCTTGAAGTTGACGAGCAACCACCCTCTCAATCACTTTGCTCAAAAAAGGTAACATGGACACCGGCCTATAGCTGTTCATATCCAGGGGGTCCAGGGAAGGTTTTTTCAGAAGTGGCCTAATCGCCTCTTCCTTTAAACAAGATGGAACATGACCTTCCCTGAGGGATGCGTTGATGATGTCTACAAGGAACAACCTCAAGGCACACACCCCGAATGGCCAGCCATGAAGGGCAAGGATCGAGAGGGCAAGTTGTCTTCCTCACACTACCAAGGAGCTTGTCCATGTCCTCGGTACTCACAGATTGAAAATGATCCAGTAAATTTACATCAACAGAGCTGCTGGACACCTCATCTATTGATTCTGTTATTATACTGGCATCCAAGTCGGCTCTTATCTGAGAGGTTTTATCTGCAAAGAAGTTGTTAAACGCATCACAGCAGGCTGTTGTTGGGTTAAGTAAAGGGTTATGCGCAGGTGGAACCTGTGTCAGTTCCCTTACCACCCTGAACAGCTCTGCTGGATGGGACTCTGCAGATGTAATACGTGCAGAGGAGAAGGATTTCTGTGCTGCACATATTGCCTCTTGATAGAACCAAAGAAAGTTCCTATGACGAGTCTTGTCAGATAAGAGCCAAGTTTTCCTCCAGATGCACTCTAGTCATTGTCCAACCCACTTCATTTTCCTAAGATCTCCTGTATATCATGGTTTATGGTTTAAAGCGGGTTGTAAAGGATGCTTGGGAGCAATTGTGTCAATAGCCTTGGTAAGGTCAGTGTTCCAGGTATTAACCAAAGCTTTGACAGAATCACTGGCATTGCCAACCATTAAACCCTCTAAGGCTTTCTGGAATCCAATTGGTTCCATTAGCCTTTGAGGGCAGAAAATTCTAATAGGTCCACCACCCCTGGTGGGGCGTATAGTCATTCTTAGTTCAGCCTTAACCAGGAAATTATTCATCCATGACAATGCAGTGGTTTTAATAACCTCCGCCCATCCGACCACATCGAATTGGGATGGCCCATGTTTGTCATGGATTCCATGAACTCCCGAGCCACACCTGTTAGATTTGACAAACTGATCTCGACTGTGATGTTGAAGTTTCCCAGAACTAAAAGTCTGGGTGACTCCAGCAGCAACTCTGAGACCAGCTGTGTCAGCTCGGTTAGGGAGTCTGCTAGACAATGGGGTGGTCAGTATACTAGCAGAATCCCCAAACTATCCCTGGTCCTCAGGCTCAGGTACATGCAATCGAAGTGGACTGTGTTCTGGACAAGTATCCTGGTCAAGGTAAGGTTGTTCTTATGAACCAGATCCAGTCCGCCCTCTCCCTGCCCACTTCCCCTCACCTGCTCACTGACAGCATACCCAGCTGGCAGGGCCTGTGTTGAGGTTATGGTGCTATCCTCTCCCAGCCAGGTTTCTGTAAAGCAAGGCATCCTCATCTAGAAGAAGATCATAGATAATATGAGTCTTATTTTTAACTGACCTGTCATTGCAGAGGAGCAAGGTAAGGTTCTGTGGAATGGTTGGTACACACTCCAATCCATTCTGGCAAACAGAGTGAACTGAAGCCGGGATAGCTTTCAAACAGCGATCCTGCCTTCTTTTGTAACATCTATTCACTTTGTTCCCACCATACTTCCCTTTCCCCCACACAACTCCAATTTCCGCCCCCAGACCATACCTGGCCTCTGTTGGTATAGCAGCCGATGGAACCAAATAATCCTCCCAACCTCACTGCAGGTGCGCTATCCCAGTAGGAAGAAGGCCTAACCCATGAATGCAGGCCTAATCCTTGAATGCAGGCAGCCTAAACCTTGAATGCAGCAGCTGGCAGTAGGAGAGTGTGGGAGGATTAAATATCCTTTCGGCCCGGCTGCCAACCTCTCCGCTGCTGCCGCGGGGTCCCAGATAGTGTAATGGATGGGCAAGGTGGGCTAGATGGAGAAGCCTCGCATGGCCCGACTCTCAGCCTTGCCGCCACTGCAGGTCATCTGGTCTGTCTGGGCCTTCCCGTCCCTATTGCCACTGAGTGGTGGTAGATACAGGCGGCCTTTAAAGGATTTACCTGGGCCTCCCCGGCCCCATTGCCAATGCGATTGCTCCACCGCTGGGTGGTGGTGGAAAGAGGCAGCCTTTAAAGGGTCTGTCTGGGCCTCCCTGGTCCCGTTGCCGTCGCAGTCAGTCCGCCACCGGGTGGTGGTGGAAAGAGGCGGCCATTAAAGGGTATTCCTGGGCCTCCCTAGCCACGTTGCCACTGCAGTTGCTTTGCTACCGGGTGGTGGTGTAAAGAGGCAGCCTTTAAAGCAGGGGTAGGCAACCTAAGGCCGGGGGGGGGGCAGATGCAGCCCCCTGCAGCCTTTGGGCCGGCCCCAGGCCAGTCCTGCTGCTGCCGCCACCGCCGCCCGCCATGATGATATTGATTATTGTTGTTAAAACTTGTTCTTGGGGTTTTCTTGGCAAAATCTCCACAGGGGTTTTACCATGGCTTTTCTGGGGCTGAGAGAGTGTGCATGCATATTTTTATTTTAATTTTAATTTTTAATTTTTATTTATTTATTTATTTTTGGTGCTTCAGCCCCCCATTTGTCTGAGGGACAGCAACCCAGCCCCCGGCTCAAAAAGGTTGCCTACCCCTGCTTTAAAGGGTCTGCCTGGGCCTCCCTGGCCCCATTGCCACCGCAATTGCTCCACCGCCAGGTGGCGGAGAAAAGAGGCAGCCTTTAAAGGGTCTGCCTGGGCCTCCCTGGCCCCGTTGCCACCGTGGTTGCTCTGCCGCTGGGTGGTGGTGGAATCCCCTCTTAAACAAATATACAATTCCAGTAAGAATTGAAGAAGCTCAATAGCAATTGTGTGCTGAACATCAAGTAGAAGATAAACCACACTGAAGAGAATGAAACACTGAACAGGAGTCTATCTATTAGGAGGGAGGATTTACTATAATGATTGGTCACATATAATTATTTTTAGTGTTAGTCAATAGACAAGATAAAAAAAATCTGCATAAGCTTAACCTATAGCAACAAGCCTTGGTCATTTCTGTTTCCCACCACCTCTGGATGTGGTGTATTAGAAATCAGATTTATATTCCAAAACTAGCAAGCCTCGATTTTCATTCCATATACAACCATTTGGGAATGTGGCTCAAAGCACTGACATTTATAAAGCATGTCTCATTTCCTTGCAACAGCAGATGCTTGATGAATTGCCTAATGATTTTGCCACATGCATTTTTAAACAACTCTAAATAAATAAACAATAGGGGAAATGAAGCACAAAATAAGTAAAGAGGTAGTACAGGAATCCCTGGCTAATCTAAATGACTTTAAGTCTCCAGGACCAGATGAAATACATTCAAGGATATTTAAAAAAACTGGCAAATATAATTTCAGAGCCACTGGCAATAATCTTTGAGACCTCCTGGAGAACAGAAGTCACAGAAGACTAGAGGAGGGCAAACATTGTCCCTATCTTCAAAAAGGGGAAAAAAGAGGATCCCAACAACTATTGTCTAGTTAATCTGACATCAATACCAGGAAAGATTCTAAAGAAGATTGTTAAACAGAGAGTCCGTAAACATCTAGAAAGCAATACCATAAACACAAAAAGTCAACATGGATTTCTCAAAAACAAGTCATGCCAGACTAATCTGATCTCTCTTTTTTTGATAAAATTACCAGCTTGGTAGATGAAGGGAATGAAGTAGACATAGCATATCTTGATTTCAGTAAGGCTTTTGACAAGGTCCCCCATGATATTCTTGCAAACAAGATAGTAAAATGTGGGCTAGACAATACAACTGTTAGGTGGATTAGTAATTTGTTGATTTACTGAACCCAAACGGTGCTTAGCATTGGTTCCTCTTCATCTTGGAGAGAAGTGACCAGTAGGGTGCCACAGGGTTCTGTCCTGGGCCCAGTGCTATTCAACATCTTTATCAATGACTTGGATTAAAAAATAGGGGGCATGCTTATCAAATTTGCAGATGACACCAAATTAGTCACCTCAGAATACCTCAGAAGACAGGATGAAAATTCAAAATGACCTTAATAGATTAGAAAGCTGGGCCAAAGCTAACAAAATGACTTTCAACATGGAGAAATGTAAGAAACTACACTTAGCGCAAATTTTTTTTTTAAAAAAAGAAATGCTAGATATAGGATGAGGGACACTTGGCTTAATGAGACTATGTGTGAAAAAGATCTAGGAGTCCTAGTAGATCACAAGTTAAACATTAATCAATATTATGATGCGGCAGCTAAAAAGGCCAATGTGATCCTAGGCTGCATCAACAGAAGAATAGTATCTAGATCAAGGGAAGTAATAGCGCCACTTATTCTGCTTATTCTGCTTTGATCAGGCCTCACTTGGAATATTGTGTCCAGTTCTGGGCACCACAATTCAAAAAGGATGCTGAGAAGCTAGAGAGTGTCCAAAGGTGTGTGTGTGTGTGTGTGTGGGGGCAACAAAAATGGTGAAGGGTCTGGAAACCATGTCCTATGATGAGAGACTTAGGGGGCTGAGTAAGTTTAGCCTGGAGAAGAGAAGGTTATGAGGTGATATGATAGCCCTGCTTAAATATTTGAAGAGGTGTTATATTGAGGATGGAGTAAGCTTGTTTTTTGCTGTTCCAGAGAATAGGATCCGGAACAATGAATGCAAGCTACAGGAAAAAAGATTCCACCTCAACATTAGTATGAACTTCCTGACATTAAGAGCTGTTCGACAGTGGAACACAATCCCTTGGAGTGTGGTGGAGTCTTCTTTGGAGGTCTTTAAAAAGAGGCTGGATGGCCATCTGTCAGGGATGCTTTGATTTTGAGTTCCTGCATGGCAGGGGGTTGGGCTGGATGGCCCTTGTTGTTTCTTCCAGTTCTATGATTCTATGAAATTCTGCAGCAACATACGGTAACTTTGATAGCTCAAGCAGTGTGGCTTAAAAATGATCAGCTGAGTACATTCATATTTGGCATCAGTCATGATTTCTAGTGAATGGTGTGTAACGTTTCATAATTAAAAGCATTGTTAAATATAGTTTCATTATTAATTGATGTAAAATAACCATGATTCTTCACCCTTTCCCTGCACAAAGTCATATATGGTCTCTTGACCATATATTTTGAGTGAATAATCATTCTTCCTAATAGTAACAAATCTCTTCCTACTCCTTTCTAGAAACATATTATCAGCTGGGCAACCAAAGGTTTCAGTATACATTTCTCCACAATCTAAGATTGCCTCAGCCTCACAAAATGAATGAATGAATGAATGAATGAATGAATGAATAATCTGGGTGGCCTCCAAAGCTAGAATGTGTGGTTTGAATTACCTACATTGGAAGCTACACAACCTCTAGATGTATTACTTGTGTTTGTGAAAGATAATGCCTTTGACTTCATATGGATAGCAAAGAAGCAAGACCAACATAAAAGCTATGCCAAGGAAGCCAAATTGTATTCTTTCCCTGAAAGCAAAGCAGCTTCATTTATATACTGCTTCATATCACACTATGGGATGTCTAAGCAGTTTACAACTGTAAGCTCATTGCCCCCCAACAGTTGGATACTCATTTTAGCGACTTCGGAAGGATGCAGGCCTGAGCCTAGCCTGAGTCCTGGCTAATATTGAACTTGCAACCTTCTGGTCTGTGAGTGAGTGGCTGCAGTACAGGCATTCAACCACTGCGCCACCAGGTGCTTCAGAAAATTATTTATAGGATCCCAATAAGTTTACTTAGCAATTGACTTGTTTGTTTCTTGTGTTTCAAAAACAATTTTAAATTTTCTTCTTGGTTCTATAACATGCATTGAAACAGAAATTGACATTAATTTAGGAACTTATCACATTACGTTTTAAATCGAATTAGCCTCCTGGGATACAGCTGGGACGTGGCATGGAGGCAGGAATTATCACATTGTAATTCACCACCAAATCCTCTGGGATACTGCAGCCTGGGTCCCAGCTGCGCACAGCCACTGATTTTTCAAAGTCAGCAAGCTCTGGAGTTTTAATGGCAGCTGGCTGAGCGTGCCTGGGATTTGGGCTGCAGTCGTCCAGTGGATTTGGTGGTGAATTACAATGCAATAATTCCTGCCTCCATGGCATGTCCCAAATGCATTCTGGGAGGCTAATTTTGATTTAAAAGGTAATACAATAAGCTCCTTACTCACTTCCTAGTCTAAGGTTTGGCTTTAACCATGTGCCAGCAATACTAACATCATTTTAAAGTAGTTTAGAGAAAACTCTGCAGAAGAGCCTTCCATACCATAACTTGAGTAAACCTGAATTCTCACAATCTTGAATGTGAAGAATTATTTTTTAAAATATTATTGATGATGGCACCATATCCTGCAAAATAGATGAAACATGACTTGTAACCAGTGCTAGTTCTAGGGTTCTATGTGAGAGGGGCAGTGAAGTGCTCTAGATTTTGGACAGATTTAAAGAAGTTATCCAAGGTGCTAATCTCTGTATCCCTAGATAGTATTTTTTTTTTTTTTGGTTAACTGTCTCCGCCTCTATCTCAACCCATGGCAACCCTATGGATGCGACATCTTCAGGGCCCCCTGTCCTCTACTGTTCTGCCCAGCTCCTGCAAACTCATATTCGTGGTCTCTAATTTTATTAAAAAATCCATCTATCTAGCACAGGGGTAGGCAACCTTTCCCCTTTAAGGGCCGAGAAACTTCAGCTCCCAGAAGCCTCAGCCATGTTGGCCAATAGTCCCATGTTGGCCAACAGCTCCTGGGATTCTGGGAGCTGAAGTCCCTCGGCCCTTAAAGGGGAAAGGTTGCCTACCCCTGATCTAGCATGTGGCCTTCCTCTCTTTCTACTTCTCTCCACCTTTCCTAATATTTTCCAGTGATTCATGCCTTCTCATGATGTGTCCAAAGTATGACAGTCTTATTGGCTTCTACGGATATTTCTGGCTTGATCTGCGCTAGGACCTATTTGTTTGTCCTTTTGGCTGTCCATGGAATCCTCAGCATTCTTCTCCAGTACCACATCTCAAATGCATTGATTTTCTTCCTCTATTCCTCCTTGACTGTCCAGCTCTCACATCTATACATGGTGATAGAGAATACGGTGGCTTGTATGATTCTGACTTTTGTGCTGAGTTGTATATATTTGCATTGTAGCCACCCTCCCCATTTTTAATCTTCTCCTGATTTTCTGGCTGCAGTTACCATTCCGATCAATGGTTGATCCCTGATATGAGAACTCTTTTACTATTTCTATTTCCTCATTGTCCAGTTTTAATGTGTGTAAGTTTTCTGTGGTCATTATTTTTGTTTTCTTTTTGTTTGTTAACTGTCCAGCTCTCACATCCATACATGGTGATAGGGAATACGATAGTTTGTATAATTCTGACTTTTGTGCTGAGTTGTATGTCTTTGTATTTTAGGATTTTTTCTAGTTCTTTCTTTTTTTTTAACTTATATTTTATTCAAAATTAAAAACATTCAAATACATATCATTACAAACAAACAATAACACATGTTGCATTCACATACAATCACATGCAATCACATACAATTGTCTTTTCTCACTTATTTTGCTTAGCAATTTAGTCTTGTATCTAAAATAACTTCCCGGTCGAGTCACCTTTTATTTCCTGTCTATATCAATTACTCTTTATACACCATCAATTCTCGATAACTACTGTATCTTCTTTTATTTTTGTACTTCCAATGTTAGTTCCTCATTTTATTCCCTCTATTTACCACCCTTCTGTTATTGAATTCAATATTTAACCAAAATATCATAAATTAGTTATTAATCATTTATCCATACATCTCTTTACTATAGACCATTCCTCATCTACCTTATCTATTGCTTGGTTTCACATGAATGCTGTCAGAATGTCCATATTTTTCATCTCTGTTACTTCAATTATCCATTCTTCTATTGCCAATGTTTCTACATTTCTCCAATACTTAGCATATACAATTCTAGCCGATGTTATTAAATATAGAATGATTTGTCTGTATTTTCTCTCTATCTCTATATCTATCTTGTCCATCATATTTAAGAAGAAGAGTTCCGGTTCAAATGAGATTTGTTTTTGCAATATTACAGTTATTTTCTTATGTATCTCTTTCCAATATCTTGTTACTACATCACATTTCCACCACATATGATATTGTGTTCCTTGATGTTCATGACATTTCCAACATTGTTTACTTGTTCTATAAATCACATTCAATCTTGTAGGTGAGAGATACCACCAATGCATAATTCTGAGGAAGTTCTCTTTCAGATCTTGACAGAGCATAAATTTGTTTGTATATATCCAAGTTTTTCCCCATCTTTCTAACTCGATATTTCTTCCTATTTCTTGTGACCACTTAGTCATTACATGCTTAATTGTCTCTTTTTCCAAGTTCCTTTCATTAAATATTTTATAATATTTTGAGACATGATGTCCTTCTGCATCCATGATAATTTTATCTATTTCTGTTTTGGTTTCTTCTATTCCTTCCGTTGAGTTATCTATCTTGAATCTTTCCTTTAATTGTACATACAGTAGCCAATTTTTGACTATTCCATCTCTTCCAAGTTGTTCTTTAGATTTTATTTTGTAATTGAGCTTTCCTTCACTATTTTTATTTTGTTTCAAAATGTCTTGATATCTTATCCATTTGATGTTCTCATTTTTGCTTCTATATAAAAGGGCTTCTTGAAGGGGTGTCCAAGGTGGCAATTTTCTATAAAAATTCTTCTTAATTTTAAACCATACTTTAAGTAGGGATCTTCTTATATGGTGATGTGTGAAATCTTTATTTGCTTTAAGTTTCTTATAACATAAATAGGCATGCCAGCCAAATCTGATGCTATCACTTTCTATACTTAGCAATTTGTCATCTTCTAATTTCATCCACTCTTCTACCCAATTTATACAACAGGCATAGTAATACAATTTTAAATCAGGTAGTGAAAATCTTCCTTTTTCTTTTCTCTCAACCATGCTCGACCATTTTATTCTAGGTTTTCTCCCCTGCCATAAGAATTTGTTCAGCTCTTTTCTAGTTCTTTCATAGCCACTCTCCCCATTCTTAATCTTCCTCTGATTTCCTGGCTGCAGTCCTTGTTCCAATCAATAGTTGATCCCAGATATGAGAACTCGTTTACTATTTCTATTTCCTCATTGTCTAGTTTGAATGTTTATAAGTTCTCTGTGGTCGTTATTTTTGTTTTCTTTATGTTCAGCAGTAAGCCTGCCTTTGCACTTTCTTCTTTGTTCCAGGTCTGTGAGGCTCTCTACTAGTATTGTGGTGTCATCAGCATATCTTAGATTGTTGATATTTCTTCTTCCTATTTTCACTCCTTCCTCTTCCATGTCCAAGCTTGCTTTCCTTACAATATGTTATGCATATAAGTTGAACAGGTAGGGTGATAGGATGCAGCCTTGTCTGACTCCTTTGCCAGTTGGATACCATTCTGTTTCTCCATGTTCTGTCCTGAGAGTAGCCTCTTGTCCTGAGTACAGATTCCTCATTAGGACTATCAGATGTGTTGGCACTTCCATGGCTTTAAGGGCATTCCATAGCTTTTCATGATCTATACAGTCAAAAGATTTGCTGTAGTCTATAAAGTACATGCTGATTTTCTTTTGGAACTCCCTCCATTAACCATTGTATATTTGCAATGTGATCCCTGGTGCTTCTTCCTTTCCTGAACCCTGCTTGGACCTCTGGGAATTCTCTCTCCATATATAGTTGGAGCCTATGTTACAGAATTTTGAGCATGATTTTGCTTGCATGGGAGATTAGTACTATGGTTCTATAGTTGCTTCAGTCTCGTATGTCTCCTTTTTTGTGGATGGGTTTACATGCCCTTTATAGCTCCTTTAAAGTATAAAAAAAACCTTGAATAGATTTATCATTCCCATTAACAGCAGACTGACTAGCTGCCCTGTTTCATGCTTGTCTTTATTTGCAGGGTAAGAAGTACTGATACACCAGTTTGTCACATTGTCTTATCTTAATCATTGCTCTTTTACTTACTGTCTCTCCACTGATTAACTTTCATTTTCTCAAACCATTATTTCCCTTTTACTTCTCAGTCCCTTTCAACCTTACTGTATCTTGTTATTTATAATGTGGTTTTGTTTGCTTCTTCATCAAAGAACGAATTTTGGAGTAGTGTTTGATTCTTTCTTTACATCATCTCCCTTTATCAAGGCTTTTCTAAGTCTTGTCATTTTCAATTGATTGAAGGATGTTATCTAGAATGTAATCTTTCCTGTCTGCAGAAACTATCAAATTTTTCATGCTCCCCCTTAATATCTCTCACAATGATTTTTGTCAATATTCTTTCTGTCAGTCACTCTACGTTTATTGTTTCCCTTTCCTTTTGCTGCAAATGTTGCATCCAGCTCCTTTCTAACTCTCTTCAAGCATTCTGAAGAATTTGTCTGAAGATGCCAGCCACAGATGCTGGCGAAACATGAGGAATGAACTCTTCTAGAACATAGCCACATAGCCTGAAAAACCCACACAACAGTATTCTGAAGAATGTTTCAGGACGGGAAGTAGGACAAGTGTTGAACCTAGACATGCTGAAGTCACACTCAGGCTGCATCTTCACTGCAGAAATAATTCAGTTTCCAATTAAAATTCCAATTTAATTACTTTAATTAAAATGGCTGAAAGCTCAATTCTGGTAATTGTACTTTTATGAGACAGATAACCTTTTTCTGTCAGAGAGTTCTGATGCAAAAAACAAATTACAAATCTCAGGATTCCATAGGAGGGAGCCATGACAGTTAAAGTGGTGTCAAATTGCATCAGTTTTTCAGTGTTGCAGCAGCCTAATGCAAATTGGACTAAATAAGCTTCACTTTCATAGAACTGACTAAAAGGAGAATATTATTGAACAGAGAAGAATCAAAATATACACCATATTTTACCTGCATGCTGTATGGTTTGAGCATTGAACTATGACGCTGGTGACCAGCTCAGGCATGGAAATTCACTTTGGGCAAGTCCTTCTCTCTCTTCAGAAGGAGGTAAAGGCAACCCCCCTCTGAATAAATCTTAGCAAGAAACCCCCATTACAGGATTGCCTTAGGATTGCCATAAGTCAGAAATGACTTGAAGGCACACAACATCCTTACTTGCATTGGGAATTAGCAAATACCATAGCAAAGTTTTATTAATGACAAACAGTTTCTGCAAATACACAGCTAACAAAATAACAAAGCACAGATAAAGAAAACCCTAAGAAAACAGCACCAAATCAGCATTAACACAACAATTAATAATATAAATTTTGCCAAGAAAACCCCAAGAAAATAATCATAATAATCATTATCATCATCATTATCATCATCAACAATTAAAAATGCTACCTTAAATGAAACAAACAAGTGCAGGGGTGGCATGAGGGAAGCACGTGTCTGAGGCTGGAGGCTGGAGTGCTGGCCTCGAATCCCTGCTTGGCTATGCAAACCCACTTTGGCCAAGTCACACTCTCTCAGCCCCAGAGGAAGGTTATGGCAAACCCTCTCTGAAGAAATTTTGCCAAGAAAACCCCAAGAAAACAGCAACAAATCAGCATCAACACAACAACAATTAATAATAGAAATTTTGCCAAGAAAACCCCAAGGAATCATCATCATCATCATCATCATCAACAACAACAATTAAAAATGCTATCTTAAATGAAACAAACAAGCGCAGGGGTGGCATAAGTGAAGCACGTGTCTGAGGCTGGAAGCTGGAGAGCTGGCCTCGAATCCCTGCTTGGCTATGCAAACCCACTTTGGCCAAGTCACACTCTCTCAGCCTCAGAGGAAGGCTATGGCAAACCCTCTCTGAAGAAATTTTGCCAAGAAAACCCCATCATCATCATCAACAACAACAACTGCTTGAGACTCGACTGCCTGCCGCGGAGGATGGAGGAGGAGGAGGGCGGAGGAAGAGGCAGAGGGTGGAGGAAGAGACAGAGGGTGGTGGAGGAGGAGGAGGGTGGAGGAGGGAGGAGGAAGAGGCAGAGGGCAGAGAAAGAGGTGGAGGAAGAGGCAGAGGAAGAGGTGGAGGGCAGAGGAGGGGGGCAGAGGAGGAGGAGGGCGGAGGAGGAGGAGGCGGAGGAAGAGGCAGAGGGCGGAGGGCAGAGGAGGAGGAGGAAGATGCAGAGGCAGAGGGCAGAGGAGGAGGTGGAGGAAGAGGAAGAGGCGGAGGGCGGAGGAGGAGGAGGAGGGCGGAGGAAGAGGCAGAGGCAGAGGGTGGAGAAGGAGGCGGAGGAAGAGGCAGAGGAAGAGGCGGAGGGCAGAGGAGGAGGCGGAGGAGGGTGGAGGAGGTAGAGGGTGGAGGAGGAGGGCGGAGGAAGAGGAAGAGGCAGAGGGCGGAGGGCGGAGGAGGAGGTGGTGGTGGTGGAGGGCAGGGGAGGAGGCCGCACGCGCGCAAGAGGGAAAGGTGGAGGAGGAGGCGGCGGCGGCGGCGGCGGCGGCAGCAGGAGGACCAGCCACGGGCCGGTTACAAGTCCTCAACGGGCTGGGTTCAGCCCGGAGGCCATAGTTTGCCGACCCCTGACCTAAACCATCACTGGTTAGATTGGATATAACCTTTTTATGTAAATGTAAAGTAAAGCCATTGTTTTGAACTCCAAGCTACATGCTTATTGTTTTTTGAGTCAGTCTAGGTTCTTAGGAAAGCCTAGTTAGGCAAAGTCATCCTTCTGCTATTCTGCTAATATAAAGCCAAACTCTAACAGGCTTGGCTTTCATATTTTGATATTTAATTATTTTTGTTTCCTTATCATAGGCTAAAGCCTTAGGAAACTTAAATTATCCCTCAGGAACCACCCCCACCTCCAGATAAGAAGGGCCCACTGTTACATATTACTACAGATGAGCAACAACAATATCTCATAATTCTGTAAAAATGTTATCCCAAACTAGAGGCATAGAACTTTACTTATTTTATCCTTGCATCCAATAATTAGAATACTTCTCCAGGTTTGTTGAGATTATGACTGCATCTGCACTGCAGAAATAAAGCAGTTTGACACCACTGTAACTGCCATGGTTCAATGCTATGGAATTCTGGAATTTGTACTATATTGTGGCATCAGAACTCTCTAACAGAGAAGGCTAAATAGCTCACAAAACTACAAATCCCAGATTCCATAGCATTGAGACATGATAGTTAATGGGGTCTCAAGCTGCTTGACTTATGATGCATTCTATAAGACAATCTCCTTTGTGTCTGTTTCCCCCACCTTGTGGCTATCGTGTTTATGGAACTGAAGTAATACTTATGGAGAAAGTTATTTAGAAATGCTGTCTTGGATGGGGAAATGTCAGGATTGCAAGGATTAAACGTACACATATCACTGCTGTGTCTTGCCTGATCATGATTATGGAATCAGTTTTTCAGATAATCTTACATAAATCTGCATGTAACTTTCTAGTTTGCCCCTCACTGAGCTACAGATTCCTTCCATGGTGGCATATATTTCTTGGCAATTGTCATTTTTATCTTATACATAGGAAATTGGAGTGGTCTCTGCCTAACAACTGTAGGAACACATTTGCCACTATCATACATTAACTTTCTGAATGCATAATTGTTCATCAAGTGAGCTGATACTGCTGGGCAAAAAATCTGCCTTCAACTCCAAACATCCCTTTAAATGGACTGTACTTGGTTAATGAATGAGGCTTGGGGCCAAACATGAATAAAACTGGATAAATTACTTTCTTTCTTTCCAGCCTTTTCTCATTTGCAAGCATTCTCAGTGTCCTGATATGACAGTATATAATGTTACCTCAGGCATTTTCTCAGAGAGGAATGGAGATTTCTGATGAATATTTGGTTAGGGGGAAAAATAGCACATTCTAATAGTTTCCTACATTTTTCTCATCCATTGGTTTGTGGATGGTGTATGAGGAGGATTTTTCAAACAGCTACACAGATTTATTACTGGCAAAGAAAAATGAAGGGTGTTGAAATATATGTTTACCCTTATTCTTGTTAGCACAGCCTATTGAGCAATGATGCCATTTTGTCTGAGTGGCACAATACATTTTGAAAATATATATGATTTCTTTTTCCTTCACCAGTCACTGTAATGTGGAATAAATATAGTTTTCTCTTTCTCTTTGGCATTTCACAAAATATTGCTTAATGAATTCAACGTATATCCTGTGTACTTTGCAAGACCAATACTACAGCCCAGATAGATAAACCTGGGGACAAATGAAGCATAAACTGATATCTGAATGGTATAGCAAAACTACTGGGCAATGATGCTGGGAAGCAAAATATATTGAGCTAGCACTGCCTAATTAATATCACAAGCACATCTATGCTAAAAAGCTATAGAAATGTGCTGTGATTTTAACTGTCATGGCTCTATCTTATAGAAGCTTGGGATTTATAGTTTTGTGAAGTACTGTCTCTGCTGGAAAACACGGGTACTAATACTGTGGTTTCAGGTTATAATGTTTATATTTTTGTAACAGTAACCAACTCAAATTATCAATTCCTTTTCCATTTTGTATAATAATGCTATTATGTCTCATAAAGCAAGGGACAGGAGAGATTTGATTGTTGTTGTTTTTATTGCTGCTGCTGCTGCTGCTGCTGTGTGACTTTAAGTTATTTCCAGCTTATGATAATCCTTGAGAAAATCAGTTCAGAGGGGTTTTTGACTTTCTCTTGCCCTGAGGCTGAGAAAGAGTAACTCACCCAAGGCCACCCAGTGGGTTTCCATGGCCAAGTAGCAATTTGAACCCTGGCCTCTCAGTGCTGAAACAATCTACTACATAATGCTGGATCTTTGGGAGATTAGATACATAATGATAAGCGAGGAAAGCATATCATATGAAAAGGGGGAAAAAAAGAAGAATTATTATTTTCAATTTAAAACTGAAATACAAATTAAGAGTTGGGTGCAAATTGTATTTCCAGATTCCCCATAGTAGGTGTGGTCATAGTATTCCAGGGAAAGATTTCACCGTTCCCCCCTTCATCCAAAGGGCAGGAAGCATTTTCCAACCATTTCTCAAAGGTGGGGAATCAGCTATCCCAATGGCTGTAACACTTCTCCCTCTGCCAAAGGGTTTCACTTCTTTTAGGTGATGGCAAATGACAACAGATACAACTGTGTGATCACATTCACCATCATTCTGCATTCACAGTCCTCCATACCCAGGATCATTCTGAGGTATGGTCTGGGAGAATCTGCTATGCCACTGCCCTAAAAAATTATATTTTTTTTGGGGGGGGGGGGGGGAGGGGAAACTGCAAAGTCCTGTTCTATTTATGGGGGAGGGGGTTAAGAAAAAGAACAATCTCATTGTTTTTTATTGTTTTGTTAGGGAATTATCCCTTATATATTTGGGTTTTTGAATGTGGGTTAGTGAAATAATTGAAATCTCAGCTCTCTTGGCTTCAAAGCAAAAACTCAGTTTTATTCCAGCTGGGGGGCAGCTTACTTTCAAAAGTAAAACAAAGACTGCCCGCCCTCCTTTGTTCTTCCAGAACTTTTATAGAAATATTTAACCATAGAAGACATGCGCAGAAAACAGACTTGGAAATGAAACTTAAAAAAAAATACAGAGACTCTTCTAAATATGAGCTTGCAGCCTTCAAGGCTATCAGACATTCCTGTCTTCCTCCTTATCTTAAGTTACCATGGTTACATAGTCCCAGCTGTACATCTCCCAGCTAAAATCACTGAACCCTTGTTCTCTTATTAAACTTTGTAAAAACACTAAACTTTATAACTTTATAGTTTTGCAAGCTAAATTCTATTATTCAATTCTATTAAGCTGTTTTGCAGTCTTGCAATCTTGAAATGTATATTTACAAACTTTTATCACATAATAAACATGTGCATTATGAGAGCCCCCCTTTTGAGGCCTCTCTTAATTAGTGAAGCAGACAGTAACAGACAAAGGGCTTACTTTGCACAGGCTAGCTAATGACCTTGTGCAAAATGATACATGTGCAGACCCTCACAGTTTAGGAATGTGTGAGCTGTTCTTGCAATCTTCTAAAAGCAAACTTAAATGCAAGCTTTTATAAGCTAAGTGAATTTCTAATTTCTTAACATATGTTTAATGCATATTTTCATTCAGTTTTATAACTTACATTAGGTCATAGGTCACCTAGCCTCACTCACTGGTTCTTCCTCCAAACTAGCCAGAAGCTTCCCGGTAACCCATCCCTTAGCATAGAAAAGGGGTCCTTGTGGTCATTTATCTGAGCCCAAAAAACTAACTATTTTCCAAGGGAATTTGATGCTTTTTCCCTCTCATTCCTCCCTTTTTCTTTGTAAGTTATAAAACCTTCTGAACCTTTTATTTTTCATCTTCATTCTCAAAAGGTGTCATATTTCTGGAGAACCATTATCTTTTGATTTGTTTTTCTATCAGTCATTTGTTTCATGGTTTTGTTAAAGCATGAAGTGTATACAAGGCATAATTAAACATATCAACATCCTTATTATTATTAACATGCCAATTCTGAATATTGATCTTACCCACCATCATTTGGATAAAAAATGATGTCACAAATCTCACCATCCTCCTATATCTGTTGTATAGGTTTGTCTAACAACTTCTACTATAGAATGTAATTGGCATACATCTGTCTCAACTTGTCCCAATTTGTTAAGATAATGACAACATGTTTGTGTTGAGCCACACATAGCCCACCTTCTTTACTGAGGAGATAGTCTAATGCCAACCTATGTTGTACCAACATTCCAGCTAGTGAATTCACCTCAGTTTGTAATGCTAAAAAAAACTTTTCACTGTGGTATTTGCTAAATTCTCCAATTGATATGGTAATACTCTTGGTAATTTCTTGGCCTGTGAATTACCATATCCAGTGACATAATAACCATTTGCTGGATCATTTTAGACACCAAGGTCTTAACATTCCTGTTTGGGTGATCTTTTTTCAAAACAAGGGTGTACAACACTCTGATTCCATCCTGTCATGCTTAAAGTCTCTATAGAAATGACTGGCCATCCTTGTGAATGAGAGGATGGATCAGGCTTATATACCCAACAATCTATAACATTTACCTCTTTTGCAATATTTTCTGTCAGTTGTTGAAACGAATTATGTTCCCATTTACTATTACACCCTTCAGGAAATATAAACATCATAACAATCACTCCTATCAAAAATACGATAACCAAATGAGTACATGTTAACTTAGTCATGTGACTACTAGGAGGACAAATAGGTGGTGGTGGGGCAAATGGTTTATCAGGGATTTCTATCTCACAACAATCTCTATTTATGGTTTGTGTTCTTATTTAACTTCCTCATTTCTGAGGAGTGTCCCTTCTGGTCTTTCGCCATGGTCCTCTGGTGACCAGGCTCCTAGACTTCGAGGCGGGTGCTTGGCCACCTGACCTCAAGGAGGGGGCTCACGTTGAGATGCTGCCCTCCTTTCCTCTTGCAGCTTGCTTCTTGGAAATCTTTGTCTTTAGAAGATCAGAGTCATCATGGGTCACTTGGTATAGTCTCTCTCGACTCTGGTGTAATGGATCTAAGGTTTTAGTCTTTCTAGCTTGACGACAGTGGGCATGGTCAAAAAGATCTCATAGGGGCTCCAGTCTTTCAGCCACACAGTATCACCTGGGGAGAAATCATGTACAGCAGTAACAAGGGCAAAGGACTGTATCATACCCACATATTTATGTAACTCACTAACAGTGGATCCCAACAATTGAATAGTTTTTATCAAATCTACCCTCCCCATTTGTGTTGGGTTCCCAAGCATGTGTTCAAAACCCAAAGGTAGTCTCTCATATATTAATTCATAAGGTGACAAGCCCAACAATTTTGTAGGGGTGCATCTGATTTTTAACAATGCCATTGACAATATCACAGTCCAGTCTAATCCAGTTTCATAACACATCTTAGATATAGTGCCCTTTAAGGTTCTATTCATTCTTCCAACCTTTCCAGAAGTTTGGGGATGATATACACAATGTACTTTTCAAATAATTCCCAAAGTTTTTGACAAAGTTTGTGCAAAGGATGTTTCACTGCCAATCCCATGAGTCTAAGGATACCATACTTCTCATCAAGGCTTTTATCACTTGTTCTGCTTTTTCATTAGTAACTGGCCATACATCCATCCATCCTGAAAAAGTACATACTGACACTAGCATGTGGGCATATCTACCACATTTGGGCATGTCTGTGAAGTCTACAACAATGGATTCCCATGGGGAATGGCCCATTAATTGTATTCCTGGGGGTTGTAGGGGTCCTACTCTTGGATTGTTCTTTGCACAAGTTTCACATCTCAAGGCTACCTTCCTGGTAATTGCTTCTAAACCTTTCATGTAAATTTGTCTTTTCAGCATGTCTGACATTGCAGTTTTTCCTAAATGTGTTTGTCTGTGTAACTCCTGCACTAAATGCCATCCCAAAACTGAAGGTATGTATATCCTTTTGTCTAGAAACACTAAAACTCCTCTTCTCTTTTCTGCTCCTTCCTCTATTGCCCATTGCTCTTCCTCTTTCGTGTACTTCACTGTCGATGGGATGTAATCTGCTAATTGTAATGGACAAACAGTCTGTTCCTCAGAGTCCAGGGCTGCTTGCCTAGCAGCCTCATCAGCCTTCCTATTTCCTCTCACAACTGGATCATTCCCATGTTAATGTCCTCTACAGTGCATCACTGACAATTGTTTGGGTTCCCATATAGCTTCAAGTAGGGCTGTAATCTCCTTAGCATGTTTTACTGTTGATCCTGCTGATGTTAAAAGGCCTCTTTCTTTATATATTGCTCCATGAGCTTGGATAGTCAAAAAGGCATATTTTGAGTCTGTGTATATGTTTGCCTTTTTCCCTTTTGCTATCTTCAGTGCTTGTGTTAAGGCAATCAGTTCAGCCTTCTGTGCTGAAGTTCCTGGGGGGAGTGATTGGGCTTCTATGATTTCATCCTGATCATTTACCACTGCATATCCTGCTTTTCTCTGCCCATTGTGTACAATGCTACTCCCATCTGTGAACAAAGTAATCTCAGGTTTGGTGAGGGGCTGATCTTTCAAATCTGGTCTGCTTGAATATACCTCATCCATCACTTGCAAACAGTCATGTTGCATCAAAGTTCCCTCTTCTACTGGTAACAAAGTTGCTGGATTTAGGGTGGTACATGTTGATATCTTTACATTAGGGTTGTCCACCAAGATGCTTTCATGAGTTCCAAAGCTCTCCTTTCTTTTTCTCTCTGGGCACTGTTGCCCCTCCTTCTCCTTCTGGCTTGCAAATTCTTTTTCTCTGATAACAGCAGTTGAAGCCAGCTCTGCTTTATTTATTTATTTTTGTTATTCACTCCTCCTTGCTTCATCCTCCCTTATGAGGAAGGGTGGGCTCTATCAAAGGTAGTGAATATTATTATTATTATTGTTGTTGTTGTTATTATTATTATTATTATTATTATTATTATTATTATTTTTACACACTGCAGCACTTGTTAAACTTTTTTTTCTGGAATACAGTGAAACTTTGATAAGTGCAGTCTTTCTTTCCCACTGTTCTTAAAATAACTACAGCATCCAAAAAGTCCACAGACTGGTCTTCAAAATTTATACAGACCATTGGCTCCCCGTGACTAGCTTCAAAAACATTTTTCTTTCCTTGCATTTCCAGAGCCAGTTTATTTTAATTATTATTATTATTATTATTATTATTATTATTCATCTTCTTCTTGTTGTTATTATTATTATTGTAAGTCTCTATTGCCATTACTCCTTCTCCATCTTTTCTCAACACCTCTGTTGCAGCTGTAGGCATCCAGCCACAACCTCCTCCTTTTCTTCCTACTTCTTTTTCCTCGGACCTTCTCCTCTCAGACCTTTTCAACTTAGTCTTTGACCTCTTCTTTTTCCCTGTTTCCTCTTCTATTTCCTCGTCCTCTGCCTTCTCCTTGTCCTGGTCCATCAGGACACTCATTCTTCCAGTGGCCAGTTTGCTTGCATCTGGCACACTGATCCTTTGTTAAACTTCCTCTGCCTCACCTTCCTCTACCTCTTCCTTCTCTTCTTCTTTCTCTTCCTCTCTCAGGTCCTACACCCATGGCGGTAGCCAGTATTAGGGTGCACCTCTTGAACTTCTCTTCTTCATCTTCTCTGGCTGCATAAGCTTTGGCAGCTATTTCCAACAATCTTCCTAAGGACATGTGTCCTATGCCTGGTTCCTTTTTGTATCTTCCTTCTGATATCTGGGGCACACTGACTGATGAAAGCGTTCTTAAGGGATTGTGTGCCTGAGGCTTCCTCCCCAGCCTCATCCATAAATGATCCTGGTGTTTGATTTTTATCTTGGGTCAAATCATGGATTTTCTTTAAATTGACTTGTTTTGGGGGTCCTTTTTTCATGCCTTTTATCAACAATTCCTGATAATATTTTAATGCATCCTGTCCAGCTGATGTGTTAGGATCCCAGGGAGGTTTAGTTTAGGGACAAACTTCTTCCTGATATGGTATTAATCCTGCTTTATTTCCTCCAACCTTCTCATATTCCTTGGCAGCTTCTCTAGCATTAGTTAACACCAAGGTTTCCTCTTCTGCTGTCAGCAGAATGTTCAAAAGTTGCTGACAATCCACCCAATTGGGATTATGTGTTCCCATTATGCCTTCTACTAAATTAGCCATTCCTGTCGGGTCTTCCATCCATGGGGGTCTAGATGCTTTCCAAATTAGCAAGTCATTACTGGTGAAGGGAACATGCTGATATATTCCTTCAATTTTATATTCCCCTTGGTCATCTGGGACCACTTGATCCACCAAACGGAGTGGATAAATTCCTACTGAGGTTCCCTCATCCTTTTGTAATCCTGACCTCAGTTTATCTTTATACTGTTCTTTTGGAGGATCTGGCAAAGCCTGTCCACTTGTCCCTTTGCCAGGGCTCCCCTGTTCTTCTTCATGTTCTGTCTAAGAACCTATAGCTGGCCACCTTATTCCTGGCCACTTAATTTCACAAAAAATCCTTAACTTTCCTGCTTTCTTACTACCTGCAGATATATATCTTATATTCCTTCCAATTGTGTAACATACAATCTAAAGGAGTCAAATCCTTAGACTGTCCTGAACCCATTGCAGATCTAGTTCTTGGGGCACCCTCACTAGTCTGTCTTTAGATAGTTGTATTATTTCCCACTATCTCCTGCCATACAATCTAAAGGGGTCAAACCCTTGGATTGTCCTGTACCTATTGCGGATCTAGTTCTTGGGGCACCCTCACTAGTCCGTCTTTAACAGCTGTATTTCCTCCCACAATTTCCTGTCCAGACAAACAAAGGGTAGACAGGGATCAAGCCAACCTATGGAAAAGCAGGTTGACCTGTGGATTCACTCGCTGTCGCCCTTCTCGCCCAAAACTCAAGGGTAAGACCAGGGAACCGGACAGCCATACATTCACCATTCACACAAGACGTTCTACCACCCCCCCTCCCTTTGTTTCTTTAATTCACCATACTTGCCTTATTCCTGCCGGACGTCCGGATCCCCTCTGAGGTTGCTTTGGCCATCTGTGTCTGACAGTGACTTCCAACAGTCGCTGGAACTGGCAAAAACAACACCAACGGTCTATATTTATGGGCCCATCTCGTCAAATGCCAGTTTTGTCGATCCCTGCAATCGTGGGTCGTCAAGGAGACCAAACATCTGTTTTCAATTAAATCCTAACCTCATCACTCAAATCCCATCCCGGACGAGCCCCCAAAATATGTTAGGGAATTATCCCTTATATATTTGGGTTTTTGAATGTGGGTTAGTGAAATAATTGAAATCTCAGCTCTCTTGGCTTCAAAGCAAAAACTCAGTTTTATTCCAGCTGGGGGGCAGCTTACTTTCAAAAGTAAAACAAAGACTGCCCGCCCTCCTTTGTTCTTCCAGAACTTTTATAGAAATATTTAACCATAGAAGACATGCGCAGAAAACAGACTTGGAAATGAAACTTAAAGAAAAAATACAGAGACTCTTCTAAATATGAGCTTGCAGCCTTCAAGGCTATCAGACATTCCTGTCTTCCTCCTTATCTTAAGTTACCATGGTTACATAGTCCCAGCTGTACATCTCCCAGCTAAAATCACTGAACCCTTGTTCTCTTATTAAACTTTGTAAAAACACTAAACTTTATAACTTTATAGTTTTGCAAGCTAAATTCTATTATTCAATTCTATTAAGCTGTTTTGCAGTCTTGCAATCTTGAAATGTATATTTACAAACTTTTATCACATAATAAACATGTGCATTATGAGAGCCCCCCTTTTGAGGCCTCTCTTAATTAGTGAAGCAGACAGTAACAGACAAAGGGCTTACTTTGCACAGGCTAGCTAATGACCTTGTGCAAAATGATACATGTGCAGACCCTCACAGTTTAGGAATGTGTGAGCTGTTCTTGCAATCTTCTAAAAGCAAACTTAAATGCAAGCTTTTATAAGCTAAGTGAATTTCTAATTTCTTAACATATGTTTAATGCATATTTTCATTCAGTTTTATAACTTACATTAGGTCATAGGTCACCTAGCCTCACTCACTGGTTCTTCCTCCAAACTAGCCAGAAGCTTCCCGGTAACCCATCCCTTAGCATAGAAAAGGGGTCCTTGTGGTCATTTATCTGAGCCCAAAAAACTAACTATTTTCCAAGGGAATTTGATGCTTTTTCCCTCTCAGTTTTATTGTTTATTTGTTGTTTTTTTAAAGTTGGGTAAAGGTACATAATTTAATAACACAAACATTAAATAATACTTTCCCCGTGAAACCTGAAATATAACTATTGAACATGCTTAATAAGCTGGATAAACGAACAGAAAATAAAAACTGGAGGATACTGCTACATATGATTACAGTGGCAAGACTAGTAATAGCAAAGAACTGGAAGTCAAATATAGAACCAGAATTAGAGGATTTGATTCTAAAATTATATGATATGTTTGAGATGGATATATTAACTCAGATAATCAATGGAAAATCAATAACAAAATGAGAGAACAATTGGAAAAGAATACATGCATTATGGAGAAACAAATGGGGGAAGAGAGCCATGCAATTTAACACTTAGAATTAACATTCAAAGATAGTAGATTAAGAAATAAAGAAAACAAATTTAGCATAAGCAATATTAAAAACCATGACAACACTGGCACAATATTAAGAAGATATATTTTAGAAGTTTAAAATATAGAAGAATGAAACAAGGAAAAATATTTAAAACATTAATAATTTCAAACAAATAAACAAACTGATAAAAATGATGAAAATATACAACAACAGTGATGAATTAAGATAACATGGAAATTAAGAAAACAGTATGACTACAAGTTCTTATTACATAGCTATCTACTTTATTTTATTTCACCTTACTCTTCAATACTAGTTTTAGATAAAAGAAAAGAGAAGGAGAGAGGAAACAAAGAGGGGGGGAAGGGGAAGGGGAAGGCAAACAAGAGAGAAAATGTAATTGAACAAACCTAAGAATTAATTATCTATTTCATTTATTGACCTATGAAATATGAACTGTGAAGTGAAAGAAATCTTTCTTTTCTTTTCTTTTCTTTTCTTTTCTTTATTATCATTGTCTGTAACAAATAGTTCAATACAAATATTTTAAAAAGAAAAAGAAAAATCTCAAAAGTTTGCCTATAATAATGTCTCTTCCTCCTCCTCCTCATTTATTTATATAGTGTCATCAATTTATATTACGCTTTACAGGTGAAACAACCAAAAACAGTGGGTCCTGCCAGAAGCGTACAATCTAAAGTGTGTGCATACACATTTTCACAGAGGAAAGGAACAAATAATAAAATTAAATTATACAACACTGTTATAAAACAAAATATCTTGGTAGATTATATAACATAAAATATAAAATAAAACAAACTAACCAATACATGGAGTAAAATATACAGGATTATAAAACAACATAAAGCTAAAATTCCAAATGCTTTAGAAAACAAGAAAGATTTTAATTCAGATTTTAAAATAGTGAGGGAAAGAGCAGTTTGCGAATATACAGGGAAGTGATTCCAAAGATGGAGCAGCAAGTGAGAAAGGAAAAGCTGAGCCAAGGAAGATGAAACCCTTGGTTGATTACCAAGCCCAGAATAGAAGACTTGTTTCAGCTCTAGTTTTTATTCTCTCAGATTGCTATATTTCAGAGGGGAAATTGTGGACAAATCTTTTCTTTAATGTCATTGCTTCTAATATCACTCCCTTCTTGAAAGCCCTGACATGTGGAGAGTGGGTGGGAAGAGGAAGAACTATTATTATGCTCAAATTTGTCCTTCAGTTTCCTGAAAATTTCTTCTCTAAGGAAAGCAGCTTTGATGTTAGCATCTCAGACTCAGGGTGCTTTCACATATATTTTAAAATGACTTGGGAGGTGTGTTGCAGTTTAACCTATTGCCAAGTAGCTAAGGCTGCTTTATCTGCTTTGAATTTCTGTTACAAATCTTTTCAGCTTGGTCTGCAATATCCTCATGGGAAATGTGACCTCATTTCATCTTACTCTAGGCATTAATTCAGTAAGGGAAGCCAGGGAGGCTACAGACTACCCAAATGATGATTATACAATAAATGTCTGGACAAGCACACACTCCACAATGACCTTATTAGCAGGTTAAGCAGAAAAATGCTGAATCCCACCCATGGTTAGAATCATAGAATCATAGAGTTGGAAGAGACCACAAGGGCCATCCAGTCCAACCCCCTGCCATGCAGGAACTCAAAATCAAACCATCCCCGACAGATGGTCATCCAGCCTCTGTTTAAAGACCTCCAAAGAAGGAGACTCCACCACTCTCTGAGGGAGTGTGTTCCAGTGTTGAACAGCTCTCATTGACAGGAATGCCTCCTAATGTTGAGGTGGAATCTCTTTTCTGGTAGCTTGCATCCATTGTTCCGAGTCCTATTCTCTGGAGCAGCAGGAAACAAGCTTGTTCCCTCCTCAATATGACGTCCCTTCAAATACTTAAACAGGGCTATCATAGCCCCTCTTAGCTGTCTCTTCTCCAGGCTAAACATACCCAGTTCCCTAAGTCGTTCCTAGTAGGCCATGGTTTCCAGACCCTTCACCATGTTAGTTGCCCTCCTCTGGACACACTCCAGTTTTTCAACATCCTTTTTGAATTGTGATGTCGAGAACTGGACACAGTATGCCAGGTGGGGCCTGATCAACACAGAATACAGTGGCACTATTACTTCCCTTGATCTAGATCAGGGACAGGCAACCTTTTTGAGACCTGGGCCGGTCTCAAAAAGGTTGCCGCTCGGCTGGGCCAAGGGGGGGGAATGGCGGAGCGTGCGCGCACACGCGCGCGCACACCCTCCTCCTGCTTGCGCGACCCCCCCACGCACGCTGCTGGTGCGGCCACTACCGCGGCCGCCGCCGTAGCGCGCACCGCCGCAGCTGCATGGCGCGTGCACGGCTGCCATTTTGGAAGCCAAAATGGCGGTCGCGACGCGTTTGTGCATGTGCAAAAGTATCGCGCATGTGCAAATGCGTCGCAACCGCCATTTTGGTTTCCAAAATGGCGGCCACGACAAGCGTGCCCGAAAACGCTCCCCGGCAGCAGCGTGCGGCGGCAGCAATGGCGGCAGCCTTCGGACGGGGCCGGTAAGTCCGGGGCCCGGGGCCTTAACTGGCCCCCGGGCCATAGGTTGCCGGTCCCTGATCTAGATACTATACCTTTATTAATGCAGCCTAAAATTGCATTGGCCTTTTTAGCTGTGGTATCACAATGTTGCCTCATGTTCACCTTGTGGTCTACTTGGACTCCTAGATCCCTTTCACATGTAGTCTCATTAAGTCAGGTGTCCCCCATCTTATATCTATGCATTTCATGTTTTTTGCCCTAAGTGCAGTACCTTACATTTCTCTGTGTTGAAATTATTTTTTTTTATTTATTTTTTTAGCTTTGGCCCAGCTTTCTAATCTATTCAGGTCATTTTGAATTTTCATCCTGTCTTCTGGGCTTTTAGCTGTTCCTCCTAATTTGGTGTCATCTGCAAATCTGAGAAGCATGCCCCCTGTTCCTTCATCCAAATCATCCAAATCATTGATAAAGAAATTCCAAGAAATGTTCTTCTTCTTAAGAGTATTGTAAAAAGGGAATTTCTTTTCTATGAAGCTGAATGAAAAAGGTTAAGAAGGTGATACCAATGTTCAGTTCACACATATGCAAATTCTTCTGTTCTTCAATAGTTTTAAAAATCACTTAGGTATTGTGCTGGTTCTTTACAGGATTACAAGGGACAGGCTCTACTATGTATCTAGATACTTTTTAAAAAATAGACCATGTAAAAAGTTTACCATGAGTTTACCATGTAAAAATCAAAACAGAAAACAGAAGGACTGTTGATAGAAAACAAAGAACAGGGAAATCCATTTGAAAATGCCAGAAGGGTTTGTTTGTTTGTGTTTGGTTGGTTTTTTTAAAGTTTATATCAGGCATTTAAATACAGCCTGTGGCCCTGTACAGACTGGCCAAAAGGGCTGGCCTGGGGGTGGAGTCAGGGTATGGAGACTGCATGCTGGCTGCCCTAACTCCACCTTGATGCCGCTATCATGCCATGCACCCCACTGCACAGGGGGTGGCATCAGGGCACTCTCTTGGCACAGTGTTCAGATATGCTGTGCCAAAGGAGCACAGAAAAGCCACCACCACAGCAGCAAGGGAGGCTTTTTGCTGCTCCGAAAAGGAGCGGCATTTTCCAGCTCTTTTTGAAGAGGGATCGTGCCAGATCAGGGCCACAGCGTGCAGTTGCCACAGTCCTGGTCCAGCAAAGGAAGGGGCAGCAGAATGTTGCCCCTTAGGGGCCATCTGTTTAGCCCCTGAGTCAGGGTGACTTTTGCTGGGTGCTTTTGATGGAATACATCTTGTGTAACCTCCATTATAACTTTGGCTTTAACCTGGCTCTACACCATCACCAATTCCATTTCTTGGATTTATAAATAGTTCATTTTGGTTGGAAACTTGGAAGTCAATATTCATGGCAGAGTTGGGAAGGCATTCTGAGAGGCAGAGCGGAACAGTCAGAAGTCAAATAAATATAAGGAAGATGATATTGCGACATAGCACACCTGCATGACTTTGGGAGGCACCATGCTAAATCCCCAAAAAGCTGAGCAAAGGCTCAGAGTTTAGGTTCTGCATGGAATCGTACATCTAGGACCATGTAGTAACCCAACAGAGATCCAGTGTAGTATGGTGGTTTGAGCTCTGGAGACAAGGATTCAAATCCTGGCTGGCCATGTAAACTCATTGGGTGACCTTGGGCAAGTAACAGTCTCTCAGCCTCTAGGGTGGCAATGGTAAACCCCCTCTGAAGAAACTTTCCAAGAAAACCCTATGATAGATTCACCTTAGGGTTGCCATAAGTTGGAAACAACTTAAAGTCACACAAAAACAAAGTCACCCAGTGCAATCATTTCAGTAGGGCTTTTCAACATCTGAGTGGTCACTGGCAACTTCTGTCCTGTAGTTGCCCACTCAAGCCTGTTGTGAAGCTGAGAATTGGGACAATGAAGGCTGCTTCTGCTAGGGAATTAGCTTGCCATTTCTGTGCTATGAGACTTGTTCTGCCATTTGGCAAGACTGCTTGGTGCTCCTGTTTAAAGTGTTGGAGCTACTGCTGCTGCCATGATGCTCTGGCAATTTACATCTGCCTACAGTGAAGGTAGAGCACTGTTGATTTGTGTGATGTAAATGTAGATGTAGCAGAGATCAGAAGACTGCTTCCTTTCATCAGCCATCCTGGAAATGCTGTTCTCTGCATTCCCCTAACAGCTTTAGTTTTCCATGAAGACACAATTGTAAATCCAAAGTAAAGCTTTATTGTTGCATAGTAAAAACAGAAAAGAACTATGTACAATCCATCTTGCAGATGATAGAAAACATAGGATCACAACTTGTTGCTGTTAAGTTGAAAAGCATGGCAAGTTCTAACAAAGAGAACAAAGGAGCCCTTGGTCCAACCCATAACTCCACCTCCTAGGTGGCAACCTACATAATGATAGGATGATCAGCTTTATCCCAGCCTCTAGACCAGCCCCTAGCTGTGTGTCACTCCCCACACAGCTCTGATTACAATCAACAACCACTTCAATCTGCATTGCAGTTGTCTCAACTACCTTTGGAGAAAAGTAGGAAATAAATAACTAAATAAATATTACCACTGTGAACTAAATCTAGCAAATGAAGGAAGTGATGCAGGTGATAACTGAATATATATCTTCAATGACAATACATGATTTAAGCACGGTAATTGGAGAATACTTGGCAATTTTTTATCTATTTTTTTACCAAGTCCCAATCTCTCCTCCCATACCACATCAGATGACCTTGGTGCCTTCCTTATGAGTCGTGTTGTAAATACACTGACTGGCTTTTTCTCACATTATTTTATGTCTGAACCACCAATTTGGTCCAGATTGATTTGGACCATGTCAATCTAGTTCCTAACTGAATAATGCAATATGATCTAATCTCAGCCTGGTATGAATCAATTCAAATTATTCCAGTTCAGTTTGGGATTTTACCAGCTTGGTACAGACCTAGTACATATATTAAGTACACATTTGGTTAATACAAATTGATTTGTTGTTGTTGTTAATTTAGTTTAATTCATTATATATATTTTTCATTGTTTGCATGGAATCTCTTTTCTGTTTTGCAAACTTAGTGTTTCCTTTTTGTCTGTGTCTTATCAATGCAAATCAGAAGGACACATTAAAATAGATATGATTTCCCCCTTGGACTAAACTAAGGCAAACATGGCAGTAGTTGTTAACTCTAGACAAGGGATTTTGGCTCAGCATTATGACAAGATAACAAAAGGACAAAGCTTAAACATTGATAATAAAATTATGGCTGAGTTCACATAGCACTTTGAGGAAAACAATTGGTATGATGGCAAAGCATCCAGGTCATATAAGCTGTCTTACAAGAGATGATATTAAAAGAGACAGTGATGGAAAAGGCTGCACCACATAAGAATTCCCAGAAAGATGCTCCACTTATTTTATATCTGGACTAGTTAAAAAAATAAAAAATGTTGCAACAATAGTATAAAATATTTCTTATAGGAAGGCATTTCATTACTTTTCTCCTATGGATATTGTCCAATTAGTATCACCTTATCAGGCCAATCCAAATCAGCCCAGCTCATTCTAGAGAGAAAAACAAAAGAAACCTCTTTAAATTCAGGGCATTTTCAGATGTACATATTCTCTTTTTCTGCTTGAGGATATAATACTTCTTGATTCTTCTGTTAATTTTATCTGTTTGGGGCCAGTAATTGGGTTGTTCCAATCCAAACAAAGCTGACAGATGAATTATTATTATTATTATTATTATTATTATTATTATTATCAAAACAGCTGTAATGTTACTAGTGATGTACTGTATATTATAGTAATCCTGGGAATATCATCACCAACATACTTGCATGAAAAGTTGAAATCATCACCATTCTCTCAGCTTGGCTATTCATTTCTCTATTTTGTTTCTCTGTAGTCTTATAAATAGTATAAATGTACTTTTAAATCTAAACTAATCTGATCTTATGTTATCTTATTTATATACTGCCATTCTGCAGATGTGGGATCCAAAGTGCCTTATCCAAAAATGATGTGTGTGTGTGTGTGTGTGTGTGTGTGTGTGCATACACATGTGCACATGTAAAATCCTAATGACAAAATTTTATTAGCTATGTTAGAAAGTAAAGTTAGAACATCAATATTTAAAACACTATAAAATCCTGAAAAGAGACCCCATAACAATACAGATAAAAGTGCAGCAAAACCTTAAAAAAAAAAAAACTTTTGGTGCACATTCAGTTCCTCAGAACATGCCCATTTAAGTGTGTGTGTGTGTGTGTGTGTGTGTATCTTTACCTTCTTTAGCTTCTGGTGGAAGAAAAAGGGGCAGCGTAGCCTCCCATGGCAGGCAGTTATACAGTATCAGCGCAGTCATCAAGAAGGCATTCTCTTATATCCTTACCAGACAAGCCAGTGTTAACAGTGAAGCCAAGGGAAACCCTTCCTCCTAACTCATATAGGGAGCTTGCTTAAGTCATATAGGGCTTTATAGTTCATAATCAGCACTTTGAATTTGGCCTGGAAAAACTTATCAAGTGAAGCTGTTACAACAGGGGAGTTATGTGTTCTCTGTAATGAGCTCCAGTCAGTACTCTGATGGTAACATTTTGGACCTACTAAAGTTTCCAACCAATTTTGAAAGTCAGCCCCACATAGAGTGGAATACAGTAATCTAAATGGAATGCACTCAAGGCATGTGCCACTAGAGCCAGATTTGACATTGGCACACTAGTTTTCACTGTGTAGACGCACACAGAATAATAATAATATAATAATAATAAAATTTATTTATATCCCGCCCAATGGTACACCAATCCGGGCGGCTTATAAGTTTAAAAGTACAGTCCAATAAAACATATAATACAAAGGACACCCCCCCTTAAAACAGTATCAAATCAAATCATTTAAAACATCAAACAATAATTAAAACCTAATGCCAAAATTAACTAAAAGCCTGACTCAACGTTCCTTCCATCAATGATGGAGCCACGTGAGGAACGACAGTTGTGCAGGAGTAGTTGTCCGAGGGGGGATGGCTCGTCTAAGGAAGATAACTAGTCTGGAAAGGCCTGCCGGAAGAGATCCGTCTTGACAGCCTTTTTAAAGCTGTCTAAAGATGTTAACAGACGGATCTCGTCCTGCAGGCCGTTCCAGAGCTTAGGGGAGACGACTGAAAAAGCCCTCTGGGAGGTAGCTGCGAGCCTCGATTTCTGAGGCTGCAGCAAGTTCCTCCCGGAGGACCGAAGTGCGCGGGGAGGATTGTATGGGAGAAGGCGGTCCCTGATATAGCTTGGACCCAAGCCATTTAGGGCTTTAAAGGTAATAACCAACACCTTGTACTGGGTCCGGAAACTCATAGGCAGCCAGTGGAGGGACCTCAGAACCGGAGTAATGTGGTCCCTCCAAGATGTCCCTGATACAAGCCTGGCTGCCATATTCTGTACTAGTTGAAGTTTCCGAACCAGGCACAAGGGTAGCCCCATGTAGAGTGCATTGCAGAAGTCGAGGCGGGAGGTTACCAACGCGTGCACCACAGCCTCGAGATCCTCTACTTCCAGAAAAGGGCACAGCTGGCGTATCAGCCAAAGCTGATAGCAGGCGCTCCTGACCGTCGCATTCACCTGATTAGTCATCAGGAGCGACGAGTCAAGGAGCACCCCCAGACTGCGAACACAGTCACTGGAGGAGAGTGTGACCCCATCCAGGACTGGAGGTTGCAACCCAATTCTTGGTTTCAGGGCCGCTACAGTGAGCACCTCCGTCTTGTCTGGATTCAGTTTCAATCTGTTTTTCCTCATCCAGCCCATTACCGCCCCAAGACATTCATTGAGAGAAGAGATGCCATTGGAATTCGAGGCCGACGAACGAGACACGGAGAAATAGATTTGGGTGTCATCAGCGTACTGATAACTCCCAGCACCATAACTCCGTATTATCTCACCCAGCGGCTTCATGTAGATGTTAAATAATATCGGGGACAAAATAGCTCCCTGAGGGACCCCACAAGTGAGGTCTCTCTTACCGGAGCTACAGTCCCCGAGCAGCACCCTCTCGGACCGACCCAAGAGGAAGGACCGGAACCACTGCAAAGCAGTGCCCCCGATACCTAACCCCTTCAGGCGGCCCAAGAGGATGCCGTGATCTATTGTGTCGAAAGCCGCTGAGAGGTCTAGGAGCACCAACAGGGTCACACTACCCTGTCGATGCTCAGACGCAGATCGTCGGTCAAGGCAACCATGGCAGTCTCAACCCCAAAGCCTGTCCTGAAACCGGTTTGAAATGGGTCTAGATAATCGGTTTCATCCAAGACTGCCTGGAGTTGAAGAGCAACTGCCCTCTCAATCACCTTGCTCAAAAATGGCAGAAACCTGGCCTCCCAGCTCAGATCTGGTTCCAGGAGTAGAACCAAACAATAAATTTAAGATTTCCAAGAAGTGTAAATCCATCCAGCACAGATTGAATCCCTGTTCCTTTATCTGCCTCTCAGATAACCAGAACATCCTGTGTGTTGTCTGGATTAAGATTCAATTTGTTCATCCTTATCTACTTACAGCAGACAGTATAAATAAATGTGCAATATAATTTTTAAAAAGGTAGTGGGGTGTATGTGTGTGCATGTCTATGTGCATGTGCATGCACATGTGCATCTGCATATGCACATATATATGGCAAAGGGGACACTTTTGTAATACTTAACACTGTCTATTTAACAGAAGACAGACGAAAAATGAAAAATGGGGAAAAATATCCAAATCTTTGGACAAAGACATCACCACAGATTTAAATGAACAGATCATTACGAATGATGCAAAACCTTACTAAGAGAAAGAGAGAGAGATGATCTCTGTATAAATCTAAATTCCAATGCACAATGTTTTATATGCAAAGCCAACTATCCAGGACAACCTTTTGTCTCATGTAATAATACAGCTACAGAGAGGATGTCTATATGTACTAATATAAATTTACAGAAATTGGAAGTGCTGCCATTACTTTCAAGGGTGGGCCCGCCTGAGGTTGGATAGACCCCTGCCATGAGATCAGGGGGTTTGTCTATTCTGTGTCCTGGTTGATCACAGGTGGGCCCACTCTTAAGAGGCAGTATACTGGGTGGTCTGTTCGTAGAACTCCTGCAGGTACTGATGTGGCAGTAGCAGTTCTGTAGACATGTCATTCCTTTCAACTGTGCTGCACAACTGTTCTTTGTTTGGTTTGTCCCATAGATACATATTCAATGAAAACAAGGTATTTAAGAAAGTATAAGATTTCACTATTCACCTTGTCTTCACTATTTTCACTACTGCAGTGAATGCTGATAATCATGTTCAGTGGTCACACCCTCCTCCATTTGTAGCACTGCAAAAGTGTGGCCAAATTGAAGGAGACATTTTGTAGAGAATCACAGTGAAATCCCATGCATACATTTTCATGCATGTAGATTACACTGATTTTGAGGAGACATATTTCCCAACAATATGTAGAATTGGGAGGATGAGAAACTGAAAAGGATAAAGGGAAGAAAAACTACAAGTTCAACATGTTCACAATCTGTTTTAGGAAAATTTTATTCCAACAAAACTTGTAGGATGTGTTATGATTTTAAGCCTAGACATGAATAAGAACAGGAGAGACTTATTCTAGACACATTTTGCTGGTCTGCCATATTACTGTAAGAGAATTTATAAGGTTGAGACTCTGTCTAATCTATGTGTAGCACATTCCTCCTTGGAACAGCACACTTTTTAATGGCTTTCTCCATTGTATCCTTTTTTGTGCATAGGCTTGAATTCCTCAAAAGAACACCTTAGTACAAGGCTACACTATTGTGTATTTGGAAGATGGTACATTATAGAGAAAGTACTTAAACCTCCCACTGTCCTGATTTGGAAGAGGTAGTCTTGATTCATCCTCTGTCATCTCACTTTTCAGCTGCTTTCAAACATCCTATTTCAAACATCCAATTTTCTTTTCTCCTTTTTCCACTTCTCCCCTGAACTGAGTTCAAAGTGCAAAAATAGTTTTCACTCAATTAACTGAGTGGGGGGTGGGATGGAAAGGAAAGGCCAGAATCTATATGAGAATTGACCTAGATGCTACAGAAAATATCAGTGTATAAGTCTTGTGTATGGTGCAATAAACATTTATCAGTTTTTAAAGTATTTAACTTATCCCAAAGTTGCTTTCTAAAATGGTATCAAATATAGACTTTAATCCATAAAAGAAACATAGAGTCTTTGCTTATTTTTTTATATATTTCTGAATAAATTATTTAAAAGAAATAATAGTCTACAGTATATCTTGCTGCTTGCAAACATTGATTCTTTTAGGTCAATATTTTGTTCAAAAGCACCCAGTCTTCTATAAAGATATCAAGCATACAATATTCTGTGGTTTATCTTTTGCCAATTTAATAGATTTGTTTTAGATAGTTATAATTCAAGATAAACATTCACCCTCTATCAATCGGTGATTAGAAGTGCTTACTGCTTAAAGCAGGGGTAGGCAACCTTTCCCCTTTAAAGGCCGAGGGACTTCAGCTCCCAGAAGCCTATAATAATAATAATAAATAGTCCCATGTTGGCCAATAGCTCCTGGGATTCTGGGAGCTGAAGTCCCTCAGCCCTTAAAGGGGAAAGGTTGCCTACCCCTGGCTTAAAGTATGCAAGAACACATATTTTATAGATGCCAACTCCAAGAAAATATATTCTTGGAAATGTGGTCAGTTTATATTACTGCATATGTTTAGCCTATTTTTAGGTTTACAAGAAGGGATTGCTTTTGTTTTTTCAGTTCCTACATAAATGATAATGTTGAGCATTTGTCTGGTTTGCCATATTTCTTCTTTAAAATTATCTTGGCTCTCTGCAAACAAATGATACAGCACAGTGGGAATCATGCAGCTCTGCAGATTTTGCTGGACTTCAAGTCCAGCAGTAGATTGTCTCCCTCTCTTCTATACCCCTTCCTTTTATACTGCACATTGCAGAGAGGCACTTCATCTGTCCCACGAAATTTTTTGCTAGGATCTTCAGTAAGCTAAAAAGGGGGCAGGTTAAGAGAAACCGTATGTCAGGGAGGAGGGAGAGAAAGCAAGTGAAAGGCTTTTGGAAGGCTGGATGAGAAATGTAACATTAAAAAATTCATGCAACTATTTTGTTTCCTCCCAGATGTGGGAGATATCGACAAAGGAAGTGGGGAATAAAATCATGGATGATATTTTTTAGCATTAGGCTTTTCGTTCAGGCCTTTTATTTAAACTAAAATGATGATTTAACATAAACATATTAGTTCTTTTTCCTCCTTCAGCTCTAAATGCAATTGGAGTAGATTTCTATCTTAAACCCACTTTTATATGGGTCTCAAATTTTAAGGGTATATATATATATATATATATATAGTAGAAATTATGCATTTTGAATCCACTTTAGCTGCCACAGCTACACCCTACAGAATCTTGGGATGTCTAGTTTGGTGAAGCAATATCATTTTTTGTCATAGAAAGCTAAAGACCTTGTAAAACTACAAATCCCAGGATTCCATGGGATAGCACTTCATCACTTAAAGTGGTTTCAAACTGCATTATTTCTACAGTGTAGATGCCTCTAAGCCACTTATGAGATAGTTTGGAATAAGTCCAAATTAGGTTCTTGAAAATTATTATCAACTCTTACCACTTCAACTCCTGCTAATTTATATCAAACCAAATAAGCTATTGTTTCGTTCAGTTTGTTGCATATTTATTTTTTTATTCTTAATTGTTGGAAGAAGTTTCTTTTTAGTGAATTGGGCCATTTTTTTTAATACCAGCTTATCCTGAAATGACAAATTCTTCATGGAAAGGATTTATTCTTTCTGTTATACCCAGTTAGGTTATTTTGTGATATCCATCTAAGGGCTTTAGGGTGGGAATCTGGAAAAAGTCAGATAAAAGAGAAGCTGCTGGATATAGTTTAGCAGATTGAAAATACCACTATCTCTTCTTCCAAAATAGCCCCACTAGAAAAGTTTTCTTGATTTACCTTATAATTTACTCATGTACTTCAAAAGATATTTCTGACTTTAATTATAGGTATGAATTCACAAGAGCTCCATTTAATCTATTGTTGCCAATAGTCCTGGATGGAGGATACAAGAAAATTCTTTATCTGGGAGTTTGAAATTTATTTTATCTGAGAGTTTTTCTGGTTGTAACCAACCTTTCAACCCTTTACTTGTGTAACAGGAAAGTGAACCAAGGGATGCATAGCACTGTGATTTGAACGTTGGACTATGGCTTTGGAGACCAGATTTTAATTCCCTGCTCAGCCATGAAATCCCACTGGATGACTTGGAGCAAGTAAGAAATTCCTAGCCCTCAGTATACCCTGTTTAGGTTCACCGTAGGGTCAGTATAAGCCAGAAATGACTTATAAGGCACACAATAACAACAACAGCAATTGAACACACATGCACTCCTTAGTTCACTTATATGTTTTACCGTGTAAGCCACCCTGGTTGTGTTACACAGAGAGGCGGGATACAAATAAATTTTATTATTATTATTTTATTATTACATGCACACACTTCCATTGGCTTATAGCTGTATGTAGATAAGGAAGAGCATAATAATAATAATAATAATAATAATAATAATAAGTGTCCCATCCCACAAAGTAGAGCCATATGTGTCCCCTGGTTCATTAGGGAGCTGGCAGTGATGAAATGGTGGGATGGAAACTGGAGCACCAATAGCAGAAGCCTTGGAGTGAGTCCAACTGAACATGGGCTAGGGCCCATTGGAAGGCCTATACTGAGGCAATGGAGGCAGTGAAGGCCAAGGAGTTGAACAGGAATCCTCCTACAAAACCTTCTGAGTTTGTCCCTCTTGAATCTTGTAGTATTTTCAGTTTGATCCTAGGTTTCTTCCCATTCCCAATAAATTTTGAAATATTCTTATTCCATTCTCGAAATGGTTTCTCAGATGTGATAATTGGGATCATTTGGAATAAGAATAACATCCTGGGTAGGAATGATATTTTTATCATGGAAATTCTACCTAATAGTGATAAGTTTAATTTGTTCCATCTAATCAAATCACTTTTTACCTCATTCCAAATCTTTTTGTAATTTTTCTCGTATAGGTCTGCTGTTTTTCTGGAAGTATTAATTCCTAAGTATTTCACATTATTTTGTATTTTAATTCCCATTAGATCACTCAGTTCATATTCCTTTGTCTTCATCATATTTTTTGTAAGTATTGATGATTTTTCTTTATTAATGTTACAGCCTGTTATGTTTCCAAATTCCTCTATCACGTTAGATACTTCTTTTGCTCTCTCGCATGGGTTGTTTAGAATGATCACTAGGTCATCCGCAAATGCTTTAATCTTATATTGGTAGTTTTTCTTTTTTATTCCCTGGATTTTTTCATTCTCTTTAATTTTTAATACCAATCTTTTGATTACTAATGGAAATAGAAGAGGTGACGGGGCATCCTTGTCTGGTTCCTCTTGTTATTTGAAATGTCTCTGTTTTTTCTCCATTTATTACTACTCTGGCTGTTTGTACCTTGTAAATTTCTTTAATCCAGTTTGTGTATTTTTCACCTAATGCCATTATATCAAAAATTTCAAATTTTTGATATAATGCCAATTTACCGAATCAAATGCTTTTTAAAGGTCTACGTAAATCAATCCCAATTGTTTGTAATTATGGAATTCGTAAAATTCTAGGATATCTAAGATATTTCTCATATTCTCCCACATTTGTCTTTTTGGCAGGAATCCCCTTTGGTCTTCGTCTATCCATTATTCCAAACAGTTTTTTAATGTATTAGCCATAATTGAAGTAAAAATTTTGTAATCTAAATTTAGTAGGGAAATAGGTCTATAATTTCTTGGTTCTAGATTATCCTTCGTTTCTTGGGGAATAACTATTATATCCGCTTTTCTCCAGGATTCAGGAATTCTATTTATCAAGATATCATTCATAATTTGTTTCAATGGTACTACTAGCTCTTCTTGGAATATTTTGTAATATAGTGCTGTGAATCCATCTGGTCCCAGAGACTTCCCTATTTTACAATTTTTGATCACTTCCTTTATTTCGTCCAAGCTTATTTCATCATTTAATTTCTTAAGGTACTCCTCTTTTTTTGAAATTTGCCCTCACCAATATATTTCTTTAACATTTCCCATTCGACTTTTTGCTCTTCATATAAATGTGAATAGAAACTGTAAAAGGTTTCTCTAATTTTGTTTTGTTCTTTATATTCCTTTTCTCCCTCCTTGATCTTAGTTATAATTTTTTTTCTCCCTCTCCTTTCTTAATTTGTAAACTAGCCATTTCCCTGGTTTATTGGAATGCTCAAATTTGTTTTGTTTGGCTACTTTTCTATTTCTCCAGATAATTCAATTGAGACTTGTTTCTGTAATATTTTAATTTCATCTTTTATGTTTTCATTAATAGTTACCCTCTCAAGTTCTTTTTCTTTTGGGGCTAATAAGTTATAAAAAGTGCTTAATTTTTCTCTTTTTCCCCCCTTTAAAGTATCGCATTTTGTTGAATGAGAAAACCTCATATAACTGCTTTCCCTGCATCCCAAATTGTGGCCATTTTTATGTTGTCATTTGTATTTTCACTGAAATAATTTCTAATTGTTGCCTTCTTTTTTAACAATGGTCTTATCCAACAACAGTTCTTCATTTAATCTCCATGAGAATGTCTTTTTGTGTTATTTTAATGTTAGAATTGTAAGATTATGGTCAGATAAGGTTCTTGGTAAGGTTTCTATGCTTTTAATATTGCTTATTAATATTTTGGTCAAGAGAAATAGGTCAATTCTAGATAGAGAATCATGTCCCTCTGAGTAGAATGTAAACTGTTTAGTCCGGTTGTAAAGATGTCTCTATCTATCCATTAAACCCAGATCTTCCATCATATTAAAGAAAGTACCTGGTAATTTACCTTGGTTTTGTTTTACTTTCTTCTCTGATTTTCTATCTAAGATCAGCTCAATCACCCCATTGAAATCTCCCATTACCAAGATTTTATCATAATTGAATCCTGTTATTTTCTCATGGATTTTTTTTGTAAAATTCTTTTTTGTTATCTTGTGGGGAATAGATTCCTATAACTAATACCTTACTTACTTCCCAATTGATCTCTACTCCTATGAAGTGGCCTTCTGTATCTGTAAATATGTCCCTTGAGATTATTTGGGTCTTTACTGTTGATTTTATAGTGATTTATGAGTTAGCAGAGTTCAGTTTGCTGAAATGCCTGGCTGCTGTTCCACAGCCATTTAGCTCACTACCCAGGAATGTAGCAACTCCATGCATTCTCCCAGGCTTGAAGACATAGCAGTAGTTCTAAGCATTCTGTGTAAGTATGTTTATAGAAAACTGCACCTGCAAGCTGAAGACTCTTTTCCAGCTTAGAAACTTTACTCAGAAGAGATTTTCACACATCTGCACATTTCCAGTTTGACTGCATATGCCATCTATATTCCAACATTCCCCTCCAAAATGTATAGATGTGTGTGTGAGTTATGTACAATATTTAAAATTTTCTAGCGCAGTAGCTAAAATTGTGCACTTAAGGTGCCATTCCAACTAGACATGACAATTGTTCATGTCTTTCAATTGTTAAAGCATTTGTAAATATGTCTGTGATGTTATTTCTGGTATCTATATATTGCAAACGTACAACTCCATTTTGAACTAATTCTCTGACCTTCTGATACCTCACACCAATGTACTTTGTCCTGCACTTCAGATTCTCAGCCTCTGACATCGCAATGCATGATTGTGAATCTTCATGAATCAAAACAGGCCCAGAACAATTCTCACCTTAATCTTGAAGTAGCTACTTAATCCACTGTATCTCATTAACTATTTCTGACAAAACTGCAAACTCTGCTTCACTTGTACTCAATGCTACACAATTTTGTTTTCTACTACGCCAAACTATTGGACTATCTCCAAACTCTATCAACAATCCAGTGACTGATTTTCTATTATGTTGCTCTGAGGCAAACGAACTGTCCACAAAACATTCAAGCTGAACTAAGCTTTTCTGTATCACAAGCTTTTTGTCTTTACTACCTTTCAGGTACCTTAACAAATGTTTCACTGCTGTCCAATCCTCAACTTTCAGACTGTTTGCTTTTCTGCTAAGCACCCCAAATGCAAACATAATATCTGGCCTAGTGTTGGAATAAGGATGGGTTATACAGTCAAAGGTGAAATGTAGAGATGTGTGTGTGGAATTTTCCTCATGAGAACAACATCTAGACAAACAAAGACAAATTGGTCCAGTTGGCCAGGGAGTCATAACATGAACAGTTTTTAGCTGGGAAACAGGAGCAACAGATAATGAAAATTCAAAACAATATGAGATCATGGGAAAGGAGTCACATGGGTGGATGATGGACAGCAAGGGGCTGGGTTAGAATACATCATACAGGCAACATCCAATCAGCATAGGGTTAACACCCAGGAGGTGGCGTAAGGACAGGGCCCAGAAAACTCTTTGTCTATAATTGTTTATATTTTATGCTTTCTTTGTGTGTGTGCACGCTCCGCAATGGATTTAACCATGGAGTTAATTTCTGGACTATAATATGCTTATATTGCTTTTACAATGTAACTTCTGGATCTGGAAACATGGATCTGTAACTCTTCTGTTCTACCACATCAGCAAGATGTGATCCTATGGTGGACTGTACATTTTTCTTTGCTTATTTTTATTTTATGGAACAATAAAGCTCTACTTTGGATCTACATGATTTTGTCTGCATGCTTTTAGCATGAGATGGCTGATGAAGGAAGCTGATTTCCTAGCTCTGCTGCATTTCAAGCACACCAATAAATCAACAATGGTTTATCGGGCCCAGAAAGAGTTTTTGTCTTCTGTGAGAGCTGGATTTATGGCCTCTCAGACACGTCTTCAGCAGTGCAGAAGGGAAGCGGAGGAGTGTTCCAGGAATGGCATGGTTTCTGGAATTCGTCAGCCGTGAGTAGAGCAATGCTTTTCTGCATAGTTTCAAGGAGCTGTCTGGCCGTTTGGCTGAATGCAAAGGTTTTTTTTTTTTTTTAAAGAACTGAGTTCTGACCTGTGCATTTTTAAAGAGACAGATTTTCCTCAAAGAGGCTGGAGGGTGGAAAGCTGCTAAGAGACTCTTTTGTGTAACAAGTGTGAATCACAATGGAAGCAGTTTTCAAAATTGACAGACAGAATTATCCTTTGTGGAGCCTATACGCAAAAGTCCTACTAGTGAGGGAAAATCTTTGGATGATAGTCCGAGATGGTCTGCCACAGGTGCCTACTCCAATGGATACAGAAAGAAATGAATGCACCTGCGCAACCATCCATCTCATCTTATCAGATGCACAGTTAAACTATGTAAGGGAGAAAACTGTGGCTAAGGACATTTGGGATTCCCTGAGGGATATTCACCAGTCTGCTTCAGCTTTAGCCAAAATGATGTGGTGCAAGAGACTGTATGGGCAGAAAATGGAGAAAGGTCAATCTCCAGAACAACATCTGGAAGTAATGAGGGACTTGTTTACCCAAGTACAAATGAGAGGTGTTGAAATTCCTCAAATTCAGAAGGCATATATTTTTCTGGGGTCTCTTTCATTGAATTATGACAACATTTTGCATGGTTTGCAAGGAGTGCCTGAAGCACAAATTACTATGGAGCTTGTGGCTTCTAGGGTTCTTGAAGAAAGCCAACGCTGGAGATTTGAAGCAGGACAATGCAAACAGGCGTCAGCAGCTTCAAAGTCATCAAAAACTACAGAGGGAGTTTCCAGAGAGATGCAGGCGGAATAGGCAGCTGTTTTCAAGAAAAACAGCTTCTACTGCAAAAAGGCAGATCATTTAAAGAAGGACTGCAGGACTGCAGGAAGTTACAAGTTCTTTATTACGACCAATCAGTCAGCACAGCATTACAGTAAACACATCTTAGATGTGTACAATGGTTCCTTACAGGAACTTATACACCCTTTATAAAATACACTACGGCTGTACCCCCTGAAACTTAATATATTAACAATTGCATTGAGGCAATGATAATGATAGTGGTAAGAATAAAAACAGTATATGAATTAAAATACAGATTAAAAATTAAGCTATATTTTAACATTTTCAGTCACATTGAACTAAACTATAATAGATTGTACATTTATCAAATGGGGTCGTGTTTTACAAACAATATAGCAGAATTTGGCCATCATATGAGAAACCTTGTATTCATTGTTATCTAATAAAAAGCGCAAATAGAAAGAATCAGATTTACCTGGAAACTTATTTAGTAACGGGCTAATCAATTGATGACGAGCATCCCTATAAAATTGACAATAGAGTAGGACATGCTCATTTGTTTCAACGGCACCTGAACCACAAGGACATAAACGCAATTCAAAAGGTACTTTTTTAAATCTACCGGACTGCAGGAAATTTGCAGAAGACAAGAAGAAGACTCAACAACAACCCAGAGACTTTGAGGGCAACAAAGGAACTGTAGTTGTTACACAGGGCTGTGACAGTGTGACTCAACAAGTGGTGAGCCAAGCCTGGATCCTGGATTCTGATGCCACCACACATATGATAAACAATTCTGAGCTACTCAGAAACAAGAAACCCTCCACAGTGAACTCTTTTGCTCTAGCTGATGGGGCAGCAAGAGAAATCCACAAAATGGGAACTGTCTGCATTCCTGGTTTTTGTAAAACTTTTGATAATGTTTTGCATGTGCCTAAATTACAAAACTGTTTAGTTAGTGTGTCTGCTTTGACTACAGAAGGGTATACACTGCAATTTGTGGGGGACGAATGCATAATTTCCAAAGATGGGGAAGTTTGTGCAAAAGCGTTAAAAAAGACAGAATGTATTATATGGTAGATAAGGCAGAATGGGCAGTTGTACAAAATGTGCCTTTGCATTCAAACTGTATTCATTATTTTCATAGAATAATGGGCCATGTTGGTTTTAAGAGTTTGTAAATCCACTTCAAAGGAGCTTGGTAAATTATTACACTTCTAACCAATAGTCACTCCAGACAAGCTGATGGCAGGGAGGAAGAAAGAAGTAAGGAGGAACAACAAGGGCAGGGAAAGTCCATATCTTTCTGTCTATAGGCCTTTGCAGACTGATAGAAATAGTGCAAATTGAGTCCAGTTTAACTGCCCTGGCTCAGTGCTAGGGAATCATGGGAATTGTATTTTTTTCTGAGACATTGAACCTTCTCTGTCAGAGAGCTCTGGTGCCACAATAAACTACAGTTCCCATGATTCCCTAGCACTATCAGAGCAGTTAAAGTGGATTCAATTTGCACTATTTCTGGCAGTTTGCAAAGGTAAGTCTCTTTTTTGATTTTCTAGTTCCACTTAGATCAGAGTTGATAGTTTTTGTTCTTTGTCTTTGTCGTTTACTTTCTCTCCTCTCTTTCTGTTGTCTAATGTCCAAACTTTCTTTTATGTTAAATGTTCTACTGTCGCAGTGTTTCAGTGCACCATCGCCATTTTTCTGTCACCACATTTTCTCCTTATCTCTTTTTTACCTCAGGTCTGGTCTCTCTCAACCCCAGCAAGCTTGCCTTGCATTATAGAACAGTATTTTTCAGGATAAGTTTAAGTTCAAGAAAGTTCAACACTGCTATTCAGTGGAATTTGCTTACTTGTAACGTAACAGGCTATAAATCAAGGAGTGAAGGCATTTTTGCTTTCTTCTACAGCTGCTCAACCATGGCTGCAGTTTGCTCTCACACCCCCACCACCTTTGCACTTTCACTTACTGCTTTCTTGTCTTTGCACTGATGCCTGGGGTTTAGGGTGTTCTCTGTGAGCCCTTCTGCTTCCTCCATTATTCAGGAGGTAGTTTTGATTGTTTGGTTTTATTTTGTACGATCTAGCTCTCACAGTGAGCGATCGCTCTCCAAGACAGCTCAGAGATGCGACCTTTGTGCCTCCATTCTCCACTGGAAGTTCTGAGTCTGTGAACATTTAGAAAGGGATGCCATAACCACAAAAAGCCAACATGGGTTTCTCAAAAACAAGTCATGCCAGACTATTCTGGTCTCTTTTTTTGATAAAATTACCAGCTTGCTAGATGAAGGGAATGCAGTAGACAAAGCATATTTTGAGTTCAGTAAGACTTTTGACAAGTCCCCCATGATATTCTTGCAAACAAGATAATAAAATGTGGGCTAGACAATATAGCTATTAGGTGGATTAGTAATTGGTTGACTGGCTGAACCCAAAGGGTGCTCAGCAATGGCTCCTCTTCATCCTGGAGAGAAGTGACCAGTGGGGTGCCACGCGGTTCTGTCCTGGGCCAGTGCTATTTAACATCTTTGTCAATGACTTGGATGAAAGAATAGAATGCTTCTCAAATTTGATATGACATCAAATTAGGAGGAATAGCTAATACCCCAGAAGACGGGATGAAAATTCAAAATGACCTTAATAGATTAGAAAGCTGGGCCAAAGCTAACAAAATGAATTTCAACACAGAGAAATGTAAGGTATTGCACTTAGGACAAAAAAAATGAAATGCATAGATATAGGATGATGGACACCTGGCTTAATGAAACTACGTGTGAAAGGGATTTAGGAGACCTAGTAGACCAAAAGTTGAACATGAGTCAAAAGTGTGATGTGGCAGCTAAAAAGGCCAATGCAATTTTAGGCTGCATCAATAGAATATAGTATCTAGATCAAGGGAAGTAATAGTGCCACTGTATTCTGCTTTGGTCAGGCCCCACCTGCAATGCTGTGTCCAGTTCTGGACACCACAATTAAAAAAGGATGTTGAAAAACTGGCGTGTGTCCAGAGGAGGGCAACTAAAATGGTGAAGGGTCTGGAAACCATGCCCTATGAGGAACGACTTAGGGAACTGGGTATGTTTAGCTTGGAGAAGAGACAGCTAATAGGGGCTATGATAGCCCTGTTTAAATATTTGAAGGGATGTCATATTGAGGAGGGAGCTAGCTTGTTTTCTGCTGCTCCAGAGAACAGGACCCAAAACAATAGATGCAAGCTACAGGAAAAGAGATTCCACCTCAACATTAGGAGGTACTTCCTGACAGTTAGAGCTGTTCAACAGTAGAACACATTCCCTCAGAGTGTGGTGGAGTCTCCTTCTTTGAAGGTCTTTAAACAGAGGTTGGACAGCCATTTGTCACAGATGCTTTGATTTTGAGTTTCTGCATGGCAAGGGGTTGAACTGAATGGCCCTTGTGGTCTCTTCCAACTCTATGATTCTATGATTCTAGGTCATCTGGAGTTTTGGGGTATGGTGTCACCAGTATGTGGATGATGCCCAATTCTTTCCTTCCCATCTGATTCCAGGGAAGCTGTCTCTGCATTGAACCAGTGTTTGCTGTCAGTAATGGACTGGATGAGGCAAACAAATTGAAACTTAATCCAGACAAGACAGAGGTTCTCCTGGTCAGTCATAAGGCAGTTCAGGGAATAGAGGACTTGCTTGTGCTGGATGGGGTTACACTCCCCCTGAAATCTTAGGCTCGCAGCTTGGGTGTGCTCCTGGACTCCACTCTGAGCCTGGATGCTCAGGTTTCAGCAGTGGCCAGGAGTACATTTACACAGCTAAAACATGTGCACCAGCTGCACTCATCCCTTGAGATGTCAGATCTGGCTATGGTAACACATGCTTTGATTACATCCCGTTTGGACTACTGCAACACACTCTACATGGGGCTGCCTTTGGAAACTATCTAGAAACTTCAGCAGATTCATAATGCCGCGACCAGAATGCTGACCGGGACCAGTTACAGGGAGCATGTAACTCCCTTGTTGAAACAACTCACTGGCCACTAGTTCATTTCTGGACAAAATTCAAAGTGCTGGTCATGACATATAAAGCCTTACACAGCTCAGGTCCACACTATTTGAGAGACCGTATCTCTCCATACTGCCCAGTTAAAGGTTGAGACAGGGATGCAGTTAATTCAAGTGAGGGCCTGGAAGTTGATGATAAATTATTGGCTAAAATTCAGTTCTTTCCAGTGGGTTTAACCCAGGGGTAGGCAACCTATCCCCTTTAAGGGCCGAAGGACTTCAGCTCCCAGAAGCCTCAGCCATGTTGACCAATAGTCCCATGTTGGCCAATAGCTCCTGGGATTCTGGGAGCTGAAGTCCCTCGGCCCTTAAAGGGGACAGGTTGCCTACCCCTGGTTTAACCCAATTAGTCCTAATAGATAATTTTCCTTCACCCTGGAAACAAGTAGTAGAATATAAACTGGCTTCTTATGGACTATCTCCTTTATTCTTGTTATCACTAGATAATTACCTAATTATGAAGCCAAACAAATAGTTACTCAAAGAATAAAGGATATGGAGATCCAGAATGAACTTAGTAGGCTCCCAGAACACAATAGAATTTGGATAAATAAGGTAGTATGGGAACCAGCAAGATGTCTACAAAATTTAACATTTCCTAGGTTAAGAATTGCTTTCTTTAGAGCTAGATTTAATATTCTCCCACCTGCACTACTCCAAGGCAGATTCCACAAAGTTCCCATAACCCAGGGGTAGGCAACCTTTCCCCTTTAAGGGCCGAGGGACTTCAGCTCCCAGAATCCCAGGAACTATTGGCCAACATGGGACTATTGGCCGATTGCCTAGCAGAGGGGCGGGATATAAATTATTATTATTATTATTATTATTATTATTATTATTATTAACATGGCTGAGGCTTCTGGGAGCTGAAGTCCCTCGGCCCTTAAAGGGGAAAGGTTGCCTACCCCTGCCATAACCAATTGCACTTGCCCATGTGGAGAAGTGGAATTAGAAACTATTTTACATGTACTGTTACACTGCAAATTTTATGAGGATGTCAGGTCAATTTATATTGCACTTCTAATAGAAAAATTTCTGTGGCACCCAAATAACTTCTATGTGAAGTATCTACTCCAGGATTTAAATCCTTATATTACATGAACAGTCGCTAAATTCTGTGTTGCTGCAATGAAAATAAGTTCAGACAAAAATATCTCCCTATCTTAAATGTATTATTATTATTATTATTATTTGATTTTTTTAATTGAAAAATTACCAAGAGAAATACAAATTTTGTATTTCATTTTATTTTATTTTATCACATAACATTCTGTTATATAATTTCTAATGTAGCTGGCTCACTCCACAAGGTAGCAAAGATATTAACAAAATCACAGGATAGTGAGTATTTTATTACTGTGTGTTACTTTGTAGTTTACTATTGTACCCATTAACTGTACTTTGTATCCCTTTTTAAAATCTTACTGGTCATTGAACAAATAAAATACACATGTATATCTCCCCATACAAGCCTGCTAGAGCCCTAAGATCTTCAGGGGAAGGCTTTGTCTCAGTCTCACCAAGATCATAGGCTTGCTTGGTGAGGACCCAAGAGATAGCCTTCTTAGTGGCTGCTCCCACCCTCTGGAACTCCCTTCCTCAGGAGGCTAGGCTGGTCCCCTCCCTGCTGGCCTTTTGCTGGCAAGTAAAAATGTTTTTATGCAGGCAGGCATTTGGTATATAATGATTAGTAGTGTGGTTTTTATGGAGCAGGTGGGCTTTAGTTTGTTTTTAACTTGTATATTTTTATGTGATTTTATATTGGGTGTAGATGTTTTTAATTGTTTTTTATTTTATTGAGATTTTACATGTTTTGTCTGTGAGGAGCCTTGGGTCACTCTGGGGAAGAAGGCAACATATAAATCAAATAAATATGTTAGTAATATAAATACAATACATTACATTATAGCTTGAAAGTAACTTTCATTAAGTTTCAATAATGAAGAAGGAAATACTTACTGTAATGATAATGGTAAAAAAAATGGGAGTTAAAACTGCTTCTGGAATTAAATACTTTTTAAAAGTAACCTTTCAGTCTTTGAATATGTGGAGTTTTGTACAAAAAGTGCAAATGCAAAATACTTTTTAATGATTTTGTGCTATTGCCAAATGCTATGTTTCTTTTATTTTCTACTTCTCTGGCAAATTTTGTGTGTAAAAGCATGTGTATGTGTGTTTATGAGAGAAGTGCATTTAAAAACGATGGATTGCCTTTCAGTATTTCTATCTGAATCATTGATTGCTTCATTACCTAAAAATAGAGGCACAATTATTGTACATAGTAAATGCAGAACCTAGCTATGCACAGACAGGATAACTCTGCGCTGACAAGAGAAAATAAAATTCTTTAGAGCATTTACATGTTCTCTTGTTTTCATAAATACTTTTAAGCATGATCAAAGGCTACAGAGGGATTATTAATCACCTAGAATCAGAAGACTATCCAAGAGAATGTTCTTACTGTTAAATGACACACAGTTTTCCAAAGACAACAACTGTATGCAACCATTGTATATAATTCCAAGGGGGAAATTGTTAAGGAGGTTATTGGAAATTAACATCTGTTTGGATGGGTTATCAGTGGAATTTTTATTGGAAGATGGGAATCAACATATTACCAGGCTAATGGCCAATTTCCTGCTGGAAGCTTCAAGATTATGGCTTAAATTTTTATAATAATGATCCTGAAGTTATATTGTAAACATATTTATTTATTGTAAATCTATTGTAAATCCTACTCTTGTATGCCTAATAAAGGTTAAATGAATGAATGAATGAATGAACAACTGGTGAAACAGCTGGAGTGTGCTATATAAGCTGGAAGAACTTGGAAAAGTCTGGGAACTTCAGTAGCATTTTGGGATTCATCTCAGTTTGCAATAATTTATATGTGTAGCTCATCTAAAGTTGGGGTTGCAATTACAGCAGTACTTCAGCATAATCAGAAAGACCTCACAACGTTAGTGAAGCACTCTATGGTTGGATGAAATTAGGGATGTATGAGAAGTTCATTTTAAAACTCTTTGAGTTTTAAATCCCCTGGACAATTAAGGATGCTACCAAATAACTATTTCTTCTTTCAGTACATTATCTAGATAAAATTACTACTTGTAACATTTAACGGGTTAATGTTGCACATTGTTTACTCCTGTGTTGGCTTGTTGCTTTGTTAACTTTTTTTTTAATGATTAAAAACAACAACAACTATGGTTACTAAGGAGGAGAGAAAAAAGTAGGGGAAAGTACATATTATATGAGTGTGGGATATACATTTTTATAAGTAGACCTTATTTCTAAAAGTAAATTTTCATGTTCCTATAAAATATGCATTTGAGTATATAAAACAATGAGACCTCTGACCATTGGACCATATAAAGTGATGTTTATCTTACTTCAGTCTTAAAGTATCAGTATTTTATCAATAGTAAAAGCACGCAAGATTCAATCATGCTGGTGTTTTGTTCCTTCACATTGTTTATCATTTATAGCAGCCCAAAGGTGAACCTATCACAGAGTTTACTTGGCAGGATTTGTTCAGAGGAGGTATGACATTGCCTGTCTGTGAAGTTATGAGAAAGTGAATTACTAAAGGACACCAAGGGGCTTTCCATGACTAGGGGTTGCAGACTGCCAGAAATAGTGCAAATTGAGTCCACTTTTAGGGTTAGTGTTAATGCTAGGGAATCATGGGAATTTTTTTTCCTGAGACATTGAGCCTTCTCTGTCAGAGAGCTCTGGTGCTACAAAAAAATACAGTTCCCATGATTCCCTAACCCTAACCCTAAAAGTGGACTCAATTTGCACTATTTCTGGCAGTCTGCAACCCCCCTAAGTCGGCATATAAGACGCACCCAATTTTAAAGGAGGAAAATCTAGAAAAAAAAGATTCTTAACCAAATACTGTAGTAAAATATTTTATATCAACTGTATAAAGTTAACAGCAGTTTAAGAACAATTTTAAGTTGTAAATTTAAGTTTAAGCCAGCAGCAGGGCCAGGTATTGGACAAATTCCCTGCCCAACTTTCTTGCAAGTCTCCTGTTGCCTTATGGTGACTCCATGCATTTCTTAGGGTTTTCTTAGGCAAGGAAGACTCGAGAAGTGGTTTTGCCAGTTCCTTCCTCTGAAATACAGCCTGCAGCACCTGGGATTCTTTGGCGGTCTCTCATCCAAGGACTATCCAGGGCTGACCCTGCTTAGCTTCCAAGATCAGATGGACTGGTACCTTTGGAGTTTTTAGGCCATTGGCTTATGGAGTAATTTCTGGCTTATTTTGACCCTACCATGAGGGTTTTCTTGGCAGATTTCTTCAAGGGGGGGTTGCCATTTCCATCCTCTGAGGCTGAGAGAGTGTGAATTGGCCAGAGTAATCCAGTGCCTTGGAGTAATTTCTGGCTCATTTTGACCCTACCATGAGGGTTTTCTTGGCAGATTTCTTCGGGGGGGGGGGTTGCCATTTCCACCCTCTGAGGCTGAGATAATGTGATTTGGCCAGAGTAATCCAGTGCCTTGGAGTAATTTCTGGCTCATTTTGACCCTACCATGAGGGTTTTCTTGGCAGATTTCTTCAGAGGAGGGGGTTTGCAATTTCCACCCTCTGAGGCTGAGAGAGTGTAACTTGGCCAGGGTAATCCAGTGCTTTGGAGTAATTTCTGGCTCATTTTGACCCTACCATGAGGGTTTTCCTGGCAGATTTCTTCAGAGGAGGGGGTTTCCAATTTCCACCCTCTGAGGCTGAGAGAGTGTAACTTGGCCAGGGTAATCCAGTGCTTTGGAGTAATTTCTGGCTCATTTTGACCCTACCATGAGGGTTTTCCTGGCAGATTTCTTCAGAGGAGGGGGTTTCCAATTTCCACCCTCTGAGGCTGAGAGAGTGTAACTTGGCCAGGGTAATCCAGTGCTTTGGAGTAATTTCTGGCTCATTTTGACCCCACCATGAGGGTTTTCCTGGCAGATTTCTTCAGAGGAGGGGTTTTGCAATTTCCAACCTCTGAGGCTGGGAGAGTGTAACTTGGCCAGGGTAATCCAGTGCTTTGGAGTAATTTCTGGCTCATTTTGACCCTACCATGAGGGTTTTCCTGGCAGATTTCTTCAGAGGAGGGGGTTTGCAATTTCCACCCTCTGAGGCTGAGAGAGTGTAACTTGGCCAGGGTAATCTAGTGCTTTGGAGTAATTTCTGGCTCATTTTGACCCTACCATGAGGGTTTTCCTGGCAGATTTCTTCAGAGGAGGAGGTTTGCAATTTCCACCCTCTGAGGCTGAGAGGTTCAACCACCCAGGATGGGGCTGGAAAGAGGAGGAGACCATTCAACTACCCAGGAAAAGGGGACTCTTTCCACCCCCGTCCTGGGTGCTCCAATGGGCTCTTCCTGGGATGGAAGGATGTCCTCTGACCCCAGGAAGAGTCCATTGAAGCACCCAGGATGGGGGTGGAAAGAGGAGGAGCCCATTCAACTACCCAGGAAAAGGGGACTCTTTCCACCCCCGTCCTGGGTGCTCCAATGGGCTCTTCCTGGGATGGGAGGAGCCTACTGGAGCACCGAGGCTGAGGCTGAAATGAGGCCTACTTTTAGCTGTGGCCTCGGCAGTTACGGTACTTCTTTAGTTTGCCCTCAGCCTGTATATTCATTTTATAAGATGCAGCAACTTCCCCACCCTTGTTTTGGGGAAGAAAAAATGTGTCTTATATGCCTAAAAATACGGTAGGTCTCTTAGAGTCCTAGAGTCCTAGTCCAACACTCAAGCCACTACACCACACTGGTTCTTTCATAATCTTGACCATTAGATAAATTCCATGTTAGGGATATAATTTAAAAGATCACATGGGTGTACAAATGCCAAAGACATTCCCACTACAACAATGATACATTCTAATACATCCAACCAAAAAGGTATAATCATTGAACATATTCAAATCATACAACACAGGGAAATGTTAGATGCATTACACTGATGACATTCAATTAAAGCAGACAATTTCTTTCTAAAGAGGTGTAATGATATCCAGTATACCAGGACTTCGTTTGTTTTGCTGAACTAACCATAATTTTAAATCTAAAGAAATCTTATATTTTGAAGTTAATTCTACATTCCTCTTAATCTTGTGTGCTTTAACATAAAATGTAGTACTTTCCCACAAACATTTTTTTTTACTAGACTTGTTGGTTTCAGTTTCTCTGAAGATATAATTAATCATTCCAGTGTAGTAGAGGTGGGTGAAACACTCAGAGGTGACGGGACATACTTAGAAATCAAAAGGTATTGCAGTTGTAAATGTTGCCATACGGAGCTTATTACTGGAGTCCTGCAATTGAATTCTACATCTGGACCAATAAATTTACTGAAAGTATAAATCCCACTATCAGTTCTATTTTTCTGTATAAAGGATAGTTTCAAAAACTTCAGTTTAGGATTGTCCTACAGCATTAGGATAGACTGATACTGATAAAATTGCAATTGTCAAGAAATTGTACACCAATCCACCCTGGCAGCAGAAATCACAGTAGATCTTATCCCTTTCTTCTTTACATGAACAGAAGCAAAGGCAGTCCATCCAAAAAGAGATTTCAAGTAAGTTGTTTCCAAAATTGCTGAAAGAGAAATATCTGAATTCGGCCATAGTTTCCAAATGTTTGTATGAATCCTGAGAAAATCTACTTTCCAACTTGAGTTGAAGTATTAGTCCCAAGAGGCATAGGGGGGAAGCAGACGACTGCTTCTGGGATGCCGCCGGACGGAGCGCCAGCGGAGCGGAGCCTCTGCACCGCTGTGCTCCTGCGGCGTCCCTAAAAGGAGCTCCAAATTGGCGCTCCTTTTAGATGTCAGGGAAAGTGCCCCCTAAAAGCGGCAGGCGCACTTTCCCTGACTCTTCCGACGCAGCGCATGCGGTTGCTGCGGCGTGAGGTCATCCCCGGAGTGCCAGCCGTGCGGAGGGCCGGCGACTCCGAGGGCGACCTCAGGAAGAAGAAGGAGCGCCGCTCGTGCGGTGGCTCCTCCTCTTCCGGGCCTCCAAGACGGCTCAATAAGCCGTCTGCCGAGGCCCCTGATCTCAACTTTAGATAGGTTCAGTATAACAAAAAACGAACAAAAAAAAAACAAAAAAAAAAACAAAAAAACAAAAAAAAAAAGGGCATGGAGGTACTGATTTATTTTATCAGTTGTGATGCATTTCCAGTTTATAATAATAATAATAATAATTTTTATTTAATACCCCGCCCCTCTGAACACAATCGGGGCGGCTTACATCATAAAATTTCAACAACAGTTAAGAGCAATTTTATCCCCCTCCCCCCCTTAAAAAGTTATTAAACCCAATACAAGTTAAAAATAAACAATATAAGGAGAAAAGTCCTCCATTAAAACAAACAATACATATATTAAAAAACAAGAAATGGCGGTGGATGTCATATGTTGGCTCAGAAGGGACCCAATTTATTAAAAAAGGGAGCATCTCAGAGGGAAGAAAATTCCAGAACATACTAGTGGATTAATCCGGAAAGGCCCGCCGAAAGAGATCCGTCTTGACGGCTTTCTTGAAGCCGTCAAGAGATGTCAATTGACGGATCTCCTCCGGCAGGCCATTCCACAGTTTGGGGGCAACTGCCGAAAATGCCCTCTGGGAGGTCGTCGCCAGTCTCGTTTTTTGAGGCTGCAACAGATTCCTCCCAGAGGACCGGAGGGTGCGGGGAGGATTATACGGGAGGAGGCGGTCCTTCAGATAGTCTGGACCCAAGCCATTTAGGGCTTTAAAGGTAATTACCAACACCTTGTACTGGGTTCGGAAACTAATAGGCAGCCAGTGGAGGGACCTTAATACTGGCGTAATATGGTCCCCCCTAGATGTTCCCGATATTTGGGTGGGGGGGACAATAAAAGTTAATGTATTCCATGAAGCCAGAGATTTCATGATTTCTGCCTAACTGCACATGCTGAAGGTTTCAAATATAAGTACAATGTTAAGGGAGACAGGTGATATCCCTGTTGTGTACCCTTCATCAGATGGGGGGGGGAAAGGTTGGAAAATATCCCATTTGTGAAGTGCCCATTTTCCAAGTTTTGCAATATTATACATAACAGAATTAGAGCTATTGCATTTCTAAGTATAAAAACATTTAAAACATGCCTAATAACCCTGGTGTATAATCTGGACAACATAGAAGGGGGAGGGAGTAAAGGGAGGGAACAGGAAAGCAAAAGAAAAAAAAAAGTCAGAAATTCCCAAAATTACAGTTCCAACATGAAAAGAAAATAGAATGCCTGCAGAGAAGACAATTATGGGAAAGGAGAAATGAAATAGTAATTGGTAATAGCAGAGCCAATGGAGTGGTCTTCTCTGCCTAGTCCTGCCCTCATCAACAAGATTCAATCATCTTAAGAAATACATGTCTAAAAGTTACTTCATATACATGCAAATTATTTAAATGGGGGGTCTACAGCTCAAGCAGTGGTCATAATTAGTTAGCTTCAACAGGATTGCAACATTTATTATTCATTTACTTAAAAGTATTTTCAGATTGGGGACATCTAAACATGTAAAAGCACAGCAGTCATAAGCACACAATGGCTACAGTCCAACATCTCAATGTAGCATAACTATCTGCATGCAGAGATACACTACTCTAACACTATGCAACTCACATGCAGAATAGCAACATTTCACAACAGATGCCAATATGCCATGTGCAATGTGCAATACACAATTGCAGTACAGAATACACAACTGCAAAGTACAACATTCAACTTCAGTTCACAATGCACAGTGTACAACTATGGTACCCTACACTGCTGTGTATTTGCTGTGTGCAATTGATGACCAGCCACAAAATAATGATACAGACATAAGGCATTGGATAAAAGAAATTTAATCTTTATCTGACCTAAAACCTATTTAAACTGGGCCTGGAGCTAAGCAACCGGGGGAGGGGGGGAGCGCAACCGGATGTGGGTCAAGCTGAGGCCAGGTGTCAACCTGTGATCATCTCCTCAGCTTTCCCCTCAGTATAATATCTGATACTAAGGGCAATCAAACATCCTATTTTTTCTGTAACCAGGTCTTTATTGGAAGGCAAAAAGAAGGCACCCCCTCCAAATTCATAGACTTTATAGTAAAGAGCAACACACACAACCAATCAATCCCAAGGGGAGTCTCTTTTCTCACTCTCTAGAAACCCCCCCCCCCAAAGCCTGTGGAAGCATTTCCAGACCCCAGCCCTTCACCAAAAGGGTGCCAAGGTGTATACTGAACTCTGATATCTTCCTGCCTCCATAACCTGCCAATGACAACTTATTTGTAGATACCACCCAAGCCAATTGGCAATGTCCCTCTCATACATTGTAGGGTAGGCCAAAAAACAACAACACATTATGTAAAACAGAGAAAATTCCTACCCAATCCCAAAGCAAACAGCATAGCTCACAATGCACAGAGGGTGGTTCTGAGCAAAAGATCAAAAGGGGCTCATGAAGAGGTGACAAGGCCATAAAAAAACTATGGTTCTACCCTATCATGAACTATAGCCTGGCACCCAAACACTAGGCCAGGGGTAGGCAACCTTTCCCCTTTAAGGGCCGAGGGACTTCAGCTCCCAGAAGCCTCAGCCATGTTGGCCAATAGTCCCATGTTGGCCAATAGCTCCTGGGATTCTGGGAGCTGAAGTCCCTCGGCCTTTAAAGGGGAAAGGTTGCCTACCCCTGCACTAGGCCATTCAATTCTGGCCTCTGATTGTGGAGGCCATCAAACTGTACCCTTCTTGCAGAGTCTGACTCCTAGGTTCAGGCACATACTTTGTTTATACCACTGTCAACAGAGTTAGGGGGGTTGCAGACTGCCAGAAATAGTGCAAATTGAGTCCACTTTTAGGGTTAGAGTTAGGGTTAGGGTTAAGGAATCATGGGAACTGTATTTTATTGTGGCACCAGAGCTCTCTGACAGAGAAGGCTCAATATCTCAGGAAAAAAAACAACAATTCCCATGATTCCCTAGCACTAACCCTAACCCTAAAAGTGGACTCAATTTGCACTATTTCTGGCAGTCTGTGCCATGATGAATAACTTTTCCAACATGCATACTGTAACTTACATATGCATAAGTTATTAATTGGACAGCAACCAATTTATATATATATATATATATATATATATATAGAGAGAGAGAGAGAGAGAGAGAGAGAGAGAGAGAGAGAATATACATTATTTCAAATAGAACAGAGTGCATGTAGGCTGAACTGCACCATGAAAGCTGGCAAAAAGTGAATATGTGTTCAAGAATGTTTGGAATTTGTCTAACATTGTAGGACATACTATTCTACATCAAGAGAGCCATCAAGGTAAATGGTCTTCTCCAGATGAACAGGCCTCAATCATATGTAATATGATCAGGAAGCCCCCTCCAGATGGTTTCAATAGCTGAATTGGTCTATCAGCTACATGGTACATAGTAAACCTTCAGATCATGTCTTGGGAACTTGTATGGGAAGCAAGAGCAGCCCTTGAATAGTATTCTACTCAGAATAAGAGGGTAACTTTACTTACTACCCCCTTACTGTCAGTGAATCTATGCCCACTGTTTTAAAGAATCCCTGGAACTCTCCAGAGCAAAACATGGTTTTGAGGCAGATGTTTTGAGCAGATGCGTAGCTGGCAGATTCACATTGGTAGTGGAGGGAGGAACTTGCAGGACAGACAGGGAATTTCAGTTGCATGTTTGTTCCTGCCAAGAAGTGGCAATTCTCAAGAGGTGGGAAGTTCAAGTGGCTTGTTTGCCATTCTTTAAAGGGTGCTGCATTTGTGGGCATAACAGTGCATCAGTATATCTGTGTGGTAGACATTTATACCTGTATCTGCACACCTTCAATTAATTGCTTGGCTTAGCTATAGTGATGACTGAAATCCCTCTGTGGTAAAATAATAATAATAATAATAATAATAATAATAATAATGGCAGAGGAGGTTCCTGGAGCAGGGCAGAAATGCATCTTCAGAGATGGGAAAATAAATGAAGTGGAGTGGCCACAAACATGTGGGTGAAAATGATTTAGGGAAACTGGCATGTGCCAGTCTCAGAAAGACCTTGGAATGGGGCAATATGTGGCTGCTTAAGCAGAATTTTGCTGAAACTTCTCTCATTGTCCTTAGTAATATCATAGGCAAGCCAAAAGTCACTGCAATCTGAAAAACCCAGGGCCCACTTAGATTTTATGGAATATGTAAACTTGCTCAAATTGATAAATCAGCAGACTGTGTCAGAAACAGTGACTATGCCAATAGCAGATCCAAGGACAATGAGGTTCCTGTCCGAAGCATATACAGCCCCTGTGGTAAGCATTATGGTTTGCTTGTTCATAGACTAGACCGGGGGTGGCATACCTTTTTTGGGGGGGCTGGTTCCTCTGTCCCCCAGATTATCGGCAGGCTGAGGGGGGGGGAAATGGTGCTGGAGGTGCGTGTCTGCACTCGCGCACCCATGCACACTACTCCCGGCATTGTGTGCATGCGTGCATGAGCACGGGGTGCCATTTTGTGTTCCAAAATGGTGCCCATGCTCATGCATGCATGCGCACTACTCCCGGCGTTGTGTGCATGCCTGCGCGAGCGTGGGGCACCATTTTGTGTTCCAAAATGGCGCCCGAGATTGCACACGCATGCTCACTACTCCTGGCATCGTGCGCATGCGTGCGTGAGTGCGGGGCACCATTTTGTTTTCCAAAATAGCACCCATGATCGCGCATGCATGCGCACGATGCCGGGAGTAGTGCGCATGCGTGCATGAGCAGGGGCACCATTTTGGAATACAAAATGGCACCCTGCGTCACACGCACACGGTGGCGACAGTGGTGGCAGGACCGGCCACGGGCCAGTTGAAAGGCCTCAAGGGGCCGGGTTCGGCCCCCGGGCCGTAGTTTGCCGACCCATGGACTAGACAATAAAAGAACATGGGGGGGGGGGCTATGAAAAGTAAAAGGATACTCTGGAAGAAAAGATCTATCAAGCTCTATCCAATTTTCTTGCTTGAAAAGTCCTCTCAATATTCTAATCTCTTCTTTCTATTTTAAATCCAAAAGAGTGAGCAAGACAGGAAGTATAAACAGCTCCTGCTCTGAAAGCCATAAGCCATCTGGTTGTTCAAACAGAAGAGGAAAATTGTAAAATGATATATATTTGAAAATGAATTACTGACACTTTTTTTTAAAATCATATCTGCTAACTATCCCACATGAAAACATCTGGATTTTGGAGCGCTTTCTTTAGCTACTGTCTGTGGTCTGTGATAAATATAATCCATCTGCATGGGAAAGAGTAAACTAAATGGTGCAGTGCTAGCAGAATTCACTGCAATGGCTTCATTCTCCCTGTGGACTTGGCAGGTTTTGCTCATTTCCTGTCTTTTTTGCCACTTGCTGCAGTGATTATAGTGTTATTATATGGTTGGTTGTAATGCAAACAAGGGAAGCATCATTTTATTTTTTAATAAAAACCCCTCTTCTATACATTGAGTAGCAAATTCATTTTCCTGCAACATTAACATCTCTGCTGACAACAAAAAGAACACTTCTTAACTGAAGTTTTTTTTTATAAAGCTAATTAAAATGGGTTGAGGGAGAATCAACACATAATTTTCTTACTCTTTTATGTGTTTTTTAATAGAAGCATACCATAGGCTTTCTACAGCTTCAGTAGAAGTTTAGGCAACTGCTCCAAAGCTTGTTCAGGGCACAGTTTTGGGATTTAACTTAGAATAGTAGCTTGTACCTCATATTTGTTTTCAGGGGAAGGAGAATAGGGGGAAAGATGATAGTGATCAGGATGGCAATGATGATGATTCATTTATAAAGTGCTTAAAATATACTAAGTACCATATCCACATTGGGGGAGAAAGAGTATCCACTGCCTTGCTGGTTTACAATGGAAATTACAAACCAACCTACCAAAGGAAAAGGTTAACAAGTCTTCTCATTGACCAATTCTTTATTACACAATTGATCAGTTAGAATAGAAGCAAGGCAGAAGAGGGGCTGAATAACAGCTGGTGTCTCACCTGAAACAATGCATGGGCCCTTGCTGTGCCATCTCTTTATTACAGCCAGGCTAAAAGGCAATTGAAGGATGCCAGCTGTGGGACTGAGAGGATCCAGAAAATACTGTAGCTGGTCTCTACTTTCAGGAGATGGAGAGCTTTTTGCTCATCCCATGATCCCTGCTCATATGCTCATCAATGCAATATGTTCTGTTCCTTGTTGACTAGAGCTTCAGAAACAAATCAGGACAACATTCTGCACTGCAGGGATAAATCGCAAGTCATCCGTTGCTCTCAGTTTTAAGGAGAGCAACAAGTACACAATACATAATACACAGTATATGTGCTCACTTTGGCAGTACATATACTAAAATTGGAACAATTCAGAGAAGATTAGCATGGATCCTGCACAAGCATGGCACATAATACAAGACAATGGAACAGTTTCTTAGAATATTGAATATATTTGACTAAACATTGATGTGCACATTCAGAACTGGATTCAACATTTGCTTATTTATTTAGTGTATTTATGCCCTGGCCTTCAACTACAAAGATTCCCACAGTAGGTTGTTGTTGTTGTTGTTGTTGTTGTTGTTGTTGTGTGCCTTCAAGTCATTTCTGAATTACAGCAACCCTAAGGCAAACCTATCATGAAGTTTTTTTGGCAAGATTTGTTCAGAAGAGGTTTGCCATTATCTTCCTCTGAGGCTGAGAGCAAGGGCACCCAGTGGGTTTCATGGCCAAGGTGGAACTTGAACTCCGGACTTCAGAACCATAGTCCAGCACTCAAACCACTATCTATGCCACACTGGATCACATTGTACTTTATTTATTTATTTCATCCCACCTTTTCTCAGTTCGGGACTCAAAGTGCCCTGCAACAATATATGTTTAAAACATCCACATAATACAAAAGTTAAAATGAGATTTAAACAACCAAAAAATTGGTTAATTTGACAATTTTCTGCCTTCAGGCTTGGAATTTTTATAAGACAAAACAGACAAGGAAAGAACAATGGGCTCAGAATTAAATCCAGGTGTTCCTGGCTCCTTGCCCTAAGAGGCCACAGTAATGATAGCTGTCATATGGAGGGAGATACTCTTACCAGCTGTTTTTATTCAGGTATAATAGAACTGTGCCTGGCTGTTCTCCTCCCACATGGAACAGAAGAGTGGAAGCTGGAACATGGATGGAGGGGAACTTGCCAGCTGCTGAGATTGTTGAAGCTCTCCATGGCTGCTCTTTTATCCCTCAGAGTCCATAGCAGTAGCCATTGGAATGGAAGAAAAGGATCTCACCAGCCAAAACATTGCATATAAAAATATTCCACCTCAGACTAATTTTCACGATGGGCAGTAAGCATTTTCAAACATTGTGTTGTACTACTTTGGATACCAAAGTAGATACATGGATACCAAATTCCGTGGAGTCCCATTATATACAATGGGGTAGTAAAATGCTGTTCCTAATAAAATGGCAAAATCAAGATTCAAGCTATATTCAAGCTGTGAATGGCTGAATCCATGGATGCAGAATCCATAGATATGGAGGGCTGGTTATACTGATGATAATAAAATCTTACCTGATGTCCTCACCAGCTGCCTCTCAAAACAATCTAAAGAATAGCCAGTAGTTCTTAACATTCATAAGATTTCCTGGCAGAGTATGGGTCTTACTGAGAAGTGCAGGATTGGGGCCAAGGCTGCCCCAGCCTCGGCCCCAATCCAACCTTATGCCGGCCCTGGAAGGAGTGCTAAAATAGTGGGTTCTTCTGCATCTCTTCCGCTCAGCCATGCAGAGACTGGGCAGGGAGGACATAATCAGAGTGCTCACCATGTGCAATGGCAGGTGCTTTGATGACGTCCTCAGGAAGGGGTTGGGGCAGCCAACGGCTGGCTGCCCCTCCCCTTCCCTGGCTCCAAGACGGTGCTTTGTGCCATCTGCAGAGCCCCTAAATCTTCACAGCTTGATAGAATCTTAACAGGTGCAACATTTTCTGAAAATGCTGAAGGGAAAATGTTATCTGTTGAATTTCTACACAACTTCTCAATAGTGTTCAATAATATTAGCTGTGGCATGACACCATATTATTCAGATTCTGAGTCATCTTTCTTGGTTGAGGTTGTAGGCACTGCTTTTCACAAGTTACAATCATTCCTAGAGGGTCAGTCCTGAGGTTGGTGCTGGAAGAATACTTTTTGTGGCATGATTTTTAGTTTCTGTATTGCCACAAAGTTTCATCTTCTATTCCATTTTTTAAACATCTCTTTTATGACTTCCAGTGGAGATCATAAACCAGTATTTGGTGTCAGTTTAGGAGAAGAGGGTATGGATAAGCTACAAATTAATTCAGCTCATAATGGAGCTACTGTTGGTCAACAGTTCATTTGTTATGATCTTGAAGAAGATATTCAGCCCATCCAAGATGTAATTGCACCTCCTTGAGGAAAATTTCTGTACAATCTATCCTAGATGAAATTGCACTGGTCCTGAAGGAATAGTTATACAACATGGAAAAATTCCTGGACAAGTTACACCTACAGCTAGAAGTACCTTTCATCATGCAGTTTGTTCACCAATGGACTATTGCAATGCTCAGTGGGCTGTCTATTTTTTCTTTTACAAAATAATAATCAGTAATTACTGTTTATCTAAAATGCATCTGGGACCCAGTGATCAGACAATGCAAGTCTGGTCTTCTGTATTTAAAGTAATGGTCTTCAAAGCCCTAACAACTGAGGAGCAGGTTACCATATGTCTGCTCCCATATGATCCCACTCAAGCATCAATATCCATACCAGAGATCTCATACTTTCCATCTCATTGATAAAAGAAATCTGATATTCAGGCACAAGAGGCAAGGACTTTAAGATAGTGGCACCACAACTGGCTCTTACTGGGAGGAATTACCTAGTTCCTCCTCATTTTAGGTTTTCTGGTTGAGTTATTTCACCATACTTTTAATGTTTACAAATGTATTGCTTTTAGCAGTCTCGCAGGTCATTTCTTTTAAGTCGTTGCATTTTAGTACTAGTGTTTTAACATTATTAACTCTTTTTAGTTGTATTTTTGTTTTTGATTGTATTTTACTTTTCTAAGCTATTTGACTGCTGTACCAGAAATGTGGGATACATAACAACAATCGTAGATAGCATGGGGAAAGGTTGCAGAAGTGCTTGGGGGGGATGCAGACGGTGCAAAGCGCCATCTTGGAGCCAGAGAAGGGGAGGAGCAGCTGGATACCGGGCACCCCAACCCCTTCTCGAGGATGTAATCAGAGCGCTTGCCATTGCACATGGCGAGTGCTCTGATGACGACCTTCTGGCTCAGCATCTGGACACGCTGAGCCAGAAGGAGCACGGAAGAGGAGCCTGGTGCCTCTTCCAACACCCCTTTTGGCTCCTCTGAAAGGAGAGCTATTTTAGCACTCCTTTTCAGAGGTGCCATAAGGGTGGATCAGGGCCGAGGCGTGGGGGCAGCCTCGGTCCCAGTCTGCGGCTTCTCAGGGGGGCCCACGGCTGCCCATCTGTAGAGGCCCTTTGTCTCTTTACATTTCAGCAACATCTTTCAGCAACCTTATGTGTCTTCATTTTAGGGTTGCTCCTCCAGCATATAAAATTGTTTCTTAAAGCTGCTATGTATGTAAGTGGGAGTACTTGCATTCATTGCCACTCTAGTTTATAATACTTAATCAGATGCAATGAAGACATTGAAATCAAGATCCTATTTATTCTCCCCCCCCCCCCCCCTCAGAATGGGGCTGGTGAATGAAATAGAATTTGCTTTGATAATATGTGCTATATTCATAACAATTTTTGATCACACCCACATTTAATTGCCAATAAGGATATACCGTACTTTCAATAAAATGACAGATAAAGCACCACCGTTATTCCCTTGTGTGCATTTTTGTTCCATCTGGTGCATTATTTTCCAGGGTTGCTTCATTTGGTTTTCAAATGTTAGCTAACAGCTGGTATAAAGGCTTTCCTGTTTGTTATTGTGCATGCCCATAGCATATCATTTTCAATATTCTGTATAACATTTAGCTTCTTGTGGGCATTTCTTTTCCACTAAGCTTATTATGCTTTCTGAACATCATAAGATTATTTTTTTTAAAAAAGACAAAAATATATTTGCATCTGTTAATCCTGTTTCTCTCTCCACTACATTTTAGAGTACACTCCAGTAAATTACACCAAATTATTTAGGGATTGTGAGAAGCTCACAAAAAATCTCACCAAACTGGTGGAGGGGGAGAGTCATAAACTTGCTGTATTGACTCACTAGAAGCAAATGTCTAGGGGTAGCTGTATTGGCCATACAGCGAACCCAAAAAATCCAAACAATGATACCTTTATTGGGACAACCAGAATGCACAACTACATGTTGCAAGCTTTCGAAGTCACACTGGCTTCCTCATCAGGTAAAAAGGAGGAAAAAAATGAAGATGTTAGTCTTGGATCTGTATTTTCTGTTTCTGATCTCAGTTCATATGTTAGGGGAGGACTGTCTGTAGGCTGGAGCCTCCCCCTTTGGCCATGTGGTCACTGGAAAATTTTGCAAGCCAAGAAAATTTAATGTCTATTTGCAATCCAAAGAAGATGTTTCCTTGGAATCCAGCATGTCTCTTTCCTTTGTGAAGCCTCAAGTTCCTATGCAGGTAGGGAATGCTGAATTTCTCAAGAAGTCTTATTTTGCATCAGGAAAACTTTACAAAGGTGAAGGAATTTTTTCTAATATTGGGACTGATTGGCATGCTTTACCCCTATGTCACATAAAATTTTCCTGATGCAAAACATGAAGACATTAAATGGAAGTTAAATTTCATTAGCTTGCAAAATTTTCCATTGACCACATGGCCAAAGGGAGAGGAACTAGCCTACAGATAGTCCTCCCCTAACATATGAACTGAGATCAGAAACAGAAAATGCAGGTCCAAGACTAACATCTTCATTTTCCCCCTCCTCTTTGACTGATGAAGAAGCCAGTGTGACTTCAAAAGCTTGCAACATGTAGTTGTGTATTTTGGTTGGCCCAATAATGGTATCATTGTTTTTTTGTGGGTTTTTTTCGGGCTGTGTGGCCATGTTCTGAAAGAGTTTCTTTCTGACGTTTTGCCAGCATCTGTGGCTAGCATCTTTCTCTGAAGATGCTAGCCACAGATGCTGGCGAAACGTCAGAAAGAAACTCTTTCAGAACATGGCCACACAGCCCGAAAAAACCCACAAAAAAACTATGGATGCCGGCCATGAAAGCCTACGACTTCACAATGGTATCATTGTTTGGATGTTTTTAGAAGCAAATGTAACAATATTGCCAATTTCACATATACACCTAATGGTATCTATCTTTTGGTGACTTGGCTGTCCAGGAGTCAAGAGATTGGAAAGTTACTTTTAAGAACAAAACAAGTGAAAAACCACAACATGCTCAAGCCAACCATAAATAAGCACTGGTAATATGACATCCTGGGGCCCCACAGCATCATGCTGTTGCTATTCAGTGAAGGGAGTCTGCTACATGTCATTATTGTGGCAATACTGAATATGTAGATTAAAAAAATCCATTGATTGAAGGTGACATTCTGTTGCAAGGATTCTAGCCTCAGGGTACAACCAATGGAAAAGAAAAGAAAATCTCATGCTTTGGATCACTAAGAAGAAAACTGGCAACATCAGAATGCCTATATATAAATCTGTGGTATAACTATACATGGGATACTATGTTTGATTCGGGTTATCACATCTCAGACAGCACAACTTTGGAGCTGAAAAAGATGCAGAAAGGATGATCAAAATGACAAAGTGTCTGAAGCAAATCCCACATGAGAAACAATCTATATTTAGAACTCTTAGCTTAGCTAAAAGCCAAGTAAAGGTTGACATGACAGTGCTACTGTATATAAAATTATGCAAGGTATGAGAAAAGTGCATAGAAGAAAACTTTCTTTCCATCTTCTTTCAGGCATCATTCAGTTTTATTGGATGACCCTGCTTTCCATTATTATAGGAAAAGAAAAGAAAAAAAACCTTCCTTTTCTCATAATAGCAATATGTAGTGTAAAACGGCAGCTATTCTCATTTTTACACTACATCCAAATCTTGCACTATACCTCGTTCTTTGTATTGCCTGTCAAGAAGAATAGAAATCACTTAAGGGCAATCCTACTAAGTGTGGACTGATCATGGACATCTCATTAACTTTTCCTGTGGTGAGCTATGCCATAGTATGCTTCTGTTTTACTGTAAAAATGGGGGCCCTGTTTGCACTGTTTAGTTGGATAACAAAATGAGTATAATCATGTTGCTAGGACCTTTGATATGGATTGGGAACTCTAATAGGATGGTATTGATGGTATTGATGGCATGATCTGAAAGCACAGAAATATAGCAACCTTGTGAAAGTTAAATTAGTCTGAGTTTCATCAGTGTTTAGGTGTCAAATGACTAAAAGTAAGAAGGGAGCTCTTGAAGGGTAGCCACTGTTTCTTTCTCCTGACTGGACAACTGAAGCTGGATGGTGCTTTAAGCCCCCCTCCCCCACAGCCACTGTCACTCAGATGCCCCCTCCCTAACACCTTCAAGTTGGGATTGTTGGTGTGTGGATGATGAGTGTTGTAGTATGCAACTACAGGACAAGCTGGCTGCTGTGATCCACAGCCACTGTGTAGATTTGCCATTAACTGGCTCAGCTTCTCTTCTCCAGCATCCTGTCTTCCTCAGTCAAGAAGACACATTGTAAAGTCCAAAAGCATAGCTTTATTAATGCATATAAAAAGTAAAAATAAGATAACTAAGTAAAATCCATTGTGATGAACTTGTCCAGTTCAGCCATACAAGATTACATCTTTAACAATCCCAAAAGCATTAGGATCCAACTTGTTGCAGCATCCAGCCACACACCCTCACATCTTGAACAATAAAAAAAAAATCTTAGACAAAGGACTCTCTAAGCCCATCCCATATTCCACCTTCTAGGTGTTAACTTTATGTTAATTGGATAATGTCTGTATGATGTATGCCAACCCAGCCTCTTGTTGTCCATCATCCACCACGTGAGTAACTTTCCCAAGCTAACAATTATTTACGTATTTGATATCTCTTTGTTATCCATAACAAAGTCTGGTTCCATTAGTTCTACCTCTGGGAAAGTACATTGTTGATGTCTCTGTTACCACCTGGCGTTGATTCACCCTGTTTCTCTAAATATTGTTTGTGCCTTGTCCAGAAACTGTTCTCAAGTGGAAAATTACAGACACACACACATCTTTACATTTCACCTTTGACTATATATCCCATTCATATCCTAACAATCCCCTCCTGAAATGTATAGATGTGTGAGAATTATTTTGTTGTTGTTATTAAAACTATCTAAGCACAATGTTTGACTCTATATATCTAAAGTAACACCTCAACCTGTTATAATAATTGTTAAATGTTGTTTTATCTCAAACCCTTTGTTAATATATCTATAGTGTTTTGTTTTGGCTTTTAAACTCTAGGCACACAATTTTATTTTAAACCAGCTCTCCCTAGCATTTTGTTATAAAACTCTAACGTATCTTGACCTATATTTTTAACATTTTTAACACCTTTGTTTTTGTCATAAAAATGTATGTCTGTGAATCTCTATATATCACAACTGACAGTTTATAATTTAAATCTTATAACAACTGTTTTTTATTTGATCTTATTTAATGTTATATATTTTGTTTTATCAGCACTTAAAACTCTATCAACACTTATAACTATATATCTTTATTTTTAATCTATCAAACTATTAAGCTTGTCTATATTTAAACAACAATCTTTAAACTGACTATCATATCACATAACTTTAAAGCAAATGAACTATCTATAAAACACTCTTATTTTAATGTGGCTATTTTAAATCACAAGCCTCTATCTTAAAAAAAACTTATCAAATGTTTTATTGTTGTCAAACTATTATTTAAAACAAAACAATTTTTTTAAAACACCTATAACAACAAAATTATAATCTATTATTGTTAACTATAAACATCAAACCTTTTATAAAGCCTCTCTATAGCTGGATATTTAAAACTTTCTGTAACTTTATTTTAAACAAAACCTATTGACTTTAAACCTGTCACCACCTCTGTACTTTATAAATCACACTTTTTTAATCTTTTCTATGTTGACTCACTAAACACATTTTATCAGCAGACTAGTAACCTCAAAAATAAAATCTCAAAAATCAAAACTTTTGATACCAAATCTCTCTAGACAACTTATTTTTTTTTAAATCTCTCAAATCTAAACAACCAAAGCTGTCATCTCTTTGTGTTAACACATCAGCATTTAAACAAGCAATCTCAAAACCAAAATGTTGAACTTATTAGCCCCTCCTTACTGTTAAAAGCTTATTTTAGTCACAAGCTCTCAGCCTCAGACTGTTTTATCAATGTTTTCAAACCTTTGTTGAACAAATCTTTTTGTTATTAACCTAGCTTTGTATTTTCATTTGTCATCAGGCATCTTTTATTTTGTATATCCATTCACCTTGTGATTTTTGTCTTTAGGTCTATCAACCACATTTTAAACACCTCTTTGTCAATTTTAAACACTTAAACTTCTTGTTGCACTATAGTGTATCATTCTCTCTCTCTCAACAGGAAAAAACCTTTTACAACTTTTAAAACCTCTGAAACTCTTTGAAACTCTTTAACACTGTCTGAAACTCCTTGAAACTCTCTGACACTGTGTGAAACTCTTTAAAACTCTTCTTGAAACTCTCCGGCTCACCAGCCACTTATGTATAAACTCTTGTCCTTTGTATAATAAACTTGTGTGTTGTTTTTATTCTCTATGAATTTTTTTTTTGACATAACATGTATCATTTCTGGACTTGTGTGTCCTTTGATTTTTGTCATTTTATCTTTTAATGATCTTGTCTGTATTGTCTGATCTAAAGTGTTTTTCTCACTTTAAAAAAATGTCTGTCTTTTGTGTGTTGTGTGTTTTGTGCCCCTCCATTTTTTTTTTTTTTTTTGGCACATGGATCTTTGAACTGTCTCACCTTTAGTAAAACCTCTTGTTTGAATGTATCTTTTTTCAACTTAGAATCATAAAGTTGGAAAAGACCATAAGGGCATCCAGTCCAACCCCCTGCCATGCAGGAACTCTCAGTCGAAACTTGAATGTTTTTCACAATTGTTATTTTTTAAAACATTAAAACTTTTCCCACCATCAAGGTGAAATCTCTAACTGTTATTTTTTTGAATATTTTATAACACCATCTTAACACTTTGGTTTATTTTTTTTAAAAAAACATGTTAGCACATATATCTTTGTATATTATCTAAAACCTGTTAAATATTTTAAGTTCAGTGGATCCCCACATAACATGTGTAATGATGTTAGATTTTTTTTTCTCTCAGCCAGTTTCTCAAACTGTGAGACAAGAATTCTCTTTTTTCTCTGGTCTGTGAGCAAAGACCCTTGTAATCATTTTTTTTTTTACATTTATCTATTGTTAAAAACTTTTAATTATATCACATCTCTGTTTTAAAACTCTGACATATGAAAACTCTGGAAAATCTATCTATAATCACTAAGAAAATAATTGTTGTCACTCAGTAACACACATTTGTCCCTTTTGTTTAACAGCTTAAACCAACCTCAACAGGTCATTTTTGTAATTCACTTGTTCCGGTTTTGTCACAGGAAAAACCTTGACTTTTTACTCTGTGGCAAACCAAACATCTCCCAAATCATTTGTATAATAAAACATTTAAAAAAAATTTAAAACCTATATTTTACCAGCTTAACCAAACTCTCAAATCCTATGTCTCCTAGGATTTTATAATATTGATGTGCATAACCAGAATGTAATGATTCATTTTCTATACCTGCACATTTAGCATTTGTCTTACTTTGTATAAAACACATATTTTCCCTCTTATAGCTTTTGTACACACCTCCCCATCCGGGGTGATTTTATATTTATCTCCCACAAAGCTCAGTGTCACACCAACTAAACACCTTTTGTAAAACAGGTATACATAAAACATTTTCAAAGTTTTCTCACCAAAACTTGGCATGTAGACATTTTTCAATTTCTTTTAACATCTCTTACCCCTCCATCAGCTAGATAAACATCTTTAAGATTGGAGGATTTCTTTATTTTTCAGCAAAACTGCAACATATGTCCCAGAATATATAGACTCTTGTCTTCAGGTTTCACCTGTGTGAGTCACAGTCACAGCTCTGTAAAACAGCTTGTAGCTTCTCTGTTTCTCTCAATGTCTCTGGGTTGTAGATAGATTGTTGATTGTAGCAAACATCCTTGCATTGCCATTTTTTTTTAACTCTTGTTTTGCTGTAGTAAAAGCATCGATTTGCACTCCGTGCATCAGCTGCCTTTTTTTTCAGGACGCATATCTTGACCTCAAGATGCTGTCCCAGGCTTTCTCCCAAGCCTATATTTTGGCTTTTTCAAGCAAACTGCTTCTTTTGGCATTCTCTGGCCTCTTCAAGCAAACCGCTTGGCTTAACAGATTTCCATCTTTTGGAACCTCAGGCCTCCAGCAAAACTTTTGGCATTTAGCAACACCGTTGCAGCCTTTGAACTTCAGGCATTTGTAAACCTGCTATAGCTCCACACAGCATTGACCACTGTGTAAAACTTCACCCCCACCAGGGATTTTTGTATTTTTCTCCAAGAACTGTAAAGTCCTTTGACCACAGCATTTGTGACAAAGTTGTGTAGAAAGCATTCATTCTTTCTTCAGTTCCCAAAACCTTTGGCTGAAGAAACATCCTCTCTCAAAACTTTTAACTGTAACTTAGAGAGGGTTAACAGAATGAGTTCTCTTGGCTTAGGCAACCGCCTGTGTCCAGCAATCATGCTGCATTTTAAACTGTATACATTGCAACATGTATTCTGTGACTCAAGCCCCAGCTGCTTCCATTTCAAACAAAATGGCCTTTAACAAAGTCTTTTGCAGCTTGAACAAAAAACAAAAATTTTCACTGCATTGAACCCGCAGTATTCTCAGCATTTTTAGGTTTTGATTTTTCTCTGCATCTTACTGTTTAAAGAGTGGAGTCCTTAGACAACTGTCTTTAAAGAGTTCTGTATTCTGTCACCGGCAAAACAGCTTAGCAGTAAACTTTTACTTACATCTGAAGATTTGAAGCCACCTCTGTTTTTCCCAGCAACCGCTGAAGCATGGTTTCCTTGTCCTGGCACAGCTGAAGTCGTGGATAGGCAATATTTGCCTCTTGGCCACATTGCAAACATGTCATCTGGACTCTTGGGCTTTTGTCCTCCTGGACATTTGTCCTCTTTGTCCTCTGGCAGACCAGCCACCTCTGGCAGACAAGCCACTCTTCTGGCAAAAACAGGCTTAACTGGCAGACTAGCCATTTCTGGCAAAAACAAGCCTCTGCAGCCAGACTAGCCACAACTGGCAAAAACAGTCTTAAATTGGCAAAACAGCCATAACTGGCAGAACAGCCATAACTGGGCAAAAACAAGCCATAAACTGGCAAACAGGCCATAACTGGCAGAAAAGCCATAACTGGGCCCATAACCCTTGTTGGTGTGTGGATGATGAGTGTTGTAGTATGCCCTTTGGCACCCAGCAGAGTCTACAGGACAAGCTGGCTGCTGTGATCCACAGCCACTGTGTAGATTTGCCATCAACTGGCTCAGCTTCTCTTCTCCAGCATCCTGTCTTCCTCAGTCAAGAAGACACATTGTAAAGTCCAAAAGCATAGCTTTATTAATGCATATAAAAAGTAAAAATAAGATAACTAAGTAAAATCCATTGTGATGAACTTGTCCAGTTCAGCCATACAAGATTACATCTTTAACAATCCCAAAAGCATTAGGATCCAACTTGTTGCAGCATCCAGCCACACACCCTCACATCTTGAACAATAAAAAAAAATTCTTAGACAAAGGACTCTCTAAGCCCATCCCATATTCCACCTTCTAGGTGTTAACTTTATGTTAATTGGATAATGTCTGTATGATGTATGCCAACCCAGCCTCTTGTTGTCCATCATCCACCACGTGAGTAACTTTCCCAAGCTAACAATTATTTACGTATTTGATATCTCTTTGTTATCCATAACAAAGTCTGGTTCCATTAGTTCTACCTCTGGGAAAGTACATTGTTGATGTCTCTGTTACCACCTGGCGTTGATTCACCCTGTTTCTCTAAATATTGTTTGTGCCTTGTCCAGAAACTGTTCTCAAGTGGAAAATTACAGACACACACACATCTTTACATTTCACCTTTGACTATATATCCCATTCATATCCTAACAGGGATTGTACAGCTTGTGATATTAGAAGCTCAGCAGAAGTATGTTGGTATAGATGCCCACTCTAATGGCACCTAAACATGAACTTGCTTGTTATTTTTATGATAAAGAACAATACTAAATCATTAGTCTCTGATGAAGCAAGACATCAAAGGGACTAATGTCAATAGTAAGCTATCCTACTATGTTGGCTTTCTGTTTCTGGATTTTTTTTCTTTCTTTTTGGCAGTTCTTTGAACTTTGACTAAAGCCCAGATTCTAGATATTAGCCTGACTCAGTCCTATCTGGAATGGATCTCAGTTGGATCATGTCATGCTAAATGGTTTCAAGAGCAGTTTGTACTCTAGAGTAATGCATGGGGGAAAAGCCCACTCTTCTGTCCCAAGTTACAGTATAGTAGGAAGGAAAGGATTAGAGTTGAGCTAGGCCTCATTCACGCTATAATTTAAACCGGTTTGCAGATTGGCTTAAACTGGTTTATATGTGCCTCGTTCACAGTTGAATTGATTTCAAACCTGACTGTATTTGGTCTGAATCAGGCTGAATCAGCACAAGTCCAAAAAAATATGTTCTTTTGGAAATGGAAAATCTAGAAATTCCTTTGAAAAGAACTGGTATGCGAACGCTGTGAACAAATGTGAACAAGTTTTCGATCCCATTCGATCCCATTCAGAAAAGAGGGACAATGGGCAGAGGGTGGGCAGAGGGGTAGTATCCATCCCACCACAGGTCTTTGGCAAACCACCATTTTTCTCCTTTTCAGAGTTGTCATGAGGTTGTCATTGGGTTTCCGTGGGGCTGTGGATGTCAATTTCCATTGCAACCAAATGGTCCCTTTTAATTGTACTGTGGTCCCAATCAAATTGTGCTGCTGTTTTCAGTTCTATCTGAAATTTGTCAAGAAGTAGGGGAAGGGGGGGCATGCTGCAGCATGGATTTTTAAAAAATAAATAAATAAACAAATGACAGTTTCTGCAATTGGCCACATTTTTGTGGGATCATGAGAGTGAGTAACGGGTCCCATGATGGGAATTCCTCCCTGCCCTGGCATACATTCTGTGGCAGGAATTCTCCCCCAGCTGGAAAGCTCTGTGCAAGACTGGAGACCTGTCAGAAGGTATTCCCCACCCTGCATAAGAATTACCTTTCAGCTGGGAGGTGTGTGCATGTGTGTGTGTGTTAAACTGGATGGTGACTGTTCCACCAAGAAATGAAGTTGCAAACCCACAGTGATTTCTTGTCTACTCTGATTTAGGGTGACACTATCATGGGGTTTCCTTGGCAAGATTTGTTCAGAGGAGGTTTCCCTTTGCTTTCCTTTGAGTCTGAGAGTGTGACTTGCCCAGGCTCACCCAGTGAGGTCATTCCTCCTTGTGGTCATTCTGCATTTGAATCACCCATCTCTCTCTCTCTCTCTCTCTCTTCCTCCCAATTGCAACCTTGGAAAGGGTTGGGGATAGAAGCCTCATCCCCCCCCCCCCCATCTCTCTCTCTCTCTCCCTTGTGGAAATGGAAACACTCAGATGTGCATCTTATGATTGACATTTTTTAAAAAAGAACTGAGATGGATCGAACACGGCAGATATTGTGAATCCATTTTGTTGTGGTGTAAATAAAGTGTGAATGTGGATCATGTTAAATGGACACAAATGCACTTGGTAATGGAAAAAGTAGTGTGAACTTCATTTCGGTTTGGATCGATTCTTTGATCCCAGATCAATACAACTCAAAAAACGTTTTTTTTTTTTTGTGTGTGATTGTGAATGAGCCCCTGGAGTAATAATTCTGGTTTTAAATCTGATTCATTACTATTTTTTGACTTTTCCAATTACAGCATTTACACTGAAGGTCTATATGTGATACCATGGAAATTATATGTTTCTGTTACCTGTTATGTAGCTTAAGAATGAGAGGACTACTGAGACTTCTATATGTGTGTGCATGCATGCTGTTTCTTGTTAGCTAAAGGAAACAAGATTTTTTCCCCTTCTTCTCTTCTGAAGTTGCATGTGTATGTGCATGTGTTTCTGAGATTTTTTTCATTTTACTTTGGATTCATTGAGTGTAACAATTCTCGAGTTGTGTGTGTGCACACACATGCATTTGAAAATTAAAGAGCTTTGAGCTATGTTCTTTGGTTTATCTTTTCAATTATTTTCTTTAAATCAAATATCAACTTTTTTAAAAATGGAGACTATCATTTTTAGAGAACAGAGAACAATATATGCATTTGTGTGTTTAACAAACCATTAAAAATCTACTTTCACAAATATTATGGGGCTTAATAAGGCCTATTTACAATTGTTCTACATTCTTGCTTGCTTTTGAAGACAGAACTCACACAACACATAGATACAGACACTCCATATATTTTTCAAGTCCTTTCAGAAGGAGAGGTTTAAAATGGAAATTTGCAACAGCCCAGCATGAATTTCTCTGAAGTTACTTGTCTGCAATTTGATAGAGTTAATCTTGTTTTTGGGTCTATGATACCTCCAGGTTTCATTCAACTGTGTTACGAGTTAGAACGGTTACAGCTATATAAATTCCCCAAAAGAAGTAAATGGAAGGAACAGCAATCTGGATTCTTGAGAAACAATCTGGATTGGATTCTAAATTGGTCAGTATTGATGAGTACATTAGGCCAAATTGCCAGATTAAGGAGACTCATGAGCAGCCCTATTATTTAAAACATTCATTTTAATGTATACTGTAGAATGCAGTTAAAGTTGAAACTGATATTTATTTATCTGTATGTTATACCATACAAATGTACATTTGATAACTAAGCAGTCACTGAACTTTTTGTGTTATATAACGGGACAAAAATAAATACAACTGTTAAGGCTTTAGACACAATCCATCAATAACTTTGGGTGTGTCCTGACTGGCTTTTCTAAAAGATGTTTTTGATCCACCTTTCATGGAACAATGTGAACCTGGTGCTACCTGTCAAAGTTTCAATTCATTCAAATATTAAATGGAGACTAACATCCAGTTCAATCATTATGAGAATGTAACCTAGACTTACAATCCTCTGACTGCAGGAGATCCATGTTTATGATTGTTAATGACTGAAATTGACCCCCCTACCCCCCTACCCCTTTTTGAGCCTGACCATGCCTCTATTAAATGGAGCCCATGGTCCTGCAGATCAGAGCACTTGGAAATGCAATCTCCCAATTTGAGGGCACAATGTGGCATGTGAAATAGGCACCCTTCATTAACCTGTTCCAGGTATAGATACCATTCCAAACACAAACTCAGATTTTCCTTGATCCATTGATACACACTGCTGACATTGTTTGTATGTTTTTAAAAATACAATTTCACTTCTCATTTATATCATTATTGTGAGTTTTTACTGTATATTACTGTATGTATGTATGTATGTATGTATGTGTTGTAAAGAAAACAAAAAAAATTGCAATACATTCAGTTTAACAATCTTATTATGTTCCACGTGAGATCCCTAACTCAAAATCTATGCACACTTACTAAGAAATAATATTCCATTGCATGTTTAGAATGTTATATAATGTGTCACATTATTAACTGCTATGTGTCAAATAGGTTGTGAAATACAGGACTGGGCTCCTGTACACTTAATGGTTATGTTCAAAAGCTAATTTCAACAGGTTTTGCCTGTGTGACCAGCAACATCTGCTGAAATTAATTCTACATCCTCTATTTCAACTAACTAGTGGCAAATGTGTTTTATGATGGAGCTTTCAGTGCAAATAATTTCACAACATAAAAACAAACATTTTACTATTTCAATGAAGAAAGACAATGCCTAGAGGAAAATTGTGGCACTCTCAGCATTAAGATTTTGTTTTAATTGTTCTTTATTGTCAGTCAAAACAAAAATGACATTTGAATATTTTTCACTGGGATTTTTCAAAGTTTATTTTGCAGAAAATTATTGATAAATCATCTTCATTTCTTAGGTTATGGAACATGATGGAGACTGCAGAAATCACTGGATCTTCCTCTTACATGACTAATATGCCACCGCCACCGCCTCTTCTTCTTCTTCTTCTTCTTCTTCTCTTCTTCTTTAAATTTACTGCACACTTTCACAAGGGAAGAACAGATTTTCTGTGATTCTTCTGGAGTGCTGCCATGCCAAACACAGAACACCAGATGTCTCCCATAGCTTTTTCAGATGAGTTGATGGGAGAATCAGCAAAGAGAGATGCAAGCTGTTGTATCTGTGTGGGTGCACCATATTGCGCATGGTCTGTTTTGCTCCTTAGAGGTTCAATTATATCTGTTTATTTGACTTCTGGATAATATCACTCTCATTAAGATCACCTTTTGAGCAGGCTTGTATCATTCCTTAGGAGTTGGAATGTTTTACTATATGTGTGTTAAGGGGTGTTTATGTATAACACCCCCCCCCCACACACAAATGCATCAATACTTGAGATTCAAGAGAACAGTAAGGAACCAAGATCATTGGCTCTATCATTCCAAAGTTATGCTCACCAGCAGCTCATTTCTATCTCACCTGCCATGTAAGTAGAATATATAAAATTTCCCCATATTTGCCTTCACAACAGCACTGTAAGATAGGTTAGTCTAAGAGACAAACTCACTGAATGGAAATCACAAGTCTGAGACCAAATCTTCCTATACTGGGGCTGAGAGCTCCAAAGCAAGGCTTTTTCATGCATCCATGAATAACTTATGTCTTGATCCGAGGTCTATCAGTTTCAAATTATTTTTTTTGTGCATTTTTTCTCTCTCTGGCTTTTAATATATTTTTTTTTTTTGGTGTGTGTGTGTGTGCGTGTGTGTCTTATTCTCATTTCACTACATTTTAAATGTTTATTTAGTTACTAGTAGTTAGTTCCCCAGATGATTTCTGGTATAGGGTGGCGATATAATGTATATACAATACAGTAAAGAAATAAAATAATTTACATGTCTAAACTGCTACCAAATGAGGCTTTAATTGCAAAATTGGTCTGTATGTCTAATTCATATTCAGATAAGCCAGAGACTTTTCAGAAATCTAAGTGTATGATAAATAAGCAGAAATGTAAAGATTTTTAAAATATATATCTTCCTCCTTTGGTACCAGAGTCAAAGAAGCGGATAGTTATTATTCTGTTTATAAAGTTTATAAAGTTTCATTTCAAATGTATAGAGTTTCATTTCAAAGCAAGAATCATGTTAAGAGCAGTGCACTGATTTTACTGGTTTTGTTTTGGGGGGGAGCTCTTCCAGGCACTCTGTATCTTCAGGTCTTCGCAAGCGGACGTTTTAAAAACAGACAGTTAACTAAAGTGACTCCAAGTTAAAAAAAAAAAAGTAGAATAACAATCTGAAGGCTTTCTCTTGGTCCACCATCATCATAGGCTCACCTGGTGAGGACAAAAGACAGAGGACGTTATCACACGGGGTCTAAAGCAGTCCCATCCCGGTCGCATCCCCATCCCAATCCGCTTCCTTTTCCCCTGTGTTCACACGACGTCGCAGAGAAACCCTGCCCATCCCCGTCGCATCCCTGTCCCAATCCACTTCCTTTCCCCGTGTCTTCACATGACGTCACACCCATCCCCGTCGCATCTCCGTCACATCCCCGTCCCATTGCGGCATCACCCAGCATCACCCCCGTTCTTTTGAATGCCGGTTTCTTTGGGAATTACATTTTGCCACAACCAGAATGATACTGGAATGATGCTGCTTTCTGTATGCCGGTAAGTTCTGGATTGAAAAGGAACCGCAATGGGACGGGGATGCGACGGGGATGGGACTGCTTTAGGCCCCGTGTGATAACGTCCAGAGCCTTTTCAGTGGCTGCTCCCACCCTCTGGAATGTCCTTCCATGGGAAGTAAGCTAGTAAGGAACCCAAGGCTAGTAACCCTGCTTGCCTTCCATCTGCAAGCAAAAACAGTTTTATACACACAGGCTTTTAATGTGTAATCATGAGATGGCTTTTTTATATGGGATGTTTGTTATATGGGGTGGGTATTGTGGTTTTATTGTTTATAATTGTATATTGTTTTTATGTGATGTTTTAATTGTTTTATTGTAATAGGTTTTTTAAGTGTTTTTATTTGTGAGCCGCCTTGGGTTCCTTTCTGGGAGAAAGGCAGCATAGAAATTAAATAAATAAATAGATTTTGCAGCAACATATTTATTTATTTATTTATTTATTAAAAAGGCATAAAGAGATCATAGCAGAAATCAACAGATCAGTCTATACTCAATGCAGTCTGTTTCTCAAGGTATAAAGAAAGAAAAACAGCATGGAAGCTAAAAACCCTTCTCCTAACCAATCTAAAGGGGCTTAAACTAAGCTTAATTTGCTATATGCTGAAACACACAGAGATTTTCTTTCCCTCTTACATGCAGTAAATGACTAGAGATTGGAGCAGCAGAAGTCAGGGAGGCAGATTGAAGAGAGGGGAATGTCAGAGAAAGAGATTCTCTCTATGTGTCTGCCTTTTAATTTCTTTCTAACTTGGGGGTGGTCTCCTAAGAGTGAAAGGAATACCTCTGGTTGGAGCAAAACATGGCCTAAACATGTTATTGCAAAAGGGCAGAGGTGAACATGCTCTTTAGGTTCTGATAATGGCTCTTATGTGATTTGAGCAGGGTCAAACAGTGCAGTGCTGTATACCAGACAAAAAGTCAATCAAGTGTAAATATTTACCCTCTTTAAAATCCATATGTTTTGTCTGACCTCTTTGAAGGCTACAGGATACTTCACAGTGAGGGGTGCACCAATTTGATCCAGTTTGGCATGTCTCTATTTTGTGGCAGTAAACAAGACAGTTAAGTCCTGAATATTCTCAATCAATACAATTTCCTTATCAGCAGGAAGGCAAGTTGGAGTACAACTTCAAGCTTGCAGTTCTGAATAAGGCTTGTTTTACCCCCAAGATGGACAAATGGTCCAGGTCACCATCATCCCTAGCTTGTCCATTAATAATTCTTCAAACTCTGGCAACAGACAACTTTCCTGTCTTATGCATCAACATCAAATATTCATATTTACTGAACACAATGTGTAACAATCAATTGAAGGGCTGGCCAATCTCCTTGAAAGTAAACCCTCTGACTTTATTAAATAGAAACTGAAAGAACAAGAGGTGGGGTAAAGAAGGAGACAATATTCATAGTATGAAAAATGAACTGGACTGGAGATGTAACTTCACATCAGATGAAAGCTTCTATATCATCTAGGTTTTTCCTCCGTTGAGTGACATCTGGGTTGAAATATCACTTGACACATGTAAATAGATTAGAATTAAATGTGGAAAAATATTAAATAGAGGTTGCCTATTTATTTACGGTCTTTGAGCAAAATATCACAAAGTTATATGAATATTAACCAATAAATTCACACTTACAAAACTGATAAATCTAAATAAAATCAGATTAAAACATAAATGTACATGTAAATAGGAAGCATTATACACCAACATAAAGGAAGCATCTTTTAACATCTTATTTCCCTCATTTAACAACAATTCTGGTCCTTGATAATTTGTTTGCATGTAGCAATGGCAACACAACAAAATCAGGCCATGTTCTCAGTCATTTGTGGATCTACATCCTCCAGTAGTAATGACAAATAGTGATTGGCTGTTCGACCTGGGAATTTTTGTAAGATTAGATAAATTAAAGAGGAGTGCACACCTTGATAGAATGGACAATACAGTGTAATATGCTGGGGTGATTCAATTAAGGTGTCAGAGCATAGAGGTTCAAGTCAGGTTATTCAGCACTTTGATGATACATCTAAAAACAAAATATCTTGAAGGGGAAAAAGTTTTGTTTTGAGCCATTTCCACTGTTTTTAAACCCCTTTATATTCTTTTTATGTGTATTTTTAAACTGTTTAAAATTATTAATAGTTTAATTCTGTTTTAATGTTGATTTTTTTTAAACTTTATTGTAATTATTTTAATTTGTATATTGTTTTGAGTCCCAAATCTTCACAACCACCACCTTCTTTGTAGACATCTTTATATTTTCCTTATGGGTTAAAAAAAAGTCAACAAGGAGAGACAAAAGTGACAGAAAGTTTCAAAGGATAACTATAGCTCAGATAAAACCTCAATTCCTATACATATATTTGAATTAGTTGAATTGAATTAGTTGCCTTTTTTTTTAACCCATAAGGAAAATACAAAGATGTCTACAAAGAAGGTGGTGGTTGTGAAGGTGATGTTTATGCCCTGCCTTTTCCCCAGGATTGGGACTCAAAGCAATATACAAATTAAAATAATTACCTTGGCTAAAAAGACATAAATTTTGTCATTATTTGTAGTGAAGCTCACCACTGAGAAAATGTTGAATAGTTTCTCATGCCCCAGAGAGATTTTCTTAAATCTCTTTCCTAATTTCCCCACCCTCAAACTATATGAATTCATTTGAAAAGTTGTAAACCCAGGTTTCTTGCCAGGGAATCTCTGTAATGGTCTTCACACTATCCAAAACTTTTCTTTACTCAGAGTAGCCTCAACATTTCAACTGAGGCAAGCCAATAGTTAAATGTCACCTCACTCTTATGGTGGAAGGCTCAATTGCCAAATGAGAGAAAAGTAGAAAAATGTAAAATATGAAAGAATTTTATATTTGCATAGCCATTGGACACACCACATGAAGCATGGCTAATTGTCACTTCTTAGCACATATCCAAGAAGTGTTGCCAAATGACTGCAGACATGTAAACATCAATGTTCAGCATTCCTTATGTATTTGTTTCATTTATATTATGCCTTTCTCCACAAGGACCTCTCAGATGATCCCCACAGGACACAGTGGATTAACAAGGAGATATGGACCTACGACTGTAGAGTGTGAAATACCCCTAAGGTATCCTTTAGATATCCCTAGAAGGGTAGATTTGGACTCATCCCAAAGGGGATTCTGAACTCAAACCCTACCCAGCCTGTGCTTCCTTCCAGTCATGTTTTTCCAAATATAAAATAGTAATGAAAAAATCCTTAAAGAACTGTTTGCAAGGGAGAATAAACTAAGAATTTTAAAGCAGTACGCTCACTAAGGTTGCTATATAAATGGTAATCAAAACAGCATTTTTGGTGCTGAAACACAAGATAACTTCACTTTTATGGAGTGTTAGCACCAGATGCCTTATAAAACCTGAAAACACTAGGGGCTTGCTATAGAAAAGAGTTACATTTTCATCATCCCAGCATGTTGCAGAGAGAAAAAAAACTCAATAAAAATGGAAAGTGGAATGGAAATAAATATTTAACAGGACTTACAAACTTGATGGATTTAATGGGTTTGAATGGTACATATTTGAATGCAGCATCTTCTTTAAATGGATGAATTTAAGTATTAAAAATCTTCATGCTGGCTTTGTATGATCAAATTCAAGCTTCATACAATATAAACATATCATAAAAGGAAACATTTACAAATATTTCAGAACTGTAAGAGTCAATAGATGTATTTAAAGCATTAGAATTAAAAGAGGGAAAGAAATCAGGAGAGCAGTAAAACAAGAATGAAGTTAGATTATGTATGCTACTCATAAATAAGTCCCATTGTATCCAGTAGGACTTACTTTCAGTGAATTATGGGGTTGGGATGGGATGGAGAGGGGAGTAAGAAAGACCAAATATGAATGCTGATACTATATTTTGTATTCAGAAATAGTGCTGTAATGATAGGTGATTTCCTCAACTATGAGGCTCACTTTATTTACTTCGGCCACTCACAAAGATCCCACACACACACATGTCGGGAGGGGCCTTCTATTGCACTGGCCATTTTGGAGGCTGAGGCCATGATTGGTTTGGAGTCCCGTCCTCCCTTTGGCTCCCAACCAATCAGGGGGATCTCGCGAGATCCCCCAGCAGCCCGCATAATCTCATGAGACTGGATAGTCTCGCAAGATTTCGGGTGGGATTTGGGGGCTTATTTAATACCCCTCTGCCATGTGGAGTCAGCCATTTCATTTTCAGCTGCCGAGATTGAGCATCGTCTGCTGAGTGTGGGAGAGCCAGCGGGGCTTTGACATTGGGCCTGTTGGTGAGCATGGTGCCAGTCCCTGCTTGGGGCTTTGGAGCACCCGGGGGCTTGTGGTTTTGGGGAGGAAATTTTTCCTCTTCAGTTTACAGCCCACGGGGGGGGGGGGGGGGTCCTGTCCCTGCTTGGGACGGTTTGGCCATCAGGGCTTATTGAGTTGCAAGGGGTTTTTCCTCGTGGGTCTGCAACCTGTGGAGGGTTTCTTGTCCCTGCTTGGGACCCCGTAGACAGTTTTTTTGTCCCTGCTTGGGACTTGTTAATTTAAGGAGGACTTTTTCCTCATTGGTCTGTGACTTTTGGAGGGTTTGTTATCCCTGATTCGGACATTATAAACGGTTTTTTGTCCCTGCTTGGGGCACTGTAGCCACCGGGGCTTATTTGATTTAAAGGAGGAATTTTTCCTCATTGGTCTGTGACTTGTTTGAAGGGTTCTAGTCCCTGCTTGGGATGCTATAACACAGGGGCTTGGTAATTATAGAGGGAATTTTGTCATCATGCCACGGAGCAAATCCCAATCCAAGCGGCATGCAATACCTGCTGGATCTGGCACCAACCAGTTCAGCCAAGGCCCAGGGGTGTGAGGATGAGTTTGTTGCCCTCCTGGCTCAATTGGGACATACAATGCAAGCATGTGTGGCTGTTTGTTAGCAACTAGCTCAGAGGGGGGCGCAGGATGGTAGTTCTGGAACCTCGGCCCTTCCAGCCTCAAGCGCAGGGTCCTCAAACGAGGAGCAAGTGGTGGGGCTACAAGCTACACAGGTGCAGGAGGTACCCTCACCTGTCATGACAGTGGGCGACATGTCACATGGTCCAGTAGATGCTACAGCTATGGAGGGCGGGCAGCCAACTCTAGCTGACATGATGGAGCTTATGAAAAAGGTTCCAGGTTTGGTACAGCAGGGAGCAGAGGCCTCTGCATCTGCGCAGCCTACATTAGCTGATTTGTATAAGGTGGTACAGCAGGTGGTGGCTTCAAGCCAGGCCAGCGGGCCGGCTGCCGAAGTCCCAGAAGTACTGAGCAATGTGGTGGGAGGTGCTTCCTCCACCCTGCAGCATAACAGCCGAGCCCCAGTTGCATCACACTCGGTTGGAGGTGCTCAAGCGTCAGTGGATATCCCGCAGCAGCCAGCGGGCTTAGTGGGTCTACTTTACCTATCTCCTTGGGATTTTGGCCAGCAACAGTATGAGTGCCTGGTGTTCAAGCTGGCCATGGCAATGAAGCTGAGTGTTCACCCTCAGTTTCACTGAGCACACCCTCAGTGGCAGCTGGGGCAATTCAGACTCAGGTAGCAAGGGTCCAGGTGGAGCAGCCCTTGGTGGGCAAGGTAGATGTGATGAAAGGAGCTGCTACAGTAGGAGCTTTAGGTCAAGTGAGGGTGGAAAGAAAGAACGGCTGATTGCAACCCTTATGCTGGTATGTCCACTCTTTTAGGCTCCCATCTCCCACTCACAACGAAGGAGCGGATTTGGAAGGGTGAGTTTATTGATCTTTTTTCTTTAACATTCCGTGACCCAGAGCCAAGAATTATGGTGAAAGAAAGAGTTGTATTTACTCTACCTAAGGAGTTCAAGGCACACAAGCACCCGAAGTTAGAGAGAGGAATATTGTTAATTGGATAATGGGGTTTACAATTTATAGGAGTATCATTGAGGAAAGGGAGCCCTTAAGGCAGGGGTAGGCAACCTTTCCCCTTTAAGGGTCAAGGGACTTCAGCTCCCAGAATCCCAGGAGCTATTGGGCAACATGGGACTATTGGCCAACATGGCTGAGGCTTCTGGGAGCTGAAGTCCCTCAGCCCTTAAAGGGGAAAGGTTGCCTACCCCTGCCTTAAGGTCTCCAGATTTATCCAAATATCAGGAGATAATATTAAAGGCATACACTAGTTGTCATTTTAATTTGAAAGGGTCTGCTTGGCTTCAGTATGATGAGCAGTTTCGGATGCGTGCCGCTTTGGATCGTTCCATTTCATGGCGGCACGTACAAGCTGAGCTATGGGCGGACGTGATGGTTGGTGCCTCCCCTTCGAGCAGGTGTGACAACGGCTTCATGCCTATGGTCACTCAGCCGAGAGGGCGGTATGCAAGACCTGGCACAGGGGAAAAGAGATTACCAGGAGTTTGTTGGGATTTTAATGCAGGTAAGTGCAGGCAGCAGACCTGCAGGTTTGAACACTGCTGTAGCACCTGTGGAGGGAATCACCCCAGCACTTCCTGCTTCAAAGGTAAGTGGATCGGAGCTGGAGCCGCCCCTCGGGTGACCCCAGCTGGAGGTAAAAGCACCAACGCCCATTAAGTTGGATGTTTTAACTGCTTGGTTGGGGGTTTATCCTAAGTGGGATTCTGCCCAGTATTTACTTGATGGTTTTACACATGGTTTTCACATTCCATATTCTGGTTTAAGAGTTTATCATTTTGTACCTAATGCACGTTCAGTGAATGAGTTACCGGGGATCGTTAGGGAGTACCCAGCTGTTGGTGGGCAATGAGCTTACAGTTATAAACCACTTAGACATCCCATAGCGTGATATGAAGCAGTATATAAATGAAGCTGCTTTGCTTTTACCAGGTACTGTTATTTTATGGACCAAGCTCTTGCTGTTACAAACTTGGCCTGGTGCAAGGAAAGACTCTGCAATTAACGCAGATCGTTGCTGGGTGAATAGAAGTGTTTTGAGGAGGTTGAAAGTTTTTGGGGCCTCATGTGTGGAGCATGATTGGATCAGAGTTGATTTGCCACATCTGTACAGGAGTGATGGGATTCATCTCTCCCCGGTTGGCTGTGATGTATACCTGGATTCCATTGCATATCATATTAAACGGGTCTTTCTGGGGTGGGGAGGGGATGCCAAGCTAGGCTGATCTCCTCCTGTGGCAAGGCAGCCCCCCCCCCAGGTGATGATTGGATATATGAATTTACAATATTTGATCAGTTAATAGCAAGGAAGGGTTTACATTATCAGCTTAAAAATTTTCCTACGTCATCAATTTTAGCAATGATGTCAGAATTAGACGGAGGGGATGATTTGTTTATATTTTTAGCAACTTGTGTGAGAACCTTCTTGACATATGCTTTGTGAGAGGCATGACGTATCCCTGATGGCTTGACTTGATTAAGATGAAGATTGCATCAGGTGCTATGGCATGCACACATATACATGTGTCAAGAAGGAAGTTATAATCAAGTGAAGAATTTTGATGTAAAGTTATTGTTTCAGACCCTGTACAGATGAATAAAGTTGTGGCCATTTTATTATCCATAAAATGGCATTTGGATTTCTTTGTGACTGTGCAAAGACCCCCCCCCCCCCGACACATCGGGAGGGGCTCGCTGTTGTGCCAGCCATCTTGGAAGGCCGACGCCACAATTGGCTGAGAGGGCAGAGAGTCCCACCCTCCCAGCGCCTCTCAGCCAATCAGGGGGATCTTGCAAGATTCCCCCAACAGCCCAAAGAATCTCGTGAGACTGGACAGTCTCGCAGGATTTCGGGCAAGATTTGGAGAATTATTTAATCCCCCACTGCCACGTGGAGGCAGCCATTCCAGCTTCGGCAGCCGAGAGACCCAACCCACCCACACTCGGTTTGGCAGGTTGTTTACCACCCTAAGGCTTTGGCTGGTCGCCTTTGGGGGCTGGGAGGGAATTTTCCCATGGTTATTGTAACTTGGGTTTTTCGCCCTCTCTGGGGATACTGTAGTCCTCATTTGGAATATGAGACAATTGGTATTGTCATTATCTGTTAATAATTAAATATGACTGTTTCTTGTATGCTCTTTGATCACTGGTTTTGTCACAACTTGGAACAGGGTATTTTAGTTAATTTTTGTACATTCGCCTTGTCTCAGCTTGGGCGGGGAAGAGACCCCCCACCAGGGGATAATTGGATATTTGAATTTATAAAATTTGATCAGTTAATACTGATGAAGGGTTTACATCATCAGCTTAAAATTTTCGTACATCATCAATTTTAGCGATGGCTTGACTTGATTAAGATGAAGATTGCATCAGGTGCTATGGCATGTACACATATACATGTGTCAAGAAGGAAGTTGTAATCAAGTGAAGAATTTTGATGTAAAGTTATTGTTTCAGACCCTATACAGATGAATAAAGGTGTGGCATTTTGTTATCCATAAAACAGCATTCAGACTTCCTTGTGATTGTGCAAATGGCCCAGTATTGTGGGAGGGGAATGCTCTCCAAATGCCCTAAAAAAACACTTTTAGTTCTCTAAGGTTAAAAAAAAAACATGGAAAATATATGCTATATATTACATAGGAAGTCAGTGATAAAATACAAGTAATCTAGTTGTTTGCAAACACACATACACACACATATCATAATGCCCTCATGAGGCCCCCAGAGTAATGTGTTGCATAGAAATAACATTGGTAGTTGAAATCTGTTACTTTCAAATGCAGGATGCAGGGCAGATTTGTTTTGTCTTTGTGTGGATGACTACACAGGATGAGATTTTGCCCAAAGTCTCCAGTCCAAAAGCTGATTTCATATGTTAGCAAACACATCTCAGAATTTTATGAGTCTGAGAATCCATACTTTTCACCCTGAATTCTGCCATAAAATCAGTACAGTGATAACAAATGCTTAGCTATACTCCTAGCATTACATACAAGCAGCAATCTTTAACTCACAGCACGATCAGCTACCTGAAGAAGGCAAGGGGCCTCTGCAGGCGGGTGGCTCTGGGCCGCCCTGTGAAGCAGTGGATCAGGGCCATGGCAACCCCACGCCACAGCCCCAATCCTCCCTTTTGCCACCCCGAAAAGAGTGGCAAAATGCAGCTCCTTTTAGGAGCAGCAAAAGGCTGTCCTAAGAGCCAGCACAGTGGCTATTCAGCACCCTTTCAGCACACCGTGTTTAAACGCTGCACCAGGAGGGCATCCTGATGCCGCACACCATGTGTAATGGCACGCAGCATTAAGATGATGTCAAGATGTGGTTGGGGTGGCTGATGTGCGGCGTGCGGCTGCCCTGCCCCAACTCTACTCCCAGGCCGGCCCTTTGGGCCAGTCTGCAGACACCTGAAGTTAATAAAGCATCAGTCACTTCCCAGACTCAGAGTGGTCAGGTCTGTGGAAGATTGTAAGTTCACATAGGTCCAGGCCCTCAGGATTACTTGGCATTGTTGAACCAGCCAGCCAAGCCCTTCTGCATAGAAAGGGGTTTTTCTCCCACATTCTTTAAAGCTTTTCTGGAAGGTAGGGAAGCTGACCAAACTGTGGCTCATAAGGATAGGAGCCAAAAACCTGGAGAGAGTCTGATACCGAGCCATTCCTTGATTTTCTCAGGAAAGATTTTACATCCTCAGTGGTGTTTGGGTATTCCTTATCCCCATGCCCTTTCTATTCTGTGGAGGTCCTCTCAGTTGAAACAAGTTCAACATCTCTCCACATTCTGCCTCCATTCTCCTCCTCACTCAGGTTTACAATATGAACATTTAACTCAGTGTTGTCCCACCCCTTTCTACTGCTTTCCTAGCATCTCCCTGATGCTATGTGACCAAGTGCAAAGTGGCTATCTGCACAACTGATACAATTCTTCTTGCCACTGGTCAACCTATCATCTAACTGATTCCTCAGTCTGAGAAGCAATAAGAGAGGAGGGCAGTGTGGTGATCGCTGACACCCTCTCATACCCTGCCATTGTGTGTTCTGTCCAAAAACAGTATAAGTCCACACATTTTTTTCTTTAAGTAGGAATCAGGTTGGTTTTACAAATAAAAAGACGAAAGTGTTGGCATGAAAAAAATTATTAATGACTAACATGACAAGTCCTCAGCATGCCTCTGATACTTTCAGCCAGCCATTTTAAATTAATTCATTGCTGTTTGCAGTTTCCTCAAGCTTATGCTGATCATTGCTAAATTGCTACTGTTGTCAAACTGCTGCAAATGTAATAATTTGAGCCTAGGGTCACATAAGTAAAAGTTGTGGTCACAAGGAGAACATACTTAACCATGAAAAGAATATACAAGCTGCTGCTGCAGAATGTACCATCTAATAGACCCTGTTTCTCCACAGATAAGAATGATCACACAGACTTTAGAGGGGCAGAAAAGTGCTCTTGTCTTTGTTGTAACTGCTTGCTCAAACTGAAAAGTCCTATAAATGCTTGTTGCTTCCAGAATAAAGTTGTCCATCTTGAACATTTGATTGGACTGAGAGCTACATTGGGACAGGATTGGAACCTTTGTTTTCTTTCCTATCCTGATGCAGGAGTCAATCCAGCTCTCTGTCCTACTTTGGGAGCAGGGGTGGGTATGGTAAGGCTAATATCTTAGTTCAACCCAACAATGTATTTTAGGTGAAGAAGAAATATGAAGACAGACAACTAGAAGGTCAGCTGAGAAGTTTAAGACAGAATTAACCCTATAGTCCCCATACTTCCAAAACCTCTCAGCTTCCCACATTAGCTCATTCCCTTTCCAGCACTGCTGTCCGTTTGCCTACCTATCAGCCACAATCAGTTTGTTCCATCCCTTCCTATCTAGTCACTTCCATATACAGTTGGACCTCCATATCTGCAGGGGATCAGTTCCAGACCGCCTCCCCCCATGAATACCAAAATCCACGTATGCTCAGGTCCCATTTTTCCTAATGATGGTGCAGTGCATGCATACCTGCTAGCGTGGCTGCATGTACGTACTGTGATTAAGAAAAATGGGGGCTTGCCATCCATGGATGGTTAAATCCATGGATGGCAAGTCTGCTGATATGGAGGACGGACTGTATAACATCCTACTTGTTTTTGTGTTTGTGGATTTCAATGGCCTGGACAACTTCAGCAGGAAAGAAGAAATGCTGAAAGTCAACAAAGTTTGGCTACAAGTCCTGAAAAACAATAAAATCAAGACTCAGTACAGGCAGATGAACACCACTCAGGTTCAGGGGGTTTCCCCGCAGACAGTGGATTGCTAATTAATCCACATTCACCATGCATGTCCTCCCACCCTGAGGCCTTGCCATTCAACAACAAACCAACACACAGATTAACATGTAAATCACTTCCTCTCAACCAAGGCTCACACAAGTATATATACCCCACACACTTCCATGCCACCACCCTCTGAAGATGTCAGCCACTGACGCAGATAAAATAAATTCTTCAAGAATGTGGCTATATAGCCTAGAAAACCCACAGAAAACTATGGACACCAGCAGTGAAAGCCTTCAATTTCACATTGAACTTACAAATGTTTGGCTGTTGAAAATCAAGTTTCTGTTTCACCCTGCAATTTCCCTTCTCCAAAGCCTCAATACTGACAAGAGGCTGAGAAAAGATATTTCAGCTGCTGTCAAACCAAATTGGGGAGGGGACACTGTAGGAGGAAACTGACATGTCTTTTTTGCAGCCTCTAGTCAGAATTTCTATGAAAGATGGTGAGGTACTAGTGGCTGTTTGTTAGCTAACAATCTAGTTTCTGTTTTCCCTACAACTTCCCTTCCCAAAAGTTCCAATCTTTTAGAGAAATCCTGACTAGAAGCTGTGAAAAGATGTTTCAGTTTTTTCCTCGAACCCCTCCCAAGTGGATTTTCACAGCTTCTCCTCAGAATTAGGACTTAGGCAGGAGGAACTTGTGGGGGAAACAGAAACTAGATCATCAGCTATCATATATCTGCAACTACCCCTACTGCAACTTTCCTCTGCAACAGCCTCCAGTCTTTCACAGACATTTTGGATAGAGGCTGCAGCTGTCTGTCAAGCAAGAGCTTCCAATTTCCTGGCAACTTTCTTCTTCCCCCCACAGCTGGTTTGAGAGCTGCAATATCTTTTCACTTCTGACAATTTCTGTACAACTTTGGGGCTGGGGTGAGGATAAGTGTGTTGGAGAAAACCATATCAGCTGGAAATGTTGTGTACTTTTCAACGAAAGTTGTGCAGTTTCCCAAGAAAGCTATGCAGCTTACCATCATCTCATGGGGGAAAATTCCTGCACCTCCCAACAGCATAGAAAGAAAGAAAAAAATGGATTTTTCATGACATCCACTAGGATGGGGAAAATCAAGAATTACCATCCCTACCATTAGGTATAAGAATTTTAACTCTAACCTTAGTGACATTTAAATGATGATAGACCATATATATGTATGCCCAAAAGCCTATGAAGGAATCCACTTGCATCAGGCAGGGCTATAAAGTATACATGTGTGAATGCACATCCACAAAGGAGTCAGTGTGGAGTACTAGTTTGAGTGTTGGACCAGGTGTTCAGGAGACTAGGGTTCAGATCTCCTTCCAACCATGGAAACACAGTAGGTGACCTTGAACAAGTTACACTCTCTCATCCTCAAAGAAGCAATGGCAAACCCTCTCTGAACAATATATTTGAGAGGGTTGCCATAAGTGAGAATTGACTTTAAGCTACATAACAGCAACATACACTCAAATCTTGCCTCCAAACATCCTTGAAAACCCAACTGCCTTAAATATCTTTATAAATTTAGCACAAAGACATGAATTAAAGGTAAGCACATTCAATTGAAAACACTATAAGTTCTCACATTTGGTGGAGTAAGGGAAAGTTTCCAATTGCAGGAACTTTGTAAGTTGTTAGGATAATTTAAGGGAAGGAAACTTTCAGGAATACTTTAGCCCCATCCGTACTTTACATTTACAAATGCCTGAAGTGTGGGTGGATTTGGAAGAAGCAGGCCCTAACTAAAGTTAAAAACAGAGAAATGTCCCACCAACATGTTTTGTAATGGTTCCCTCTCCCCCAAGTAAAAGTTAATCATTACACATATAAAGTAACTTCTGTGCCAGTCATAACAATAAGTAGCACATTCTCTTTGGGTTTTTTTAAAGTAACTTGTTACACTGTTGTCATAAACCAAATCATTAGTACTAATTAGAGTAGACCCATTGAATCAACTACTGACTTCATATTCAGATTGATTCAATGGTCCTATTTCTATTGAGTCTAAAACCTGGATTTAGGCCAATGATATTTGTAATGTACTTCCAAGCACTGAGAAAGACTGAGGCCAGTATGAGGTGTTAACATCAATTTCTCTGGGCAAAGTTAATTATTTTGTTAATTATTGCATATATTTTTGCTTCTGAGATTTGAAACAATGGAAGCTCTTGAACACTATACAGTTACAGCACTATGATTCTGCTATAACTGCCATGTTCCATTCTATGAAATCCTGAGATTTGTAGTTTAGAGAGAGATAATTAGAAAACTCTCAAGTAGAAAGCTCTAGTGCCTCACCAGAATACATACTGCAAGATTCCATAGGATATATACATCATGGCATGGCAATTAAAGGGGAATCATAGTGTTGTAACTATTCAGTGTGAAAGTGTTCCCAAATGATTAGACATTAGTTTTTGCTCTGCCTTAGGAAACAAAATGTCTTGAGCTGACCTTGCACATTGTTATCAAAAATACATCAATCTGTTGCTTCTAGATGAGATTCTAAATCTTTGCTGTAAGAATGATGCATATTTAGATGTCTGTTAGTTACTGTTGAGCAAACACAGAAATAATTACTGGGGAGCAAGAGAAGGGATTCACCTACACTGATAACAAATTAGCAAACAAGTCTGAAGCATTTTGTTCTGGCATGCCCTTTTACTCCAACAGCCAAATATATCCCTATATTGAAAGTGTAATTTAATGATTGTGAATGTATGATGATGACTGAGTGGTCAGTGGCATACAATACCCTCTACACTGATTCGCTGGTGCAGGAAATCAGAGGATTGGTCTATTAAAAGACTTAACCATCAGTTGTATGCTGTAGTTGTTGTCCCACATTTAGATTGCTTTCACATGGATTGTCTTGGCAATATTGTTCTACAATCCAGAAGACTTGCGAAACATAGTGATAAAGAGTGTGGATATTTTGCAGAGATTTTTGACAAAATGGGTAAGCATGTCAGATTAAGGAGGGGAAACAATAGGAAACAACACAATGACAAGAGATTCTACTAAATGTAATTACTAGAAAAGGCAGGAATGCTAATTATATTGATCTTGAAGATGTGACCTATTAAATATGGATGAAAATCTGACTTGTTTCATCCTTGCATGGTAGGAAAAAAGTAAATTTAAAAAAAAAGAACATCTCAATGCAAGTAGGACTTAATGGTGACCATAACGAATACTTAAAAGGAGAAAGGTAGATGACATGTTTTGCATACTAGGGTCAGGGTCATGCCTAATATTTCAAATGTAGTTTTGGAATTTCTATCTTTGTAAACCCAATTTCACCTTCCCAATTGTTCAGAATGCAATTTATTGTAGTGTATTGTATTGCATCGTATTGTACTATTTATCTATCTATCCATTCAAATGAATGTGGAAACTTTAATTTTGGTCATGTTTGGCTAGTTAGGACTTCCTAAATTTTGTTTGCTCTAACACTTTGTTGTGTGACTACCTAGCTAAAAGTTATTATTATTATTATTATTATTATTATTATTATTATTGTACTACTTCTGACTTCATCTGTACTTTATAAAATGTAGATGTCTTGCCTCCCCCCCCCCAAATACTGAATGTTTAAATTGAACTATAGCATACAGTATAAGCAAGTGTCATAGCACCTAAGGACAAAGGATTTAGAGTTCACCTTATTTAGCTACTTCTGTATACTTTATGGCTAGCAACTGCTATAAAATGCAATGAAATACAGACAAGTTGGAAAATAAATTTTGCCTTATGCACTTTCTTTTAGCACATTTTATGCTCAGAGCTTTGCTTTTGTTTGTTTTCTAACTGTGTGTATATTTTCTCATATAGATTTAGTAACTTACATATTTAAATTCAGACTTGAGAATTCAGCATAATATTTCACAAAGTACCCACTTCACCTGTCACTTTATATTCCTGCAGGCCCTAAAATTAGCACCATGTTGATGAAAAGTTATTGCTGCTGCAGCTATACATAACACGTAAAAAAGAAATTGAGAAACTTGTCAAAGAAAAGTTTTGAAAAAGAAATAATTGGGAATATAAAATAATCAAACTGACATGGGCAGATAGATCATAGTTCATTTGTTTGTTTGTTTGTTTGTTTGTTTATGCAGTCTGAGCAGGAATAAAAAACTATGAAGCTCAGTTTAACTACAATTCAGAAGGAAAACATCATGAAGAGTATTATATATACACTATCCTTAAATATTCTTTAGGTCATATGTTGCTCATGGTATTTGAAAGATATTTTATATATTCAGAATATAACCCCAGTCTAAAACACACCAAGGGATGCCAAAACCTATGAAGCATTTGACTGCCATTCATTAGAACAGCTCTTGAAAGCAGAATGCATCATGGTTCTATCAGGAATTCTTAGTGTGCATCAAAGGCTACATCCATACCACAATATTATTCAGTTTGAAACCATTTTAACTGTCATGGCTCCATCCCATGGAATCCTGGGATTTGTAGCTTGTTGTGGTATGAGAGCTTTCTGACAGAGAAGACTAAATGTCTCACAAAACTACAAATCCCAGAATTCCATAGCATAGCACTACAAATCCCAGAATCCCATAGCCATGGCAGTAAAAGTATCAAACTGCATTAATTCTATGGTGTGGATTCATCCTTAGTCACTGAGCATACATATCCCATGGTTTCATTTTCTTTTTATTTCCATGTTTTGCCCACCCCCATGATCTACCAGGAGACAAGTCTGCCTTGTTAATGGACGTTATCACACGCGGGTCTCTAGCAACTAGCATCATTCCGGAATGAACGAAAGCAGCATCATTCCGGTATGCTTCTGGTCGCGCAAATGTAATTCCCAATGAAACCGGCATGCAAAAGAACGGGGATGATGCCGCAATGGGACAGGGATGGGAGGGGGATGGGAGGGGGTTCTCTGTGGCATCGTGTGAACACAGGGGCAAAGGATCCACAATGGGCCGGGGATGCGATGGGGATGGGTGGGGTTCTGTGCAATGTCATGTGAACACGGGCAAAGGAACCACAATGGGACGGGGATGCAACGGGGTTCTGTCTGCTTTAGACCCCGTGTGATAATGTCCAATGTCTCTATCCACATTTTTTTTGGAGAAGGTGTCCCAAGTATCAAAAACATTGTCAAATAGGAGGAAACCAATAAACTGATTTCTTTTCAGACACAGGCATTACAAGAATGATATCTGGTAATGAAGCAAATGTTTATTTATTTGGATTTACATGCATGAATGAAAAAAAAATATGATAATTTTCTGGTAGCCTGTGTAATTATGAATAAATTTTGTGCATTTTTTTTCTTCTTTTCCTTGAGGGGCCATTTTGCAAAAAATCCATAAAGGGCTTTTTTGCCCCCCCAATCCCCCCCCCAAAAAAACAGAAACACTTTTTTTGCACTCTTTTGTACAAAAGTATTTTTGTGTAAAATATATTGTTCCTGGAGGGGGAAAACAATTTTTCATTTGAGAAACTTTGAGGGGAAAAAAATCACAAAATAAAAACTCACATTAGTCAACTTCTTCCCTTTCCCTTAGTATGTCTTGATGTGTTGACATACACTTTCTCATTGAGGATGAAAGAAAAATAACAAGAATGCCTCATATCCTGGGAATCTGGAGGTCTGAATGGTAAATCTGTAAGATTTCCTTTCTAAAAGGTTTTATTTACCCCATCCCTACTATAGAGTTTGAAAAGTTTTGTTAAAAAAATTAATCAGAGGCAAATTGAATTAAAAATATTCCACCTTTGCACGGGTCTAATTCAATGAACACAGCCATCCCCAGCATGGAAAGGACAGTGTTGTGCTCACTAGGCATATGGGTGTTAAATTTGGGAAACATCTCAGAAATGTAGTAAGAGATGACAACCTTAATTCATAACTAACAAAATTAAATACATTAGTTCATCCCAACTTTAAAGAGTAAAACACTCAAAGCCCTAGGGTGAGAGATTTCCCCCCCCCCTTCAACATCCAGTGTGTCATGTTTCTGTCCTGTCCCTCCTGAATGTGATATTTTTTTGGGGGAAGTCTTATTTAAATGAACAAATATGAAATCTCACTCTTCCCAGCTGAGAAGGACATATACCTCACTGCTAAAGTAACACCAGACAAGACTTAAATAGATTGTTTAATTGTAGTAGACAACACATTTTTTTACATTGAAAATTAAAAAAAAATATTTTAATGGATCTCTGTGTTGACAGAGTGGGAGAATGACATGGTTTCACTGTAAAAAATATGACTTATTTTGTTGCCATAAAATATAATTCTGAAATGCCTGTTGTATCTTTCATGAAATGAAATGTCTTCAGTAGAAACTATGAGCTTGCATGTAATGCTGCATTTGTTCCTCAAAACAAATATTTATCATATTTAATATTAGAGTAATTTCTTTATCATTGACTTTGTTCATTAACACATTCTCTAAACAGATGAAAAACTCCAAGATTGGGGATTGGGAAAAAGATGGCTGATTGAGGTCCATGAACAGATGAAGAACACCTTAAATCTCAGTGACAAGGCAGTTAGGTATGTCTTTGGTTAGGGAAATTGCAGATACTCGGGAAAGTTAGAAAATAGTTTGAGAAAATTATTTATATTTGTCTGTGTGGCAAAACATAATATGGCTGGGTTCAAAGACAGATGCCACCCAGTTTGAAGCTTTCAAACCAAAAAGCTACAGAAGGTGATCTGGCTTGAGGAGAATATCTGCTCTGGCATTATAAAAGGCTTCAATCTGCTCTTAAACTTGGTTCAAACAAGATGCTTTCTTGGCAATTTCGATGGAACTGTATTGATCCAGATTGCTCTGTGTCTTCTTGCTAAGAACCACACAGGCAAGAACTATGTTTTAAAGAGATATTTAAATTAGTGTGATTGGCAGGGAGCAAGTGTGTCCCTCTCTTCGTGCAAGATGCTGTACTCTGAACTTCTGGTTGAGTGTAAGCTGTACCACAATCTATGTTCAACCTGCACAATTGTAAATCACCATAGCAAAACACCATAAGCCTCAAGCAATCTACTTCTAAAAGAACCTGAAGCTGAATAAATGATGTACCCCTAGAATTTCTCAAAATTTAGGCTTAATGGCATAATAGTGTTAAACTGATGCACTTGAAACTAAAAGGGGGAAAGGAGAAAGAACCCTGATTGTTGTTGTTGTTGTTGTTGTTTGGAATGATTATGGACCACAGTTCTTTGTTTTTCATTTCTTAGATTCACTGTTGGGGGGAAAAAATAACCTTGAACTGATTCTCCAAAGAGGTAGAGTTTCCCCCCATTTCTTCATTGTCTGCCTCCTTCATTCTTTTTTGTGATTTCAAATAAGGTTATCAGATTATTACAGCTACTGAAACCTAATATTAATCAACCAAAACATCTTGTATTAATAGCACACCTCCCAGGTTTAAAATTAATATCTAGCAACATCCTTTAATTTCTAGCAATCAAATGGAATTAGCTTTGATTCCAAACTTGCAAACACAAGTTAAGGCCTTTATAGACTGTCAGAAATAACGCAACTTGAGTCCACTTTAACTATCCTGGCTTAGTGCTAGGAAATCATGGGAATTGTAGTTTTTTTCTGAGACATTGAGCCTTCTCTGTCAGAGAGCTCTGGTGCCACAATAAAGTACATGATTCCCTAGCAATGAGCCAGGACAGTTAAAGTGAACTCGAGTTGCATTGTTTCTGGCTGTCTGTAAAGCCCTTAGTAATGTATCTTAATGTTGTAATCTGGAAATAATAAAAAGGGAATATTGAGAGGGAAAAGAGCTAATGACTCTGTCTCAGAGGTAAGCACCTGTACCCCTCTACTTGCACCAACACCACCTAGTCATGTCAATAATGGTGAGGGATTATGTTAGTTGCCACCTCACATCTAAATTACTGCGGTTGTCCACCCTTGCTCTCTCTGTACCTGGTTGACACCAGATTTACAAATCACCTCTTGAAATCAATGAGATGTGTGTAGGTTAGGGTTTATTTAAGACCCATTAATTATAATGGCCCTACTCTGACTAATCCAGTCCATAGTGCTATCAGTGGCAATCTGATCGTATTCATGAAAACAAAAGAATGCTTATGATTGGTCGATGGTTCTTCAATTAGAATGTTGGGTTAGAAAACAACTGGAGGTATCTTTGCAATGTTGTGAATAAAATGCCCCATCAGAGCTCAAAGGACATCCCACTTCATGGTGTTCATAGTGAGTATTCAATTATACTCAATTCAATTGTATTCATGTGTTTTAAAAAATCCAATTTGGAGACAAGGGGCAGCTTTGTCTCGTACCCCTATTAATGCAGAATTCCTGGGATCTTTCACTGTTAAGGACAACCTGAGCCCTTTGTCACTTATAAATCTGTTCAACCATATTTACAAAGTTATTGCCCATATCCATTCTGTTTAATACCTGTAAGAAAAAATCCCATCGCACACTATCGAAGGCTTTCTCCATGTCTATGGCAATTAAAGCATATTTTCTTTCATTATTCACTGAATAATATTCTAAACTGTCCAGTATGATTCTTCTATTGTTTCTAATAAAGCGACCCGCTAGAAATCCATTTTGTTCTTTTCCAATTATCAATTATACCCCTTGTCTCGACCTTTATTTTTGTTAGTAATAGAAATTCTCATAACATCTATTCAACTCAATGAGAATAAAAAAGGGATTAAAATAGGGGGTTTAGAAACAAAAATAAGAGCTTTTGCTGACTATATGGCTGTAATAATGAAAGATCCAATTCAGAGCATTAATAAACTGTTTCAGGAAATAGGGAAATTTGGCAAATATTCTGGTTTGAGAGTCAACAAAGGTAAAACAGTTATGATAACCAAAAATATGACAAAACAGGAAGAAGGACTGTTAAAAGAAATTTCTGGATGCAAAATAGAGAAGAAATTGAAATATTTGGGAATATGGATTGCCAAAGACAACTTAAAACTTTTTGATAATAACTATCTTCCTGTATGGAAAGAAATAAGAGATAATCTGATAAGATAGTATGTAATGAATCTCTCTCTATTAGGGAGAATTGCAGTTATCAAGATGGCAATTCTCCCAAAGATGATGTTTCTGTTTCAAATTTTCCAATACAAATTAAGGAAAAACCTTTCAAAGAATGGGAGGTTGAACTCAAGAAGTTTGTATGGAAGCGCCATAGACCAAGAATAAAATGGTTGGTATTAAAAGATTCAAAAGATAAAGGGGGATATTCAGTACCTGATTTAAAGTTATACTATTGGGCATGTAGTCTAATGTGGGTTCAAAATTGGATTAAACTTGAAGATAAAGAATTACTCAATTTAGAAGCGGTTCAACTACAATTTGTATGGTATGTTTTTTTTTTAATTATGACAAATTTAAAAGCAACAAAGACTTTATGAACCATCCAATTAGAAGATCTCTGCTACTTACTTGCAGTAGGATTAAAAGCAAATTTTATTTTAAATTACCCATCTGGACATCGGTTCAGGAAGCTTTTCATGGAAGATGGGCTGGCAATATTACTTGGCTTACATACAGCAACATAACTAAATGTGACCATCGGGCTAAGATGGATTTAAAATCAAGGGAGGAGTTAAATAAGGAAGGCTATAATGTTAATTGGTTTAATTATTTGCAATTGAAACAAAGATACACTGTGGATAAGAGAATATCAGGTATCGAAAACAATCTGAATGAGTTAGATAAAATATTTTGGCAAACAGGGGGGAAAGATTTCAAAATTCTATAAGTTACTATTGGACAGATAATTAGAATCAGAAATGGTAAAGGACTATATGATTAAATGGACACGTGACACAGGGTGTAAGATTGAGTTTGAGGAATGGCAAAATGCATGGGGAAAGTTAAATAAATTCACAGTGGCACAAGACTTAAAGGAGAATTTTATGAAAATCATGAACAGATGGAAATGAAAAAAGATACATAACAACAGGGTTATGTTGGAGATGTAAAAAGGAAAAAGGGACAATTTTTCATATCTGGTGGCGATGTGAAGAAATTCAAAAATTCTGGAAAGAGGTTCATGAGACAGTTCAACAGATTTTTGGGATTCACTTTCCTTTAAGCCCTAAGTTATACTTGCTTAACATGACCTCAATCTTGAAACTATCAGATGAGAATAAACATTGGAGAGTAATTTTTTATCTGGTCACTGCTGCTAGGATTTTGATAGCTAAATTGTGGAAGTCAAAAAAGAGACCAACTTGGGATAATTGAATGCAAAACGTGACTGAGTATAGAGAAATAGATAAGATATCCTGTGGTATACAAAATCAAAATACACAAAAAAGGAAAGAGGAATGGATCAAAGTAACAGTGTTTTGGGAGAAGACTTATGACGTAAATAAGGATGTACTGGATATTTGAAAAGTTGATTACAGTTAAAGCTAGTACATTTTGTATTATAACTTTGTTTGCGTTACTATCTTTTACACGATTATAGGTCTATAGACGTAAAAATCATCTCCAATAAAGCTTGCCTTTCCATATTAGAACTGAGGATTAAGGAATAATCTGTATTAGACAATTTAAGCAATTATAGAAATAAAGGTTAAGATACAAAATCATTAGAACATTGTTAAATAAAGTAGAATGTAAATTGTATACTTTATTTATTTATTTATTTTTCTTCATGTTGTGGCATGATACATAATGTAAAGAAAGGTTTGCTGAAGTAAAAAGAAATAAGTACTCTTCAAAGATCCTAAGAACAGAAGGAATACTTATTAAGAAGCAATTAACATAAGAGAACACTTTGTTATCAAAGGAAATTTTATTGTATTTTTTATTATATATGAAAATAAAGATTATATTACCAAAAAAAAAACAACATCCAGTTTGAATGAAATAGAAAATTGAGATGGGTGAAGCAAAGAGACAAAGAGAAATTATTAGTAGGAAGCAAGACACTAAATTTAGAGCAATTGGTCTTGCGGCTTCTGGGAAGGAGTTTGTGCTGTTTGCCTTCATGCTTACTCAGACCATATCTTTGCAAATAAATAAATATCAGAAAACATAGCAATTTTCCAAAAAGATGACAATCTGTAAGAGTTGGCCCTGCATCTTCTTCCCATTGGCTGAGCTTACTGATGAGGCTGAAGTTGATCCTTCCAGACCCTGAGACCTCTGAGGTGCAGGAAGTGACACCTCTCAAGGAAAAAAAAATATGTCCAGTCTCCAGCTTAAATGAAATGTGGGATCTCCCCACTTAGTCCATAAGGACAAAGAAAGATTTTTAAAATGCCCCCTCCTCCCAAGAAAATTATTTCTTGGGAGCAAGGTGCTGAACAGATGTATCAGGCAAGCACAGGCTGAGCCTATGCTGTTCTGGCCCTGGTGCTCACCCAGGTCAGTCCCTCTGTCAGATTGGGGATGTGTGGGTGTTTCCACACCTCTCCCCATACTGGCCTGAAACCTGATGCCAGCACATGCTCTTTTCCTTGCTATGCTGTTGCAGGTACTGAAAAGCCCTATCACTGCATCTCATGAGGAAATGGGGCACCTGGCTTAACCCATGTGGCCAGGCGCCCTTTTTCCACATCAGAAATGGTGACAGGAGCTTCTCAGTACCAGTGATTGTGCAGCAAGGTAAGGAGAGTGGGGGACCATATAAAACAGCTGAGGTTTGCCACAGAGTTTCCAGGAAATTCTTTGGCAAACCAGGGGTAAAATTGGCCTCAAGGTAAAGGCTGTTTACCCCAGCATTTGGATGGATCTACCAGGTCCATGTCTGGACTGGAAGGATTGGGCCCTATCCTGGTCCTAGGTTTTGGCCTGTGCTATATGAATTGGATGGCATGAGGCCAGGTGGAATTTGGGCATTTGGGCCTGTGCAGACAACCCCCAGGTTGTCCTTCTTCAAACCAAGCCCTTCTTCACAGGCCAGGCTAAAGTTGAATGGGCTAACTCAAGTCCAAAGTGCAGTCTCTGACAGTAGCAACAACATGACTGATCAAGGTTCAGTGCTGAAAATAACAATGTAAGACTTTATGGTTTTGTTGCAGCCATTTACACCTCTTGCTACTGTGTCATATGGTATTATGAACTGTATTTCATTTTGCTGTATGCTTATCCCTGTTAGAAATTGCTGTTATTTGTAGTGTGTTGCATTTGCACTGTTTGACTTTGGTTTTGAAACTCTTTGATTTCAGTGAACTTGCTGCCTGCTATAACTTGGTTTTGCTATTATTGTTTTCTTGAATCTGCTCCTGGCTTGCTCTTCTTGAAGCAGAAGTGAGGATCTTGTGTAACCTTTGCTACAGGGCTTTACTTATCTAGAAGCAGGGAAGCTAGCTTTGAGCTCTTTGCACAATGAAGGCATTGCTTTCTCCTCCTTCCCTAAAAAAACCAATCCTCAATATATAAGGTGTCTCACCTGACAGCCACCAGGGTTACATTTAAGGCCAAATGACCTAACAGCTGCTTCCTACTGTGTTCTGCTGCGGCAAGTATGCTCAGGAAAAATTAATAATTAATCATTGGACAAGGTTCCTTTTCCCCCCTTGTTCCAGTATACAGTTTAAACATGGTTGTAAATTGATTCCCCCCCCCCCATGACTGGATTTAGGTTATGTTTGTGATCTTTTTGTCTAACCATAAAATAGGCCATTCCATATTTACTAAAAATACCAATTTCTATCAAATTACAGATCCCCAAAAGTTGGAGACTATCAAGCACTGGATCCAGCAGTTCTGATCAGATCTTTACAAACAGAATGAGTTAACCTACAAATGGAATGAGTACGAAAGACCTCAACAATGAGCCTTTACAGACTACCAGAAATAATGCAGATTGAGGCCACTTTAACTGCCCTGGCTCAGTGCTAGGGAATCATGGGAACTGTATTTTTTTCTGAGACATTGAGTCTTCTCTGTCAGAGAGCTCTGGTGCCACAATAAACTACACTTCCCATGATTCTTTAACACTGAGCCAAGCCAGTTAAAGCGGCCTCAATCTGCATTATTTTTGGCAGTCTGTAAAGGCCCTATGTCCCTTGTCTTGAAAGCTCAAATATAACTTGGTAGGGAAAGAGGGCCACATTGTCTATATGTTCTCTTTTTCCTCTTTAAGAGTAGGAACAATTGAATCTGTATTATTCTCCTGCAGAACTATACAGTTAAAAAGCCATCAGTTGACTGTTTGACTAAAATGTGAAGCATAACTCCAGGTTCAACAAGAAAGATCTGTGTACAGTAACAAATTTCTGAATACAAAGGAAGCATAGAGTTTGTCTGCAACTGCATTATAAAGTTCATTCAGGCTGCAATGGACTGGGCAAATTTGTCTTTTGCTGTGGATGAAGATGTGCCTTCTCACAGCCAGGCTTCAGTGAAATATGATTCAATCTATGAGTTAGTCTAGAACAGGGGTAGGCAACCTTTTTGAGCCGGGGGCCAGGTTGCTGTCCCTCAGACAATTGGGGGACTGAAGCACCACAAATAAATAAATAAATACAAAAATATTTTTTTAAAAAAATATATATGCATGCACACTCTCTCAGCCCCAGAAAAGCCATGGCAAAACCCCTGTGGAGATTTTGCCAAGAAAACCCCAAGAACAAGTAATAACAACACTAATCAATATCATCATGGCAGGGGGCGGTGGCGGCGGCGGCAGGACCGGCCTGGGGCCGGTCCAAAGGCCTTGGGGGGCTGCATCCGGCCCCCAGGCTTTAGCTTGCCTACCCCTGGTCTAGAACAACACTTAAGCTCCAGAGCATGGCAAGACAGACTATTTGTTATTTAAAAGCACCCGCATAGATATATGTATGACTGTCTTAACCGAATAGGTTAAACAAATAGGTAATCATCCCTTTCCTAACACTTTACATTTACAACGGAAATGTAAAATATAAGGAATTATAAGGATAAGGATACATAAAGAATGAGAGGGAGGAACATAAGAAGGAAAAATGAGGTTACAGATTTTATGATGACCACTTAGGAGGAAACATTTCTGGTAGCTTGCTGGAATCGCTTTTGCTAGGTATTAGTTGAGGGAAAGTTAAAGGCAGGTGGTCTAAGTAAAGATAAATAATATCCTTGCTTCCTTTCTCTCCTGTGTAATTCTTGGAAGCATAAGGTCCAGAAAGCATAACTAATCCAACAGTAGTGCTGTTCCTATTTTGCACTTCCTATTCTGTATGCAGCATCCCTCCCAAAGATTGTAGGCAATTGGAGGGAATTCTGAATTTGCAGTCTCACCTGTTCCAGGGTTAAGGAAAGCAACCAAAGGTGTCCTGATGAAGCTATACCAAATTGTGAAGTCAATGAGGGCCTTCTTTTGGTATGCAAATATTAACAAGGATGATAAGCAATGTTTTCAAATTGGTTTATTACTTCTATTCTTAACATTTTTTCTTATGATTTTCCCCCATGGCTTGGCTTTAGACTATTTGAAAGACTAACCCCTTATATATGCTAGAGCAGGGGTAGGCAACCTTTCCCCTTTAAGGGCCGAGGGACTTCAGCTCCCAGAATCCCAGGAGCTATTGACCAACATGGGACTATTGGCCAACATGGCTGGGGCTTCTGGGAGCTGAAGTTCCTTGGCCCTTAAAGGGGAAAGGTTGCCTACCCCTGAGCTAGAGTATGTACAGAGATTGACAGGGGAGAGCTTTCTCACAGTACCACCCTTACAGTTTTAGCTGGTGAGGGCTTGTGAAAGAATTTTCTCTGTGGCTGCTCCCAGGTGGTGGAAGTCCCTTCCACAGGAGGTCTGGATAGCCCCCTCCCTCCATTCTTTCTGCCTTACAACATTTTAAAATTTACTTTCCATCCCTAATCTGAAGTAGGGAGGTAAATTAAGGCACTGAGTTCAAAATGGGAATGTGAGTATCAAAACAGAAAGCTGTTAGAAAATTATTGTGGTCAAAGAATGGTAAGCTTAGTTTAGCAGCAGTAGCAGGAAGTGTGCTCAACAAGTATATAGTGTAAAAAAACCCAACTAGATCTGAACGTCAGGTAAAATAAACAGGATACAGAGGTAGGTAAAAAGAAACTTACTTTGTTGTTACATCTAGGTTCTACAAAAATAACTAATCAGTAGAGAAAAAACTGTGCTTGGTAGAAGAGTTCTAGAGCTGACTCTCCTGAGTGTAGGTAAGAAGAAAAACATCTTAGAAAACATCTTGTTTACTGCATCTATGCTGGCTGAAGGCAAAGAAAGAAGGGAGAGTGAAAAAAGGGCTATAAACTTTCTTAAATACCCAGTCACACTGACCAAATGACCATAGAGATTAGCACTACTTCTGTGTAGAAGGCCACCACCCCTTCTCAAGAAAAACACAGAGCTACAAATAAGCTTTGATTCTATTCCAACAAAAGCTCCTGCTAGGCTTCAGCAAAGTCATTGAAGCCAGGATGTTCAAATATTCTTCAGCAGTATATCATTATTGTATTTATTCTTAAGCTCTGTGGGTTGCTATGATGTAAGACATGCAGCTTTGTCAATTAACAAATTGAGGTAAGAGGTAAAAGAACCGGAAGAATAGCACGCCAGTATACCAATTGCACATCTCAACAGGCATACCAGCTGCACTCCTCAACAGGTTCATCATTTAGCCCAATGTTAAGCCACACAGATCTTGGTTGACATTGTTAGGTGAAACCATTACAGTGAAAGGTTGGACTCTCCTTCAATGGGAGTCTTCAAAGAGAGATTGGATGGCCAGCTCTCAGGAGTGCTTTAATTATTTATTTCTGCATGGCAGGCGGATGGACTTAGGGCCTTTGCAGACTACCAGAAATAGTGCAAATTGAGTCCACTTCAACGGTTAGGGTTAGGGAATCATGGGAATTGCATTTTATTGTGGCACCAGAGCTCTCTGACAGAGAAGGCTCAGTGTCTCAGAAAAAACCAAAAACAGTTCCCATGATTTCCTAGCACTAACCCTAACCCTTAAAGTGGACTTAATTTGCACTATTTCTGGCAGTCTGCAAAGGCCCTTAGTTTGATCCCTTATAATTCTATAATTCTACAAAAGCACCATTATCTTATGATCACTGTTTGGCACAACATAAAGTATATATGGTAGCTACAGAGGAAAAAAAGAGTCAGAAACAATTCTCTTTCATTTGAACCAATAGAACATAGAATGCTGATCTTTGGCTGGCTCATGCCCTTGGGGTACATTAATTCATATTTTAAGCAGGCCACTTGTTTCCTTTTAATGTGGTGGATTCAAAATGACACTTTAATTATATAGGACCCACTAGATAGGGATACCTTATTTGAATTAGGTTCTGCCAAAGTGTGTGGAAAAAGGATACCTTACAATGCAACCCTATGCACGTCTATGCTGAAGTAAATCCTCTTAAATTCAGTGGGACTAACCCTTAGGAAAGTATGCATAAAAATGCAGCTGAAATGACCTTTGGTTCTATGATTTACTGTATGTTCACAAACACCCTTTAAAATGATTGCTTAATGATTGTGGCTTTCCTTGAGGGGCACAAACACATTCGTGTACAATACTTTGTAAAAAAAAATGTCTCAGAGTCTACATTATGCTAATCTTCATTCCTTTCAAATATAAACTCTCATTATGTGACAGAGAAAAAGCCAGCCACTAATACCCTTGGAAAAGGGCCTAGCAGAGTGAGAAGTTCACACTGAAGCCTCATTTGCCCTGGGGACAGTTTTCCTCAGTCAAGTAATCATAATAAAAAGAAGCATTTTTCATACCACTCTAAAGAAGCTTCTTTCATCCAATTTTACAGCTAGGAATAGAAATGTTGTGAATCTTGGCAGCTTTCTTGACCTATGGGGAGGGCCCATAAAGTAAGTGACTGGGCTGTGAATTTGTTTTCTGTCATCAGGTAACTGATGCAGAACATTGGCAGTTTTGAAGTTGTGTTTTGCAGCGCCCGGCAAGGTTTTCAGTGTTACAGTTATTTCTCACTCCAGCTATAAAGTAATATCTATGGGTGCATGTGCAATCCAAATGTGAAATCTGTTATAGTTAATGGCTAAGCTGTAATTGGTCAGTTTAATAGTAATAAGTTTCTTCATTTCAGTCTCCATAGTCTACTCTAAGGGTCTAGGCTATCTGAATATCCAGCTACTGTAGACCTACATATGGCTATTCAAAATAAGGTGATCACATACCCATTCCTGCATCCTAGGAAAAGAAAAGAAAAAAGATGAGAGGATAAACCTTACATTAATTTTACATTTGAAAACATATGTACAATAGGACCTATTTAGAAATAACTGGGTGAAAGTAATTTAAATAAAAATACATGTTACTACATGTACAAAACTGACATGTGTGCCTGTTCTGTCTGTTAATGGACAATTTAAACACCTCTGCTCTCCTTTTTTTAAATGTTGAAATTTAATTTTTATATAAGACCTGGAGTACTACTCAAACATATGTGTACAATGTGCATCCCTCAAGGTGGAGTTGAATCGCAACTCCCATTGTTCCTCATCATTGCCTATACTGTCTAGGACTGCTTGGAGTTGTTCTCCAACAACATGTAGAGGTCTTCTCTTTCCCTGATTCTGATATTCAAGATGCTTTCAAATAGAAGAATGTCTTCTGACATATTTTCAAAGAGGTGTGGTCCTTTAGGGGTGTAATTCTTCGCTAAGGGCTTGTCTACACCAGTGAAAAACACCAAACTTACTCTGAAGCTGGTGCTGGAAGTTCTCATGATATACCGGCACTTCTGGGGACATATCCTAATAACCTGACTTTGCTCTGAACTCAGACAACAGCCTGGTGTTTCCCAGAAATGCTAGCATGACCTTGACATGTAAACAGCTAGATTGGTGCCAGTTTGGCCCAATCCATTGTGAACACATCAAGGACTGTCCTGTCCATGTCCCTGCACTAAGCAGCCCAAGGAAAGGGGGATGGCTTGCTTTCAGACCCACCACCACCACTTCCTTTCAGGTAGGAGCTTCTCATGAAATATTGATTCCTATGTAGAAAATGCTGATTTCTGTGCAGAAAATGCTTTCTGCGCAAATTGACCATGTGAAAAATTTATGCAGAACAAATCCCCAATTGCAGCTTTTTCTCTGCTCAGAAAACATTTTTTTGTACCATAATTAATACTTATACATTGAAATATTAATTTCCATGCTGAAAATTTTGTTTCTTGTGCAAAACAAGCACATGTGAATTTTGTGCAGAACAAATTCTGAACAATGAAAATTCTTGTCGTTCCAGGATTCTTGACAAGTTTTTGACAGTCAAAAACCATGTTTTCCAACCATTTTTAAAAACATTTTCTAAATTTATTTCCATCCTTACAGTGTCTTTTGGGAAATAAAACAGAAAGCCCCCTAACTCAATAGTAGTTTCAGTGGGACCTGTTCCATGATATCTATAGATATGCAGCTGTCTGCTTCTCTCATACACATATAGACAAACACACACTTTTTCCTTTCAGTATTATTGCTTCACATGGTTATTTGAATATTTGATTATTTGCATTTGAATATTTGCAGATGGAGGAAATGGGTTATCAAATTCATTTATGCTTAGAAACTTTTTGGGTTTAAAAATTGTTTTGGGTACAACAAAACTAGCAAAAAATGTTTATGCAAATTTTCACCAATAAACCTCATACTGTAATGTAATTGTGATTAATCTTTGTAGATTCCTTATTAGTTCTTCCTCAAGAGATTGACACAGTTACTCTTTTTTAAAAAAAAATTCTAAAACTTCATTTTAGACATACAAACTAATTGTATTAACAATTCATATCAGTGCTAGTTTAACTACTATGCTATTCATATTACAGAGTACGCCTTTATACACACAATGGATCCTACTGAAACACAACTCTTAGAGAACCTGCATTGCAGGGGTTCTGCCCCTTCCTCTCGGGCAGGTCCCTCAAGGTGCCATTCTGTCCCCAATGCTGTTTAACATCTATATGAAGCCACTGGGTGAGATCATTCAGAGTTATGGAACTCGGTGTTATCAGTATGCTGATGATACCCAGATCTATTTCTCCATGTCTCGATCATCAGCCTGAATTCTGATGGCATCTCCTCTCTCAATGAATGTCTTAAGGCAGTAATGGGCTGGATGAGGAAAAACAGATTGGGACTGAATCCAGAAAAAGCGGAGATGCTCACGGTAGCTACCCTGAAACCAAGAATTGGGTTGAAACCTTCGGTCCTGGACGAGGTCACACTCTCCATAAAGGACTGTGTTCGCAGTCTGGGGGTGCTTCTTGATTCGTTGCTCCTGATGATAAATCAGGTAAATGCGACAGTCAGAAGTGCCTGTTATCAGCTTCGGCTGGTACGTCAGCTGCACCCTTTTCTGGAAGTAAGGGACCTTGAGACTGTTGTGCACTCTCTGGTAACCTCCCGTCTGGATTTCTGTAAAGTGCTCTACATGGGCTACCCTCATGCTTGGTCCAGAAACTTCAGATAGTACAAAATATGGCAGCCAGAGTAGTCTCGGGAACATCTCGCAGAGACCACATAACCTCAGTGTTAAAATCTCTCCACTGGCTGCCTATCAGTTTTTGGGCCCGGTATAAGGTATTGGTTATTACCTTTAAAGCCCTAAATGGCTTGGGCCCAACTTATCTTCGGAACCGCCTCCTCCCATATAAGCCTCCCCTCTCACTCCAGTCCTCTGGGAGGAATTTGCTTCAGCCACAGAAATCTAGGCTGTCTGCAACCTCCCAGAGGGCATTTTTGGTAATTGCCCCCAGATTATGGAATGACCTGCCAGACGAGATCCGTCAGATTATGAGCCTGAGTAGTTTTAAAAAGGCGATAAAGACGGATTTCTTTCAGCAGGCCTTTCCTGATTAGAACCCAGCCTCAGGAGCTGTGCCTATTGTCTTCTCCGAGTTCTTGGCTTGTCTGCTGCTTGGTTTAATATACCCTATGTGATTTTTAAGATTTTTGTAGATTTTATTGATGTTTAGTTTAATATTTTTTAATGGGGAGGGTGGGTTTTGGAGTTTTTAGCTTGTAATTTGATGTATTTTTAATTATTGTAAGCCTCCCCGATTGATTTTAGCAGAGGGGCAAGGTAATAATAATAATAATAATAATAATAATAATAATAATCATGTGATCATTCAGGTTTTGCTAGTACTCTTTATCATTAACTCTGCTGGTTAGAGCTGTTGGAACTTCTTAGCAGGATTGATGAGATGGGGAGGGGCAGCCACACTCCAGCCACCCCAACCCCAGTCTGATGACATCCTGACACCATGCACTGTGCTCTGCACTAGTAGGGGTGAGAAAGACCTGCACGCTGGCTCTTAGGGCGCCCTTTTGCCACCCCTGAAAGGTGCAGCATTTTGCTGCTGTTTTCAGGGTGGCAAAAGGGAGGATCGGGGCTGCGGCGTGCGGTAGCCATGGCCCCAATCCTCCACTTCCTGGGGCGGCCTAGAGCCTCCCATATGCAGCCCCCCCATGTGAAACCAGTACAAATTGTCAAGGGCCCACAATCTGGAAGGCAGTCTGGGATCCAACTATGTTGCATACATTTTTGTCTTTTTCAACAACATCATTTGTCAATTGATTTTGACATCCATTGTCAAAACCATTGCATTTCAAAGAAAATAATACATACAAAGTTGTGTTTGACACAGTACTAGAGACTTTTAGCTGGTTCATCAATGCTGGACATGACGGCAGTGAGCAACTGAATCTGCTGTCTATTTGAGGCTGAGTTTGTGATTTACATATTATCCTTCAAAACAGAATATATATCACACAGAGAAAAAGAGGACACAAGAAGACAAGAATTTGTTCGTATTTATTGAGAGAAAGAGATGCAGATATGGTACTGATCACTGTAACTGGAGCTACATCTACACTGCAGAATTAATGCAGTTTGACAATGCTTTTACTAAGATGGCTCAATGGAATTCTAGGGTTTTGTAGATTTGTGAGATATTTAGCCTTCTCTGTCAGAGAGCTCTGGTGCTACAACAAAGTACAAATCCCAGGATTCCATAGGATGGAGCCATAACAGTTAAGGTGGTGTCAAACGGCATTGATTCTAGTTTACAATCTAGTTTACAAAAATGGAGGAAATTGTTACAGCCTAAACTGTGTGTTTCCGCCCTTAGCAGTCCAGTTGTTATCTGATAATAGAATCATTCAGGGCCCATTGTTCTCCTTTCTCATGGTCGTATACTTGTTCAACCAGATACGAATTGGTAACCTCTTTAAACAGGCTACTACTGGAATTTTTTGGGGTAGTTCCATCTAAAGTAGACCCTTTAAGTCAATTGTTGAATGGTGAGTCAAAACATACACAAATTCAACTGATTCAAAATGGCTGTACTCTAATCAAGGCTAACAATAGGATTTAGGTCTATTTGAAATGGTTAATTTGTGAAACTCAACTAACACACAGTTCTCAGGTCAGTGGTGTCCCCCACCCTGGCCAAAAGGGTGCACTTGGGCCCCCTCCTTCACTGTGGTGGTGGAGAGTCCTCACAAGGAGGCCTTGTTAGGATATGGATGGGATATACAGTCAAAGGTGAAATGTAAAGATGTGTGTGTGTCTGTAATTTTCCACTTGAGAACAGCTTTTGGACAAAGCACAAAACAATATTTAGAGAAACAGAGTGTATCAACACCAGGTGGCTAAAACAGACATCAACATGTACTTTCCCAGAGGTAAAACTAATGGAACCAGACTTTGTTATGGATAACAAGATATATCAAATACGTAAACATCGTTAGCTTGGGAAAGATAGTTACGTGATGGATGATGGACAGCAAGAGGCTGGGTTAGTAGACATCATATAGACATTATCCAATTAAAATAAGGTTAACACCTAGAAGGTGGAGTATGGGAAGGGCCTAAAAAATCCTTTGTCTAAAATTGTTTATTGTTCAAGATGTGAGCGTGTGTGGCTGGCAGCAGTGGTTTTAACTGCAACAAGTTAGATCCTAATGCTTTTGGGATTGTTAAAGATGTAATCTTGTATGGCTGAACTGGACAAGTTCATCACAATGGATTTTACTTAGTTATCTTATTTTTACTTTTTATATGCATTAATAAAGCTATGCTTTTGGACTTTACAATGTGTGTTCTTGACTGAGGAAGACAGGTTTCTGAAGAAGGGAAGCTGAGCCAGTTGTTGGTAAGAATTACAAAGTGGCTGTGGATCACAGCAGCCAGCTTGTCCTGCAGACTCTGCTGGGTGCCAAAGGGCATCACTACAACACTCATCATCCACACACCAACAAGGGTTATGGGCCTAGTTATGGCTAGTTTGCCAGTTATGGCTGTTTCTGCCATTTAAGACTGTTTTTGCCAGTTTGTGGCTAGTCTGGCTGAAGAGGTTTGTTTTGCCAGTCTGTGGCTAGTCTGCCAGCTAAGACTGTTTTTGCCAGAAGAAGGGCTTGTCTGCCAGATGTGGATGGTCTGCCAGAGGACAAAGAGGCCTAATGTCCAGAAGGAAAAGAGCCCAGAATCTCCAGATGACAAGTCTGCAATGTGGCCAAGAGGCAGGTTTGCCTATCCACGACTTCAGCTGTGGCAGGACAAGGAAACCATGCTTCAGCGGTTGCTGGGAAAAGCAGAGGTGGCTTCAAATCTTCAGATGTAAGTAACAAAGTTTACTGCTAAGCTGTTTTGCCTGATGACAGAGTGCAGAACTCTTTAAAGACAGTTGTCTGAGGACTCCACTCTTTAAACAGTAAGATACAGAAAAAAATCAAAGCCTGAGAATGCTGGGAATACTGCGGGTTCAATGCAGTGAAATTTTTTGTTTTTGTTCAAGCTGCAAACAATTCTGTCAAGGGCCATTTTGTTTGAAATGGAAGCAGCTGAGACTTGAGTCACAGAATACATGTTGCAATGCATGCAGTTTTAAAATACAGCAGGATTGCTGGACACAGGCGGTTGCCTAAGCCAAGAAAAGACTCATTCTGTTAACCCTCTCTGAGTTACAGTTAAGTTTTGGGAGAGGATGTTTTTTCTTCAGCCAAAGGTTTTGGGAACTGAAGAAGAATTCATGATTTCTGCACAGTTTTGTCATAAATGCTATGGTCAAAGGACTTTACAGTTCTTGGAGAAAAATACAAAAATCCCTGGTGAGTGTGAAACAAAGCTGTATGGGGCTGCAGCAGGTTTTGCTGGATGCCAAAAAAGTTCCAAAAGGTTGGAACGTGATGAGCCAAGCGGTTTGCTTGAAGAAAAGCCAGAAGTGCTTAGCTTGGGGATACCTAAGCAAGCATCTGAGATTTCTGGAAAATGCCTGAGACAGCACCTGAAGTCAGGAAATGCGTCTTGAAAAGGCAGCTGATGCACGGGAGAAAAGCCAATGCTTTTACTGCGGCAGAGCAAAAGATTTGAAAATGGCAATGCAAAAGAAGTTTACAACAACCAACAATCAACAACCCAGAGACATTGGGGGAAACAAAGAAACTACAAGCTGTTCTACAGAGGTGAGACAGTGTGACTCACACAGGTGGTGAAAAACCTGAGGACAAAATAGAGTCTATATATTCTGGGACAACCAGACATAAATATTGCAGTTTTGCTAAAAAGCAAGAAATCCTCCAATCTTAAAGATGTTTATTTAGCTGATGGAGGGGTAAGAGATGGTAAAAGAAATTGTAAAAATGTCTACATGCCAAGTTTTGGTGAGAAAACTTTGAAAATGTTTTATGTGTACTGTTTAGCTAGTGTGTCAGGAGATATACACTGAGCTTTGTGGGAGACAAATATAAAATCACCCCGGATGGGGAGGTGTAGACAAAAGCTATAAGAGGGAAAATATGTATTTTATACAAAGTTAAACAAATGCTAAATGTGCAGGTGTGAGAAATGAATCATTGCATTCTGGTTATGCACATCAATATAAAATCCTAGGGAACATAGGATTTGATAGCTTGTTTAAGCTGGTGAAATATAGGTCCTAAATTTTGAAAAATGTCTCATTGTACAAATGATTTGAGAGATGTTTGGTTTGCCACAGAGTAAAAAGTCAAGGTTTTTCCTGTGACAGAACCAAAACAAGAGAATTGCTAAAAATGACCTGTTGTGGTCCAAGCTGTTAAACAAAAAGGGACAAAATGTGTGTTACTAGGTGACAACAAATATTTTTTTAGTGATTGTGGATAGATTTTCCAGAAGTTTTTATATGTCAGAGTTTTAAACAACAGAGATGTGATACATTTGAAAGTTTTCAACAATGGATAAACATAAATATAAAAAAATGATTACAAAGGGTCTTTGCTCACAGACCGAGGAAAAAGGAGAATTCTTATCTCACAGTTTGAAAAACTGGCTGAGAAACAAAAATCCAACACCATTACACATGTTATGTGGGGATCCACTAAATCTAAAGATATATGACAGTTTTTAGACAATATGCAAATATATATGTGCCAACATGTTTTAAAAGAAAAATTAAACCAAAGTGTTACAGATGATGTTTATAAGATATACAAAAAACAGTTAAAGATTTCACCTTGGTGGTGGGGAAAGTTTTAATGTCCAAGTATAACAATTGTGAAAAACATTCAAGCTTTGATTGGGAGTTCCTGCATGGCAGGGGGTTAGACTAGATGCCCTTATGGTCTCTTCCAACTTTATGATTTTAAGTTGAGAAAAAGATACATTCAAACAAAGAGATTTTACTGAAAATAAGACAGTTTAAAGATCCATGTGTCAGAAAATGGAGGGACACACAGCAAACATACAAAAGCAAGACAAACATTAATCCTCTAGAAGTGAGGGAAACACTTTAGATCAGACAAGACAGACATGATTATCAACAAATAGAATAACAGAAAACAAAGGACACACAAGTCCAGACACACAAAGAAAAATTCATAGAGAATGAAAACAACACACAAATTTTATTATATAAGAAACAAGAGTTTATACAAAAGTGGCTGGTGAGCCAGAGAGTGTCAAGGAGTTTCAGAGATTTTAAAAGTTTTAAAAGTTTTTTCCTGTTGAGGAATGTGAGAATGATACACTGCAGTGCAACAAGAAATTCAAGTGTTTAAATTGACAAAGAGATGTTTAAAATGTGGTTGATAGACATAAAGACAAAAATCACAAGGTGACTGGATACAAAATAATAAAAGATGCCTGATGACAAATGGAGATATAAAACTAGGTTAATAACAAAAAAGATTTGTTCAACAAAGGTTTAAAAACATTGATTAAAAAAACATTGAGTCTAAGGCTGAGAGCTTGTGACTGAGATAGACTTTGAACAACAAGGAGGGGCTAATAAGTTCAACATTTTGGTTTAGAGATTGCTTGATTAGATGCTGATATGTGTGTTAACAGAAAAAGAGATGACAGTTTTTGATTGTTTAGATTCAAGAGATTTAAAAAAAGTTGTCTAGAGAGATTTGGTATCAAAAGTTTTGATTTTTGAGATCTTATTTTGAGGTTACTGGACTGCTGATGGAATATGTTTAATAAGTCATCATAGAAAGATTGGGAAAGTGTGGTTTGCAGAGTGCAGAGAATAGTGACAGGTTTGAAGTCAGTGGGTTTTGTTTAAAGTAAAGTTACAGAGAGTTTTAAATATTCAGATACATAAAAAGCTTTGTGAAAGGTTTGATGTTTATAGCTGACAAATAATAGATTACAATTATGTTTGGATAGGTGTTTTAAAAGGAAAATAAATTGTTTTAAGATAATAGATTAAACAGCAATAAAATATTTGATAAGTTTTTTTAAAAAAAGGGGGGCTTGTGATTTAGAATAGCCATATTGAGGTTAAAATGTTTTATAGATTAACAGTCTCAACAAATGTTGCAAAAGAAGAAGGGATCGATGTCTTACATCTATCCCTTCTTCAGTTGTTTCTGTTTCCCATGATGAGTTGGAGAGCAAACTCACCATTCCACTGACCCTCAACCTGCTCCTCTGCAATGCCAGGTCGGCCAAGAATAAGACCCATATAATCCATGATCTGTTAGTGGATGAGATGGCCGACCTGGCTTGTTTTACTGAGACCTGGCTGGGGGATGCTAGCTCTGTAACATGGGCGCAAGCTCTCCCGGCTGGGTACTCAGTTTGTGAGCAGGTGAGAGAAAGTGGGCGGGGGGGCGGCATAGCCTTGGTCCATAAGAGCATCTTGACCTTGATCAGAAAGCCTATCCGGAAAACGGCGCACATCGAGTGTATGTACCTTAGCCTGAAGACCAGGGATAGTTTGGGGATTCTGTTGGTATACCGGCCACCCCGTTGCTTAACAGACTCCCTGACCGAGCTAACCGCCCTGGTTTCTGAGTTGCTGTTGGAGTCGCCCAGACTCTTAGTTCTGGGCGACTTCAACATCCCACTCGAAACCAGTTTACAGGATTTAACCGGCGCAGCTCGGGAGTTCATGGATTCCATGACAAACATGGGCCTATCCCAGTTGGTCAATGGGCCCACACATTGTGCTGGCCATACCCTCGATGCGGTCTTTAGTACGGAGCAGGAATATCCGTGGGCGGAGGTCATAAAAACCTCCGCATTGTCATGGACGGATCACTTTCTGATCAAGGTGGAACTAAAGGCTACTGTTCGCCCTCCCGGGGGTGGTGGACCGATTAGAATGGTCCGCCCTCGAAGGCTAATGGATCCAATTGGTTTCCAGAAAGCCTTAGAGGGTTTAATGGTGAGTAATGCCGGTGATTCTGCCGAAGCTTTGGTTAATACGTGGAACACCAATCTTACCAAGGCTATCGACACGATCGCTCCCAAGCGTCCTTTCCAACCCGCTTCGAATCGTAAACCCTGGTATACAGAAGATCTCAGAAGGATGAAGCGGGTTGGACAACGACTAGAGTGCGAATGGCGAAAGACTCGTCTCTTATCCGACAGAACTCGCCTTAGGAAGCATCTTGACTCCTATAGGGAGGCTTTACGTGCAGCGCAGAAATCTTTCTGTTCTGCACGTATTGCGTCTGCAGAGTCTCGCCCGGCAGAGCTGTTCAGGGTGGTGGGGGATTTGACGCGGATATCTCCTGCGCCAAACCCTCTACTTAACCCAACGACAGCCTGCTGTGAGGCATTTAATATCCACTTTGCAGATAAAATCTCTCGGATAAGAGCCGACTTGGACACCAATAATTTGGCAGGATCTGTGGACGAGGCGTCCAGTAACTCCGTTGATGGCATTTTACTGGATCAATTCCAATTTGTGAGTACCGAGGACGTGGACAAGTTGCTTGGTAGGATGAGGAAGACAACTTGCCCTCTCGATCCTTGCCCATCATGGCTGGTCGTCCAGGGTGGGGGCGCGTTGAGGGTGTTTCTCAAAGACACAATCAACGCGTCCCTCAGGGAAGGCAGTTTACCATCGTGTTTAAAAGAGGCGGCAGTTAGGCCACTCTTAAAAAAGCCTTCCCTGGATCCCCTGGACAGAAACAACTATAGACCAGTCTCCTTGCTGCCATTTTTAAGCAAGGTGATCGAGAGGGCAGTTGCCTCCCAGCTCCAAGCTATCTTGGATGAAACCGATTATCTCGATCCATTTCAAACTGGCTTCAGGACAGGATTTGGGGTTGAGACTGCCTTGGTTGCTCTGACCGATGACCTCCGCTTGAGCACCGACAGGGGTAGTGTGACCCTGTTGGTGCTCCTGGACCTCTCAGCGGCCTTTGATACTATAGATCATGCCATTCTCTTGGATCGGCTGAGAGAGCTAGGAATTGGAGGCACTGCTTTGCAATGGTTCCGTTCCTTCCTCTCTGGCAGATCCCAGAGAGTGAGGCTCGGGGACAGTTGCTCTTCTAAAATAGAGCTTAATTGTGGCGTCCCTCAGGGCGCCATCCTGTCTCCGATGTTATTTAACATTTATATGAAACCGCTGGGAGAGATCATTCGGAGGCATGGAGCGCGGTGTCTTCAGTACGCTGACGACACCCAGATTTATTTCTCCATGACCAAATCATCGTCTCAGACTTCTGATGGCATCTCTCCTCTCAATGACTGCCTCGGAGCGGTAATGGATTGGATGAGGAAAAACAAATTGAAGTTGAATCCAGACAAAACGGAGGTGCTCACGGTTACTGGTCCGAAGCCAGGCCCGGGATTACAGCCCCCAGTCCTGGATGGGGTCACACTCTCCTCCAAGGACTGTGTGCGCAGTCTGGGGGTACTCCTTGACTCGTCGCTTCACATGACTAGTCAGGTGAATGCGACAGTCAGGAGTGCCTGTTATCAGCTTCGGCTGATACGCCAGCTGCGCCCATACCTGGATAAGAAAGACCTGGAAACCGTTGTGCACGCACTGGTAACCTCACGTCTAGATTACTGCAACGCGCTCTACATGGGGCTACCCTTGTGCCTAACTCGGAAACTTCAGTTGGTGCAAAATATGGCAGCCAGATTAATCACCGGAACATCCAGGAGGGAGCATATTACACCAGTGCTGAAATCCCTCCACTGGCTGCCAATTAGTTTCCGGGCGCAGTATAAGGTGTTGGTTTTGACCTTTAAAGCCCTACATGGCTTGGGTCCAACTTATCTCAGGGACCGCCTCTCCCCATATGAGCCCCCTCGTGCTCTTCGGTCAGCGGGTAAGAACCTACTGCAACAGCCAAAGTCGAAGTCTGCACAGACCTCGCAGAGGGCATTTTCCGCCATTGCCCCTAAATTATGGAATGGCCTGTCGGACGAGATCCGTCTTATTACAACACTTACTGCTTTTAAGAAAGCAGTTAAGACGGATCTCTTCCGGCAGGCCTTCCCGGAATAACCCTCCTCAGAGAATGAAACACTGAACTCTCCTCATCAAGCCTTTTGCTGTTTTGTTGTTGTTACTTTTTATTGTTATATAGTTATTCTTTTAATATACTCTCAAGTTTAATTCTGTTTTAAGGGGTGCGGGAGGGATGTGGGTGGAGGGATTGGGATATTGGATTGTCTTTTAATTATTGTATTTTAATTGCTGTAAGCCGCCCCGATTGCGCTGCAGAGGGGCGGGTTAAAAATAAAACTTATTATTATTATTATTATTATTATTATAGATAGTTTATTTGCTTTAGAGTTATATGACAGACAGTTAGGTTAAAGATTGTTAATTAAAAAATAGAGAAAACTTAATAGTTTGGTGGATTAAAAATAAGGATATATAGTTTTAAGTGTTGATAGAGCTTTAAGTGTTGATAAAACAAAATATATAACATTAAATGAGATAGAATGGATTAAACAGTTGTTATAAGATTTAAATTGTGAACTGTCAGTTGTGATATATAGAGATTTACAGACATACATTTTTATGACAATAACAAAAATGTTAAGATATAGATCAAAATGGATTAGAGTTTCATGACAGAATGCTAGAGAGAGCTAGTTAAAAATGGAATTGTGTGCCTAAGGGTTTAAGGCCAAAACACAACACTATAGATATATTAACAATGGCTCTAGAGATAAAACAACATTAACAATTGTAATAATAGATTGAGATGTCACCTTAAGTATATGGAATCATACGATTGTGCTGAGATAGTTTCAACAACAACAACAAAAATAGTGATCTCACACATCTGTACATTTCAGGAGGGGATTGTTAGGATATGGATGGGATATACAGTCAAAGGTGAAATGTAAAGATGTGTGTGTGTCTGTAATTTTCCACTTGAGAACAGCTTTTGGACAAAGCACAAAACAATATTTAGAGAAACAGAGTGTATCAACACCAGGTGGCTAAAACAGACGTCAACATGTACTTTCCCAGAGGTAAAACTAATGGAACCAGACTTTGTTATGGATAACAAGATATATCAAATACGTAAACATCGTTAGCTTGGGAAAGATAGTCACGTGGTGGATGATGGACAGCAAGAGGCTGGGTTAGTAGACATCATATAGACATTATCCAATTAAAATAAGGTTAACACCTAGAAGGTGGAGTATGGGAAGGGCCTAAAAAATCCTTTGTCTAAAATTGTTTATTGTTCAAGATGTGAGTGTGTGTGGCTGGCAGCAGTGGTTTTAACTGCAACAAGTTAGATCCTAATGCTTTTGGGATTGTTAAAGATGTAATCTTGTATGGCTGAACTGGACAAGTTCATCACAATGGATTTTACTTAGTTATCTTATTTTTACTTTTTATATGCATTAATAAAGCTATGCTTTTGGACTTTACAATGTGTCTTTTTGACTGAGGAAGACAGGTTTCTGAAGAAGGGAAGCTGAGCCAGTTGTTGGTAAGAATTACAAAGTGGCTGTGGATCACAGCAGCCAGCTTGTCCTGCAGACTCTGCTGGTTGCCAAAGGGCATCACTACAACACTCATCATCCACACACTAACAGGCCTCTCCCAAGGTGGCAGAGCCAGGAGAGGCACAGTTAGTCCTATCTTTCACCTCGGTGGCAGAGGTCTCCCTGAGAGGAGACCTCAACCGCTGCAGCAAAGCCAGGAAGGAAACAGTCAACTTTCTCCTTTGCTGCAGCTGTGGAGGTCTCCTCCTCAGAAGGCCTCTGCCTGTGGCACAGCTAGGAAGGGCACAGCAGGAGGAAGGTCTGACAGGGTGTTATCCCTCTTCTGGGGTGTCACCCAGTGTGGGCTTAACCCCCTCACACACCCCTAGTGATATCCATGACTCAAGTGAGATAAAATGTATGGATATGTATGACACCAAAAAGAATCCAGTCAATAATAATACGGGACATAAGCTGTGATATCAAAACCTTTGTCCACCTGGTGCTTTCTGAATGTGATGGACTACAGTTCCCATTATTCCCGCCAGTATAGTCACTGAGGGTCTGTACAGACTGCCAGAAATAATTCATCTTGAGACCACTATAACTGTCCTGGCTCAATGCTAGGGAATCATGGGAACTGTAGTCATGTTGTTTTTTTCTGAGACATTGAACCTTCTCTACCAGAGAGCTCTGGTGCCACAATAAACTACAGTTCCCATGATTCCTTAGCACTGAGCCAGCACAGTTAAAGTGGCCTCAAGCTGGATTATTTCTGGCAGTCTGTACAGGCCCTGAGTCATATCATTAGTCCCTTGTATAGTGTCACTGCTAGCAACTCCTGTGTCTCAAGAAAAGTAGCTTGGCACACCTGTTAACTAGGAGTCATTGACCAAATCCAGTGTGATTTTCATGGCTTTGGGGTTTTTGTTCCTGTTCCCTGAAGTTTCCAGTATCCTCAAGCAGGGTTTTAGGTACTTGGGGAGAGGGGCAGAAGATAGAAGGGGAGATTGTTCCCCCCCCCCCCCCAATTCTGGATTCCATTCTTGTGTGAGTGTAAGTCCTTTATATAATATTTCCCTTTATTAGGAATCTTATAGACAAAACAAGGTCTTATGAACACTGAACTCTCCGTAGGTAATCGTTTCATAAATCATATTATGCATTTGCACCATCTTATAAGAAAATATTCTGAAGAACTGGAATAGATTGATATGAATAGTTTTGATCAAAATGTACTTCAGAAATTTGTTATTTAGATGATATAGCATATCATTCTTCTTTTTCATTTCCTGCAATTACATGAGTTATAATCATTTCTTTGTTGTTATTTTAGAATTATGGAAAATAAATATTTTAAAGACTAGTTTTTCAATTTGCTTTTGTTTGCAAACACACATGCAACATTTAATTTTCCATACAGCATTCAGTCCCATCTGTCTGGCATTGGTTGTCATGCCACTTTGTCAAATTATACCAGCAATAAGCAACTAACCTACAATTACTTTCATTTCAATTGTGAAGTAGTTTATTCATGTTATATAAAGCTTTCTCCAGGTGCTGCATCTGGAATTGGCATTGACTGAAATGTTCCAGAGACAATTGAACTATTTTTGTCTTCTCAAATGAAATCTTGAAAACTTCTTTTGCTAAATCTCTTTTTATCTAACATATTATTAAAGTGAAGGATAATAATGAATTGTAATAATGTAATAATGAATAAAAGAGAGATTTAGACATGAACTTATACAAATGCATTATTCAAAACCTGTGACTTATTTAATATTCTTTTTTTAAAAAAGTCTGCTTGGCTTAAAATTGCTTCAAGGAATAAACAGTTTGTGATTAAAACCAGGAGACTGATTATCATCTTAGCAAAATAGCAGATAATAAATTCATATTCCACTTGGGAACAATATGCTAAATTGATTAATATTGGAATTGTTTTAGGTCCCAAGCATAAGCTACAACTTTCAAATTCAAGTGACTGCCTCAGTGGAAATGACTTCCTGGAAACATCTCAGATTTTGATATATGTATATTTGGAAGCTAAAGGTACCTTCAAAAATACTGTCCGTATCCTAGATTTTCTCTCTTACTTTGTTCATGTTGGGAGGGTATCATTCCACTTTAGTGAGCAGTGGAAGGTGGAGCCTTCCACCCTCTGTTTTGAGGAAGTTTATTTAGAAGGTAGGCATTGAAAGCAGTTGGGACTTATTTATAAAATTCACATGTGGTTGTTTTGCAAAGAAAACAACATTTTCTATATGGAAATCTGTTTATTTATTCCAGTCCACTGAAGAAAATAATCCAGTTTGACACCACTTTAACTGCCATTGGTCAATGCTATGGAATTCTGGAAATTGTAGTTTGTTGTGGCTCCAAGGCTCCCTGACAGAGAAGGCTAAATGTCTCATAAAACTACAACTTCCAGAATTCCATAGCATTAAGCCAGGGCAGGTAAAGTGGTGTCAACCTAGATTATTTCTGCAGTATGGATCCAACCCTAGTTAAGAATTACATCCCTAGGAGAAAGAGACAAGATAAAAATAGTTTCTACTGACCTAATATTTGCTCTTTTTTGAGATTGGGAAGTTACTTTAAAAAAGTAGTTATTTACAGTTCCCAAACCCAAGATACTTATTTTTTGTAAAAAGTAACTATTTGCTTTCCAATTTTCTCAGAAGTAACTAACTAGTTATTTTTTTCTCCCAGTTATTTAAAGATCTGAATTCTGAAAGTAAAAAGAAGTGGCTTTTGACTACTTTCCATTTGGGTTAAGCACACTTTAACAGTGATGTCAACTGAAAATCTACCCACTTTTGCAGTTTTTTTTCTATTTAAAACCCCATTTCTGCATGGGATTTCCCCCGTGTGATAAAGTCCCATGTCTCATCAGCCTATAATCTACCTGTTTTCATGGGTTTTCCCCACATTTTAAATCCTGTTTCTGCATGGGATTTCTCCCATGTGATAAGGTCCATAGTGTAAAGTGTGGCTCAGGCAAAACTATGACAAATTTCCTCTCTTCTCTCCTTCAAGATTCACCTGCAGGCTGCTACCTTCATGGCCATTCAGTAGCTGGTGGAAAGCACAGAGCATTAAAAAAAACCCTGACTATGCAATTATATATAGATGAAAAACAATGACATCACTCTCTAGGACCTATAGAAGACCCCCAAGTAGGTCTGGGGTGATGTTTTTTTTTTCTTTTCTGCATCTGGTTACAAGCACATAGCCAGATACTTCTACTATCTACCCCATTCTATAATGGTAACAAAATGTATATGGATGGGGATGTAACAGGAGGAAGATGAATCCTGCAAGGTTTTATCAATTGTCTTAGGGAGGTAGTGAATCGTTTTCTCCAAAATGACTGAAAAGTTAATACATAAATACACAGGTGTAATGTTCAGTTCACAAAGAGTTTGACTAATGGGATAGGTTTCATAGATATAAGAATGAAAATTTCCCTCGTCATATAGCAATCATAATGTTTTTGATTTTTGTTTTTAATTGTGTAATTTGATTTTAATCTGACAATAGTTTAGTCCTGTTTTAAGGGGTGGGAGGGTCTGGGGGAGAAGATGGAATGTTTTTACTTGTTGTATTTTTAACTTGCTGTACCCCTTCCGATTGCCAAGCAGAGGGGTGGGTTATAAATAAAATTTATTATTATTATTATTAATTAATGTAATGCAATTTTATGCTGGGTTTGAGAAATGAAACCAATTATTTCAAAGTAACTAGTTAATTGTAACTAGCAATATTTAAGCTCTGGTCTGATGTTTAATATATACAAAATGTTTAATATATCTCTGTGTTGTACTGAAGTTGGAAGTATTAAACACTGGAATGGTATAGAGTAGAGCCAGTGCTGGGCCATGCTATAACATGTTTCCAAAAGTAATTCTTCTAGAAAAGTTCATCTTAATATAATATATTTGTAGAGATAATCAGAATACCTACTCTGTTCATTAACATTTCAAATCTCATTTAAATGTAAATTGTAATATTCTCTTTTTGTGCAAGACTGGGTAGTTAGTGTCATTCTTGAGAAATAAGTAATTTGTTCCTCATTAGCTGTAAGAATAGATAAAGATGTAGATCCAAAGTGGTTAATGGACATAGTTAAAAGTGGTTACCTTGTCTTGATGGGGAATTTCAAACAAGCAGCCACTGTATATCTCCCGTTTAATTGTACATTTTTAAAAATTTCCTGTTCATTCATATTTCACCACATTTGATGTTAATTGGTTCTCCTTGTGTTACTCATAATAGGAATGTGTGAGTACAAAAATGTTTGTACTGGTACATTCATGAAAAATAGCTATGTATTTTTTTAAAAAAAATCATATTAAGTTAGCTGATTAAACACATTCATAATACACAACTATGATTCAAAGGCACCTCAAAGAATTAGAGCATTATTTTTATAACTGACCACAAAACACATTCACATGCAAAAAATAAAAAGTAAAAAAAGATTTCATTTTTGTTTCAGACATTCAAACCATTTAAAATTCAGCTTTAATCAGAAAATGAATAAGGTACATTTTCTCAATATTTTATAGAATCAGATCTAATAGTCTGTGAGAAAGAAACAATAAATCTCTCTCCCTCCCTTTCAAAAGCCTTTTTTAGCGTTATCCCCTCACACAATTGCCTCTCACAACTGTGTGATGTGGTGAACCAGGCCATGTTCCTTGCTCATCCCCTGAAGAGGAAGCAAAAGTGCCCAAGGGTATTGTTTGGCATAGTGAAAGATAAGACTGCACCATTTTTCCTAGTATGCATACAGAAGTTAAATTGGGCTGTAGCTTCATCCTACTTTAGTAATGGCAATAGTGTACATTCTTCCACCACACACAGTAGTAGCCCTCAGAAGGATGCAGGACATATTCAACAGCATCCTCCAACAGATTTGTTGAACCATGGTGCAACAAGTTTCCAAAATTGATTCATATACAGGACCACCTTATTGTAATGGCGGCAGGGAGCTTCACTGTTGCAACAGATCTACTGGCTGCCAGTCTGTTTCAGGGGATAATTTAAAGTCCCAGTTATGACCTATAACAGCTCTGATCCAGGTTTTCTGAATGAACATATTCTCCCACATGAGCCTGGTTTTGAGATTTTCTAGGGAGCCCCTTTTCTTTGTTGCACCACCCTCATAGGTACATCTGTTGGGAATCTGGTGGGAGCGATGGATGCAAACTACAGGAAAAGAGATTCCACCTAAACATTGGTAAGGACATCATGACAGTAAGAGCTGCTTTACAGTGGAAAACACTTCCTTGGAGTGTGGTGGAGTCTCCTTCTTTGGAGGTTTTTAAACACAGGCTGGATGGCCATCTGTCAGAGGTGCTTTGATTGTGTAATCCTGCATAGCAAGGGGTGGGACTGGATGGTCCTTGAGGTCTCTTCCAACTCTATGATTCTATGAATATAGAAGGGCACATTTTCAAGTGGTTGCTTCCAAGCTCTATTACTTCTATTGTCATGAAAGCCAGTGTGGCGTAGTGTTTTGAGTGTTGCACTATGGATCTGGACACCAGTGTTCTAACCCGCCCCTAACCACGGAAACCTACTCTACCATTCTCTGCTGGAGGCAAAGCACCCCTCCCAATAGATCTTGTCAAGAATACATCTAAGATAGATTCAGCTTATGGGGTGTCATAAGTCACAAATGACTTGAAGGCATACAACAACTTCTACTGTTAGTTTAATTTTACTTTTCAACTTTTGTATAATATATTTTAAAGAAAAACTGTGAATCTACATTGTAGAAATAAAGCAGTTTGGCATCATTTTAAGTACTGTAGCTCCATCCTATGGAGTCCTGGAATCTGTAGTTTTGCAAGGTCTGTAGCCTTCTCTGCCAAAGAGTGCTGGTTTCTCACAAAACTGCAAATCCTAGGATCCTGTAGAGTGGAGCCATGGTAGTTAACGTGGTATTATTTCTGCAGTTTAGATGCATCCTGTATTAACTGTATATTTTTTTAATGTTTGTAAGCAGCCTTGAGTTCACAGAATGGGGAAAAATGGGAAACAAACAACAATGTATAAATAATTGGAATACCGGTTCTGTTCATTAACATGAAGTCAGATTGGCCCTATCTTTATTGAGCTTTTGGTGGGCGATTGAAATGATATTATTTCGTCTGGGCTTTTTTTTTTTTTTTTAATGTTTTCAAACTGGCTTTTAAACTGGTCTTTAATCATTTTTGAGGAATGTCTCCTATTATGCATTACTTTGGGTGGTCCTGGTGGACCAAGAAGCAATTAACAAATATTTTTAATAAACAAAATATGTTTCATGTTCTCTGCAATTTGTTGCAGGTTTTGAAGAAATGGCAAGACAAAGAGTTACTTTGAAATAAAGAGACACTGGTTGTTATATACTTACAAGGAATCTTGGAACTATGACATATTCCATTTTAAAAGGAATTTTCCAAGTTTTGGATACTAAACCGTTGATTTTGGAAAACAAGTGGGTATGTAGGGCAGGAGATTTAGGAGGTGGGGGAAAACTTCTGCTTGTCCCCTTTCACATGACAGTGATTATCTATCAAGAAATCTTATCTTTAGAATTTATTTCTTGATAATGAATAAATCATTTCTTATCAAATAGCTGTTGATGCTTGGAATTGGTAACTTCCATACAACCATTTGACAGGAACAGTCCTGATTAATCCTCTGCCATCCCACTTTTTAGCTCCATTTAAAATGTCCCAGTTTCTCCTCCCCCACTCCTCCTCCTTTTGTCTTTGACATCACAAGAGGCTGATACAGATGCAAACTATTAGCTTATGTGTTCATCATTAATAAGTCCTGTCATCTTGACCACATTTTGATGTTGCTTGGCCACATGCATCCAATTTTATCTGAGAATCATTGGAGGGAATGAAGTTGTACTGTTCATACAGTAGTGATATTATAGAAGAATAGTGGTTCTTGAATGTGCCTACCCCCAACACTAACAATTTCTAGGGGTGCCAGCAAACCACTTATTTTTAGAAAAAAAAAATCAGCAAATCATGCATTTATTTTTCCCTTCAGTGTTAGTATCATAATCAAAATGAGAATAGAACAGCTATGTCAGTGTGGTGTAGTGGTTTCAGCATTGGACTATGACTCTGGAGACCAGGGTTTGAATCCATGCTCAACCATGGAAACCCACTGGGTGAGCATAGGCAAGTCATACTCTCTCAGCTTCAGAGGAAAACAAAGGCAACCTCTCCCCTGAACAAATATTTCCAAGAAAACCCTGTAATGGGTTCACCTTAGAGTCACCATAAGTCAAAAACTACTTGGAGGCTCACAATAACAGCTAAACGTCATCAAAAACAGAACTTTATTATGAAGACTGTAGGCCTTCCAGAAGGCTGCATGGGGTGCCTCATTTAACTGGTAATGCTTTTTTTTTGGGGGGGGGGAATAAGAAGAATACACCCACTCAATTATTATTAAAATCATGGACCATGAGTCAAGGCCATGTTAATCTGTTTAGTAATCCATCCTTGTGAAAAACAAAACAAAATAAACACTTATTTTCTGTTATCACAGAGCTGCAAGGCTAAGTATAAATATAAATTCTAGACCAGGGGTAGGCAACCTTTCCCCTTTAAGGGCCGAGGGACTTGAGCTCCCAGAATCCCAGGAGCTATTGGCCAACATGGGACTATTGGCCAACATGGCTGAGGCTTCTGGGAGCTGAAGTCCCTCGGCCCTTAAAGGGGAAAGGTTGCCTACCCCTGGTCTAGACTCATTCCAGGCATTGAACAGACCTACACCTGCTTAGCTTCAGCAAGGTGACTGTGGGGTTGTCCTCATGGACCAAAAGGGCTGGGTTCCCCCTGGCCTCATGTTGGCCTATTTAGATGATGCAGACCAAAAGCCCAAGGGCAGGATCAAGCTTGATCCAGCCAGACTGGACATGAATCAGGAAGACCTGACCTGATCTTGGAGCAAAAGGGTCTTAACACTGGGTAATTTGGCCCCAGGTTTGCTACAAAACTTTGTGGAAACTCTGTAGACAACCCTGGCTGATCAGATGACCATGTGAACACTTTACCTTCATTTGTTACTGCTGCAAGTAGTAGGCCCCTGTCACTGCATCAGATGTGGAAATGTGGCACTTGGCCAAGTGACTGCAGCCAGGTTTCCTGTTTCTGCATTAGACACAGCAATGGGGGTCTACCCACTTACAGCAGTGATGAGGCTCATGACACTACTGGGTCCCAGATTAGTGTGAGGAGGGTGTGTAAATACCCGCCTGTCCCTGCATTGACTCAGGGACTGACCTGGCCCATCTGCTCAACCCTTGCATGACATGCTTTTGGACTATGTCTTGGGACCAATTCACTTATTACTAACTTCCTCCCACTGAACCTTCAAGGTAGTTTGATAATTTCTGGAGGGAATAGCCATTGTGACAATTTATAGTGTAACAGATTTCTTATGGCATGCATCTTTGTGGACTTTGTTATTATTAACTACCATCCAGTTGACTTGATTTATGGTGACCCTATGGATGAAAGACCTCCAGAACACCCTATCATTAACAGCTCTGCTCAGGTCTTGTGGGCTTAGGGCCATGACCTCCTTGATTGATTCTATCTATCTTGGAATATGGTCTTCCTCTTTTTCTGCTACCTCCTACGTTATTTTGCTAGCAGTTTGAAAGCATGCAAATACAAGTAAATAAATAAGTACCACTTCTCAGTGGGAAGGTAAACAGCGTTCTGTGCAATCATGCTGGCCATGTGATTACAGAGTAGGTTCTGACAACACTGGCTCTTTGGCTTAGTAATGGAGATGAGCACTGGCCCCTATGGTCAGACACAACTTGACAACCTTGTCTTCCCATATATATATATATATATATATATATATATATATATAAAACAAAGTGTCATCATACATATTCTGTTCAGTTACTGCATCTTCTTACAAGCATAAAAGATTATGTGTCACATATTTATATCCTCTTAAATCTACTTTACACAATACACAGTATTTTAAACCTTCTTTCCTTCTCAGCCATATAATTGGAATTCCTAATAGCCTAAACTGACTGTATTTTGGATCCATTTATACTTGAAATATGTCTTTTAACATTTAAATTTCAATATCTCATTTTTTTTTCTGCCCTAAAAAAGGAGGGGAAAAGACCAGAAAATTGTATTCTTAAATCTTCACATTAGCATTTTATGTCTGGTTTTTTTTGTTTGTTTGTTTGTTTTTTTCCTACTGGAGTGGTACACTTTTCTATCACAATCTTAATCTATGTTTCAGCTTAATTTCAATTGAATATATTTGATTTCTATTTCTTTCTCTGGTATTTTTCAAGCAGGTTCCAGTCTTCCTCTAAATTGTTTATGTTGTATCTTGGAGTGTCAATGAATTTTGAAGAATGATTTTGAACCATCCTTCAAAAATTGGCTTCCAGGAATGGCTGGGGAATGCATTGGGGACACCTGGCGGCATTGGTGGCATTCTCTCATCCAGTAAAATGTGTTTGTGCCCCATTCCCTTCCCTTCCCTTCCATCACATTCCCGTTCTTGTAAGTGCTATGCAATAAGCTTATCTGTCTCAGCAGACCAGAAGAAATGTGAAAGGGATGAAACTAACCTGATTTCCTTTGGGAAAGAGTTCTGCAGTTGAGTTGCTGCTACAGAGAAAGTCAAGGCACATGTACCCACCAACCTAGCCTCATGAAGTGATAGTTTATGCAATAGGGGATCCCTCAAAGATCTCAGATTTCAGGCCAACCCATAAGGGAGGAGGTATTTTTTCCAAATATCCTTGGCACAAGCTACTTAAGGTTTTTGCAAGACTACTATACTAGCACCTAGAAATGAGCTTGGAAGTAAACTGGAAGAAAATTTATGAACTCTCAGAAGACCAGTGATATATGCTCTCTAAAGCACACAACAGCCAACAGTGTGTCTATGGCTGTATTCACACTGCAAAAATATTTCAGTCTGACACCACTTTAACTACCAAGGCTCAATGTTATAGAATTCTGGGAATTGTACTTTGTTGTGGCACCAGAGCTCTTTGACAGAGAAGACTAAGGGGCGTTGCAGACCAAACTAAAGGGCCAGCCTGGGGGTGGAGCTGGGGTGGGGCCAGTGCATCTCGGCCACCCCAACCCCACCCCAATGCCGTCCTGACACCACGCGCCTGTTTGCACGACGCATGGCATCAGGACACCCTCCCTGCACAGCATGCAGACCTGCTGCACCGAAAGGGCATGGAAGAGCCATGGCGTTGGCTCTTACGGTGGCCTTTTACCACCCCTAAAAGTAAGGATTGGGACTGTGGTATGAGGTTGCCATGGCCTCGATCCGCTGCTAGCAGGGGTGACCCAAAGCCGCCTGTCTGCATAGCCTCAAAATGTCTCACAAAACTACAATTCCCAGAATTCCATAGCACTGAGGCTTGACAATTAAAGCAGTGCCAAAATGGATTGTGTCTGAAGTGCAGATGCAGCCTACCACATTATATACTAGCTACAGTTTCTGAACACTTTCCAAGAACATTTTCACATACAGTGCATTACAATAATGCTGACACAGCAGTCTACATTTCACCTGACCCTTCAGGTAATATAGATTTTGGTCCACAAATATTTGCATGATTACAAATCAGTTTGCTTTTAAGGAGAAAGAAAACATTAAAACTGTACATTATTTTCAGATAGATCCTCCCTAGAACAAACAATTTTTTTGGTCTTCCTGAAAGCAGATTACTACAAAAAATCAGATGCATAAAAAAAAGGAATTAAACCATTTCAGAAGAGTACCTTTTTTTCTTTTCTTTTTTCTTTTTAAAAATATAAATCCTGTTAGGCATGTATCTTGGGTGACCTTGTTTCACTCCCCCCCCCCCCCGCACACTATCTTTTAATATTAGGTGGTATAAAGTACAAAATTCTCTGGTTCATCTCTCTGAATTTGGATCAGCACTTACATGTTTGCAAAGCTTTCCTGGGGGCTTGTTGGGCTCACAGCATCACCACATTCCTTGTATTCAAAAAGATTTCCAAGATTTTCTCTCAATGGGATCTCTCTGTCACTCAGTCTTTGTGTTAATCTTCTTCATTCTTAAGAGGCTGAATTTTTTTTTCTCTTTCTCTCTACCTGCCACTCATACTTTCCAACCTCCTTTAAATCTTAGAAGCTGGGTTTGATCAGTGTGATCTGTCTTGCTCTCAAACATTTCCAGTTTTATTAAAAATAGCCAGATTTTCTTGCCTATTTGCCACCACATATGGGAAACACTTACTCTTTAGGTGCAACACTGGACATTAACTAACATAGTTGATTGCAACTGAAAATAGCAACCTTGTGTTTCCTTCCATGTTGTGGGCAATAAGTAGTTAGCATGTACAAAATAACTTGGAATATGATAAAATAAAATAAAGAGGAAGGAGAGAGAAAATAATAGGACTCTTCTTTGCAGGGGTGCCCACATGTCCCAGGTATTGTCTAGTTCTGGCTGGCTTGAATATGAATGGAGTGTGTAGTTTAATGTTAGCATATACATTGATTTCCAGCCAAGCAGCTTAAGGAGCCAGAGCTTCATCAATAAAACTGCCTGACATTTTTCTAGCATTAACTGAGTCATTTCTTGAAGTAGTGCAGAAGGGTGAGAAGTCTACGTTTGCTAAGAATTTAGTGAAATTCCAAGTTTCTTCATAATTGGGAGGAAAAGATCTTGAAGAGTTTTTTAAAAAATGTAATGTTATCAGGTGCTGAAATACAGTAATATTTTCCTGCCATATGTCAAGACAATAAAGCCAATTGTTTTACCACCTGGTTACATGCTCATCATGATAAATAATCACTTGTTCAATATAGAGATATTCAATTTTCAGGTTGTTTATCCTGAACATCAGTATGTTTTGAGTTGTATGGACATTGAATTTCAACTCTTTACAAAGATGTTATAATAGTATGTTTGTTATTCTACTGGATATGAGAGCTCTACCACTGGGGATGTAATTATTTCCTAATTTCATTCTTAGAAAAAGCAATTTTCTTCCCTCTGTAAGAAAATCTTTGAAAACTACTCTGTTTTGATCTTCTTCCTGAATTTTTTACACAATTTTGGTGTGCAGAAAAGAGCATTTTCTCAGGCTTCATGCAGCCCTCTTAGGCTGTTTTCAGGTCTCCAAAGACTATCCATACTCCCCCCATGAAAAAAGAGAAATGTTTTTAAAATGAAAATGTTACCATGTCTTTGGGCTCCCCTGAATTGTTTATATGCAGGAGTGACCTTTTTCAGGCCAGAAAGTAAAGTGGATGTCCAGTTAACATTCCACTTAAAAAAAAAAAAGACTTTAGGCTGATGCAGACTAGCATTTTAGGCTGGCCTGGGGGTGGAGTTGGGGTGGGGTGACCACATGCTGGCTGCCCTGACTCCTCCCTGACTCCACCTCAACACCACACACCCAACTGCATGGCATGCAGCATCAGGGTGCCCTGTTGGCACAGCATGCAGACACGTTGAGCCAAAGGGTGCAAAAGAGCCATGGCAGTGGCTCTAAGGGCTCCTTTTTGTTGCCCCCAAAAGGAGCAGCATTTGCCTGCTCTTTTGGGGGCAGCAAAAAGGAGGATCGGGGCTATGGTGTGTGGTTGCCATGACCCCAATCCAGCACTCCTGGGGTGGCAAAGAGCCACTCCTTACAGGCCATCTTGCATTGCCTTTTTCCTAAAATAAACCAAGGATACAAAAAAATTACTCCTGCTCCTCCTAGGACAGGAGTGCTCCAGATGTTGCTGGACAACAACTCTACCGTCATTCTTCACCATTGGCTCTGCTGGTAAAATCTACTGAGAGTTGCAGTCTATTGACATCTGGAAGGCTACATGATTCCCACTTTTGTTGTGATTGGTGTTAGAGCCATTTTTAGCCAATGTTACTGGCAATAACAGCAATAGCAACATCAACAATAATAAAAAAGATGGTTGGTAGGCATAACAGCCGGAGTTGTGGCCCTCTGAGGTTCTGCATATGGCCAGTGCAACCCCCTACACCTGCAGTTGTTCATCCAAGATGTAAACTGAACTAAATGGACCAATACTTTATTTGGACAGTATATCATACCCCTTTGCATGTAAGAGCCAAACATTTTTCTTCCTACAACATATGAATGTACGGCCCTTGTGTGACAAGGTATGAAAAAAGACCAAAATGGTGCTATCCTTTTAAGGAAAAAAAGGTGCAATGCAGTGTTTTTGAGAGGCATTCTTAACTTGCATTTGCAGTAAGCATCATGTTGCATCAAAGGTATCATTATGCAGCATCCCATATTGCTTTTGAAATAATTGGCATGCCCCCTACAGTGTGCAAGATAGCTTTGAAACATGTTAAGAGTGTATTTAGGACAACTTGTAATTAAAGCAAAACAAAGCAAAAGTAAAATAATAACTTCAAAAACAAAACAAAAACAAAAGCACATCACCCTTTGCTTTTTATTTGGGAGGTGAAACTTGGTGACAGAATTATTACTGTAAATAATAATAATCATAATCTGTACCTTTGTTTATCACCTGATACTATTGTTGACTTGTGGGGCTAGGAAAAATATGTGTCCCAAATACCTCTTTCAAATTAAAATATGTTGATAATTGATGTCATTTTTATTAAGCAGGTAATAAACATGACAGAGGAAGCCAGTGTGGTGTAGTGGTTTGTGGTTGGACTGTGACTCTGGAGACCAGTGTGAAAATTCTTGCTCAGCCATGAAAATCCACGGGGTGACCTTTGGCAAGTCACACTCTCTGATCCACAGAGAAAGGCAACAACAAACCTCATTCGAACAAATCTTGTCAGGAAAACCTCATGATAGTGAGCCTGAGCTTCACTGTAAGTCAGAAATCACTTGAAGGCACACAACAACAACAAACGCCTGGCAGACAAGGGCTGGCTTCTTCTCGGTTTACTCTCTCCACAGTTGTGTATCATTATAAATTAGTGGCATGTTGTGATCTTGTTAAAAAAAATCCCTACACATAGCAATCAATTCAATGGCATAAATCTTCAGAAAGGAGAAATGCATGACCAGGAATGCATTTTTGACACTATATATTGTTGGGAGAAAGGAGGAGATGAATGAGTGGAAGAAGAAGTTAGACAGAAATCACATGGATATCTCCCTAAGCTTTTGAAAAACAAGCCTTTACATAGCCCTTGGAAATAGATCTTGTGCAATAGCATACAGACTGTGGAGATTATTGCATTGACATAAAATCTGACTGCTCCCCAATGGGATACAGTTGGGTTGTGGGTTGCTACCGGGAATTATCACATGCAAGTTACCATGGCTGCTGCCGGGCAATAGCAACTGTTGGTTTGTGGATGATGAGTGTTGTAGTGATGCCCTTTGGCACCCAGCAGAGTCTGCAGGACAAGCTGGCTGCTGTGATCCACAGCCACTGTGTAGACTTGCCATCAACTGGCTCAGCTTCTCTTCTCCAGGCAATCCTGTCTTCCTCAGTCAAGAAGACACATTGTAAAGTCCAAAAGCATAGCTTTATTAATGCATATAAAAAGTAAAAATAAGATAACTAAGTAAAATCCATTGTGATGAACTTGTCCAGTTCAGCCATGTAAGATTACATCTTTAACAATCCAAAAACATTAGGATCCAACTTGTTGCAGTTAAAACCACTGCATCCACACATGTTCACATCTTGAACAATAAACAATTCTTAGACAAAGGATTTTCTAAGCCCATTCCATACTCCACCTTCTAGGTGTTAACCTTATGTTAATTGGATAATGTCTGTATGATGTATGCTAACCCAGCCTCTTGCTGTTCATCATCCACCACGTGAGTAACTTTCCCAAGCTAACGATGTTTACAAAAACCATAATATAAACAATACCTCTTTCCCATAGAATGGAGTCTTGTTAGCTTCTTGTTTTGGCTAAATCACACCTGGGGCTGATAACTATGAATCAAGCTCTCAGAAAAACAACTTTTCACAGCATGGAAAAATACAGACACACATCTTTTACATTTCAACATTTTAACATTGACTCTATATCCCATTTAAACATAACAGCAACCTGGTTGCATCCCAGGTCCCAGGCACACTTTGCAGGCTGCTTTTCCAAAACAGTAAGCTCCCGGCTTGGAAAAGCAGCCTCCTAAGCATGCTTGGCACCTGGGATACAGCCAGATTGCACTCACCCAGTGGCAGCGGTGGTGACTTGCATGCGATAACACCCAGTAGCAACCTGACTGTATCCCATTGGGGAGCGGTCACATTTTATGTCAATGTGATAAACTCCACTGCATCCATTCTGAAAATATTGATATTGCCTGATAGAATATATTTACATACTATCTAGTCAAACCCAAGAAGCTTTCCAAAATGGCACAACAAATGTAACATAATTTTACTCCAAGTTGTTTAAATGTGTTAAGAAGTTGTGGGTTTTATTGCTGTAGTTCTTTCTTGCTATCTTTCTGCAACATCCAGCTAACATTTTCTGTTGTCTCAGACTATTCTCTGACAATTCCAGGCACCAGATCTAATGTTTTATACACACTTTCAAGTGGGATTCTTTTTTAATTCCTAGAAAGATTGGAACAAAAATGTACTCTTCTCCTTTCTCTCTTTTAAAAACTTTTTATTTTTATTTTTTGGGGGGTAGGGTTATAGTTCTATTGTGCATCAGCACATTAATGATATGACAACTCTGTCCTATACCATTATAGCTCTAAGAAGAAAAAAATTCAGAGATAACATGTGTCTTCCAAACCAAAGAACTGTCTCAGCAAACCATATTATTAGTCTGGTGGTGCACTGGAGTGCCTTTGGAAGAACCCTAGCACAGATTTTTTTTAAAAAAAAAATGCTACAAAGAGCCCTCCACACATACCCCCCAAAAATAAAAACAAAAATAAAAGAATGGAATGAGTGGATGTGGAGGCAACAAATGGCAAAATCCAGCATCATCCAAAGATCTATATTATGAGAACTCACACATCTTTAGAAAAGTCTGGAATAAGCAGAAGGCGGGATGGCAGCTAGAGGTTGTTAGAAGAGGAGCCCCACTGTCCATTATAAATTCAAATCTTATTCCTGTAATGGGCTCCTTACAAAAGATTTTTTTAAAAAAACCCACATGGTTATCAATACAAGGGTCCTTAGGGTTTAGCTCCAGGACCCTCTTGCCCATGGATACCAAAATCCATAGATGATCAAGTCCCATTAGAGAAAGTGATATCATAAAATGGTGTCCCTTATATAAAATCAAAGTTTTCTATTTGGAATTTATACTTTAAAAAAAATTTTTTTTCAAGCCATGGATGCTTGAATCCATGGATACAAAGGGCCAACTGTGTAGTGGAAAAAACAACTGTTGCAAATTAACTCCCAGCATCCATGGTTCTTTGCAGAGCTTGAAGCAGAACAGGGGACCACAAAATAGTTTAAAAACATAGATTTATTGCTGACAAGTCCCAACGGAATTAGCATTCAGATCATTGGGCAAAAGACAAGTTAAGATGGCTGTAGTTTTATGCACTCACAGACAAAGACATTCAAAGCTGACATTCTATTGAATGCTCTAAACTTTAAACATATAGAATCCTGAGCAATGAGAATGAGAATGAGGAGGAGAATGAGAATACAATGAAAATACACATAATAGCACACATCTCTAATTTTGGCATATAAAATATTAATTAAAGAAAATCTCCTGCCTCAACTGTAACAGGAAAACATGAAGTGGTTGAAAAGAAGGGGAAAAAATAAGAGAAAAAGGAGTACACAGAATATGAAAATAAGCTAAACATACATATTGAAGTAAACAAACCACACACACACACACACACACACACACATACTTAAAAAAAAATTCCTTGAGAAAGGGCCCTGAAAACTTTGTAGGTGATCCAGTTTCACCAACAACAAATAGAAGGAACCCCCCCCCGATGCATTGGGAGGGGCTCTCTGTTGTGCCAGCCTCTTAAAAGAAGCCGACGCCATGATTGACTGGGTAGGCAGAAAGTCCCGCCCTTTCTTCACCACCCAGCCAATCAGGGGGGATCTCGCGAGATTCCTCAGCACGCGGGTAAACTCGCGAGACCACGGATCTTGCGAGATTACCCACAAGATTTGGGGCCATATAGCCCTCGGCTGCCACGTGGCAGCAGCCATTTTGTTTGAGCAGTCGAGCGACCCTACCCACCCACCCTTAATTAGCAGCTGTTTATTATTTACTCTCAGGCTTCAGTGGTCGCCTTTGGGGGCTGGGAGGGAATTTTTCCCAGAGTTATTGTAACCTGGGTTTTTTGCCCTCTCTGAGATTGATAATTAATAATAATAATAATAATATAGTGTGGGTTTGCATAATGCCATAGTTGATTCTGTCATTGTTGTGGTGATTTACTCACATGGTGTTACAAATTATTGCTTATTTTCACAATTTAGGGATCAGGGTCTTGGTTGGTTAAATTTCATATAAATGTTTTTTGTAAGTTCTGGTGGGCAGGGACCCCCCCCCCAGGGGATAATTCAGTTAATTGAACTTACCAAATTGAATTAATTAATGTGGATGAAGGGTATACGTCATTGGGTTAACCAAATTTTCTATGTCATAAACCATGTTGATGACATCATAACTTGCTTATGTCATATGTTTAATTATGACATCATTTCCAGTCTAGGGGGGGATGATTTGTTGAAATTGTGTAACTAATTTGAACAGGACGTTCTTGACACATGTCGTGCTGGGCATGGTTTACTCCAATAGATGCTTCAGTTATCTGCAAGGACACATGTGTCAAGAACAAAAATATGGTTAATTGTGAATATGTAAATGAGAACTGTTTAAGACCCTGTACAGATAAATAAAGTAGTGGCCAGTTTATTACCCAAGAAAGGTGTGCATATTCTTTTGTGCCGGTGCAATGACAAAAATGGGAAACTGTCAGTAATGGCTGCCTAAAGTCTTGTGGGAAGAAAAAAGCTTATTCATCTGCCAAAGGCTGTGCGTGAGGTCTTTCCTCATCCCAGCAACATGTGTACTCCCCATGAGAAAGATAATTTGTTCTTTTTTTCACATAGAGTCCAAAATGTCACTTCCACATCTTTTGCAACTGCCCTTTCTTCAGAGTCCTTTAGGCATGCAACAAATATTTATTTACAACTGCATGAGAGCCACTTTAAATTGTTTGCCCTATATTGTTTGTATGTCAGACTATCCCCTTGGTATTTCTTCTCATTCTCATCCCCTTTACATCCTTTTCTCTCTCTTTCCCTCCCTCTTCATAATGATCTTTATCTACTTCTCTGAAAAACAATTTTAAAAGAAGATAATTTTGGGTTGAGATAACTTTTATAAGGAGCCATGTGGTATAAAGAGCAGATTGCGTGTTGGACTAGATTGTTGTTGCTCTGTGCCACTCAGCCATGTGAACCCATTGATGACTGTGGGCAAGTCACACTCTCTGGGCCTTAGAGGAAGGCAGTGGGGAACCTCCTCTGGATAAAACATACCAAGAAAACCTTATGATAGGGTCACTATAAGTTGGAGTTAACTCAAAGGCACGTAAAAATGACAAACTGATATAAGAACTGTTTGCAGTCAGTTTGTAACCAGTTGTGGTTTAGGAGCTACAAGTTAACCACTGGTGCTTTACATTAGATTTTCTAACACCCAAAACCTGATAGTAGCATTGTCAGTATCAGCATGGCATTTTGATTATTATCTCTCTATATAGCAAGTAAAAGGGATGTTACCCCCCTCCAGACATTGCTGGATTCTAGTTCCTAGCAGTTCCCAACAGCCTGGGCAGTGCTGAAGGATTAGGGGAATAGCCACTCATCAACATCAGGAGAGCCATGTTCCCCACCCCTGCTGTATATCCTTGCTGTTTGGCTTAATGTGAAGTTCATTATTTACTATATTTTATTTACTATATTGTATTAATGGTAAAGGAGAGCCCAATGGATTGCTTTGGTAAGATATAAAATTGCAGGGCTCTGGAATCATGATGGATTTCTCCCTTAACAGTGTACCTTAAAGAAAAATGCCAGGGGTTTAACCAATTTGATATAATTCATTTTGGTAATAATATCTCTTGTACAATACAGCATTTGGTCATGCATTTCCTCATTAATTGGCTTCCTTCTTCTCTTTGAACAACAACAAAAAAATAATTGGTCTTTTCCAGTTAACCGTGTGTGTGTGTGTGTGAAGATAACCATCTGTTCATGTAACAATAGCATCTGAGCTACTGGGCAAATGGTGTATTTCAGAGATGAAGAGGTCACAACTTTAAAGAGAAAATGCATTCTCAGAAATGCTAAAGGTGACAATCTGCTCATTAAGGTTGTAGCTATAGCAGTTCTCAGTCTAATATGTTTTCATCTCTCATTTCATATGTGTTAATCTTTTAATAGGAAAGTGTAAATGAGAAAACATTAATGAAAATTTAACTGCCATAACATCCATACAGCTTTTTATATCATTGCGTCTTATTTTAGAGAAGGTTCCACATTTAAAGGGGGAAAATATAGGAAGTGCTGATGTTAAAAATCATCCAATAATCTTGTGCAGAACATAATTTCATGTAGTGTCCACCACATCTATTTTCCCCCTATGATGTGTTCTAGGAACAACCTGTGCACTAACTACATCATTATGATCTAGCTTCCACACCCAAGCTTTGTTCTATAAACCCTGATGCCTAGTTAAATTGGTACTATTCACGTCTGCATCCTTATTCTGCCTGCAGTCATTTGTTCTTCTATGAGTGTTGTAGTTGAAACAGCAGGCTGAAATAGTCACTTTCTAACTGCATGTGAGTAGGTACCTCAAAGGTCAATCCCAAATTACAAATAGGAGGGCTTATCCAAACACAGATCAATTAATGATTGACTAGAACACTGGCATGTGAATAATTCCTGGCTTGTTGTACCTGGGAATGGAGTAGGGAGCAAATGCATACAATCATAACAAGGTTAGAATAGATAGCTGGACCTGGAAGTCAAAAGAAGACTTCTTGCTGATATTGCAGCCTTATAGGACCTTATCACATTCTAAAATAAAGCGACTTACCCCTGCTGGGATAAAATCACTTACGGGATTCACTTGAGAATTATCACATAAAAGTGGCTTGCTGATGCTGGCGGGTGACTAAAACCCACATGAAACCCAGCTCCCATCTTTGAGAAGCAGCTGGCTGAGTGCAACTGGAAGCCAGGTTTTGTGCAGCTTTTAGTTGTCTAGTGGCATTGGCAGCCACTTCTATGCAATAATTCCTGAATGCATCCCATAAGCGACTTTATTCCATCAGTGGTAAGTCACTTTATTCTAGAACACAATAAGGTCCATAGATTGACCTGGTGGGAAAAGGAACTAAGCAGAGACAATCTGTGACAGATTAGTGAGGAAATCATGGACTCTTGGGTAGTTACCAGTGCACATCCATGGTCATTTTTCAGTCAAATAGATTTCTCCAGACTTGCTCTTTGGGCTCAGGGATTCAGAGAAGGGAATGGTCACAACCTTTAAGACTGGACTTAACTGTCTTTCTCCTTTAGGATTCAGGTCTTGAGGGGCAGGTTAATACATTCAAATTTCCTGAAATGGACTAGCCAGAGGCAAACTACATTAATTGACTTTTCTTTGGGATCTGAGGTTGCTTCCTCTTAAAATACTGAAGGGGGAGTAATTATATACCTGCTTCATCAAGCACCACAGTATGCAAATCTGCTGCAGATAAGTTTAAATATTTACTAGAGTGACTCATAGGGCCTCGGCAGATGGCTTAAAAAGCTGTCCTGGAGGCAGGGAAGAGGAGGGGCAGCCACACGCTCGGCGCCCCTTCCTCCTCCCGAGGTTGCCCTCGGAGCCGCCGGCCCTCCGCACGGCCAGTGCTCTGGGGGCAACCTCCAGCCGCAGCGTCCGCACACGCTGCTGCAGAAGGGTCGCCGAAAGTGCGCCTCACACTTTTGGGGTGCACTTTCAGCGACGTATAAAAGGAGTGCTATTTTAGCGCTCCTTTCTTGGGGCACCGATGGTGTGCCGTGGGATTGAGGCATGAGGATGCCTCGGTCCCACAGCGCACCTTCCCGGGGTGGCGCAGAGCCACCAGTCTGCTTCTCCCCTTAGTTTACCCATACATTTTTGTGTTTGCCTCCTTCTTCTAACTGGATGAGCAAAAGCCATTGAAAATATTGTTGCTTGTGCCCAAGTATGTGAGCTTAAGATTGCACTGTATTTGTGAAACCTAACTGATCACACAAGGAAGGGTAACTTCCTGTGTATATAATTTAGGTTGATGTGAAAGGAGGTATTTAGCAATTTAGCACCTCCTTACTTAGTTAACCTCCTCCCTAGCACAATAGACCTTTCCCCTTACCAGTTAGCAGCTGGAGGAGGGTAGGGAGATATCCAACTGAAGATGGAAGAAGAGGAAAAAGTCATTCACCTGTGTTTGCAGTGTACTTAAATATGTTTGTTGGAGATCCAGGAGAAGGATGTCTTCCATCTTCTCATGGCCATGGAATCTACAGGCAGACAATTGTTGTGGATGTGTTTCCTGTCCTCCAGTGATCACTAATTTGTCATATTAGGTATACTCCATTATGGACAAAGTTTGCCCCCCCCCCCCAAAAAAGGCAGTGAAAACATGGTAGTAGTTTGTCACTCTCTAGCAGTATGATGTAAAATCTCAGCCTATGTCTGCAGTCCTTTCTCTACTTAAAATGGAACAAATCCCACTAAAGATGCAGAGATTGATCTCAGTAAAATGCTTGGGGGAACTAAACTGAACAAAGGTAAGGTCCAGCTTGCACCATCATTTCATTTAAGACTGAGGCCTAGTGAGCTTTTCACTGTGACAAAGGATGGATATTTGCAGACAGGGAGCAGCTGAGGGGGCTACAGGGAGCTGAGCATGAGAAGGAATTCTCACTTATTAATCTAAACTCAGTGAGATTCTGTATTGAGTGTTGGTGATAATGGAGATTATCACATTAGTTTTGCTGCCAGGCTAGACCTGGAATGTAACTTTCTTAAGGTGGATCTTATTGCATTCACCCATCGCCAGGCAGTATGCAGCCATATGCAACCTGGGCTTCTCCAGGCTTATCCCACATCTTTTCAAGAATGGGAAAATACTATTCTTGAAAAGGTGCAAGGGAAGCCCAGGTTGCATATGGGCTGCATACTGCCTGGTGATGGGTAAATGTGATAAGATGCCCCTTAAGAAAGTTAGATCCCAGATCTACCCCAGCAGCAAAGCTAATGCAATAATCTCCATTATTTTGTGCATCCAAGCTACTAAGGGGCTATGCAGACGGGCAGGAAAAGGTGACCTGAAGATGCCTTTTCTGTAAGCTGCTGCAACCACACCACCTGCCTTAAATGGGGATGAAGCAAACTGAACTGGGGGGAGTCAATGCAACTTTTTTGAGGCTGTATTGAAGCCCCAGCAACTGCACTGCCAGCCCCAAGGACACTGCAAAGGGAAATGGAGCAACCACATGGGCGGGCAGCAGCTGCTTTAATTTTTTTAATTTTAATTCTCTCAGATGCATGCACATGTGCACAGGAACACATCCCTGCACACGTGCGCACTTGCACAGGACCTGTCATAGGCTAGTATACAGTCTGTCACTCTCTGTGTACAAAAGTGACTGAACTTTGGCATCCCTGAGAACCTGCGCAGGTCCTGTCATAGAGTGGTATACAGTCTGTCATTTTGTCTGTACAAAGGTGAATGAAGTTCAGCATGCCTGCACACGTGTGCAGGACCTATCATACTCTCACAGATCAAGCAAGGATTCACTGACCTTGGCTTCCCCCAAGTAGTGGGTGCCATAGAAAGGTGCCACTTTCTGATTGTGCCACCCTTGGGGTGAAGGAATGAGTTTGTCCACTGAAAAGACACCTACTCTGTTAAAGACACCTACTCTGTTGTCATTCACAAAACATGTCCCACACAGATCAGGGGGGGAGGGAGGAGGTACATGCAAGGGAGATTTGTGTGGACAGTCTGGATACATGTAGCTGGTGGTCATGCAAGGGACATGGTCAACAGGACACATCGACAAACATTACTCCAAGAGCTCCCCCCCCCCATCATGCCAGGAAGTGGTGTGAAGATCTTATGCACACCTGCACCGAAGAGGTCACAAAAGCCTCTTTCATGCAAACTGCTGTGCATGCTTACAGCAAACGTATATGCAACCGAATGCATTTATTGTCATAACAGAGGACAGTTGCTAGGGTGCATGCATAGGATTACAATTAGGGTCACCAACTCAATTTCTGTTGCATGTGCGGCCGTGCATTTATACTGGTTCACTGGTGTCGCTGCATACATATGCACATATGAAGGTGTGCATATTTGCTGAAGGAAAGGAAAAAAGTGGCTCCTTTTTGGAGCAGCTTTTCTCAGCATACGATGGATAGAGGGCACTTTCCTGGTGACTTTTAGGTGTGCATCATCTCAACGCCATGTCTACAAGTCACCCTCAAAGCACCTCTTTTTGCACATCTGCATAGCCCCTAAGTTTTGAAGTTGTCTCTTCCCTTCCTTGTAGCAGGCTGTCTTCGAAAGGGAAATAATAGAAATAGAGAACAAAGAAAATGGAGCTATTCCAGTCAGCAATCCAGAGTACTTGTGGCTTCTGTGTGTGTGCTCTGTGAACTTTTGGATAGGTCTGGCCTTCCATTAGGCAAAGTAAGGGGGGATGCAGACCAGGGCGTTTGGAGCGCCCTGGTCCGGAGCGCCGCGGGGCTATGGCAGCCTCACCGCGGCGCCTCCCCGGCGACCCTGAAAGGAGCGCCAAAAAGGCACTCCTTTCATAAGTCGCAAAAAGAGCGCCCTAAAAGCGGCAGGCGCCCTTTTTGCGACTTATCCTCCACAGCACGTCCGGACGCTGTGGAGGGAGGTCGCCCTGAACGCGTCCGGCGTGCGGTGGCCCGGAAGCGCTCAGGGCGACCTCAGGAAGAGGAAGGGCCGCCGCGCGTGCGGTGGCTCCTCCTCTTCCGGGCCTCCAAGACGACTGTTTTAGTCGTCTGCTTAGGCCCTAAGATGACCATCTCAGTTGTTTGTGTGGATGGGCCAGTAGTAGTAACTGTCTAGGTATCTTTTATTAACTCTCTAGCTCTTCCGCTTTGCTAGGAAGCATTCACAGGATTTCTAGACTATTCTGCTGTATTGGATTTGCTGAAAGACACAATTTCTTTACTACTATTGAAGTGAAATACAACTGTCATCCATTTGACTTCTGGGAATGGGAGAGAATCCCATGTTATCCTTCAGCTTGGGTAGCAGGTATCTTGAGTAGAGCTATAAAAACAACAACACATAATCTTCCCTGCATGTGTTTCTTGTCTACTCTGTCCTCCACTGGGTGTTTTATTCAGATTCCTCCCCCCCCCCCATGCTAGTAGTTTTGGAACAGAAAATAAAATACTAAATATTGCATATTTTTGCTACAAGGTGTGCTAATGCAAAGCCACTTATCTCCATTTCTATATGCAAAAGGTGCTTTTTCTCTCTGCTTTTATTTGCATCTCTTTCATCATTGTCCATCACTTTCAATATAACATGATATTCTCTATTAGCATGTGTATAAATATTGTGTCTCAGTACATTTGAGGACAAAGGATTCTTACCACCAATGACAGATTCCACTGGGACAAGGCCGTCCAGCACCACAAGAATGTCATCCTTCCAGGGTAGGGAAAAATGGTACCAGTGGATTCCACTGCAGATTTCAACTTGAATTAGTTCTGCTTCTGGGACTTCACACTATCTTCCTCCATGTTGTTAAAGAGATTTAAATATATGCTCATGATAGTTTCCTGCCTGAGGTGGGAAAGCAAAGAATATCCTTGCCACAATTAAGACACACAGTAGCCAAAGTCACTCTAGTTATTTCTGCACTGGAGGCAGAAAAATCCCGGAAGACCCTCTCCCTAGCAATAACAATACAGTAACTAATCATTCACTGCCCTTGCATAACAGCTAAACCATCTGCCCAAGATGTCTGCCTGATTCTTCCTAATCTCAGGGAGTAAACCTGGATTATATATGGTTTCTGGGTCGGGGAAGATTTTCTTTTTTAAAAAAATATAGGCAATAAAAAAGAACATGAAGTTATTTTCTTCCTATTTCAGTGTTGCAAACAGGACTGAGCTACAATTAAACTGCAACATTTCTGAGGCAGAGTTCAGATTAAGGTGTGATACATGTTGCAACTGACATAATGCAGTCAGTTGAGGCAGTGAGAATAAAAATTATTAGAAGTACATGATTTTACTGCTAGCTTTTCATTTTGGAATATAGCCTTAATAAATGGGGGGGGGGGGATCAGCAGTTGAATGTGTTGCATGTCATAGATGAACTAAAACATAAAAATCAAGTCATTATTTGAAACTAATTCTTTTAAAAAGAAAGAAAAGAAAACAGATTTCTAAAGAGTCAGTGTTATGTTGAGGTTAACATTTGCCTGGGAATGCAGAGGTTTGTCAGATACTCTTTGACATGAAACATCTGAAATGAACATAGACTAGTCATTGGCAGCTGCCACACTGCAGAATTGATGCAGTTTGATACTGCTTTAGCTGACAAGGATCCATCCTATGGAATCCTGGGGTTTGTAGTCTGTAGTCTGTTTTGACATTGCAGTGCTCTGACAGAGAAGGCTACATATCTCACAAAACTACAAATCCTCAAATTCCATAACATTGAGCCATAGCAATTAAACTGATATCAAACTGCATCAATTCTGCAGTGTAGATGGAGCCGCTGTCTCACACCCTAAACTGCCTGATAGTTGTGTCAAAAGAAATGAGGAGAGGAGAAACAGGAGCTGCTTGAAGGAAAGATGACTCATAAGTAAAACTAATAAAAATAAACACTGTAAGTTCAATGACATTCTTCCTTTCTCCAATTCCAAAAGCTGAGATTTCCAATAATATATTTTGACAGAATAGAGAGAACATGTTAATTTTATTTTATTTTATTTTATTTTTGCTCATATTTATTTCGAAAAATATAGGAAAGCAAAATCAGAGACAAACACTTAGTTCTGCTTTCTTTTCTTTTAGCCAGGTTGTCAATATTACAAACAATTAAGAAATAACACATTCTATTTCTCTTCAGTTTTCCTTGAAATACACAAATATTTAAAGGGAAGGACCACTTCTCACCAGGGAAGTTAGCCTCTTAGACTGAAAAACAAAATGTTGCTTTAGGGTATTGTAATCGGCAAAAGTGAAGCTCATTGGGGGATTATTAGTGTTGCCTAAAATGTCCTTGAGAAACAGCTTATTAATGAAAAACATCTGATGTGCCTCACACTATGCAAGGGAGTAACATTGTTAATGCTATATGGTTGTATTGAATGCCTGAGGGGAAAATGAATCACAAGTCTTACTATTAGAGGTTCTTTCTCATACAGATTGTCCAGTGTGATATATGCTGTCAACAATAGCCATAGGGATCACAGAATCATAGAATTGGAAGAGACCACAAGGATCATCCAGTCCAACCCCTGCCATGCAGGAACTTTTAATCAAAGCATACCCAACAAATGGCCATCCAGTCTCTGTTTAAAACCTCCAAAGGAGGAGACACCAGCACTATCCGAGGGAGAAGGTTCCACTGTCAAAGCCCTTACTATCAGGAAGTGCCTCCTAATGGTGAGGTGGAACTTCTTTTCCTGTAGCTTGCATCCATTGTTCCGGGTCCTATTCTCTGCAGCAGCAGAAAACAAGCTTACCCCACCCTCAATATGACATCCCTTCAAATATTTAAACAGGGCTATCATATCATCTCTTAACCATCTCCAGGGTAAACATACCCAGTTCCCTAAGTTGTTCCTCATACAGCATGGTTTCCAGATCCTTCACCATTTTAGTCGCCTTTCTTTGGATACACTCCAGTTTCTCAACATCCTTTTTGAATTGTAATGTCCCAGCTGGATACAATATTCCAGGTGGGGCTTGAGCAGAGCTGAATACAGTGGCAGTATTACTTTCCTTGATCTAGGCACTATACTTCTATTGGTGCAGCCTAAAATTGCATTGGCCTTTGTAGCTGCCACATCACACTGTTGACTCATGTTCAACTTGTGGTCTACTAGGACTCCTAGATCCCTTTTATACATAGTCTCATTAAGCCAGGTGTCTCCCATCTTATATCTATGCATTTCATTTTTTGCCCTAAGTGCAATACCTTATATTTCTCTATGCTGAAAGTCATTTTGTTAGCTTTGGCCCAGGTTTCTAATCTATTAAGGCCATTTTTAATTTTCATCCTGTCCTCTGGGGTATTAGCTAATCCTCCTAATTTGGTGTCCTCTGCAAATTTGATAGGCATTTCACCTATTCAGAACAGAACCCTGTGGCACCCCATTGGTCACTTCTCTCCAGGATGAAGAGGAACCATTGTTGAGCACCCTTTGGGTTCAGCCGATTAACCAGTTCAAATCATGTAACAGTTACCATGTCTAGCCCACATTTTATTAGCTTGTTTGCCAGAATGTCATGGGGAACCTTATCAAAGACCTTATCAAAATGAAGATATGCTATAATCACAGCATTCCATTAATCTTTAAATTGGTAATTCTATAAAAAAGATAGAGAGATCAGATTTGTCTGGCATGACTTGTTTCTCTGAAACCCATGTTGACTTTTTGTGATTATGGCATTCAAACTAACTGGACAATAATTGTTGAGATCCTCTTTTTTTCACCTTTTTGAAGATGGGGATAACATTTGCCCTCCTCCAGTCTGCTGGGACTTCTCCTGTCCACCAGGAGTTCTCAAAAATTATTGCTATTGGCTCCGATATTACATTTACCAATTCTTTTGTTACCCTTGGATGCAGTTTATCTGGTCCTGGAACTTATATTCATTTAGATTAACCAGATATTCTTGTACTATCTCTTCACTTATTCTGTGCTGCATTTTCCCTATTGTGTCCTCTACTCCATTTTCCTCAGGTTTTTTTTTAAAGAAGACTAAGTCAAAGAAGAAGTTGAGTAGTTCTGCCTTTACACTGTCCCTTGCCATCTTCTCTCTGCAGTGGCCCTACCATTTCCTTCTTCCTTTTGCTACAGACATACCCTAAAAGCCCTTTTTGTTGTTCTTAACCTCTCTGGCAAGCCTGAGTTCATTCTGCACTTTAACATTTCTGACTTTACCTCTACATATGCTTGCTATTTTTTTGAATTCCTCTTTGGTGATTTCCCTTTTTTCCATTTCTTATACATGTTCGGTTTAAAACTTGCCTCAGTTGTAACTTCCTTAGTCATCCATCCTGGTTTCTTGAGACCCCCCCCCCCAATTCTTCCTCCTCATTGGAAAGACACCCCCCCCCCCGATGAGTCGGGAGGGGTTTCTTGTTGTGCTGGCCAAATAAGGACATGAGAAGCCTGGTTGGTCAAGGCACACAGGGGAATGGGAACACCTGCGTTCCTCGTCCAATCAAGTTGTTTGGTTACTACTCCAAGTCGCGCGGTGCTACTGGTCTCACAAGACTTGGGACGAGAGTTTGTTCTTTATAGCTCTGTGCTGCCATGTGGAGGCAGCCATTTTCAAGCTTGAACTGAGAGAGTAACATTGCTCCGCTCTCGGCTCTGGCTTTGCTTGGCTTTCGGGCTAGCACTTTCTTTAGCATTGGCTAATTTTGGCTTCTGCTTACTTTTATTCTAGCTTGCTTTGGGGGCTCAGGTATCATTCCTTGAGTAGCCCGTGGGGTGAGTGAGGCCTTCGGGCCGGTCCTCTGGGGCCTGTTGCACCTCCGCATCCCCAATTCTTGGGGGTGTACACCCAAGGAGGGCCCTGTGGGAGGCATCTTTCACCAGGTGCGTGGACCCGGTACTGGATTTCAGGCCCAGAGACACCCCAGTAACCCCGGTCTGGTAAGGTCAGGACGCCATCGCTGGTGTGGGAGGGTTGGTTACACTTCTCCCCAGCGGTGAGTGTGGGTTGAAGACGGCAGTCTTCGGGTGAGGGCTCTGCGTAGGACTCTCAGTGGACACCTTTCCCCTTGGTGGTTGCCAGTGATGCTTCCTGGCTGTTTGCGTCTCTTGTGAGACTTGGGAAAGGGCAGCCTGTGGGCCTGGTGGTAAGAAGATGGTAGTCTTCGGATGAGGGCTTCGCTGGACCCTCGGTGGACACCTTTCACCTTGGTGGTTGCCAGTGATGCTTCCTGGCTGTTTGCATCTCTTGTGAGACTTGGGAAAGGGCAGCCTGCGGGCCTGGTGGTAAGAAGATGGCAGTCTTCAGGGGAGGCCTCTGCTAGAACTCTCGGTGGACACCTTTCCCCTTGGTGGTTGCCAGTGACGCTTCCTGGCTGTTTGCGTCTCCCGGGTCACTCTGCTTCAAGGAGGCCTTGCTAGTTTAACAACAGAGATGATGAGATTTCTGCCCAGGTGGCACAACTGGGCAAAAAACTGTGCAGGCTTGTGTGGCACTTTCAATTCATCTTGCACAGAAGGAGCTACAGGCTACAGCCACCAGCTCAATCACCATCCCTTCGGGCACCAGTAACACCGAAGTGTTGCTTCCTATAGTGGCATCTGTTTCTCAGGTGGCGGATGCTGCACCTGGTCTGTCGGTGGTTTCGGCTGTGGAGGCTGGGCACCCCCACTAATGCCGATGTGTGGGATCTCTTGAAAAGTGTCCCGGGTGTGGAGATGCAGGGTGCGGCTGCCCCTGTCTCTGAGCAGCCTAATTTGTCTGATTTACACAACCTCTTACAAGGGGTGGTTCTTCCAGATCGTGCACTGGAGCAGACACATGGTGAACAGAGAGGTGATCAAGCTGCTGCTCCCTCTGCTGTGTTTGACACCCGAGCTGTTGCGGGGCCACACTTCAGGGGACCAATGCGGTCAGTTGGTGAAGCTTCCGAGCAAGCTTCAGTTTCAGGTTTGTCTCCTGACATTGCACATGCTAAATTAGCCTACCTCGGTATCGGCTCCAGGTGGCCAGGGGGGTCAGGGTGTGGCTTGGAATGGCCCAATCCTGTGGTTTTGGATGCTCCCGTGCAGGCGCCTGCAATTTCACAGGTCCCTGACACTCAGGTGCAACGTGGTCAGCCTACAGCTGTAGCTAACAACACCTCTGTGGTGTCTCTTTCAAGTGCTCCTTTGTTATCTGGAGTGATTGGGAACGTGGAATTTACACCTTATACTGGAATGTTTACACCCCTTGGTTCGAAAGGTTTTGGAAGGGTGAATATATTGATTTAGTTACTCTGTCTTTAGGGATCCTGAGCCGGGATCATGGTAGAAGATGGGATTGGTTTTAGTTGCCAAAAGAGTTTCAAGTGCTCAAACACCTTAAGCTAGAGCGCAATTTTGTTAATTGGATTATGGGCTTCACTATTTACAGAGGCGTTATAGAGGAAAAAAGAGCCACTCAGATCTCCTGACTTTTCTAAATATCAGGAGATTATGATAAAAGTGTACACTAACTGCCATCAGAATGCAAGGGTTGCAGCATGGCTTCAATATGACAAGCAGTTTAGGATGAGAGCTGCACAGGATCGCTCCTTGTCTTGGAGACATGTTCAGTCCGAGCTTTGGGCTGATGTTATTGTGGGAGTCTCCCCCTTGAGCAGGTGTGACATTGGGTATGTCCCGATGGTTACCATGCTGAGAGGGCCGAATGTAAGGCCTGCCTCTGGAGAGAGAAGGCAATTTGGCTTGTGCTGGGATTTTATGCTGACAAGTGTAAAAGACAACCCTGTTTGAGCACAATTGTAACACCTGTGGGGGTGGCCACCCTTGAACTTCCTGTGGTAGAGGCAAAAGAACAGGGGTGGGTACTGCCCCCTCCAGCCAGCTTCACCCAGGGGAAAATGCCTCATCACCAATTAAGTTAGACACTTTGGTGGCATGGCTAAAGGCTTACCCTGATAAGGAGGCTGCTATCTATTTATTTTAGGGTTAAGATGATTAGGAATTTGTGCATGGGAGCCCTTTTAGCTAAGTGCGATATTGAGTTTGCATTAGACTCCTTCCTGTACACCCAGATGATTTTGACTTACTGGTTTTTTTAGTATGAGGAAAAAATATTCCTTTGGCAAAGCCATGCCAATGGGATGCTCGATTTCTTGTTCAGTTTTCGAGACTTTCAGTATCTTTCTCCATTGGTGTCCAGTTAAGCGGACTGATAATAGAGCCATTGCACTTTATCTAGATGATTTAATCACTGGGAATACCAATTCTTCACAGTGTAAGGATTCCTTAGCTCAATTTCAGGAATTAATGTATGAGCTAGGTGTGCCCTTAGCGGAAGAAAAAACCGAGGGTCTACATACTCGACTCTCCTTTTTGGTATTGAGATTAACACCATAGCTGGAATTTCTTGTTTGCTTAAGGAAAACTAGTAGCTGTGAGGCAGCAGGTTGGGGCTATGTTAGGGAAACAAAAAGCTATGCTCATGAATTTCAACTACTTACAGGTCTTTTGAATTTTGCCTGTAGGGTTGTAGTTCCGGGACAAGCATTCTGTGCGAGATTGTATAGGGCTACTGCAGGAATAGTGGCCCAGCATCATCACATTAGAATCACAAGGGGGCATTTGTGAGGATGTGAAGGTCTGGGACTCCTTTTTGGAGCAATTCAATGGCATATCGTTTTGGAGATCTGAAATGCTGCTGAGGGCAGACTTTCAAGTGCATTCTGATGCTACTGGTGCCCATGGCTTTGGTGTTTATTGGAATAGCCAGTGGGCTGCAGAGGCATGGCCTTCTGCATGGGTCAAAAGTGGTCTGACTAGAGACTTTACGTTTTTGGAACTGTTTTCTATAGTGGTGGCTGTGCACTTGTGGGCAAGCCAGTTTGCTAACAGGACCGTCTGGTTTTGATATGACAACTAGGTGGCCGTGCATGTGATAAATCCTCAGTCCTCCTAGTCTCCTAAAGTTATGGGTTTGGTAAGGGCAATGGTGATGCAATGCTTGAATTATATTGGGTTATTTAAGCTCAACATGTTCCTGGTGTGCTTAACGCTTTGGCGTGTGCCCCTTTTTCGTTTCAGCTCTCCAGGTTCTGGTAGCTGGCTCCCGAGGCATCGACACACTCATTGGAGGTATGGGAGTCGCTCTGCAGCTTCGGAGATTAGAAGTTCATAGGGCAATTTTGAACTCCATTGCCCCGTTTACATGCAAGTCCTATCAAACAGCATTGAATTCATTTAATCAATTTTTACTGGAAATTGGGGATAATCAAAAGTGGCCAATTGAAGTTGACCTGGTCCTTCATTTATAGTTTATGTTTGCACGCAGGACTTTAACACCTCTCACTATCAAGGGCAGGTTGGCCGTCCTGGCATTTTACTCTAGGGCAAAGGGCTGTTTTGACCCTAATACAGGCTTTAGGGTCAAAAGTGCAGTGGAGGGTTGGTCCAAAGAATCCCCTGTCATAAAAGACTCACGATGGCCAATAACTGGCCCTGTCTTGGCTAAGTTATGGGATCAATTAGCTCATACTTGTTATTCACCTGGGGAAGAGGCTTTATTCAAAGTGGTATTTGCTATAGCCTTTTTTGCTGCTTTAAGAATCCATGAGATTGTGCTTGGATCCCTTAATGATAAATCTGGCAGGGCATTATCAATGTCTGATATCACTTTAACAGAACAGGGGATTCAAATTCACCTTAGGCATTCTAAGACTGACCAGTTAGCAAAGGGTCAGTCTATTTTCTTGGCTAAAGTGCCACAAGGTCAAATTTGCCCAGTGATAGCGATGATTAACTATGGGGGGTTGCAGACTGCCAGAAATAGTGTGAATTCAGTCCACTTTTAGGGTTAGGGTTAGTGCTAGGGAATCATGGGAACTGTTATTTTTCTGAGACATTGAGCCTTCTCTGTCAGACAACTCTGATGCCACAATAAAATACAGTTCCCATGGTTCCCTAACTCTAACCCTAACCCTAAAAGTGGACTGAATTCACACTATTTCTGGCAGTCTGCAACCCCCCTATGTGAACATTAGGCCTAATTTGGCTGGCTACCTATTTATTCACTTGTCTGGTTTGCCCTTAACACAATTTCAATTTAGGGCTGTGTTAAAGGAAACTCTAAGGAGGGCTGAGTTGCTTCAGGAATGTTTCTCCTCACATTCCTTTCGTATTGGAGCAGCAACAGCTGCGGTGACTCATGGTTTGAGTGAAGCCAATATTTGCAGAATGGATAGGTGGCGTCCACATGCATTTAAGTCCTATGTTAGGCAATCAGGTAATCGGACTCCTGATAAGCCACCTTAATTTGTCTTGTTTCGGTTCAGCTGGCTTTTACCACAGCAATATATGGATCACAGGCCACAGCCTGGTCTTCTGGGCAGAACGCCACCTTTTAGAGAATCCTTGCAGCAATATGTTGAGCCTTTCACACATTGGAATCACTGAGGGCCTCAGCAGACGAGAGGCCGTGGGCCACCCTGGGAAGGTGCGCCGCGGGACCGAGGCATCCTCATGCCTCGATCCCATGGCGCACCGTCGGCACCCCAAGAAAGGAGCACTAAAATCCGGATGCTGCGGCGGAAGGTTGTCTTTGGAGCACCGGCCGTGTGGAGGGCTGGCGGCTCCGAGGACGACCTTGGGAGGAGGAAGGGACACCGAGCGTGTGGCTGCCCCTCCCCTTCCTTGCGCCAAGGATGGTTCTATTAGCCGTCTGCCAAGGCCCTGAGTGGTTCAGGCAAAGGGGCATGATGGGGGGAATCTCTCCTTCCTTTATCATGGAGTTGGCACGTTCCCACTCACAACCCCGGGTTTTGGTAGTACACCTAGGGGAAAAGGACTTGGTTGGATTCCGTGCTTATAGATGGCTAAACAGGTAGTCAAGGACATGCAAGAAGTCCAAACGATGTTATCGGGTGCTGTGATCCTTTGGACCAAACTTTTGCTAAGGCGTTGCTGTCCTGGAGTGCTGAATTACACGGCAATTAATAATGCTCAGCGCTGGCTTAACCGTTACGTGGCTAGCAGCTTCCTAAAATGGGTATCTTTTTAGCTGAGCATGGTATTAAACTTGACTGGCCACAGCTGTACAGGGGGGGATGGGGTCCACCTCTCTCCAGAAGGATCGGAGAGGTACGTCACAGCACTCTCTGTTCAAATTGAAAAAGAGGTCTGCAGGAGGGAAGGGGGGGAGAGGGGATGCCTAGCTAGGCTGGCCCCCTCTTGTGGTGGGTAATGACCCCCACTCCACAGGAAAATTAATCTGACTATTTAAATTAATTGGGATAAAATTGGCATAAAGACTAATTTCAAGAAAATGACGTATGCAGTTAAATGCATGATGTCATTAATTGCATGACGTCATTTCTAGAGGGGAGGGGCTTGTAAATTTGTTGATATTATTGTTTACTTATTTTGCCATGTGCGGTGAAGGACCACCCATTTGGTGATTTACACTTTCACTTACACATGTGACAAATTTGTTAATGTTATTGGTTTGCAAATAGACCCTGTACAGCTAAATAAAGTTGTGGCCTATTTAAAACCAAAAAGTGGCGTCTTGTGTCCTTTGTGCCAGTGCAAAGACACCCCCCGATGTGTTGGGAGGGGTTTCTTGTTGCGCTGGCCAAATAAGCACATGAGAAGTCTGGTTGGTCAAGGCGCGCAGGGGAATGGGAACACCTGCGCACCTCGTCCAATAGAATTGTTTGGTTACTACTCCAAGTCTCGCGGTGCTACTGGTCCCACAAGACTTGGGACGAGAGTTTGTTCTTTATAGCTCTGTGCTGCCATGTGAAGGCAGCCATTTTCAAACTTGAACTGAGCGACCCATCCCACCCACCATTTATTAAGAAGTTATAAATCGTTACTCTCAGGTTTAGGCTGGTCACCTTCGGGGGCTGGGAGGGAATTTTTTCCAGGGTGCTTCCCTGGGTTTTTTCGCCCTCCCTGAGATTATTAATTAAATTTGATTTGGGAATGGGTCATGGTGTGATCATTCTTGTTGTTCTTGTTAATTACTTTGTCACAACTTAGGGGTAGGGTCTATAATTTAAAAATTTTTGTTTTGTACTTAGGGGCGGGTAATGACCCCCACCCCACAGGAAAATTAATCTGGCTATTTAAATTAATGGGGGTAAAATTGACATAAAGACTAATTTCAAGGAAATGACGTATGCAGTTAAATGCATGACATCATTAATTGCATGACGTCATATGATGTCATTTTTGGAGGGGAGGGGCTTGTAAATTTGTTGATATTATTGTTTACTTATTTTGTCATGTGCGGTGAAGGACCACCCATTTGGTGGGTTACATTTTCACTTACACACGTGACAAATTTGTTAATGTTATTGGTTTGTAAATAGACCCTGTACAGCTAAATAAAGTTGTGGCCTGTTTAAACCCAAAAAGAGGCGTCTCGTGTCCTTTGTGCCAGTGCAACTGTTTTAAATTGTGCCTTCAGTATCTCTTTTGTGAGAAATTCCCATCCATCCTGAACTTTCTCTTTTAGTAATCCTGACTATGAGAAGAGGGGAGTGTGCTTTTTAAAAAACTGGCTTTGTAATACAAACTAATGTCAATTATTGATCTGGATCCTCCCAGACATCCCTGGTGTTTAGGAATATTGACTAGCCCACACCTCCCCAGTATCATCCTCTTTAATAAACCAACTACATGCACAGACCTAACAATTGACTTTACAAGCATGGTTGCGACATTTTGCACAAACTATAGATCCCAAACACTTTTCAAGGGTACCTAGAATACAGTAGGCATTGTAGATATCAAAACACTGTTCTGATCATTCAACAACAAAAATCCCCATCAACCCCACATTGTAAGTAACAAAGCCCTCCCCACAAGACCATTTCCATGCTGTCAGAAAGTGAGGGGATGAACATGGATGTATTCAGCTATTTTCTTCCAGCTAGAAGTATGGTGTAACCCTCAAGATTTTGAGGAATTAAAAGTCAGCTGAAATGTAGTAATGTCTACTGGCTGGGCTACATAGCCTTGGAACCAAATCCCTGTGTATACCAAGTCCAGCGATACAAAGAATTCGAGAGGCAGGTTTCCAAACAAGTAATTAATTTTATTTCAAAGGGGAAAACAACAAATGTACAAATCTCACACACCATGCACTCTCACAAGGACTAAAGAAAGTCAAAGGTGTTAGATGGGGATAGAATAAAGCAGGGGTAGGCAACCTTTCCCCTTTAAGGGCTGAGGGACTTCAGCTCCCAGAAGCCTTAGCCATGTCGGCCAATAGTCCCATGTTGGCTAATAGCTCCTGGGATTCTGGGAGCTGAAGTCCCTCAGCCCTTAAAGGGGAAGGGTTGCCTACCCCTGGAATAAAGCTTACTAAGGAGATGGTGCACCTGAATGGATCTAATTGCTGAGGGTCCTGTATAAAATGGAGGACTCAGATAGCTCCTGCTGTAGGGGGATGCGTGAGCTGCTGAGGAGCTAAGTCAAGTAAGCCGACAGCATGCTGCCTGCTGCTGGAGTAAGCCAAGGAGACAAAGAAAAGGCACCAATATTTATAGTGAATTTTGACCCTGGGACAAAATTCAAGGTATTAAAAAAGGCCAAATGGTGGTGCTTTCTTTGAAATGAGTTTGGCTCACTTTGAAGTCGGTTTTCCAAGGTTGTAATATTGTGGTGTGAATGTGAGTGATGGGTGTGCATTTCTGAAGCAAGAGGGATTAGCCCGAAGGGCTGCCTGAGTTGTTGACTCTGGCACCAGCCCATTGTTGTCATTTCTCACTCCCTCTAGGGTGCCTGGATAAACAGAGCCTCAGTGACTCCTTGTGCTAGCCTATGTTTGATGGAAGGATTAATGGTGTCCACATCAGGGGCATAGAGGGGCTATTTAACCTGCATTTTATTGCAACTCTGATATCAAAAGAGGAGGGGTCTCAATAGGGCTAATAGTGGTGAGTCATCTGTAGAGACTGCCCTAGGGCCCATGGAGATCTTTTTTGAGGCCTGTCACAGTGTGTTCAACTACAGGAAAACAACTAGACCCAGTCCCACCCATCCCCTCACTCTCTGACAACAGAGAAATGGTTGTATTATTGGAGATATGTGTGGCACAAAAGAAGTATTGTTGAGGTCTACCACTGGGAGATGTAGCTAGAGAAATATAGTTAAATGAAACATATAAGTCTCCTGATTCAGGATCTTGGCTGTCATCTATTGTTCTCTTCTAATTAGCTTGCTCTTTGTATCTCTTGAACTCTCTCTAATCTTTTTCAGTGGGAGAGAAACAAATGAAATTTATGACTGGAACAGTTCTTAGTAAATATGTGTATCTGAATTTTCTGTTTTCCTTTCCCCTCCATAGTCCCCTTTCCTTTTGTGCTATGTCTTTTAAGCTGTCAGCCTGAGGACAGAACCTGTCTTGGCTTGTTTTTAGCAATATGTAATCTGCTCTAGAAATCTTCCAGCTGAAAACTGGGATATAAATACATTAAATAAATAATAAATATGAATTAGAGAGTGATAGACTGTGTGGCTGGCATCCCACCAGTAAGACAATTCTGTTTCTTTGTTGCTCACTGCATTGATTGTCAATTATCCTTTTGAAAGAGCATGTTTTCTAGCACAGATGCTAAATCAGACACAATCTTAAATTATAGCATTGTTTTCCAAAGAAAAGGGGTTTTGTTTTTTTCCAAATTGCTGCAAAATTTATTTTATATCATTTTTGTGACACTTTCATTGTTCTTCTTTAGCTCTCAAGGTAATAATATGTGCAAATTTATGAACCCCATATTGCATAATTCTCTGTCTCCTGTTTAAGTTATTGATGTACAGTGGTTTGTTGCGAGTTATAATGATTGGCTGCAAAGTTGCCAAAGTAATATAGATTTTTTTTAAGTACCTGAAGTGACAAAGACAATATCTATCAATGGAAGTGACACATTAATGCCTTTGGCTTGATATGCTAACTTCAAATCCTACATCTAAATTCTAAACCTACTACTAAACCATAACTATCTCTTAATTACAAAGATGATTATTTCTTTCACTCAAGGGAAGCAATTAAATGAATTAACATTATAACTACTTTTTAAGAGAGCAGCCAGCATTGTGGTTTGACTGGGACTGCACAGAGATACCATTCATTGTATGAACCTGCACATTATAGCTTGTGTACCCATGGCCAACCAAACTGGCTATTTGATATGGTGTTGACATTCTTTTATAAAGCACCAATTGTCCACATCATTGGGAATCCTGGAAAACTAAATCACCTTGCTGTCAGGTTATGTCATGATATTTTGCTGCATAAAGGAAATTATTAAATGATGTCCTCCTTCATTGACATCTGGACTAGCAGTTGAATTTTACTTAAATACTGGCAACTAGATAGTATTCTCCATTGCATCAGAGATTAGCATGCTAGTTTAGAGGCTGAAGGAAGGCTACGCAAATAGAGTACTCAGGAAAAATGATCATGGGGCTACCACAACTGCTTCTGATCTCCTGGCCAGTATCTGCCACCAGAGACAGTTGTCTTAAGGGCCTTCACAGACTGCCAGAAATAGTGCAAACTGAGTCTACTTTAAGGGTTAGGGTTAGTGCTAGGGAGTCATGGGAATTTTTTTTTTTCTGAGACATTGAGCCTTCTCTGTCAAAGAGCTCTGGTGCCACAATAAAATACAGTTCCCATGATTCCCTAACCCTTAAAGTGGACTCAATTTGCACTATTTCTGGCAGTCTGCAAAGGCCCTTACTCTGTCTAAAGTAGGGCTGACCCTGCTCATTGTACAAGTTTACTGATAGTCCCAGTTCATTAGCCCACCTCCCAAGGAGATATCCTATGAGGCAGGAATTTTCCAAGTAACTATTTAAAATGTGGATGATAACTCCTGAACTCTCCCTAGAAGGTAGAATTACTAAACTTTGCAGACTGCCAGAAATAGTGCAAATTGAGTCCACTTTAACTGCCGTGACTTGGTGCTACAATACAATTCCCATGATTCCCTAGCATTGAGCCAGGGCAGTTAAAGTGGCCTCAATTTGCTCTATTTCTAGCAGTCTGTAAAGGCTCATATCATAAGATGGCATAACTCCTTGAAAAATGATAGATCTATCAGTAAATGATAGATCTCAGTAAAGTTAAAGGCAGTAGAAAAAAAGACCACATTACAGGTGGATTTTCTCATTCAAAGAAGCCATAGCTCTGGATCTGCAAGACCTGAACAGAACTGTTGGTGATCCAGACTCATTCTGAAGGTCTCTCATTCATAATATCACCGTATGTTGAAGTCAACTTGACAGAAAATAATAACAGCAAAATAACTCCTGCATTTCAATATAGATGGCTTTCAGTTATCATATTTCAAAACTTGAAATTTTAGTTTGAGATCAGTGTTTGATACATTCTGGTTCAATTTTGTATTTGCCTTGATCTTTCATTCCAGCTTTTCTCAATAAAGTTCCATTGGCTCTCCTACATACGTCTGTGCTACAAAGTCATTCTGGATGTCCTGATAATGACACTTTTTAATTACATTATGCTGCTTTCTACCAACCAGGCCATACTGAAACATATGGAGGAAATGTTTCACTGTAGACTGCTTGGTCAATGAAAAAAATACACTATTTCAGGCAGCCTTTTTAGGCTCAGTAGCATCCTGTTTCAGGGGATATAAGTAATAATAGTACATGTTTGTTTTTAAAGTTTTCTGAAGACAATAGAGACCAAAGATGGGAAATTTTAAAACAAAATAAAACAAATGAACAAAAGCAGAGATGCAAAATCTAGTGTTTCTTGATTTGGACTACAAGCCTCATTATCTGTGCAAGAATGCTCAATGGTCAGGGAATCCAAGAAGTATAGACCCAAAAAGATCACCTTAAATCACCTTTAGCTTGTTAAATCAACATAAGTAAGCTCTGATTTGCCAAAAAGCCCATTTGCAGGCAGCTACATGACTTTACAGAGGTGCCATTTTCTATTCTAGTGAAGATCTGGGAAGTGCAGCCAATCAGGAGTTGTGTGGAATGGGATCTGCTCTTTGCCCAACCTGAGAGTGGAAGTTTTCACCCAAATCATGTGAAAAGGGGCACAAATTCAGGCCCCTGCCTGCTCCTTTTTCAGTGAGCTTGAGTGCTCACTCACCCATCTTCCTCTCTCTTTCTCTTTTATTGTTCACAGGTTTTGAACAAGTTTTGTTATGGGTTTGGTTTGTGATCTCCCATGGATGTTCAACCTAATGTTGCCACAACTTGAGGGCACTGTGCCATGGCACAATATCCAGTTTTGGGGAATGGGGGACTGCTGCCCACTTGGTTCTCCAGTATGGGTGTCCTTAAGGGACCTTGGATGTACAAGCACATGGAGTCAGATGTATCTTGGGGACCAATGACCAGCCTCATTGTCTGGTGGCAGGAACCACATTGCGGTTATGATCCCATGTGATTTCCAAGCTGTCACCTTGTTGGTTATCTCCTTGGGAGATGGGCTAGTGAGATGGGATTATAAAATAACAACTGGATTATTTGATACCTAGTTCTATGCCTTATGCCAGGGGTAGGCAACCTTCCCCTTTAAGGGCCAAGGGACTTCAGCTCCCAGAAGCCTCAGCCATGTTGGCCAATAGTCCCATGTGGGCCAATAGCTCCTGGGATTCTGGGAGCTGAAGTCCCTCAGCCCTTAAAGGGGAAAGATTGCCTACCCCTGCCTTAGAGACTTGCAGTTGCCTCAGGACCTTGGGTACTTGCCCTGAGCAGCTGAGGAGGAAGTCTTCAGATTACCCCTACCTCAGCTGAATTCTGCACTTATTAGGTCTCACTACAGGTGTGTATGCAGGAGGGGAGTAATTTAATCCCATCACTTCTGTTTTATCTCTTTATTTCCTCGTTGGTGTGAAATCACCTGACTATAGTCAATAAACAAAAACGTTCATTACTATTGTTTTAAATGACAAGACTTTCCTCCCCTAAAATTATGAAGAAATTAGCAATTTTTGGTTACCCCCAACCCCAACAAAAACCACACTGAATTAAATTCTGTAAAATCTGTACTAAACAAATTCAATAGCTATAGCCATTCCTACCAAATAGTTGACTATGTTGTACCTCTCTGTAATAGTTAACATTGGGATGTAACTCTTGTCCACGTGAGTGGATGAGTGTAGTGTCAGTATAAGTGCAGTATTTAGTCCGAGGGAAGTAATAGTACCACTCTATTCTACTTTGGTCAGACCACTCCTGGAATATTGTGTCCATTTCTGGGCACCACAGTTCAAAAAGGATGTTGTAACCACTGCCTGGGACCTGTCTCAGAGGACAGCCCATGATTTTAGGGGAATTAGATATTATCTGAAATTACTGGCTGGGTTACACAGCCTTTGGGATCATGCTTGTGTATACCAAGGTCTGAGGCAAAGAGAAGCTCCAGAAGCCCATCTTCAATGAAATAACTTTTACTTAAAAGGGGAAATCAACACACATGCACACACACACACACACTTCACAAAACTAGAGAAATAAAGATGTTAGGTTGAGATAGAATTAGATTAAATTGCACCTGAAAGATTGCAGCTTTGGTTGCTGAGGGTCCTGGGGAAATGGAGGACTCAAACAGTTCCATTGTCAAGGGAAGTTGGGGAAACTGTTTGAAGACCTAGTTAGACAGACTGGCAGCATTTCTACCTCCTGTAAGACTAAACTGAGGAACCAAAGAAAGCCATCAACATTCATAGAAAAATTTGACCCTGGGGCAAAATTCAGTGTGCTAAAAGGGCCAGATGGTGGTGCTTCCTTTGAAATGGGTCTGGATTTCTTTGAAGTCAGTTTTCTGAGGAAGTAACATTGGGGTGTGAATGGGCACACTGGAAGCACATTTCCTAGGCACAAGGGATTAGCAGATGTTTTTGACTCATCGGCTCCATTCCTTTGTTAGTGCAATTCTGACATTTGTTACCTCCTCTGAAATGTCCACAAAACAGATCCCTGGCAACTTCTTATGCAAGCCTATGTGACCTGCTCACTTTCAAATAATGGCTTCAACATTAGGATCATAGAGGACCTATTTTCTGATATTAAAGAGGTGGAGTAGGGTTTAGGTATGTCCAGGGCTAACAATGTTGACAAACCAGAGCACCTTCCTTTAGACATGCTCCAGCTTGTCAATATCCCTATTGAACTGTGGTGCCCAGAACTGGAAACAGGATTCTAGATGAGGACTGACCAAAGTAGAATAGAGTATACTATTACTTCTCTCAGTCTAACTACTACACTAATATTGATACAGTCTAGGATCATATTTGTTTTTTTAGCTGCCAATATGACTGTTGACTCCTGTTCAGCTTGTGACCTAGTAAGACTCCCAGATCTCTTTCATATGTACTGTTGTCAAGCCATCTTATATATCTTATATCTTTTCATTTTTTTCCTGCCTCATTATAGTACCTTAGATTTTTCCCTGTTGAAATCCATTTTCTCAGTTTTAACCCAAATCTGTAATCTGCTAAGGTCATTTTGAATTCTCATCCTGTCTTCTGGATTATTAGTTACCCCTACTACTTTTTTTATTTTTTTAAATTTTTTAGAACTTGCCAAAAATTGAATATTGCTTCAAATCTGGAACCAAAAGGATGTGTAGTGTTTATTAAAAAAGTGAAAGAAACTAAAACTAAGGGCTGATGCAGACTGGCATTTTAGGCTGGTCCGGGGGTGGAGTTGGGGTGGGTGACTGCACACCAGCTGCCCTGATGCCACACACCCATCTGCACGGCATATGGTGTCAGGGCACCCTGTTGGTGCAGCATGTGCACATGCTGCACCAAAAGGGTGCAAAAGAGCTGCCTCCACAGCTCTAAGGGTGGTCTTTTGCCACCCCCAAAAAGAGTGGCATTTTGCTGCTCTTTTGGGGGTGGCAAAAAGGAGGATCGGGGCCACAGCATGTGATTGCTGCAGCCCCAATCCACTGCTCCCAGGGGTGGCCCAGGGCTGCCCTAAACAGGCTGTCTGCATCGGCCCTAAGAGACTTCATTCCTCCATCCATATCCAGACTTTTGCAAATATAACTTTAAAATATGTATATGAATTCCTGTGCAATTAACAATGTCAGTGCTGATTAAGATTGCCACTTCCTTTTTTTCTGACAGGTTCTTCATCTTTAATAACAAGATAACAAGTAGGTGCATCATGATGCTCTTCAGCTATGTCTTAAAACTACTTTTAAAAAATCTGGCCAATTTAAATGGAAGGCATTTTCATTTCAGCTTGTTTTTTGTTTTTTGTTGTTGTTGTTGTTGGTGGTGGTGGTGTGTGGGTGTGTGTGTGTGTGTTGGTAAGATTTTTTAGTAAGAATTTTCTTCATATCTAGTTTAGGAATAATTTGAAGCCTAAAACAATTGAATGTGAGACAAATGCAAAGTGACAGAATTTCTAATCTCTACTTCCCAGAAATTGTGTTTATGATTGTAGCCTTAAACTCCTATCCTAGATGTCTGCTCTGGGAATATTCCTTTTGCTCACTGTTTTGTTGTTGCAACCTGTCTATGCAGATTAACTGCACTTTTTCTTTTTCTTTTTAGAAATCTTCTGTGCCTCAAGGATCATACTCTGACTGGCTTTTTGTCATCAGGGTGATGTCTGCATGATATAACAAAATCTGTTATCAATGCCCTTTCCAACATGGAGGGTATTGCCACAACTAGTATCTCTTCTGCTTTATTTCTCTTTTTGCTAGTGGAATAAGAGTTTCTATGCTGAAATTTTGATTAGGCCTTCTGACTAATGGGGGTAAAGGCTCTCTTGTCTGTATGTTTTTATGGCTAATGCAATATACTAGTTGGGTCTCCCTGGGGAGAGGGGAGAAAAATCCCAGTGTCAGAATCCAGTTCTACTTGTCTGCTTTAATACATTTTTAAAATCATGTTTAATGTGGCCAGGCCATTTTATGCTAGATTCACCCCCACTATCTCATATGACACATATGTCACTCCACAAACTGTTATTCTCATATCATTTTTTCTGTTATATTTTTGATTCTTTTCTGCAGCCTATTGTTGCTAGCAACTGCTTTCTTTTTTTTAGCTTGAAGGGCTGTCTAAGAAAGGATAGATAACTCATCATCTAAGGCAGAGTTATGGAAGATGGGACAGGAAAGCAGAGAAAATGGTAATGAAAATCACCAGTTTTGTGGTGGCCTCTTATGTGGAAACAAATATAGGTTTTAGTAGTCATGGCTAGAGATTTCAAATAATTAACCACCCATTGATCTAGTGCCTGACCTTAATCCTCTCATCTATCCTGTATCGCTAGGCTGTAGCTGCACTACAGAAATAATGTAGTTTGACTCTGTTGATGCTATGAAACTCTGGGATTTGTAGTTTTGTAAAATATTTGGCTTTTTCTGTCTGAGAGCTCTGGTGCCATACAAAACTACAAATCCTAAGATTACATAGCATCAACAGAGTCAAACTGTATTAATTCTGTAGTGCACAGCATTACATAGCATTGAGCCATGTTAGTTAAACGGTATCAATATGCGTTATTTTTGCAGTGCTGTTGGGAAACAAGCCTAATTTGGGGGAATTTATAATTAGCTCAAATGTGCAAGTGAAACGCCCAACTTCATTTCAGAGATCTTATCCAAATGTATACCAGAGATATAAGAATTTTGGCAGGGAATGACGCTGAGAGGAACCAAACTCCAAATTAAAGTCTGAAATATTTATTAACACAATAAGCAAACACCCAAATATGGCACACGCACACACACGCTAGAAGAATAAGCAGGAAAGAGCGAGAGTGGGGAAGGCAGAGAGGGATAACCAGGATAGAGGGATATACTTATGCCCGAGAGACTCCTCAGGACTTCTGGCAGCGAATGCACATGGGTTCCATGGAAGGGGCACGACCGGCAAGAGAGGGGGTCACAGGAACTATCTCAGAGCGCAGACTGACAGAGATTCAGCATGCACTTCCAAGGTAGCACATGGTCTGCTAAAATCCAGGCGGTTTTAAGGGCGATCCCTGCCTTCTGGCCATGAGTCAAACAATAGGAGGACAAAGGCTCCTATTTACCATTGTTTATCTAAGCATGGGCATAGTCTAAACAATGCATCTGGTTTCAAAACTATCAAGGAAGGGAAGCTAGAGAAAGGGATGCACTCAAATCTGATCTCTGTCCCATTAAGTGTGAGACTAAGACAAACCAACACCATTGTGCATCTTTTCCAGTGTAATGGGATATTTCCAAGGGCAACTCCCAAACCTGCCTGTCCAGGAAATCTTTAGTGGTCTTGACCAACTTCAGCATTGCCTACCTGACCTTACATTTAGGGGATTATGGCTGCCATCTCCCAAGGGTCAGGCTGGGGTCATAGGGAACTCCACATGACTAAAATATACAAGAAAAATGGAGGACATCCGCTAACAGTGCAGATGTAGCCACAGTCTATGCTGCTGCCAATAGGCAGCCCTTCATGTACTGGCCAGCTTTATGAGTCTTTAAAACATATTCTGTGGGAGGGGCAGAAATAACTAGGACTCACATCAGTTCTGTGACATCTCCAGCCTGTCACTAACTCATGTCAAATACTAAGAAAGGAGGAAGGTCAGGAACTAGAGTGAGAGTCAAGTAAGCTGGAAGAGACTCCTGCCCCATTTTCTGTCTCTGCTGGCAGCACTGCAAATCATATTTGGCAGCAACCTGGAGTGCAGATAGAGAAGGGGAAGAAGGAGGAAAATAGGAGGCTGCATTACCAGCCAATACTTTCCACTTTCCCTCCAAACCCCAATCTCCATTCTTCTCTGCCAAGAGTCAGTATAATAACATCTTGTCATTTAAGAAGCAGCAAAAGATGGGTTCCACAGAAAGGGCTGGTTGTGTGTGTGTGTATGTAAACACCCTCCTAGTCCAGATCTTCTTCTCCTCTTCCTGAAAAAAAGTGAGAGGAGGGGGGGAAAGGTGACTCTTGAGGACTTGACCAAAACTGAAAGTGGTCTCCAGGCTGGCTGTAGTTGGTCACTCTGAACAAATATTCTTCATAATTTTTTGTGGGTTTTTTGGGCTGTGTGGCCATGTTCTAGAAGAGTTTCTTTCTGATGTTTTGCCAGCATCTATGACTGGCATCTTCAGAGAATACTGGAATGGAAAAGGGTATATATATATATATATATATATATATATATATATATACTGTGAGACCCTGGGTAGGGAGGGGTGATTCCCATGTAAACTGTGTATTGTTCTGTTGTTGATGGTATGGCTTCAGGGTGTGAGGATATGCAAACGAGAATTAGTGTTTCTAATTGGTGATCATTGTCTGCTGGGAACACCCTGAACCTGGATGGTTTCCCATTTGCATTTGCTAAGTGCTGATTTTTCTATTTTGCAGGACTGGTAGCCAAACTTTCTTTACTTGAAAGGTTTCTTTTTCCTGTTGAAGTTGTCCAAGTGTTTGTGGATTTCGATGGCTTCCCTGTGCTTTCTGACCTGATAGTTGTTGGTATGGTCCAGAATTTCAGTGTTTTCAAACAGCATTTTATGCCCAGGATGGTTTATAATGTGTTCTGCTACTGCTGATTTTTCTGGCTGACCCAGTCTGCAGTGTCTCTCATGTTCCTTGATTCGTGTTTGGACACTGCATTTAGGTGTCCCTATGTAGACTTGTCCACAGCTGCATGGTATGCAGTAAACTCTTGCAGCTGTGAAAGGGTCTCTCCTGTCCTTCGGTGAGCGCAGCATTTGTTGGATTTTCTTGGTCGGTTTGTAAACCATTTGGAGGTTGTGTTTCCTCACCACTTTCCCTATTCTGTCTGTGGCTCCTTTGATGTATGGTAAAAATATCTTCCTTTTGAGTAATTGCTTGTCTTCACTTCTTTGGGTTTTTCTGGATCTGGCAGCCCTTCTGATGTCTAAACTGGAGTAATCATTCACCTGTAGAGCCCAGTCTAGGTGCTTCAATTCCTCTTCCAAGAAGTGGGGTTCATAGATGCGTTTTGCCCAGTCTACCACTGTTTGTATTGTGCTTCTTTTTTGTCCTGGGTGATGGTTGGAGTTCTTGTGCAGGTATCTGTCTGTATGTGTCAGTTTTCTGTTTACTGGGTGTCCAAGTGTTGATTTGGTTTGCAGATGACTAGGACATCCAGGAATGACAGTGCTCCTTCCTTTTCTTTTTCCATAGTGAATTAGATGTTAAGGTTGATGTTGTTCAGCTTTGATGTGGTCTCCCTGTTCGCCAAAGTCCCCATAATGGACAACATGACACTCACCCAACAAATTTTTCCAGAGGACATCACAGCCCTGTTCGAACCTTGCCTCACCGCAAGCTATTTCCAATGGGACAATGGATTCTATGAGCAGAGAGATGGGTAGCAATAGGAAGCCCTCTAAGCCCTGTAATAGCAAACTTTTGCATGGAACACTTTGAAAAGCAAGCCCTGGAAACAGCACTGAAAAAGTCCACAACTTTGTTCCGATACATGGATTACACTTTCACCATTTGGAGCCACAGAGAAGAAGATCTAGCTGTGTTCCTGAATTCTTCTAGAATATGGCCACAGAGCCCAAAAAAACCACAACAAGCTATGGATGCTGGTCATGAAAGCCTTCAACTTCACAGATATTCTTCACATTGGGCTATGTTGGCCCTTTCAGTCTCTTCCAACTCTATGATTCTATCTTTGATGTTATATTGGTTTTAGCTGTAAAGTGAGGATGACAATTTGTGTTGTGCTAAAACAAATCCCTTTCATATCTTTGATTGTTTTGATTAGTTTGGAAAGAAATGAGTTTTGTAAGAAAGACTTGAACTTGGGGAATTACTAAAGTCCAAGTCTTCAATGGAATCTTTTATTCCGGAGTTGGCAAGGGAATAGATTGATAGAGATAAATTTTTCCAATGAACTGTAATTTAATTGGGGATTCAAACATACAAAGACACTCTAACATTAAATCATACACACAAGAACTCAGGAATAAAGTAGTTAGCTTGGAGAGATAATAAAAGACTTTCCAATGGTGATAATTTCCTGAAGGAGGCTGCTCCAACAATGAATGAAGATGAATAGACTCAACCGTTATGAAAGGGGAAGGACAACGGAAAGAGCTGGGATCCAAGTCCGAGTTCACAGTGGGGCAGTGCCACCATGAAATCTAACCAGACCCAATGTGCCTGAGATTTTGGGGATCTTTTATGCCCTTAAACCTAGTCTGAGGCAAAGAGTTGCTATTGTATACCAAAGGATTCCAGATTACTACTCTTTGAAGTAAACAATTTCCAAGGAGAGGAGATGGGATGTTAATGTTATTTCATTTTCAGCCAGACATATCCTGACTGGTACCCATAAATCTCCTAGGTGCCAATGTCCTGCTTTGCAGCTCCTAGGCCTGGCCCTTTTGATCTGCAAATTGTTGTAAGTGACCTTTCAGGTGCCTACATGATGTGCTTGCCTTGCATCCATGGTGATTAGGATCCTTCAGTCCAGGGTCATGGCAGAGACCCACAAAAAGAGTTTTTTATATTAAAACAGTTATTGTAACAGTTTCCAAAAATAATGTTCAACAAGAAAAAAAAGTCTAAGCAATCTTCATTGGAGGGTTACAGGCTCCTTAGTTATGAGGTATCCAAAGGTTGAGCATGAATTCTTTGTTTTAATTGTATAGTCAGTTCTTCAGCATTCTGAAGCTTCTTTGGTTTCTCAAACTTTAAAACCAGAAGATGTCATGTGGTTACTCTTCCCCAGAAGGCTTTTTTTTTCAGATCAGGAAGTATATGAAGCCAGGGAGTGATGGATAGCCATGTAATGTCTTCAGATAGTGATATAAATCTTCACTCTCACCCATAAAACACATAATTTCAAATTGTTTTTTCCTTATTATGTGTTGAGAGTTTGATGCATTTTAGAACTATTTTTCACATTTCAAAACTTTTTGTAGGGGAAAATGTTTGTATAAAGAGTGGACGTTGAGAGCTAAAGAAATTGGTTAGTTGGAGCATGTACTTAATTTTGACAGCTCCAGAATACACCTGACCTGCACCTAAGGAGTAGGCTTGGGATGGTTTCATTAAATTTCCAATTAAAGCCCTCCCCAAACTTCTATGCTGAACCACCTTCATCTGATGTGTACTTTAATAAGTCAGCCTCATTATTTCTACTAGCTTCTTTCATATAGTACCATCTTGTAGCATTAATCATACAGCAGAATGCGCACTTACTGGAATTTTGTTTCTAATCAGGGGCATAGGATAAGGAAAAGAACTAGTTGAAATATTAGCAAATGCAAGTTGGGAAGACAAAAACAAATCTAGCATTGGATCCACTGCCTATTTAATGTGAAATCATTACCAGCTTAAAATCAAAGTTTTCAATACTGTAGGATGTTGCAGCATAATATGCAGAGGGGAATGAATTTTTTACCCCCATTAAGCCTGAAGTAAGAAAAGGAAATAATGACTCTTATTATATAAATAAATCACTACTGATTATTTCATATGATATTTTCAAACATTAGTTGTTTGCTTTTGTGCTTGGTTTCAGTTATACATTTTGATTATTAATTCTAATTGCTTTAAAAAGTTAGGTAAATTTTAGTTGGTGTTAGGGTTGCCAGATGAAATAAAAGACAGGGCTTTTGTCCTTTTAATGTTTGTGTAAATTAGGGAATTTCTGAAGCTGTGGATTGTATGACAAGCAACTGCCTGCTAAAAATTCTTTCTTCTACAAAACAAAGGTACCGGAACCCTGACCACTTTTTCACTAGGCAACCCTAAGATATATATTTTGCTCTTTTATTTTCCTTTGATGTGTTGCAGTGCATTCATTATGAAGTGTTGGTTGTACTGTAGAGATATTAATAAATGTTATAGTCATGTTTGAGCATTTGTTTTTGCAAATTTTCAGAGCATGTTGAAGGGCAAATAGGGCTCTATATGTTAATCTGGACACTCACCTTTTCATCTGTACCAGACCAATCTGCAACTTGGGAAAGATTCCCAAGTTAGAATCCTCTCTGATCCAGGTAAATGCATCCAGAAATCCATCCTGACAGATAATCAGGAACCCTGACTGTGAAGTTTCCTAACTGTATGGAAGATTCCAACCATATTCAAACTAGTGGAAGAACTTCCACACTTTTCCCACAATTTGTAAGGATCTGGGGGAAAGAGCTGGTGGCATTGTTTGAGTGCATGGGGAAAGAGCTTCTGAAGTGAGATTCTTGAACAGTAATGTTTATTCCTAGATGACATCAGGATTACACAGTCATTTTATGTGTGTGCATGTGTGACTAATGGATTGCTAATAACACTTTTATAAAATTAGTTTCTCATTGACTCCAGATAGCCCTGCTTAACAGTGGCAAGATACTTCTTATTTTCTAGGAATCGTGCCACTTTGGGAATGTTGTTGTTTCCCATGGAATATGAATGCCACTAAATGCCTGTTATGTGGTCAGAAAAGTAATATAATACCTCTGAATTGGGCCTTGGGCACAGATTGAAATGTTAACTGCTCAGAGATTTTCATCTGTTTTGTTTATCCCTCCTCTTAAGTCTCCCTTCCTTTTAAAATCTTGTTTCTTATGGGTGCACACCTCTGTCCATTCTTTTTTTATTTTTACAAAATAAATATCAAGCCTTTTCTATGCAAAATATGACAAATTTAATTACTTGGTAAATTCTTACCAAAATTATACTGAAACAGATTTTCCATCCATCCCTAGCTGGGAAGATAGAGGGTTGTGTTTTGTTTTTGTTTTTTGTTACTAATTGCACTACTCCGATCATCCTGTTATTTACTGTCCTCCCATCACATTATGGAGTGATTGTTATCTTGGAAGGCCTTTACCCATTAGGGCAGAAGTGAGTAGCTATGGCCGTCCATCCATTCTGATACTTCAACACCCCTTAATATCTCACCATTACATCTGGAACTTTTTGTAAATGTTTTAATGTGTTATGGAAGCCATCTTGGGTCCTGGCTTGAGAAAAAGGTAGCATATAAATAAAGTAAATAAAATAATAAATAAATTATATTGGTGAGAGATGAGGGGAGTTGTAGACCATCAATATTTGGAGAACCACAGTTGCTCTTGCTCTGAAGACAGGATTGTGTGCCCACCAGAATTATATTTGATTCTCCCAGATATTTCCTTTGGTTTTTCTTATGCCTTCATGTGTTTCTTGCTCTAAGTGCTTTAAAAATACTGTTGGATTTTATTGTTATGTATTCTTCTGGAGTGTGTCATGCCACTATATTATATTTTATTATATCTGGAAGCCACATGGGGATATATGAGGAAAGGTGAGGTATAAAAAAATTAAATATCTAAGAGAAGAGTTTGGAAAAGAGGAAGAGTGGACTACCATTGTCACAATCCTGGTTAGGAATTCTGGGAGTCCACATTTTTTAAAAAAATCACTTATTTATTTATTTGTTTCTTTAGAATGCCTGATTAAAGCCAGCATACAGGTGTAGCTGTAACTTGCCTGGTTTAGGCCACGATTGAGGTTTCAGCAAGCATTCTGCTGGGTTTCTGTGTTGAGGTGTTGCCCAGCTTGCTACCCTGATACACTGGGGAAGAGAATTTTCTCAGGAGCAGCATCTTCCTTTTCTTTCTAGCAGGCACAACACAAGCATAAGGAATAAACAATATTGTTCCGCCCAAATGTCATATACTGAGGGAAGCTCTTGCTTAGATTTTGTTTTGTTTTCCAGGTATTTTTTTTAAAGAATGATTCAAACACAGCAGACATCCGATAACATTTATATTAATGGCAAAAGGTGTTGCAAGTTTTCACCCATTTCAGTCATGCACTACTTCATGCAGTAAATGAAAAACTTGCTTGTCAGGAACTCAGGGAGGGGGGAGAGACTGGCTTTCTTCCAAGAAAATTTATGTTTTTTGACAGCCTCATTGCTGCTGTACTTGTTGAGATTTTCCAGCACATTTGAAATGGAGATGGGTTGTGAGACAAGGGTGAGAAGAGACCTGCAGAATGCTATTCCACCTTGATTTTTAGCAACATTGAAAAAAAAACAAAACACTTTCTTCAGTTTTATCATCATTATGAAATGCCTCCCGGCATAACTGCAAGGCTCCCATGCTCACTAACCATTTTATCTAAGCTGGTTGAATCCCTTAGGATGGAGTGATAATAATCAGTAAAAGAGAGAGAAACAGAGAAAAGGAGAGAAACATATTCTTGATTAAAAAAAACTCCAAGGTTTACTGCACATATGAAAACAAAGGAAATAAGTCTGTATGTTAGGAATAAGTTATTTATACAGGTAAATATCTTCCATTTGTATTCTTTTACCACCTTTCCTCCAAGGACCTCATAATATCATTTTGAGGTATTGCCAGAGTGGCAATCCTCTTTAATGATTCAATTAATTCTAATTCAATTAATCAGAAATGTTACAAGCATTGTTTTAATATAAAAACCCCTTTGTGGGTCTCCTGTCATGGCCCTAAACCAAAAAAGCCCATGCCACCATGGATTCAATGTGAGAACCTCACGTAGATACCTGGGTGGTCATGTCTGCCTCAACAATTCATTAAGAGATCAAAAGGCCAGGGTTAGGAGCTACAAAAGAGGACATTCACACCTAGAAGATTTATGAGTACCAGCCAGGATGTGTCCAGCTAAGCATGAGATAATATCAACACCCCATCTCATCTACTTCAAAGACCATCTATCCAGAATCCTTTGATATACAGTAGCAAATCTTCACTTCATACCAGGTTTAAGGGTATAAAAGGTCCACCAAATCTCAGGCACATTGGGTCTGGTTAGATTTTATGGTGACATTGCATCACTGTGAATTCTGACTTGAATCCCGGCTATTCCAGTCCTCCTTTTCCTTTCATACACCATTGAGTCTGTTACAATGACTGATTTAATATATAAAAAAAACCTTTTTGTGGGTCCCTGCCATGGCCCTAGACTGGGAGAAGCCAAATCACCATGGACCCAAGGCAAGCACCTGAAAGATCACATCTGCACTTACAAGAATTTGCAAATCAAAAGGGCCAAGCTTAGAAGTTGCAAAGCAGGGCATTCACACCTAGAAGATTTGTGGGTACCAGTCAGGATGTATCTGGCTGAAGATGAGATAACATTAACATCCCATTTCCTCTCCTTAGAAATTGTCTACTTCAAAGAGTAGTAATCCAGAATCCTTTGATATACAATAGCAATTCTTTGCCTCAGGCTAGGTCTAAGGGTATAAAAGGTACCCAAAATCTCAGGCACATTGGGTCTGGTTAGATTTCATGGTGGCACTGCGCCACTGTGAACTCTGACTTGGGTCCCAGCTTTTTCTGTTGTACTTTCCCTTTCATAATGGTAGAGTCTGTTCATCTTCATTCATTGTTGGACCAGCCTCCTTCAGTTATTTATCATCCTTAGAAAGCCTGCTGTATCCTCTCCAAGTTAACTTCTTTATTCCTGAGTTCTTGTGTGTATGAGTGAATGGTACAGTGTCTTTGCATGCTTGAGTCCCCAAATAAATTACAGTTCATTGGAAAGTTTTGCCTCTATCAATCTATTCCCTAGCCACCTCTGTAAACATAGGATAAAAGATCCCACTGGATAATTGAACTTTTAGGAATTTCACCAGGTTCAAGTTCCTCTTACAGAAGAATTGTAAGGCCTTTACAGACTGCTAGAAATAATTCAGCTTGAGACCACTTTAACTGTCCTGGCTCAATCCTAGGCAATCCTGGGAATTGTAGTTTTTTCTGAGCTATTGAGCCTTCTGTCAGAGAGCTCTGGTGCCACAATAAACTACAGTTCCCATGATTTCCTAGCATTGAGCCAGGATAGTTAAAGTGGTCTCAAGTGGGATTATTTTTGGCAGTCTATAGAGGCCCTTAGTCAATGTTAATCTATTTATTATATTTTCATAAATTTACATGTGGATACAGCAAAACCTCTGAAGCAAGTAAAAAGTACATGTTCAGGATTTTTAAATAACACACTAGAGAGTTCACACATTTATCATAAGCTTGGGTTCCCACTTATATCAAGAATCCTAGTTTGTGTCCTGTTGGCATGGAGAGGAGACATAAAGTGCATCTGCACTACAGAAATAATGCAGTTTGACATCATCTGTACTGCCATGGCTCCATCCTACACAATCCTTGGATTTATAGTTTTGTGAGGCATCAGCATTCTTTGGCAGAAAAGGCTAAAGACCTTGAAAAACTACAAATCCCAGGAAATCTTAGAATGGAGCTAAAGTGGTGTCAAACTGCATTATTTCAGTAGATGCATCCAGAGAGGTGAAACCCATTCCAAGCCAGGCAGAGACATATTGACTGTGCTGCTGTGAGACATGTTGGAAACCCCACCAGGAAAAAGAATGAAGAGAGGAAGCAAAGAATTTGGGAAGGTACTTTGTGTTCATCTTTGGACTGAGATGAAAATTCTTAATTGAGTTTGTTTCATTTTAGTTTTGCTCAAAAAAGAATTTGAGATGGAAGACAGTTCTTCTCTCTTTCCACTGCTGTCCATTGTTTGTCCAGTTCTCCATTTTCTATCTAGCAATATTTATATCTCATCACCCCATCATTCCAAAGTGAAACTAGGAGCCACTCCATAGCAAGTTCTAAATCAATAATATCCTTTAATAGTCATGTTATGGGATGGAATAATTTAATAATTAAACATATCATCATCCATACAAAATTTTAATTTATCATGAGCAAAGCGAAGGTGTAACATGAAGAGCCCACAGTGGGGTGTATTGGTTAATAGTTTGGATCTGGATTTGGGGGGTACAGGTTGAAGTCTACACTGAATCATGAAACTCATTAGGTGATTCTCAGTCATTATCTCCTCAGGGTGCTTCTACACTGTAGAAATAAGGCACGTTGACACCACTTTAAGTGCTGTAGCTCCATCACATATAATCCTGGGATTTTTACAAGGTCTTTAGCCTTCTCTGCCAAACAGTGTTGGTACCTCACAAAACTACAAATCCCAGGGTTCTGTTGGGTGGATCCATGGCAGTTAAAGTGGTGTCAAATCATTATTTCTACAGTGCACCTCAAGTCTGATCTGTCACACAAAGCTGTTGCTGAAATAATGACATGGATAGAAAGAGAGACACTTATGCTGTCTTAAACTCACTGGAGAAAATGCATGCTGTAAATGTGATAAATAAAATAAACAGGATAGTGAACCCAGTGCAAAACCCTGATGTGTCACTCGAGATTTTCCTAGCAGTACATTATGTTGGATTGCAATGTCAACTGAAACAAACTCATATTTCAGTAACTTTTTGTATTGTCAATCCAGAGGAAAAACAATGATTACTAGATGGTGGTTTATCTCATGTTTGTATTTCTCATTTAAGAAGGCTGAAACTGAAAAATACTAATCTCTTCCTGTTTCTGTTTTCATTTAATTATACAGAATGTCTATGGGATGAAACATCAGTAGTAAAATGGCAGAAAATTAAATTATTTGTTGCTTGCTTGATATCTTTAATTCTCCTTCCAATTTCATATACTGGTGGATATAACAAATCAATGTTAATGTCTTTTTATAGAATTGATATTTTCCATTAACATATATAGAACAATAAATCTTTGAAAATATTCTTTATCTCTTCTGACGCTTTTTCTCTTTTAATGTATGGCCTTGTAAAAGAAGGGAAGGAAGAAATATAACCCTGTAAAAAAATGATGTTCCTATTACTCATGTAAACTAGGAGATGCTAATATTGCTTAGAAGATTCCTAAATTATAAGATAACTCTCCATCTGATGAAACCATCTCTTCAGGGTAAAATAATAATTGCTGAGACAAGGAGTAATTAGCAATGATAAACGTAGGAACTAGCCTTTTAATTTAAAGATTAATATTTGAAATACTAAAACTGTAGAACTCTGCTTTGTTTAAAAAGAACCTTAGGTTGCTCTACAGAGTTTATGAAATGTCTATTTTTTTCTGTTTTGAACACAAATCATTGTCCTTTTATTTCACCTCACCCCCAGAACATTCCTTATAAAATCACAGGGACTAGAAACATCACACAAGTCAGTACAAATCCATTTTCCCTTGCACAGACAAAGGCAGTATGCAAAATTGGTTTCAGTGGCAAGTAGTCGCCAGATTTTAGCCACCGTCAAGAGGAATTCAGGCATAATCTATGAAATCAATAGTGCTTAACTGAGCATCTAACTGCTAAATAATTTACTGGTTCTTGTATTTAACATTCTCCTAACAACAATGGATCTATAAAGGAATTAGTGACATATTTGGGAACTGCAGTTTAGACAGAGAGAGAGAGATTCAAACCAAGTTAGCAGAGGAGGTTTGTGGTGGACATGATATCAGTTCAGAGAAAGGACATTCAGTCTTTAAAAATATGCAAATGAAAGTTTCATTAGCAGTCACAAAATGTGCTGTTTGGAATGGGGTGGAGGAGCATCTTCAGCCATACTCAGACTGGGTGATCTGACAAGGATCAGAGGATATCTTAGACCTTTCTGTTGCAAAATATGCCCTTCAAAGCCACAGGGCTGAATTATGTAGGTCTTTCACAGCAGGCTTCTTCATCAGTCACAGCAGGCTCAGAAGACAGCAGCATTTTGACTCAATGGCCTGAGTATTTCTGATCATATTACACAAAGCAAAGTGCCTGCATTATTTTTACTGCCTCTGAACACATGGAGATTATTTTAATTGGCAATGTTGTGTTTATGCTTTTTTTAAAAAAGTTCTCAGCATTGTAGCTTTGAATGTATTGGAAATAGAGTCCAGATGTTCACCTAATGTAAACCATCATAGATATCTTCTGGAAGTTGTTTTAATAAGTATTTTCACATTGGCATTGGGGATTCCTATTTTTCTTAACTAATATCAGCTTCTTATTTTAGGACTTTATCACACAAGGCTAGCAAAGCAGAATTTCAACATGATAAAAGTGTATTTGGGCAGGAGATATGATGTTGTGTTTCTCATTTGCTGATTTGCATTTAAATCATTTCTGGAATGCACTTTTTCATTGACAGGAAACATCTATCAATGGTTCTATCTAAGGGCCACTATCTAAGGGCCTTTAGAGACTGCCAGAAATAATCCAGATTGAGAACACTTTAACTGCCCTGGCTCAGTGCTAGGGAATCATAGGAATTGTAGTTTTTTCTGAGACATTGAGCCTTCTCATTGAGCTCTGGTTCCACAATAAATTATTCCCTAGCACTGAGCCAAGGCAGTTAAAGTGGACTCAAGCTGCATTATTTATGGAAGTCTGTAAAGGCCCTAATGTGTCCCAAACCTAAAAGACTTTTCTCAATGTTGGTAGCATTTTTAACGTGTTTTTGAAATCATTTCAGACAGATGCTTATTGAAACAAAGTAAGAAATTTATTTGCAAGTCAGGCTGAATACAGTATCTCTTTTAGTGGATGGTGTTCACAATGGATATGGTGTATAAATACTTTATTAGTTTAACAGGTTATTTAGCTTGTCTTTGTAATTGAATCTTTATAGCTTTATATATGTTCCCTTACAAACTAAGGGGGGATGTAGATGGACGGTCATGGGCTGCCCTGAGAATCAGAGGATTGGAGCAGAGGCTGCCCCATGCCTTGGCCCCAATCCACCCTTTTGGTGACTGAGAAAGAAGCGCCAAAATAGCGTTCCTTTCCCAAGCTGCAGAAAGGGTGCTGCAAGTCACCATGCAGCTCTTCTGCACCTCTTCCGGTGCAGCGTGTAAAAATGCTGGGCTGGGAGGACGTCTTCAGAGCGTTCTTCATGTGCAACAGTGTGCACCCTGATGACGTCCTCAGGAAGGGGTTGGGGCATCTGGCATTCAGCTGCTCCATCTCTTCCCAGGCTTCAAGACACCTTCCCTGGCTTTGCACCGTCTGCAGAGCCCCTAAGTTCTCACAGAACCTTTATTAAACTTTTGTATCTTATAACACTTCTGGTTCTCTGTGAATCCACTAGTCACCAAACACTATGTCTCCTGGAGGACACTAAAACAATGTATTTAAGGACACTCTTCATCCCTTTCTTGGGTATCTAAAATCCTTTCTAGCTGTCCCTCACAGCAGCCTAACCTAGCCTCAATGGCTCTTCACCCCTCAGGGCACACTAGACACCAACAACTTTCAAACCTACTTCTCCCTCTTATATTCTCACTTCTGGGAGCAGCCCCTACTTTTTCCTGGATATCACAGAAGTCATGTGGTATGAGGGAGCAATATTCTCTTCCTCTCCCCCTCTCTTTCCTCTTCCCCTTGCTATTCCCTGGCAGGCTGAAATTGCTGTTATTATTTGCCTTTTTGGGGCTTTGTTTTTATTTTTGTTGAGATTACATAATTTACAGCTAAATGATAAAATATACTTTTATGTTCTCCATTGTTATAGAATTGCAGCAAAAATAAAAAACAAAAAACTGAGAGGGATGTGTGTGCATTCATAGGTAGAAAGGCAAGGTTACAGGGCTTGTGCAGAAGGACCCATGGATTTCCAAAGCAGCATACTTGCATGATTGCAGATAAGTGTGATACTGAACATTTTCAAACCAGTGTGTTCCTGTTTGCTTCACTAGTGTGACTGTTGCAAGCAAAACCAAAAACAAAACAGGCTGGTGTGATAAAGTCCTTATATTCTGGGTCTTGTTCATTAGCCAGCCACATCAGCCAGCAGTGGTTTAGATATGGTAACTGTCCATGGTTGTATCTTCAGGAATACTGGTTCGAGTATCTTCACCTATACCAGTGCAGTTGCCATGGCCCCAATCTGGTGAGCAAAGGGGTGGACGCAAGCCACCCCTTTCATGCATTCTGTTTTGTTCCTTAGTTCCCAGCATTTCTATGGTCATCAAATATTAAAATGTAAGTGCTATTTCTCTGTTTGCAGACAGCAGAACTCTTCCAGGAATTGCCCCAAGAACAGTCACTACTATTGCCATTGCAGTCAGTGATACACAGGAATTATGACCTACAAGTAACATTACATAGTACAAAAACATTATTAAGAATTCTGTATAGTTTGGTATGGGAGGAGGTCGACAGAGGTGACACCATGAGTGATCCCACCAGGTGACACCCACTCTAGTGATGCTAATGCTCCTAGTCTCTGGAACAACAGAAAACAAGCTTGCTCCATCCTCAATATGGTTGCTCTTCAAATATTAAACATGGTCATCATGTCACTTCTTAACCTCTGTTTTTCAAGCTAAACATGCCCAGCTCTCTAAGCTGCTCCTCATAGGGCGTGGTTTCTAGACCTTTCACCAATTTGTTCACTCTCCTCTGTACACACTCCAGCCTGTCAACATCTTCCTTGAATTGTGGTGCCTAGAACTAGTTACAGTATTCAAGGTGAGGTCTACCCAAAGCAGAATACAGTAGTACTAATACTATTACAATAGTACAATAGTACAATCTAGATGCCGTACTCCTATTGCTGCAGGTCAGAATAACAGTGGCTTTTTTTTTTTTTTTTTTTTTAGCAGCCACATCACTCTGTAGATTCATGTTCATATTGTGGCCTACTAAGGGGCTCTGCAGACTTGGAGCCTTGGGAAGGGGAGGGGCAGTTGGACACCGGATTCCCCAACCCCTTCCCGAGGACATCCTTCTGTCGCAGCATTTTTACACACTGCACCAGAAGAGGTGCAAAAGAGTCACATGGAGGCTCTTGAGGCACCCTTTCTGCAGCTTGGGAAAGGAGTGCTATTTTGGTGCTCCTTTCCCAGTCACCAAAAGGGTGGATTGGGCCTGAGCCATGGGACAGCCTTGGCCCCAATCCTCGGGTTCTTGGAGCGGCCCATGGCCGCCTGTCTATAGAAGCTCTAAGACTCCTAGATTTCTTTCACACGTACTGCTGTCAATCCAGGTGCCATCTAACTTATATCTGTGTATTTCATTTTTACTTCCTAAATGTAGTAAGTTATATTTCTTCATGCTGGAATTCATTTTATTAGTTTTGGCCCAGCTTTCTAATTTGTTAAGGTCATTTTGAATTTTGATTCTGTCCTTTGGATATTAGCTCCTCCTCCTATTTTGGTGTCATTTGCAAATTTGATAAGCATGCCCTCTGTTCCATCATCCAAGTCATTGCTAAAGATGTGGAATAGCACTGGGTCCAGGATAGAACCATGTAGTATCCCTCTAATCACTTCTTTCCAGGATGAGAAGGAGCCACTAGTGAGCAACCTTTGGCTTCAATTGGTAAATCAATTACAAATCCACCTGAGAGTATTATTGTCTAGTCCACAGTTTACAGCTGGCTCTTGGTATGCTCAAGTCCAATTGTCCATGGATGCTCAATTCCCATTTTCCTTAATGGCAGAGCAATCACATGGCCACACCGCCATTAGGAACAGGACTGAAGTTCTCCCTCTCTCTTTCCTTCTCCCTTCCTTTCTCTCTCTCACTCCCTCCCCTTCTCAGGCTTTTGCCCTGGCTTGGCTTTGGAATGCACCATCATTAGGGAGGGAGGGAGGGAGGGACTGCAATCCAATTGTCCCCAGTGGTGGTGTGTCTGCATGCACATGCTGCCACTGGCAACAGTGTGGGCTTGCCATCTGCGGATGCTCAAATCCATGGATGGCAAGTCTGCAGATGCTAAGGTCCCACTATACTAGCTATTTTGCAAAAATATCATCATTGGGGACCTTGTCAAAGGCCTTACTGAAATCAAGATACACTACATACACAGCATTCCTTTCATCCACCAAGCTTGCAACTCTATCATAAAAAATATATATATATGATTAGTCTAACATGACTTGTTTTTGAGAAACTAATGCTAACTTTTTAGTGATCGTGGCATTTGTTATAAGTAGTTACAGGCTCTGTTTAATGGCATGCTCTAGAATTGCAAGAAAGGTGCACAATATCAGTTGAATGGTATGGGAAAAGGAGGTAGTAAAATACTGATACTAATCAAATGCACCTTCAGTCGTGGAGTTTGTCACAGAGAGAGGGTTCCCTCCGCCTTCGCTGTTATATAACACTTAGTAAAATGTGTAGGTAATGGCATACAATGTTAGTGACACTGCCTCTTACATAAATAATAAGTTTAAATAAATAAATAACCAAGCAAATTAGTTGCCAAGATTACTTGTTTCATTCTGACACATTCAAATGAATATGTATAATAGCTGCCTTCCAGGAGTGGAGTTTATGATAAGACACCAAGGTTTTTCTAGTTATATGCTTCTGTTAATAGCTCCTTCAAGTAAATGGAACTGATTAGGTGAAATATTGCTCACCTTTTCTCATCACGACTGTGGTGTTCCCAAATGTCAATTGCACTAAAAAAATTAATGACAACAGCTATCCAAACAAAAATGTCAAAGTTCACGTATGTATTAATTATCATTTCAATGTTGTTCATTTCTAAATGTGAAATAAATGACCGTAATGAAATTCATGTGGTGGCTGTAGTGATGGGGAATCAATAAGCCAGCAAAATATAAATTACATTGATATAACTGCTTTATGTTTTCCTGTTTTCTTCTTTTATAGTTGCCGAATGCTCATAAAATTAACAGCTTCCACTGGATGGAGAGAAAGCATACCCAAATTTATGAACTGTTGAAATGAGCAGGCTATTGCATATTGAATTTTACTTTTCCATACAAAATGCTACAGTTAAAACTGTTTTTTTGATAAAAAGAGGATTTTTTTCCCCACAGTGCCAACTGCATTTATGGATAGTTCAGATTTCTCTTTCTAACTGGATTTATATCAGCAGAAATCTAACAGAAATTCAAGTTGACTTTTTCTTTAAGCCATTGTGGTTGAAGTGATAATTCAGGCATATTATTATTATTATTATTATTATTATTATTATTATTCATGCTGCTTGGATCAGAGTATTCTATGTTGATATTTTGATTAGGCCAGGTGACTTTCCTTGATTATGCTCCCTTCTCCCCCTGCACCCATATATTTGTATGTGAGAGTGAGAAAGAAAGAAAGAAAGAGAATGAGACAGGAAAAGGGAAAGAGAAAGAGAAAGAAAGAGAATCCCACTGTCTGGATCCAGTTCTGCTTGTTATCATCCATGAGTAAAGATAAAGGCAAATGTTTCCCTTTGACAAGGTTATCAAATTGTCTCTGACTGTAGGGAGCAATGCTCATTTCCATTACTAAGCCAAAGAGTCAATATTGTCTAAGATGACTCTGTGATCATGTAGCCAGCATGACTGCACAGAATGTTGTTACCTTCCCACCAAAGTGGTACCCATTTGCACCTTTACATGCTTTTGAATTGCTAAGTTTGCAGATTCTGGGACTAGTAATGGGAGCTCACTCTGTCACGCAGTGCTTGGGGCTCAAACTGCTGACCTGCTGATCTTGCAATCATCAGAGTCAGCATATTAACCACTGAGCCATCACATCCCTCCCCATCATTAATATACCTATGAAATTTCTTTATCTTAAGATTTATGTGGCATAGAGATACAACATGCTGGGAGTAACTACACCTCCTGCATTTGGCTACTGCTAATGGGGGCTTCATTTCATTTCTGAGACTCCATTTCAAATTGTTTTGTAGCAATTTACCAGAATTTGTAAGTTTCTTTGTATTCAGGATGGGAAAGATTTAAGCTTGTCTATAAAAAGGAAAGAAAGAAAATCAGAATCAAGAGAAAGGGAAAAAAAATGACTAATTTGTCCTTCCTTTTTTCTGAATATTCTGATGCAGTTCTCAGCTTTAAAAGTATATCAAAATGCAGTTGAAATTGGTATTTTGAGAAAGTTTACATCTAGAATTTCTTATTTTGAGTGGAGAGATATTTAGAAATCATGGCCAGAATTCTGTTGCATAGATAAAAATGTGAAACTAAAGGGGGATGCAGATGGGCGGCCCTGGGCCACCCTGGGAAACGGAGTATTGGGGCCGAGGCTGCTGGATGCATCAGCCCAAATCCTCCCTTTTGCTGGCCTTGAAAAGAGTGGCAAAATACTGCTCCTTTCAGAGCCGGCAAAAGGGCACCCTAAGAGCCACTGTGAAGCTTTTTGGTGCCCCTTCTGGCACAGAACGTCAAAAGGCTATGCTGGAAGGATGTCCCGATGCCTCACACCATGCGTAGCAGCACGTGGTGTCAGGAAATCTTTGGGGAGGGGTTGAGGCGGCTGGTGTGTGGCTGCCCCTCCCCATCCCTGTTCCAGGATGGCCCAAAGGGCCCGTCCGTAGATGCCCTAAAAGTGACACATTCATGCCTACTTTGTATTCACAATCCCTGTATTTCCCCTCATTTAGAGGATACATAGGGAACAAGAAAGTTCCCCAATCCCCACTTACCAGTCAGTAGCTGGTACAATCAATGGGGTCTGCCAGTTGCCCAGGAAATGGCTGAAATGGTTTCACACATATACACACACCGTTGCAAGTGATCTGTGTTGTGAAGGAAGATGTGGCAGAGACTCTGTTTCTAACTGTTGCAATGGAGATCACTTATATGATGGGGTTGACCCAGCTCTGCAAGCTCATTTCCAGAGAGCACAGCAGCACCTGAGGTAGAGCATTTGGCTTCCTAGTGCCCAAGACACCGGCAGCACAGCAGTAACAGCAGAGGGCGGGGCACCGCTCCCTTTAAAGCCTTCAGGCCTTGGCTCCAGACCCAGCTCTGCAAGCTCACTCCCAAAGAGCACAGCAGCATCGGAGGTAGAGCATTTGGCTTCCCAGTGCCCAAGACACCGGCAGCACAGCAGTAACAGCAGAGGGCGGGGCACCGCTCCCTTTAAAGCCTTCAGGCCTTGGCTCCAGACCCAGCTCTGCAAGCTCACTCCCAGAGAGCACAGCAGCATCGGAGGTAGAGCATTTGGCTTCCCAGTGCCCAAGACACCAGCAGCATAGCAGCAACAGCAGAGGGTGGGGCACCGCTCTCTATAAAGCCTTCAGGCCTTGGCTCCAGACCCAGCTCTGCAAGCTCATTTCCAGAGACTACAGCAGCACCTGAGGTAGAGCATTTGGCTTCCTAGTGCCCAAGACACCGGCAGCACAGCAGTAACAGCAGAGGGCGGGGCACCGCTCTCTTTAAAGCCTTCAGGCCTTGGCTCCAGACCCAGCTCTGCAAGCTCACTCCCAGAGAGCACAGCAGCATCGGAGGTAGAGCATTTGGCTTCCCAGTGCCCAAGACACTGGCAGCATAGCAGCAACAGCAGAGGGCGGGGCACCGCTCTCTATAAAGCCTTCAGGCCTTGGCTCCAGACCCAGCTCTGCAAGCTCATTTCCAGAGACTACAGCAGCACCTGAGGTAGAGCATTTGGCTTCCTAGTGCCCAAGACACCGGCAGCACAGCAGTAACAGCAGAGGGCAGGGCACCGCTCTCTTTAAAGCCTTCAGGCCTTGGCTCCAGACCCAGCTCTGCAAGCTCACTCCCAGAGAGCACAGCAGCATCGGAGGTAGAGCATTTGGCTTCCCAGTGCCCAAGACACTGGCAGCATAGCAGCAACAGTAGAGGGTGGGGCACCGCTCTCTATAAAGCCTTCAGGCCTTGGCTCCAGACCCAGCTCTGCAAGCTCATTTCCAGAGACCACAGCAGCACCTGAGGTAGAGCATTTGGCTTCCCAGTGCCCAAGATACCGGCAGCATAGCAGCAACAGCAGAGGGCGGGGCACCACCCTCTATAAAGCCTTCAGGCCTTGGCTCCAGACCCAGCTCTGCAAGCTCATTTCTAGAGAGCACAGCAGCACCTGAGGTAGAGCATTTGGCTTCCCAGTGCCCAAGACACCGGCAGCACAGCAGCAACAGCTCTGCAAGCTCATTTTCAGAGAGCACAGCAGCACCTGAGGCAGAGCATTTGGTGACCAAGACACCGGCAGTATAGTAGCAACATTGAAAGGTGAAAATAGGACTAAACATACCAAGCCTCTGAATAGCTACCAAGGGTCTTGGGAAGGTGGAGAGTGTGATAAGTAAAAAAGCAACGGTTAAATAAGTATAAAAGACAACTAACCAGATTTAGGAAAAGTAGGTGGCATATTAGAGGGGAGGAAGTAGTGCTGGAAAGCATCTGGAATATAAACAACAGTAGACTAGATAGAGATATAACATAAAACTTAATAAAATGATTCAACAGGAAGACCCCACTCCATTAGACTCTAGAACTCATCCAATACAGGAACAACACACTGAAAATGAGGGAAACAAATTATTACTAGAAGAATTTAGAAAAATTGGTACAGATATCAAAATGGAACTGCTAGCCAATATAAAGGAGGAAATAAAAAGTTTGAAGGAAGAGATAAAATCAGAATTACAGAATGAATGAAAAGCATTTAAAGAATCAGTAACTAAAACAATAGAAGAAGTCAAGAGCTTAAAAAATATCACTTCTGTAATTAAAGAGAAAACAGTTACATTAGAGAAAAAAATAGACATAATAGAAGAGAAACAAATAAAAGAGGAATATTATACAACTAATTTGGAACTGAGAATCCAAAGAAGAGCATTAAAATTAAGAGGAGTAAGTGAACAAACAAATGAAAATTTGGTAACAAGAATAATTCCAGCACTAGCTCAATACATTGAGTGGGGAGATGAACAATTAGATGTTGAGATCGATAATTTATACAGAGTAGATTCGTGGATTGCGAGGAAAAAAAAGCTGCCCCGTGATATAATGATATATTTTGTAAGAGAAAGGGTTAGAGACCTCATTCTTGATATGAACTTTAATAAAAAATTGGAAATAGATGGAAGAGAAGTAAAGATTTATAAAGTAATTCCAAATCAAATCTTAAAAAAAGAAAAGATTATGTTTTATTAACTGAATTTCTTAGACACAATAATATCAAATATAAATGGGAGAAAACTGAAGGTGTTTCTTTCACTTTTAAAAAGGAAAGATATACTATAAATTCTGAAGAAAAGATGAAAAAATTTCTAATTCAAAACAGAGCAAAAGAAGAAACGGGAGAAAAGGAGGAGGATGGAGAGAGGTTGAATGGAATAGTGAACCAGGAATCTGAAAATTGTGATAATAGACCTAGAATGGAAACTAGGAATTTCAAGTTAGCTAGAAAAATAATGCAAGAAGAAAGGAAGACTAGCTCAGAAGAGTCTGTCAGACAGTCAACAGAAGAGGAAGGAGGATCAGAGGAAGACTCAAACTCTGATTTAAATGACTCCTCAAATAGACAAAGACCAGAAAAGAAGACAACAAGGAAGGATACACTAAAGATAGAGAACAGGAAAGGGAAAAGGACAAAAAAAGATCTAGGAAAAACAAACATTAATTGGGGTGGTAAACAAAACAAAACAAATCTTATCTAAACATGAACAATAAATTAATATCATGGAATGTTAATGGACTTAACTCAAAATTCAAACGAAGGAAAGTGTTTCACTACTTAACATCTTTAAAGGCAGATCTGATATGCCTTCAAGAAACACATATTAAGGAAAAGGATCAGCATATATTACAGAGGAAAAACATGGGCGATATGTATGTGGCATGTGATAAAACAAAGAAAAAAAAGGGAGTGGCAATCTATGTTAAAAATAAAGGCCAATCTAAAGAAATTTTGAAAGATGAAGAAGGGCGGTATATAGCGATAGAATGGTTACATAATGGGAGAAAAATCTTAATAGTTAATATATACGCGCCCCAGGACAATAAAGGAAAATTCTACAAAAACCTGTATCAGGAATTAAGTAATCTAGATTATGAGAATTGTATGGTAACAGGAGATTGGAATGGCATGTGGATTCCAAGCCAAGCCAGATATAGTACTAAAGTGAAAAAGGGAAGCCATGGGAAATTACCACAGGAAGCTCACTCTCTTGTTAAAAATATGAATCTAATTGATATTTGGAGATTTTATCATAGTGAAGGTAAGGACTTTACATTCTACTCTGACAGATATAAGAGCTGGTCGAGGATTGATTTAATATGTGTTTCTAAGAGTTTAGTTAAAAGAATCAAAAACACAGAAATTTTACCGAGAATTTTATCTGATCATTGCCCTATAAAATTAGAAATTAAAACAACTTCGCGAGAATATAATTGGAGAATGAAGGATTATATTCTTAATGACAAAGAATTTGTAAAGAGAATGAAAAATCAACTAAAGCTGTACTTTAAGGAGAATACAAATAAAGAAATAGCAACCCATATTGTATGGGATGCAAGTAAAGCGGTAGCAAGAGGTCTTCTTTTACAACAGGAAATAAGGGAAAAAAGGAATAAAGTAAGGGAAGAAACAGAAATATTAAAACAAATAAGACAAAGAACAGGAACTAAACAAATCACCAAGTGATAAAGCAATTTATCAAAAACTTCAATCATTAAATAGGCAAATTAATCAAAAGATTACTCAACAAATAGCTAACAAGCTTAAATTTATCAATCAAAATTATTTCGCAAACGCAAACAAGACAGGTAAATGGTTATCATATAAAATCAAAAAATAAAAGGAAAGAAACCTGATTTTGAAATTGAAAAAAGAAGGGAAAGAATACTCACAACAAGAAAAAATTAAACAAATAACAACAGACTACTTCCAAAAACTATTTAGAGATGAAACAAATGATGAAGGTAAAATAACAAAAATCCAGGAATTTATAAAAAAAGAACAAATTCTTAAATTTTCAGAAGAACAAAAAAAGATATTAAACCAAAAAATCTCGAAAGAAGAAATTGAAATTGTAATAAGGAACTTAAAGGACAATAAGGCTCCAGGCCCAGATGGCCTGACAGCCAAATACTATAAAACATTTAAAGACAAATTAATAAAACCACTATTTGACATTATTAATAAGATCAACTTAGGAAATTATCCACAGAAGTGGAGGGAAGCTTTAATTACCCTAATTCCCAAAGAAGAAAAAGATGTATCATTAATTCAAAATTACAGACCAATATCTTTATTAAATATCGACTATAAAATATTCGCATCGATACTTTCAGAAAGACTTTAAAAAGTTTTAGTAAACTGGATAGGTGATGATCAAGCTGGATTTTTACCAGGGCGGCAAATTAAAAATAACATAAGAACTTTAGTAGATATTATCGAATACTATGAATACCACAAAAAAAAATAAAATAAACTGGGCATTATTTTCCTCGACTATGAGAAAGCCTTTGATAATGTAAACTGGGCTTATTTAAAAGAAGTTCTCAAACAGAGTGATGTAGGAGATAAAATGTTAAACTGGATTGAGGCAATCTATAACTATCAAGAAGCTCAAATCAATATCAATGGGGAAAAATCTGAGAAATGTAAAATAAACAAAGGGACAAGACAAGGATGCCCACTTTCCCCATTATTATTCATAATGTCATTGGAAATTATACTTAGGAAAATAAGGAAAGATGCGCAAATTAAGGGCTTAAAGATAAAAAACCAAGAATATAAAATCAGAGCCTTTGCGGATGACGTAGCAATCATTTTAGATGACCCTAAACAAAGCATTAAAAAATTATGGACACTCCTAGAAGAAATAGCAGAAGTGACTGGTTTAAAAATTAACAAACCAAAAAGTGGTATTCTAACAAAAAATCTTTCGGTAAAAGATGAAAAAGAGTTAAAACTCAAAACAGATTTAAAATGATTAAACAAAACTAAATATCTAGGTATACACATAACAAATAACAACCAAGATCTTTTTCAAAACAATTATAGTGAAATATGGAAGCAAATTAAAGAAAAAATGTGCAGATGGAAATCACTACAACTATCTCTTCTGGGTCGTATTGCTGTGGTACAATCCTATATATTACCTAAAATGTTGTATTTGTTTCAAACCATTCCTATTTATATACCAAAATCAGTATTTAATTCATGGACAACAGATGTAAGGGACTTTATCTGGTTAGGGAAAAAATCTAGAATTAAACTCAAAGTCCTTCAGGATGAAAAAAAAAGAGGAGGCTTGGGTTTACCCAATTTACTTATCTACTATGAGGCGGCAGTCTTTACATGGATTAAAGATTGGATTACTCTTAAAGATGAAAGACTGCTAACATTGGAAGGGGATAACTTAACAAAAGGATGGCATTGGTATTTGTGTTATTATGAAAAACCGATTGAAAAAGAATTTAATAAACATAGAATAAGACAGGCTCTCTTTAAAGTCTGGAAAAAAATACAAATGTCATATATATCAAAAAATACCTAGATGGACCTCACCTTTCGAAGCTTTTAAATCAGAAATTATGCATAAAGGAAGATGGCATACTTATAATGAGATAACAAAAAATCTGGGAAGAGATTTAAAAATTAAAACGCATAAAGAATTATCAAATGAAGGAATCAATTTACATTGGTTTGGATATGTTCAAATAAATGAAAGGTTTAAAAAAGACATACAAACAGACAGTATTGAAAGTGGAAAGAAGGAACTAGAAAAAATTATAGAAAAAGGAGAAAAATACATAATTAAACGAGTATATAAAATGTTATTAGAAATTGAATTAAAAGAGGAAAGTATAAAAGAATGTGCAATTAAATGGATGAGAGATATTAAAGAAAATATTAATTTAGAAACATGGGAAAAGACTTGGTCAATAAATTTGAAATTTACTAAAAGTGCCTATTTAATAGAGAATTATTATAAATTGCTCTATAGGTGGCATTTGTACCCACAAAAATTAGCAAAACAAAATAAAGCGGAAACTGGCAAATGTTGGAAATGCCAAAAAGAAGACGCGGATTTATTCCATATGTGGTGGGGTTGCACTTTTGCTACCCAATTTTGGAACAAGGTGCATAATATAATTCAAGAGATATTCAAAATTAAGATAGAACTCAACCCAAAACTATTCCTTTTGAATATAACGGAAAATCTGAAAGGGAAGTTGAATAGAGATGAAATTGGCGTGATACTCTATATGATTACAGGTGCACGTTTGGTTTTCGCTAGATATTGGAAAAGGGTAAATACACAATTGATAGATGAATGGGGGAAAAAACTAAACGATTTGATGACCATGGATAAACTAACCATGTTAATGAATGGAAAACAAGATCAACAATTTAAGAAGAAATGGGAAAAAGTGGAAAATTATTTTGGATTATTGTAGTAATAACCAGATAATATTATTGATGAACATATGCTATAACCTTTTTTATATTTGTTATATTGGATAGCCAGTGGACCTATATATATTGTACACTTTTGTACTGTTAAAAATAAATAAATAAAGGAAGCTCAAACAAACAAACAAAAAAAAAACTTATATGATGGGGTTGGTATGTTAGTCAGCTGTTTCCCAATCAACAGAGGAACAGACTGCATCAATCACAGCAGTTTCTGGACAAAGTACAAAGTATGGGTTGCTACTCTTAAAGCTCTATATGGTTTGGGTCAATTTTGCCTATAAGATCACCTCCTCCCATATAAGCTGTCCCATGTGTTCCAAAAGACATTTAGTTCAGTCAGCCAGGACTAGGCTGGCAATTATTACCAGAGGAATTTTTCTTCAGCTGTCCCCAAATTATGTAGTGACCTACTGGAAGAGATTTGACAGCTGAATACATTGTGGCAGTTTAAAATAGCCTTAAAGATCAATCTCCTTCAGTAGGCATATCCAAATTATTTTAAAATTATGAGTTTTTACATTGTGAATTGATTGTTTTTAATATATATGATTTTTAAACTAATGTTATTTTCTTAACTGATAATCTATTTTGTTTTAAATTTGAGTTCATGTTTTTTAGCTGTGTTATATGCATATTTGTTGCTATATTTTAATCCATTGTTTCCCACCTCAATCCACGTGGATAGGTAAGTAAAAAATAAATTTTGTTGTTACTACTACTACTACTATTACTACTATGTAATGTAAAGCAAGCAAAATGCCCAGACACTGGAGATTATCACACTGGTGAAAGTGATGGGAGAGATGTGGGATGCTCCCTTCATTATCATGTGATCAGAGGAAGATTATCATTCTGTGACATTGTGCTCATTCCATTCTTCTCCTGTCAGTGAAATGGAATGGCTCCATCACTTTTGTATTAACGGAAACTCCTGTTAATACAAAAGTGATGGGGCCATTCCATTTCACTGATGGGAGAAGGATGGGATGAGTGTGATGTCGCAGAATGTGCATGATAATCATCCTCCAATCATGCAATATTGAGAGGAGCATCCTGCTTCTCTCCCACCACTTTTCCATAACTTTTGCCCATGTGATAATCTCCATTGATATCTGTCTGTTTCCCTCTAAGAGGACAATATGTGTTTGCATTTATATGATTGTATAGAATAAATAGCCTGAAAATTACTAAAAACTATCTTATTCTCCCATATATTGTATTCTAAGATTCCAGTATGTGAGAAGGTTTAAGTTTAGTGTTGATGTTAATTCTACCTGTCTGGTTTTTGCCACCATCACAGGTTGGACACCTAGGCAGCCAGATGGTGATGATAAGACCTCAGACAGAATTCAGCTTAGGTGACAAATGACAAAGGCCTCTCAGTTCCTCAGTCTAAAGGCATAGACTAGAGGGTAGGGAACTGCACCTGTGTCACTCTCCTTCTCAGTCAGTGCAATTGTACGAACTGCAAAAACATTATTTGCATTCTCTTATGTGGAGACATCAGTTTGTTCAAACATGTTTATTTAATGACTAATTTATTATTTCTTCAGATGGTTAGAGACATCAAGGACATTGATTATGTGCCAGGAACATTTAGTTGTCATACAAGGGTAGAATACACATTTTGCTTGAAGAAAGTCCCAGTTTCAATTCCCAAGCTGCTCTGGGAAAGATTCCTGGCTGAAACTCAAGACAGCCACCACCAGTCTATGTAATTAATACTGAGCAAGATGGATAAATAATCTGGCTGACAATATTACCTGTGTTCCTAAAGCCAGTCCTCTCTGGCCAGAATATTCTGTGCTTCCCCTGGTGAGTTCTGGTCTCAAATTATTCCTGAAATCCCCCCCCCCCTTACGTGTCCTCTTTCTGCATTGACAATTGTGGCAGCCTTTCTACTCATTCTCCATTAGTTGTCCACTGGTGCCAATGAGGTCACAATGAGGAACCCAGTCATGATATTGACACTGGGCACATAATTCTGACCTCATAGTGACACATGCCAACAGCAGTGGCACCGAGTGGCTCATAGAGACCACATGGAAAGGCAGCCATCCATCATCACTTCAGAGAAATGAAAAACTAGAGTAAAATGCAGTGTTTTTAACATTCAGGTTACAGAGAGGAAAGGCTGAACATCATGAAGACAGGCCACACCCGATTTGGGGTTTTAGCCCAGCATCATGTAAACAGGACACAACAAGTCCAGGGAAATTCAGAGTTAATAATTATGTAGGCAAGCCCTATACTAATTAAAAGAAATAAGAACACCAGGAGCACCAACTTGTGGATTGCACCTGTGGGTAAAGGAAGGGCAGGCTCAGTACTCCAGATATCAATGTTGTTTCTCTTTTCTAGAAGCATGTACAGTTTTCTGAGGCTCTGGCATTGAGCAGGAAGGTCAAACTATCAGAAGCAACCCAATACTAAGTATATGTCCAGATAAGATGTCTGTTCCTCACTCTCAGAGCCAAGAAAACCACTCAGGGGCCTCTATCCAAGTGGATTCCATCTGTCATTCTAGTGCTATCCATCTGGCAGGCTGAATCAATGAATGTTCATGATCTGGCAGGTGAGTCAACCAATGTCTGGATCTGGATGCATGCTGTGCGCCAGAACTATTCATTTGCAGCCAATAAAGTTGTGGCCTCTTTCATTCCAATAACATGTGATCTGTGCTCATTCTTGCTAAATGTGAACCTCCACACTCACTGCTGGATCTGCAAATAGAAGCAGCAAGTAATGGTTACAAATTTTACTTAAAGTGAGGATTGATTTCATTATTCCTGAAATGGTGCAGGGAGTAACGAACCCAAGTGGAGCTTCTCACAGTTCAGCTTGATTTTACTGCTTCTGTTTCTACTTCCTTTTCTGACCTTTTCCTGTATATAAAGGAAATAAGGCAGGAGGAGACAGGGGCAGAAGCTCCATACAAGCTGTGGGCATCCAGACTCACCCAGACAATCTTTATGGAAATTGTTTTGAAAGTTTGCCTTAAAAACCTGGTATGGGATACCACCTAACAACCACATTTGAGAATTTAAAATACCTTCAGGAACATTTGATCCTCCACTGACAAGAAGAGAAAATTGCTTCAGTGGGACCGAGCCAATGTGATAGCTACAACTGGCAAGCCAGGGAGCTGACTTTTTCTTTCCTTCTCAGCAAACTTCAAATTATTAAGCTTATCACACAGTTAATAAAATTGCCTTACCTGATCTGCTTTAAATTTTAAATTGGGCTGCATCTGGAGCCTATCACAAGGATTTAGCCACTGAAATCACCTCCTGGGTCCATCTCCACTCCCAGGGCCGCTTAGCGTGGCTTTTTTTGAAGCCAAGAGTTTTCCAGCTTGAGAAACTGGCTGACGGAACAGCCCTGTCCAGGCAGCGATTTTGGTGGCTAAATCCTTGTGATAGGCTCCAAATGCAGCCCAATTTAAAATTTAAACCGGATCAGGTAAGGCAATTTAATTAACTGTGCCATAAGCTTCAATGTTTTATATCTTGTGTCTGAATTATGGCTTGCTCTCTGAAAATCAAAATATTGCTCAGGCTCCTCTGTTCCTATCTTGCCGCCTCACCTCTCTCCCACAGATTTGCTCTTATAAGGGAGATCTTGCCTCCTCTCCAGGTAGTGCATTCACCAATACCTATATAAGCCATTTTGAGTATCATAAATACTGCTAAGCCTAACTTAGGGCCTTTACAGACTGCCAGAAATAGTGCAAATTGAGGCCACTTTAACTGTCCTGGCTCAGTGCTAAGGAATCATGGAAACTGTAGTTTATTGTGGCACCAGAGTTCTCTGGCAGAGAAGGCTCAATGTCCCAGAAGAAAATACAATTCCCATGATTCCCTAGCACTGAGCCAGGACAGTTAAAGTGGCCTCAATTTGCACTATTTCTTATTTTGTACCTCTGTTTCACTCACCAGCCAGACCCAGACACACACACACACACAGAAAAACCTCTCTCAGACACAAAGTTCAATTGGTCTTTTAAAACTAAATCAATACCGCCTTGATATTGTTAGAAAGTATATCATAAAGTGTTCACATTCCCAGATTGACCAGGATTTTATATAAGACTGAAATATTGTTTAATGTTCTTCTCTGATTACTCTTGTCTTTCTAAAAGAGAAAAATGATTGAGCTTGACTAGCAAAGACATTTAAGCCAGATGAGATGTTAAACTTCTTTGCAGGCTGTATCACTTAAAACTGCAGGTGTGGGATTCTCATGCCTGATCATTTCTTTTAAGGAACACATGTCCCGTCCCCCCCCCCCCCACATACACACACACTGCAAATAAATAAATAAATTATAATCTGTCTGGAAAACTAGATGAATTTTATCTTCTCCTTTGAATGTTATTTTACTATTTATTTAGTATTTTGTTTGTTTTTGTTTTGAGAAGTGTGTGTGTGTGTGTGTGTGTGTATTTGGTATCACACTTTATCAAAGTGTTGGAAACAAATTGATTTTTATAAGAATATACATAAAAATATGCTTCCCATTTTTCTAACAATGGTTATAATTAATATGCAATTCTACTTCCTCTATTTATATTTCTCATTTCTAAATATTAATTATTCTTAAATAGTTCCAAAACCCACAGTCAAATTTTTATCCATTTCTCATAAAATAAATAAATAAATAAATAATGGTTTTCAGTCTTTTAAAAATATATCTAACAATTTATCTCTCAACAAATTAGATAATTTATCCATTTCTAAGTCAATCAATTTTGTTAACCACTCATCTTGTGGTGGGATCTCTGTATTCGTCCATTTTTGTGCACATAACAATGCAGTGTGATAATATGTTGTAATATGGTCCCATATTTCATCTCATAAACCCAGTAAAAAACCCAAAAAACACATCTGACTTCAGTTGTAAGTTCATTTTCAGAATCTTTTGAATCGTTCCATGTATCTGCTTCCAATTATTATTATTACTGTTAGTCCTCCACATATGGTAAAAATGCTATTCACATTTCCAAAATAAATTCAACACCCCTTGGCACAGTTTAGATAATATTTTAGGTGTTAAATAACAATTTGTTTGTAAAAAAAATATCTTCAAAATAATAACACAGGGTGAATTTCAAATCTTTGGACCACATTTGTTTCCCCCCATTGCTCCGTTTCTCAAATTTTATTTGGCAGGAGAAGAAACCTAGAATTAAATATGAAGTTCTTCAAGATACAAAACAGGGTGGTAGTCTAGGGTAGCTTGAGATTTGGATGTCATGTTCATGTTTTTAATGATACGATAAGGAAAAGGTGAATGCTAAATTTAATAATTATCATGTGAGACATACCAATGGACAGCATTGCTGCATTGTAGTCTAAAATATTTGGAGGATACCAAGCTGATGCAGGCTCAATTAGTATAAATACCAATCAAGGTTATATTGAAGCCTTTTATAGAAAAGAAATGATGATAAAGGAAAGGTGGAATTCATACCAAAGTCTTTTAGTACTTGATAAAGAACAGTGTAGCATTAAGACAAATTAAGAATTAATTGATGCAGGCCAGGGTCTTCAGTTGTATTCTTATAGGCAATTATATGAAAGATTTAAAATGGACAAGAAATTATTTGATTTTGAACAGAAGAAAACTGAATTTGAATCATTATTAAGAAGATTTGATTGGCAAAATGTGCAAAATATTGAATTTGGAAATGGAAGATGAACAAGTTAAGGAATGTATAATAAATGGGCTCCAAATTTTGGGTATGCCTGAATAATGTATCGGTTTGTTTCAAAACCTAGATAAATTACTATTGTTTTTCACAACCATTTTCAGAGAGCACATTGACTGGGGGATTCTGATGATTTCTATTCAAAAAGTTAGCTTTTTCAACCTGTGGTTTATTTGCTGTTTGTCAGAGATACTGTAGTCTCCTCCTTAGGCAAATTCCATTTCAGAAAAGTTAATTGCTGACCTCCTATGGAAATAACGAGACCAGACACAGAGAACTGGGTTATAAATGGGCAACTTTATTTAAATTCTCCAATTTAACTGTTTCTTCCTTAAGATCTGCAAAATGGGAGGAACAACCTTGTGTGGGAACAGCTGGTGCAGGTGGTCAGTTCCTAGACCACCTCCCCAGCTTCCCCTGAGTGAAACACCTGAGCCCCAACGGCAACCCAGCTCCCCCCCCCCCAAAAAAAAAACCTTTGGAAAGGGAGAAAATTCCTACCTAGCTCTGAGGTGACCAGAAAAACTCACACTGATGCAGAGGTGGGAAAATGAGTCAAAATTTCCAAAGAGGGAGAGGGCTAGCCCTAAATATCCTGGGTTCTGCCCTTCTCACTCTCCGAGTGCAGTGCAAACATGTGGTGCTTTTAACTTTGCTGGTCTCTAGTCCCCAGACACCAGCAAAGCATTCCACAGTCACCTGTGGATCAGGGTATAAGAATTATTACATTTTTGATGGCACAAATACATGCTGGAACTAAAATGTCAGAAAAAATCCAGTGAATTTCACCTTTGCTAATTAATCATCTGACTCTTTAATTGAGCCTGCATCAGCTTTGTATTCTCCAGATATTTTAGACTACAATGTAGCAATGCTGTCCATTGGTCATGTTGGGCGAAACTGATGGGAGCTGAAGTCCCAAACTCTAGGAGGCACCAAATGAAGAGGTCTCATGAAGGTAGAAGCAGAATGGGACCATAGCTGGATGAATTTATTACCCTAGTTTCATAAAAAATTGCTTCTCTGGTTACTTGGGTGCAAGACTGTCTATGTGTAAAATGTGATTGGGATGTTTGAAGATCTATTTTTTTTTCTTGATTGATATAGATGAGCAATTGCTTTGCTTTGCATTAAACTCACTAACATGTTACTTTCCCATGGTGACTATAGAGGTATAGACTCAGGCTGTTTAACATAAACACAAAATTCTACCAGTGTCCTCTGAAAATATAATACCCTTAAAACACACACACACACACACGAGTGTGCTTTGAATAGCTAGAGGGGAAAGAATTTGAATTAGTATAATTTCTCATGGCACCATTGCTGCCCATCTCTGTAATTGTATACCATTATCACCATTCACTCCACTGTCTATTCTTGCATAAAGAATTGAAACATCATTTGAGTTTCCTCCAAGGATGGATTAACAAGATCAGCTGTGGCATGACTTGATTAATTAATGAGACTGGAGTATTCTCTGGTCCTTATGTGCAGTTCTTGAACTTCTGAGATGGGAAAATAATTCCAACCTTCAATATTTTAGAAGCCAACAGGGTAAAGCAAAATTCCAGCTTGACCTTCAATAATAATACAACCAAAATCTATTATAGTATATACCAGACTAGCTGGGTACATTCAAGGTGATTTCATCCTCTTTTTTCTCATTTAAAAACCAGACATGTTAATGGTTGAAGTTTCGAAGACAAAAAGGTGGGAAATCAAGAACTTTTATTATTATTATTATTTTTAAAAAAGATCATAATTGGATTTCTAGCTGGCTTCTGTAAAAGAAAAATAATGGCAGATGAAATTTATTATTTCCCTGTTTCTATGAGTATTAATATGTGCATTTCCCAAAGGAAATTAGGCTTTCCTTACACTTTTTTTTTGAAAGGGGAAAGAGATGAATTCATCAAAAGAGAGCACAAGGATGCTAGTTATCCATCCACCTGAAATAACAATTGTCTCTGAATTCCACTCAAAAAAATGTAGCAAATTATGTTGTCTACAGTGTAAGTGTGTGTAAGTGTCTTTGTATGTATGTCTTTATATGTATCAGTCATCATGCTTGGGATCAACATAAGGAGAAATCTAAGGAACATAAAAATGAAATACGTTTCAAGAAGGTGAGGAAAGATTTTCTGTTTCTTGGGATGGAATTTTTCTGTCACTATTTTGGACCCAGAGAAAATATCATCACAGAGAGGATGGTAGCTAATCTGTGTTACATGAGTGATAACTGTCCCTTGTCAATACTGTGTATTCTATTTCAGGGCTCAGGAACCTGTAGTCCTGCAGGTATTATTTGACTCAGTTTCACCCCAGCTTCAGCCTGCCTGGCCAGTTGTGAAGGTGATGGTAGTATTGATTCATTAACATCTAGAGATTCTAAAAGGAATCTATGCAGTATCAAGGCCACCTGTTCTAAGTTCCTGATCATATGAGTGACTGCAACTTTTCCAAGTTTGCACAAAGAGTCAATACCTTCCTTTTACAAATGGTTCTGCATCCTGGGAAGTGCAGAAGGCCAGGTCAGGTACCCAATCATAATGTGCTGAGATGTAGAGAGAAAGGAGGAGAGAAGGAAATGGTCAGGAAGGAGAAAAAAGGAAGCAGAGTTGCTGGAAGAAAGGTTTTAAATTGAATATGGTTAAACTAGAACATATCATGGCTACTTTGAACCGATGCTACTTTCTTCCTCCTTAGCCAGAATATGTACTCTGGGGAAATGTATCACTCCACCAACAATGCACTGGATCTAAGTCCATGTATCCTTTCCCAAAGAGCCAGCATGGCATAGTGGTTTGAGTGTTGAACCATGATCAGGATTCAGTTTTGAGCTCAACCGTGGAAACCCATTGAGTGATCTTGGGCAAGTCACATGCGTTTACTCTCAGAAAAAGGCCATGGCAAGCCTCTGCTGAACAAATCTTGCAAAAAAACAACAACCCCAAAACCAAACCCATTATAGGTTCACTTTAGGAACATAAGTCAGAAACAACTTGAAGACATACAACAACAGTTTCCCCATTTTGATCTGATGAGCCCCATAACCTTACTTAGTGGTGCTGGATCTCTCTCTCTCTCTCTCCCTCCCTCTTTTTTTCCTTAGAGGAAAGGTTAGGCTGAAAATATGTTTTTCCATTTCAATTTTTAAAACATTTTAAGAGTCTAACTAAGAACCAGGAGGGTGGAGAAACAGAATAGGTTAAACTGTTTGTGATGTAATCATTCACCATCTATTCCTTATGGTAAGCATTTTGTGGAGAGATAAGAAAGACTGGAGACGTGCAAACATAAGCCATACTATGAGAATTCTAGTGCTTCATTTAGCAAAGTTTTCTAAGAGATTTTCATGCAGTGCTGTCACACACGCATGCACATGCATGCACACATGCATGCACACACACAGAGAATTGTGAGGTACTTTTTAAAATAATTATCACTCAAACTGAAAATTCTCACCTAAACACAGGAAAATGGACACCTGTTGTGCTGGGAATGTAATTTGCTGAACACGATCCCATTTCTCATAACAGGTGGATTCCATACTGGGCAGAGGTGGGAGAAGAATGCCTTGTTTTGGGAAAACATTGATCTGTAAATTTTTAGGTGTTAATGAAGTTGAAACATGTACAAAAAGGTGACACAACTCTCAAACGTTGCACTCTTCATTGTTTTTCAATAGCTTGAATATTTTGTATGGGAACTCCTGTCAAATAATGTGCCCATCAACATTATATTGTTATTGTTTGCAGTGATACAACAGAACTAAACTTTGGAATTCAGAGATGTCTGTAATGATAAGGGGTTTGATCCACACTAGCCAAAAAGACAAACAAATGTGTCCTTGAACAAATCAAGGCTGCACACTCCCTGGAGGCCCAGATGATAAATTGAGGCTGTCATACTTTGCCCACATCAGAAGACATGACTCACTAGAAAAGATAATAATGCTGTGGAAAGTAATGGTAGTAGAAAGAGAAGAAGACCACACTCCAGGTGGATAGAGTCAAACATGGATGCCATGGGCCTGAATCTACAGGACCTAAGCAGAGCAGTGGAGATGTCTCATCCATAGGGTTGCCATGAGTCAGGGTCAAGTTCAGGGCAGTTAACAAGAACAAGAACAGCAATAACAAAGAACTCAATGGTGTTTTATCCATGCTGAAGGAATGGGGAAGGGAAGCACCCTTCATGATTCTTCTACTTCCTGGTCCTTTTGGAGATGAAGTGAGACTCCAGTGTTGGAGTTGAGTGTTGTTCTGGATCCACCACATTCTGTTTCCAAACATAACATGGTGGAATCTCCTTCTTTGGAGGTTTTTAAATAGGTCGGATGGCCATCTGTTTGGGATGCTTTGATTGAGAGTTCCTGTATGGCAGGGGGATTGGACTGGATGGGCCTTGTGGTCTCTTCCAACTCAATGATTCTATAATGCCCTAAAGGGTTGGGGAATCATCTGGAGCTGTGTGAGATGCAATTTGAGAGACTGTAGAGTGAAGGCAGAAGTAGTGAGATTGCCTCTTTGTCCCTTTCCGCCAATGGAAAGTTTGCTCTAGATTCAACTAGTGATGGTTGGGAGGGACTGTGATCATTTATTCATGTATGCACATGCACACACATATATGCACCCTTCTCTTCTCAATGCACACACAATTTCCACCAGAACTACTCATCCAAATTTCCCCTGAAATTGCTGTTTACATGCTTCTGGAAGCTAAGTAACAGTTTTACCACTCCACAGGTCTGCTGATTAATTGAGGTGCAGGAAAAGTAGGTGGGCGTCAACTAAATTTTCAGTTTACAGAAATAGAAGAAAAGAATAGCAGACAGTTCAGAGTCTCTCAGGGATACTCCCCAGTCAGTAGTTCATCTACATCAGGGGTCGGCAAGTTTTTCTTACCTGGGGCCGGTCCGCTGGCCTCCAGGTCTTCCGCAGGCCAAGGGGGGGGGGAGTTCATTTGTATTTGCTGAGTCCTGATTTTGATGTTTTTGAAGATTGGTAGCCAAACTCTGTTTACTTTCAGGGTTTTTTCTTTCCTGTTGAAATTGTCCAGGTGTGTGTGGACTTCAATGGTTTCCCTGTACATTCTGACCCTATAGTTGTTGGTATGGTCCAGAATTTCAGTGTTTTCAAATAGCATTTTGTGCCCACCTAGGTTGGCTTATAACCTTTTCTGCTACTATTGATTTTTCAGGCTCGCCCAGTCTGCATTGTCTCTCATGTTCCTTGATTCACATTTGAACACTGCAGTGTTTTTTTCTTCACACCTGTGGTTTTTTTCCCCTGTGTCTGGCCACTCTTCTGATGTCTGAGCAGGAGTAACCATTAGCCTGATGAGACTAGTTTAGGTGCTTCAGTTCATCTTCCAGGTAGTGGGGTTCACAGATCCTTTTTGCATGGCCTACAACTGTTTTTATTGTGCTTCTTTTTTTGTCCTGGCTAACACAGGGCCTTTGCAGACTGCCAGAAATAGTGCAAATTGAGTCCACTTTAACTGCCCTGACTCAGTGCTAGGGAATCATGGGAACTGTAGTTTATTGTGACACCAGAGCTCTCTGACAAAGAAGGCTCAGTGTCTCAGAAAAAAAATACAATTCCCATGATTCCCTAGCACTGAGACAGGACAGTTAAAGTGGACTCAATTTGCACTATTTCTAGCAGTCTGCAAAGGCTGACAGTCAAGAACTGTCTAACACAAACAAGGAGCTGCTATCATTCCATTTCAACATCAGTCAAAAGATGAACACTCAAGACTGGGACAAAATTGACAACTTCAACTGCAGAAAAATGGAAAAAGATATGGTGGTCTACACTGAAAGGCAGAAACAAAAATTCAACAAATGCCACAAACACCAACCGAAACCCCTGCTGGACACATCACAGACCATTATCAATCTGACAGAGTTGAAATGTTTAAAAGAAGAAACATCCATCCTGTCCATAAGGGGTAATTTTGCAGTTTCCACCATCAGAATCCCTTTTGAAGACATGATTGCCTATGTTGAATCCACCTTTCACCATCTCCCAGAGGAGGAAGCAGAAGAGATAAGAGGAGAAACAGCAAAGATTCTGTATAAAGCAAACCACCACCCAGCAACATAACCCCCTCTCCCCCAAAAAGCCATCAAGGATCTCAGTTAAGACCCAGAAATCATCATTCTCCCAGCAGACAAAGTCAATGCCATGGTAATCATGGAAACAGAACAATACAAACAGAAAATCAAGGAACTCTTGGATCCTGCAATATACAAAAACTCAAGCAAGACCCGACTAATAAAATCACCAGGAAAACAAAATACCTTGATCAAGAGCTCCTCAATTCAGCCAACCACGTGCCAGAGTCTATGCAAGTCTGAGGCTTTTCCACCAAGACTGTATGGACTTCCCAAGATCCACAAGGATTCCATTCCTCTCCAACCCATAGTGAGCACCATTGGATCCCCCACATATGACTTGGCTAAGTTTCTGGCCACACAATTACATGCCCATATAGGGCAAACCCCCCCCCCCCCCCACACACATACACACTATATCAAGGACAGCTCATTTCATACAAAAAAAACAACAACCTTGAACTAAAACCTGGAGACAGACTAATCAGCTTTGATCTGGTCTCCCTGTTCACCAAAGTCCCCTTAATGGATACTATGCACTCATCCAACAATTTTTCCAGAAGACATCACAGCCCTGTTTGAACATTGCCTCACACAAGCTATTTCCAGTGGGACAATGGATTCTATGAGCAGAGAGATGGGGTAGCCATGGAAAGCCCTCTGAGCCCTGTGATAGCAAACTTTTACATAGAACACATTGGAAAGCAAGCTCTGGAAACAGCACCCAAAAAGTCCACAACATGGTTCTGATATGTGAATGACACTTTCACCATTTGGAGTCACGGAGAAAATTTGACCGTGTTTTTGAACCATCTGAACAACATCCACTTGAACATCCAATTCACAATGGAAAAAGAAAAGGAAGGAACATTGCCATTCTTGGATGTCCTGATCATCCAAAAACCAAACCAACGATTGGGCCACATGGTATACAGAAAACCTACATGGACAGATACCTATACAAGAAGTTCAGTCATCATCCATGACAAAAAAAGAAGCACAGTAAAAACACTGGTAGACTGCACAAAAAGGATCTGTGACACCCCCCTACCTGGAAGATGAACTGAAGGATCTAAACTGGGCTCTACAAGCTAATGGTTACTCCAGCTCAGACATCAGAAGAGTGGCCAGACCAAAAAATAGCCACAGGAATGAAGAAAAACAACCATCCAAAGGGACGGTATTTTTACCATACATGAAAGGAGTCACAAACAGAATAGAAAAACGGATGAGGAAACACAACCTCCAAATGATCTACAGACCAACCAAGCAAATCCAGGAAATGCTGTGCTCAGTGAAGGACAGGAGAGACCCTCTCATGGCTGGAAGAGTTTATTGCATGCTGTGCAGCTGTGGACAAGTCTACATAGGGACCACAAAATGCAGCATTCAAATGTGAATCAAGGAACATGAGAGACAATGCAGACTGGGCCAGCCTGAAAAATCAGCAGTAGCAAAACATGTTATAAACCAACCTGGGCACCATGCTATTTGAAAAAAACTGAAATTCTGGACCATGCCAACAACTATCAGGTCAGAATGCACAGGGAAGCCATTGAAATCCACAAACACTTGGACAATTTCAACAGGAAAGAAGAAACCCTGAAAGTAAACTTGGGGGGGTGTGTGTTGCAGACTGCCAGAAATAGTGCAAATTGAGTCCACTGTTAGGGTTAGGGTTAGTGCTAGGGAATCATGGGAATTGTTTTTTTTTTCTAAGACATTGAGCCTTCTCTGTCAGAGAGCTTTGGTGCCACAATAAAATACAGTTCCCATGATTCCCTAACCCTAAAAGTGGACTCAATTTGCACTATTTCTAGCAGTCTGCAACCCCCCTTGCAGACTGCCAGAAATAGTGCAAATTGATTCCATTTTAAGGGTTAGGGTTAGGGAATCATGGGAACTGTAGTTTATTGTGGTACCAGATCTCCCTGACAGAGAAGGCTCAATGTCTTAGAAAAAAAAAACAATTCCCATGATTCCCTAGCACTAACCCTAACCTTTAAAGTGGACTCAATTTGCACTATTTCTGGCAGTCTGCAAAGGCAGAGTTTGGCTACTAGTCCTCAAAAACACCAAAATCAGGACTCAGCAAATGCAAATGAACTTCAGCCAGGGTCAGGGGGCTTCCCAGCAGAAAATGGACCAATAATTAAATAGACACTAACCCTCCTTGCATATCCTCCTACCCTGAGGCCTTGCTTCAACAGAATAATACACAGATTTACATGCTAATTTACATACTAACTCCCAGCAGATAATGGACCATTAATTAAATAGACACCCATCATCCTCGTATATTGTCCTACCCTGAGGCCTTGCCTCAACAGAACAATACACAGATTTACATGCTGATCCTCTCAACCAAGTGTCACACAGTATATATATCCCACACACTTCCATGCCACCATTATTTGAAGATGCCAGCCACAGATGCAGGTGAAATGTCAGGAATACATTCTTCTAGAACATGGCCTTACAGCTTGAAAAAGCCACAAAAACCTAACTACGGGGGGAAGCAGACGGCTTAAAGAGCCGTTTTGGGGGCAGGGAAGGGGAGGGGCAGCCACACGGTGGGCGCCCCAACCCCTTCCCCAGGTCATCCTCGGAGCAGCCAGCCCTCCGCATGGCTGGCGCTCCAAGGAGGACCTCCCGCTGCAGCGTTTGCACACGCTGCAGCGGAAGAGTCGCCGAAGGTGCGCTGGCAGCCTTTTGCGGTGCACCTTCAGCAACTTTTGGAAGGAGCGCCAATTTAGTGCTCCTTCCAGGGGCGGCGAAGCTGTGCCGTGGGGCCGAGGTGTGGGGATACCTTGGCCCCGCAGCGCAGCTTCCCGGGGGGGGCCATGGCCGCCCGTCTGCTTCCCCCCTACAAGTATCCATTTTATTTACTTTTAAAAGTGACTTCCAGTTACTTTGGAAGAGTGACTTCTAAAAATGTTCATAACTGTGATAGTAATGTAATATTTGTTGTTGTTTTATCAGGGGGTGTTTTGGAACTTTTGCTGTAAGTAATTATAGGTTGTATTGTGGTTATAACATAGCCTACAGCTCCAGATCTGCAACTGTTCTGTACTCAGTAAGATTTCACAAAACTATGCTGTAAAACTATTTAAATGCCACCAAACCCACCTTAAGAGCAAGCAGCTAGTGGAGGGGTGCTTGCTTTCTATGACTGAAGGAAAACAAACAAGCCACAGAGAGAGAATCTTAAAGGGCACAAAGACACCCCCCCGACGCGTCGGGAGGGGCCTTCTATTGCGACGGCCCCATAAAAGGGCACCGGCGCGCGATTGGCTGAGCAGACCGGAAATCCCGCCCTTGCCGGCCTGCTCAGCCAATCAAATGGAGGTCTCGCTCCAGGGTCTCACGAGACTTCAAATTTCATGGGATTTCGAGCGAGATTTCAGGAGGCTATTTAGCCTCACACTGCCACGTGTCGGCAGCCATTTCTGAATTGCCGATGAGCAAGATGCTCGCCTGCTGTGCTGGCTCCTGCCTGCCTTATTGGCTCCCGAGCTTTTTGGCCTGCAAAGCGGCCTAGCCTATGTGGGAGCAGGAAGAGTAGGGAGCGGAGCGTGGTTTATAATAATAATAATAATAATAATAATAATAATAATAATAAATTTTTATTTATAACCCGCCCCTCTGCGCGGCAATCGGGGCGGGGTACAACAATATTAAAATAGAACAAAGTTAAAAAACATTCCATCATCCCATAGTCCCACCCTCCCATCCCCTTAAAACAGAATTAAACAAATGACCAATTAAAATACAATATTAAAAACATAACAACAATAATATAAGGAGTCAGATTTACAAGTCAGGGACCCATCCCTAAGCTGAGAGTTATTCCGGGAAGGCCTGCCGGAAGAGATCCGTCTTTACTGCTTTCTTAAAAGCAGCAAGAGTGGTAATTAGACGGATCTCATCCAGCAGGCCATTCCATAGTCTGGGAGCGGTCGCAGAAAAGGTCCTCTGGGAGGTCTGAGACAGCCTAGTTTTTAGTGGCTGTAGCAGATTCCTCCCAGAGGACCGAAGGGCGCGGGGGGGGGTTCATATGGGGAAAGGCGGTCCCTAAGATAGGATGGACCCAAGCCATGTAGGGCTTTAAAGGTTAAAACCAACACCTTGTACTGTGCCAGGAAACTGATCGGCAGCCAGTGGAGGGATTTCGGCACTGGTGTTATATGCTCCCTCCTTGATGTTCCTGTAATTAACCTGGCTGCCATATTCTGTACCAGTTGAAGTTTCCGGGTTAGGCACAAGGGTAGCCCCATGTAGAGTGCATTGCAGTAATCTAGTCGCGAGGTTACCAGGGCATGTACCACAGTTTCCAGATCCCTCATGTACAGATAAGGGCGCAGTTGGCCTATCAGCCGAAGCTGATAACAGGCACTCCTGACCACCGCATTCACCTGACTAGTCATGTGAAGCGATGAGTCAAGGAGCACCCCCAAGCTGCGAACACAGTCCTTAGAGGAGAGTGTGACTCCATCCAGGACTGGAGACTGTATTCCCAGATCTGGTTTCGGGCCTGTGACTGCAAGTACCTCCGTTTTGTCTGGATTCAACTTCAATCTGTTTTTCCTCATCCAACCCATTACCGCTCTGAGACAGTCATTAAGAGGAGAGGCACCATCTGAAGTCTGAGACAATGATCTGGTCATGGAGAGATATATCTGGGTGTCGTCAGCGTACTGAAGACACCGAGCTCCATGCCTCCGAATAATCTCCCCCAGCGGCTTCATATAAATATTAAACAACATCGGGGACAGGATGGCACCCTGAGGGACGCCACAATCAAGCTCAATTTTAGATGAGCAACTATCCCCGAGCCTCATCCTCTGAGATCTGCCCGAGAGGAAGGAACGGAACCACTGCAGAGCAGTGCCTCCGATTCCCAACTCTCTCAGGCGATCTAAGAGGATGGCGTGATCTATAGTATCAAAGGCCGCTGAGAGATCCAAGAGCACCAACAGGGTCACACTACCCCTGTCGATACTCAGGCGGAGGTCATCGGTCAGAGCAACCATGGCAGTCTCCACTCCATATCCTGTCCTGAAGCCGGTTTGAAATGGGTCGAGATAATCTGTTTCATCCAAGACTGCTTGGAGTTGGGAAGCAACCGCCCTCTCGATCACCTTGCTCAAAAAAGGGAGCAAGGAGACTGGTCTGTAGTTGTTTCTATCCAGGGAATCCAGGGAAGGCTTTTTCAGGAGTGGCCTAACCACCGCCTCCTTTAAACAAGATGGTACCTTGCCTTCCCTGAATGACGTGTTGATTGTGTCCCGAAGGAACACCTTCAACGCATCCCCCCCCCGGACAACCAGCCAGGATGGACAAGGATCGAGGGGGCAAGTCATCTTTCGCACACTTCCAAGAAGCTTGTCCACGTCATCGGTACTCACAGATTGTAGTTGATCCAGTAAAATGCCATCAACGGAGTTCCTGGATGCCTCATCTACGGATTCTGCTAAAACAATGGCGTCTAAGTCGGCTCTTATCCGAGAGATTTTATCTGCAAAGTGAATATTAAAAGCCTCACAGCAGGCTGTAGTTGGGTTAAGTAGGGGGTTTGGCGCAGGAGGAACCTTTGTCAACTCCCCCATCACCCTAAACAGCTCTGCCGGGCGAGACTCTCTAGACTCAATGCGTGCAGAACAGAAAGATTTCCGCGCTGCACGCAAAGCCTCCCTATAGGAATCAAGATGCTTCCTAAGGCGAGTTCTGTCGGATAAGAGACGAGTCTTTCACCATTCGCACTCCAATCGTTGTCCAGCTCGCTTCATCCTCCTAAGCTCCTCGGTATACCAGGGCTTATGATTCGAAGCGGGCTGGAAAGGATATCCCTGGTCTTCAGGCTAAGATACATACACTCGATGTGCGTCGTTTTCTGGATAGGCTTTCTGATCATGGTTAAGGTGTTCCTATAAACCAAGGCTATACCACCCCCCCGCCCACTCTCCCTCACCTGCTCACTAACTGAGTACCCAGCTGGGAGAGCCTGCGCGCAAGTCGCGGAGCTGGCATCCCCCAGCCAGGTCTCAGTGAAGCATGCCAGGTCGGCTGCCTCATCCACCAGGAGATCGTGGATGATGTATGTTTTGTTTTTGACTGACCTGGCATTGCAAAGGAGCAGGTTGAGGGTCAGTGGAATGGTTGGAGCACTCTCCAAGTTATCCTGGGAAACAGAGCCAACTGAAGGAGGGATAGATATCAAACATTGAGCCCTCCTTCTTTTGTAACATCTGTTGGCTCTGTTGCCGCTGTACCTTCCCCTCCCCCACACCACCTGAATGTCCGCTCCCAGATCATGGTCAGCTCCAACATACAAAGGGAGAGATGGATACCCAGCTGACTCCAGTCTCTAATTTAGGCAGCAGCTGCATAAATTGCAAAAAGAATGTAGGAGGGAGATGGTTCCTCAAAGCCATCCAACCTGCCATAGGGGAGGGGGGGTAACAGGCTCAATGGGGTTTTGAGGCCCAGGTGGTTCTGCCCTCCTCCTCCTCCTCGCTGGCAAGGCAAGCATTGGGGCCAAGGACGGCCCAGAGTCCCTCTGCTGCTGTCGCCGGGAGGGAGATAGGGCTCAATGGGGCCTTAAAGCCCAGGTGGTTCCGCCCTACTCCTACTCCTCGCTGGCAAGGCAAGCGTTGGGGCCAAGGACAGCCCAGAGTCCCTCTGCTGCTGTCACCGGGAGGGAGATAGGGCTCAATGGGGCCTTAAAGCCCAGGTGGTTCCGCCCTCCTCCTCCTCCTCGCTGGCAAGGCAAGCGCTGGGGCCAAGGACGGCCCAGAGTCCCTCTGCTGCTGTCGCTGGGAGGGAGATAGGGCTCAATGGGGCCTTAAAGCTCAGGTGGTTTCACCCTCCTCCTCCTCCTCCTCCTCGCTGGCAAGGCAAGCGTTGAGCCCAAGGACAGCCCAGAGTCCCTCTGCTGCTGTCACCGGGAGGGAGATAGGGCTCAATGGGGCCTTAAAGCCCAGGCGGTTCTGCCCTCCTACTCCTCCTCGCTGGCAAGGCAAGCATTGGGGCCAAGGATGGCCCAGAGTCCCTCTGCTGCTGTCGCCGGGGTTTGAAAGCAAACTGCGGCGCTCCATTTCTCCTGGAAGGGCAGCGTGGAAGGAGCCGAAGATAGTGGTGAGCAGAGCGAGGCTTGGTGAATCCAAGCTGCGGCATGCTGCTTAGCCTGAAAGAGAGGGCGAGTCCGGCCTTGGGCCCCAGGCCGTGACTCGTTTGGCTGCATTTGGCAGCAGGTTTATGGCCTAGCCATCCTTGGCAAAGCCTGAGGCCAAAGGCAAGGGCCAAGAGTTTGATGGGGTTTTGGCCCCCAACGTGGCCTAGGAAGCTGGATCATAGAGAACCTTGGGTGGTTCGGATGGGCCTATGAGGAAAGGTTTGCCCTCTCCCCCGGGTGGTCAGGGAGGCATGATGGTCAGGCCCTGGGAGGCGTTGGGAGTCCCCACACCACCTCATTGCACCCAATTACTGGGCAAGCTTCGGGGGAGGTCATTGCCAAACCCCTGCATAAAGCTTGCTAAGAAAACCCTTCTTGGACCATTTAATAAGATGTTTTTGGCAATTTATCATGCTTTTAATAACAGGGCTTATGGGGAAGGGTTGGCCCCACCCACCCCCTCTGCACCATGTATTGGGCAAGCATCGGGGGAAAGTCACACCAAACCCCTGCATAAATCTCGCCAAGAAAACTCCTTTGGGACCCTGTATAAGATGTGCTTGGCAATTTAAAATGTTTACTTTAAAATAATAATAATAGTGGTTTCAGCACTATACTACAACTTTGGTGACTATGGTTCTTTTTCCAGCATGGCCATAAAACCCGCTGGGTGACCTTGGTCACACTCTCTCAGCCATAATAATAATAATAATAATAATAATAATAATAATAATTAAAATAAAATTGTTTGTGCCGGTGCAATTCCATACTGCAAGCTTTGTTTTCCAGGCCATGCTCATTGTTTGATTGTGATAAAAGCCCCATTTGACCAGAGAGCAAAATAAATTTGTGAGACCACCACAAAGAGCTAGACTTTCAACTCTTTTCATCCAGCTTCAGTATTCTTAGAATCTGCTGTGTTTCTCCAGTCTCACAGAAGAGTGATCAATATTATTGCTGCCAAGTTAAGAAGCATATCTGCCCTAGTATGAGCTTCACGTGAAACATTAATGGGATTAACATCCCACATGTCAACTGCTCGTGCTTCACAGATGTCATGTAGTATTAGTACAAAGCATCAGATATAATTTCTTTAGCTAATGACATCCAACTGTTCCTTTTTACACTTGTACAGATATTTGATTTTAATAAAATTAAACTGATGGGGAGATGGTTTCATTTCACTACCAAGGCAGCAATAATTTATGTGGGTGACAGATAACAGTTGTAAAACATGGGTTTCTTATTTCAAGGCCTATGAAAAATGAATTGCTACTCTCTATCCAGTTTGTAAGGAATGCTGTTGTTACCACATGCATTAAAAATAAATAAATTGTAGAACTAGTTTTGCTACTAGAAGAAATGGGAATGCTGTACAGATCAGATGGTGAGGTTTATTTTTATTGGAATGATTAGTTACCTTTATATATCACCTCTCCTGTAATGAGGCCAAGGTGGCCTAGTTCCAATATCATTCTACTCAAGAGGGAAATTCCCAACTGCAACCCTGTTTCAAAGGCTTTAAAAAACTAATGAGGTCCTTCAAAGCATTCCTTCTCCTTTCGCTACACTGGAATGGAGGAGGAGGACTGCTGGATAATTGCCATGGAGAGAAGTCACAGCAAAAAAAGATCACAATGCACTCTGGTTGGAAGGCAAAGGCCACAACTTCATTGACAACAGCTGTAATGTAGGGTTGGCCTGCAAAGCATGAGGTCTGCATCTGTCATCAAACAATCCTATACTAATTGATGAATGTATTTCCTTGGTCATGGCCAAGCTTTGGGATAACAAAAAGGGGTGACCGGTTAATTGCTCTTCCGAATCTCGGTTGATTGCATCATTGCATCTCCACCACTTGACACCAGGGGATGCTGCCTCGGTGTTGCCTCCACAATGGCAACATCACAACCTACCCAGCACCTCTGGGTCCCCCTTGGACTCCCAATCCAGTGCTATGCAGCCCTGGAAACCATGCCCATCAGATCCAAGACTCATCCTATTGCTGCTGGAAAGTTGTGACAGCACAGCCCCTGTTCCCAACAGAGGGAGGGAGGTGGGGAGAGCTGAGTTGGAATGGCATGGTCTTCGGGTGCCACATGTCCTTAAATAGGCCCTAGAACAAATGAGGAACCGGGACGGGGAGTTCCACCCCTTCTGGCGCTTTCACCAATCACAGGCGCCATAGCCTGCATTACCACCCAATCAAGAGGCACTTCTGTTCCCTGGCGCATGCTGGGAAATGTATTCCTGGTGCCGGGACAGGAAGTGCCACCCCATTTGTTTCCTTTAGCCAATCCTAGCCTGGCCAGCCCAGTGCAATGCCTGCTGGGGCTCTGCTGGGGCTGGGATGCCCTCCTAGTTAGTGGCTTTTCCCCTTGCAGTGGCAACAAGGCTGGCCCAGTATGTCAGGCAGCTTTATATTGCATCACAGGAATTCTCTAAGGATCTAGAAAATCCCAAATATCAAGCAGCTGTTTGCATTTTATGATCACCTGAAGACTCTTGATCTTCATCACTAATTTCTCTGTTGCATGATCAGCCAGTAATGATTGCTCCTTGATTCACCTTATTGAACATGATTTAAATTGACATACAACAAGAAGAAAGTGTATGTACCTTCTCTCTCCCTATGCATCTTCAAAATGAACAGCATTGTTATCAAATATCATTCAGCAATACAGGGGACTTAGGTCCTCCTTCACAAGAATCTAAAATATAACAGGGTCATGTGAAGATCATAAGGACTGCAATCCAGACATATTGTATTATTTTTTGATCAGGAAGCAATATCTTTAGATACTATGGACGTTTTGCACACTGGCCTTTTTGAGGACGCTAGCCGGCCTCCCGCCGGCCTCACTCCGGCGCCATTTCCCATGTGTTCACACACACGCGGCGGCAAACCCCGCCCCTTCCGGTGTCCTCCCTGCGTCCGGCCGGCTTTTGGCTCTGTGTGTTCAAACACACGGAGCCCTAAGTCCGGCCTCACTCCGGCAGCGGCAAGCTAATTCCTGGCTAACTCCGGCTTCAGGTAATTCCGGGTGGCAAAAGGAATTAGCCTGCCGCCGCCGGAGTCATTCCGGTGTCAGCCGGCTTTAGGAGAAGGGCTCCAGCTGGCTTTAGGGAGCCCAGTGTGAAAACGTCCTATGGCTAGGTTTTATATTTAGAAATTCTGGAATACATTTAGAAATACCCATATGTTCTTCTCAACAGAATAATTCCCTGAAACACATTTGGATGCATGAAAACTTGGTGACAACTACGAAGAAATAATACTTTTCTCTTGCTATGGAGAGAAAAATGGGGAAATATTGATTCTCACATGCAAGGATGGAATAGTTGAATAGATTATCCCTATTCCATGGTGGAGATTGTTCTATGCGTATGCTGACATTTCCCATTATATACACTTCAGGAAAACCTTGTATAACTGCCAGCATACATAGAGATCTTTGTGTGCAACTGGACACACTTGCTTATGGAAAGTAACTGTGGAAAATAGAACTTTCATTTTGCAAAATAGTCCTTTCCAGAGTTAGAAGCTGTAGTAAATGTTGATATTGGACTATATGTTATTTAAAACAAATAAATAGCAGAAGCCTTCAGACACAGACATCCTTCAAGCCCCTGTAATTCTCAAAGACAGTCAGGAATAGAAGTTCCTAATTTGTAACTTACCCTTTGATTGCTTTCATCTTTACTGCATAATTATTTCATTTCTGACTAATACTTCTACATCTAGAATCATTAGAGCTTGATAGGTATTATCTGTGAAATTCGAAGGGAAGACATCAATCTTTTATTGTGTTCTCTCTTTAATCACTCCCCTTACTTTTAAATAAGAAAGAAAAAAATCTATTTCAGTTACTATGACCAATCTGGCACCCTTTGATCCTGATCAGTCTTTCTCACATTTTTAAGCCAAATATATTTGTGCTTTCTGATATTTCAAGCATATTGATCTTCATAGATTGTGGGAGCAAGGAGGAAATGGATGTACACATGGATCTGTGAGTCTAGCTGTGAGTCTAGCTTGTTAGAGATTTTAAAAGATGTAAGACCAACTTGTTTTCATTGTTGTTGCAGTTGTTGTGTGCCTTCAAGTTGTTTCTGACTTATGGAACCTCTAAGGCAGGGGTAGGCAACCTTTTTGAGCTGGGAGCTGGGTTGCTGTCCCTCAGACAATTGGGGGGGCCGAAGCACCAAAAATAAATAAATAAATAAATAAATAAATAAATATTTTTTAAAAAATTAAAAAATTAAAAAATATATATGCATGCACACTCTCTCAGCCCCAGAAAAGTCATGGCAAAGCCCCTGTGGAGATTTTGCCAAGAAAACCCCAAGAACAAGTAATAACAACAATAATCAATATCATCATGGTGGGTGGTGATGGCGGTGGGGGGTGGCGGGGGGGAGGCAGCAGGAACCTACTGGGGCTGGTCCAAAGGCCTCAGGGGGCCGCGTCCACCCCCCGGGCCTTAGGTTGCCTCACCCTGCTCTAAGGAATACCCATCATGGAGTTTCCTGAGGCTGTGTGTGTGTGACTTAGGGGCTGTACCTAAAGCCCCTAAGGGGTGGTGTGCTGCTGCCCCTTTCCTTGCCGCTATCCAGCACTTTGCCACTCTAAAAAGAGCTGGCAAATGCCATTCCTTTTTAGAGTGGCAAAAAGCTGCCCTTGCTGCCACAGTGGCGGCTTTTCTACACTCCTTTGGTGCAGCGTGTTTGAATGCTGTGCCAAAGGAGAGCTATGAGGCAGCCCACCATGCAGTGGGGCACATGGCATGATGGTGGCATCAGGGCAGAGTTGGGGCAGCCAGCATACAGTCATCACACCCCGTCTTCACCCCCAGGCCGGCCCTTTTGGCTAATATGTATTCCCCCTTAACACGAATTTAACACAATGGGCTTCCATAGCCATGGAGGGAATCAAACCCTGGTCAACAATGTTGTAGTCCATGCTCTCACCACTATACCAGGTAGGCTCTCATAAGATCAAATTAGTAGTAAATAAGTAAGATCAATTTTGTTGGGGCATGTGTGATCTGGGATAAACATGCAGAAGACTTATGCCGGGAACAAGACACCACAGAAGAGTCTCTGCTGTGAAGTTTAGTGTAGACTGCAGAGGAAAAGAATCCTCCCACACAGTAGCTGTCAGCAAGACAAAAACTGCTGGACTGCTGAGTTCTCACAAAGAGGCTTTTATTCTTGATTACAGCTCTATACATCAGATTGACAAAGTACTATGCGAGGCTCCTATTTACAATGCAACCACACTAAGCATTCAGCTCACTCACTTATATACAATATCTCCCCCTGGGATTTGATTCCAGCCTTCTACTGGTATGTCACCCAGTTTCCTGTCACCTGATAGCCATGACTTTGCAGAAATGAAGTTTGCTGACTTCATCTCCTGCCCTTCTGTCATCAGCTTCCTGTGACTCAGGACTCTTCAAATGATGAGTCATCATGTCTCCCAACTGAATTCAGATTACCTTTTTACTTTTGCTCCAGTTTCATGCCATAGTCAAATCTATGACATTTTTTACCTAGAGTGCAATTTATTCTGACAATCCCCTCCAAAATGTCATTAGATGTGCTTTCCTGTGACTCCCACATTCCCACATGTGTGGTGTAGAATTACATGCTAAGACCCAACCTGTTAGCCAATCTTCCATGTCTTCTCACAGGTAGTGCCTTCATGAGTATGTCTGCAATGTCTTCTGAATCAACAAATTGCAGTTACAAAACACCATTCTGAACTAACTCACACACATTTTGGTATTTCACTCCTATGTATTTTGTTCTACACTTCATGTTTTCAGCTTCAGCCATGGCAATGCATGCCTGTGAATCTCCATGTATTACTGTTGGAGTGTTACATGCCTCCTTCAGATCTGTCAACTATTGCCTGATCCGCTGGACCTCGTTGGCTATTTCCGACAATGCAGCAAACTCTGCCTCTGTGGTACTTAAAGCAATACAGTTTTGCTTTCTGGATCTCCATACAATTGGACTATCAGCAAACCTTATGGTTAAACCAGTCACTAATTTCCTATCATTTGTTTCTGATGCAAATAAGCTGCCCATGTAGTCTTCCAGCTCCGACAACCCTCCATTTATCATCAGACATTTGTCCCTGGTACATTCCAGATACCATACCACATGTTTTACAGCTGTCCAGTCAACTAGCCTGGGTTTAGAAGCTATTCTGCTCTACAGCCCCACAGCATGGCTGATATCTGGTCTCGTGTTGTTGGCTATGAATAACAGATTCCAATCAGAGAATGATGCAAATCTGCATGCTCAAACATCAAACAAATGTTCTGACTCAATGTTTGTATATTCAGGTGTCATAGGACTTCTGACAATGTTTGCATCACACAATCCAACCTTTTCCACAGGTTTATCGATTTTCTTTCTCTGACAGAACCTGAACCTCCCATCATGGGCTTTGTCTACTTCACTTCCCAAGTAGCTCTTCAGGTGTCCTAAATCCTTCAGCTTGAACTGTCCAGCCAATTCCTCCTGCACTATCTTGATTTCATCATTGTTTGTAGCTCCAGCACAAATCATCCACATAGATTACCAGAATGTTGCTGCCCTTTGTATTCTCACATACATCAGCCACATGCCACTGATATCCAAGTCTTACCAGCTCCTCATGTATGCACTTATTCCAGTACCTTCTATTCTGCTTTAAGCCATACAAAGCTTTCCTCAGTTTGTACACCTCAGTGCTACCAGCACAATCGTATTCAGGAGCTTGTTCCATGTGAACAGTAAAATTACTGGAAATGTCCAGCTATCTAATTAATATTTAGCATTGGCTATAGGAAGTACATAACACTTATTCTCCTTAGTTCTATGGTTTGCTTCCAGGTTAAATTCATGGTGATAGTGTTTGCTGCAAAATTCCTTTATGGGCTGATTTTAATATTTGGGAATAAGAAGTGTTAGCAGTTTCATCATCTATTAGGTGTACAATTTTAGCATTACCAAACACAACATTTTTGTTGGTGTCTCCTCAGCTTGAGAATCAGCTAAAGTCATCCAAAAGCTTTCTTCTTTTACATGAAAAGTTATATTTTATTCTCAAAGTGTGTTTGTCTTTAAAAAAAGAAGACATGGCTTTTATAATATTTTTGGCATCTTTGGGCCTTTGCAGACTGCCAGAAATAGTTCAAATTGAGTACACTTTAACTGCCCTGACTCAGTGCTAGGGAATCATGGGAACTATAGTTTATCATGGCACCAGAGCTCTCTGACAGAGAAGGTTCAATGTCTCAGAAAAAATACAATTCCCATGATTCCCTAGCACTGAGCCAGGGCAGTTAAAGTGAACTCAATTTGCACTATTTCTAGCAGTCTGCAAAGGCCCTTTGCTGTTTTGTGGTTATTTTATATTGTTTTGTGGTTATTTTACATTTCAGTTATTGGTATTTTTGAATTTTAATACTATGCCATACTGACAATTAGATTTTAAAATAATGAAAAAACAATTAAATTTTAAGTTTCAGTGGTAAGCTGAGAAGTGCAACATTTTTAAGAAGTAGGAAACAATTGGTAATTGAATGGTCTTTTTCAGAGCTCAGATTGTTTTGGAGGCAGGATGGCAGCTCAATGGGGGATTAGAACATTACACTCAGAAAAAGAATTCTGATGCCCTCAAATGAAATTTTCCTCCAGTCCTCAAATTTATAGTATTGCAGTAGCTTAGAACTTCAGTTGACCCTTTAGAAATAGAGTTTAGGTATCCAAACAAAAAGGCCAGGGAAAGTTAACAAGGAAATGCAAACATGACACAACTGGTATGAACAATTTGCATCATTTTACTTTCTACAGTGCTAGGAATTTGGGGAACAGAGGAAAATTTTATTTGGGGAGCAATATTCTTATTTAATTCTTGTCTCATCACAGGGACTATAGAAATGGCCCCTAAGGCCCTCTGTGCTGCCCCTGGGAGCACCGGATCAACCACTGCAACCGCACCCCGTTGCCCCAATCTGGCACTTTGCCATTCCAAAAAGAGCTGGCAAATACCACTCCTTTTTGGAGTGGCAAAAAGCAACCCTTGCCATCATGGTGACAGCTCTTCTGTGCTCCTTTGGCACAGTGTGTCTAAACACTACACCAAGGAAGCGCACTGACACCACCCACCATCTGTTTGGGCAGGTGGTATGAGAATGATGTGGGGGTGGAGTCAGCGCAGTCAGTCACCACACACTGACTCTACCCCTAGGCTGGCGCTTTTGGCAGGTCTGTACAGGCCCATAGCTATACCCTGATTGAAAAGAATACTTTACCTTAGTATCTATGCAGAATTTTATATATTCCTCAGTCTACATAGTGTGGTTATAGGTTTTGATAGAGTCGAGAGAATTATTATTGTTTGTAAACCATTGTGGCCATTCCTACTTAAGCCTGGAAAAATTTAAATATAATTATTTTTTTAGTAATAGTTCAAAGACTCAAAAAGTACATAGTTATTGTTATGATCTAGTCCTTTGGATTTTTTAAAATTTTCCTATTTACCACAAATAATTAAATTTTTAATTTCAGTTACTTAGGGGGGAAGCAGATGGGCGGCCGTGGGCCACCCCGGGAAGCTGCGGATCGGGGCCGAGGTATCCTCACACCTCAGCCCCACGGTTCAGCTTCACCGCCCCAGGAAGGAGCGCTAAAATAGCACTCCTTCCACAAGTCGCTGAAAGTGCGCCACAAAAGGCTGATGGTGAACCTTCAGCGATTCTTCCGCTGCAGCGTGTGCGGATGCTGCGGCGGAAAGGCACCGTCGGAGCGCTGTCAGTGCGGAGGGGCCGGCACTCTGACAATGCCTTCGGGAACGGGGTTGGGGCACCCACCGCGCAGCTGCCCCTCCCCTTCCTTGCCCCCAAAATGGTGCTTTGTGCCATCTGCTTCCCCCCTTAGAGAGAAAAAAACACTCAAATCTACAAACCACTTGACTCTGATACAGAGGATTTCTCTATCCAGCTCTGTGTTAGCCCAACATTTGTAACCAAATATGACTCAGCAAAATGAGACACAGTTTTGTTAACCTTAAACCATGCGTTCATGGTATTTCACCCCAAGGAAATTAAAGGAAATAAACAAGAAATTAAGAGATAGATGCTGGAAATGCCAAAAAGAAGCTGGCACACTGTATCACATGTGGTGGACATGTCCAATAACTCAAAAGTTTTGGAAAAAAGTTCATAAAACAATGCAACAGAAACTTAAAAACCAAATACCTCTCATTCCAGAACTATTTTGTTAAATATAACCACAAAACTCAACAAAGAACTAGCAACAAAACACTGGAGAGTAATTCTATACCTAATAACAGCAGCAAGATTAATTATTTCTAGAGGGTGGAGGATTGTTTAAAGCTGGTTCAAATAGGGCAGACTTCTATTTGCAGACTACTGTAAACAAGCAGTTATGTGCAAAGCTCTGTTTACTTCTGATCTCAATTTTCCCACTGCCTCTGCCCAGGGAAATTTGTCTGCCATAAAAATTAGGTGAATATTCACAATTATACTACTTACCTTCTTGAAATCCAAAGATGAAGAAGATGATAGAAAAATGTCTCAATGAGAAATAAAATAAATATTTTCCTGGAGCAGACTGTAAAACAGGAAGTTTGAGGTAAAATACATTCTAATAGGGCCTGCTGAATAAAGACTACTATGCCTTCCCTGATAGCAAATGATCTCAGCCATGTCACACACCTGCAAGCAAGGTCTGGACCTGGTTAGCAATCTACAGGGAATACTCACATGATGTTTTCCCTTTCTTGAGCAGCTAGTTGGACCAGATGACCTAAAATACATTCTTCAATTGTATTATTCTTGCAGCTGAGTTACCTGGTATGTTACAACTACTGGAAGTCTTCCAATTTTGTAGTGTGTGTGCTACTCCTCTATGACCTTAAATGTACCCTTATAGCAGCCATAAACCTCGAAGCATCAGGTCACATAGTCTGAACCTCAAAGATCAGATCATATAGGCAGTTTGGGAGTTGCAATCAGGGGGCAATTAATACTTCCAGATCAGGAAGGCTAGGCATTGATTAATAGAATGTTCGGTACACCAAGCCAGAGATTGCCCATTTACAGTTGCAATTCCCATTTCAAAGACCTCTATCTTGAGTGACTATTCCCATGCAGATTCAAGCTCTTTTGATGTGAACATCTGGTCTTTGCCCCAGGCTTGGTTTTCCCTTATAAAAGGTCCCCACATTCCTTTCTTCCCAGGGCTAGTTGGATTTGAGGCTGGCTCCAGGCCACTCTGAATTCTGCTAGTTCTGACTCATGCCTCTGAGTACTCCGAAATGGCCAGGTCCCATATGCAATTATCCAATTGGACCATCCAGAGTTACCACATCTTTGGTAATTATCACTGTTAGTTGAGCCTTTGACTCTATTCCAGTGCTCACCTCTTTGTTTCCTAGTTCTTGTGTGAGTGTGTTTGTGTATGTGATTTGTGTGTGTTTCCCCTTAATAAAATACCATTCATAAAGATAATTATGCCTCTGTAATCCTTGTCTCTATACCTTGGTATACAGGTGGGAAAGATCCCAGGAATTCTTGTAACTCAGTCCATCAACTGAGCTAAAATTAAAGTTCCTCTATAGGTTTTTAGTTACAGCTGCTGTCCATGTCTATACCTTATACTCCAAAAAGAATCTACAAGCTTCCAATATGCTTGATCTCCCCCCCCCAACATAAACATACTTATAGGCTCAGGAATCTAGCAAAAGAGACGTGTATAGAATAACAGAATCATAGAGTTGGAAGAGACCACAAGGGCCATCCAGTCCAAACCCTGCCATGCAGGAACTCAAAATCAAAAGATTTCCAACGGATGGCCATCCAGCCTCTGTTTAAAGACTTGCAAAAAAAGGAGACTCCACCACATTCTGAGGGAATGTGCTCCACTGTTGAACAGCTCTCACTGTCAGGAAGATCCTCCCAATGTTGAGGAGGAATCTCTTTTCCTGTAGCTTGCATCTGTTGTTCCGGGTCCTGTGCTCTGAAGCAGCAGAAAACAAGCTAGCTCCCTCCTCAATATGACATCCCTTCAAATATTTAAACAGGGCTATCGTATCATTCCCTTCATCTACATAGCTGGTAGAGATCAGATTAATTTGGCATGACCTATTTTTGAGAAACCCATGTTGATTTTTTGTGATTATGGCATTCCTTTCTAAATGTTCACAGACTCTCTGTTTGATGAACTGTTCTAGAATCTTTCCTAGTATTGATGTCAGACTTACTGGACGATAGTTTCTGGGATCCTCTTTTTTTCCCTTTTTGAAGATGGGGACAATGTTTGCCCTCCTCCAGTCTTCTGGGGCTTCTCCTGTTCTCCAGGAGTTCTCAAGGATTATTGCCAGTGGCTCTGATTTACATTTGCCAGTTCTTTTAATATCCTTGGATGTAGTTCATCTGGTAGTGGGGATTTAAATTCATTTAGATTAATCATGTATTCCTGTACTACCTCTTTACTTATTCTATGCTCCATTTCCCCTATTGTGTCCTCTACTCCATTTTCCTTAGGTTGAGCACCCTTTTCCTTTTGTGATAAGACTGAGACAAAGAAGGTATTGAGTAGTTCTGCATTTCTATGTCCCCTGTTAAAATTTCTCCATCTTCTCTGCGTAGTGGCCCTTCTTCTTCTTCTTTCTTTTGCTACTGACATACTCAAAAACACCCTTTTTGTTATTCTTAACCTCTCTAGCAAGCCTCAGCTCATTCTGTGTTTTGGCTTTCCTGACTTTACCACTACATGTGCTAACTATTCATTTGAATTCCTCTTTAGTGATTTTGTCCCTTTTCCATTTCTTATACATCTCCCATTTAAAACAGTTCAGCTGAAAGTTCTTTTGTCATCCAATCGTTTCTTGAGACACCTCCCATTTTTCCTTCTCATTGGAATAGTTTGAGATTGTGCCTTCAGTATCTCCCTTTTGAGAAATTCCCATCCATCTTGAATTCCCTTCTCCGTTAGTATTCCTGACCATGGGATCAGTCCCAGTGTTTCCATAAGTTTATTGAAATCAGCTCTCCTAAAGTCTAGAACAAGTGTCTGATTATGCCTAGCTTCTCCTTTTCATTTTTTTTTTAAAAAAAATGCGATTTGCAATGGCAGCCACAAAAAATTTGGCAACTTTTAGGGTTGTATCTTTATTGCAATCCGCAAGAAGATAATTGCCCTAGAATTTCTCCTGCCTGCCCAGTATCTGCAGTACAATTGGGGTTATGTACAGAGCATGTATTTCTACATACAGGGAACACTGAAAAAGAACATGGTTAATTGTGTCAAGGGGTCTTTTTATATCTGCCTTCAAGGACTGATGATGGTAAAATGTTAAATCTTGCAAGCATGAAGGCTCTTCTAAACTTCAAAACACTCAGGTGGTCAAAATATCTGGCATATTTGCCAGGTCTACTAGTTTCTCTGATGGGATACAAGGTTGACTTGTTTAAGTGTAATGACATATTTTGCTTTATCATATCCAAGAGAAGCTATAACTGCCGGTGAAAATCCAAGAGAAAAAAGTTTTGAAGTAAGAGATTCCTTCCAAGAAGAAGAAAAAGAATCAGTCATAATTAGTGGCACCAGCCCAACTGGTACAAAAGACATTTGAAGCCATTTGTTAAATTTGCGTATCCATATACGGGCTTCAATAGACAGCAAGCCTAGTTCCAAATGAAAAGTGACATTCGAAACACAATATGGAATACCTAGAATTGTTCTTTAAAATTTTGTTTGAACTGTCTCAAAAGGGGCTACACATTTAAAGGTACAGACTTCAGTTCCATATAATAGTTGCACTAAAATCTTAGCAACAAAAACTTGAAGAACCGCTGGCACAATTTGACCTCCCTTATTATAATAAAAGGAACATAAGGCCTTAATATTTCTTTGTGTATTTATAACCGCATTTTTTTGTTGAAGTTTAGTGGTCCCTTTATCGCTAAACATAATACCCAGATATTTATAAGAAGAAACTTGCTCTATACAGTTGTTATCTAATGTCCATTTATATTGATAGTGACTCCTTGAAAAGACCATTACCTTAGTTTTGTTATAATTGATCTTTAAAGCGTCATTAGTACAATGAATTGCCAGTGCTTTTAATAATCTGTTTAAACCTACTTTTGTAATGGACATGAGTACAATGTCATCAGCATAAGCAAGTATGGATAGAGGCTTATTTGACAAGGTTGGAGGGTGAGCTGGTATTTCTGATAAAGTCAAAATCAAGGAATTAATATAGAAATTAAAAAGGGTAGGGCCCAGAACACAGCCTTGCCTAACTCCATTTGGGGTACAAATAGGTCTTGTCGTGTTTCCCCTATTGTTACATCATATTACTACACGAGAATTTTCATGTAGTCTATGAATTAAAGTTAATAGACGTTTATCAATATTTGTAGCCTCAAATTTTTTCCACAACCTGTCTCTTGGGACAAGATCAAATGCAGATTTTAGATCAACAAAAGCAGTAAACAGTGTCCCCTTGACTGAAGCAACATATTTTTCAGAGAGATGATTTAAGACCAAGGCATGGTCAATTGCAGATCTATTCTTCCTGAAACCTGCTTGCTCTTCTCTAATAATTTGTTCTTCTTCAAGCCAATCTTGTAGCTTATCCAACAGATGCATTGCATACATTTTGCTTATGATATTGAGAAGGCTAATTGGCCTATAATTCCCAGGATTACATTTGTCGCCTTTTTTATATATTGGGACAATTATTGCAAGGCCCCAATCCTCAGGGACAAATGTTGTAGAATCAATGGCTGTGTATAAAGCCGCTAACACAGGTGCCCACCATTCAGCGTTGGATTTGAATACTTCAGAAGGTATGTTATCATTACCAGGGGCTTTTCCAGAAGAGATTCTAGAAATCAATTTGTTTACTTCTTGTACAGAGACTGGTGGCCATTTCGGGAGTTCTTCAATATCAACAAGAGATTGTTCTGAACTATAATGTAGATGATCATATAGCTGGCTATAAAACTGTTCCCAGTAGCTGACAGAGATATAATAGATCGTGCTTGAAGACCTCGGCCAGCCATTAGATACAATTTTCCAAAATCTTTGTTTGTAACAGCAGTTATTAGGTTAGACCAGGATTCTTTAAGGGCAGTCTCTTTTTTTGTTTTTATCAGTTTCTTATATTGTTTCTTAATTTCAAACCATTCTGGCGGAATTGTTTGCAGATTCTTTTGTCTATATTCTTTGTATTGTTTTACCAGGGTTTGCTTCATGTTAATACAGTCCTGGTCAAACCAGCTTTTATTTTTTAACTTCTTACTAGGTGTTTTAGGAAATGCTGGCTGAGTTAACAGGTTTCTAAGTATTGTACTGAGCTGATAGAAAGATTCAAATATACTATCTGGGGATTTTTCTGTTAGAATTGAATTTCTTAAAGTAAGACATTTTTCAGAACTAAGGATTATTTTTAAGTCATTTTCAACTTTTGGGGACCACTTAATGCCACGAGGTCTCAAATCCACATTACCTTCTGACGGAGCTAATTCTTCTGCAAAATTTGTTTGTACTACACAATCTATAGTCAAGGTGATAGGTAGGTGATCACTCTCAACTCGTTGTTCAATTTCACATCTAGGAGAGGTATATAACAGTTCATATGATATCAAGGAATAGTCAATCGTAGAGGATCCTTGTTTGGACACAAAAGTGAATTCCCCTTCAATATCACCTATAGTTGAACCATTCATAATTACTAAATTGAATTTATGAGTTAATTGTGCAAGATATAGACCTGCTCAGTTGAATTTTTTGTCCTTTGACTGTCTTAAGGGGAGAGCCAGACCAGGGTCTAGTTCAGGTTGCACGCAATGGAAATGAGCAAACAAATCAGCTTCATTTGAACCAGTTCTCGCATTGAAGTCCCCTGCCATCAACAAAAAAGCTTCAGGGTACTGGGCTAAAAGATTTGCAATATAGTTTTCTAATCTCAACCATATGTTTTTCAGTGTTGCCTTATGCCGAGAAGGGGGTAAATAAACATTAATAATTAACAACCAAATATTTTTAAACTTAATTAATAAGGAAGAAGCCAAATTTGCCAATGATACAATAGGGAGAAAGGAGTATTTTATATTAGTAGCGATCAGAATAGCTAAACCACCACTAGGGCGACCTCCCTTCTGAGAAGTAGTAGCCTCAATAGTATGTGCTATAAAGCCACTTAAAACTAACTTTTCCTTCAACCAAGTTTCTTGAAGTAATATTATGTCAAATTTCGAAATAAATTTAACAAATGAAGAATCGCAAACATGTCTGGCCCATACCATGACATTCCAAGACAGTAACTTCAGATTTCTTATATCAGTTTTTTTTTCGTTGTCATGAATTTAAAGTGGTATGGGGGGAATTACATAATCGTTTAACAAATGAAGGATTTTTATTAGCCTCAACAATGGCTGAGTTGAAATTAGTGAAATCATTGTCTTCTAAGGGGGGACAAGCTTTGGCCTTGCTGGAATTCTTTTCATCTGGTAGCTCCTCAATTATTTCCAGGTTTGGATGGATATAGCTCACATTTGACACTATTGGACCTTGCACTTTCAGTGTGTCTTCTCGTTGGATATTATCATCACACAATAATCCATTTTCTGTGTTATCAAGATACCTCATGTCTGTCCAAGCTAATGGATTTATTTCTGCTGTAAGTGTTATTTTATTTCCTTTCTTTTCGCAACCTTCATTTATAGGAGATTTTTTTCTCTAAACACATACTTGAAAGGTACGATTTTAATTTTTCCAACCTAGTTAGTATTTCTGCCTGCGCAATTTGAGGTAAAACTGAAAAAGAACCAATTAATTCTTTCTCCTCTTCAGTGATTGAAAAGTTGGAAAGATGAGGCAATTCAGAGACATTCAATGTTTTAAGGTCCTGTCCACCATTACATCTACTTAAGTTTTGTTCTTCATAATCATCATTTATTTGATCTTTGTTTTTATGAACTTCATGTAATCGTAACTTTTTTGAAAAAGAAATGGCTGGTATTAATGGTTGGGGAGGAGCTACATTGGTGAAAAACCTAGATATATAGATGTTATTCCTTAATAACAGAGGTTTATATCTATACAGTAAAGTGGCAAACTTAATTTCTCTGAACGTGATTAAAATACGAGCATAGCCAGTATCAGAATACAAATATGCAACATGTATAATGCCACTGGCAGTAATTTGGATTGGACATATACCATCTAAAACGGCTAGAAGATGGTATTTTCGTTTAACCTGTGAAAGTGCTTTAGATGGCTTTGGAAAGTTTGATAATACAATTTGATTTTGACTAAGAACAAGTTGATGTTTCTTTTTTCCTGTCCACTTTGTGTCTTTTTTTATTGACTTGTTTTTAATTGATTTATTTTGATTTACATGTGGGACCACATTTAAAAAAGATTTTGATGTCTTAGGATCAGGTACATCTAGCCGGCTGACTAAAGGAATTTTGTCCTCCGAATGCTTATTTGATGCACTCCCATCTTGATTACTAAATTTGATGTTGGAGTCAACAGTATTCGGAGGCATAGATTTTGCTTTTGTTTTGTGTCTTTGAGTCATTAAACTCAAATTCATCTCTAGGCATGGATTTCCTGCATTTTCCTTGATTTATGAATTTTCCTAATTTACAGGGTTTATTTAAAGACTCAAGAGGTTCTTCATTTAGATTTTTTCTTTTATGACCCTTTTTTTGATTATTTACGGGCCTATGTAAAGGGTTCCTGTCATTCTTTAAAAAAGGAGATAACATAGGAGATGAAAAAGTTTGTCCAGATTTCATATATATTTTGTCTTCTTTTTGGTTGGTACAACTAGTTTGAAGATGTAAGTCTACTCGTATGGTAAGAAGATTATTACATTCAGAGAGAAATGTTTTAACTGTTGCCAATTCCTGTAAAAGAGTAGATATCCACTCAGGATTTTCTATTTCTTTTATTGTTGTCTTGTTAAATTCAAATGCTCTAAGGTCTCCTTTAGGCCTTATAACTTCATGTGATTTAGCGATCTCACTACGGCCATACCCCCCTAAAACTACTTTAATTTTGAGATCTTTTGTAGATTTTATTTCAGGTGTTTCCTTTGTTGCAGTGAATTTAAATAACGGCTTGCCCTCAGCAAGTGCTATCTCATGTGCCAAGTTTGGTATAGAGGGACTCTTATCTAAAGGTTTAAAAGAGCCTATTTTGTCTAAGGACCATTCAAAAACAGGCGTCATTAGCGGAGAGCTTATTTCTTTAACTTTTGTGGAGTTTGTTACTATTTTAGATTTCAGCTGTCCATGTAATACATCATTTCTACTATTCGGAAAAAACTGTGTTATTTTGGATTGAACATTTTTCTTTTGGGGGGATTGTATTAGATATGGAGAATATTCTAGAGTACCATTACCCTCCATAGTCATATTTTAAGCTTGTAGTGTCTATTTAATATTAAAATGTATAGAATTCAGACTACAAAAAAAAATCTCTTAGAACTATCTAGTATTAACATCAAATAAATTAACTAGCTATAAAAAGTTATAACCACCAAAAGAATAGGCAAGAACTTTTCTTCTACAAGCAGATAGAGATGATTTTACACCCAAAAACCTTAAAGAATTACCTCTATTCAACCCTTATAAAGACAGCCTTATAAAAACGAAATGTTAATAATTAAGAGGTAGACAAATGCTTTTCTACTACAAACAAATAAAAAGTAAAAGTAATTTTACAGCCTACAACTCCTTAAAAATAACAGAAATTATAATCACAGGCTGTTGCTACTTTCCGCTAAATCAGCCACTTGTCCTGGAACGTGGCTTCTCCCACCCCCGCCGCCGCTTGCCGGGGAGGGAGGAGAGCATGGGTGGGGCCCTGGAGCGCGGCCACCTGCTCGCCACTGCCCCCGCCACCGCCGCCGAAAAAGGCTCGTTGGGGCCTTTTATATAGGCCCAGTTCTTCCGGCCATTTGGCCGCCGCTTGCCGGGGAGGGAGGAGAGCGTGGGTGGGGCCCTGGAGTGCGGCCACCTGCTCGCTGCTGCCGCCACCGCCGCCCGCTTCTCCTTTTCACTGTATAAGAAACTCCAGGAGAACATGATCACTACCACTTAAGGATCCCATTACTTGCACCCCATTTACCAGGTCATCCCTGTTAGTTAGGATGAGATCTAAAATAGCTGATCCCCTTGTTGCCTCTTCCACCTTCTGAACAATGAAATTGTCTTCGAGGCAAGTGAGGAATTTTCTAGACCTTGAAGTATTGGCTGAGTTTGACTTCCAGCAAATATCAGGATAGTTGAAGTCACCCATCACTACTACATCTCTCCTTTCTAAGTGTGTGGTCATATGTTCTAGAAAGGCATCATGCAGTTCCTCAGTCTGACTTAGGGGTCTGTAGTAGACTCCCACTATAACATCTCTGTTGTTTCCTTCCCCTTTAATTTTTATCCAGATGCCAGGATTTCCAGGATTTAAGTCTTGGATCTCTTCACAGGTGAAAACATTCCTGACATATAATGCTATTCCTCCTCCTTTCCTTTTGGCTTATTTCTCTTAAAAAACTTATACCCCTCTATTCCTACATTCCAATCATGAGACTTATCCCATCAGGTTTCAGTGATGCTATTATATCGTATTTGCTTTGTTGTGCTAGGAGTTCAAGTTCATCTTGTTTATTTCCCATGCTCTGTGCATTGGTGTAGAGACATGTAAGAGCATGTGTCCTCCTCACTTGCTGCCTGTAGGAGGTTTTTTTGCCTCCCACTGTTGAGTCCTTGCATTATTTGCCTTGTTCCCTCTTTGACTATTATCTCCAGCCCATGATATACTCCTGACTTCCAAAATGCCTTCCAAGATGTTATCTCCCTCCCCCACATGTTTCAGCTTAAAGCTCTCCTGATCACATGTTTGAGACTATTGGCAAAAAAAATTCTGCCAACTGGTGTGAGATGCAGCCCATCTCTTGCCAGATGTCCACCCTCATGGAACCACAGCCCATGATCCAAGAATCCGAATCGTTCTTGGCAGCATCATCTATGGAGCCAGTTATTTACATCTTCTATTTTCCTTTCCCTTCCTGGACCATGCCCTTCAACTGGGAGAAGAGAGATAACAAGTTGTGCATCCAGCTCTCTCAGCTTCCTACTCAAAGCCTCATAATCCCTTCTGATATCCTGAAAGCTATGCCTTGCAGTATCATTGGTTTCCACATGGACCAAGAGGAAGGGGTACTGGTCAGTAGACTTGACAAGTCTTGTCAGACTCATTGTCAATCATAGATTTTTGCCCGAGGGAGACAACACACCTCTCAGGACATCTTGTCAGGCCCACAAACTACTGCTTCTGTGCCCCTCAACAAGGAGTCCCCCACCACCACCACACACTTCCTCTGAGGCTTAGCAGTGGCTGTTCCCTGCGGTGGTACTCTCAGGGTCCCCTGCACTGTCCCTGAGGACTGTCCCTGCAATTCTTCCTCTTCATCCTTGATAAGGGAGAAAGCTTCAAATCGATTCTGTAGCTGCAAGCTCTCAAAACGATCCCTCTTTTCTCTACTTCTGTGTTTGACATTTTTCCAGCTGTCTACCTCCTGTGTGTGTGAAGTGACCTCCTCCCCAACAACTTCCTCTGTGTGGTCCCTATCCTAGACCGTTCATTCCATTCTGTCCAGGAACATCTCTTGCTCCTTAATATGCTAAAGTGTAGCTACCCTGGCCTCCAGCTGCTGGACTTTCTCTTCTAGGAGGGCTACCAACTTGCACTTGGTGCAGACGAAGTTCTCCATATCTCTAGGCAAGAAGACAAACATCCCACAAGTGTTGTAGGTGACTGCAGCAGCTCCCTCAGTGTCCATATTGAGAAATCTTAAGTAAGCACTGAAAAAGAACTGTGGGCTTCTCCCTCAAAAAGTTCCCCAGTAAAGTCCCATGTATAGTGCCCTTGTTGGCTTGGCCTTTTCATCAGGCTCTGTCAGCCAGCTCAATCAACTGCGTATGTTTGTGTGTTACATGCCTTATAGTTGCCTGTTGACTTCTGGTGATTCCATGAATTTTAAAGGGGTTTCTTAGGCAGGGAATACTCAAAGGTGGCTTTGCCACTTCTTTCCTCTGAAATGTAGCCTTGCCTCCTCCTATATTACCACTTTTTGCCCCACTTTAGGAGGCTTACCTGTAGCTCCTCAGAGAGTAAACTTTTTTCTTAGGCTTTGGGGGAAAAATCCTTTTCATAGACTCATAGAATTACAGATTTGGAAGGGAACATAAGTGCTGTTGTTCAATTCCCTACAATTCAGGAATACATAACAAAAGCACTCCACAAAAGATGGGTACCAACCTCAGTTTAATGTAGGGAAGCAATTATTTACTAATTTTCTTCTCAAATTTTCCTCCCCATGTAAGGAAGTTTTTGAAAACTGCAATTTTCAAAGCCTGTTCACAATTTAGGACTTATTTTGTGCAAAATTTGTAGGAAATATTGTCTGTACAGATATTAATATTTCTGCACAGAGAAGATTATAATAATACTATAGTATAAACTAATATTTCCACAGCATTTTCTGCACAGGGAACATTTTCTGTGGAAAATGTATTTCTGCACAGAAATATTGTTTGTGCAGAAAATACTCTTTCCTGCACAAAAAATGTTTGTTCTTGTTATCCACCACTGAATCAATCTTGACTCATGGTGGCCCTATGAATGAGACATTTCCAAGACTCCCTATCCTCCACTGCTCTGCTTACTGTATATACTCATCAACTTCAATTAGTTCAGAATATGGCAACCAGGTTGGTCTCTGGCACATCGAAAAGAGACCATATAACACCTGTATTGAAGTCTCTCCACTGGCTGCCTATTAGTTTCCAAGTCCAGTACAAGGTGTTGGTTATCACCTATAAAGCCCTAAATGGCTTGGGTCCAACTTATCTCAGAGACTGCCTCCTCCCATACAATCCTCCCCGAGTACTTAGGTCCTCTGGGATGAATTTGCTACAGGTGAAAAAAATCTAGACTAACAGCAACCTCCCAGAGAGCCTTTTCAATGACCACTCCCAGATTATGGAATGGTCTGCTGGATGGGATCTGTCATTTGACAACATTAGATGACCTTAGATAGCTTTAAAAGGGCTGTCAAGATGGATCTTTTCCTGCAGGCCTTTCCTAATTAGTCTTTTTCATAAGTCTTCCTGGTCACAAGAACCAGATCAACTGTTCCCCTTTCCCTTCCTTCCATAGTGCTGCCATAACAGCCATTTCTGTTGTTTGTTATTAATCTTTATTGTAAATCGTTGGCTCTGCCAAATTTAAATATTGTTTTAATTAATGATTTTAATTGATGAATTAAAATAATTTTGATGAATTTAATATTTTTTTAAGGGATGGGATGGTTGGGTTTGGGATTGATTTTATTGTATTGCATTTTATGTTGGAAGCCGCCCCGATTGCTATGCAGAGGGACGGGGTATAAATAAATTATTATTATTATTATTATTATTGTTATTATTATTATTATTATTATTATTATTATTATTATTATTATTATAAATTTTAGTCAAAAAATTGATTCCCAAAACCGGAGTTTATTTAAACGTGGGTTAATGTAAGTACTGTACTTGTAACTTTTTAAAAAGGAACCATGCCCTGGTGAAAACAAGAGTGTAGGATGTCCTAGAAACAGTGAACCTGCTCTACTCTCTCATCCATCTAGTCTTTAGGATGAGCACACACAATCATGCCTTCTCGAATTTTGTAAGTTCCTTGACATTGTTTTCGTTTGCTTCATCTTTTAAATCATTTGTTACATTCCTCTAAGTTACCCTCAATATATTCATGGGCCATATCAAAATCCATAATTTTGGTCCCAAAACCTATCCTCAATTTATACATGAGGTCAACTTATAGACCAGGGGTAGGCAACCTTTTTGAACCGGGGGCCGGGTTGCTGTCCCTCAGACAATTGGGGGGCCGAAGCAACATAAATAAATAAATAAATAAATAAAAAATAATTAAAAATTTTTTTAAAAAAATGGATGCACACTCTCTCAGCCCCAGAAAAGCCATGCCAAAACCCCTATGGAGATTTTGCCAAGAAAACCCCAAGAACAAGTAATAACAACAATAATCAATCTCATCATGGTGGGTGGCAGCAGCGGCAGCAGGACCAGCCTGGGGCCGGTCCAAAGGCCTCAGGGGGCCGCATCCGGCCCCCGGGCCTTAGGTTGCCTACCCCTGTTATAGACCAACATATATGATAGTACCTGAAAATTCATATTCATAACCTCCTTAATAGAGTACATCCATCTAGCATGCGGACTTCCCTCCACCATTTTTTCCTATTATTTTTCTAGTGAGTCCTGCCTTCTCATGATGTGACCAAAATACAATAGCCTCAGTTTAGTCATCTTGGCTTGCAGGGAGATTACTGGGTGTATCTGTTCTAGGGCCCATTTGTTTGTCTTTTTGACTGTCCCCAGAATCCTCAACACTCTTCTCCAGCACCACATCTCAAATGAATTGATTTCCATCCTATCCAGTTTCTTAACTTTCCAGCTCTTGCATCCATGCATGGCAATAGGAAATAAAATGGCTTGTACAATTTTAAATTACATGCTCAGTTTATCTTTGCTTTTTAAGATCCTTTTTGCCCTCTTCATAGCTGCCCTCCCAATTCCCAGCCTTCTTCTGATTTACCAACTACACTCCCAATCAATGTTTGATCCCAAGTATGAGAACTCTTTTACTATACCTATTTTTTCATTGTTTAGATTGAGTTTGTGTACATTCTCTGTGGTTGTTATTATTTTTTTTTTTTTACATTCAACAGTAAAGCTACCTTTGCACTTTCTTCCATGATCTTCCTTAATAGTTGTTCTAGGTCTGTGATATTTTCTGCTTGTAATAAGGTATGGTCTGCATAGCTTAGTTGATATTCCTTCCTTTTATTTTCACTCCACCTTCTTCGGCGTTCAAGCCTGCTTTCCATATAACATGTTCTGCATATAAGTTGAACAGGTAGGGTAAAAGGATGCAGCTTTGTCTGACTTCTTTGTCAATTGGACAAAGAAAATGCTACTCTCTGCATAAAATAACCACATTGAAATTTTGCCTAGAATAAGTCCAGAAGATACTTCCCAGTCCAGATTTCTCCTTGTCAGGGTTTCTCAATAGTACTTTATGTATATATTTGAATATTCTTTTCATTTTGAGTTTAAAGACATCCAAAGAAGGAAAGTCCAATACACTCAGAGGCAATCTGTTTCATTGTCAAATATCTCTTGCAGTAAAGATGTTCTTTGTAATGTTTAGGTACAAAGTCTGCTCCTGTAACTTGAATCCATTGATCTATGTTCTAGTCTCTGGAGCAGTAGAAAACAAGATTAATCCATCTTCCATATGACATTCCTTCAGATTTTTAAAGATGCCATTATTCCACTTTTCAGCCTTTCAAGCTAAACATACCAAACTTCCTAAGTCATTTGTCATATAGCTTGGTTTCCAGATCTTTGATAATCTTGGCTGCCCTTCTTTGAACACATTTCAGCTTGTCAATATCATTTTAAAACTCAGGTGCCAAGAGGTAGACACTGTACTTTTAGGAAGATCTGACTATAGTAAAGAGATACCTTTATTTCCCTCAGTTTGGACACTATATACCTGTTGATGCAGCTTACATTGTATTGGGGTATTTTGTCCTCCACATCGCACTGTTGACTCAGGTTTAACTTGTGATCCACTAACATCTCTATATTTTTTTACATGTACTGTTACCAAGTGAGTTGTCACCCTCTCTATGTTTGCATTTTCTTTTTCCTGTCTAAATGGTATACCTTGCATTTATCCCTGTTTAAGTTTATTTTGTTAGCTTTGGTTCAGGTCTCTTATCTGTTAAGATCAGTTTTTAATCCCAATTCTCTCCTCAGGGTTATTAGCTACCCCTCCTATTTTGGTTTTATCTGAAAAGTAGGTAAAGTAAGTAAGTATGCCTTCTCTTGCACCATACAAATAATTCATAAAGATGGTGAAGATAGACCCCTTGATATCCCTAGTAAAGAAGAATCCTTTGTGAGTCCTTTTTCAGTTCAATCCATCATCCAGTTATAAATAGCACTGTCTAGGCCACATTTACCACCTTGTCTAAAAGAATGTGATGGGGGACCTTTTCAGAATCTTTACTGAAATCAATATATATTACATCCACATAATCTTTCTCATCTACTAAGCATGTCATTGTGTTGAAAAATGAAAAATTATGAGATTATTCTGGCCTGACCAAGAGCGATGCTGGCTCTTGGCATTTGCTAATTTGCTTTTGGGAAAGTGACAATTTGAGCCCCCCTTCCCAGAATCTTAACATTAGAGAGTCCATTCCCCCCTCTTCTCTCCTGATGAGTTATCATTTTATTTTTTATTAATGCCACCATGTGATATTTTTTAAATTAACAGCAGTGCCTCAGAGAAACTTTTCCCATTTTCTGGCACTTAATGAAATTATAAGTTATCTCATTCCCCCTTTTTGCTTTTGGGACCCCTCTCCTCTGCATTTGGCCACAGCAAATTGAATGACAAATAAATGTGTCAGATTTTGAGACATATGCCATTATTTCCTGATGTGTTAGGGCAGACTAACTTTTTTTGCTTTTTGGAAACCCCTTCATGAAACTAGGCACCATCACTTGGATAACAAGAAACACTGCCAAGTTTTGAGACATCTTCAACCAAATCCTGATGATTTATGTTCCCCCTCTTTGCTTCTAACAAATCTATTGTTTGGAATATTGTCTTAAAATGAACACTAAAATTTAGATATCAGCTAAAACCACTAGGGAATTTTGAATCCTCTATCATAATGTCCCAATAAAATAAAGCTGCTACAGCCATAATAAGAATTTTGTTTTGTTGTTATATATTCAATGCCATTTTGGACAAACCATGGGATGCTCATGAATCTTTGCTTAAATTGTGGGCCTTGTCTTAAGCTGCATAATACTATACTGATTACTGTTTATAGAGGACTTTACAACAAGTCTATATCAAAGAATGGCACAACCTTCTTCCATATCTCAGTCAGTGCTCATGTCCCTCAGTAATATAATACTGAAAACTTAACTGGAAATCAATCAATCAATCAGAACTTCCATTATCCATGTTTGCAGAAGTAGTTACCACAATATAAGAAAGTAGTGTAAGATAATTCATTTATTTACATTTCCCCACTCTCTTTCCATCCAACTGATACCTAATGCTACTTTCAAGGAACAATTTCTTGTATGTCTACTGAGAAACAAGTTCCACTGTGTTCAGTGAAAATTATTCCTTAGTAGGAATGCATGGGGTTGCATCCATTGGACATAGAATCAAATAGTAGGAAGAGGCCTCATGGGCCATTTTGTATAAATCCCTGCTCAGTTCAGGATCTCCAGCTAAAGCATCCCTAGCTGGCAGCTGTCTAGACTCTTTTTGTAGACAAGGAGCTGTTGCAAACCGACCCAAAGGGCTGGCCTGCGGGTAGAGTTGGAGCTGGGCAGCCGCATGCTGGCCCCCCAAACCCACTCTAACACCGTCCTGATGCTGCATGGCCGTACACATGGTGCACGGTGTCAGGATGCTCTTCTGGCGCAGCTTTTAAACATGCTGCACCGAAAGGGTGCTGAATAGCCACAGCACTAGCTCTTGGGGTGGCCCCTAAAAGGAGCGGCATTTTGCCGTTCTTTTCAGGGTGGCAAAAGAGAAGATTGGGGCAGTGGTATGGGGTTGCCGCAGCCCCGATCTGCTGCTTCCCGGGGCAACTCTCTGCCACTCCAAATTCCCAATCTGCATAAGTCCAAGGAGACCCTGCCCCCTCTTTAGTTGATTGGTTCCATTGCTGAATTACTTTTACTGTCAAGAAGTTGCTTCTATCATTCAATCAAAATCTTTTTGCTGTAACTTCAAACCATTAGGCCTGGTCTTACCCTCTACAGCAGCAGAGAACAGGCCTATCCCCTCTTCTCTGTGACAGCTCTTGAGATATTTAGAGAGTGTGATCTTGTCACTTATCTTCACCAACCTGATCATGCCCAGCTCCTTCAACCTCTATGTTTTATTCTCTATAACTTTTATTATCTTTGTTGCCCTCATCTGGACCTGCTCCAACAAGAGGCATCACTATAGAATAGAATATTTATTCCAGTCATAAATCAACACAAGGGACATCATCATTACTAAAGATTTTGTATGGTTTGGTATGGGAGGAGTTCAGTGGGATGGGTGACACCATGAGTTACCACACCAGGTGACATCAACACTAGTGACACCACTGGCTCCAACTTGTCTGCATCCTTGTCAGTTCTGGTGCTCAAAACTGAGTATAGTACTCCAGATGAGGCCTGACCAGCACAGAAACAGAATATAGATATAGTTGGATAATAATAATAATAATAATAATAATAATAATAATAATAATTTATACCCCACCCCTCTGTCAACAATTGGGGCAGCTAACAACAGTTAAAAGTTCCATACAGTATGTATAATACACAACCCAATACACTACCTCCCCTTAAAAATTATTAAACTGATAATATGTTAAAACATCATAATAAAAAATATAAATAAATTATATTCTAAATTAACAATAAACTAAAAAACAAGCCAATACGGATTATCACAAGCAGAGAAGCGGCTACATCCAAGGAGGGAGAAGGCAGTATGGGGGAAGTCCTGAGGCTGGGAAATCTAATCAAGAAAGGCCTGCCAGAAGAGATTCATCTTAACAGCTTTTTAAAAGCTGTTCAAGGTCTTAATTTGATGGATCTCATCTGGCAGGCCATTCCATAGTCTGGGAGCAGATGCTGAGAAGGCCTTCTGGGAGGTTAAAGACAGCCTAGTTTTTATAGGCTGCAGCAAATTCCTCCCAGACGACCTGAGTCTATTATTTCCCTCAACTTGAAAACTATGCTTCTATTGATGCAGGCTAAAATAGCATTTGCCTTCTTTGCTGTAGCATCACTTTGCCGGATGATGTCCAATTTGTGATCTAAGGGGGGTTGCAGACTGCCAGAAATAGTGCAAATTGAGTCCACTTTTAGGGTTAGGGTTAGGGTTAGTGAATCATGGGAACTGTATTTTATTGTGGCACCAGAGCTCTCTGGCAGAGAAGGCTCATTGTCTCAGAAAAAAACACAATTCCCATGATTCCGTAGCACTAACCCTAACCCTAAAAGTGGACTCAATTTGCACTATTTCTGACAGTCTGCAACTCCCCTAAAATAACCCCAAGGTTCTTTTTACTTGTATTACTGCTGAACCAAATATCTAGCAATCTGGAAACATGTGGTAAAGCTATACCTATGCATGATAATTTTATAGCCCAAATGTAGCATTTTGGTTTTGTTGAATTTCATTTTAATAATGTCAGTTCAGTTTTATAATTTGTCTAGGCCTTTTTGAATACTATTCCTATCTCCAATAGTGATCACAACTCCTGTTCTGTTGGGTTCTGCTACTATCTTTTTCTGTGTTTTTAATAAAGAAACATTTTATGCTGCAAAATCAGCTTGTCCTAAACTTGACCTCTTCCCATTCTACCTCATTCTTACTTGGAGTCACTCAGTTTTAAAAACTTCATCCTGTAAAATCCTGCAGAGAGTTAGTGACTGGAGAAGCTTCCCCCTGCAACCAGTAAGCCCAGTGCACTGCTCTTAACACAAAGGAGGACTTCCCTGCTGCTCCCTGCTGCATGAAGGAAGAGGGAGAGGAGAGTCCAGGGAACAAGCTGCATTGAACACATTGGTGTTATAATGAAAATAATATTCAAGTGAACATGTTATATATGGTAATGATAATAAAAAATAAGGTATATTGTATACCATAGATTGGGAGTCTTCTATTTTACTATCCATTTTCCTTTGTCTTAAATGTCAGTCTGATGTACAGTTGATGAAACCCTTTCCCAAATGGAAAGTGAAGTGATTTGAAGGTGGTGGTGGTGGGGATAGAGGTTTCATGTTCATATGCCAGTCTTGTACTGAAGGTAAAGGTGCAGGACCACTGAGGAAAGTGGCAGTCTGAAATCTGTTCCAATATTATTTTGTATGTTAGATAGATGAGAGAGAAAGAGGTTAAAAATCCATACAACAAAACAGTTACTTTGGCTGTAGTCACATGTTTATTAACAAGAGATGCAATCCTTTGCCAATTTATTTCTTAAAGGAAGTAACAAGTAATGTTAGTAATTTTGTTCCTGGTGTGAGAAAGGCTTTGAAAACTGCACCATTTTGAAAGACTATTCAGAGTTTTGGGCTTATCCTGCACAAAATTTGCAATTGAGTGTGTTGCCCCCCCTCACAAAAAACAACAATGGGATTATACTGTTTTCTTTGTATAAAATACTATATATTTTATTCTGCACGCAACAAAAAGACAGAAAAGTTGTACAGTGAGATTGTCTTCAATCCAGGATTCTTCCTGTCAGGGTCCCCAAATAGTCAAAAAATATGGGGTCAAAAGCTTTCATGGCCAACATCCATAGGGAATACTTTCCCACACGTGTGTTGAATGAAATACAAGATGTTATTTATATGAATGGAAATAATATTTGATTTTTAAAAATTGGCTCCAAATGTATTTCTTGACAGGTTTTTATGGGTTTTTCAGGCTGTGAGGCCATGTTCTAGAAGAATGTATTTCTGACGTTTCGCCTGCATCTGTGGCTGGCATCTTCAGAGAATGGTGGCATGGAGGTGTGTGGGGTATATATCATAGAATCATAGACTCATAGAGTTGGAAGAGACCACAAGGGTCATCCAGTCCAACCCCCTGCCATGCAGGAACTCCGAATCAAAGCATCCCCGACAGATGGCCATCCAGCCTCTGTTTAAAGACCTCCAAGGAAGGAGACTCTACTACTCTCCGAGGGAGTGTGTTCCACTGTCGAACCACCCTTACTGTCAGGAAGTTCCTCCTAATGTTGAGGTGGAATCTCTTTTCTTGCAGCTTGCATCCATTGTTTCGGGTCCTAGTCTCTGGAGCAGCAGAAAACAAGCTTGTTCCCTCCTCGATATGACATCCCTTCAAATATTTAAACACGGCTATCATATCACCTCTCAGCCTTCTCTTCTCCAGGCTAAACATCCCCAGCTCCCTAAGTCGTTCCTCATAGGGCTTGCTTTCCAGACCCTTCACCATTTTAGTTGCCCTCCTTTGGACACGCTCCAGTTTCTCCACATCCTTTTTGAATTGTGGTGCCCAGAACTGGACACAGTATTCCAGGTGAGGCCGGACCAAAGCAGAATAGAGTGGCACTATTACTTCTCTTGATCTAGACACTATACTTCTACTGATGCAGCCTAAAATTGCATTGGCCTTTTTAGCTGCTGCATCGCACTGTTGACTCATGTTCAACTTGTGGTCCACCTGGATTCCTAGATCCCTTTCACAGGTAGTCTCATTCAGCCAGGTGTCCCCCATCGTATATCTGTACTTTTCGTTTTTCCGCCCTAAGTGCAGTACCTTACATTTCTCTGTGTTGAATTTCATTTTGTTAGCTTTGGCCCAACTTTCTAGTCTGTTCAAGTCATTTTGAATTTTGATCCTGTCCTCTGGGGTATTAGCTACTCCTCCTAATTTGGTGTCGTCTGCAAATTTGATAACTATGCCCCCAATACCGTCATCCAAGTCATTAATAAAGATATTGAATAGCACTGGGCCCAGGACAGAGCCCTGTGGCACCCCACTGGTCACTTCTTTCCAAGTTGAAAAGGAGCCATTGTTGAGCACCCTTTGCGTTCGACCAGTTAACCAATTACAAATCCATGTAACAGTTACTTTGTCTAGCCCACATTTTACCAACTTGCTTGCAAGAATGTCATGGGGAACCTTGTCAAAGGCCTTACTGAAATCAAGATATACTATATCCACAGCATTCCCTTCATCTACCAAGCTGGTAATTTTATCAAAAAAAGAGATCAGATTTGTCTGGCATGACCTGTTCCTCTGAAACCCATGTTGACTTTTTGTGATTATGAAATTATCTTCCAGATGTTCACAGACTCTCTGTTTAATGATCTGCTCCAGAATCTTTCCGGGTATTGATGTCAGACTAACTGGACGATAATTGTTGGGATCCTCTTTTTTCCCCTTTTTGAAGATGGGGACAACATTTGCCCTCCTCCAGTCCGCTGGGACCTCTCCTGTTTTCCAGGAATTCTCAAAGATTATTGCCAATGGTTCTGATATTACATTTGCCAGTTCTTTTAATACCCTTGGATGTAATTCATCTGGTCCTGGAGACTTATATTCATCTAGATTAACCAGATGTTTCTGTACTATCTCTTTACTTATTCTGTGCTGAAATTCTCCTATTCTGTCCTCTGCTCCATTATCCTCAAGTTGAGCACCCTTTGCCTTTTCTGAGAAGACTGAAGCAAAGAAGGTGTTGAGTAATTCTGCCTTTTCTCTGTCCCCTGTTAACTTTTTGCCATCTTCTCCACACAGTGGCCCTACCATTTCCTTCTTTTTCCTTTTGCTACTGACATACCCCCAAAAGCCCTTTTTATTGTTCTTAACCTCTCCAGCAAGCCTGATTTCATTCTGCGCTTTAGCTTTTCTGACTTTACCCCTACACGTGCTAGCTATTTCTTTGAATTCCTCTTTGGTGATTTCCCCATTTTTCCATTTCTTATACATGTTCCGTTTAAAACATAGTTCAGTTGCAAGTTCCTTAGGCATCCATCCTGGTTTCTTGAGACACCTCCCATTCTTCCTCCTCGTTGGCACGGTTTGAAATTGTGCCTTCAGTATCTCCCTTTTGAGAAACTCCCATCCGTCTTGAACTCCCTTCTCTTTTAGTATTCCTGTCCATGGGATCACCCTCAATATTTCTCTAAGTTTAGTAAAATCAGCTTTCCTAAAGTCTAGAATGCGTGTCTGACTATGCCTGGCTTCTCCTTTCCACTGTATAATAAACTCCAGGAGGACATGATCACTCCCGCCTAAGGATCCAACCACTTGCACCCCATTAACTAGGTCTTCCCTGTTAGTTAGGATCAGATCCAAAATAGCTGACTCCCTCGTTGCCTCTTCCACCTTTTGAACAATGAAATTGTCTTCGAGGCAAGTGAGGAATTTGCTAGACCTTGAGGATTTTGCCGAGTTTGACTTCCAGCAAATATCTGGATAGTTGAAGTCACCCATCACTACTATATTTCTCCTTTCTGAGTGTGTGGTCATCTGTTCTAGAAAGGCTTCATCCAATTCTTCTGCTTGAGTTGGGGGTCTGTAGTAGACTCCCACACTAACATCCCTGTTGTTTCCTTCCCCTTTAATTTTTATCCAGATGCTCTCCACTTGGCTTCCAGGATTGATGTCCTGGATTTCTTCACTGGTGTAAATATCCCTGACATATAATGCTATTCCTCCTCCTTTCCTGTTTGTCCTGTTTCTCTTGAAAAGGTTATACCCCTTTATTTCTACATTCCAGTCATGAGACTCATCCCACCAGGTTTCAGTGATGCCTATTATATCATATTTGCTTTGTTGTGCTAGGAGTTCAAGTTCATCTTGCTTATTTCCCATGCTCTGTGCATTATGTAGAGACATCTAAGACCATGTGTCCCCTTTACTTGCTGCCTGTGCACATTTTTTTGCCTCCCACTGTTGGGTCCCTGTACTGTTTGCCTTGTTTCCTCTATGACAGTTTGACTATTTTCTCCAGTCCTTTTGTCTTCCAGGACGTTGTCTCCCTTCCCTACACAGTTCAGTTTAAAGCCCTCCTGATCAAATTCTTCAGACCGTTGACAAAAACATTTCTTCCAACTGGTGTGAGATGCAGCCCATCCCTTGCCAGGAGTCCGCCCTCATGGAACCGCAGCCCATGATCCAAGAATCCAAATCGTTCTCGACGACACCATCTGCGGAGCCAATTGTTGACATCTGCTATCTTCCTCTCTCTTCCTGGACCATGCCCCTGAACTGGCAGAAGAGACGAGATGACAATCTGTGCTTCCATTTCTTTCAGCTTCTTTCCTAGAGCCTCGTAATCCCCGTAATATATATTGAGGACTGGGATTCAAACTTTGTTTACTTTCAAGGTTTCTTCTTTCCTGTTGAAATTGTCCAGGTGTTTGTGGATTTCAGTGGCTTCCCTGTGCATTCTGACCTGATAGTTGTTGGCATGGTCCAGAATTTCAGTGTTTTCAAATAGCATTTTGTGCCCAGGTTATAACGTGTTCTGCTACTGCTGATTTTTCAGGCTGGCCCAGTCTGCAATGTCTCTCATGTTCCTTGGTTCACATTTGAACACTGTGTTTTGTGGTCCCCATGTAGACTTGTCCACAGCTGTGGACACATTATGTGGTAAACTCCTGCAGCTGTGAGAGGGTGTCTCTAATCCTTCACCGAGTGCAGCATTTCCTGGATTTTCTTGGTTGGTCTGTATATCATTTGGAGGCTGTGTTTCCTCATCAGTTTCCCTATTCTGTATGTGACTCCTTTGATATATGATAAAAATACTTTCCCTTTGGGTGATTGTTTTTCTTCACTCCTTCACATACAGAAAACCTACACACATGGACAGATGCCTACACAAGAACTCCAATCATCACCCAGGACAAAAAAGAAGCACAATAAAAACAGACTGCACAAAAAGGATCTGTGAACCCACTGCCTGGGAGATATACTGAAGCACCTGAACTGGGTTCTCAGGGCCAGGCCCTGAAAAAAAAACACAAGAGTGAAGAAAAACAACCACACAAAGAGAAGGTATTTTTACCATACATCAAACCAACCAAGGGTCACACAGTATGTATACCCCACACTCCCCCATGCCACCATTTTCCTAAGATGCCAGCCACAGGTGCAGGTGAAACATCAGGAATACATTCTTCTAGAACCCAGCCTCACAGCCCCCCAAAACCACAAATATCTAAGTCAAGAAATACATTTGTGGCCATTTTTTAAAAAATCTAATATTATTTCCATTCATATAATTAGCATCATGCATTTAATTCAACACACATGTCGGAAAGTATTCAAATAGCAACTTTATTTATTCACTGGTTTATTTACTCACAAGTTTGAGGATTTCAGACTGAATTCAATTTGTGAATTTTACAGAGCTCTCTACAACTCTAGTTCCCACCCTGACTACAATGGCATAGTGAAGAAGTAAAAGACAGCAATACTATATTGAAGTATAAATAAGTAATAATGTTAATGTTAAAGGGAGAGAATGACAATTACAGTCCAGCCTTTTGCACTTAGCATACATAGCCTATGGCACTGCAGAATTCATTGGAGTATGAAGGATAAAATTGCATTTTAAAGTTGCTGTTCTTTGCTTATAATTTAGGTGGCATTCATATATACTTTAAATAAAGCTGAAGATGGAAGTGCAAATGGATGAGTTATAGATGTGCCATCACAGGCAATAATTACTGAATTACAGTAATACTAAAACTGACACTACTTTTAAAATAACACACTATAATGGGGGGGGGGGAATACAGTCTTCTCTGCAGAGAAAGCTTAGATGATATAAATGGCAGAAATATGTTCTTGAGAAAGCCTCGTTCACTCCAATCGGGATTCCATGGGAAAATGTCCCAGAATATTGTACCCAAAGGCCTTTTAAAGCTATAAATATCTGCCACTTAGATGACAGTTGCTCAAAAAGGCCACACACTATTTAAGGTAGTGATTATAGAGAGAGATGGGGTGGATGGGGAAGATATACCCTCATCAGTGCACAGGGGGAGGCGGCTGATGCTACCTATGGAGCAGCAATACAAGTGGTGTCAGGTAATGGAAGGTATGGTGTGAACAAGGTGAAATACTATCATAAAAGAAGGTGAGACCGATGTTTGAAATCCATCTTGCCTTCCATTCATCCTGCTACCCCAAAAGATCTGGAGAGCATGCCAAACCATCCACTGAATCTTTCCTTGCTTTTGTGCAATGCCAGGTCAGTTAAAAATAAGACTCACATCATTCACAATCTATTGATGGATGAAGCAGCCGACCTGGCATGTTTTATGGAGACCTGGCTGGGAGATGACAACTCTGTAACTTGGGCACAGGTCCTACCAGCTGGGTACTCCATTAATGAGCAGGTAAAGGGACATGGACAAGGGGGGGTGGGGTGGTCATGGTCCACAAAAGTAATCTTACTTTGGCCAGGATATCTGTCTGGAAAACACTCCACATTGAGTGTATTTACCTAAGCCTAAAGACTAGGGATAGTCTGGGGATTCTGTTAGTATACCGTCCACCCCGTTGTCTAACAGACTTCCTAGCTGAGCTGACACAACTGGTCTCAGAGCTGGTGTTGGAGTCACCTAGGCTTCTAGTCCTGGGTGACCTCAACATTCCGCTTGAGGCTGGTTTAACAAATTTAACTGGTGCAGCTCGGGAGTTCATGTTTCCATGACAAACATAGGCCTAACCCAATTAGTCTCTGGGCCCGCACACTGTGCAGGACATACTCTCAATGCGGTCTTTTCTTTGGAGCAGGCGTATCCATGGGCGGCGATAGTTAGTATCTCCGCATTGTCATGGATGGATCATTTCCAGGTCAGGGTTGGACTGAAGACCACTATTCTCCCTATTGGGGGTGGAGGATCCATTAGAATGGTCCGTCCTCAAAGGCTGATGGAACCCATTAGGTTCCAGGAAACCCTAGAGGATTTAATGCTTGGTAATGCTGGTGATTCTGTCAAAGCCTTGGTTAATACCTGGAACAATGATCTTAACAGGGCTATTGACACTATCACTCCTAAGCGTCCTTTTCAACCTGCTTCAAACCGTAAGCCTTGGTATGTGAAGATCTTAGGAGAATTAAGTGGGCTGGACAATGACTAGAGCACCCCTGGTCATAGGGATTTTCTTTATTCCTATAGAGTGACAATAGATGCAACTAAGAAGTCTTTCTAGTCTGCATGTATTGCATCTGCAAAGTCTCATCCAGCAGAGCTGTTCAGGGTGGTAAGGGGTCTAATGCAAATTCCCCCCATCCAGAATCCTTTACTAGAACCAACGAAAGCCTGTTGTGATGCTTTAAATAACCATTTCACGGATAAAATCTCTCAGATAAGAGCCGACTTGGATACCGGCATTACTGCAGAAGTGACAGGAGAGGTATCCAGCGACTCCATGAATGTCATACTGGATCAATTTGAGTCTGTCAGTACTGAGGATGTGGACAAACTCCTTGGTAGTGTGAAAAAGATGACCTGCTGTCTTGATCTCTGCCTGTCTTGGCTGGTCGTCCGAGGGGGAGATGCAACTAAGGCACTATTAAGGCACATAATCAATGCATCTTTTAGGGAAGGCTGATTTCCATCTAGTTTAAAAGAGGCAGTGGTTAAACCACTTTTTAAAAAGCCTTCCCTAGATCCCCTGGACAAAAACAACTACAGGCCAGTCTCACTTTTGCCATTCTTGAGCAAGGTGATTAAGAGAGCAGTCACCATTCAACTCCAAGCAGTCTTGGAGGAAACTGATTATCTAGATCAGGGGTAGGCAACCTTTCCCCTTTAAGGGCCAAGGGACTTCAGCTCCCAGAAGCCTCAGCCATGTTGGCCAATAGTCCCATGTTGGCCAATAGCTCCTGGGATTCTGGGAGCTGAAGTCCCTTGGCCCTTAAAGGGGAAAGGTTGCCTACCCCTGATCTAGATCCATTTCAATCTGGATTTAGGGCAGGAAATGAAGTTGAGACTGCTATGGTTGCCTTAGTCGATGATCTTCATCTGGGCATTGACAGGGGAAGTGTGACCCTGTTGGTGCTCTTGGACCTCTCAGCAGCTTTCAATACCATCGACCATGGTATCCTTCTGGAACGCCTGGGAGAGTTGGGAATTGGGGGCACTGCACTGCAGTGGTTCCGTTCCTATCTCTCAGGCAGACTCCAGATGGTGAGACAGCTGCTCTTCTAAAAGAGAACTAAAATCTGGCATCTCTCAGGGTGCCATCTTGTCTCCTATGTTATTTAATATTTACAGGAAGCCGCTGGGTGAGATCACCATCCAGAGATATGGGATGGTGTTGACACCCAGTATGCTGATGACACCCAGATATGTTTCTCTATGTCTTGGACTGCTGCAGTGACAAAGGATGGCATCTTTCCTCTGAAGGAATGTCTTAAGGTGGTAATGGACTGGATGAGGGAAAACAGATTCAAACTGAATCCAGATAAGATGGAGGTACTTGCTATAGGAATGGAGATTATGGAAATATGTCAACTAGTTCTGGATGGGGTCAGACTTCCCCTGAAGGATTGTGTTTGCAGCTTGGGGGTGCTCCTGGACTCATCTCTCCAGTTGACACCTCAGATAGACATGATGGTCAGGAGTGCCTGTTATCAGCTTTAGCTGATACACCAGCTGTGACCTAGAAACAGTGGTACATGCACTGGTAAGCTATTGACTTGACTTCTGCAATGCGCTCTACATGGGGCTACCCTTGTGCCAAGTTTGGAAACTTCAATTAGTGCAAAATATGGGAGCTAGGCTGGTTGCAGGTACATCTAGAGCCGACCATATAACACCTGTTTTAAAATCTCTCCATTGTTTGCCAATTACTTTCCAGGCACGGTACAAGGTGTTGGTTATAACCTTTAAAGCCCTACATGGCCTAGGTCCAAACTGCTTGTGGGAGTGCCTTCCTCCATATAATCCACCCCGCACACTTAGATCCTCTGGGAAGAAGCAGTCTAAGAAGACCAGATTGGCTGCGGTAACCCAGAGGGCCTTTTCATCTGCCACTCCTGGGTTATGGAACAGCCTGCCGGAGGAGATCCATCTAGAAGCCTTTAAAAAGGCTGTTAAGACAGATCTCTAGATACCACTCTAGAAGCCTTTAAAAAGGCTGTTAAGACAGATCTCTTCTGGCAAGCCTTTCCACTGATATTGACATCCCCCATCTACCACAAAAAAGATAGATGTCTCACCTCTAACTACCTCTAATTTTAGCTAATTTGCTATTTCTTTGGCTTTTAATTAGTATTTTATATTGCTATTCATTTTATATTGTTATTGTTTTTAGCTTGCTTCTTTTTTCTTTTTTATGATTGGGAGGGGGGTTGGGGTATCTGGTTTTAATTGTATATTGGATTTTATTGTTATTCCTATTTGTTGTAACCCATCTCGATCTGCAGGGAAAGGTGGGCTATAAATAAAATGTATTATTATTATTATTATTATTATTATTATTATTATTATTCTACATAATAGGTAGGCATGGACAGACCAGATTAGTTTCCATCCATTACACATTTTCATGTGTGCATCCACACATCCCTTCTCTTATAGTATGCTGTCAGGGCACAAGTATGAACTCAGACATGGTCTAAGCATACACATGTCAAAGAGATGTTTTAAATTTGATAGCACTGTGTTGAAGGGTGGATCTACACTGGCCCTAATACTGTGGGCTAATACCAGAGTATTCTGGTCCCAAAGGTGTCCCCTAATACCCCTATTAGCTGGGTACTCTGGAGTGATGCTAGCTGGCTGTCTACGCATGTATCCCACTGTGATGTCCAGTGGCACTACCACTGGAGTAAACCAGTCTCTCTAAGATCAGAAAAAGGTGCCCAGCATCAATCACATATCTGGGTTCCTCATTCAGACCTCTGGGTGGCACAGTGGGCTACATTGTAAACAGCTGCTTGGGATCACTATCAAGGGCTCTGGATTTTCCTAGAAGACCTGCAGCAAAAGGTGATTTTTTTATAAAATGGTTTTAAGGGTGGTAGAGGGTGGGTTCCATGCTGAACTGGCCATACATCATCTGGACAGATCTCACTGGAAAGACTGGGCCCTTCATCATCTGAACAGATTGTCATGGGAACAGGCAGAAACAGGGATGAGACACTAACATGGGCTTTTTACTGTGCAGAAAAGTTTTAGTGGAGTAGCGTGCTTGTAGATCCAGCTCTACCAGGGAACAAAAATCCAAACTTGTAAAAGTTGAGCTTTTGTTTTTATTGTTGAAAAAATAATAACAACAAGCAAAGTAAAATACAGTCCACTATAGGATCACATCTTGCTGATGTGGCTAAACAAGAATAAAACTACAGATCCATGTTTCCAGATCCTTAGGCTACATTGTAAAGCAATATAAACATATTATAGATCCATTGCGAGAAGTAAAGAGAAGAAGAGAGAAATCCAAAGGAAGCAAATAATAATATCAATGCCAAACACAGAGTTTCTCAGTCCAGCCCCTCTCCACCTTTTTGGGTGTTAACCTTCAAGTTGATTGGATGTTCTGTATGTGATGTTTGTTAACCCAGCCTCTTGTTGTTCATCATCCACCACGTGATCTACTTTCCCATGCTAGCTTTTATTATTGTTATTATTATGTAAACAAGTCTGCTTTCCCAGCTAGAATCTTCTATTGTTATGTCTCTCTGGCCATCTGGACTGAGTTGTTTGTGCTTTGCCTAGATGCTGTTCTCAAGTGAAAAATTACAGACACACACAGCTCTACATTTCACCTTTGACTGCATAGCTCATCTATATTCTGACAATTATTGTCTCATTAATGGTTAACAATAAAAAATACAAATAATTGGCTATGAAAACATAGTTGCTTTATGATGGGAAAACATCATCTCAAAGAACCAATTCACAAGGTAGAGAAGGTCAGACATGTAGGGCTATAGAGGACTAGAATCAGACTTCAAAAGCTAATATGATTTGAATTTCAGAAACTGCTATGAGGAAAAAGGAGGGGGGATTAAAAGTGGTTGCAATAAAGATTTTCCCCTAAAGTATAGACACATCCCAAAGAGACACTAGGTGGGAGAACTGAGGAAATTATTTTTGAAGGCAAGGAGATATTTCAGATAAACCAGGAATTTCAGCCTTTAGTTATTTTATCATAAACTGTCTTTTATTTTATATCCATCTTTCTGTCAGAATGGGACCCAAGGTGGCACAGAACCCAGATTAAAACAAATTACAGTTAAAAGCAACCATAATAGTAAACAACATTAAAAAGCATTGAGATAAATATAACACTATAACAGATTTAAAACATTTTCAAAGTTTGGTATATGGATAAAAGTACAGCACTTCCCAGTAAAAGATTCTCACACATCAACCATTTAACAGCCAAGAGCCTGTCTAAATCAAATGCCAGTGACTTCCAGTACAGGGAGTATAGTGTGGAGTCCAGTCTAGGCTCCAATGGGAAGAAGATTCACATTTTATGAACGCTGAATGTGAAAGCTCTTTCATATGTCTTCTCCAAACCCACAGTTAGGGTATGGGGATGAACAGAAAACTGTCCCACAAGGATCTCCAAATCTGAGCTAAATCAGAAGAAGGTATATGGTGTTTCATGTAGTGGAACCAATCTGTAGAGAACTCTAGAGCCCTGGAAACAGATCTACAGCTAGTGAAGCTGTTGTAACAGAGGAGTTACATGTTTCCCATAAAGGGGCAGCATCTATACTGTAGAAATAAACCAGGTTGAAATTACTTTAACTGCCATGACTCAGTGTTGTGGAATTCTGGGAATTATAGTTTGTTATGAGACCAGAATTCTCTGACAGAGAAGGCTAAATGTCTCACAGAACTACAATTCTTAGAATTTCATAGCACTGAGCCATGACAATTAGAGTGGTGTCAAACTAGATTATTTCTGCAGAGTAGATGCAGCCCTAGGTAGTCAGTGATTTCAGCAATATTCTAGAAAGAGACATGCAGGAGCAGGAGAGAGGAGGCTTATGAAAGAGAGGGAGGTAACAAGCAGATCTGGTTCAGTATCAATTTAGCTTTTGTAGTACAGGTCCTTTTATATGGATTTGGAATGGAGAAAAAATGTTTCCAGTTCAGGCAAGTCTCCTAAGACAAAAGAATCAAGAGGGTACCTGAATGCTCAGCTAGTTTTCCTGAGAGAAATTATTGGGCACTTGACTTAATATAAATGTAGGTAGTAAAGTCTGAGTCAATCACTATACCAGGAGCAGAAATTGCATACTATTGATTTAACAATCATTTACTTAAGCGGAATCTCCCTACCAAAATGGTTGTTGCTAGATGCAGGATGTTCAGCTTTAGTTAAAGCTCTCAGTCTGAGGTATTCATGCTTAATACACACCTGATTGCTCTCTACATGCTGGAAATATTCGATATTGAATAGTTAATATGATTAAAAAGGATTACTTATATTTCTGTCATTTTTCCTGGGTGCTCTCTGGGTAACCATAGAAAGTTCATTGCAACTATAGATTTAACCCTTCTGTGTTCTGGGCAGAATAAGATTTTAGTTCAAGTTGCAATTGTTATGTAGAATATGTGCACATATCCAAGTCTTGGTAGGTGTCTTCTACAAATGTAGGCAACCAGGAACAGTTTTGCTCTATTTCTACATCAAAAATAGAACTTTAGAAGTGGGGGGTGGGGAGAAATAATGTAAGAAAAGTGGAATGTGGATAGTTGGGAAGAAGCAGTTACAAGACATGACATCCTTAGAGAGAATGCCCAGACATTTCCCCAAGCAATTGGGTAATGTGGAGGAGCCCTGAGGTAAATTGACTGCCCTTTCCACTAGGGATGCAATTCTTCATTCTTTTTTCAAATAAAGCAAACAGTGATTTTGGCAATTTTCCTCCTACTGTGAGAAAGTCTTTGAAAAGTGTAGTTTTTGAAGACGATTTGCAGTTCATTATTTTTTTTTCTGTACAAAATTCACAGTTTGCTTTTTTTTTTCAAATACATCAGGTTTTTCTGCATAGGAAACAGATAATAATATTTCTGCATTTTAAAAAAATGTTTGTTCAGAAAATCCATGTGCAAATTTTATGCAGAAGATGTCCTGAATGCAGAGATTCTCATCACTCCTAAATTCTTCCCACCAGGGTTTTTCAATGCTCAGGAACACATACTCCAACCAGTTTTCAAAATATAGTCTTCCTCCTTATTTAATCTCAAAATGGTTAGGTTTCAGTGCTGCTCTTTAGTTTTTAGCATCCTTTAATCCTGTACTGTATAAAGAGAAAATGTTAAATCAATTAAAGGGCTAAGGGCCTAGGAATCTTACTGCATATTTAATAATAAGAACATAAATAAGTGTCATTTTTCATAGCCTGTGAGAATGGAAGCAGTATGTTTGGATATTCTATGTGCACTTCAGCTGCATTCCAGCCAGAAGATCATCAGGCACAGTTCCCAGTCTAAATTCTGTAGGTAGTGGTAGTGATCATATTTATTTGCCTGTCACTCAGTGATCACTACTACTACTACTACTACTAAAAAGGGAGACAAATAAAAGACATATGGTCAGTTATAACAATATTGGAAGATAATAAAGTTGTACAACTCAGTGTGACAACACTTGATCCTACTGAATCTGTTCTTCTATTGTTCTTCTAATTAATTGTTATGCATGCTTAAGCACAATTAGACCTTTCTAGGGAGGTGAAAATTGAGCAAAAAGTGTAAGTGAACATGACTAACTCTGGTGACATACCTTCCAGTTCATTTTATTCTAGCCATCACTGGGTGTTGTAAACCACTAAGAATCATACCTCTACATTGCAGGGCTTTCATAAGCCACTTTTTAACACTACTGAAGTCCTTGGGGTAAGGCAGTGGAGAAATAAAATCCAATATTTCATTTAAAACAAAAACAAAACAAAAAGCACATGACTCATGAAACTTAGTCCTCTGAGCAACTGACATTTATGATAGATATTTTTATACAAATTTTCTATTATTGTAAAGTGTTTCCTCCCCATAAATAACATGTTTATCTGATATTACTACCAAAACTTTGGGACAAATGTCATTGCCATTTTATGTAGTTTTTATTCTTCTTTTTTCCACTTTATAAATCAATCTTATTTTAAAATAATATGTACTGCAAATAAAGGACATTACGTTTTACCCTCTCATCTGCTTTTAGTGGAGACCACTTCTTTCCATTAATACTTCTTTAAAAGTAGCTTGTGCCATTGAGAGTTTGACTTGAAATACTTCATTTAAAATTCCATCTTTTTATATATGAAAACTAAGATGTTGTTTTCCAGCATGGCTGCATAGTCTTCTATCAGCACTCTTAACATTGAAATATTGTATGTGTCTTAACTGACTCCCTTTTTAAAAAAATGACCTCTTATCCATACCCGTGGGAAGATCTGGGGAATCTGAAGCGTACAAGCATTAGAAATTCAGCCCATTACTTTCAATATTGCTTTTCAGAGGTGAACATTAATATCCTGTGAATAAAATAAATGAAGTCCCTTATTCTTCAGTTCAATACTTAATGCTGTTTTTAAAAAATTAAATAACTTTCATACATGTGGTTTTGCTGCACTTACATAAATACCAACTCCAGTGGAGGCATAGTATATCAATCTAAATGAGAAAACATAAAAGTTACCTTTAATGTTATGAACATTACTAAACAAGAAAGATTGTTCATGGTTCCTTTAAAGAGTCATGAATTTTAATCTATATCTCCATATCAGTAAAGAGAAATTATAGAATGGATAAATCCATGCAGTCTTTTATCAGGGGTGAAAAGGAGCAATGTTAGATGGCCATACATCTTTGAAAGTTGCTGGCAATCTCATTAGTGTGCCGTGATATCCATTATATAGAACATCATAAAGATGAAAGCTATTAAATGAGAAAGTCATTCCAAATTCTATCAGAGAAAAGCAACTATGATTTATTATTCAAATTGATATAAGTACAATGAAGGGTAAGCCAACTGATGATGTAGAAGGAGGAGGAATAGAAGGAACTAAACCAGAACTCAAAAAGTTAGCTTGATTTACAAGATCACTGGTGCCACGGTCCAAGTGTCTCTATATCAATTAGCACAGTGGCTGTGTCGATTTGGAAAGAGCCATCCCAGTAGTATGCTCCTTTGCCACCAGTCCAACTACCCATGAGTTATCATAATTCAATATTATAGCAATTTTTGTGACCACTTTAACATTCAGTCCTTAATTTGTTCATCTTCCATTCCAAATCTCAGCAATAATTTATACATTATAATTTATACAGAACTGGGATGCAATAATTTATACATGGTTGTTTTGCCAAGCAAATGTTAATCATTTGTACAAAATTGTTCCTCAAATTTTGTTTTCTTGCTTTTAAATCTATACAACTTTCTTCTATTATATTATACCTTTCCTTTAACTGTCTATGGTGGCACTAGTGAATATCAAAACCTTTAACTCTTCCTTTTACTTAAATCAACTTTACATATTTTTGAGACTGATAAAATGTGCAAAATGGTAAGATATATTTCTTCATTGTATTGACTTGTCAAAGCAATAGCAATAAATGGATGGTCAATCAATCTGTATCTTTGGGTTCTCTCTATCTTTCTGAGCTTATTTTTTCAAAGAAAAAAGATATTTGTTTTGCATGCAGAAATATTCAGAACATTGCAGAAAACATGGGGGGGGGTATTTGGTGTCTCTTTATCACTGGAGGCAGGATTTCTTATGGGGGTTAGAAAACCCTTGACAGGATGTCAAGACAGCCAGTCTCAATCAAAACTGAGATAACTATAAAATTCTCTTTTTCACATTCTTAACAGTTGGTCAACAATACACAAATCTATCATAAATAATGTCTTTCCTTTTTACCATTTCATAATATAATCTCCAAGAGTTTCATTTTTAACCCTTTCATTCACATATCTTCCCTATGGGAGTCTTCTCTCATAAGTACAAATGGAGGATCTTTTCCACTTTCACTAGTAGTGGAAATAATACATGGTTTAAATGAGTTCTATTTAAAAAGCGGTTGGCTACCATCTATGCTGTTGTCTACTGACATTATGCTTCCTGATAGGCTCCTCCTCATCTCTGAAATTAGAGCCACCAAAAATAGCAGGAGAGTCATCACCAGCAGACTACAAATGCATGTATACAAATTTGTTCTTCAGGATGTGATGCATGACATTTGAATAAAATCACTGGTTCAATGGCAAAATATGCTGTTCACGGTGCTGAGAGATGGTATGAAAGTTGACTCTGTGATGCATGACATGTAACAGATTATTCATAAATGTAAGTCATTTCATAAGTGTGTAAACATCCAGAGCTTTGAAGCATCAGTGTTTACCCTAACATGCTAATGCTGTATTGTTGAAGGAAATTGATTTATTATTTCATTTACATCCATTAAGAAGATGTTTCTGGGTCTGAGAGTATGTGATCTGCCCAAGGCAAATCAGTGGGTATCCAAGGCTGAGAGGGTCTCAGGTTTTGTAGTCCAATGTTCAAACCACCACACCATGATGACTCTATTACATTAATTATTATTGAAGTGTTTTTAATCAATATAGTATGGGGATGATGGTTGCAATATTATGGTTCAGAAGAGGTTTGCTATGAGCTTCCCCTGAGGCTGAGAGTGTTTGACTTCCCCAAAGTCAGTCTGTGCGTTTCTCCAGCAGAACTGGGATGCAAACCCTGGTTTCAAAAAAAGTAGTGCAAAACTGAAATGGGTCCTAGAGCAGATCAAGCTGGAAACTTCCCTGGAAGCCAAGATGACCAAACTGAGACTGTTGTACTTTGGACACTTCATGAGACGCGAGGACTCATTGGGAAAAAAACAATAATGCTGGGAAATGTGGAGGGAAGTAGGAAGAGAGGAAGGCTGCATGCCAGATGGATGGACTGTATTAAGTAGGTCATGGGTATGGAGTTGCAGGAATTAAGCAAATTAAATGGAGGACAGAGGGTCTTGGAGATGTCTCATCCATAGGGTTGCCATGAGTTGAGATCAACTTGAGGGCAGTTAACAACAACAAAAATAAATGAGAGAGGTACACAATAAGCATTACCTTCTGAAAATTGTTTCTACCAATTCTGCCAGTAAGTGGTTTTGGATATTCTGGTTCATACATTTCTATAGATTCGATTTGAATTGGCCCCCTGAAGAAGTCTTTAAGAAAATCTTGCATCTGAAATGAGACATATGTCCTTCTTACCATGTGCAAGGAACGCATTGTGTTATAATCCTAATGATCTGCTAAACCAGCTCAAATCCTCCACCCTCTTGGGAAAGAGTTAGTTGGAAAGATCATTTGTATTTTCTCATCCCTACAGTCTTCCTTGTGTGCTAAATTAGAGAACTAGGAGGATGGGAGGCTTAGCTTATTTCACATGTTTACGGTCATGGTGGAAATTATCTTCAACAGTATGTAAGACCACTTTGGGCTCATGTACTCACCAAGGTCATATGAAATTACTATACCAGTTTTATGAACTGATGCTTCTTCATGAAGGGACTAATGAACAGTTATCATAATTTGCGTGTCTGTGTCGATTTGGAAAGAGCCATCCCAGTAGTATGCTCCTTTGCCACCAGTCCAACTACCCATGAGTGGCCAAACCAATCCATACAACCAGTACCTCAATTTGATGTTGACGGGGACACCACAGATTTATTTTATTAACCTGATACAGTTCCAGAAACAAATCTATAGAGGGGCAATAACTTTTACAATGGTGGTCTAAGTCATGATAATACTTTTCTAAATTGTGAAAAGCACCCATCATACTAACTAATGATAATATTGAAAGGGGAAAAGCTGGGGGGGAACACATTGCTAATGTAGGGGACTACACATGGAATTCAAAATCAGGCACCCCAAGAAAGAAGCATGTTTTTCTGGTGATAACACTGTAGTTATTTGTGAATTCAAAGTGAAGTGTGTGCTTTAGATCCTTTTTGATTTGTGACCATAAATTGGACAAGAAATTTGGAATTATTGTCTTTGTTTAAACAGTTGATTGTTACTCAAAGAACATTAACTGCATTTGTATGCTGATGGCAAAAGGCTTTATGGAAATAATTAAGGAGAGGCTTCAATTTTCATTATACCCTTAAGCATCCTCTCTCTGAAATCCAGATTAGATTTAATAGAGCTATTTGCATGAACATTTGATTGATTTGAAGTTTTAAACTTGGAAACAATTAGCATTGCTGAAAGTTATTGACATCCCTGCCAGATCCTCAAAGAACTCCAGAGGAAGGTTTTGGTTAAAAAACATAGGGCAGCAACTTGAAGGGAGGCTTGAGGACTGATCAACACCCTTTCCCCTTTCCCCCTCATTTTTACTGACCTATTGAAATACTGTTAGCACTCTAACAAGACCATTTTGCTGAGCTTTAAAGCTGAATCAATAGTTTTATTAGTGTACTATTCAAAGATTGACTCAACAAGGCAGCTTTAAAGCATTTTCATTGAGCTTATGAATGACTAGACTTTACTGGGTATCAGACATTCTGACAATCAAATGCAAAACAAATGGACAGATTTGATTACAGCATTGTACTAATTTATGATCTATGAACTTGGACAAAGCTATTGTGATTTTCATGGTGCTTGATACCACATCCCCATTTTCCCCAGTTCTAAACAGGTAAACCAATTTGATTGTGCCCATCAGTGTTGGATGGTATATCCTCACTTGGTCCATAAAAGCTCAAGTCTTTGATAAGTTTAGGTCATATTTAACTTAACTTATCTATTTCTATCATCTCATATATTTTAGCTATCCAATCTTGCATTCTTGGAATTTCCACATTTTTCCATGGGCATAAAGGAGTCTTGATGCTGTTATTATGTATAATAAAATCTTTTTATGTTGACATTTTAACTGATCACCAAACAGTCCTAATAGAAAAGCTGTAGTTTAAGAGGGATTTTGCATTTAAGGGTATAAAGGTAAGATAAAGGTATTCCATGTTGACAAGATTGTCAAGTCGTGTCTGACTATAGGGGGCGGCGCTCATCTCCATTACTAAATTGAAGAGCCAGCGTTTGTCTGAGGACTACTCTGTGATCATGTGGATAGCATGATTGCACACAACACTGTTTACCTTCCCACCGAAGTGGTGCCTATTTGTCTATATGCATTTGCATGCTTTTGAACTGCTAGGCTGGCAGAAGCTGGAACTAGTGACAGGAGCTCACCCCATCATGCAGCACTCAGGCCTCAAACTGCCAACCTGCCAATCTTGCAATCAACAGAATCATCATCTTAGCCACTTGAACCACTGTAAAAGCAAGTAACTTCTTGCTTTTTCACACATCCACCAAATATGAGGAAAAAATGATCTTTTTTGCAGTTTACATTTCCAATATAAATTTGCAGTTTGCATGCTCGGTAGGTGTTAGGTACCATTTGCACATCATTTTGTAGAAACTGTCTTTTAAATCATGAAATAGCATAAATTCCGGTCCCTCCTGTCACATTTTCTCCATTTTTCCAATTCAATATTATAGCAATTTTTGTGACCACTTTAACATTCAGTCCTTAATTTGTTCATCTTCCATTCCAAATCTCAGCAATAATTTATACATTATAATTTATACAGAACTGGGATGCAATAATTTATACATGGTTGTTTTGCCAAGCAAATGTTAATCATTTGTACAAAATTGTTCCTCAAATTTTGTTTTCTTGCTTTTAAATCTATACAACTTTCTTCTATTATATTATACCTTTCCTTTAACTGTCTATGGTGGCACTAGTGAATATCAAAACCTTTAACTCTTCCTTTTACTTAAATCAACTTTACATATTTTTGAGACTGATAAAATGTGCAAAATGGTAAGATATATTTCTTCATTGTATTGACTTGTCAAAGCAATAGCAATAAATGGATGGTCAATCAATCTGTATCTTTGGGTTCTCTCTATCTTTCTGAGCTTATTTTTTCAAAGAAAAAAGATATTTGTTTTGCATGCAGAAATATTCAGAACATTGCAGAAAACATGGGGGGGGGGGTATTTGGTGTCTCTTTATCACTGGAGGCAGGATTTCTTATGGGGGTTAGAAAACCCTTGACAGGATGTCAAGACAGCCAGTCTCAATCAAAACTGAGATAACTATAAAATTCTCTTTTTCACATTCTTAACAGTTGGTCAACAATACACAAATCTATCATAAATAATGTCTTTCCTTTTTACCATTTCATAATATAATCTCCAAGAGTTTCATTTTTAACCCTTTCATTCACATATCTTCCCTATGGGAGTCTTCTCTCATAAGTACAAATGGAGGATCTTTTCCACTTTCACTAGTAGTGGAAATAATACATGGTTTAAATGAGTTCTATTTAAAAAGCGGTTGGCTACCATCTATGCTGTTGTCTACTGACATTATGCTTCCTGATAGGCTCCTCCTCATCTCTGAAATTAGAGCCACCAAAAATAGCAGGAGAGTCATCACCAGCAGACTACAAATGCATGTATACAAATTTGTTCTTCAGGATGTGATGCATGACATTTGAATAAAATCACTGGTTCAATGGCAAAATATGCTGTTCACGGTGCTGAGAGATGGTATGAAAGTTGACTCTGTGATGCATGACATGTAACAGATTATTCATAAATGTAAGTCATTTCATAAGTGTGTAAACATCCAGAGCTTTGCAGCATCAGTGTTTACCCTAACATGCTAATGCTGTATTGTTGAAGGAAATTGATTTATTATTTCATTTACATCCATTAAGAAGATGTTTCTGGGTCTGAGAGTATGTGATCTGCCCAAGGCAAATCAGTGGGTATCCAAGGCTGAGAGGGTCTCAGGTTTTGTAGTCCAATGTTCAAACCACCACACCATGATGACTCTATTACATTAATTATTATTGAAGTGTTTTTAATCAATATAGTATGGGGATGATGGTTGCAATATTATGGTTCAGAAGAGGTTTGCTATGAGCTTCCCCTGAGGCTGAGAGTGTTTGACTTCCCCAAAGTCAGTCTGTGCGTTTCTCCAGCAGAACTGGGATGCAAACCCTGGTTTCAAAAAAAGTAGTGCAAAACTGAAATCACTGTGGTACACAAGCTCTATGGATGGTACCCGCCCCACGAAACAACAACAACAACAACAACACACAACTTAATCAGATGGATAGGGATCACATTCAAAAGGTGCTTATTGCAATGCACATATTACTTGCTCCTCTAATGCTCTGATCATACACAAAATACCATAAAAAAAAACATCCAAGAAATGATCCATGACCTTTGCTGGCAGACCAGGAGGCAAAAAGGCTGGGAAAAGAGACAATGGAAGCAGAGTCATGTCATCAACAGTGAAAGCAGAAGCAGAATGTGAAGATGTGCATCACTTGACTAACATTTTTAAAAAACAAACCAAGAACAATTGATACAATGGCAGCAAACAGCAGCAGGGTTAAAATGCCACAGAGAGATTTGATCACAGTATATGAAGTAGGAACTTTGATTTAGCATCACATTCCTGCAGAGATCAGGATCTCCTCAGTACAAAAACATAAGTGTGAATGAGCTGTAATTGTACTGGTTGACATGAATCTATGCCTCCCACCATTTCACTGATCCTCATATCTATCTACTCTTGTGTCTCTCTCCAGCATTTCCCCAACATCGGGGGGGGGGGGAGGGGTGGTACTAGTTCTGAAAGACTTCTGGTCCCAAACTTTTTGGATTAGGGAGACTCAACCTGTATTATTTCTGTTTGGGCCTAGAATACAAAGCTAAATTAATAATGGACCAGATCTGCTTGCTATCTCCACCTCTTTCATAAGCCTCCTGTCTTCTGCTTCTGCATGTCTCTGTCTGGAAGATTGCTGAAATCACTGTCTAGGGATTCATCCACACTGCAGAAATAATCTAGTTGATCCCCACTTTAATTGCCATGGCTCAATGCTATGGGATTCTGGGAACTGTAGTTCTGTGAGCTATATAGCCGCCTCTTGCAGAGAGCCCTGGGGCCACAGCAAACTACAACTCCCAGAATTCCATAGCATTGAGCCACGGCAGTTAGAGCAGCATCAAAATACATTGTTTGCACAATGCAGTTTAGACCTTGATGATACAATCATTATGAACAGCAATTCTTCTACAAATAAATGCTCTTTTTAAAAAATCTGCAGAGAAGATTGTTTCTAAATAAGGATATTAATTGATAATCACCACATTCTGTTGGGGAGGAGTAATGCTGCTGCTACTGCTGTTACCAATAAGCTCTCTTTTTACTCACATTTTACACTACTTGAACATCATTAAAATATCCCTTTCATTTCTACTGTGTATGAATGGGGAGAAGCATTTGGGATTAACCTTAATTTACCCCCTCAGGCTACATCTACAATGTAGAAACAATCCAGTTCGACATCACTTTAACTGCCCTGGCTCAATGCTATGGAATCCTGGAAACTGTAATTTTGTGAGACATTTAGCCTTCTCTGTCATGGAGCTTTGGTGTCCCAACAAACTACATTTCCCAGAATCCCATAGCATTGTTTCCTGTGTAGAAAATTCAGCCTACTCTCCCACACACAGAAAACGGCATTTTCCTTATGGAAAACATTTTATCTGCAGAAAAAAAAAGATCATGTACAGGAAAACTGTGAATTTTGTGTACAATACGTCCAGAACTTTGAAGATTCTCATCATTCCAGGTTTTTCCATATCAGGGCTTTCAGACAATTGAGAAATACATTTTAAACATTTTATTTTTTAAATTTATTTATTTTAAAAGCTATATTTAAATTACAAATACATACTTGTAAGGATTGCATTTAGCTTCAACTTTCCCTTTATTGTTTTTTTTTTTAATATTATTTTTATCCTTAAGACTCAGGACCAGTCCCACCATTAAACAAAGTGAGGCCATGGCTTCAAGCAACAAATGTTTGGTGATGGAAGGAAGGTGTTAGAGGAAAAGTTTTTTCCCCCCAGCTACCTGTTTTTAATCCTAAGCTAGTTAGCTGCCTTCAGGAATGTTCAAAGATTTTGTCCATTACCATATTGAAAAGCAATTCAATTGCCATTCCACTTGTCATTTTGAACATGGCTTGGTAGGAGGTACCATTTTCTTTTTTCTTTAGTTTGTACAGACTTCTGCCAGGGAGAAGAAGGAAAGCAGTTTTGGGAAGCCATTTTGAGTGGAAGAAGAGAATCAAAGACTTGTCTCTAGAATAAGGTAGCATCCAGGAGATCTCTATAGAGCTATAAATCCAGTTGACTGAGCTTGCTGACAGAACCTGGTGAAAAGGCCAAGAAACAAGGACCCTTCACATGAGTCTTTACCGGGGAACTTTTTGAGGGAGAAGAACACAGTCCTGTTTCAGTGCTTACTTAAGATTTCTCAATATAGACACTGAGGGAGCTGCTGCAACACTTGTGGGATGTTTGTCTTCCTGCCTAGAGATGTGGGGAACTTCACCTGCATCAAGTGCAAGTTGGTAGTCCTCCTGGAACAGAAAATCCAGCAGCTGGAGGCCAGGGTAGCTACACTTCAGCATATTAGGGAGCAAGAGGTGTTCTTGGACAGAACGGAACAAATGGTCTTGGATGGAGACCGCACAGAGGAAGTTGTTGGGGAGGAGGTCGCTTCATGCATACAGGAGGTAGACAGCTGGAGGAACATCATACACAGAAGTAGGGAAACCAGGGATCGTTCTGGGAGCTTGCAGCTACAGAATCAATTTGAAGCTCTCTCCCTTACCAAGGAAGAAGAGGAAGAGCAGCAGGAACAATCCTCAGGGACAGTGCAGGGGACCCTGAGAGTACCACCGCAGGGAACAGCCACTGCTAAGCCTCAGAGGAGGTATGTGGTGGTGGTGGGGGACTCCTTGTTGAGGGCCACAGAAGCAGTGGTTTGTGGGCCTGACAAGATGTCCCGAGGGGTGTGTTGTCTCCCAGGGGCAAAAATCTGTGATTGACAATGAGTCTGACAAGACTTGTCAAGTCTACTGACCAGTACCCCTTCCTCTTGGTCCATGTGGGGCATAGCTTTCAGGATATCAGAAGGGATTATGAGGCTTTGGGTAGAAAGCTGAGAGAGCTGGATGCACAACTTGTTATCTCATCTCTTCTCCCAGTTGAAGGGCATGGCCCAGGAAGCGAAAGGAAAATAGAAGATGTAAATAACTGGCTCCATAGATGGTGCTGCCAAGAACGATTCGGATTCTTGGATCATGGGCTGTGGTTCCATGAGGGTGGACATCTGGTGAGAGATGGGCTGCATCTCACACCAGTTGGCAGATATTTTTTTTTATTTTTTTTTTGCCAATAGTCTCAAACATGTGATCAGGAGGGCTTTAAGCTGAGACATGTTGAGGAGGGAGACAGTATCTTGGACAATATCTTGGAAGGCAGGGGTACATCATGGGCTTGAGATAATAGTCAAAGTGTTATAGAGGGAACAAGGCAAATGATGCAAGGGCCCAACAGTGGGTGGCAAAAAAAAAACCTCACACAGGCAGCAAGTGGGGAGGACCCATGCTCTTAGGTGTCTCTACACTAATGCACAGAGCATGGGAAATAAACAAGATGAACATGGACTCCTAGCACAACAAAGCAAATATGATATAATAGGAATCACTGAAACCTGATGGGATGAGTCTTATGATTGGAATGTAGGAATAGAGGGGTATAAGTTTTTTAAGAGAAATAAGCGAAAAAGTAAAGGAGAAGGAATAGCATTATGCAGTCCTAGAAATTAAGAGAGCATCTGGATAAGAATTAAAGGGGAAGGAAGTAACAGGGATGTTATAGTGGGAGTCTACTAGAGACCCCCAAGTCAGACTGAGGAACTGCATGATGCCTTTCTAAAACATATGACCACACTCTCAGAAGGGAGAGATGCAGTAGTGATGGGTGACTTCAACTATCCTGATATTTGCTGGAAGTCAAACTCAGCCAATACTTCAAGGTCTAGCAAATTCCTCACTTGCCTCAAAGATGATTTCCTTGTCCAAAACATCGAAGAGGCAACAAGGGGATCAGCTATTTTAGATCTGATCCTAACCAACAGTGATTACTTGGTAAATGGGGTACAAGTGGCAGGATCCTTAGGAATGCTCATGTTCTCCTGGAGTTTCTTATATAGTGGGAAGAAGAAGCTAGGCATAGTCAGACACTCACTCTAGACTTTAGGAGAGCTGATTTCAATAAACTTAAGGAAACACTGGAAGTGATCCTATGGTCAGGAATACTAAAGGAGAAGGGAGTTCAGGATGGATAAGAGTTTCTCAAAAGGGAGATACTGAAGGCAAAATCTCAAACTGTTCCAATGAGAAGGAAAAATGGGAGATATCTCAGAAAAATGGGTTGGATGACAAAAGAACTTTCAACTGAACTAAGTTTTAAACAAGAGATGAATACGAAATGGAAAAGGGGCAAAATCATTAAAGAGGAATTCAAACAAATAACTAGCACATGTAGGGGTATAGTCAGGAAGGCCAAAGCACAGAATGAGCTCAGGCTTGCTAGAGGGGTTAAAGAAAATAAAAAGTGCTTTTTTGGTTATGTCTGTAGCAAAAAAAAGAAGAAGGAAATGGTAGGGCCACTGCACTGAGAAGATGGAGATGGTGCTCAACCTAAAGAAAATGGAGCAGAGGACACAATAGGGGAAACACAGCATAGAATAAGTAAAGAAGTAGTACAGGAATACTTGGTTAACATAAATGAATTTAAATCTCCAGGACCAGATGAACTACATCCAAGGATATTTAAAGAACTGACAAACGTAATATCAGAGCCACTGGCAATAATCTTTGAGAATTCCTGGAGAACAGGAGAATCCCCAGAAGACAGGAGGAGGGCAAACATTGTCCCCATCCCCCAAAAGAGAAAAAATAGGATCCCAACAACTATTGTCCAGTTATCATCCCGGACATCAATACTGGGAAAGATTCCAGAGCAGTTCATTAGAGAGTCTGTGAACATTTAGAAGGGAATGCCATAATCACTAAAAATCAACATGGTTTTCTCAAAAACAAGTCATGCCAAACTAATCTAATCTCTCTCTCTCTCTCTCTCTCTTTGATAAAATTACCAGCTTGGTAGATGAAGGAAATGCGGTAGTCACAGCATATCTTGATTTCAGTAAGGCTTTTGACAAGGTTCCCCATGATATTCTTGCAAACAAGATAGTAAAATGTGGGCTAGACAATACAACTGTTAGGCAGATTTGTAATTGGTTGACTGACTGAACCCAAAGGGTGCTCAGCAATGGCTCCTCTTCATCCTGTAGAGAAGTGATCAGCGGGGTGCCACAGGGTTCTGTATTGGGCCTAGTGCTATTCAACATCTTTACCAATGACTTGGATGAAAGAATAGGGGGCATGCTTCTCAAATTTGCAGATGACACCAAATTAGGAGGAATAGCTAATACCCCAGAAGACAGGATGAAAATTCAAAATTACCTTAATAGATTAGAAAGCTGGGCCACAGCTAACAAAATGAATTTCAACATGGAAAAATGTAAGGTACTGCATTTAGGACATAAAATAATGATATGCATAGATATGATGGGGGACACCTGGCTTAATGAGACTACATGTGAAAGGGATCTAGGAGTTCTAGTAGACCACAAGTTGAACATGAATCAACAGTGTGATGTGGCAGTTAAGAAAGCCAGTGTGATTTTAGACTGCATCAATAGAAGTAAAGTATCTAGATCAAGGTAAGTAATAGTGCTACTGTATTCTGCTTTGGTCAGGCCCCACCTGGAATACTGTGTCCAGTTATGGGCACCACAATTCAAAAAGGATGTTGAAAAACTGGAGTTTGTCCTGAGGAGGGTGACTAAAATGATGAAAGTTCTGGAAAGCATGCCTTATGAGGAACGACTTTAGGGTATGTTTAGCCTGGAAAAGAAAGGGCTAAGAGGTGATATGATAGCCCTGTTTAAATATTTGAAGGGATGTCATATTGAGGAGGGAGCTAGCTTGTTTTCTGCTGTTCCAGAGAACAGGACCCGGAACAACGGATGCAAGCTACAGGAAAAGAGATTCTACCTCAACATTAGGAGGAACATCCTGACAGTGAGAGCTGTTCAACAGTGGAACATACTCCCTCAGAGTATGGTGGAATCTCCTTCTTTGGAGGTCTTTAAACAGAGGCTGGATGGCCATCAGTTGGGGATGGTTTGATTTTGAGTTCCTGCATGGCAGGGGATTGGACTGGATGGTCCTTGTGGTCTCTTCCAACTATATGATTCTATTATTCTATAAACGGCTCTTTTGTTAGATTCCTGAGCCTATAAGTATGTGTATCTGTGGGGGGTGGGGGGGGAGGAGAGATCAAGCATATTGGAAACTTGTAAATTCTTTTTGGAGTATAAGGTATGGACATTGGCAGCAGCTGTAACTAAAAACCCATATGGGAATTTTAATTTTAGCTCAGTTGATGGACTGAGTTAAAAGCATTCTTGGGATCTTTCCTACCTGTATACCAAAGTATAGATACAAGGATTAAAGAGGCATAATTATCTTTATGAACTGTATTTTATTATGTGGAAACACACACAAATCACATACACAAACACACTCACACAAGAACTAGGAAATAAAGAGGTGAGGATTGGAATAGAGTCAAAGGCTCAACTAACAGTGATAATTGCCAAAGACGTGGTCACTCTGGATGGTCCAATTGGATAGTTGGATATGGGACTTGGCTGTTTGGGAGTACTCAGAGGCATGAGTCAGAACTAGCAGAATTCTAAGTGGCCTGGAGTCAGCCTCAAATCCAACTAGCCCTGGGAAGAAAGGAATGTGTGGACCTTTTATGAGGGAAAACCAAGCCTGGGGCAAAGACCAGGTGTTCACATCAAAAGGGCTTGAACCTGCATGGGAATAGTCACTCAAGATAGAGGTCTTTGAAATGGGAATTGCAACTGTAAATTGGCACTCTCCAGCTTGGGGTGCCAAACATCCTGTTGATCAATTGCCTAGCCTTCCTGATCTGGAAGTGTCTGGAAGTGCCCCCTGATTGCAACTCCCAAACTGCCTATATGATCTGATCTTTGAGGCTCAGACTATGTAACCTGACACTTCGAGGTTTATGGCTGCTATAAGGGTACATTTAAGGTCATAGAGGGGTAGCACACACACCACAAAATTGGAAGACTTCCAGTAGTTGTAACACACCAGGTAACTTCGGCTGCAAGAATAATACAATTGAAATGTGTGACATGTCTGAGGTCATTTGCAATCAGGGAAGGCATAGTAGTCTTTATTCAGCAGGCCCTATTAGAATGTATTTTAACTCAAACCTCCTGTTTTACAGTCTCCTCCAGGAAAATATTTATTTTATTTCTCTTATTGAGACATTTCTCTATCATCTTCTTCATCTTTGGATTTCAAGAAGGTGAGTAGTATCATTGTGAATATTCACCTAATTTTTATGGCAGACAAATTTCCCTGGGCAGAGGCAGTGGGAAAATTGAGATCAAAAGTAAACAGAGCTTTGCTCCTAACTGCCTGTTTACAGTGGACTGCAAATAGAAGTCTGCCCAATTTGAACCAGCTTTAAACAAACTTGTGAAGTGGATGAATAATACTTCCAAATTCTTTTCAACATCCCTACTTTTAAGATCCATACAAACATCAGGAAGATTCAGTTATATGGTTATAGCTCAGTTAACATGTATATATTCCCTTTTATATCTTCTGAAGTTGACACATCTTAAATATGGTCATCTTATTACACAAAGGGAGATGATTGCCTCAGGTAGCTGGTTATGGACATTGTGAAAAATCAGTAAAATCAATTAGTTATTGATATTATGAGGGAACATTTTCTGTCTCAGGCCTGAAAATAACTTGCATAGTCTTGGATTCCTGAGGAGGGATCATGTCCCAAGGAGGGTGACTAAAATGGTGAAGGGTCTGGAAAGCATGCCCTATGAGGAATGATTTAGGGAACTGGATATGTTTAGCCTGGAGAAGAGAGGGTTAAAAGCTGATATGATAGCCCTGTTTAAATAATTGAAACGGTGTCATATTGAGAAGGGAGCTAACTTGTTTTCTGCTGCTTCAAAGAACAGGACCCAGAATAATGTATGCAAGCTACAGGAAAAGATATTGCACCTCAACATTAGGAGGCACTTCCTGACAGTAAGGGCTGTTCGACAGTGGAACACTCTCCCTCAGAGAATGGTAGAGTCTTCTTATTTGGAGGTTTTTAAACAGAGGCTGGATGGCCTATCTGTCGGGTATGCTTTGACTGAGGGTTAGACTGGATGGCAGGGGGTTAGACTGGATGGCCCTTGTGGTGTCTTCCAAGTCTGAGATTCTATGACTCTATGACCCTAACTACTAAAGTCAATGCTAACATTCGACTTCACCCTCATAAACCAGCAGAAAACTAATATGGACTGAGGTTCAGTACTGGGTTCCTTCCCAGAAAGGCAGCCACTATAGTAACAATCAGAAGCACACAGGTTAATATGGCCTACTAAGTGAAGACTGGCACCTTTTTCATCCCATGCTAATAGGAAAATGCATTTATCATCACAAACACATGAACAACAACAGAAAGCTATTAAGGAAAAACAAGGAAAGGATTTTGTCTACAGAAAAACAAAAAGTAATCTATTACTAAAAAATCAATAATGCATTGGAAGACAATTTGAAAGAAGGGCAGAAAGAAAGAAAGAAAAAAGAATCTATAATAGCCTGAATATTGGCAAATTCCACTAATTATGGACACAGATCTTTATTTAATGCAGTTTTAGTGGTCCAGCAAATTAATCAATTAATCATTGACCTCATATTTAGAAAATATTCTGATCTTTTACTAGTGTGTTTTGGAGTGTTGCTGTTTCTTTTCAAATATCTTTCTGCACACATGGAAACAATGACAAAAATGCCCTTATTTAGTACATTTGAGATGGAGGATTGTCTGCTTGGAATCTTCATTTTTTGCAATTCTTGCTAATGGCACCATCTCCACAGAGTGCACTAATTACATGAACAAGAATGCTGTCTTATTCTTTTCCAGTCAATGTTGCAGATTATTATCTCACTAATAAATTGACCTGAAAAATGATAACAAAATAATGAAAATAATAATAATGCAGCTCAGTCCTCAACCCATCCAATTAGAGTAACATGGATACTAAGGAATTTATTAACTTATTAACAATGTAGAGAAGGGGGGGCATATCCCAGAATCCACCTTGTTGGCTCAAATCAGTGATTGACCTGACTTGGCCTGAATTAATATTGCTCTTCATAATGGATCTTAGATAAAGAATCATTTTTTCTTGTTTTCTGTCTTGCACCTTCACTGTCTTCCAACTTCACTGTAAATAAGAATGTATTTTTAAATGTGGTGCATGCCACAAATAGCGATGGGAAAGAAATTATTGTATTCACATTTCCCTATGGATCTTTGCACATCCTGAGACTACCAATGAAATGGAACACAACTTCTCCAAGAAATGCATGAATTTATAAGGATTGTGAGACAGACACAGTTACTGTATGCTGACCCAGGTCCAAGAGCAGACCATCTCAACTGCCAATTCTATGGCCTTGGTGGGAGAGAAGAAGAGGCAGGGACAGCTCCATTATGGTTAGGGATAATGGCATCACTAGAGGGGTGCAGGGGATGTGGACTGCACCAGGTGATATCCCAGATGCATACACTTGGTGGGGTTATAGACCTGATAGGGCTGGTGTAGTTGTTATGACAAATGCTGTGAAAAACAGATTTTTCCCATAGTTCTGGATGTGTAGGTTCTCTGATATGACTCTTAAGCAGAAATTCTGATTTCACCATTGATTCAAAGCAAGACCATCATGTAGGCATAGCCAATTGGCAGATCAAAGCATCTAGTTTAGGAAGTTGCAAACAGCAAAGATGCACACCTTACATGGGAGATTAAGATTTTTACAGCCACAGGATGTCTTCTGGCAAGGTTCAAAGAGAAGACACTCCCCCCCCCCCCCCCCATCTATCTATATCAAAGTAATCTTTATGGAAATCTGAGAATCCTTTGTAGTACAGCAACAACTTTCACTTTAGTCATAGATCAGGTATATTCAAAGACCGAAAATCCCTTTGTTTAGTGTGCTACTTTGAAATTCGGGTTTCCTTCATGTCACTCTGAATTTTTATTTTGCTCCTACTCTCAGCTGCTTCCCCTGTCCCTTTCTGCATGGCTTGGGTCTACAAGCCATCAATTCATCATAAGGAGCAGCCTCATTCAGGTAATTATCACGTATTAGAAGGTCTATATCCACAGCTTGTCTATATCCACAGCTAATCCCTTTATTCCTGAGTTCTTGTGCATATGAGTAAGCAAAAGGTTGTCTTTAATGTGTGTATTCATTTCCCCAATATATTCAACAATTAGTTTGAAATGCTTTGTCTCTGCCAATCTTGTTTCTTTTGTATAAACAGGGATAAAGACCCCAGTTAATTAACTGAGCTAATTAGAATTCCCCAAAGTCAAGTTCATTCATAATATTTGTTGAGTAGAATGTGGGCATCCCCTGAAACTTGAATATTCCAAACTGCTCAATTAGGATTGTTCAAATTTCACATATAAAGGTTAAAAGGAACATAGATTTGGCAGACACAAGAGTAAAAATTCATGTGTGTGTTGCTTCTTGTATGTTTGGCCACAAGGGCTTGGGTCTATCGTGGGTTGGCTGATCCCAACCCTTCACTTTGCTTGGATGTTCTGCGGGCTAGCTTTGGCTTGCCACCCAGTTGTGGGCTTCCAATCACCCCTGGGAGTAGTGTCAACATAGATTCCTGACTTCCTATTTTTATTTTCGCTATCGTGGTTTGGGAGAACAGATACTAGGATTCCCTTCCAGCCCACCCCATAGTCCAAAACCCCAGCTTCAAGTTCAAAAATCCCAGTAATGAGAGTAAAGAAGAGTGATAGAGTGATAGCCAGTCTTGATTAGGAAGAGACGTCTCCCTCTTACAGTAGTGATTCCCGCTCCCTTGATCAGAGGACCGTAAAGCTGGTCAACATCCCAGTAGGCACCTCTTTTCAAGGTGGAGGAATCCTTGGTCAGTGACGGGCAGTAAAGCCATTTGTGAGCAGATAGGGCCCTATCTCCCTCTGGTTGTAAGACCCTCACAAGGAATTGAGGAAGCCCTGTTTGTGTCTCCAAATCAAAGTAGAGTCACCAAGATTTCTCCAATAAAGCTTTGATAAGGGAGGCAGAAGGTGCAGTTTTTGGGTGCCGGGGTCATTGTTGGGCCTAGATAGGGGACAAAGTTCTGTGTTTATTCAGCCGTCTGCTGAGAGCTCCAGTGGGACTGTCAATGCTGATACTCCTTAGCAACAAGGATCATTTGATCAGCCACTTTTGGGTCAGACCTAGCTGGGGAATAATCTATATGTTCACAGATGCACTGGGGCAGGAGCCTCCAATGAAAATGGGCAAGTGATTTCGCCCCTGGTCTGAGTTGAAAACAGGGAAGGTGTCCTCGCAGGACAGAGAGATCCTATTGAGCTGGAACAGGGGGAAGGTGTCCCTGCAAGAGAGAGGGATACCTTAGGATATCTGGGAGAGGCATCCCATAAAGTTAGGAGTGAAGGATACCCCGATAGGATGACTAACATGTCATCAGCCATAGCGCAGCTATTCAAGGAGGACCAGTTCCAAGACCACTTGGAAAAGTGGATTTTGAAAAAGAGACCTAATCCCTTCAAAATCAACGGCTTCCTAACAGAAGACCCTTTTGCCACCCTGCTTGAAGTGTACAATACTAAAACAGAGAAAAAAGGATCATTAAAAGGGGTACCATCTTTGTCATCTTTGAGAAGCATCAGATTTACCCAGCATATATCATTGAATACGAGCAGGTGCCCTATTGTGTAGTCATGTAAAGGCTTTTTTCTTGCTTGTTTTTTTTTTCTTAAATATGAACATCAGTTTGGGGGTGGGTTTTTTTTTTTTTTTTTTTTTTTTTTGTTTTTTGGACAGCAATATGGACTTCAGAATCATTTTTACAGAACTTGAAATATTTCTTATTTAAAAGACTTCAAGAGACTTTCCTTTTTATAATTCTCAAACATGAAAATGCTAATTGGACAACCCAAATCCTCTTCTGGATTATTAGCATTGCCTTATACTTTCCAGGAAGATGCGGCTGGTTGCATTTTTGTTATTGTTGCTGTTTGACCAGGAAATAAATTGGTCCTTTCATAAATTCTGAGGCCCTCAGAAGCAGTTGCGGAGGAGACAGAGGCGGCGGCGGCTCCCTCCTACACCCCGCCCTCCAGCTTCACCATCAGCTGTGAGCCCTCCAGACAGCCTTTAACACCGGCTGAGAGCCGTCCGACCAGAAGGCCCTCAGAAGCAGTTGCGGAGGAGACAGAGGCGGTGGCGGCTCCCTCCTACACCCCGCCCTCCAGCTTCACCATCAGCTGTGAGCCCTCCAGCCAGCCTTTAACACCGGCTGAGAGCTGTCCGACCAGGAGGCCCTCAGAAGCAGTTGCGGAGGAGACAGAGGCGGCGGCGGCTCCCTCCTACACCCCGCCCTCCAGCTTCACCATCAGCTGTGAGCCCTCCAGCCAGCCTTTAACACCGGCTGAGAGCCGTCCGACCAGGAGGCCCCCAGAAGCAGTTGCGGAGAAGACAGAGGCGGCGGCGGCTTCCTCCTATACGTGCGCTCCGGAGGCTGCAGAGGACTGTCTCCCTCTCTTGCAGCCAGGAACACAGCTGAGCGACTTGCGCCGCCCGCCCCCCGTGGCTATTAGGGACTAACACCTTCCCTGCTAATCCACCGGTGGCAAGTATGCGGTTAGAAAAACCGGGAAGAGTTAAAACCATCCCCTAGCAACATCTTCCCTAGTAACTATGTAATTTGTATTGTATAGGGTTTTTATATTGTATATTTAATTATTGTCTTTAATTGGTTTGACTTGTTTTGAGGGGTGGGGTGGGTGGGAGTGGAAGGAAGGGTGGGTTTTGATTGATGTTATTTATTTGCTTTGCTGTTATTTCTTTTGTTGTTCTGATTTTGTACTTGTTGATATTGTTTAAATTGTTAAATTTGTTGTAATATATTGTTGTTAATTTGTTGTAATATATTGGTGTTCACTGCCTCGATTGGCTTGCCAGAGGGGCGGTATATAAATAAACCGTATTATTATTATTATTATTATTATTATTATTATTACCACAAGCAGAAAAGGACAGGTAGGCTTCATGGAGACTTTGGATGCTTGCCCATGAAGAAACCCAAAAATGTCAAATGCTCAGACAAGATGCAGACACATTGAAGCTACAGATAGGAGATCTAGTCACACAGGTTAGAGAAAAGACAGTAGAGAACTCACTGCAAGCTTGCAACACCAGTGAAGTAATTTTAAGAGAAGAAAAAGAGAATTCCTCCTTACAAAAATACATAGAAGAATTAGAAGCAAAATTACAGCAAACTAAACATGCTGCAGACTTTCTCCTCTCTACAAACACTGAGGAAGTTATTCAAGCTAACCATACCGCATGTGAAGCCCATATTAAAGAATTAGAAAGTATGCTCCATACTCATGATACCATTGTGGCAACCATACACCCACAGATTTTAAAAACCACATCCCAGGCAATGGTTGTCCATGATCCTATACCTGAAGATGCAAAGGCACTCCATTTATTTAATCCCCAATGGGAGAAAATGCAAAAGGAGTCCTGTAACCCATTAATTCCCAAAGCAGAGCCAGTTGCCACCCTTGCCGAAGATTCTTTGTTGCACCCAGTAATAACCCAAGAGATAAGCAAGATCCAGTAACCAGGAAAAAAATGTGCCACAGTGAAAACAAAAACTGATACTACTCAGTGGAGCATGACTGATATTAATATGGTAGTGGACCATCTAGGACCCCTTAATCCACAGACTGCAGTTAAATGGATACCTCAGTGCTTCATGCATGTCCAGGAGCAAAGGGAAAAGATTTAACACAAGTGGCCAGATTGTGCTTGGATCCCACATACTCGAGGTCATTTGAGGTGGGTGTTTCAAATCTTTAATTGCCCAAATTAGGCATATATCCTTCAATTAAGGCAATAGTAGAAATCCTATGGCCAAGGATAATGATGAGGTCCATGTACCAAAGCAAACAGCAAAAGCCTGATGAAGCTCCAGCAACCTTTGTAGCAAGGGAAAAGATGCTTGGCATCTTGTCCAGAATAATCCCAGATAACGATGAGGGAATATCAGATTTAGAAGATGTTGATTTCATTGAAGAAGTATACCAGGGACTCCATGAATCAGCTAAAACTTATTTGGGCACCGCAGGCATCGCTTTAGACACAATGGATTGGGACGAGTTTATGAACTACATTCATGTTGCCTCAGAAGTGTTTTGGGCCAGAGAAGCAAAAGGGGACTGGAATTGACCACCACATATAAAGCACAGAAGACAGGAGTTAAAAAGAGAGCAGGACAAGCAATTTTACACATGTTCACAAACCCAAATGCCATAATTATGTGTATTCAGATTGGCACTATTGGTTTAAATTGACAGCCGCTTCCTTCAAACAAGATGGAACATGTCCTTCCCTGAAGGATGCACCAATGATATCCGTAAGGAGTCTCCTCAATGCATCCCCCCCCCCGGACTGCCAGCCATGATGAGCAAGGGTCGAGAGGGCAAGTTGTTTTCCTCACCTGACCAAGCAGCTTGTCCACGTCCTCGGTACTCACAGATTGGAACTAATCCAGAATAACTTCATCGATGGAGTCGCTGGACGCCTCGCCTATAGACTCTGTGACAACAGTGGCATCTAAGTCGGCTCTTATCTGAGAAATTTTATCTGCAAAGAAGTTGTTAAATGCATCACAACAGGCTGTCGTCGGGTTAAGTAAGGGATTTGGCACAGGGGGAACCTGCGTCATCTCCCTCACCACCTTAAACAGCTCTGCTGGACGAGACTCAGCAGATGCAATATGTGCAGAGGAGAAGACTCTCTTCGTTGCACGCATTGCCTCCCAATAGGAATGAAGAAAGTTCCTATGGCGAGTTCTATCAGATAAGAATAGAGTCTTCCGCCACCTGCACTCTAGCCATTGTCCAAACCACTTCATTCTCCTAAGCTCAGGCGTATACCAAGGCCTACGGTTTGAAGTGGGTTGGCAAGGATGCTTGAGAGCGATCGTGTTGATAGCCCTGGTAAGGTCGGTGTTCCAGGTATTGACCAGAGCTTCGACAGGGTCACTGGCATTCCCAACCATTAAACCCTCCAAGGCTCTCTGGAATCCAGTGGGCTCCATTAGCCTTCAAGGGTGGACCATTTGAATGGGTCCACCACCCCCGGCGGGGCAGACATTGGCTCTCAGTTCCGTCTTGACCAGGAAATGATCCGTCCATGACAATGAGGAGGTACTTACCACCTCCGCCCAGATATTCCTGTTCCATACTAAAGACCACATCGAGTGTATGACCTGCACAATGTGTGGGCCCGTTGACCAATTGGGATAGGCCCATGTTTGTCATGGTCTCCATGAACTCCCGAGCCACACCTGCTAAGCTGGTTTCGAGCGGGATGTTGAAGTCCCACAAAAACTAAACGTCTGGGGGTACCCAACAGCAGCTCTGAGACCAGCTGTGTCAGCTCAGTCAGAGAGTCTGCTAGACAACGGGGTGGCCAGTAGACTAGCAAAATCCCCAAACTATCCCTGGTCTTCAGGCTAAGGTACATACACTCAAAATGGATCGTGTTCCGGACAGGTATCCTGGTCAAGGTCAAGCTGTTCTTATGAACCAGAGCCACTCCGCCCCCCCTCCCACTTCCCCTCACCTGTTCACTAACTGAGTACCTGGCTGGGAGGGCCTGCGCCCAGGTGACTACGCTATCCACCCCCAGCCAGGTCTCTGTGAAGCAAGCCAGGTTGGCATCCTCATCCAGGAGAAGATCCTGGATGATATGGGTCTTGTTTTTGACTGACCTGGTATTGCAAAGGAGCAGAGTGAGGTTCTGTGGAATGGTTGGTCTGTTCTCCGAACCATTCTGGGAAACAGAGGGAACAGAAGGTGGGATAGCTTTCAAACAGCGATCCCATCTTCTTTTGTAACATATGTTCCCTTTGTTATGACCATACCTCCCGTCCCCCTGCAAAACTCCGATAGCCACCCCTGCCACATTCCCAGCCTCAGGGAGAATGGCAGGACTCAAGGCCACTACAGGACTGCGGTGGGTGGGACCTAAAATACCTCCAGCTGCATGACCTATCTGTTAAGATGACAATACAGATAGTAATGGCTGTATGGCTGGTAGGTAGATGTTATACCGCCCACCCCCTCATCGGTCTTAGATTAACAAGCTTCGAGGAGGAGATGACTTGGGCAAACCTGAAGGCCAACGCCCACCTTCCCCAGCCTCTGCTCTGCTGTTGGTGCCACCACGTTCTTGGAGCAGATAGAAAGGGTCCTTTTATAAAGTCCCAGCTAGGCTCTACAGGAGCCGTGGAGACACTGCTGAGATGGAGCTTCGGGAAGGGGATGACTCAGGCGAGCCTAAGGACAACGCACACCCAGAAGCTTCTGAAGTCACTGTAGGTGTTGTCAACGGGCCCAGAGTCCTTCGCTTGGACCCCGGATGCTGCCTCAGCCGCCGCTGGTGCCACTGGTGCCGGGGGAGGTGTTCCAGTGGGCTTTTTATGCCCACGTTCTCCCAACTCTCACCATTTCTGAGGCCGCTGCAGGGCCGCCCAGGTGTTATCAATGGGCCCAGAGTCCTCCATTTGGCCCCCAGACGCTGCATTGCAGTATAGATGTTTAAAACACTGTATTGCAATATAGATGTTATTGGGATGTTCTCTGTCAATCCCCTCCTCCTGGGATGGCTCCCAAGCTCCTCTGCTGCCTCCACAGCCATGTTGGCATTTGGGGCTGGATTTAAGGTCTTGGCCCCACTGGCGCTGGCCCGTGTTAAAGGGGCAGTCCAAGCCCTTCAGATGACTCTCCGCCACTCCCTCTTCTCCTGGGATGGCTCCCAAGCCCCTCTTCTGCCTCCATGCCTGCGTTGCTGTTTGGGGCTGGATTTAAAGGTCTTGGCCCCACTGGCACTGCCGGGTGTTAAGGGGCAGTCCAAGGCCTTCAGATGACTCTCCACCACTCCCTCTTCTCCTGGGATGGCTCCCAAGCCCCTCTGCTGCCTCCGCATCCGCATTGGCGTTTGGGGCTGGATTTAAAGGTCTTGGCCCCACTGGCGCTGTCGGCTGTTAAAGGGGCAGTCCAAGCCCTTCAGATGACTCTCTGCCACTCCCTCTCCTCCTGGGATGGCTCCCAAGCCCCTCTGCTGTCTGAGCCTGGTCCTAGTTCTGAGCCTGGCCCTAGTTCTACCCTAATTGGGAACCATTCTGTTTCTCTGTGTTCTGTTCTGACAGTAACCTCTTGTCCTGAGTACAGATTTCTCATTAGAATTGTCAAATGTGTTGGTACTCCCATGTCTTTAGGTCATTCCATAGCCTTTTATGATCTATGCCATCAAAGGCTTTGCTATAGTCTATAAATCACATGCTGATTTTCTTTTGGAATTCCCTTGTGTGCTCCATTAGCCATCGTATGTTTGCAGTGTGATCCCCAGTCCCTCTTCCTTTCCTGAACCCCACTTGAACCTCTGGGATCTCTCTTTCTATGTATGGTTGGAGTCTATTTTGCAAAATTTTGAGAATGATTTTGCTTGTGTGGAATATCAATGCTATGGTCATATAGTTGCTGCAGTCTCTTGTGTCTCCCTTTTTGTGGATGGGGATGTATTTTGATTGTTTCCAATCTGTTGGCCATTGTTTTGTTTTCCCTATTTGTTGACATATGTTTTTCAGCACTAAAGTTGACTGCCAATGTGGATTGCAGCAGTTCAATTGGAATATTGTCTGTACCTGGTGATTTTTTTTTAGCTATTTCTCTTATTGCAGTTTCCACCTTGTTTTTTTAGAATTTGGAATTCATCTTCATATGGCTCTTTGTTCCATGTGTCCTTCATTTTGTCATCTATTTTATATAATTCTTCTGTGTATTGCATCCAACATCTTTTTATTTTTATCAGCAGCTGATAATGAGCCCCAAAATAAGGTAGAGACAAGCAAAACAAAATATCACTACACACAGAGTGTGTTTTAATATAGTAATTCTTGAACCGCAGACTTACAAAGTAAAAGGCAGAATTCCAAAAGTAAGGTCCATAATCAGTCCAGGTTCAAGCCAAAGGATCAAGCAATCTGCGTAGTCAAGATGTCCAAAAAGGTTCAAGGGTTCTAGCAAAACAGAATGGCCAATCCAAGATCCACAGGTCCAAGGGAAGAAGTCTAGAAGAGAGTTCATGAACAAGGTGCTTTCACCAGGAGAATCAGTTAACCTTTGCCAAATGTTCTGGCATTCCTCCTAGGCTTTTATCTCCAGCCCTCACTGGTGCAGTTGATCCCTAATTGCTTGGTGTCTCATACAAAGCCTTTAAGAATGCCACAGTCTCACCCTTTCAGATCTCCTCTGGCTGTAGGAACACATGGGTAAGTTGGTCTCTGTTTCCTCCTCTTCCATGCTAACATTGCCAGGGGTCTCTGCTGCCTGGATGCTGGGCTCCTGGCCATCCCCTTGGGCAACAGTCTCTATTGGTATTGTTAGGGCCAGGCTCAGAACTAGGGCCAGGCTCAGGCTCAGAGTCAGACTCCTCTCCTGAGTCTTCAGCCAGGCTGGGCATGACAAAAGGTTATCTGGAGTCCACAACACTGCCCCCCAGCAGTGGGTGCTGCTGTGGGGGCAGTGCTTTTCATTTGGAGTCTGGCACATCTGCATCCCAAAGCAGCCATGTCAGACCCTAGACCCCAAATGGCTATCTGGAGGCTTCAGCAACCCCCCCCCCCTCCCAGCAGCAATCTTGCCAGGTGACAGCTGGCCAGCTGGGACAAGCAAGGAGGGCATTGGGAGAGAAGGAGGGAGTGAATTAGTATGGGTGAGTGGCAGGGCAGTTTGTTCCCCTTGTTGCCTTCCCGCTGCCCAGCACATCACATGGCACCAAGCACAGGGTCACCAATGACTAGGGCCAGAAATGGATGAAAGGTGACCCTTCCATGGAAGCAGAGAAGAAGCAATAGCTGCTGAACATAATCCCCCCCCCCCTGCAATCTCCTTTTCTTTATGTATGCTGTCCAGATTGTAAGCCTGAGGTCAGGGGGATGTTAAATGAACAATTTGTAAGCCACTCTGAGAGATGTTGTGTCTGAAGAGCAGAGAAATACAATAAAGAAATAAAATCTCAGAGAAAAGTTTCATACAAAGGAAACACACGATTCAAAAGTGATCACAACTAAAATTTTGGACAAGGTAAAATACATATAGAAATCTATATATTTTTAACATAGACATGTGTACAAGTGTATAAAATGTACACACATTTCCATACATTTAAAAAAATCAGACTGAAAAACAAATTGAACATGAATGCAGCTGGAATATCGAGATGCTTGGTGAGAAGGAGAGTATCAACTGTTCACATCTATAGCTTAAAAGACCTAAGAATAAAATTAGGACTGGCTGGTTATAGCTTATATGTAAAGTACAGTGGAAGCTGTTGGTTTATGTATCAGTGGGATGGTGAGTCTGCTCTCTTTTTCATCAGAACTATAAAGGAGCAATCTAAACTAATGAAACTCAGGCTGCTGCCACAATGCAGAAATAATGTAGTTTGACACTGCTTCAGCAGACATGGCTCCATCCTATGGAATCCTGGGATTTGTAGTTTATTGTGACACCAGGAGTCTGTAAAAATCTCACACAATTTCAAATCCCATAATCCCAAAGCATTGAGCCATGACAGTTAAAACAATGTCAAATACATTAATTCTGCAATGTAGATGCAGCTTTGTCCTCCAAAATACATTCCGCTCCTTGAACAGCTTCTTCATGTTCAGTCTAAGATCCAAGCAGATGTCATCTTCAGCCACACAGATATTCCAGCCACTACTGGCAATGTGTTCAAGTAAAAACAGCAATGGGAATATATGAAGTTGCCTTATCTCAGTGTATTTCTCCCCCTGGCTCCTTGACAATAGTTCTCCAAGATCTGAGTCAGAAGTCTTTCCATCACCTGCAACTCCATGAGAATGCATTTCTTTCAGTTTAAGGTCTGAATATAACTTCAGTTTACTTTTTGTGGAGCCACAATTTCATGGTAGGTGGGAACAAAAGTCAGAGCATTAATTCCATGTATATTTTAGATTAAAGCTTTTATTGTCAGCAACTAAGCCTTATTTTACACTTTAATGGGAGTTGCAGACTGCCAGAAATAGTGTGAATTCAGTCCACTTTTAGGGTTAGGGTTAGAGTTAGGGAACCATGGGAACTGTATTTTATTGTGGCATCAGAGTTGTCTGACAGAGAAGGCTCAATGTCTCAGAAAAATAACAGTTCCCATGATTCCCTAGCACTAACCCTAACCCTAAAAGTGGACTGAATTCACACTATTTCTGGCAGTCTGCAACCCCCCAAAGAAAGGCAAAAAGGATACAGAGAGAGAGAGAGAGAGAGAAGCTGGAAAACCCCAAAGTATATGCGGTCCCAAAGTGCTGGGCTGAGATGACAAGAAGGACTGGATTTCTCCATGAGACTTATGGGGCTAAGCAGACGGCTTAAAGGGCCGTCTTGGGGGCAGGGAAGGGGAGGGGCAGCTGCACGATCGGCACCCCAACCCCTTCCCCAGGTCATCCTCGGAGCAGCCGGCCCTCCGCACGGCCGGTGCTCCGAGGAGGACCTCCCGCCACAGCATTTGCACGTGCTGTGGCGGAAGAGTCACCGAAGGTGCGCCGCAGCCTTTTGCGGTGCACCTTCAGTGACTTGTGAAAGGAGCGCCAATTTAGTGCTCCTTTCAGGGGCGGCGAAGCTGTGCCGCGGGACCAAGGCAAGCCTCGGTCCCACAGCGCAGCTTCCTGGGGTGGCCCAGGGCTGCCCGTTTGCTTCCCCCCTTATGGCTCCTGAACTAATTCATAGCTTAAGTGATCTTTTTAAATGGTTTTTTATACAGATCCTTGCACATTCTACATAGATAACACATGTTGTGTATGTATGTGTGTGTGCATGCCTGTGTGTGTGGGTGCTTTCAAATTTTATAGGGTTTTCCTAAGCAAATAAGAGGTAATTTTGCAAGTTCCTTCTTTTGAAATATATCATACAAAACTTGGCATTCTTTGCAGGTCTTCCATCCAAGTACTAACCTGGACTGGCCCTACTTAGCTTCCAAGATCAGACATATATGGTGTTTTTAAGGTATTTAGTGTTTCACTGTGTTGTAATCCCTTCCCAATAGGTTTATAAGTATCAAATATAGATAGATGGATAGATAGATAGATAGCCATAAGCTGCATACACTCTGAAAGAATAGCTGCTCACTTGCTAGCTATTCAAACACTTAAGCTATGAATGAGAACACTTTTAGTTAACCTTTTTAGAAGAAGAAGAAGAAAAGACACTACTATATAAAATGAGCTGCAATTGGTTTACTACAATTGTTAGAAATATTTCCTTTCCTATTATATGACATTTTTACAAAGAAAAGATTTTTATAAACAATTAGTTGATATGTCAATATCATTGCTAGGGATTCTGCCTAACAATAAAGCTTTTAAAAGACTTTGGTGTTACATACCTTTGTATTGTCAATAAACAGTTCCTGTAATTAATGTATAAATGCATAGATATACAGTTCCTTTAGAAAGCTACCGCATAGTACAAAGAAAGTTTCATGAGTTATTTATATTTTCTAAGTCATTTGCAAAGCTTAATTAAAAGAAATCCATCAAGCCCTCTTCACTCTTTAAAAAGTGATTAAATACAACTCCAACTTAGTATAATTATGTCCTTCAGACTATCTTCTAAGTGATTGAGACTACTCAGTTATAATTATATGGAAAATGTACTTTATTCTCTCAATGTCCCTGAAAGATTTAGAGGAAATTTGACTCAAGTGTAGTCATGGTTTACCAAGAACTCATTTCTAACTCAGTATTATTAATGTCTCAGGAGTATGTTCTATTGAATTCCACAGAATAAAGGATTGTTGATTGGTGAATATGGGTGGCAAACCCCAGAATCCACGTCAATAAATAAGCTAGAGAAAAAGGAGCTAGCAAACTACAGTAGGTTCTTTTTATTTGCTGGGGTTTGGTTCCAGGACCCCCTGTGGATACAAAAAAATCTGTATATGCTCAAGTCCCATTAAATATAATAGCATAACAAAATGGTGTCCCTTGTATAAAATGGAAAATCAAGGTTTGCTATTTCAAATTTATACTTTTTTAAAATATTTTCAAGCCATGGATGCTTGAATCTGTGGATAAAAAAATCCATGGATAAGGAGGGCTGACTGTATAAAGGTACTAGTTCAAAAAGCTCTTAGACTTCACAGAGATGGCTGTTTTGTTTTATTCATTTTATGGTTGCATCTGCACTTTAGAAATAATACAGTTTGACACCACTTTAACTGCCATGGGTCAATCCTATGGGATTCTGGAATTTGTAATTTGTTGCAGCAACAGAGCTATCTGATAGAGAAGGCTAAAAGTCACACAAAACTACAATTCCCAGAATTCCATAGCATTGTGTCCTGGCAGTTAAACTGGTATCAAACTGGATTATTTCTGTACTGTGGATGCACCTATATGAAGTTCTTTCTTATATAGCACAATGACTTCTCCTGAGATGAAGAAATTATTGGAAGCCATACTTTGTGGTGATTCTTTATGGTCCTTCTTTTCTGAAAAACAATAAATGTGGTTACATGAACTCACAAAGATTTTTGTCCTGATATAGATGCATTAACATTTTTAATTGTATCTCTATTATTTGTGGATGACTTGATTGTTTATGTTGTATGGCATTTCTATTTATTTGTTTCTAGTTTGTTTGACAGCATGTTGGAATATAGTTTGTTTACAATTAGCAATCAAATATACTCGTGTTTAGTTAATTGAATATCATGTATGTGCAATTTATCTTTAGTTATATCGTGGTTATTTATCATAGGATGCTTTTACATAGTTTAATAAGACACTTTAATATAGTTTATATTTTGCTAGGCCCCTTTTCTCTAGATACCTAGAACTGCAACAAAACAAGTCCTCTTCTTGAGGGAAGCAGTAGTAGATATAAATTGTAGTGACACAATAAAAGCCTTCTTCAGCCACTTCAAGTTCACAGGATGAGGGAAAATAGGGCCATCCTATCTGCTTCTAGACCGTCAATTGTATCCCTACCATCTAGCCTTGTACCTTTAATACAATGGGGAGGAAAAGTGGAAGCACAGAGCCTACTATGTATCTTTAGATTCACAGCATGATTTAAAACTTGGATAATAATAATAATAATAATAATAATAATAATAATAGGTTTTATTTCTAACCCGCCCCTCTGCAACGCAATCGGGGCGGCTTACAACAGTTAAAATAGTACAATTAAAACAATCCAATATCCCAATCCCACCTCCCATATTCCACCCACCCCTTAAAACAAGATTAAACTAAGAATATATTAAAACACATAATATAACAATAAAATGCAACAATACAACAAACAACTAAACAGCAGCGAGAGGTTTGAGGGACAGAGAGATAGTGTTCGTCCTCTGAGGAGGGTTATTCCGGGAAGGCCTGCCGGAAGAGATCCGTCTTAACTGCTTTCTTAAAGGCAGTAACTGTTGTGATAAGACGGATCTCGTCCGACAGGCCATTCCATAATTTAGGGGCGATGGCAGAGAATGCTCTCTGCGAGGTGTGTACGAACCTCGACTTTGGTTGATTTAATAGATTCTTTCCCGCTGACCGAAGGGCACGAGGGGGCTCATATGGGGAGAGGCGGTCCCTGAGATAAGCTGGACCCAAGCCATGTAGGGCTTTAAAGGTCAAAACCAACACCTTGTACTGTGCCCGGAAACTGATTGGCAGCCAGTGGAGGGACTTAAGCACTGGTGTTATATGCTCCCTCCTGGATGTTCCGGTGATTAATCTGGCTGCCATATTTTGCACCAATTGAAGTTTCCGGGTTGAGCACAAGGGTAGCCCCATGTAGAGTGCATTGCAGTAATCCAAACGTGAGGTTACCAGCGCGTGCACAACGGTTTCCAGGTCTTTCTTATCCAGGAATGGGCGCAGCTGGCGTATCAGCCGAAGCTGATAACAGGCACTCCTGACTGTCGCATTCACTTGGTTGGTCATGTGAAGCGACGAGTCAAGGAGTACCCCCAAGCTGCGCACACAGTCCTTGGAGGAGAGTGTGACCCCATCCAGGACAGGGGGCTGTAATCCCGGACCCGGCTTCGGACCGGTAACCGTGAGCACCTCCGTTTTGTCTGGATTCAATTTCAATTTATTTTTCCTCATCCAATCCATTACCGCTCCAAGGCAGTCATTGAGAGCAGAGATGCCATCAGCAGTCTGAGACGATGATTTGGTCATGGAGAAATAAATCTGGGTGTCATCAGCGTACTGAAGACACCGCCCTCCATGCCTCCGAATGATCTCTCCCAGCGGTTTCATATAAATGTTAAATAACATCGGAGACAGGATGGCGCCCTGAGGGACGCCACAATTAAGCTCTATTTTAGAAGAGCAACTGTCTCCGAGCCTCACCCTCTGGGATCTGCCCGAGAGGAAGGAGCGGAACCACTGCAAAGCAGTGCCTCCAATTCCTAGCTCTCTCAGCCGATCCAAGAGAATGGCATGATCTATAGTGTCAAAGGCCGCTGAGAGGTCCAAGAGCACCAGCAGGGTCACACTACCCCTGTCGATGCTCAAGCGGAGGTCATCGGTCAGAGCAACCAAGGCAGTCTCAACCCCAAATCCTGTCCTGAAGCCAGTTTGAAATGGATCGAGATAATCGGTTTCATCCAAGATAGCCTGGAGCTGGGAGGCAACTGCCCTCTCGATCACCTTGCTTAAAAATGGCAGCAAGGAGACTGGTCTATAGTTGTTTCTGTTTATTTATTTAAAGCTCTGCATGAGGATGCCTGCTTCAGTTTATGGCTGTAAAGAATATTCTCAAAAGTTCTTGTCCTCAACAAGAAAATTATGTGCCTAATACATTGGTCAAAAGCATTACATTTTGCACTCTCTCACAGACATTATGTGCAAAACCTGTGCAGTTTGGGTGGGGAAAAGCAATTAAAAACTTGCATAAAATCATTTTGAAGATGTTCAAAACTTTTCATAATCTCACCGGTAGAGTGAGGAAAATAATGGTTTGTTCTTCTATGTGAGAATGAAATAAGCAAAGATTAGCATCCTTACTTCAGACATCTCCAATAAACATGCAGCTAGCACTCATGTGAACGAGTGGCATTGTAGAGAGGGCAGGGGCAGCAACTACAGTCATATTTACTCCTTCATGGAACTTTATCACACCGGGATTTAAATAGAAAAAAAACCCACAAAAGCGGATAGATTTTCACACGACGTCAATGTTAAACTGTGCTTAACCCAAACAGAATGTAAAATCCTGAAAGTAAAAAGAAGTGGCTTTTGACTACTTTCCATTTGGGTTAAGCACAGTTTGACATCAATGTGTGTGAAAATCTACCCGCTTTTGCAGGTCCCCCCCCTTTTAAATCCCATTTCTGTACGGAATTTTCCCTGTGTGATAAAGTTCATAGAATAGTAGGCATGTGAGTTATGAAAGTTTAAAATAGGCTGATAATCACATTGATATTGTGTGAGAGAAAGAGAGAGAGGGGGGTGATAAAGAGGGAGGAGATAAATATTTTTAGTGTTAAATGTCAACTTTGTCTTGAGCAGTTCACAATCTGAATCCCAACAGGTAGGCAAGGCATTAGCAGGTGATGCCATATGTTTTGTCTTTCACTGAAGCCATTGGTATAGGCAAGGTAACTGATGGTCAGGAATTAGAAAAGCTATAGTGCTGAGTGTGGTTCTCTAAGCATGGCCTTGCAAAAGTTACTTTTGGATTACAACTCCTAGAATCATCATACAGCATTGCCAATTATCATGATGGTGGGCGATCCAAGGAATCAAAACAAATAACTTTTATAAGCTGTGGTGTCAACAGAAGAGGGAGGAAGCTGGAGAATGTGAGATGGTGCATGAGAAACATGAAAGTGCTGGAACAAGATAAATATAAAATGTTAGGAGGACAGGAATAGCTGGGGAGACAAGACTAGAATGCTAGCCTCATGCTTCCATGTTGCTAACAAAATTACATTCTTGTGGATAGTTTAATTAAAATATGTGTATAGTTTAGGTCATAAAACTTCTCCATAGATCAGATACTTTATATACACATGTCATGCTTTAGGAACAGGGATATAGAGGTAGTAGAATTCAGACACATGTGGAAAGAAGACAAAATGCTTAATTTGGTTACAGTACTTGTGTGATTCACCATAAATTTAACGGTGTTATAACACTATATATGTGGCTCCTGTGGAAAGATCCCACATTAATCCTATTGATGTATGGAATAATCTGTTGTCATGGAAGGGAGGTGTCACAAAGAATAACCACAATACACCCTTTGGGAGGAAAGACCACAACTGTATTGAATACAGCTGCAAGATGGTTTGGCCCAAAACGCATGAGGTCTGGATCTGACATCACATCGATCAACCCCTTTTGTTGATCGATCAACCAATTTGCTTGGTCATGGCCAACTTCGGGATGACAAAAGGGTAACCGGTTAATTGACTGCATCTGAGTTAACTAGTTGATTGCATGTCCGCCTATCTACCCCTTGTCACTGGGGGATGCTGATCCAGTGTTGCCCCCACAATGGCAACACCATAATGCTCTCAGCACCCCCATGTCCCAAATGGACTCCCAATCCAGTGCTTTGCAGCACAGGAAACCACACCCACTAGATCCGAGGCTTATGCTGCCACCACAGAAGGCCAGCCCACTCTCCCAGGGTCTGCCTTCCACCAATTCCAGCAATCTGTATCCCACCTCTCAAGACAGTCCTGAGAAAAAGTTCAATCCCAGGTGGATGAAGCCTGTAAATGACTCAGATTTCCACCTGCCCAGTCTTTTTATGGAGTCCACTGGCAAGCTGCACCCAGCTGCAAGTGGTAGTGGCCCCAATGCAGAATGAATGACCCCCAAATTCTTCCTGTGGCAGCCCTACAGGCTGCGAAGCTGAACAAAGCACCAATACCACCTGGAACTGTGTCAGTGGGGAGCCATCTTTGTTGGTGAAGAGAGGGCCTTCTTTTGGGGGCAAGATGTCACATATCTGTATAAGGTCTGCACGGGGGAGCTGTGTAGCCTTTTCAGCATGATAGGGGATCCCTTGCCATATTGGTCACCCTTGGACCTGGGAATAACTAAACAAACAGCATTTCCCACAAAAGAAACATCTCTTCTCTGGAGGGCCCCACTAACTTCAGTTAGTGCAAAATATGGCAGCCAGATTAATTACCAGAACATCTAGGAGGGAGCACATATCTCCAGTGCTGAAATCCCTCCACTGGCTGCCAATTAGTTTCCGGGTGCAGTACAAGGTGTTGGTTTTGACCTTTAAAGCCCTACATGGCTTGGGTCCATCTTATCTCAGGGACCGTCTCTTCCCTTATGATCCCCCCCGTGCCCTTCGTTCAGCGGGGAAGAATCTGCTTCAACAGCCAAAGGTGAAACTTATGCAGACTTCCCAGAGGGCATTCTCTGTCACTGCCCCTAAACTGTGGAATAGCCTGCCGGATCAGATCCGTCTTAATACATCACTTACTACTTTCAAGAAAGCAGTCAAGACAGAGCTCTTCCGGCAGGCCTTCCCAGAATAACCCCCGTGCAGGAATAAATATATCTGGATCCACTCTGCCCCTAGTCTCTCCACCGAATGGCATTTTGCTGCTGTTGCTATTATTTATTCTATATTAGTTACATGTTGATTTTAATTTTATCAAGTTTAATTCTATTTTAAGGGGTGTGGGTTGTGGGTGGAGGGTGTGGGAAATTGGATTGTTTTCATTGCTGCATTTTAACTTGTTGTAAGCTGCCCTGATTGCTGTGCAGAGGGGCGGGTTATAAATAAAATTTTATTATTATTATATTATTATTATTATCTAATTTAGAAGAAGGTATGAGCTCACCTACCTGCAAAGCCCAGAAGAAGGCAGTTATAAAGGCAGCTCAAAACAGGCTGGCCTCAGACTTAGAGGTGCAGTACCAATCAAGCTGAGTGGTGAGCTTGGAGAGAACCTTGAAACAAATAGACCTCCTGCCATGCATGAATCCTCCTCCACCCCTCCAGCATTCTCCTGACAAGAAAGGATGACCATGAGTCCTGGAACCTCCTGGCTTTGGAGAAAAAGGAAATCCCACCCAAGTGGACCACCATGGTCTGGGGCATGATCCCAACCTCTCTCAACCAAACCAGGAATTGTAGCATGATGGTGGAAGGCCATGTAATAAGCAATGGCTACAGCCTCACCCCTGATGGATCTGGCTTGAGGACATTCACCATGTGATTAGCCAGGTGCCATCCCCATTCAGGATAGGCCATGGAGAGCACCCCCATGAAATCCCCAAAACCTTCCATCCAGTTGACAAAAGAGTTCTCAACAGGATGGGCCTTGGCCTTTCTTGTCTTTCTTTCTGGACGTGATGGCCCTAGCCTCTTCCCCCTTGGGCTTCAGCAAGGTTAACACATCTACACAGTATCCCCTGAGAATCCACTTTCTGATCCTTTTGGACAGGAGGAGACTTGGGGGTTCTTACCAAGTGAGAATTTAGGGAAGGCTGCAGCCTGATGATCCATCCACACACCCTGTGAGCCCGGGTGCCTGGACCTGCATCTGATGACCCAAGAAGGCAGTCCCAGTACCAAAGCACCCCTTAACCAATAGTTATCCCTGCCCAAGGATGAACTGGAGCACTCACCATCCCCATTTCTTGATTTCTTGGACCCCTTGGTGTGGGCCTTTTTGCACTTCTTCTTGGCAGCGCATCTCTGCTTCCAACCCTTGCGTCTAGCACTGGTAGATGAGGCACTGGAAGTCACACTGGCTTCAAAACTGGTAGTGGAGGAACTGGTAGTAGAACTGGTTGAACAACTGGAGGAGCTACTAGTACTAGAGCTGCTTGGAGAGGAGTCTTGAAGTGTCTGCCCCTGCTTTGCAACCCAACCACACTCACACACAGTGGCTGCCTGGGGGTCAAGAACCATTGGCCCAGGGGCAGGTGATGTATTGACCCTCCCCACATGTTTAATGAAAGCAGAAAGAGTGTGGGTTAAACCCACCAATGCATCATCACTCACAGCTGGAGGGGGCACAGACAAAGGTGAGGCTGCCACTGGGGCTGAGGGCCACTGGTGTTTTGGCCTGGGGGCCAAGTCAGCCCAGAATTTCATAGGTTGACCTGTCTGGATCCTTGTAGCAGGGTGGGCAGGCACTGCCCACTGGATGGAGCATCTGGGGGGCATGATCCACTTGACCAGGAGCTGTAACTTATCTGTGGAGGGGGAGAGAGGGAACCAGTGAAGTGGAGAGCCACCCATGACAGGCCACTGGCAATGATAGATCTGCCTTGTGCTGCTGCTCCATCACTGTTGCAGCTGCAGCTGCAGCTGCTGTTGGTGCTACTGGCACTGCTGTACCCCCTTTCTGCTATGTCTTTCTTACTTCAGTTGAAAAGACTCCCAGAGGAGCTTGCAAGTTGTTTATTTGAGAGTTCCCTGCCTTCAGGTTAACAATCTAAAAAGACATGAAACACAACAATAAGGGGATCACCATGTGGGAGGTGATTTAGGGCCTAAGCAGACTACCAGAAATAGTGCACATTAAATTGAGGCACTGCCCTGGCTCAGTGCTAGGGAATCATGGGAACTGTAATTTATTGTGGCACCAGAGCTCTCTCACAGAGAAGGCTCAATGTCCCAGAAAAAAATACAATTCCCATGATTCCCTAGCACTGAGCCAGGGCAGTGCCTCAATTTAATGTGCACTATTTCTGGCAGTCTGCTTAGGCCTTTAGTCCGGCAGATGCTGGGTGCTGTTCTCCCCTTCAGATGTCAAAGCAATGGCAGTTGGTATGGAAGGAGAGCTTCTCACCAGCCACTAGTGCCAAAAGATAAGTCTACTGTGTCTGGCTGCTATTCTTTCCCACAGAAGCCACAGCAGTGGCAGTGGGTATGGAAGGAGGGCCTGTCACCAGCTACTGGGACCAAGGTACAGTTGAGCTGTGAGCAGTATCCCATTTCCAAGATTTTGCTGTGACCAAGGAATGGATTATTGTGAAGTCATGGGGTGGATCCAGGTAAAGTTATAGAGGCTGGATAGTCAGGTTATGGAACTTCTTTTCAAGCTGATTCTCTACCAACTAAAGAAACAACTATGTAGGTGATGTCAGTATGTAAGCCCATAAATTGAGGCAAAACTCAGTTAACAAGGTAATGCTAACTGGGTAAAACCACCATAGACTGGGCTGGGAAGAGAAGAGAGAGACTTTTTTTAGCACTCAAGCAAATGGTATTATCTGGCTTCTAGCTGCAGCAGTTGCTGTCATTCCTGATAGGAGTCACATCTTGAAAATCTCATTCCTACATGCAGCCTCATGTAGAATTTTTTCCAAATCCAACACTGCTGCCAGTTCTTGTAGAAGCTGTACTACTGACTTTCAGGGGGATTTCTTTTAAGCAAAAGGACATGTTGAGTCAGCATTACACAGGCTGGATGTATAAAATGTTGCAGATGCTTTTCTGGTTAAAATGTCCTTAGTATCAGTGAGTGTTTTGTTTTTCACGAATGTTCCTCTTGAATATGGTTCAAGAAATGAAGACTTCATTCTGTCACATGTTAGCCATACATTCTGGACATGACTCCAGCTCAGTCTCATTGTGGTCTCTCTACCTATGGTTCCAGGAGGATTGTGCAGACTCTGGAATAGGGTAAGGAGGACCACATAGGACACATTGGTTAAGATCCTACATCATATTTGTGTTGCATAAATCTACCTTTGCACAATTATGTGGTGGTTGCACTATGTTACCCTTCTGCTCAACACCACCATTGTGCAACTGTTTGTGTATCTACCAATGTGCTTGCTTATTCTGCTGTTGTGCAATAGGGGATATAAAATCTCTGTCTGCACAATCTCAGTGAATTCAGTTGTACATTGAAGACACTGACAAGCAATTCAAAGCTAGCTGAGAATGTGCAAATGCATGTGTAATGGTTATACCTGCAAAACTCCACTTACACAGTCACACACTGAATATGGCCATTGTACAATGCTTGGAAAATACAGCTGTGTTAGGGAACTTCTATGCTCCTATGGTACTAACAAGACTGGGAATACTGGATTCCTCAGTTTTCAGATTTGCTGGGTAAGGTGTCTTCTGAGATTGCATTTGCATGTCAGGGTCCAATAATTCGGCATAGTCCATCTAAATTCTGGAATCATCCTTCATTCAGGCGTCCTTTCTTTTTTTGGTGCTGGACACTAGTTTGTATTGACACCAAAGAAGGTGCAAGTGAAATGAGATCAACCTGTTTCATTTGGTTCCATCATACAAACATTTGAAATTTGGCCTGATAGCCAGAAAAGGGAAAGTTGCCACTATACCACATTGATAATAAATGAATCAGGTATAAGAATGGCAGTGAACTAGTATATTTGCATGCAAAACATATATTTGCATGCAAAACAGATTAGTTTCAGTCCCCATGATCTCCTTTGCTGGAAAAGATTTCTATGACCAGAGATTTTATATTAAGGCACATTTGTTTAATTATATGTTTTTTGTGGAGTTGTTTGTTGTTTTCTACAGGCACTGTAGAAAACTAAAGATTTAGAACATTGCAGGAAGAAAAATATCAGCAGTATAACTACACACTGCAATTCACCTTTCTTGCTACATTATGTTGGATAGTGTCTATATCTACACTCCACAATGCGTTAAAAAAAATTCACATTTGTCTTTAGGTTAGCTGAAAGCAACAGCTTTCTTTAGGCTATTATCCATCCTCTTGTGCTATATTTTTAAAATGCATTTGCAGTTTCGGCCTACCATCAGTGCAGGAGTAATTTGGTGTTACTATCAAAGTCTCTGTTCACTGGAGACTTGATCTCTGACAAATCTTATGTTGATATGCCTTAAAAATCTCATATCTTATGTGTGCTCCCTCCCATGGTAGTCTCTGGGTGGATCTTCTGTTGAAAGGAAAGGAAAAGAAAAGATAGGAAAGGAAAATAAGTGATTGGTTTCTTTTCTGATTTTTAAATATTGGTTGTCAGCCATGAGAGAAGTGAACATTGTAATAAACATATACTGGATCTTCAGGTCTTCCCATTTGTGTCCTTTAACTTCATTCACAGGATGCATTTTGGGGGGGAAAACAGCAACAACACACAACTATGTTGAAAAAAATCCTTATGGGTTGATGCAAGGGATAGAAAGAAAATTTGCCAGACCTAGGGGCCATGACAAACTTTTGAGAGAACACATGAAACATGTAGCAAGCATTATGAAACTTACAAGGAGTTTCCATGAACCAAAGTATGCACAAAACAATGTACATATTTTTAATTATGAATGGCTAAAATACACTTAGGGATGTGGTGGCTCAGAAGTTAAAATGCTGATTCTGATGATTAGAAGATCAGTAAGTTTGTAGTTCAAGACCAAGTTAAGTTAATGTGGAGTGAGCTCCCACCACTAGTTCCAGCTTCTGCCAACCTTGCAGTTCAAAAGCATGAAAAAATGCAAGTAGATAAATAGGTACCACTTCAGTGGACAGGTAACAGCTTTCTTTGCAGTCATGTTTGCCACAGAGGTGTCTTTGACAACAGTTTAGTAACAGAGATGAGCATTATCTCATACAGTCAGACATGACTTGACAACCATGCCAAAGGGGAAATGTTTACCTTTACCTAAAATACACTTAATTGAGGAAAAAGGAGAAACACAATTTCAAGGGGAATGTCTGATAAAATAGGTGGTATGTGGAATTAAATGCACACATGGAAAGGTGAATAAACATTTCAAGGGAGAGACAAAAAAGCCCAGCAATATGAGAATAGGATAGAAAGAAAATACAGTTGGAATATAACAGGGGAGAGACAGCAGTGTTTCCACAGAATTTGATTCTGAGCTGAATTCACAGTGCCTTGTCTTAACCTACACAGTCCTAAATGGCTTAAGTTAGGATATCTGAATAACAATCTAATTCCATATATGCCTGCCAATATTTTGAGAACTTCAGCAGAGGCCCTGTTGTCTTCCCATGATCCAAAGAGCCTAAAAAAGTATATGAGAGGCAAGGTTCTCTGTACTATTAACTTAACTAAAGAAACTCCTTCTTGAAAGAGTCAGGTGGGCTCCATCCTTGTTGGGCTTCTAGCAGGTGGTGAAAATTGTGATGTTCAATGTGACTTTCATTTTAAATATTTTAATTTTATTTTTCAAAAATTATCGTATTTTTCAAAATGTATGGCAATGTTTTCTGTTTTCTGTTGTGGTGGCATAGTATAATAGTATCTCTATAGTACTCCCCCCTCCAACTCTGTCTATTTTTATGTATAAAGATTCTAGATTTCTTGGGACGATTTTCTAATGGCAGGCATCAAGATATAGCAATCTAAATGCAGCAAAAAAACTGGATGAGAAGGAGAGAACCCTAACAAGCCTATGGAGCCATCAAACATAATTTTTCACTTCCTCTTCTTTCCTTCTCTCCCCAGTTCCAACTGGCAAGACTTGGCCAAGTGATTCTGATCTCTGCTCACCTCATACCATTGAAAATGTCTCCAAAATATCTTAGCTGTGTGCCAGTCTATTCAAATCAAGATGCCACTTTAAAAGACATTGGCTGCAATACTTTAACTTTTGGTCATTTTTTTTGGGTGTGTGTGATGGTATTTCTTTCTACCCCCTGAAATACCTAAAGCCCCCTCCCCAACTTACTGTAAACCTCTGGAAAAGCTGCCATTCCATGCTTTATGGTGCACAGACAGGATCAGATAAGTGTCTGGCTACAATCCCATTGTGAGATGTAAAATGATGACATTATCACTGAGATATGCTGTGGTTCTCCAGTGGTTCTAGCACTGCTATTAGCAATACATGTCTGGCTATGGGAAGGTAGCTAAACCAGTCCTGCCCATTCACCATAAAGCATGAAATGGCCATGTGAAGTGGCTTCAGGGGTTTTACAATAAGATGGTCAGGCACGTGGCTCAGAGTAGCACAGCTCCACATGTGGATATTTATGAGGAGCTGTTGGACTGAGGCCAACCAAAGAATTCCACCACCACCCATCTTTTTGGTGAGATTTCACTGCTCAGTATAGCACAGTAAAGCACTGTATGTACAGCTACACCATGGAGATTATTCAGAGAGCTATTTCAGATTTGCTGTACTTCTTGAAAATCAGCCTTAGAAAGACAAGACACAGTGATGTTTTCTGCTTTAGAGACACACACTTTCCCTCTTTACAATGAATGGAAAGCAATATGGCAAAAGCATGGATTTGTGCAAAAGAGCAGGGGGGTTAAGAAAGAAATAGGGCTTCCAGAACCATCAAAGATGTATCCACACATTTAGAGAAGAAATACAGAGAGAGAGAGAGAGAGAGAGAGAGAGAGAGAAAGTAAAATAAACTGTTAAAGAAAGGTGTGGGTCATTGTTAGAGTTACAGAGCAAAAGCTAAGGAAACATTTAAAGAAGTTAGTCCACTGGGAGGAAGTGTGATGGGACAAAGCAATGTGGTTAGAATTTGAAATATATACAGTACTGGAAAATGTGCAAACAGATATTTTAAAATGATACATCTGGATGTTCTCTGTGAAAGAACAAGGAACAAAAAAACACCCAACGAAGAAAATAGCACTGCAGAACTAACAGCTCTGTGCTTTAAAGTGTATAATTAATTTTCCCTGGATATCAGACAAATTGTTCTAGCAAGATGCATATTCTTTCTTCATATGCAACTCAGGGCTACATTCTTTTCTTTGAACAGACAAAGATGTTTCACCTTTAATTGAAGGGAGCAATACAGTCTGAACAAAGCAAATCTGCACTTGAAAATTCTCTGATGAACTCTGCACACTGTAGTTTTTTAGTTTGTTTTAAAAAAAGGTACAAAGTAACATAGATATAAAACATTTTCTGATTTTTTAAAAATTAATTTTTTACTTAAATTATGGCTACACATGTAGGGTTGGATTTATACTTTATTGTGGTTAGTGGTTGCACAGAATTCTGTAGGGCTTCCATTGCAAGAACAGCTCAACATTTGCTAGTTTTGACCTATAAAGCCCTATACAGCTTGGGTCCAGGCTATTTGAAGGACCGTATCTCCCTGTACAAGCCCCCCCCCCCCCCCCAGAGTATTGAGATCTTCGGGAGAGGCCCTTCTCTCTGTCCCAACACCCTCTCAGGTGTGTTTGGTGGGAACAAGAGAGAGGGCCTTCTCAGTGGGTGCTCCCAACCTTTGGAATTACCTCCCTAGAGAGGCCAGGATGGTACCATCCCTACTATCTTTCCGACACCAGGTAAAGACATTTTTGTGCAATCAGGCCTTTTAAGTTGATAAGGAATGGGTGTTTAATGCTGTGCTATATTTTAACATGCTATATTTTAATTTATAACTGTTTTAACTCTTAAAATTGTTTGTTTTTTAAAAAAAAATGTATTTATATATTTTAACATTGTTTTACTGGTTTTTAAATTGTATTTATACTTGTTCGCTGCCTTGAGTCTCTATATAATAATAATAATAATAATAATAATAATGATGATGATGATGTTTGGGCAGGCATTAGGGATGGAAGAATATTTGAAAATATTTGAAAATTGACAAAAAATGTTATTCAAGTGTCAGTAAACTCTGATGAGAAGAATTATGAACTGATAAGAATCTTCATAGTTCAGGTTTTATGCTGCATTAAATTGGCATGTGGTTGATTTGCCTAGTAAATAGCATTTTGTGCAAGAATTTTTTCCTGCACAAGAAATATTTATGTGCAGAAATATTATTTCCTGCACAGAAAACCAGCAAGTAAGCAAATAAATAACCTGTTTCTTGCATAGCTGATGTTATAAATGAGTAACTTATTCTGTGCAAAAATTACATTTGGTTGATTTTGTCAGGGAAAGTGTTTTCTCTGCATAGAAAGACACCCCCTGACGAGTCAGGAGGGTTTTCTTGTTGTGCTGGTCAAATAAGGACATGAGATGCCTGGTTGGTCAAGGCGCACAGGGGAATGGGAACACCTGCGCGCCTTGTCCAATCAGGTTGTTTGGTTGCTACTCCAAGTCTCGCAGTTCTACTGGTCTCACGAGACTTGGATCGAGAGTTTGTTCTTTATAGCTCTGTGCTGCTACGTGGAGGCAGCCATTTTCGAGCTTGAACTGAGTGACCCATCCCACCCACCCTTTATTAAGAAGCTATAAATCGTTACTCTCAGGCTTAGGCTGGTTGCCTTCGGGGGCCGGGAGGGAATTTTTCCCCAGGGTGCTTCCCTGGGTTTTTCGCCCTCCCTGATATTATTAATTAAAATTGATTTGGGAATGGGTCATGGTGTGATAATTCATGTTGTTCTTGTTAATTACTTTGTCACAACTTAGGGGTAGGGTCTATAATTTAAAAAAATTTGTTTTGTACTTGGGGGCGGGTAATGACCCCCACCCCACAGGAAAATTAATCTGGCTATTTAAATTAATGGGGGTAATATTGGCATAAGACAAATTTAAAGGAAATGACATATGCAGCTAAATGTATGGCGTCATTAATTTGCATGACGTCATATGACATAATATGACGTCATTTCCAGAGGGGAGGGGTTTGTAAATTTGTTGATATTATTGATTACTTATTTTGTCACGTGCGGTGAAGGACCACCCATTTGGGGGGTTACACCTTCACTTACACACATGACAAATTTGTTAATGTTTATCGGTTTGTAAATAGATCCTGTACAGCTAAATAAAAGTTGTGGCCTATTTAAACCCAAAAAGAGGCGTTTTGTGTCCTTTGTGCCAGTGCAAATGGTATTTCTGCATAGAAATAGGCTTTGAAAACTGTATGGGTTTTCAAAGACTTTCAGCAGGAACAAAACTGCTAAAATTATTCATTTCTCCTATCAAGAATAAATTTAAGGAAGAATTACGTCTCTAGCAGGCACTGGCTCTCCAAATAACTTGGTGACTGCCAATTTGTTTTACATCAATTGTTAACTTTGCATTTGGACATGACATGGTTTCCTTTACTCCATGCACTGTCTCCAATTTATGTAGAATTATGTGGGATAATTAATACATTCACAGTTTGATGCATGCATTAATACCATAGGTACTTTTGTACTAACAAAAACACAAATACACTACACACTACACTGATGTCGATAAATGCCTTGATAAGCCTACCCAAAAGAAAATGTTGCCTATACATTTGAGAGATTAGAAGGGGTGTTTTATGATACAGAGATATTCAGACTCTTTTCACAGTTTGTGGCTCCCAAGACTCCCAAAATCTAAACAGGGCTATACATAAATGAGCAGCAAGTTTTTCTTTTCCTGTGTACCACTTTATCAAGCAAGCAATGGATAAGTGAAATCCTGCTTCTCTCCTCTAGATGGAAGTGAGGATCAGAATTTAAACTGAATACATATTAATGTAGAAGCAAGAAGTTCCCAGTCAGTTGTATCTCTCCTTTCCACATTCCTTCTGTAATATCTACACTTCCCCATGCATAAATTGAAGGGGAAAGTGGTGGTGGTAGTGATGATAATGTTAATTGTTATTAAGTAACATTGCAAATTGTTTATCCTTAGTCCTATTGTAGGCATGCAAGTCTTAGAGGAAGGAGCCATGACAAGTGAAGGAAGGTTCATCAACAATTTAAGATATGCAGATGACATCACACTGCAAAGACTTGGAACGATGAATGAAGAAAGTCAAGGAAGAAAGTGCAAAGGCAGGTTTACAGTTAACATTAAGAAAACAAAAATAGTGACCACAGGTTATTTATATAACTTTAAAGAAAACGACAACATTAAAACAGTTCAGGATTCTCCATACCTCAGCTCAATCACTAATCAGAAAGAATAGTGCAGTCAAGAAAGCAGAAGAAAACTAGGAATTGGAAGGTCAGCTATGAAGGAAATGGAGAAGATCCTGAAGTGAAAAGATATAACATTGAATACTAAAGTTAGGATTGTCCATGCCATCACATTTCCCATTTCTATGTATGATTGTGAAAGCTGGACAGAGCAGAAAGCTGATAGCAAGAAAATCAATTCATTTGAAATGTGGTGCTGGAGAAGAGCTGTACATATACTGTGGACTTCTAAAAAGACAAAACAATGTATTCGCTAAATACTGGAAAGAGATAAAGGAGAATTTAGAGAAAGATTGGCTAACAAAACTTTATGACTTGATGACAATGGACGAATTGACAATGATAATAAAAGATAAATCGGACCAACAATACTGTGCCAAATAGAGGTTTTATGGAAGTAATTATAGAAATGGTATAGAAAAGGGTGTCTAAGAGATATAAATCCAGTTAAAATAAGGCAAAGACGAAAGCAATACAGCGATTGCATACAGATATATAATATTGAGGTTTATTGATTTATAATGTTAAAACACTGCTGAAATAGTACAAGAAGCAGGAGAATTTATGTGATTCTAAAAAGATTTAATTTCCTCTTTGCCTTTTTATCTTCTTTCTTACTTTTCCTTTTTTTTCTTTTTAATTATGACAAACCGAACTTCAAGCAAGGCTGTATAAACTTCTATTCGTGTCTCTGTTAAAACCTTGGAAATTCTTTTTGAGGCAAAAACAAAATGTACATAGCACTATTTTAAAACAATAAAAACAAACAAACAAACAAACAAAAACAATGGTTCTAGAGCAAATTGAGCCTGAACTCATTCTGGGAGTCAAGATGACTATGAGTCTGTCATACTTTAGTCACATCATGAGTAGACTGTAGTTACTAGAAAAGGCAATGGTACTTGCTAAGGTAGATGGCAGCAGGAAAAGAGGAAGACCATATTCCAGATGGATAGACTGAATCAAATAAGACACTTGAGTCTGCAAGACCTGAGGAGGGCTCTTGATGATAGTAGGACTTGGAGGTCTCTCATAGGGTTTATATGGTTGCCATAAATCAAAGTTGTCTTGGCAGCAGTTAACAACAAGCACAAGGAATGACAGAATTGATTATGTACCACTGATTGCAGCAAGTGGACAATATAACTATATCAAATTAACCAGTGGTCCTGGAGAAATTGTAGCACTATGATTCAGCTCTAACTGACATGGTTCCATCAACCAAAATCCTGAGGTTTGTAGTCTGATGAGGAATTAAAGCTATCTTACTCAGAATTACAAATGGGCAAGGTAATGTCTATAGGACAACTTTTTTAAAAAAGGCATGTATGCATATAAGCTTATTATTGAAGCTAAGAACATCTAGATTTTCACAAACAATATTTCAATAAGCTCTGATGGCTGATAGCTTTGTCCCTTGTAAACATTGATCAACGGGTTCAACATGATCTAGTATAAAGAATAAGAATATGGATCACTCTCAGAAACGAGAGCAAAATGAGAGAAATGAAACCACAGAGGATGGTTTAGGACAAAATCTATCCACAGTTTTGCATGGGTGGACACTCCCCCTTTCCTTTCTATCTCTCCTGCCACAAAGCTCTGTTGAATCCAGAAAAGAAAAAGAAAAACCATGTAAGCAGAAAAGCTCACTCTATGTAGTCACAAAAGCACAGCTGTTATTCATGTGGATCTCCAGACAAAGGCCTTTATATATTTACCTCAATTTATTTCCCTGCTTCCATAATGAAAAGTAATCAGGAGAGGTTAAAAAACAAAAGAATGAAGAAAGATCATTCCATTGCCTTTAGAAGTCCCAGAGTTTTCAGGGTGTATTAAAGTTGCTGTCTCTAATTAGTATCAGTCATACTTCTTAGGTTCCTTTGTAGATCTTCAAAAAGATTCTTGCCTTCTTATTATATTTCCATATCTTTGAGAAGCTTCAGGTGGTGCTGGGAAAGGTACAGCTCAATAGATATGACAGGAGACTTTACAAAAGGCAAGGGAGGGATCATAAACCAGCTTGAAATAGGAGGAGGAGGGTGGGGAGGGTGGCTGTGCTGCTGGATGCAGAAAAAAGAGTAAGGGAATAAGAAAGAATAATAGGCAGGCTGCTGAAAGGAAAATGAAAGGCAAATGAGTACTTGCTGCTCCTTGATATATGCACAATGGAAAATGTCTCCAAAATAAGAACAGTTTATGATATCACCATTTATAAACTCCTCTATTAAATCAGTCTTTCCAGCCAACTTTTATTAGCTTGTTTCCAAGAAATTTTCCTGCTTTTCCTTCAAAATTGTTCAACAATAATATTCCAAAAGACAGGTATATTGCACCTCTGTGGAAATATATGAAATAAAATGTCACAATTGGGTGTAGCACTGATTTATAGCATAGCTAGATACTATACAATCACACTTTCTATGTCTCTCTCTCTCTCTCTCACTCTCTCTCTCAATTTCTCTGGTAATTGTTAAAAGATTCCTCCCCCCCAAAATTTTTAAAGTAGCTTCTTTTTCAGTATCATGATTGATGATTTCAGCAATGTGAGTATATATTTTATGATCTGATGTACAGCAGAGCCTTTGAGAAGACAAAGGCATATCTTGACTCACTTGTTCTGGACTGCACTGCTGTGATTGAAGGATCCTAGGTGACCAAACAATTTTTAGAGAGCTTTAAAACCTGCAGTGTTTTCTTTTTAAAAACAACATCTTAAAGGCCTATGGAACTGCCCTAGGCTTTCAAGTTTACATACTGTGATATCTCTCTATCTTTTCGTTTTGAAACCAGCCAGGAGTTTGGAAGTCAATTCTGCAAATAAGCATATTTGTCCTTGCCCTTGATCTTGTAAAAGAAAACAATAACAACAAGGGATTATATATTTACAGAGAGTTGATGAAGAGAAAGCTTTTGAAGTAGTTCTAAGAGAAAGAGCTGCCCTAGGCTTCTGAGAGCACTGTTGATAAACTTACACATGCTAATTAGTATCTGTACCATGATGGCCATCTAGGCTCTGATGAAATTTCTGGATGTGGTTTTCAATACAGATGGAAAGGTATTTCCATGCTAAAGCCTACTTGAGCATGCCAGAAATTGGACTGGGTGACAAATTTTATTAGTAGAGAATACAACAAAGGAGAAGCAGTATGTTCATATGAGACTAAGAGGGGAAGCAGACGGTGCAAAGGGCCATTTTGGGGGCAAGGAAGGGGAGGGGCAGCCACATGGTGGGCGCCCCAACCCCTTCCCGAAGACATCGTCGGAGCACCAGGCCCTCCGCACGGCCAGCGCTCCGACGATGCCTTCCCGCCACAGCGTCTGCACACGCTGCGGCAGAAGAGTCGCCGAAGGTGTGCCGCCAGCCTTTTGCAGCACACCTTCAGTGACTTGTGGAAGGAGCGCTATTTTAGCACTCCTTCCAGGGGCAGCGAAGCTGTGCTGTGGGACCGAGGTGTGCGGATATCTCAGCCTGATCCACAGCTTCCCGGGGCAGCCCAGGGCCACCCGTCTGCTTCCCCCCTAAGATTGAAGACATCTGAGGACTGAGGATCAAATCTCCACTCTTGTTGGTGTGTGGATGATTAGTGTTGTAGTGATGCCCTTTGGCACCCAGCAGAGTCTGCAGGACAAGCTGGCTGCTGTGATCCACAGCCACTGTGTAGATTTGCCATCAACTGGCTCAGCTTCTCTTCTCCAGGCAATCCTGTCTTCCTCAGTCAAGAAGACACATTGTAAAGTCCAAAAGCATAGCTTTATTAATGCATATAAAAAGTAAAAAATAAGATAACTAAGTAAAATCCATTGTGATGAACTTGTCCAGTTCAGCCATACAAGATTACATCTTTAACAATCCAAAAACATTAGGATCCAACTTGTTGCAGTTAAAACCACTGCTGTCAGCCACACACGCTCACATCATGAACAACAAACAATTTTAGACAAAGGATTTTCTAAGCCCATCCCATACTCCACCTTCTAGGTGTTAACTTTATGTTAATTGGATAATGCCTGTATGATGTATGCTAACCCAGCCTCTTGCTGTCCATCATCCACCACGTGAGTAACTTTCCCAAGCTAACGATGTTTATGTATTTGATATATCTTTGTTAACCATAACAAAGTCTGGTTCCATTAGTTCTATCTCTGGGAAAATACATTGTTGATGTCTCTGTTACCACCTGGCATTGATTCACCCTGTTTCTCTAAATATTGTTTTGTGCTTTGTCCAAAAACTGTTCTCAAGTGGAAAATTACAGACACACACACACATCTCTACATTTCACCTTTGACTGTATATCCCATCCATATCCTAACATCTGAAGTGAAGTGTTGAGTCAATTTGGTTTTATTACCAGCCTTTCAATATAAAATCAATTTTTAAATTTCAATCAATTGACAAGATTCTTGTGAAGATAACATAGGGTATGATAAATTAGTTAAAGAAAAAACAACTCAAAGGTATGGAAGAGCGAATACCATATTTTCCGTCATATAAGATGACTGGGTGTGTAAGATGACCCCAACTTTTCCAGTTAAAATACAGGTTTGGGATATACTCGCCATATAAGACTACCCCTCTTCCAATGCACACCAAATAATTTTTTTAAAACATCATCGGATTTGATTTCAATATGGTAATTTTAATTCAAATGCTCATGGCATGCAGGTACTTAGCAGGAAAACTATCACTTATAAACACAACAAACTGCAGCTCCCATGTTCCCTAACATTTATTTCTGCAGTGTGTTTTGGACCTTACTTTTTAAAAAAATAGTCCAGATTTAAATGCTGTTTTAAAAATTATTTCCATCTCCCAGCTATGAGATGGTTGAGGGGAAATGAGAAAGTGTTGGGGGGAAGGACTGCCAATATACTAGCTGATGCATTCTGGGGTATGTACAATTTGCGGCCAAGTAAGTGACCCTGGGCATGTCACACACTCTCAGCCTCAGAGGATGGTAATGGCAACCCCCATTTGAAGAAACATGCCAAGAAAACCCCATGATAAAGTTAAAAGTCACCATTTGGACCGTTAAAATGTCCTCCATTTTGAGCACAGCTAAGAAGCATGGATTTACATTTATATTAATGTTTTTAGCTTTCTCTACATTTTTTTCTTGTATGTCCTACATTTTTGTAGTGACTTGTCCCCCTTTGCATTGAAGACATTTGGTCACTCTGTCTTTGTATTGGAGTATGACACTGGAGACCAGGGTTTGAATTCTGGCTCAGCCATGGAATCCTCCTGGGTGACTTTGGGCAAGTCACACTCTCTCAGCCTCAGGAGAAGGCAATGGCAAACTCCTCTCTGAAGAAACCTTGCCAAGTAAATACCATGATAGGGCCACCTTAGGGTTGCCGTAAGTCGGAAACAACAACAACAATCTTAGAAGTCACACTCTGTCAACCTCAGAGGATGGCAAAGGCAACCCCTGTCTGAAAAAACACATAGGCAAGAAATGATAGGTTCATGATAGGTTTGCTTTAGGGTCGTCATCAGTTGGAAATGACTTGAAGGCACACAACAACAGCAACAGTCTTGGAAGTCACACTCTCTCAGCCTCAGGGGAAAGCAAAGGCAAACCCTTTCTGAACAAACCTTGCCAAGGAAACCCCAGGATAGGTTTGTCTTTGAGTTGCCAAAAGTCAGAAACGACTTGAAGGCACACAACAATGACAACAACAACAACTTTCTTGGAAGTCATACTCTCTCAGCCTCAGCGGAATGCAATGGCAAAACCTTTCTGAACAAATAGCAGCAGCAGCAGCAACAAAAACACCACCTCCCCAAATTTCTGACCTAGGGGGCCATTAGGCTGCTCCCCATCAGGAATGTGTATGCAAGGAGAGTGGGATGGATGGATGGCTCGTCATCTTCTTCCTTGTCCATCCTTCTATTTTTCATTCTTCTCTTCTTCCTCCTCCTCCTGCAACTACTTTTTCTTCCTCCTCTCCTTCTTCCTCCTTCCCTTTTTCATCTTCTTTCATCCCTCTTTTTCCTCCTCCTCCACCTTTTCCTCCTCTAACCTGGACCTCTTCTCTTCCTCCCCCTCCTGCCTCCCCCCCTATTGTATTCTTCCTCCTCCTCTTCCCACCTGGCCTTCCTCCCCCTCCTGCCTCCCCCCCTCCGTCATCGTCTTCCTCCTCCTCCTCTACCCAGTGTATAAGACAACCCCTGACTTTGGAGAAGATTTTCCGGGGTTAAAAAGTCATCTTATACACCGGAAAATATGGTAAAGGAAATCTTGCTTCACATTTCTGTCTTAACAGTGATGGAGAAAATATATCTCTCCTGGTCCATAGGAACTCAGATAAGAACTCTCCCTGAAGTCCAAACCCCTTAGGAGGGTGCAGAGATTGGAGGGTAAAACTGAGTCATTCTTAGGAATCTACTATCTTGGGAATCAACTGCAGACTGTAGGACTGATTTTCAAGCCTGTGGTTGAAAATGTTGGGCTTCTGTATTGCCTTTCCTTTCACAAAAAGCTAAGTAGGAGCATATCCAGCTCAGTCACAGCCTCCAGGATTGTCTATCAGGACTGTGGCTAGATTCATTTCCCTCCTTTTTCAATACCCCTGAGTCTCCAGGCACCAGCTGAGTTGCTTCATCTTCTGTCTCGATTGAAATGAAAGTAACTGAAATGGTTGTGTTATTCAGTGAGTGCCTAGAAGAGAAGTTTTTTCGAAGAGTACCAGGACTCTTGTCCACCACTTACCACTTTCTTAACCAGAACAATGAGTAACATGGAAAAGCTTGATTGCAGGCTGACTGAGTCCTAGAGAAGCTTCTTCAGTAACCTTTTGAATGTCTTGTTCCTTACAGAGAGAAGTACAGAACTCTAAGCTATTCTCTGTATAGAGAAAAGCAGCATGGTCTTGATAACATCAGATGGTGGGGCTTCACATGAGGGGTCATTACACATGAGATGATGTCTTACCCTCCCCCTTTCACATGAGGGGGGGAGGGTAAGACATCATCTTACCCTCCCTTCATTAGTTACAAATAGGATGCTCACCATCCCTCCAACCAGCCTAGCCTTATTGGAGAACAATATGGAATTTCTCTTTTTAAAACATTGCTTGTTATAAAGCTTGCATAGTCGTATTTAGCCCTTTTGCAGGAGGTTTTACTCTGCATGCCAACTTTCCTCCCTTGTGCTTTCTCTTAGAAGTATGTAAAGTCTATCCAAAGTTATTATATATTTACAAGGGGATGATGAAAAAAAAGTTTCTTAAAGTAGAATGTGGTGCCCAGAAGAAACATTTTACTCATTTTCATTATTTTACTCATTCATTATAAGCCTGAAATGCTTCATTCTGTCTTTTGAATTTCCTAAGCCTATTGCTGTTGGAACAACGAAAGCCTTCTGGGTGAAACCATCAAATGTAATCTGTGATTGTCGTCTTGCTTTTCAGTTCATTTTGTCGATGTCCTGCAGTGGAAGCTGCACCTAATTTATATTCATGCATCAGTTTATCATATCTTTTTCTCATTCATTGGTATGCCATGACTGTGAAACACACAGTTGGCAGGTGTTCTTTCTGCCATACCTTTCCTTGTTCTATTTAAGCTTATGGGATGTTGAAACCAGATGGAATTAATATTACATTTACTTCTTCAGTACTCTGAATTATGAGACTTACTTTAACACAAGGATGATACAAGATATTGCACAGGGGAAAGAACTTCTCGCTTTATCATGTATTCTTTCAAAGTATATTCAACCCCTTCACCATGTTAAGCACAACATCAACTGCCATTACAAAATATAATGAAAGTTCAACTCAATCAATATTAAGATTAATTAAACTATCAATAATACTAAACACAAAAATCATTAAAAATAGTACAATCGCTTCTCAAAAACTGCATAATCATGTAACGTTATCCATGGTCTGGGAAACCTTAGGTTAAATGACTTTGAGAAAATGTGGAAGTGACAGAAGGGAAGTACTATGGTAAGAGCGAGGATGAGAGAAGCTACTCTCTCCCCACCCCTAGCAATTCTCCTTCCTCCACTGGTTTGGATTTTCAATTTAAAATTGGCCACTGCAACTTATATGACTCCTGAAATCACTGTATCAAATGACAAAGAAGAGCCAGCTAATTTCCCTTGTGCATTCAAATTTGTAACCTGGCACAATTTAAATTTGATTTTAACCATGACAATTGTATTCATAGACCAAATAAACTAACAACAAATAACTCCTTTCCTGTTTTTGGCCAATCAGTTCTGCTTTTAGGTTTACCAGCTTCTTAAATCTCTATTCCACATTATCTGTTTCAGCTATGCATTAAAAAGAACTAAAGAACATGTTTCTATTATTTTTAATTTACCACTTTCTTTTGTGTAAAGTACACTTGTGTAAAGAAAAATGTACTATCCAAATAAAACAAAATATATCATCACAAAGTTATTTAGCATATTGTGATATTCCTGGCACTTATGATCAAAAAATTACATTTTAAAAACAAACAAACAAATCTCATAGTATTTCAAACTATAGCTAACCATCTCTCTGCCTATACACAACCAAAACAGTCAATGTTTTATTTAATGTCCTTTATATATATATTAATCTGCCATTTTGTAAATGTTTGCCCACACTGTGTATATAGTAGACCCTTGGTATTCTCTGGGGTTTGGTTCTAGGACCCCATGGATACCAACATTTATGGGTCCTCAAGTCCCATTATATACAGTGGTGTAAAATGTAGTAAAATTGTGTCCCCAAAAAACAACATCAAAATTTGTTTTTTTGGGGGGGTTGTTGTTGTTGTTTTCATACAGTGGATAGTGGAATCAATGGTTGCAGAATCCGTGAATATAGAGACCCAACTGTAATATCAACCAGATCAGGTGTGAAGACACACCCAACTAAAGGTAGTGGCAAATATGGGTGTACAACGCCAGTACCCTGGTGAGATCAAACTCTTTTACCCAAAAAGGCTCCAAAGCTGAATGTAAAGTCCAAAAGGGGGAAATTTATTTTGAAGAACAAAAGAAAAAGGTTTCTCCTCCCCAGCTCTAACAGGCTTAAAATAAAAGGTACTTTACAGTTTAGGTTTCAGCAATCTTCAGTGTTGTCATCTCTCTGGGTTTGATCTTGGTTTGATCTCCTTCTCAATGAAGCTGGTGCAGGGTCTTTCAGCTTCTGGTGCTCTTGACTTCTTTATTGTTGATGTTTAAAAAGAATTAACTGCTTCTGGTAACAAAATTGGCTAAATGGTAACTAAATTGGCTAATGGTAAATAAATTGGCTAAATGGTGTAAGAAATGCCCTTTCCCTCTGACTGTGACTGTTTGCAACCAAACAGATAAAGCCAAGCCTGCCTAAGAAAAAACTAAAAATCCCAAGCTGAAGCAGAGCTTGCTGGGAAGGGGTAAACCAAAAACTAGAAAAATGAAGGGGATTCCTACAGCTCCTCCCACAAACTAATACAATGGAACATTCCTATGCTCAACATACTAAAACTGAACTAAAAATGAAGGAAAATGCAGGGGAGAATTTAAACAGTCCAGGCTGGACATCACATCAGGGAAAATGAAAATGTTGGAGTTGAAACCACTTAGAATCATAGAATCATAGAGTTGGAAGAGACCACAAGGGCCATCCAGTCCAACCCCCTGCCATGCAGGAACTCAAAATCAAACCATCCCCGACAAATGGCCATCCAGCCTCTGTTTAAAGACCTCCAAAGAAGGAGACTCCACTACACTCAAAGGGAGTGTGTTCCACTGTTGAACAGCTCTCACTGTCAGGAAGTTCCTCCTAATGTTGAGGTGCAATCTTTTTTCCTGTAGCTTGCCTCTGTTGTTCTGAGTCCCATTCTCTGGAGCAGCAGAAAACAAGCTAGTGCCCTCCTCAATATGACAGTATTGACTTCCTTCATTCCATCATGGCCACACATATTAAATACAGCAACACTACCCAGGACTAGACTTGGTATTAGGCATAATGAGACAGATGCTTTGAGCAGCAAATTTGGGTGTTGTGAATGAACAACAAATGTTACTTAGCTATTCAGTTTGTTCTTATTGTATTTTTACTATCAAGGGTTGAAAGAAATACTTGCAGGGTTTTCTGTCTTTTTGGCCAAAATATCTTGGTTGACTTTGGTACTATGTCTTTTGACTGGTCAAATAGGTTGTCTATTTGCTGTTCTGTCTCAGGGGGATTGCAGACTGCCAGAAATAGTGTGAATTCAGTCCACTTTTAGGGTTAGGGTTAGAATTAGGGAACCATGGGAACTGTATTTTATTGGGGCACCAGAGTTGTCTGACAGAGAAGGCTCAATGTCTCAGAAAAATAACAGTTCCCATGATTCCCTAGCACTAACCCTAACCCTAAAAGTGGACTGAATTCACACTATTTCTGGCAGTCTGCAACCCCCCTCAGACAGCAAAATGTTTTTGGCACTTTCAGCCCTATGTGAGCATTTCCCCGCATGGAATCTTAATTGCACAAAGTAATATAGCATGACTATACCTGCTTGGCCCACTCTATCATCTCAATTCCAACTTCACTGTTCTTCCATTCACATATTGACATGGAAAGTCTGAAAGGAGGCACATGCTCAATATGGGTAAACCCCTCCTCCATGCTTTAAACTCAAAGTTGCTGCTGGATTTCTTCACCACCACCTATTTCACCATTTTATGAGGAAACAAAATAACAAAAAATATCTCTTTCAAAATTAGCTGTCATGGGTGACTTTCTTTGGAGGAAAAACAGGGTATAAATGTTACCCTAACCTCTGACTATAAGAAAATGCCTGAGAAACATAACAATGTGTGAAGAGGAAGGTTCCTTTGATCAAGGGATTTTCTGAAAATCAGATAGAAATCCACTGGGGCAAAGATTTTATTTGCTTGCTTTTGTTATCTGAGAAGCTTTATTTGAAGGACCATATCTTCCCATATGAACTTGCTAGAGCTTTAAGTTTGGCAGGGAAGGTACTTCTCTTTGTACCACTGCCTTCACAGGCACAGTTGATGGGAACTTGGGAGAAGGCTTTCTCTGTGGCTTCTCCCACATTTTGGAACTCTACCCCTCGAGAAACTAACATAATTTCTTCTTTATTGTCCTTTTGGCAGGCTACAGCCTTTCTTTTCAAGCAAGCCTTTGAAAATTGATTTTTAACAGAAGGGTTTTATGACACTGTACTTTTAAAAATCTTTGTTTCATAATCCAGTTGTTATTTAATACTACTTTGCTCTTAACTTTGTACACATTTTTATTGTATTTCATGGGTTTATATTGCCTTTTGTAAGTCATCTTGTGTTCCAGCCTGGGTGAAAGGTGATATATAAATGAAGGATGGATGAATGGATGAATATATCTATATCTTGTCATTTAAAAGTATATGTATGTTCTTTTAAATTGATATGTATTTTAATTGATGTGTTTTAACTGATGTCTTAACTGATGTGGTTTGTTTGTCAGTTGTATTGTTCCCCATCTCAATCCATGGGAAGTGGCAGGTAAGAAATAATAATAATAATAATAATAATAATTGGCTAGATACTTTAAAACACCACATACTATTGTGTATGTTCTCTGTCACTGGTCATGGAAGTTTACAAGAGACTTGCGAACATCTTGCCACTGATATAGTGATGTAAATTTTCAAAAAGTTATTCCTTGCAGCTAAGAATGAATACCTTTTCCATTTTGCTCCTCATTACGAAAAGTAATAGAAAATTTTACAGTTTTCAAAGACTACTGCCAGTCCAGGATTTTATCTATTAAATAAAGCAAAACAAAGAAAGCAACCATTTCTGTACAGAAAACAAATGCCTTCCTGCACAGAAAACAGCATTTTTGGAAAATGTTTCTGAAAACACAGACAAAAGAAATATTATTTTCTGCAAATAATATTTTCTGCACAAGTTTCTTCCTATACAGAGAACTTGTTTTATGTGCAAAAAATGATTTTAAAAAACCATGTTTCATTGTCATTAGGAAACTGATGAGGACAAAACTGAGAATTTGGGACTTATTTTGTACAAATTTTTCACAGGGATGAACTGCACAGAAAATAGCACTTTCTGTGCAGGAAACTGCATTTTCTGCACAGAAAGTAACATGCCTATGCAAAAATGTTGTTGTTTGTGCAGACAGTTTGCTTTCTCTGAAGAAAATGTTTTCTGCACACAAAACGTGAATTTTACACAGAAAAAGTCCTAACTGAGTCATAACAGACTTTTAAAAACTGCAGTTTATTGCAGCAGGAGAGATTCCTCTGACAACAAAATTTGTGAAGAATTACATCTCTAAGTCAGGAAAGTCATACAATTTCTAACCCCAGCCTAGAAAAATAGCTGCATATCTCACTGGAAGCCTCCAGACTATGAAGAGAATAAATAAATAAATAAATCTTATACCTATTATTCTGAAATTTGGCAAGCTTGATCCTCTCACAATTTTTTTCTTGTAAATTTCATCTAATTCTCTAAAGGTTTTATTATTATTATTATTATTATTTAAAAAAAACAACAACAATACATTAATATGTGCAGGTACATAATACTGATATCCAAGCACCTATTTTTCTCAAATTTGTAGATATCAGCCCTACTAAATCTGCAGATTTCACTCAATTATAAGAAACATACACACAAATGCACACACACACACCCATTAAAACTGTTTTCTAACATTTGTGATAGTTAATGCAAGGTATAAGGATCTGTGTTTCCAAGATGTTGAATCCAACTAGACCTCAGTCAAAATAGACTGGCTCTGAATTTGTCCAAGTCAAATTGGTTTATATTATGAATTGCCAAAATGGGATCCAAACCACATCTTGTACATATTCCTAATATATTGTGACTGGAATGTGGCCATTTTGTTTTTGTAGGAAAGAAAGATCTGGCAGGACATTGTTCTTGATAATACATTCAACTATTATATTTGGATCCCATTACAACTCTACTTGCCATGATTGTCTCCTAGAGGTGTGTGAAAAGATTGCCAAAAATAATCCAGCTTGACACCACTTTAACTGCCCTAGCTCAGTGCTAGGGAACTGTAGTTTATTGTGGCACCAGAGCTCTCTGAGAGAGCAGGCTCAATGTCTCAGGAAAAAAAAAATACAATTCCCACGATTCCCTAGCATTGAGCCAGGACAGTTAAAGTGGTCTCAAACTGGATTATTTCTGGCAGTCTGTTCAGGCCCTTAGTAAACCTCATTTTTTCAACTTTAAGCTGCTCATCATGTGACCCTTTTACAAAGGGAGCAGAGGTCTGGCAGAGTTGTGCTAACAATTAATTTATATAATATACTTTAAAAACAACTTTCTTTTGGATGATTTATCAGCAATATACAACATATATATATATATATATATATCCTGAGAAAATCTCTTTCTGTTCTGGGGAATCATATTTTTAGATATGGTAGATAGGGGAAGGGAAGGGGAGATGAGAATGTTATTCTTTATAATCATTCTATCACTTTTTTCAAAAAAAAAAGTCAGTGATCCATTGGAAGATAAATATATACTGAAGAAATTGAGACAATATATCAGTTCCATCCAGTGGAAAGATGAGGTGAGATGTTGTAAACTCAGCTATGTATATCACTGACATGGAGTTGAAAGGTATGTCTGTTTCACATCTCACTACATATGCAGCGGTAGTCGCCATAATCACCACAGTACTTTCTGAAACTGCCATGGAATCATAACTGTCACATATCCATTGAATGCATACACATTTATACTTCACACATTATTAAGCTGGATGCAGACATGTTCAAGGCAAACATCATATACATGTAGAGAATTCAGTGTCACCATCATTTGTGTGAACTAATCCTCATTCTCATCAAGGATGGCTGAAAAATGGAACAGAAGAAAAGTATATCACATGATGCTGATAAAACTTTTTTTAAAAAAATATCATAATTTAAATACAGAAATTCAGCTATCTAGAAAGGCAGATATGTTATGAAAGCAATACAAGATATAAGCATATAAGAGATTTAGCAATGTAGCAAAAACACTGAAAAGCAAAGGATTGAGAAAGTATTGTTCTTCCCTGTTGTTAAAATGATTTCTAATAAAATCTTCCCACAGGGCTTACAAATAAGAAAGAATGCCCTCTATTTTATTTGATAAGTGTTTATGTTGTACAAGTAACATCCAGTAGACAAATATACTGTTTTATAGAAGACTTTTGTACTCTAGTCCTTCTCCATAAAATTGGCATTTCCATATTGCACTGAATAGTTGCAGACTGTATGTTAGCTACTTAAAATGTTTAGTTCCTTGGGATATATTAACTTGTGACATCCTTTGGCTCAGTCCTTGGCTCATAGGGCCAGGTTTGTGCCATGTAAATATGTACAAGCCAAGTGAGCAACAGGACATTGTACAATGGTGTTGATGCACACCAATATTACACTTTTTTTGGGACAGGCTGCCTTTGTACCAATGGAGCCATGAGACACTGGTAATCCAGAATGGAGGGAAGTGGGGAGTCATGGTTGCTCTGTACCTGAGTGGAAAAATGTCTCCACCTTTTCAGGTATCCTGTTGTGTGGTTGGAGACCCTATTGCTCAGTGGGACATCTCACACATAGCCCTGTTGTACATCACCACAATTCTCCAGCATAGTGGGATATTTTGTCAGGAATGTATTTCTGCCATCATAAAATTATATATCATAGCTCATGAAGAAGGATATCAGCCAGAGATATTCCAAGTAAATACTATCATATAGGACAGTGTTTGTGATACTTAATATATTTCATTCCTTAGCATACCCCCACATGATAACCTTTTTTATTAGCCCCCATTCTCATCCTGAGCATGGAACTGAGACAACAGCAATTGCCCTACAATTGCCTAGTGAATGTAATGAGTGAAGCAATATTTGAACTGGAAACTTTATATAGAACACTGTTAGGATAGACAGCAAACCCCTCTTGGGAAAAAGAAAAGAAAAGATAGAATTTAAATGATGAATGGATTTATGCAGCCCTTGATATGTTGTTGAACGGCAGCTCCCAGAAATCCTTGTTAGCATAGTCAGTGGTGCAGAACACTAGGAGCTGCAGTACAATAACAACTCAAGGCCACCATAGTCATGGTTTAGATAAATGTGTGGTATAAAAATGCCATTTTCATTTGATTCATACATGAAAACAGAATGCAGTTTGGTGACCTTCTTCTTTCTTCTGTCTTCCATCTAAGCATCAGAACTTGTGGAGTGACACTGGCAAAATGGAATGTTCAGAAAAGCCAATTGGAGTCAGGCTGGCAAAAAGGTGGAGGCCTGCCCAATGAGTGGAACTAAAAAAAAGTTGAAGTGGAACTAAAGTGAACTGGAACAAAGTCAATTTGTAACAAGTGAAGTGATGTATACGTTTTAACCACGAATTTTGAGAACAAACTGCTAAAAGAGATACCATCATAAGTTCTTTCTGTAAATAACAGTTATTTTCTTCTTCTTCACAAAGAAATGGCTGGAAGTGATTTATAAATTACAACATCAAAAACACACTACCAAGTATATTAAAAACACTTACTAGTAAAGAAACTGAAAAAAGTGGGAGGACCAAGGGTAAAAGAAATAGTTCTGAGGGAAGAAAAGCCTCAAACTATTTAGGAAAAGACAGGAGAGGAATCCTGTGTAACCCAGTGGTCATATAAAATCAGAACTAGTCTTCATTACAGAGAAAAAGAGGAAAAGCACCAGTGTCACCCTGTCTACATATAACATAGATTATTTTTTTTTCTGAAGTCCATCTTAATTTAATAATTATCTGAAGTATGAAAGTACTATTTGTGGTGACATTCATCACTTCACTATGACTGGAATCCTGTTTGTGACATATGCTTATGTAACCTGGAGGGTATTTATCGCCCCACACTATATGTAAAGCAGCTTCTAAACACCATAAGTTGCCACAGGAGATATAAAAAAGTTGCTACAGTGCTGAGAAGGTGATGTCAGTTTTATTTTGTTTTTCCTCCTCTAGCTACAGTACTGCTCAGGTATCTCCACTTCTCCCTCACCCAGCAAATAGACACAACACATTCCAGTGCTTGGAAACTGCCTTCTGAGAGAGGAACACAGAACTGTGTAGACAAGGCATTATACTCTACCCACACGATGTAGGATTCCACCCTATATCCAGGACTAACTCTAGATGGGCCTGTACTGGTTATCTATTACCTCATACCAGCACAATACATTTTGCTCCCTAAGAAACACTGGCAAATAATAATCAAGGTTCATAGTAACTTAAATTAGCCAAGTTATTTGGGAACTGGAGCAGGAAATATTGCAAACATCTCTACATGTTCCTGGCAACCTAAATACATTAATAACAAGTTAAATACTTAATATTTTGTTACTCTGTCATGACATCCAAAATTTGCAGGTAGATGCCTAAGTGTACCCTAAGGATATGTTCCACTTTGAAATGCATCCTTAACTTGTAATAACAGCCTGTAAATTCTTTGTGATAAATAGAGAGGCTCACTGACTGTCAATCACACAGCCTTTTTTCACCTCCAGTCCAATTTTAAACACAGAAACATGCCCTTCAATCATTGAAACCATATAAAGAAACAGACTACATGATCAAGTAAAGGCCCCAAAGGTGAATTTGTGCACCTCCTAGGCCTTCTTCAGTGTCACTCACTATTCTGCTTCCTCTTGGTGTCCAGGCATTATGCATCACTTTCCTACAAAGAAGCACCCAGATTTTACAGTATTTTTTCTTTCTTGTCTATTTATTATTATCATTAACACAAGCAATCTAAATCACAACTATATCCATAGGCATTCAGATAGAAAAATATAAAGGGGAAGAAAAGGTGAAAAAAGGAGAATGAAGAAAAAATACATATGCATATATGAGTAAAACTAAACTAAACTGGCACATAATACTTAAAAAGTGACTAACTAAAACACTAGACATTAATTAAGGCACAACAGATTTGATTTCTGACCCCTCAAATCTGACTGAAATGGGCGGGGGGGGGGGGGGGGAGAGCAAGAATTTTTTTCCTCCCATTACAGTTCCTACCATTAAAATTACTAATAGCCATAGCCACAAATTATTGCATTGTTAGATTTCTTCTTGTTTGAAAAGTCATTCATGTTGCTTTCTAAAAGGATGATTTACTCTAATCACCCAGCAATTGACTATTGTCACTGTTACCACTTTTCAGAAAAGTGACTTGTTGGGTTCCTTGTTATTAATACATTGTGTTTGCTGTTATCATGACACTGAGCCTTTCTCCATTCCCACTCTGCCAGTTTGTCTGAAATTCCATGCCTATGCCTGAATGGAGAAGCAACCCTTCCCAATCTAAACTAAAAATCTAATTGACAATCTAATTGATAATCTGATTTGATAAACTAACCCAGGCATTACATACACACTCATTGATTGGGGCAAGTACACAAGGCAACCCTTTCATTAACATTTACAGGGCTCTTTCTGGCTGCTGCTACATTGCAGAATTAATGCAGTCTGACACCATTTTAACTGTCATGTTTCCATCCTATCCTGGTATTTGTAGTTTATTGTGGCACCAGAGCACTGTGACAGAAAAGACTACGGAGATTATTACATTCCGTTTAAAGAGCCTTATCCCCGATGGGATAGAGTCACATTTAATTTTAAAAACAAGTCTTATCGCATTCGCCTGTGGCTGGGCAAATCCAGCCCATAGACAGCCTGGATGCCACTCAGGCTTATTTGGTGGCTCTTTGAGAATGGGAAAATCCAGTTCTTGAAAAGCCGCAGAATAAACCTGGCTAGCATTCGGGATGTATACAGGCTGCAGTCACCCAGCCACAGGAGAATGCAATAAGACCCATTTTTAAAATTAATCATGATTCTATTCCATTGGGGATAAGGTGCTTTAAGCAAAGCAAAGCAGCTTCATTTATATACCACTTCATACCACGCTATGGGGTGTCTAAGCGGTTTACAACTGTGAGCTGATTGCCCCCCATCAGCTGGGTACTCATTTTAGCGACCTCGGAAGGATGCAGGCCTGAGTCGAGCCTCAGCCCTGGCTGGTATTGAACTCGCAACCTTGTGGTTTATGAGTGAATGGCTGCAGGACAGGTATTTAACCACTGCGCCACCAGGGCTGATTAAGCAGAATGAGACAATCTCCTAACTATCTCACAAAATAGTTTTCTGTGAGTTTTCCCAGCTATGTGGGCATATTCTGGAATAATTTATTCCTGATGTTTTGCCCACATCGGTGGCTGGCATCTTCAGAGGGTGGTGGCATAGAACTGTGTGGGGTATATATATTTGTGTGACTCTTGGTATGGAGGAAGTGATTTACCTGTTGACCTGTGTGTTGTTGAATGGCAAGGCCTCAGGGTGGGAGAATATGTTTAGTGGATGTGTGTCTATTTAAATAGCAATCCATTGTCTGTAGAGAAACTCCCTGACCCTGGGTGGTATTCATTTGCATGTACTGAGTCTTGATTTTGGTGTTCTACAGGACTGGTAGCCAAAATTTGTTTACTTTCAATGTTTCTTCTTTCCAGTTGAAGTTGTCTAGGTGTTTGTGAAATTTCAATGACCTCCTTGTGCATTCTGAGCTGATAGTTGTTGGCATGGTCCAGACTTTCAATGCTTTCAAATAGCATTCTGTGCTCAGGTTGGTTTATGATGTGTTCTGCTACTGCTGATTTTTCTGGCTGGCTCAGTCTGCAGTGTTTCTCATGTTCTGGGTTTGAACATTGTGTTTAGTGGTCCCTATGTAGACCTGCCCACAGCTGCACGGTATGCGGTAAACTCCTGTGGCAGTGAGAGAGTTTCTCCTGTCTTTCACTGAACACAGCATTTGATGGATTTTCTTGGTCAGTCTGTAGATCATTTGGAGTTTGTGTTTCCTCAGCAGTTTCCCTATTCTGTCCCTGACTCCTTTGATGTATGGTAAAACTACTTTCCCTTTGGCTGGTTGTTTGTCTTTACTCCTGTGGTTTTTCTGTGTCTGGCAGCTTTTCTGATGTCTGAGCTGGAGTAACCATTAGCCTGTAGAGCCCAGTTTAGGTGTTTCAATTAATCTTCCTGGAAGTCGGTTTCACAGATCCTTTTTGTGCAGTCTACCAGTATTTTTATTGTGCTTGTTTTTTGCCCTGGGTGGTGGTTGAAGTTCTTGTGTAGGTGTCTGTCTGTGTGTATAGGTTTTCTGTATACCATGTGGCCCAATTGTTGGTTCAATTTGTGGGTGACCAGAGCATCCCAGCACAGTAATGTCCCTTCCTTTTCTTTTTCCATTGTGAATTGGATGTTTGGGTGGATATTCTTCAGATGGTTCAAAAACATGGTTAATTCTTCTACTCTGTGGTTCCAAATGGTGAAAGTGTCAGTCACGTATCAGAATCATGTTGTGGACTTTTTTGGTGTTCTTTCCAGGGCTTGTTTTTCAAAGTGTTCCATGTAAAAATTTGCTATCACAGGGTTCAGAGGGCTTTCCATGGTTACCCCATCTATCTGCTCACAGAATTCATTCTCCCTCTGGAAGTAGCTTGTGGTGAGGCAATGTTCAAATAGGGCTGTGATGTCTTTCAGAAAAATTTGTTGGATGAACAGGGAGACCATATCACAGCTGATTAGTTTGTCTCCAGGTGTGAGTTTGAGGTTGTTGTTTTTTCTATGAAGTGAGACGAGTCCTTGATGTAAGGTTTTCTTTGCCCTATGTGGGTTTGTAGTTGTGTGGCCAGAAATTTAGCCAGGTTATACGTCGGGGATCCAATGGTGCTCACTGTGGGTCAGAGTGGAATTGAATTCTTGTGGATCTTGGGAAATTTTTATAGTTTGGGTGGCAGAGCCTCAGATTTGCATAGACTTTGGTGTGTGATTGGCTGAATTGAGGCGTTCTTGATCAAGGTGTTTATTTTCCTGATGATCTTGTTGGCTGAATCCTGTTTCAGTTTTCTATATATTGCAGGATCCAGAAGTTTCTTGATTTTTTGTTTGTATTGTTCTATTTCCATAATTACTGTGGCATTACTTTTGTCTGCTGGGAGAATGATGATTTCTGGGTCCAAATTCAGATCCTTGATGGCTTTTCTTTCTTTTTTGGTTATGTTGCTAGGTGGTGATTTTACATTATGTAAAATCCTTGCTGTTTCTCCTCTTATTTCTTCCGCTTTCTCCTCGAGGAGATGGTGGTGGGTGGATTCAACCTGGGCAATGATGTCTTCAACTGGGATTCTGATGGTGTTTACAGCAAAATTGTCTCCCTTGGAAAGATTGCATGTTTCTTCTTCTGATAGTTGCCACTCTGTCAGATTGATGATGACCTGTGATGCATCTAGTGAGGGTTTCAGCTGGTGCATGTGACAGTTGTTGAATTTATGTTTCTGTCTTTTGGGGTGGTGTGACATGTCTTTTTCCATCCTTCTGTAGCAGAGGTTGTCAATTTTGTCCCAGTCTTGGCTGTTCATTTTTTGACTGATGCTGAGGTGGAGGGATAGCAACTCCTTGTCTGTGTTAACCAGTTCTTTGCAGGTGGTGTGTATTCTCTCCTGTAATAGTGCATGTTCCATTTAGTTGTAGATATAGTTGGTTTGTGGGGATTTTAAAGTCCATTTTGCTGTGAGAAAGTATGGCATGGGTTTTGTGTCTCTGCAGCATAGCAGAAAGTTTAATTAACACAGTAGATGTGCTTTCCTGGTCTGGAGTTCTTCCAGTCCCTGGGTGTCTTGGAACAGTTTCTTTCTGAAGAAATGTTTTGTTTTTTTCATCAGCATGGTCTAGAATTTGACTGTTTTCAAATAACATTCTATGCCCAGATTGGTTTATCATGCAATCTGCTACTGCCAATTTTTCTGGCTGGCTCAGTCTGCTGTGTCTCTCGTGTTCTTTAATTCGTGTTTGAACACTGTGGATAGTAGTCCCTGTATAGACCTGCCCACAGCTGCATGGTATGCAGTAAATTCCTGTGGCAGTGAGAGGGTCTCTCCTGTCCTTCGCTGAGCACAGCATTTGCTGGATTTTCTTTGTTGAAGACACAAGAGACACTGCAGAGTGACCCAGCCAGAAAAATCGGCAGCAGCAGAACACATCATAAACCAACCTGGGCATAGAATGCTATTTGAAAACACTGAAATTCTGGACCATGCCAACAACTACAGATCAGAATGCATAGGGAGGACATTGACACCTGGATAACTTCAACAGGAAAGAAGAAATGCGAGAGTAAAAAAAAGTTTGGCTACCGGTCCTGAAAAACACCAAAATCAAGATTCAATACATGCAAATGAACACCACCCAGGGTCAGGGGATTTCCCCACAGACAATGAATTGCTAATTAAATAGACACACATCCACCACACATATCCTCTCACCCAGAGGCCTTGCCATTCAACAACAGACCAATACACAGATTAACATGTAAATCACTTCCTCCTAACACAAGTTGGTCAAACAGGTATATATACCCCACACATTCCATGCCACCACCCTCTGAAGATGCCAGCCACAGATGTGGGCAAAACATAGCCTGAAAAACTGACAGAAAACTATATATGCCAGCCATGAAAATCTTTGATATCTCACAAAACTTAATATCTCAGAATTCCATAGCACTTAGCCAGGAAGTTAAAGAGGTGTCAAACTGCATTAATTCTGCAGTGTAAATCAAGACTCTGTCTTTTGTTGTTGGTGTCAGCTGTAGACAATCCTCTCCCCACAAACCCCAGTCGACCTCACTTTCCTTCTTCTTGAAGGCTTATCCTGACGATTTTGAAATTGTGAAATTTAAATGTTGAATTTTAGATGTGGATTGTTTTAATATGTACATTTTATTTGTCCTTTTAAATTGATGTGTGTTTTAACAAGTGTTTTAACTAATGTTGTTTGTTAATTTTTGTTCTCCATCTAGAGGTGAGTAATAAATCATCATCATCATCATTAAATGTAGAAAAATCCCAACTCACCTTAACTCTTTAGTGCAGTTCATGTTGATACTGTACCTACCTCTCAATTGTTTGATCTCTCTGTATATCTGTCTCTCTGTTGCTTGTAAATGGGTTTTATTTTCTTTGCTGCCAATTAAAAGTTTTATTCTACTGTATTATTATATTGTAATATTTATGTTTTGCAAGCTTTTCAAGGAACTATATTGTGGGTGGCTATTACCAATATGATAAATTGACAAGAACTTAGGAAACATAATGAGAATGAATAGACAAATGCATGAATTTCCTCCTTCATGACAGAAAGCTGTATCCAAGAAGCTTAAAGATTCAGTGTGGCAGGAGATTCTGGTTATTTTGAACTCGCTTTTTGAATTTGAAAGGATTAAAAATGCACCTTTCCTGATTTAGAGCATGGAACATAGAAAACTGATGCTCAGAGCTTGATGCTGAAAGAGGAACGCTGCAGAGACTGTGATTAATGGCACCTATGAAACCAGTCTCTCAAAGCAATATTACATGGAAGCTAATCAGAATGTTTATCTAACCATTTTTGATGTATGACATGTAAAAGTGCAGAGAAATGGCAATGCACACTGAGCTTCATAAGTAACATTTCATTTACTAAAAAATGAGTGGGGTTGTTTAATACTGTCTTCTTCAGGTTTGGGTTCTTTAAAAAATGTGTTTACAAAGTTTAATTAGTTCATCTTAGAACTTTCTGAATTAATGTGGTAAAAGGGATGGATGAGATCGTAATCTGATACATTCAGAAACAACAACACCCCCCCCCCAAAAAAAAAGGGGATACAATGACTAGTTAAATAAAGGCCCTATTTAGACTTTGGCCCGAAACACACAGCAAAATGACATGGCTTCAGACCATTTACATGACACATGTCCCAAATGTGGCCTGAAGCTGTGCTGAGGCGGCATCATTTGAAAAGAACTGTGCCAAGAAGGAGTGGATATAATCTGCACCTTCCAGCGGCCCAGTTCAGGTATGTGCAGGCGTGTGCAATAGCTGTGGTCCTGGTGCAAATGGTGCCAGCACATCCTTGTGCTGTTCTTTTGGGCTTATCTGTTTCAGGCCATTTTTTTTTAACATGACTATCTGAATAATCTTACTAACACACTCCAGTTTTGTTGTCCATACAATTATTATAATTTTTATTGGAATGGGATCTATGCACATCTCTGTGAGTTCTGTTGCTCACAAGTGTCAGCAGTCAAATAAAGATGGAGTCAATGATGCAGATGTATTTGAAGCATGTTCAAGGCATGCAAAGTTTTATCCCTATTTATCCTGGGTCTATTCACATCAGTTATTCACACAGCTGACAATGCAAACCTTTTAGGAGAACTTGGGGGGGACCCAAAATTGATTATCCTAGGTTAAATGGGGGGAGGGGGTTGGCAGCATCCCCTCAAAAAAAACAACAACAACACCTTAATCAGATACATTCAAAATGCAAAGATTCAACACACATTCTATCAGGATTATTTTCCGGTACAGAAAATAATGAACTCACATTCTACCAGTATTCTTTTCACTGTCTGAATAACTCCTCAGATGTAGACTTCAAGACATGTCCCTGGAATTTTGGCACTTCTTTGCTAAAGGAGATGTGGCAGAAGCATAAGATGTGGGGAGGGCATTTTGTAGCATTTCTACAGTACATCTTTCTGAGAAAAACAGTTAATGAGATTTTCACAGATCAGTTCCAACCAATTCTGATTAGCCACACTCTACTGATAGCATTTACCATAATCTTCTCCGTTATCTCAGCCAGTATTGTGTAGTATCTTGAATGCTGCACTAGGATGCTGTACAAATTCCTGTTCAACCATGGAAACTCACTAGGTGAAAAAGGACAAGCCACACTCTCTCAGCCTGAAAGGAAGGCAATAGCAATCCACCTTTGAACAAATCCTGCAAAGAAAACCCTGTGATATGTTTGTTATAGTGTTGCCATAAGTCACAACCAACAAAGGCTCACAATGATAACAAGCTCTGCAATCTCAAATAGTGTTTTTGTATATGAAATATACATAACAAACTATGCAGCATACACCAGAAAACTGTGTATATATAGCTGTTTTCTCCATTTGTCTGGTCTCATGGTATAATCTAATTTGTTGGAAACCTCCTCCTTTCCCCAGGTCATTTCATATATCACAGCTGGGCAACATCTAGGGTTGAAAGTCATGTTGGCATTCCCTGAATCCAATGGGAACTGCCAAGTAATGGGCTTCCATCTATCTTCTTTTAAAAGAAAAGTGAAGTAATTTTTTTCTTTTTAATCACAGAAGATGCAAATACTGGAGAGCACCAAATGGGATCCACAGGGAAAAGGGAGATATGTCTCCAAGTGCTCAGTGGATGGTTGTTGTTTGTTTGTTTATTTATTTATTTTTAATAAAGCCTAACACATTTTAGCCTATGTAAATATTTCAATGGCCTTCTTCAGAGGCTGCACAAAAAACATAAAAACAAATTCAAATATAAATGTGAATTTAAAAATCAAAAAGACAACACATAATTATATAATAATTTCAACATAAAATGTCATTATGCATTCTAATTTTGTATACTGCTTACAGTTTATACATACCAACATGAAAACAGCAGAAATTTTTGGAGTTGAGAATCTCACTGCATTTGCTGGGTTGAAAAGAAACAGGTGAGCCAGGCTCACATTTTGTGTTGTTCTTTATTTTAACAGAGAGTCAAGGGGCAAAAAAAAAAAAAAGAAGGGGGGGGGAGTGCCACCAAAATGCAGCAGTGTGGTTGCAAATGCAGTGGTAACATGGATTGTGAAAAATAAGTGACAGGTCCAAATTTCTGAACTACAGACTACAGACTCTACTGGCACAAGCTGGTTTTAATTCATCATAAAACAGAGGTGGACACTCTAATAATTTAGGACAATATCTCCCCCACCCAACACCATGAAGAGCTGCATCCCTCATCTTACTCCCCACAAAAATCAATTTGAGCCCCAAATGCCCCCAAACCCATCTAGCCTATTTTTGCCATATTTTTGTCCCACTTCGGGACTCAGATCCATAAGAAGTCTTTTATTTGCAACAAGAAGTGAACCAGAAGTCATTTCTGATTTGCTTCGTATTTTTTTTTAAAAAATGTGTTTTCGGGGCTTATATAATTTTCGCTGTTATGCACCTGGGCTGCAGTATGCTTATCCCTGCCATAAGATAAATCTGTTTTATTTATTTTGATTTTGCCTTTATTTCAGAAGCTTCATTCCAAAAGTATGAAGACCTAAATACTCTAAAGGGGCCAGATCCTATCTGAGCCTAAGGAGGGTCAACACTGGTTAGCACCAATGAATATTAAGTACTGTACCCTGTATTTCAGAAAAAGGCAAACCACTTCTAAGTATTGCCCAAGAAAACCCTATAAAATTCAAGTGATTGCCGCAAGTCAACTGGCAACTTCAGGGTTCATACACACACACACATTCCATAAGTTTACCAAAAAAAAGTGAAGTCATTAAAAGTATGGAAAACAAATAAAACAAAAACAAAACCCCATTGAAACATCATTTTTGTTGTTGTTTATATATGTCATTTACAGGATGCATGTATGAATTTGTAAGTAGTACACCCTCAGGCATCCTAAATGATGTCAAGCAATAATACTGTCAATGATTAATTAAGCTGAAGGGTTTGAATGCCTGCATTACCACTACTTTATAAGAGGAATTATTATTATACAGATATAAGGAGTTGTCAAACTGCAGAAATAATGCAGTTTGACACCGCTTTTACTGCCATGGCTCCATCCTATGGAATCCTGGGGTTTGTAGTTTGTCATGGCACCAAGACTCTCTCATAGAGAAGGCTACATATTTCACAAAATTAAAAATCCTAGAATACCTTAGCATTGAGCCATCGCAGTTAAAGTGGTGTCAAACTGCATTAGTTTGTAGTGTAGATGCAGCCATAGTCTGTGCTACATATTCTGTCAGTTTGTCATTTTGATGATGTGGAGCTCCTATGCAACTTCCATCTCTATGGGACATACAGTATCAGGTGCCTGGGTAAGGCTGGGTAAGGTGAGAAGGAATTATTATTGAACACACACCTCCATTATAACATGTCTCAGTATAATTTTCTCCCTTGGCTGGAAGAAAATAATCCCTCTTTTTAGGTAAACTCTCTTAAAACTACATAGATTTTGAACATATTCAGACCTTTTGCTGATGCAGACATTTTGTCTTTCTTTCCATAATTTCTGAAGGCCACATTACAGAAGAACTGTCCACATAAAAAAGTATGAGAAGGCTAAGATATTCTGTTGGTAGACTTTTTGTCCTTTTTTAAAAATGGGGATGTTTAAGATCACCAACATAACACACATTTGATTTAGGGGAGAGGTAAACAGAATCATATCTGAAACCATTTGACATGCTTTCTGGGGCAGTAGACATTGGCAAACATATTTTAAGTTTTGCTTGTTTATTTATTGCTTCTTTTTAAAATTTCTTTGCCTTTCTTTGGCAGGTTCACGTTCAAGTAGTATAGACAATCACTCTCTGCAGACTTACAGACTGCAGAGTCTGTAATCTAGTAAGGATTAAATGTGTGACGAGGGCTGGATAAACATTCTAGTCATTCATTTTTGCATACAAGAACCAATATTTTCTTATGGGTCATTTTTTGTGTGTATTTTTCAATTATTTTTAATTGTTTTTGTAATTTTATTTAAAATTCTCTTTTTAAGGAAAAGGGGAAAAAATATCTTGTTTTGTGCAATAAACAAAAACAAATCCCACCTAAACCATTGTTGTATGTTAAAAAATGTTTCTACACAAGAACCTGTGTACTTCTTTTCAAAATGCACTGTTTTATGTGCAAAATGTTGACTTTCTGCAAAAAATGTTGTTGTTGTTGTTGATGTTGCTGTTGCTGCTGCTGCTCCTGCTGTTGTTGAACTTTTGCTGTTGCTGTTTGAAATTATCTCTCAACTGACCAGCCTCTTTCAAATAGTTCATCTGGAGAGAGAAGACCAATTTCAGGTTTTTTGGTTGCCATAAGAGCCACTGATTCCACTTTTAAAGCATTACTTCTAATAACATTAAGCTATCCACTTTAATATATGTTTCTAAGGTCTGTTGATTTTAGTTAATTAAAGCCAAAAGGACACTACCACTCCACAATGACACTTGTTTTGCTATTTCTCATTAGGTCTATACCACTATCCAAGTATTTCTCACTACATTTTCTTCAACAGAGAAGCAGAAAACAATTACCCAGAGAAGTGGTGCAGTCTCCTTCTCTGCTTATTTTCAGAAAGAGGCTGAACAGCTGCCTTCTGGGGATACTCTAGCACTGAGCAGAGGTTTGGACTGAATGGCTCATGGGGCCTCTGCTAATTCTCCAATACTATTTTTTTGGAGGGGGGGGGGTAGCTCTAACCTCTCTGTATTTGCTTTCCTTATATGGAATCAGACATAAATTCCTGTTCATACACCATCTTTCTATGTGAGCAAGATCCCTGATTTTTCAAGGGTTGTACTCACATGAAGAGCCACTGCAGAAAGAAGAACCTCTGTTCTTCAGATGTGTTGTTTTTATTCCCACATTGAAGAGCCTCAGGCAGTAGGGCTTTAGATATCTAACGATGAAGTTGACTACAATGTGGGCTGTTCTTAATACTTTTTTAAAAATTCAGACAGTGTAGTCAGGTGTTTAATCTCTCCTGGCAGGTCATTCCAGTCTAGGAAGCTTGTCACACAGGCTTTTCAGCACAATCTATGTAGAAGATGGGATCGGGTTGTAACAGGGGAAAACAGGTCTTACTGCACACAAAATTGCTGCTATGGTGCGGCCAACCACCAGTCAGGACCATGGGATGGGATTGGGCTTGAATGGGGGGAAACGGGGGGAAACATGAAATTGCTGCTGTGCAGCTGGCCAACCACCAATCATCCCTGAGCTGGGCTCAGCTGACCAATTTTGTGAGGATCGGGATCTTCCGTCCTTGCAAAATTGGCCAGCTGAGTGTGGCTTGGGGATGAGGCTGAAAAGCTTGTGCAATAAGCTCCTAGAGGTGGCTGATGAAAATTTCCTCTGGGCAACTGTTGCCAGTCTGGTCCTGACTGGCTGAAGTAAATGCATTGCAAAGGACCTGTGTGTATGGGGTGGATAATATGGGGGGAGGAAATCCCAAAGATAACCTGGACCCAAACCATGTAGGGCTTAAAAGGTAATAGCCAGCATTTTGTACTGTCCAGAAGCTAACTGGCAACCAGTGAAGTGATTTTAATATTGGTAAGATATGTTCACTCCTAGAAATACCAGCAATCAATCTGGCTGCTTTGTTGTTGAACTAACTGAAGTTTCTGAACTTGGTACAAAAGTAGCCCAATGCAGAACACTTTGCAAAAACCCAGCCTTGAAGTTACCAGCTCATATATTACCATCTTTAGGTCTTTAGGAGTAGCACAAAGACATAAACAAAGACTGCTAGAGTGATTCATAACAGTGAGATTTAATCTAGCATCATAAGTGGAAATTGCCTGTGTTAGGAATGGCATAGGGAGAGCCACATGAGGTGCTGCTGAACAGTGTTTTACTCTCCCTCATCTCCACTCCCAGAAGAAAAGAAAAAAGTGGCAGGAAATCAAATTGGGCTATATGTCATTTTAAGTAATGGAGCCCAAAACCTTGATGCTGATTATTCTTTGCTGTTCAATGTTCATCTGATGTCAAGTTATCATGAAATATGATGCTGTCTGCTATCCATGTATACGTCTTCCAAAGACAATGTATATCATAGGCTAGGAATGATAGTTATCTTATAACTCAAGACAAGTATGTTATACATAGAAAAAGATGAAAAGGAAAGGGGAAAGAAACTCAAAATAAATATAAATTAAATATTCAACAGTTCCAGGTCAGATGTGTGTGTGTGTGTGTGTGTGTTAAAATCCTTTATCTGAAAAATCTTATACAATTTTTGAGGCCGTCATCCTCCCATCCTCCAAATAAATTGAGATTTCCATATCTGAAGACTCTGAGATGTTCTGCTACCATGGAAACAAAGGGAATAAATTCCATGCAAATCCTGAAAATACACATTGATGACAGCAGGGATGAAGGAGAAGTGAAGAGCAAACCAAAGGAATAAAAACAAAGAACGGATAACAAAGGGCAAGCTACCTAAAGTACACAAAGTACTGTATTTTGGAGAGCTCTTGTGCTCGTCCACTGTATTATGTGGACAGGAAAAGGACTATATTGTTTTGGAATGCAGTTCTGTATCTTCAAAATGTAGAACATAATATAGAGCTTGGAAATTTATTTTTAAAAGTAATGAATTACTGTTATAGTTGTAAATAGCACCCAAATAAATTAGCCCTTTATCCTCTTCTTTCTTTCTTTCTTTTATTTTTTTAAATTGAGTAATTATAATACTTACTGTTTGGTAGTTGTTTTTTAAAAATCTGAATGTTACAAGCCTGTACTTTGAACCATACTGTCATATCTAACTCATCATTATCTCAACAGCCACAGCTGAACATGAGACAACAGCATAGTGACCAGGTATAGCACAAGCCAGAATTTGAAGCATGTGATATCACTTCACCATCAATGAAGCCATAAAAGTAACAATAAAATTAATTAATGCTATGGTTGCACCACAGAAGTAATGAGTGTATTTCTTCTTATGCTACAGTTGTAAAGTGCGGTAGTCACAGATCCATTATGTTAGAAAAGTATTAATTCCAAATAGAGAGCCATTTGTAATTAGTTATTTCCAAGCTCTGTCAAATTCAGGGCAATTAGCCTATGTAGTGTACCTAAGAAGTTTTACATAATACACTTGTATCTTATCAATTGAGCTTGACAAGCAAACAGAAAAGCCTTATGTTTGTGGGCCAATAAGGATTTTGTAATTAAATTTTACTCTACAAAACACTTGCAAGCTTTATCAACAAACACTCATCTATATAAAATAATTTCAAATCTAAACATAGAAAATAGAATATAAATTGGCTGGGACAGCTGGCAAAGGAATTCCTCATTGTCTGTTCCGTTTTGATTTATACCACCAGATATTTAATGCCATTTCTCTTAAATCTGGAATATAATATCCCAGAAGATAATATCTAGATTTTAGAAAAAAAGTCTATTTTCATCAACTTTTTTCACTAAATCAATGGGCCAATTTAATATACTTCAAAAGCCTCACATAATTTACCAGAAACCCACTGCCATGTACTTTCTTTATTTTATTTTCATTTTATTTTTAAAAAAAGTCAATTCAGGGTATAATGCATCTCTTTTTTTAAAAAAAAAAATCTTTGACAAAGCACAAATTCTGTATCAACTTTTGGAAAGATATCCCTTCAATACAAACTTTATGATTGCAACTCTTGCCAGTGGTCCCTTTCACCTAGAGCATGACTAGTATAAATCTGGTGGCCACTACCAAATGGTCAATCAAAACCTCAGTTTGCTGATCCTAGTTGGTCCAGTAAAAAAATAAAAATAACATTGATAATTATCAGGGGGCTGTGCATTGGGTCCCTGCTTCAGTTAGAAGTCTGATTATGGTTTGCAACTGGTCTAATTCAGTCTTGGATTGATTTGTACCCCAGCCAATCTCATCCAGAACACAAATCCACACCAAAAATTCTGTTTGATACCTTTCCTCTTTGACTTGCACATGGCTATAGGAAGGACATGAGGGGGGGGGGGGAGGGAAAAGGAAGGAGGAGGGAGAAGAGTATGGAAATGATCAATTCAACAATAATAGGGGAGAGACAATGAAATAGAGAAACAACTACTGGGCAACAGCAATAGCGGTGGGTGTCACTAAAGTGAAGAACAGCAGTGACATCATAGCTAACATTTGTTAGCACTGCACACAGGGAGGTGTAGGTGGTCCTCCTTGTATATCCCCCCACTTAGAAAACCCTATGAGGAGACAATGAAAGTGTCACACAGGCAGGACAAGAGCACTAACAGAGAGATAGATAGAAACTAAAGGAAAACAGGAAACTAAAGATAGAAAAAAGGAAAAGAGCAGCTGGAGCAGTCAAAAATAATGAAGCAAGCAGGAAATACTCTCAGAAAAACCCCATCATAAGCAGCACTACACATAAAATAGGGCCATGAAATGTGAGAAGCATGAACCAAGGGAGGCTAGACATAATGAAAATGGAAATGGAATGCATGAACATAGCAACACTGTGGGTGAATGAGATAAAATGGACAGGAAAGGGCCACTTTGAATAAGACAACCACACTGGGAATGAAAAGAAAAGAAGAAATGGGGTAGCTTTCATACTAAGAAAATATGTTGCAAAAACAGTCAGAGGATACAATGCAAAATCAGACCAAATCATCTCAATAAGGCTCTATGGGAAACCTATGAATATCACCATAATTCAAGTATATGCACCAACCACTGAGGCAGAACAAGAAGAAATTGATAGATTTTACAAAGGAGTGCAGGAAGAAATTGATAACACACCAACACAGGATGTCAAGCTGATCACTGGAGATTGGAATGCAAAGGTTGGAAGTAAAGAAGAATCAAAAACAGCAGGCAGATTTGGACTAGGCAAAAGGAATGAAGCAAGTGAGCATCTGAGAATTTTTTGAGAAGCAAACAACCTATTCATTGCAAACACATTTTTCATACAACCAGAGAAAAGGTTATACACATGGACATCACCAGATGGCCAATACAAAAACCAAATAGATTATATAATTGGAAGTAAAAGATGGCAAAGCTCCATATTGGTGGCCAAGACTAGACCAGGTGCTTATTGTTGCACAGATCATGAACTACTCATTTCAAAAATAAAAGTAAAACTCAAGAAGAGAACAAAAGCAATCATACCAAAATATGATTTAAACAACATTTCCACAGAGTGTATTGACAATATAAGGAACAGATTTGCAGTACTAAGTATAATAAATTGTGAACCAGAAGAGTTTTGGTCTGAAGCCAGGGACATAATAAAAGAAGAATGCTTAAAGACACTTCCAACAGACATAAGGAAAGTGAAGAAAGCATGGATGACAAATAAAACACTACAAACAATAAAGAAAAGAAGAGAAACAAAACAAAAAGGAGATAAGAATAAACTAAGAAACATGAATGCAACATTACAACAGCTACTGCACAAAGATAAGGAAATGCACAATGACAAATGTAGAGAAATAGAAGTCAACAACAAAAAGGGAAGAACAAGAGAGAGAAATCAAGGGAAAGTTCAAACCAAGGACCGGGACACTCTACAAAATTAAAATAACATAATTCAAGACAGGAATAAACAAAAAGACATTGGATGCAGTACACAGAAGAACTATACAAAAGAGATGACAAAATGAAGGACACATGAAGTGAAGAGCCATATGAAGATGAATCCCAAATTCTAAAACCTGAGGTGGAAACTGCAATAAAAGAAATGTCAAAAAAACAAGACTCCAGGAACAGATGATATACTAATATAACTGTTGCAATGAACACTGACAGAGTCTACTCTAATGCTAACCAACATATGTCAACAGATATGGAAAACAAAACGATGGTTAATAGATTGAAAGTGATCAATATACATCCCTATCAACAAAAGGGAGACACAAGAGACTGCAGCAACTATAGAACCAAAGCACTAATCTCCGATGCAAGCAAAATTATGCTCAAAATACTGCAACATAGACTCCAACCACACACGGAGAGAGAAATCCCAGAGGTCCAAGCACAGTTCAGGAAAGGAAAAGGCACCAGGCATCACATTGTAAATATACAATGGCTAATGGAGTGTAGCAGGGAGTTCCAGAAGAAATTCAGCATGTGCTTTATAGGCTATGGCAAAGCCTTTGATTGTATAGATCAGGGGTAGGCAACCTTTCCCCTTTAAGGGCTGAGGGACTTCAGCTCCCAGAAGCCTCAGCCATGTTGGCCAATAGTCCCATGTTGGCCAATAGCTCCTGGGATTCTGGGAGCTGAAGTCCCTCAGTCCTTAAAGGGGAAAGGTTGCCTACCCCTAGCATAGATCATGAAAGGCTATGGAACTGTTGGGATGGAGTCCCAGGGTTAAAATGTACAATGTGGGGAATAGAGCAGCCATGATGACACAGCATTTGATCACTGCTGAGTCATGCTGACTCATGCTGTGTCACAGAATATGACATCATGGGGATGGTCACCTGGTGCTGGAAAGCACACAGAACTGCTGCAAAACTGCAGAGTCACTCAGATGAGTGACAGGTGTCCAGCAGGAAGAGGCAGGACCAGGAGTCCATGTGGAACCATGGCTATATAAGGCAGAAGCCTCTGGACACACATGTAGTTGGTAGTGGTTGGTGTTGTCATAGTAGATTGCTGTGAGTCACGGTGGATGATTGCTGTAAATAGCCTTGTATATAGAGGAACTAAGATTAAAGTCTCATCTGAGAGACGTCTGTCTGTGGAGTCTCTTTACTCTGTCTGGAAGGGGAGAGTGCTTCTCCAGCTGACAGGTTACCTGCTGCATCTGAAAAGTTTGTGATCCTGGTGCTGCACGTCTACGTGGATCTTCACACACTGCGTAACCATGCTAAAAAGGGTCGTGGGCACAGCATGCTGCCTCTGTGCCAGCAGTTTCGACTAGATGACAGTGTGAGTAGCTGTTTGTGTCAGTCAGCCAGAAGAGCTGCTTTTTACTATCTGAGTGCCGGAAGGCAAAGAGTTAAGAAGCTGAGCTGTTTAGCTGTGCTCCTAATCTACAGAAGATAGTGAAACCTGGGAAGGCTGCCAACGCTGTGCATTTGTCTTGTTTGTTGCCAGCATGGAATTCATAAAGTTCCCTAGGCTGAATGACCAGAACTACTCCCAGTGGGCAGTGTATGCCGAGGCAATCCTGGTGAGGGAGGTTCTCTGCGATCCGATTGAAGAAGGGCCCTCAGACAGGAATGCTGAGCTTGATAGGAAAGCTCGTGTGACTATCTGTCTCAGTTTGGATCCAGGCCAGCTGGATCATGTGCAAGATAAAAGATCTGCTCAGGAGGTTTGGTATGCTTTGAAAAATGTACACCAGTCTGACTCTGCACTGTCAAAAATGCTTTGGAGCAAAAGGCTGTATGTCTGCAAAATGCAGAAAGGACAGTCCCCAGAGGAGCATCTGGTCACTCTGAAGCATTTGTTCCTGGAGGTGGAATCCAGAGAAATAGCCCTCCCAAAAGAACAGAAGGCTTACGTCCTATTGGGCAGTTTGTCTAGTGACTTTGATCACATATTGTACAGCCTGCAGGGGGTGCCAGAAAGTCAGCTCACAATGGACTTGGTGTCAACACGTGTCTTGGAAGAATGCCAGAGATGGCATTTTGAGACTGGCATTCAGAGACAGCAACGAGATGAGCCAACAACAAACACACCAACAGAGGAAGTTCCAAGGATTAAGAGCAGCTGTCTGCAAGGTGAAAAGATGTTTTAATTGCAGTTAGCCAGAGCATTTTCAGAAGGACTGCACAAAGTCACCTGCTGCCAGAAGGAAACAACAGTGCTGCTCTCCTGGGAACAGGAAAAGAGTTGTTTTGGCAGTGAAGGACAGTGACTCCCAAGCCCATCTTGCTGTTGCTGCCAGACATGAGTGGATGATCAACAGTGGTGCAACTCACCACCTTGTGAAACAGAGGTCCTTCCTGAAGGACAGGAAGCCCTCCTTTGTTGACTCAGTGGGCTTGGCTGATAGGGGTTCAAGCCAAATAAGGGACATGGACACTGTGCATTTCCCAGGGTTTGAAAAGGACTTTGAGAATGTACTGTGTGCCCCCCAGTTACAAAATTGTCTGGTCAGTGTGTCATCACTGACTACAGATGGGTATGCCCTGCATTTTGAGGGGGATGAGTGTCTGATCACCAGAGGGGGGCAGGTTTGTGCAAAAGCCCATAAGCACAACAGGCTTTGTTACCTGGATGCCCAGGCAGAGTGTGCCACAGTTGGTAATGTGCCACTGCATTTAAACTGTGCACACTATCTCCACAGGGTCGTGGGGCACACTGGGTTCACAGGTCTGGAAAAACTAAAAAGTGTGTGCCCAGAGCTGAAGTGGGATTAGTGCAGGAACCACTTGGAATGCTCTGTGTGTAGCAGGATTAAGCTGCGAGCTTATCCTGTTACAAAGAGAAGCAAGTGCACCACACAGAGGCCATTCCAAGCAGTGCACACAGATCTATCAGGCCCTTATTCCAAATCTGTAAGGGGGAGTAGGTATTTAATGGTGGTCATAGATCGCTATATGAGATTCACCTATGTCTTCACCCTAAAGGAGAAAAATCAGACTGCTGCCACATTCAAAACCTGGGTGGAGATGGTGGAGAGGGAGTTTGATTACAAGGTAGGAGCCTTGGTGACAGACCGTGGGGGCGAATTTTTATGTGCAAGTCTGGAGAACTGGTTGAAGCAGAAGGGCATCCACCATAATGCCACCAACCCAGCCACCCTACAGGAAGATGGCCTGATGGAGAGGAAGATTGGGGAGCTTATGCAGATAAAAGACTGCATGCTGCTGGATGCAGGGGCCCCAGAGAGTCTTTGGGGGAAGGCAATCCTAACTGCCACATCAGCAATAGGGTGTGGAACTCAGCAGTCAAGCAAACCCCTTACTACATGCTGTATGGGAGGCCACCCAACCTTAACTACCTGGGAGTGTTTGGGCAGCATGCCAACATTTTGGTTCCCCCAAATTTAAGGAAAAAGGGTGACCCCAAATGGTGCAGGCTGATGTTTGTGGGGTATGAGGGGAACAGCTATAGGTTCTACCTTGGTAATGGATGCATCCTGTTGTCCAGGAGCACAAATTTTGAAAAACACTCCAGGTGGGAGAAGATTCACTCAAACCACAAGATGTTTGTAAGGCTGGGACAACAGGGAGATAGTACTGGGACTGGAGGGGTGGAAACACCTGAGGCCACACCAGAAAGCTAACCCAGTACCTCCAGTGAACCAACAGGTACACAGACTTCACCCATCACTACATGAAAGTTTGAGACCCCATCATCCACAGAGATGGGGGTACAGACGAGTAGTGATAGTGAGGATGAGAGGGGCCAGACCAAGGTAATCATACCTAGGAGGACTCAGAGAGTCAGGAGGCCACCTGAGTCCTTTGTGATGCAAAATGCTAGGGTGTGTGCCATAGCAGCAGAAGAGCCAGACAGCTACCAGGAGCTTCTCATTTTTCCCAGGGAAGAACAGGAGAAGTGGTTTGAGGCTATGGAGAGTGAGTTTTCTTCACTGGTGAAAAAGGGAGGTATTTGAAGTGGTAAGCAGGCCAGATACCCAGAAGGTCTTAGGGTGTAAGAGGGTCTTCAAGAAAAAGGAGATGCCTGATGGGACCCACAAATACAAAGCGAGATAGGTAGCAAGGGGCTTTTCTCAACAGCGGTTTGAGAGCTTTGATAAAACCTTCTCACTTACAGCAAAGCCAGAGAGCCTAAGGTTGGTGCTAGCATTGGCTGCCAGGAAAGGTCAGGTAGTGAGGCATTTTGTTTTTGAAATGGCCTACTTGAATGCCAAGCTAGAGGAGGAGGTCTTTATGGAACAGGCACCAAGCTTTGATGATGCCAAGGAGGGCAAAGTCTACAGGCTCAAGAAAGCTCTTTATGGGCTGAAGCAACGTGTGTGCTGTTAGAACTTGTGTATCCACGAGGAGTTTGTGTGGCTGGGATACAAACGCAGCATTGCAGATGCCTCTGTGTACAGGAAAGGAGGGGTCACTTTAGTGATCTATGTAGATGACCTTTGCGTGGCTGCTCGGACAGAACAGGAGGTGAAAGTGGTGCAGGCAGAGTTGGTCAAGAAATTTGTCCTAAAAGACCTAGGGAACCTCAAAGCATACTTAGATATTGAGGTTGAGAGGACTGTGGATGGCAAAGTGATGCTGAGTCAGACAAAGAAGATAGAGAGATTGCTGGAGAAGTGTGACTTGGAGAATGCCAAAGTGGTAAAGAGCCCCATAACTCCAGGGTTTACCAGCAGTTCTGAGTCTGACAAGATGTTCGATCATCCAGATCTGTATAGATCAGTCATTGGCAGTCTGATGTTCATTGCCAACAATACCAGGCCAGACATCGCATTTGCTGTGGGCGTGCTGAGCAGAAGAGTCAGCAGTCCTAAGAGTGAGAACTGGACAGCTGTCAAGAGGCTTTTGAGATACCTGAAGAGCAGCAAGGACCGGAAGCTGGTATTATGGGCATCTGAAGCCCAGCTAGATTGCTTTGTTGACAGCTCCTTTGCTTCAGAGTTGCATGACAGGTAGTCAGTCACAGGTTTGCTCATAAGGTATGCTGACAGTCCGGTGGTGTGGAGGAGCAGGAAGCAGAGTTGTGTAGCCCTCACAACTTCGGAAGCAGAGTTTGCTGCTTTATTGGAAATGGCAGGGGAAGTGCAGTGGGTGAGGCAGCTTCTGTTGGATCTTGGTGAGGAGTGCACAGGTCCAACTGTGATGCATGAAGATTCTCAGGCTGCATTGCCATGCCGGAGGCAGAGAGCCTTAGGAATAAGACTAAGTACATTGGAGTCCATTACCAGAATATAAGGGAGTTGGTCCAGAATGGTGTTCTGAGTCTGTCTTACATTTTTTCGGAGGACAATGTGGCAGACATCCTCACGAAATTTCTGCAGGTGGATAGGCATGAGCAGATGTCGTTGGAGTTGGGCTTGGCACCAGAAGCGGCAGTGGAAGCTCAAGGCTCTAGATCCTAGGAGGATGGTAAGTTCAGCCAAGGACATGTGCAGAGTGGCAGAACATCTAGGCCAGAGTGCAGAAGCACTAAAAGTGAAGTGCCTGGAGTGGTGGACAGGTTTCCAGAAGGTGTGTGCATATTAAGGAAGGTGCTGCTGGGGATAGCAGAATGAGGTTCTGAGTCTGGGGTGCACAGGTCAGGTTGACAGTGGCACAGACAGGGTACCAGAGCACTGGGTGCCAGCGGGAGGACATTGGTAGATGTCAGGCTGGTAAGATATGGCACAAAAGGAAACAGTGAGGTTCACACACAAACACTCCAAGTGAAACTAAATTAAGCGTTGTGCACACATTGTACATTTTGGAGGGGATTATTAGGATGGAGTCCCAGGGTTAAAATGTACAATGTGGGGGAATAGCAGCAGCCATGATGACACAGCATTTGATCACTGCTGAGTCATGCTGACTCATGCTGTGTCATAGGATGTGACATCATGGGGATGGTCACCTGGTGCTGGAAAGCACACAGAACTGCTACAAAACTGCAGAGTCACTCAGGTGAGTGACAGGTGTCCAGCAGGAAGTGGCAGGGCCAGGAGGCTATGTGGAGCCATGGCTGTATAAGGCAAAAGCCTCTGGACACACATGTGGCTGGTAGTGGTTGGTGTTGTCTTAGTGGATTGGTGTGAGTCACGGTGGATGATTGCTGTAAATAGCCTTGTACATAGAGGAACTAAGATGTCTCTCAGATGAGACTTTAATCTGTGGAGTCTCTTTACTCTGTCTGGAAGGGGAGAGGTGCTTCTCCAGCTGACAGGCTACCTGCCGCATCTGAGAAGTTTGTGATCCTGGTGCTGCACGTTTACGTGGATCTTCACATGCTGTGTAACCACGCTAACAGGAACACCCTTAAAGACATGTGAATGCCAATACATCTGATAGTCCTAATGAGGAATCCGTACTCAGGACAAGAGGCTACTGTCAGAACAGAACACGGAGAAATAGAATAGTTTCCAATTGGCAATGGGGTCAGACAAGGCTGCATCTTTTCACCTTATCTCTTCAACTTGTATGCAGAACATATTGTAAGGAAAGCAGGCTTGGACATGGAAGAGGGAGGAGTAAAAATAGGAGAAAGAAATATCAACAATCTGAGATATGCTGACGACACCATAAAACTAGCAGAAACATCACAGATTTGGAACAATGACTAAGGAAGATCAAAGAAGAAAGTGCAAAGGCGGACTTAATGTTGAACATAAAGAAAACAAGAATAATCATAGAATCATAGAATCATAGAGTTGGAAGAGAACACAAGGGCCATCCAGTCCAACCCCTGCCATGCAGGAACTCAAAATCAAAGCATCCCCAACAGATGGCCATCCAGCCTCTGTTTAAAGACCTCCAAAGAAGGAGACTCCAGCACACTCCAAGGGAGTGTGTTCCGTTGCCGAACAGCTATCACTGTAAGGAAGTGCCTCCTAATGTTGAGGTGGAATCTCTTTTCCTGTAGCTTGCATCTGTTGTTCTGAGTCCTATATTCTGGAACAGCAAAAAACAATCTAGCACCCTCCTCAATATGACATCCCTTCAAATATTTAAACAGGGCTATTGTATCCCCTCTTAATTGTCTCTTCTCCAGGCTAAATACACTCAGTTCCCTAAGTCGTTCCTCATAGGCATGCTTTCCAGACCTTTCACCATTTTATTGCCCTTCCCCAGACACACTCCAGTTTTTCAACATCCTTTTTGAATTGTGGTGCCCAGAACTGAACACAGTATTCCAGGTGGGGCCTGACCAATGCAGAATACAGTGGCACTATTACTTCCTTTGATCTAGATACTATACTTCTATTAATGCAGCCTAAAATCACATTGGCCTTTTTAGCTGTAGCATCACACTGTTGACTCATGTTCAACTTGTGGTCTACTAGGACTCCTAGATCCCTTTCACACGTAGTTTCGTTAAGCCATCTTATATCTATGCATTTAATTTTCCCCCCTAAGTGCAGTACCTTACATTTCTCTGTGTTGAAATTCATTTTGTTAGCTTTGGCTCAGCTTTCTAATCTATTAAGGTCATTTTGAATTTTTATCCTGACCTCTGGGGTATTAGCTAATCCTCCTATTTTGGTGTCATCTGCAAATTTTAGAAGCATGCCCCCTATCCTTTCATCAAAGTCATCGATAAAGATGTTGAATAGCACTGGGCCAGGACAGAACCCTGTGGCACCCAACTGGTCACTTCTCTCCAGGATGAAGAGGAACCATTGCTGAGCACTCTTTGGGTTTGGTCAGTCAACCAGTTATTAGTCCATCTAACAGTTGTATTGTCTAGCCCACATTTTACTAACTTGTTTGCTAGAATATCGTGGGGGACCTTGTCACAAGCCTGACTGAAATCAAGATATGCTATGTCTACTGCATTCCCTTCATCTAGGATGCTGGTAATTTTTATCAAAAATGGAGATCAGATTAGTTGTTTTTCAGAAACCCATGTCGACTATTAGTGATTATGACATTCCCTTCTAAACGTTCACAGTCTCTCTGTTTAATGAACTTTTCTATAATTCTTTTCTAGAATTTCCTTCTTCTTTCTTTTGCTACGGACATACCTAAAAAGCCCTTTTTATTGTGCTTAACCCCTCTAGCAAGCCTGAGCTTATTCTGTGCTTTGGCTTTCCTGACTTTACCCCTACATGTGCTAGCTATTTCCTTGAATTTCTCCTTAGTGATTTTGCCCCCTTTCCATTTCTTATACATCTCCTGTTTAAAACTTAGTTCAGTTGAAAGTCCTTTTGTCATCCAACCCAGTTTCTTGAGACATCTCCCATTTTTCCTTCTCATTGGAACAGTTTGAGATTGTGCTTTCAGTATCTCCCTTTTGAGAAACTCCCATCCATCCTGAACTCCTTCTCCTTTAGTATTCCTGACCATGGGATCACTCCCAGTGTTTCCCTAAGTTTGTTGAAATCATCTCTCCTAAAGTCTAGAACAGGGGTAGGCAACCTTTCCCCTTTAAGGGCCGAGGGACTTCAGCTCCCAGAATCCCAGGAGCTATTGGCCAACATGGGACTATTGGCCAACATGGCTGAGGCTTCTGGGAGCTGAAGTCCCTCGGCCTTTAAAGGGGAAAGGTTGCCTACCCTTGGTCTAGAATGAGTGAGCTTCTCCTTTCCACTGTATAAGAAACTCCAGAAGAACATGATCACTCCCACCTAAGGATCCCACCACTTGCACTCTATTGACCAGGTTATCCCTGTTAGTTAGGATCAAGTCTAAAATAGCTGATTCCCTTGTTGCCTCTTCCACCTTTTGGACAAAGAAATTGTCTTCGAGGCAAGTGAGGAATTTGCTAGACCTTGAAGTATTGGCTGAGTTTGACTTCCAGCAAATATCAGGATACTTGAACTCACGCATCACTACTACATCTCCCCTTTCTGAGTGTGTGGTCATCTGTTCAAGAAAGGCATCATGTAGTTCCTCAGTCTGACTTGGGGGTCTCTAGTAGACTCCCACTATAGCATCCCTGTTGTTTCCTTCTCCTTTAATTTTTATCTAAATGTTCTCGACCTGTTTTTCAGGATTTAAGTCCTGGATCTCTTTACAGGTGTAAACCTCCCTGACATATAATGCTTTTCCTCCTCCTTTCCTGTTTGGCCTATTTCTCTTTAAAAAGTTATACCCCTCTATTCCTGCATTCCAATCATGAGACTCATCCCACCAGGTTTCAGTGATGCCTATTACATCATATTTGCTTTGTTGTGCTACGAGTTCAAGTTCATCTTGTTTATTCCCCATGCTCTGTGCATTAGTGTAGAGACATGTAAGAGCATGGTCCTCCCCACTTGCTGCCTGCGTGAGGTTTTTTGCCTCCCACTGTTGGGCCCTTGCATCATTTACCTTGTTCCATCTATAACACTTTGACTATTCTCTTCAGCCCATGATGTACTCCTGCCCTACAAGATACCTTACAAGATAATGTCTCCCTCCCCCACATGATTCAGTTTAAAGCCCTCCTGATCAAATGTTTTAGACTGTTTGCAAAAACCCTTCTGCCAACTGGTGTGAGATGCAGTCCATCTCTTGCTAGAAGTCCACCCTCATGGAACTGCAGCCCATGATCCAAGAATCCAAATCGTTCTTGGCGTCACCATCTACGGAGCCAGTTAATGACCACAGAGAACTTGCACACATCCAAACTAGACAATGAGGAAATAGAAATAGTAAAAGTGTTGTCATATCTGGGATCAAACATTGATTAGAACAGAGATTGCAGCCAGGAAATCAGAAGTTTAGGAATGGGGAGGGTGGCTACTCAGCACAAAAGTCAGAATAATACAAGCCATCGTATTCCCTATTACCATATATGGATGTGAGAACTGGGCAGTCAAGAAAGAAGATGGGAATGAAATCAACTCATTTGAGATGTGGTGCTGGAGAAGACTGCTGAGGATTCCATGGACAGCCAAAAGGACAAACAAATAAGTCCTAGAACAGATGAAGTCAGAAATATCCCTAGAAGCCAAGATGACAAGACTTAGGGCCTTTGCAGACTGCTAGAAATAGTGCAAATTAAGTCCACTTTAACTGCCCTGGCTCAGTGCTAGGGAATCATGGGAATTGCATTTTTTTCTGAGACATTGAGCCTTCTCTGTCAGAAAGCTCTGGTGCCACAATAAACTATAGTTCCCATAATTCCCTAGCACTGAGTCAGAACAGTTAAAGTGGACTCAATTTGCACTATTTCTGGCAGTCTGCAAAGGCCCTTAGACTGTCGTACTTTAGACACATCATGAGAAGGCATGAATCACTGGAAAAGAAAATAATGTTAGGAAAGGTGGGGGGGAGTAGAAAGAGAGGAAGGACACATGCTAGATGGATGGACTTTATTAAAGAGACAAGAATATGAGTTTGCAGGAGCTGGCCAGAGCAGTAGAGGACAGGGGGGCCTGGAGATGTCTCATCCATTGGGTCACCATGGGTCGAGACCGAAGCGAAGGCAGTTAACAACAACAACAACAATATGAGTTTATGTATATTATATGTGCATATGTGTTTTCAAGTTGCCTGTTAACTTAAGGCAACCCCATGAATTTTATAGTGTTTTCTTAAGCTTTGGCCCAATACAGACAGGCAAATGGGTGCAGCTTCTGGCTCCTTTGGGGGCACAGCATTTAGACAATGCACATTCCTGGAGCACCTGAAAGCTACCCTGGAGCTGCCTAAGGCAGCCCAAAAGCAGCTCAAAAGAAGGGGCTCTTTGCTACTCCTTTCCATGGTCCATTTGAGACCATGGGAGGAGGTGCCCCCGGAGCTATGGTCCTGGGGTGATTGGGCTGGGAGTGGCTTCTGGCCTCTCCTCCCTGCCTGTCTGTTTTGTCCCTTTGTCTGTAGGGTCAAAGCACCTTCCCCCTTGTTCTACTGTTGTTCTGTTGGGGCAATATAGGTCCTAAACCCTGGGTCTGATGACAGCAGCCCAGATGACATCTGGCATCTTCTGCACCAGAACTGGGGTGAAACAGCCTTAAAACACATTTTAAAAACTTACCTGTTACCCCAGATCTTCTGGCAAGATCCAGAGCCATCCATTCCTGTGCTGCTGCAGCTGTCTACACTGGCATCCTACTGGGCCATCCGGCACCATCATTCATTCTGAGATCAGAATAAGGTGCCCAGCATAGGAACATTGCTGGGTGCCTCATTCTGACCACATAAACCAGTGACCTATGGTGGTTGTGGATATGACAAGTGGCTCATTAGGATGTCTGTGTAAACAGCCACCATGGTGTAAGAATGGAGAGCCAAGTAGCAGGTTTAGGCCAGAACAGTTGTGAAGCCGGGATACTGTAGGGCAGCCCAGAGTATCCTTCCCATACAGACACAGCCTGGTCTGAACGGACACAGACACAAATACTAACTAGAGCTGACCCTGCTTATATTAAAATCAAACATCTAGAAAAGTTTGGAAACACCATAGACACCATACACAGTTTGAGACAAGTAATTTGAAAAGTTTTTCTGTGAGACACTTTTTACTTTTTTTAAAAAAACACAATGAAATAAAAACAAAAACATTAAAAACAACTGCTGGCTTGCTCAACCTCAGCAATTGTATATGTCCTTCCATTTTTCCCCCTAAAATATCAATCAGATAAGTATGTAATTTGCATCCATGTGTGTGTCTATGTGTAAGCAACAGGATCCAGTGCAAAATTTATTATTTGTTTGTGTTTGTTTGTTTTAGCTTACTTGCCCATGGAGAGTTCTTATTGATATTTTTTTCTTGGTATGCTTTAAATAATTTTAGATTTTTAACCATATTTTTAGGATTTTGAATTGTTTACTTTTGACAGTTTTAACTTGTTATATTAATAAGGTGTTTTGATTGTATTTTAAAATTTTACAGTTTTCTTGTTTTTGTTGCTTTTAGGTATCTTTTGTGAACCACCTAGGGTCCAATTTGGGAGAAAGGCAATATATAAAATAAATAAGTAAATAAATTCACAAGGATGTGAAATTAATGGCTAACATGTGCATAAGGGAGAATATGTGAACCCTTTTGGTAATGTCTCAATATTATCCATATGTACCCAAACCTCTTTTGATCTCAACACATTCAGCAAAGGTCTGAAAGTGAAGCCAGTTCAGTTGGAATAGGCATCACCATTAAACCAGGCATCTACACAACTGGAGTTTCTGATTATGAGAGAAAGCTACATGCCTTCGGCTGTCTTCCTGTTCAATCTTTCATCAAACTTTAGAGAGCAGAGACAGGCTGGCATGGAGGAGGAGAAGGTTGATAGTTGTGTCCTTGACAACACAAAAGGACTCTATATGGAAGAGAGCTTTGAAATAATAAATAACAACAATATAGTTATCTGAAATAAGTTCCTTTTGTTGGTAACAATGGGAGAACAAAGTCTGAATAATGTAACAAAATAAAATGAAAGTAATAGTTTTTGGTTACTTGTTAAAAATGCTTTTAAAGGGTTTTGACAGGAATTTTTCAGGTTATTAATCCCAATTTTTTATTTTGTTAAAGACAGTACAGAAGAATAATGAGATGAGCATCACAAGTTAGCTTTTAACTTCTACAATTAATAATGAGAGCTGCTCACTTATCAAACACTGAGGAACAAAAGCACATTACTTTTAATATATAACTTTCCAAGATAGCAGGAGGACTAAAGACTAAATAGAGTTAATGCTGTTTCTACTATTATTGGCCTTAGAAAGAGCTTGGCCTCACATGCTGCTTGTTATGGAGCTCCCTAGGGGGCTTTAGAAAATACTAAAATACAGTTTACAGCAGTTACTGAGAACTTGTTCAGGAAAACAAATAAACAAAATAGAAAGCCACTCTGGTCTACAGTGTGGAAATGACAATAGTGCAGGTAGGAAGAATGACTGAGCTGGATGGAGTAATGAGCTTTCCAGAAGGTCAAATTAAAGGCAACAGAAAACAAAACAGTGAATTACAAAAAAAAAGAACAGATGATAATGAAAGATTCTAGTATGGGAAGAAATCAAGGCACTTTTCCCTTTTCTGTGTTGATGGAATTTGGAGATTATTTCTGAATGATTCACATTGGTGGATCTTGGGCCTTTGCAGACTGCCAGAAATAGTGCAAATTGAGTCCACTTGAAGGGTTAGGGTTAGGGAATCATAGGAACTGTATAGGCTCAATGTCTCAGAAAAAAACAACTCCCATGACTCCCTAGCATTAACTCTAACCCTTAAGGTGGACTCAATTTGCACTATTTCTGGCAGTCTGCAAAGGCCCCTTATTAGCAGTGCCCACAAAAATTTAATACATGAGGCAATGGAGACCCTTACATTCTGGTATGTGCATATTCATACTAATTTTTGCAAGAAATCTCTAAAACTTGGCACGGTCATAAAAATCAATTAGCTCATGTGCTTCTAAACCAGAACTTGGAGTGTAATCTCTCCTAAAACTAGATTTTACCATCTATTATAGATGAGACACATAATTATGGAATTTGCACTTTCCCAACCAAGTCTGAAGCCATTCAAGAGATTTACCTGATTAGCGACCTTTAAAGAGATATTTGTAGAACTGTAATTCTTCTCCAATTTATGCCCAGGTATGAATGATACATTTTAATAGGTAGCAGATCTGGGGATAATTAATTTTTATAATGTTTTACTTTATTGGCAGCTCATGTACTGGAGTTGATTCTGTGGGATGACCCAAGGTTTATTACAACCTCTATATGTGCTTCTGAATAGGTATTGACATGTATTTTTTTAGTGGCAGGGTCCTTGTAACTTTTAAGAGTGCCATGAGAAGTAGATGTTTAAGAAATGCTATTTTCTATCTGTTTTCATTTTTATTTTACTAGGTAAAGATAAAGGCATTCCCTGTTGAGAAGGTTGTCAAGTCATGTCTGACCATAGGGAGCAGTGCTCATCTCTGTTACTAAACCAAAGAGCCAGCATTGTCGGAGACTACTCTGTGATCATGTAGCCAGCATGATTGCACAGACTTCTGTTTACCTTCTCACCAAAGTGGTACCTATTTATATCCTTGCATTTGTATGCTTTCGAACTGCTAGGTTGTCAGAAGCTGGGACTAGTGGTGGGAGCTCACCCCATCATGCAGCTCCTGGGCTTTGAACTGCCAACCTGCCGATCTTGCAATCAACATAGGGCCTTTGCAGACTGCCAGAAATAGTGCACTTTAAATTGAGGCACAGCCCTGGCTCAGTGCTCATGGGAGTTGTATTTTTTTCTGGGACATTGAGCCTTCTCTGTCAGAGAGCTCTGGTGCCACAATAAAATACAGTTCCCATGATTCCCTAGCACTGAGCCAGGGCAGTGCCTCAATTTAATGTGCACTATTTCTGGCAGTCTGCAAAGGCCTATAGTCAGCATCTTAACCACTTGAGTCATCACATCCTCTATTTTATTTTACTGGGTGGGAGGGGACTTCCATTCTGGCATTTTTGCATCTCAAACAGATGTTGAAAGATGAGTTATGCCAACATTTTCCAGATGATTCTTTTTGGGAATATTTCTGATTCTGACCAGCTTTCCAAAATTTCTGACCACTTTCCAAAATTTCCTCATCAATCTTTCTTTAAAAGGGTTGTTTCTTTATCATTTTCTTCCACAATATCCTTGGACAAAAATAACTACAATCATATTTTTAAAAGGAAAGGAAAGGAAGAAGCTGTGGCATGGTTTATTTTGAGCTCTGCTTTCTCCCTAAACTGCTGAGATGGTCACAAGTTTAGGGAGAATAATTTCCAGAAGCCATTTGCCAATAGCAATATAAGTTTTAAGGCTGAGGAATGGCGTATCTGCCTACCACACATGCATGTATGTGAGAATATTGAAGCAATTTACAAGGTCCAAGGATGAAAATAGCATATATTGGCTAGCTGAGGAATGATCTTCTGGCTTAGGTTCCCTCTTCCATCATGGAAAGAACCTGGATAATGCAGGTGACACAACCCATCTATCTTGTTTTATGATGAAACGATCACATCAGCAAGGCCAGTTTTCAAAGATATTTGTGTGCATAGGTATCTATTGTTCATTAGTTCAGGGATTCATGTTTACCTTGAAAGGGGTTAAAACTGCAAGCTTTTCAATGAATGCCAATCTTTCAATGAGAATATATTCAAAAAAGGGACAGAAGTCATGTGTTCTCTTTAAAGGAAAAAAGAACAGCAACCATTATCTTTATATTCAGACTCAGGGAGAAAATATTAGATGAGCCTGATACAAGCATTGCAGTCAACAAAAACACAAATATGGTTTCAACCAATAATTTTAACACAAAGACTCTTCCAGTAGCAAAGAAAAGGACCTGATCTTAACAAGGACAATGGTGTGGTTAAAGCAATCCATAACCTCAGATGGGTTTCCATTGTCATGGTTTTATGATCTAATCTCTTCCAACAAAAGATTAGAAGTGATCAGTGCCACGTTTTACAAAGTTCGTGATACACAATATTTAATTTTTTGTAGGGAAGGGGGCATTTATTTTCAAGGTTCAGTTTGATGCCACTGTATTAGGCATTTGTGATTTGCATTATTCTCATTGCAACATATATGGGTATCTTACGAACATTTTCTGTGTGTATTACATATATAATGGAAAACATCATCTCCGAAACAAGGACAACTAATATGTCAGGCTACAAAATGTAAACTGAAATAAGTAAAATGTTCCCTTATCCTAGAGTTTGCACCTGCTTATTTTCTGGTATAGCATAAAGCCAATTTACAAATTATGAATAATCCAAAATCAATATACAAACAGAGCAACCATAATCATTACAACCTGGGACAGTCTGTTTTATTTCCACCCCGCCCACCAGCAGACCTATAGAACTTAGCACAAATTTCTGCAACTTCAGCTACTCAAGGGAGACTTGAAGAGGTTGGGTGTCACCACTGAGAAGACCTCACATTGTAAAACTATTTATTAGCATCTTATTGGCTTCAGAACACTCAATAAGGTCAACTTCAGGTATTTTGGGTTAACTAGACAAAAATAGAATAAGGTAATTTCCTGTTTATTCAAACCTTGAAACAGCCAACCAAGAGATATAAAAACATTTTATTTACAAGAAATGCAACTTGGACAGAAAGCTGTTTGTTGCAATCATCAGTCCCAGTTAAGTAGGCCTACTGAATAAATGGTATTAATCTGTATGTTGGTTCACTTTTCAACAATTAATTCAATGGATCTACCTTAATAGTAACTAATCAATAGAATTTAGACCAATATAAAAAATAATACTCTTCAAGAACTATTATAATTCCCCCAAGAAAATTGCAAGTCTCATGACAGTTTCTAAAAAGCTAGTTGCAAACTTCACTTCATTTTATTTTACAAGTTGTGTTCAGAAATGTCTGTTTCCTGCCACAAAGATATACTTGGTTTCACTCTGGGGGCTGGGAGTGACTTTAATGGTTCTATAATTTGGAGTAGATACCAGCCATTAAAAAAGATGATAGTGCAAGGCAAAGGTTATGGCAGTAGGCTCCAAGTTGGAGACAATGCAGGAGGATTGATTCAGTCAAGGAAGCTAAGGCCTGAGTTTGTTAGACCTGAGTAGAACTGTTAATAATAAGGACTTTTTGGAGGTGTCTTGTCTTTCTCCTCAGTTTCATGTGTTAGGCATGGTAACACAGCACGTGGAGACCACATAACGTGAAGCACCAGGATCCAGACTTCTCCGATAAAGCAGGCTGCTTGTCAGCTGAGGAACTCCTCTGCCCTTACAAATAGAGCACAGAGACTCTACAGCAGGGACCGGCAACCTTTCTGCCGCCGCCGCCACCAGCTCCGCCGCTGGCTCCGCCGCCACTGGCTCCACCGCCGCCACCGCCGCCGCTGCGCCCGCTTTCGTCAGCGCGGGATGCGTCCGACATTTTGGAGTCCAAAATGCCAGCTGCATCACGTTTGCACATGCGCAAATCCTGCGCATGCCCAAACATGACGCGTCCGGCATTTTGGACTCCAAAATGTCGGACGCGTTGCGTTTGTGCATGCGCAAATCCTGCGCATCCGCAAATCCTGCGCATCTGCAAATCCTGCGCATGCGCAAACACAACGCATCCGGCATTTTGGACTCCAAAATGCCAGACGCGTCCTGCGCTGATGAAAGCGGGTGCAGCGGCGGAGGCGGAGGCGGTGGCGGAGCCAGAGATGGCTGCGGAGGTGGCGGCGGAGCCAGAGGGGGCAGCGGAGGCGGCAGAGGCTGCTTCCGCCGCCGCTGCCTCCCAAAAGCGGGCATTGGTGGAGGCAGCGGCGGCGGAAGCAGCGGAGGCGTCATCACCTCCGCTGCCACCTCTGGCTCTGCCACCGCTGCCTCCACCAATGCCCGGTGTTGTCGACGCGCGACAGCGTGCGCCGCGGCCAGCATTTCTTTTCTCCAAAATGCCGGCTGCGATACGTTTGCGCATGTGCAAATCCTGTACATGCGCAAACGCATTGCGGCCGCCATTCTGGAGAAAAAATGCCGGCTGCGGCATGCGCAGTCGCGCGCCGACAAATACAAGTGGCGGAGGTGCCGCCGCCACAGCGGAGGTGCCGCCGCGGCGGCGGCCGTGGCAACAGGGGTCCACCTGGGCCAGTAAGTCCGGCGTCCTGGGCCGGAACCGGCCCGGGGGCCGTAGGTTGCCGACCCCTGCTCTACAGCCTGACATCTCACAAATGAAGCTTTAATCTTTGTTGCTCTATATACAGATACGTACAGCATACACCAACACCACGAACTCAACCCACATGTGTGTCCAGAGGCTTGTGCCTTATATAGCCTGTGCTCCACATGGCTTTCTGGCCCTGCCTCTTCCTGCTGGACACCTGTCACTCACCTGAGTGACACTGCAGTTTTACTGCACTTTTGCAGCAGTTTCTGTGCTTTCCAGCACCAGGTGACTACCCCCATGATGTCATGTCCTGTTACATCAGCATGAGGCTGCATGACTCAGCTTTGGCCAAATGCTGTGTCATCATGGCTGCTGCACTATCCCACAATGTACATTTTCCCTTGGGAACCAATCCTAACATCACGTGAGTATAGAAAGAAGCTTATGCATATATATAATCAAAGAAGAAGGATAAGAAGGGGAAGCAAAAACAACAGTTGCTCAAAATTGTTGTTTTAGAAAAGGGTGGACCAAAGAAGGGAAGAGATACAGAATATTTTTTTGCTCCTTAGTGCTAAAAGAACTTCCCCCAGTAACCCCTTATTGGCATGTACCATTCCATCCCTATTTTATATCTATGAATGGCACAGTGTGTTTCCAATCCCACAGAATGTCTGCCAGCTACTGGGAAATTATATTTGCTGCAATCAGCCTCCCTTTCCATTTGTCCACCTTTCATTTATCTCCCATTTCTTCCTTTTGCCATGTCCAAATGCAGATATGAAATGGGTGGGTTTTTGGCTTGGACTTAGTACTATGTTTCACCAGAGTTACAGTCAAATCAAATTTCTGTTTTGGTCCCCAGCTGTTCAATTCCACTTGAGAAAGAGCTGGTCTCATATACACATGGAATTGTTATTTTTCAATGGACAATTATAAGCCTGGCACTTCTGTACTAGTTATGGAGAAATTATGTATTTGATGCTGTCTTGCTAGTTATGGAGAAATTATGAATTGGATACTTCTCTACTATTTGCTATGGGGAAGTTATGAGTTCAACACTTTTCTACTGGAGAGGGACATGGTGGTTGATTGCAGTGTGCATTATGCTAAATTGTAACATCTAATTTTAGCATATCTTTGTTCCATTACTTTCAGTGGGAATTGCAACTAACCTTTGCTGGATTGTACCCACAGGAATTTAATTTGTGATTAATGTACTCTGCCGCATCTTTTTGCAGACTGTGCTTGTTATATGATTGCTTTGGGAGACTACTCACTGTTTGACCCCATTTTTAGTAATAGCAGATAATATTTCACATTTAGCAGTGTCATCCTATTTATTCTGCAGCATGTTTCTTATATCTACATGAAATTATTTAAAGAGAAAAAATAAGAACAAGCAGCTGCCTAGTCTCAAAGCACTTAATGTTTTATCTGGAGATGAAAAATAGGCTAAGGACTTAAGTACAAAAGTGACTCCCAGTATTTCAGTTGTCTGTGCACTGTAAAACTATGGATTTTTATTTCTAAAGCCTTCATGACTCTGAAATGTGGTATGTGAAGAACTGTCTAGAAGTGCCTTTTTGTAGACAAGGAATAGGTGAATATGCCATTTGATTCATTATTTTAAACACACATACTGTCAAAATTAGCATCCATAAAATAGACCATGATTTTCATCAATGGCCATTTTCTAGGTACCTGAACTATCTGAAGTCTGAGATTATGGAACACTCTCCATAAGAAAGCCTGTCTGGTTCTTGTCACTTAAGCCCCCCCCCCCCCAAAAAAAAAAATCTTTATTTTTTGCGCCTTTAAATCTCAGTTTCTTTTCTCTCAGATGAAGGTTCTGTTATCCCAATTTTTTATATTTATTTTAATAAGATTATTGTACAGTCATCCTTCCACATTTACAGTTTTGACTTTTGCAGATTTGATTGTTTACACATTTGATTAATATGTTCACTCTAGGAATCACTAAGTCCTTTCGCATGACTCTGTTGGAAAATTGACTATACAGTCACACTGAAGGACCTAGAGATTCCTAGACAAACCCCTTCTCTAGACTTTGGAAGGTCCTCCAGCACAATTCTATGGTCAACTTCTGCTGAATGTTGATTATAGAGCTGCACTGGATGACCTACAAATTCCTAGAGAGATGTGCTTTCTTCTCAGGTTTAAAAAAAGTGTTTGTTTTATTATTATTGGTGTTTTGCTAACCAACTCCAGAAACAATGAGACAAGACACAATAATGAACCAGACACTGAAACATGGGTTGAAACTGGGCCATTTTATTAACTTGATATATTTATTGATTTCTTAAGAGAACTGCAACTAAGGAAGGAGTAGCCTAATGTGGGAGCAGCTGCAGCTGGTGGTCTTTTCCTCACCTCTGCCTCTTCCCCTGGGCAATCACACTTGAGCACCAAAGAGAACCCAAAAGCTGGGTTGCTCTCTGGCCAGCCCAATCAGGAAGACCAACCAGAAAGTTCCTCTCCCAACCCCCAAGGATTAAAGAGAGGGGTTATCCTTCAGGCCAGCCTCAAGGTCTCTCTCTTTCCCCACCTCCCATGGCCCAAGACCTAAAGAGATAGACCTCCCTTCCACAAAATGGTGACTTAGGTGCACACAGAACTCTAAATCGCTCCCCATTTCTTCTAATGACAGCCTGTTTAGACACCATACTAGCCAATTGTCCAAGTCCAACTGGGGTAGGTGAAAAAGCCAATGGAAAAGGGAAAAAATTCCTACTTGGCCCAAAAGCGGTCATGAAACTTCATACTGTACCAGCAGTGGGAGAGTGGGTCGATAACCTGAGCCAGAATGAAGAGCTGTGGGGCAGCAGGGCTCAAATTACCTCTGGCCATGCCTTGAACATCCTCTTGCCATGGCACAACTGCTATGGCTCAATTTAAACTTGTCCCCTTGTTCCAGGGAGGCCAGCAAACTATGCATCACCCCCCCTCCCCAATGTCTCTGTCATGGGAGTGATGCAGATTTTGCACTTAGGAGTGCTGTGATCCCCAAAGAATGTAAAGCAGGGGTTGGCAAGTTCCCCTTACCTGGGGCCAGTCAGATCCCCTGGTCTTCCGCAGGGCAATGGTGGGGTGGGGGAAATGGCGGCGCTTGCACTCATGCACGAGCTAATCGTGGCCGCCATTTTGGAAAACAAAATGGCAACCATGACTCGTTTAAGCATGTGCAGTACTTGGCACATGTGCAAATGAGTCACGGCCGCCATTCTGTTTTCCAAAATGGCAGCTGCGGCTCATTAGTGCATGCACAGGAGTACTGCGCATGCACAAACAAGTTGCGGCTGCCATTTTGGAAAACAAAATGGTGGCCATGACATGTGCAGCTGCTGTGCATGCGGCGGTGGTGGGGGTTGGCGTCGGCAGTGGCGGGGGTCAGCAGGGACCTGTCCAAAGTTTTCGGAGGGGGGGGGTTGCCGACCCCTGATGTAAAGGGTCCACTCTACTTTTACTGGTGCTACCTTTTCTTTTCTATTGTATTTAAAAAAAAATGATTGTGTAAGCTCTTTGAAAGGATGGGGTAAAACCCACATTTAATAACTAAATATTCTGGGAAAATCTATAGCAGGACATACCTTCTCACCAGTATTCCTGACCATGATATCTCTGGTACAGCTTTGAAAAGTGACTCCCAGACTCCCTCAGTCAGAATGACCAGTGCCCCCCACAAAAAAAGTTATTTCCCCAAGCAATACTCTGATTAGGAAAAGTAGGAGGAATAGTATCCTCCATTTTTAGGAGTTTAGTACATCTTTCAAATTCTTCTGTCACAAGCATTTATACACACTGTCTACTGAGCTAAGCCAAGCCCACGGCTATTTAAAAAGCACTGCACTCAATAAACTTCACAAGTGTCCATGACCTCTGCTGTGACCTTTGAATATGTATCTTTTAAAATGGATCATGAAGCAAAGATATATAAACAGCAGAAATAAAAGATGACCCAACATCAGCCAGAAATTTATTTTAAGACACAAAGAAGAACATTCCTGGCATTGCATCTTCTCTGTATAAATCTTCATGACCAGAAATAGGAAGATATTTACATTAAATGTCTGATATTTCTGAACTTCCAAAATTTATCCTTCTCAAATGACAGTCTGCACATACAAATATGTGCAGGTAATAAATAGCCAGGCAGACTTGTGAACCAGAATGCTACATTTTAAAACTGTCATGTTCAAATGACCCTCTCCCTTCGTCCAGGATATGTTGTAGTTAATTTGACCTTCCAAGTTTTCTGACTGCATAGTATATCTGAAAAAGCAATGTGAAAAGGCAATGTGAAGGACTGTAAAACACTTTATCACCCAACCATTCACAACTACACTATTTATTCATCACAAATTATATTGAACCAGAAAAAGGTTGCATGTCAGAGTGGACAGTGTAATGCCCAGTGAAAATTTAACTCTACCCTGAAAGCATTGTCTGGAGATCAGGAGCTAGCTTCAGAATAATTTATTTTCTCTTCATACCTCTTTCAGTTTCCATATTCTTTCCATTTTTGTTTGTTTATTTGAGGGGGGGAAATTGCTGTGGGGATCCTCAGTTATCATCTTTATGCAGACTGGTAAGCCTACAGAGAGACTCTCTGGTTACTCAAACAGATGTGGTGCTTTCTGGGGAAATCACTTGCCCTTCTCTAGTGACTACTATGTTTCACCTAATGTCTTTCCCTTCAGGACTGGCTACTGGGTTTCAATTCACTACCTTGGGGGTATGCAAACATCCACACGCATCCTTCTGTTTATGCTGCCACCAGAACTTTTATACAAATCCAGGTCTCAGTATTAACAGAGTGAGTATTCTTTGCCTAAAGAATTGCTATGAAATTCATGGGGTCACCATAAGTCAGTGGGTGACTTGAAGGCACAGACACACACAATATCTTTGACCATGGCTGTGTTCATTCATGCCTTTGGGAGTTGGTACAGTTTACCAAGGATAACACAGAATATCTTATTATTTAGCCTCAGGTATATTTCTATTTGATGCTATTTGATGTGGCACCACTTTCCAGCACCAAAACACTTGTTTACAAGTTATATCATATCAATGATATTATCCTACAAAAGCATACTCTAAATGATTATCTATTTTTTCATACCCTGTCCCTCACATTCATTCTTAATTCTATCAGTCTTGAATATGCTTTTCTTTCAACTTACAAAATGATCTCTCTCAACTGTCTTTTCTTACATTGCCTCTCCCACCCTCTAGTTCAGGGGTCCTCAAACTTTTTGAGCCGGGGACTGGTTTGCTATCCCTCAGACCATTGGAGGGCTGGAGTAAAAAAACAAAAAAACCAAACCATGACCTTGAGCAAGTCACACCCTCTCAGCCTCAGAGGATAACTATGGCAACTCTCCTCTGAAGAAACTTGCCAAGCAAACCCCCATGATAGGGGTCACCATAAGTTAGAAATGACTCCATGGCACTGGATTACCCTGGGCAGGTTACACTCTCTCAGCCTCAGAGGATAACCATGGCAATTCTCTTCTGAAGAAACTTGCCAAGAAAACCCCCATGATAGGGGTCACCATAAGTTAGAAATGACTCCAAGGCACTGGATTACCCTGGGCAGGTCACAGCCTCAGATGGTAATGGAAACCCTCCTCAGGAGAAACTTGCCAAGCAAACCCCCATGATAGGGTCAAAATAAGCCGGAAATTATTCCAAGGCACTGCTTTACCCTGGTCAGGCCACACTCTCTCAGCCCCAAATGGTAATAGAAACCCTTCTCTGGAGAAACTTGCCAAGCAAACCCCCATGATAGGGGTTGCCATAAGTTAGAAATGACTCGAAGGCACTGGATTACCCTGGCCAGGTCACACTCTCTCAGCCTCAGATGGTAATGGAAACCCTCCTCTGGAGAAACCTGCCAAGCAAACCCCCATAATAGGGTCAAAATAAGCCAGAAATGACTCGAAGGCACTGGATTACCTGGTCAGGCCACACTCTCTCAGCCCCAGATGGTAATGGAAACCTTCCTCTGGAGAAATTTGCCAAGCAGACCCCCCATGATAGGGGGGAGAGAACTGTAAAACACAGGGAGCAAGGGATCATGCGGGGGGAACAATGTAATAAAGGACGGTATCTGGCCTCCCTCTTTGTCCCTCTGCCAGCCCAAAAGTGCACATACTTTTCTCAGAGGTGCAGCCATGCTCTTCAGCAACCTTCAGTTAACATCCAACAGTGAGGGAACAAAAAAAAAATGTGAGTCCATCGCTCATATATGTCCCCCAGCATCTCATGGTCCATGACCAAAATGCTTCCCCCTTGATACCTGCTTCATGCACAGAGTTCCATGTCATTTTTCCATTCACTCCAATAGCAGGCTGAGGAAAAAGAGCCTCCCGCCAATCAACAACAACCTCCTCCCAGAGGCTGCTCCAATTGGTTGAGACCTCAAGAAGGGTCATGGCTTCCTTGTAAGAGCCCTTACGAGGAAGCCATTCCCCTTCTCGAGGTCTCAACCAATTGGAGAAGCTTCTGGGAGGTCGTTGTTGATTGGCAGGTGGCTCTTTTTTCACTGACACTCGGCAAAAACACACACACACACACAAAAACCGGCAGGCCGTGGGTCAGATAAATGGCCTCGGTGGGCCGGGTCCAGCCCATGGGCCGTAGTTTGAGGACCCCTGCTCTAGTCCTTATCTGACTCTTTCATCTTCACTTTCATCCACAACATTCAAAACCATATCACCCCTCTCTTCCTCTCCTTCTTTCCATTTTTCAGCCAATCTTCATTCAAATGCAAATGTACACCACCTGTCAGTCTTGTCACTCACACAGTCTTGTCAATCACAGCAATTGCATCTGTTGTGTCTTATGTTGCAGCCACCTTCTCAGTCTTAGGGAAAGAGGACTCTCCAAGGAGTTCAAAAGATAAAGGAACAAACAAAGTAGAATCCTGTAGAGAAATGACTAGTGGGGTTCTGTCCTGGGCACAGTGCTATTCAATATCTCTATCAATGACTTGGATGAAGGAATAGAAGGCATGCTTTTCAAAATTTCAGATGACACAAAATTAGGAAGAGTAGCTAATATCCCAGAGGACAGGATAAAAATTCAAGATGACCTTAATAGATTAGAAAACTGGCCCAAGCTAACAAAATGATTTTCAACACAGAGAAATGTAAGGTACTGAACTTAGGACAGAAAAATGAAATGCATAGATATAGGATGGGGGACACCTGGCTTAATGAGGATATGTGTGAAAGGGATCTAGGAGTCCTAGTAGACCACAAGTTAAACATGAGTCAACAGTGTGATGCAGCAGCTAAAAAGGCTAATGTGATTTTAGGCTACATTAATAGAAGTATAGTGTCTAGATCAAGGGAAGTAATAGTGCCACTCTATTCTGCTTTTGTTAGGCCTCACCTAGAATACTGTGTCCAGTTCTGGGCACCATAATTAAAAAAGATGTTGACAAATTACAGCATGTCTAGAAGAGGATGACCAAAATGGTGAAGGGTCTGGAAACCACGCCTTATGAGGAAAGGCTTAGGGAGCTGGGTATGTTTAGCCTAGAGAAAAGATGGTTAAGAGGTGATATGATAGCCCTGTTTAAGCATTTGAATAGGTGTCACATTGAGGATGGAGCAAGCTTGTTTTCTGCTGCTCCAGAGACTAGAACACAGAACAATGGATGGAAGCTACAGGAAGAGATTCCACTTCAACATTATGGGGAACTTCTTGACTGTAAGAGCTGTTTGACAGTGGAACACATTCCCTTGGAGTGTGGTGGAGTCTCCTTCCTTGGATGTCTAAACAAGTTGGATGGCCATCTGTCAGGGATGCTGTAATTTCCTGCATGGCAGGGGGTTGGACTGGATGGCCCTTGTGATCTCTTCCAGCTCTATGATTCTATGATTCTATGAATCCAACTATAAGAGGGAAATTAAGAGAGAGAGAGGGAGAGAGAGAGAGGCACTGTAACTGCAAGAGATAGAAGTGAGCTTCAGATTCTTGACCAAGATGGCTCCAGATCAAGATAGTGTCCTCCATTTTCTTGGCAGAGTTAACTATGTGGGCTCTTGAACAATGATGCTAAGCATATTTCCTTGAATACCCACATCAAATGAGAGTTCTAAATTCTTTTTCCCCAGAGGATGATGGTTAGTTTTTGAGGATGAAAGAGTACATTTGTCTGGGTTTGGCTTCTAACGTATTCTAATTTCCAGGGAGTCATTCCTAAATCAAAACATGATTATTATTATTTTTTTGCTTTCCCCTCCCTCCCAACTCCATTTATTGCACAAATTAACATTGCCTATTCAATAGTAAATGCTATTAAAATGTCAATTTCACTTAGTGCAATCCTATGCAGTTCTGCTCAGAAGAGTTCAATGTAAATTCGATGTACATTTTCAAGTAGTCCCAGAAAATCCTGTGATAGGTTCCCCTTAGGGTCACCACAAGTCAGAAACAATGTGAAGCCATAACAACAACAACATATAGAATACACACCTAGCAGCTGTTGACATGGGGTAGCATAAAGGCAAAGACAACAAACAACACATATTGTGACCAGATGGTGATGCAGCTTCAGCTGCATTGGTTAGAGGTTAAGTAGATCTTTATACTGCATTGGTCAAAGCCATCCAGTACTCTTCCCAGCCTTCCTGCTGAATAGCTTAGTGGAATGATAAGATAATGGAACTCCTCACAGTGTGGACCAAAAAATAAAACTATGTTATTTAAAAAAAAAATCTGTAGGGAAATACTGATTAAAACTATCATGCAGGTTTTGTTTTGTAAAGAGAAAAATAGGTTAGTATGGTAAGAGGATAGAATAGAGGAAAGGAAACATGAAAATAGACATCACCTACAAATAGACAGATTGGTTCATCTTACAAAGCATCCCAAATGGATAGAGACATGAAGGAGGAGGATGTGGAGAGAAGAACCTGGTAAAGGATCCTGGAAAGAAAAGTTGGTACTGGCACACATCCACCTAGTGAAATGTTTTACATCTTTATGGGGAGATACATGCAGTTACACAAACCATTTGGTGACCTTCTTGTTCATACTCTGGAAACATTCTAAAAATAATATTTTGCCTCCTGACCTTCTTGACAAAACCCCTACAGGCATCACTAGAGTCCTATGTTTTATTTACTTGCTGCTAGCTTATTTTCAGTCAAAAGTCTTCTTCTGTTTAGCAATTCTTCAGTTTATTTATATTTCTGTCCAATCCCATTTAACCTTTAAACTGACTTCAAGACATGCTGATTCTTTATTAATAATGGTGGTGGGATACCAGAGGCCTTTTTCTTGGCTTAGCAGGACTGACCTTTAATTGAGTGGTCCTCACATCACTTTTTTTCCACTACTGTGCTACCCAAGTAATTTGCCACACTGAAATAGAAAAATAAGAATACAGACAGCCTGGTTTCTTGATATCTTGCTGATTTTCCACCCCCACTGCACAGCCTTCTGTTAATTCATATCTGTTTGTTGGATTTAAATGAGCACATGTGGATTAGAAAACAACCAACAGGATTAAAAAAAGCACAATGTTTTCTAGGTATAAAAAGTACGGTATGTAAGCTGGGAATTCCAACCAGTTTTGATGAGGTATTGCTCTGTGGCTACCTCCATATAAGCTTTGAAGAAAAGCAACAACAAAGGATATTATTTACAAAGCTTTAAAACACAAAGAGAGATTTCTGCAAAACAGACTTTTAGAAAATAAAAACAAGCAACTCTTCTCTTTGATCTATAGTTTAATTGACTTCTGAGGGATGAAATTGGCTTGATGTCCAAATAGGAATGCTTGAGGGATTTGAACTTTGCAAATGCTAAAACGAACTGGCCCAATCTGTTCCTCCTAGACTAATGGGCAGACTGGAATAGTTTCCCATCAAATTTTGGAGTTCTTGAATATTCTAACTGAGCACTGGCCTCAGACAATACAACAAAATATGTTTGTTTATATGTATTTTGAGAAAGAGAGTTTTGTCTTTTGAGCATCTCTTGAGAGAGAATACATTTAAAATACATATTTAAATGTATATAAGAATCCAACTTTCATGCAGGCTTCAAACAAAATGTGTAGATTTATATGGACACATGATGAACTTACAGGTATTCATTTGTGTAGTACAGATCAGCCAAAGATGGATTTTCCCATCCTTACTATATACTTCTATACTTAAATTGTCTGCAGTCCTTTAAGTAATGGATTAAGAATAAGATCTCTTATTTAAATGTATTTTTACCCAATTGTCCCATATTGTCACATAACTGAACTGAATGTGATTAATCTCATCAAATTTTCAGTGTATGTCAGACTTTTTTTTCCCTTTTGGCAAAAAATAAAATAAAATAGAAATTTCCCATAATTTTGAAAATGATTGCTCTCATAGTTAAGTAATGACTTCCTGAAATTGTATACCTTCAAGTAATATTCACACTCGATATAGAAGATATAATTTTTGAAGGTGTTGATGCTTGAATAATCCACATATCTTACCTTTGTATGTGAGATCTCATCAAAGAACTATTTCTTTACTTAGTAACTGACATTTGCTAGTGTTATGGCATATGGCAGCTATTCACGTAAACTTTTCCCTCTGCATCCTCATCAAACGCCTATACCACTTTTCAGTGTATCTATACTCAGGGGTCACTATGGGTGTGTGCTAGGTCCAGGCCACCAGGTGACACCCTAATGGGGGTGACATCAATCCTCCCTTTTAGCAGAAATGAACTGTGACATTCACCTGCATGCCTTTAAAATGCTAATAATATGGTGTGAGTGGAGAGAGGCTCAGGGGAAGAAGAAAGGAAAGGCCTCAGGGTTGTTGTTTTTTAGAGTAATAATTTTTTTAAAAATATAAATGTTAAACTTTATTTAAAAAATAAATAATTAGTCCAAAATTTTCTTTAAAATCATCACATGTTACAAAAATTTCACTTCAGCCCCATGAAACTATGTGCATGAAAATACATTTAGGTTGTGCTTGTAATATTGCAATTTAATGGTATAATTTTAATTTTGCTAGTTGTTTTTGTCACCACTATTACCATTAAATTCAGTAATATGCAGAAATTATTTATGATTACCATTAGTACAAAAAATCTTACTAAGGATTCTGCAACAGCTGTAATATAGAATTAGTGACATATGTGGTGATGTTCCTGAGGTTGGTGTTACCTGATGTGTGTGTGTGGGGGGGGGGGGCAAACTGCCTTGCTCTCTACTGCTTGCCTGCTCAGAGTGCTGCAGCCCTGCCAAGGCCTTCAGAGTCTGGTGTGGCTGCAGCCGCACCAGACCCTGAAGGCACTCCCCCAAGGCCTTCAGAGTTTGGTATGACTGAAACTGCACTAAACCCTAAAACACCACCTAAGCAGCCACTGCTACTGAGGTGGGTGGCACTGTGGCCTCCAAAGGGCCTATTTAGGGTCCTGTGTGGCTGTTGAGTGAGTGGGAAAGTACTACAGTTGTGTCAGTCCTTCCAGATGTACTGCCCTACCAGGACATATCCCCTTCTGGGGTGTCATCTGGTGTGAGCCATTATCCCCACATTCCCCCAGTGACACCACTGAAGATATGAAGAGTATATTATTATTATTATTATTATTATTATTATTATTATTATTAATACCCTGCCCCTCTGAGATCAATCGGGGTGGCTAACAAAGTTATATGTAGGCAAATGACAGAGTGACAAAGGTACATTAAGGTGCAATTCTGTTGCACCGGCACAAAAGATTCTGTACGCGTTTTCTTGGGTAATAAACTGGCCACAACTTTATTTATCTGTACAGGGTCTTAAACAGTTTTCATTTTCAAGATCTCAATTAACCATAATTTTCATTCTTGACACATGTGTCCATGCACTTAACTGGAGGATCTATCGTGGTAAACCACGCCCAGCACAACATGTGTCAAGAACGTCCTATTCAAATTAGTTACACCATTTCAATAAATCACCCCCCCTTCACACCGGAAATGATGCCATAATCAAACATATGATGTAAATAAGATATGACATCATCAACATGGTTTATGATATCATAGAGAATTTAGGGCCTCGGCAGACGACTAATAGGGTCGTCTCCGAGGCAAGGAAGAGGAGGGGCAGCCACACGAGCGGCGCCCCTTCCTCCTCCCGAGGTTGCCCTTGGAGCTGCCGGCCCTCCGCACGGCCGGCGCTCTGGGGGCAACCTCCCGCCGCAGCGTCCTCACACGCTGCGGCGGAAAAGTCAGGGAAAGTGCGCCTGGCACGTTTAGGGCGCACTTTCCCTGTCTTCTGAAAGGAGCGCCAATTTGGCGCTCCTTTCAGGGACGCCGCCGGTGCGCTGCCGTGCGAGTGCCTCGCTCCAGCGGCGCACCGTCCCAGGGCGTCCCCGACACCCTGGTCTGCATCCCCCCCTTAGTTAACCTAATGACGTATACCCTTCATCCACATTAATTAATTCAATTTGGTAAGTTGAATTAACCAAATTATCCCTTGGGAGGATCCCTGCCCACCACACAAGGGGGCCAGCCTAGCTTGGCATCCCCTCCCCCCCCACAGATGAGCTCATTCAATGTAACAAGCAACAGAATCCAAGTATACGTCACATCCCTCAGGGGACATGAACCCCATTGTCCCTGTACTGATGTGGCAACCAAACCTGAATTCCCTCATGTTCGACAACCAAAATTTCCAATTCCGCCAACTTCTTTGCCACAGTTCTGTTCAACCACGGTGATCCGTGTTGATGGCTGAGTCCTTCCGTGCATCCGCCCAAGTACGACGAGGCAAAAATTTAGTCCAGAGAGCAACAGTATGTGGCAATCTTCGCTTAATGTCCTGCATGTCTTTCAAAATACGCTTGGCCAACTGCAAACAGGGAAGCTTCACCAAGTCATTTTCACCCAGGTGAACAAGAAGCATCCTGGGAGGTGGGAAAGTGTTCACCATCTCAATAACTCATGGAAGAAGTACACAGCATGCCTCTGCATCCAAACCAACGTATAGAACCGATCTCCCTTAGCCCCAAGTTCAGATCACGGCGAGACTGTAAGATGTGATGCTCAGCCCAAAAGATGAGGCTATGACCTAGGATCCATACATCACCCTGCTGCTGACCTGCTTGACAGGAAAAACAAGTTAACTGTAAATGCATAACTCCATCATTTTTCTAACTAAATTACAAGTAACCCCACTATGAACAAATATATGATTTGAAAGCCCTGGATCGCCAACTCCCAATCCGTCGAATTGCAGTATCTCTTAAGCCTTGCGCCACTGCAGCAGTTGCTGCTCCTATCTGAAAGGAATGAGAGGAAAATTGATCCGCTGACAATCCGGCTGTCTCTCAGTCTCCAGGAACACAGTTCGAAATTGATACTGCGTCAGTGGAAGACCAGAGACATGAAGAAACAAATAACCAGGGCCATTTGGTCACAATCTGAGGTAATCAGACAATGCCAAAACAGGGCAAATCTGACCTTCAGCCACCCTGTACAGAACTACAGTTTGGCCCCGGGCCATCTGATCAGTCTTAGTACACCTGAAAGAGGCATGAATGTCCTGCCCCAAAATTTGAACATCGGATAAGCAAAGTGCCCTGCCTGACTTATTGGAGCATCAGCTGGGGACAAGTTCGCTAATCCTAGTGGCTGCAAAAAAGGCGAAGGAAAATGCTGCCTGGAACAAAATAACTTCCTCAGGCAAGGAGCACACTGTTTGGAGCAATTGCCAAATCTCAATAAGAATTGTACCTGTTATCGGCAAACGATTATCACGTGCCACAGAAAGCTCCCTAGACCATCCCTCTAAAGCCCTGCGAACTCAAAAGTCAACAGTAGGGTCAGTAAACCTGCCTGCTCAAGAATAAAAGGCAAGGGATGCCAACCTTCCCCTGATAGTAACCAGGGACAAACCAGACTGCCTAAGGTGAACTGCAAAACGTAGTACAATTTCTACCATCAGAGGCCAAACTTCAACCACCCCAACAGCAGATAAGAACTGTCTGAAAGCTTGTATTGCAAGCTGGTATGACTTGCGTGTCGACGGAGCAACGGACTGAAGAATTGCCCTGTCGATCTCTACTCGCCAATGCTCCATAGATGTGCTGGTACCTCCAATGGCTGCACAGCTGCCTCCGGATCCATTTGACGAAAACTGGAAAACTGAAAACTGCTCAAAGGGGAGGCCACAACCATAACATCCACCCACAACTCAGACTGCACATGCCGCCATGATAAAGAACGGTCTAAAGCGGCCCTCATCCTAAACTGCTCATCATATTGGAGCCATGCAGACCCCCTTTGGTTGAAATGGCAATTGTTGTATGCCTTAATCATTATCTCCTGATATTTAGAAAAATCAGGAGACCTTGTGGGCTCTTTCTCCTCAACAACCCCCCTGTAAATGGTAAAGCCCATCATCCAGTTCACAAAGTTCCTCTCAAGCTTAAGGCACCCATCCTTCACCATAATCTGAGGTTTGGGATCACAAAATGTAAGGGAAAACAAATCTATATATTCCTCTTTCCACATCCTTTCCTTTGTGGTGAGTGGGAGGTGCAAGCCCAGAGGAGTGGACATCCCTGCATAAGGGTTGCACTCAGCCGCTCTGTCCGCCCCAGCTACAGCTAAAGCTCCCACAGTCACCACCCCACTCAAGTCCCCTACCTTAGGGGCTGAGGGCTGCTCAGCCTGCACCCTTAATTGGGGTACCTGAGATGTCCCAGATGTTATCGAAGATGCACCAAGAGATACAGATGTTGAGCATTCCGCTCAACCTCTCTAACCAACCTGTCCACCTGGAGCCCATACCGAGGTGGGCCAAGAAGCCAATAAATTAGGAGAATGAGACAAACCTGGACTTGACAATTGCTGTGAAGCATCCCATGATGCTTGCGTAGCTCCCCCTGAGTGTGCAATGACTGTAGCTCGGGTGCTCTGTTGAAGGGTGGAAGAAACACTTCCTGCATCCCTGTTTGATGCCTCCGATGTTTCAGGGGCCATACCACTGCCTTGCCCTGAAATGACAGCCCTCTGAACAAAATTATACAAATCTGCCAGAGTGGGCTGTGCTGACACAGGGGCAGCCACTCCCTGTTTTACCACACCAGGTACCTTTCTCAATAATTCCATTACATCAGCTACGGTTGGTTGCCCAATCTCCATAGCTGAGGTAGTCAGGGGACCACGTGCTGTGCCATCCAACAGCATATCAGGTGAAGAAACCAATTGCACCTGAGTAGTCTGCGCTCCCACAATTTGATCATCATTTTGAGATGTGCCAGCCTGGGATCCCAAACTAGAACCCTGGACCCCACTCTGAGCCAATTGCTCACAGACTGCAACACAGGCTTGCATAGTCTGGCCCAACTGTGCTAAGTGAGCCTCTCTGCCCTGTGACTCAGATGCCCACTTAGGTGCTGACCAGCCAGCACTAGGTCCAGCAGATGCCGCGCGCCGTTAGACGAGGCATGATGACTTGGTCAAACACAAGTCAAACTAACCAGACTGTATTTGGTATAGTGTTCCTTTAAGGGCTACACCCTTCAGATTAACCCCCCACACACAACAGGAGCAGAGTGTAAAAATGTCCCGAGCAGGGACTATAGCATCCAAAAGCACGGGTCCCAACCACACACACCTGTTCCAAGGAGGTTCACACACTAGCCCACGATGGCCTTATCAAATCTCAAGCAGGGATACATAGACCAAGCCAGAATATTCCCAGCAAGGGTGTAAGCCAGGGACCGGCAACCTATGGCCCGGGAGCCGGTTTAGGCCCTGGTCCCTTGACTTACTGGCCCAGGCCGAAGGTTGCCACCGCCGCCGCAGCAGTGCGCCGCCACTGCCGCAGCACGTTTTTGCCGCTCTGCGGGCACGCTCACTGTGACCGCCATTTTGGAAATCAAAATGGCGGTCACGACGCGTGTGCGCATGTGCAGTACTCTTGCGCATGCTCAAACGTGCCGTGGCCGCCATTTTGATTTCCAAAATTGTGGCCACGACATGTGCCATGGCGGTTGTGGCTGCGCACGCGGTGGCGGCCGCCACGGTAGTGGCTGTGGCGGCGGCGGTGGCGGCAGCAGCGTGTGGGGGGGGGATCGCGCGTGGCAGTGGAGGGCGCACATGCGCCGCCATCCCCCCCCCTCAGCTACAGGAGACTGGCCCAGGTCTCAGAAAGGTTGCCTACCCCTGGTGTAAGCAGATGAAACGCGGCCTTATCAGCACACAAGGCCAGCCAACCAGGCCTTTCCTTACCCAACGAACCAGGTCGCACTAGGCCAACCAGGCCGCAGGCCTCCCAAGGTACAGGGCCACCCTCCCAAGGGACATAAGATGCTGCCCCTAAGGCCCCACTAGACCTCTTATGCTGGGTGCCCCCGCCCACACCAGGCCTTACCGGGCCCAAATGAAATGACAAAATTAGGCCACTCAGTCTTTCAAGCTGACCAAGGCCTCACCACTGGAGCCCAAAATCCCATGAGGCAACAGGTCCTGCACCTGGGCCACTCCTCAAGAGGCCTCTCCAGGCCGCATCCCTCTGTGCCTTCCAAGGTCTAATCGGCCTGGAACAGAGGCCGCGGGCCGAAAATCGGCTGTATCTGGCAATGAAGCCGCAGCCTTGAGCGAGCTTGGCCCCTTGGCCATGCCCCTCCGTGCGTTCCAAGGTCTAATCAGCCTACCTCAAGGCTGCGCGCCTCGCAAACAGGCCATGCCAGGCCCAGAACACAAAGCAGTCAAGCACCTCACTTGACTGCTCCAAGCAAAATGGCTGCCACCAAATCTATATAGCCCCCAAATCTCATTGGTAATCTCGCAAGATTCATGTTCTCGCGAGATTACCAATATGCCGGGGATCTCACGAGATCCCCCTGATTGGCTGGGCAATGCAAGAAGGGCAGGACTTCCTGCCCACCCAGCCGGTTGTGGCGTCAGCCTCTTTAATTGGTCAGCGCAACAGAGAGCCCCTCCCGATGCGTCGGGGGGGGGGGTCTATCTCTCAGTGATTACCAGCAAAGGAACAGACATAATATGTTTGAGTAATTTTCTGTTGATGTTCCTTTTCCCTGACACAGAGATCACAGGTACATTGAACATTCTTCAGAAAAAAGATCCCCTTAAGCATGCCTGCCATTTTACTTATTGTGCTGCTCTCTTAACTTAAAAAAGTCTTAATTTTTCCTCAGAATGGGGGGATGCAGACCAGGGCGTTTGGAGCGCCCTGGTCCGGAGCGCCGCGGGGCTATGGCAGCCTCACCGCGGCGCCTCCCCGGCGACCCTGAAAGGAGCGCCAAAAAGGCACTCCTTTCATAAGTCGCAAAAAGAACGTCCTAAAAGCGGCGGGCGCCCTTTTTGCGACTTATCCTCCACAGCACGTCCGGACGCTGTGGAGGGAGGTCGCCCTGAACGCGTCCGGCGTGCGGTGGCCCGGAAGCGCTCAGGGCGACCTCAGGAAGAGGAAGGGCCGCCGCGCGTGCGGTGGCTCCTCCTCTTCCGGGCCTCCAAGACGACTGTTTTAGTCATCTGCTTAGGCCCTATGTCTGTTTTGCATACACACACACACTACATATGTATGGTCTGTTGCATTATTCTAGCTCTGCTTTTGCAACCTGCTTTTTATAACTGGTGAAATGCACTCTGCACATATTCATAAATTCTGTTTCTACTATCAAGATTTTTCCCCACATATTGAACCATATTTGAGGGTTCTTTCTGTCTAGGACTTAATCCATAATACTCACTACCCCTTTTTTCTGTAGCATAAAGAAAAGAAAACTCTGGCACAGGTTATGATAGTATTTCTATCACATTTTCTGAAAACATTCCCTTGTATTAAATAGATGAATATGGGTCATATTCAATAACTTTGATGATTCCAGGGCTGGGGGTGAGTAGTTGATAGAGATGTGTGAAATCTTCCCAGAGGGACTTGGAACTCTGTCTTATAAGCATTTATTTAAAACCAGTTGATTGATCAATTACTGGAGGGGGATTTTCCAATTTTATGTTGACTGCTATTTAGTTAAAATTAACTGTAGTGAGACTCAGAACTTACCCAAATTTGCAAATGTCTTCACAAATGGAACAGGAACAACTTTAGTTTGGCCACAAAGAACAAGCAGCTTCTGGAAACAACCACAGAGGTCAGCCAACAAGTTTTCCACCACACTTTCAAGTAAACTAAATCCAGCAGGTTATACAATTAACCTAAGTCTGATGTACCTGTTTAAAATGAATTGGTTTACCAGCTGGTCTGTTAACATATTACAGGATTATACTGTCAGTGTGTGGATGATGGGTGTTTCAGGGATGCTCTTTGACACCCAGCAGAATCTGCAGGACAAGCTGGCTGCTGTGATCCACAGCCACTTTGTATCTCTTGCCATCAACTGGCTCAGGTTCCCTTCTTCAGGATCCTGTCTTCCTCAGTCAAGAAGACACATTGTAAAGTCCAAAAGCATAGTTTTATTAATGCATATAAAAGAAAAATAAGATAGCTAAGTAAAATCCATTGTGATGAACTTGTCCAGTTCAGCCATGAAAGATTACATCCTTAACAATCTCAACTGCATAGGATACCAACTAAATGTTGCAGTTGAAACCACTGCTGCCAGTCAGACAGGGCCTCGTCAGACGACTAATAGAGTCGTCTTCGAGGCCCAGAAGAGGAGGGGCAGCTGCACGAGCGGCGCCCCTTCCTCTTCCTGAGGTCGCCCTCGGAGTCACTGGCCCTCCGCATGGCTGGCGCTCCGGGGATGACCTCACGCCGCAGCGACCGCATGCGCTGCGGCGGAAGAGTCAGGGAAAGTGCACCCGCCGCTTTTAGGGTGCACTTTCCCTGACATCTAAAAGGAGCGCCAATTTGGAGCTCCTTTTAGGGATGCCGCAGGAGCGCCGTGGTGCAGAGGCTCCGCTCCGCTGGCGCTCCGTCCGGCGGCGTCCCGGAAGCAGTCGTCTGCTTCCCCCCACACTCACACTTTGAATAATAAACATTCTAGACAGAGGATTCTCTAGGCCAGGGGTAGGCAACCTTTCCCCTTTAAGGGCCGAGGGACTTCAGCTTCCAGAATCCCAGGAGCTATTGGCCAACATGGCTGAGGCTTCTGGGAGCTGAAGTCCCTCGGCCCTTAAAGGGGAAAGGTTGCCTGCCCCTGCTCTAGGCTCTTCCACCTTCTGGGTGTTAACCTTATGTTGATTGGATAATGCTTGTATGATGTATATTAACCCAGCCTCTTGTTGTCCATCATCCACCACGTGACTATTTTCTCAGCCTAACGATGTTTACATATTGTTATCAAGCCTTTCTCATAACTATAGGCCTAAGCAGACTGCCAAAAATAGTGCACATTAAATTGAGGCACTGCCCTGGCTCAGTGCTAGGGAATCATGGGAACTGTATTTTTTTCTGGGACATTGAGCCTTCTCTGTCAGAGAGCTCTGGTGCCACAATAAATTACAGTTCCCATGATTCCCTAGCACTGAGCCAGGGCAGTGCCTCAATTTAATGTGCACTATTTCTGGCAGTCTGCTTAGGCCCAAAGTCTGTGTCCATGAGTTGTTCCCTTGGGAAAGTACATGCTTATGTCTGTGTAGCCATCTGGTGTTAGATTCACTTTGGGCCTAAGCAGACTGCCAGAAATAGTGCACATTAAATTGAGGCACTGCCCTAGCTCAGTGCTAGAGAATCATAGGAATGGTAATTTATTGTGGCACCAGAGCTCTCTGACAGAGAAGGCTCAATGTCCCAGAAAAAATACAGTTCCCATGACTCCCTAGCACTGAGTCAGGGCAGTGCCTCAATTTAATGTGCACTATTTCTGGCAATCTGCTTAGGCCTTTTGTTTCTCTAAATGTTGTTCTCATGAGGAAAATTCCACACACGCATCTCTACATTTCACCTTTGACTGTATAACCCATCTATATTCTAACATATACAAGTATTTGGTGTCTACCCAGTCATAGATTTATCTATCCACATAGATGGCCCTGAACAAGGTATTTCCTGTGTAGAGCTGTAGCTGTTGCAAATAGTGCAAACAGTGTGAACTTTGTGACCAGTGCAAATAGTGAAAAAATAATTTGGTCCATTTCTAGTAAGAATTTAACAGATTTTACACATTTGCTCATATATGGGATGGAAATAATTTGGGGGAAGTGTTGTTTTGTTTGGTTTGGTTTTAAAGAGGGAATGTGAAAGGAAGAGAAACTCTGATGCATCCAACCTTAGTACTAGAATTACCCATGGGTTTCCTACCATACCAAGGTTGTCAGTAGATTTCAGTTACAGTTAAATAGATAAATATTATATTCAAGAGCATTAACTCTATCTATCTAAAACTTTGTCTATTGTATTATGCTGGACAAAAGTTACCTGAAATGGGGGGCGGGGGGCGGGGGGGGGGGCTTTTTTTAAAAAAAAAATCCCTTAGAAGTTGGCATTGACACATTTGACCTAGCCTTGGGGAGAAGAAATTTAAATTGAAAAATAGCACTGGACATAAGTTTGCAAATACATTTGCTCATACAGAGACAGGAGAGTTAAGAAATCTTTTTAGAAATCAAATTTCCTAAAGAAAGTTTTGAGTAGGTGGAAGAACCTTTGAAATGTTCAGAATAGAAATAAAATACTTAGAACAAAACTAGGGTTGGGCAAAAGTATGACCCTAAATATCAAAAGGATTTTGACCTACATTAAAATGTATTAAACTATCCTGTCATAGTGCTTTGAAGATTGCAGCCTCTTAGAAATGTAATTACAAGAATAAAAGCATGTGTCAATACAATATAGAGTTGTTCTATGATGGAAGTTTGTCATAAAGTTTAGTATTCCCATGAAACTCCTTGACAGATAAAATAGTAATGTGAAGGGCAAAAACTGAACCAGGTCAAGAGGCTACCATTAGAACAGAATATGAAGAAAGAGAATGGTTCCCTATCAGAAAGGGTGTCAGACAAGGCTGTATTATATCACCCTATTTGTTCAAGTTGTATGCAGAAAATGTCATATGCAGAGTGGGTTTAGACCCAGAGACAGGAGGAATGAACTCAGAGGAAGGAACATTAACAACCTAAGAAATGAAGCCCACATACTATTACGGTACTAACAGAAACCCACAAAGAGTGAAGATCAGAGGAAGAAATATCAACAATCTAAGATTTTCAGATGATGCCATACTACTAGCATAACACAACAAAGACTTGGAACAATTATTAAAGGAAGTCAAAGAAGAAATTGTGAAAGCAATAAAGAAAAGCATCAAGAAAACAAAAATTATGACCATAGGAGACAATATAAAAGATTATGAAATTGAAATACTTAAACATTTCCCATACTTTGGAGTAATCATTGATCAGAGTAGAGATTGCAGCCAAGAAATCAGAAGAAGACTAAGGGCCTGAACAGACTGCCAGAAATAATCCAGTTTGAGACCACTTTAACTGCCCTGGCTCAATGCTAGGGAGTCATGGGAATTGTAGTTTTTTCTGAGGCATTGAGCCTTCTCTGTCAGAGAGCTCTGTTGCTACAATAAACTACACTTCCCATGATTCCCTAACACTGAACCAGGGCAGTTAAAGTGGTCTCAAGATGGATTATTTCTGGCAGTCTGTTCAGGCCCTAAGACTAGGAAGGGTAGCAATGTGTCATGGGTCAGAGGTTGGAGGACTGGGACCAGGAGGAAGAGTCTGATGAGGAGACCGATGAAGGGACCCAGGCTTCCAGACAGGTAACAGTCTGCAGCTCTCCCTGCTGAAGAGCCTCTGCCAGTTCATCCTGTATAAGTACAGCCTCAGCCAGCAGGACATGGGCAAGTCTCACCTGCTGATGAGACAGAGGACATAGCTGGGGTCTTAAGTCCTCAATCACTGGAACTTCTGTACTGGAAGCAACTTCTCTGTTTCTTGGCCAGCATTCCTGTTCCTGATAGCTGTTTCCAGACTGGTGCATTTCCTACTTCAGATTTCCTGGTTTCTTCAACTCTTGGACCATGTTGGCTTTGATTCCTGTTGTCTCCCTTGATACAGACTGCTTGACTAACACCTTTCTTTTAACGGACTCTCACAGTCAAGGACACTTTCTAGCTACTCATAATTCACTGCCTCTGCCTGCATTATCAGTTGGTATTTTCCTCCCAACTAGCCTGAACCAGGACACAATGAAAGAACTAGAGAAGGCAGTAAAATATAAAGATACAACACTGAATACTAAAGTAAGGATTGCCCAAACCATTTTCCATCACCATGTATAGATGTAAGAGCTGGCAAGTGAAGAAAGCTAACAGAAAGAAAATCAACTCTTTGATTGGTGCTGAAGAAGAGTTTGGAAGATACCATGAACAGCTAAGAAGACAAAGAAATGAGTACTGGAACAGATCAACCCTAAGCTCTCCTAGAAGCTAGGATGAATAAATTGAGGCTCTGATATTACAGCCACATCATAAGAAGGCATAACTCACTAGAAAAGACAATAATGCTTGGAAAGATAGATGGTAAGAGAAAAAGAGGTAAATCGCTTACAGACAGATAGAATCAATCCCAGGCTGCCACCATGAATCTGAAGAAACTGAGCAGAGTGGAGGAGGGCAGGGGAGTTGGAGATGTCTCCTCCACAGGATCACCATGAGTTGCTCAACTAAGGACCTCTGCAGACGGAGCAAGGTGCCATCTTGGAGGCATGGAAGGAGAGGGACAGCCACACAGTGGCCACCTCAACCCCTCCTTGAGGACATCATCAGCGTGTGCGCTGTTACACATGGTGCATGTCCTGAATATGTCCTCCCTGTGCAGTGTCTTCACGTGCTGCACTGGAAGAGGCACAGAAGAGCCATGCAGTGGCTCTTGATGTGTCTCTTCTGGCGGCTCTGGAAGGACCAGCATTTTAGCGCTCCTTTCAGGGCTGGCAGAAGGGAGGATTGGTGCCGCGGCGTGGAGCAGCCTCAGCCCCAATCCTCCACTTCCCAGAGCAGCCCAGAGCTGCTCATCTGCATCCCCCCTAAAAGTCAGTTAACAACAGCAACTACATCATTGTTGTCCTTCCAATGGCCTGCAAATTACCATTGTATTCACCTAAGACATTAGTAATTAAGCTGGATTCCTATGGAAGTAGGTCTTAACTAGATGGATGTTGCTATCTCATTGATGGTTTTAATTTCTTTTAAAATCTGTGTCATATTTTAATTTAGTGTATTATATTAATTGTATTTGTCTTATTTGGTGTTATCATCATTAGCTGCCCTAGAAAAAAGTAATGGTGGGGATGAAGGTATCAGCAGCACTTTTGAGACTAAGGGCCACTGCAGATGGGCCCAAAGGGGAGCGGAGAGCCGCACTGGGAAGTGGCAGATTGGGGCCGAGGCTGCTGGACCGCGAGGCCCCAATCCTCCCTTTTGTTACCCAGAAAAAAGTGGCAAAATGTCGCTCATTTTACAGGCAGCAAAAGGCCTCCCTAAAAGCCAGCATGCAGCTCTTTAGCACCCCTTCTGGTGCAGCATGTCAAAACACAGTGCCGGAAGGATGTCCTGATGCTGCATGCCGTGTGTAATGCTACGCGGTGTCAGGATGTCCTCGGTGTGAGGTTGGGGAGGCCAGCGTGCGGCTGCCCCTCCCTATCTCTGCCTCTAGGCCAGCCCTTTTGGCCGGTCTGTAGAGGCCCTAATTGTTGTTTTTATTTTTATTTTGGCTTGATCCTTTGTGAATATTGATTAAATCTCTTACTAAAATAAACCAGTTAGTCTCAAAGGTATTGCTGGATTCCTTCATGCACTTTCTTTCCACTTTCCTCATTTTATGGTGAAACAGACTAACACAATTATCTGTTTCAGAATTAACCTTGGGTGTCATTCTTTAGTGGAAGGACAGAATGTAAATCTGATAAACACACAAATCTCAAAGTAGAAAAAAAGTGTTTTGGAAACATGACACTATGGTAAAGGGCAGTTTCCTTGGATGAAGAGTTATTCTGAAAGTGAAATATAAAGTCTTGGGGAAAATATATTGCTTTTGGCATCCACATGCTTTCATTATCTGCAGTTTCATCTTTGTGCTTTTAGTTTATAACATTGCAGTTCAAGGCCCAAGCACTGCATGATGGGGTGAGCTTCTGTCACTAGTCCCAGCTTCTGCCAACCTAGCAGTTTGAAAGCATGCAAATACAAGTATATACATAGGCACCACTTTGGTGGGAAGGTAACAGTGTTCGGTGCAGTCATGCTGGCCACATGATCACCAGAGCAGTCCTCAGACAATGCTGGCTCTTTGACTAAAGACCTTTGCAGACTGACAGAAATAGTGCAAATTGAGTCCACTTTAACTGCCCTGACTCAGTGCTAGGGAATCATGGGAACTGTAGCTTATTGTGACACCAGAGCTCTCTGACAGAGAAGGCTCAATGTCTCAGAAAAAAATACAATTCCCATGATTCCCTAGCACTGAGCCAGGGCAGTTAAGGTGAACTCAATTTGCACTATTTCTGGCAGTCTGCAAAGGCCCTTAGTAACAGAGATGAGCACTGTCCCCTACAATTGGTTATAACTAGACATTCATGTCAAGGGACTATTATTATTATTATTATTATTATTATTATTATTATTATTATTTGGAGTATTTATACCCCGCTCTTCAGACAAAAGGCTCTCAGAGTGGCTTACAAATAGTTAATTAGACATTTCCTTGCCCCCAGGCTTACAATCTGAAAAAAAACAAGACACAAAAGGAGAAGGGAATGGTGGTGGGGAAGGGGAATAAGTCTAGCAGATATTCTCTCCCTCTAAAGCCTGGATCAAGGCAGATGGACTGGAGGGCCTTCTTCTTACTGTGGCTAGGACTGATGGAGTTGGCCTGCCTTTCTCTACCTTTGGATGATGGTGGATGGAGGGAGGTCCTTCTTTTTCAGGCTAGGCCCAGTGGATTTGGCCTGCCTTTCTATCCCTCTTCATGATGGTGGATGGAGGGGGGCACTTTTACCTTTACCCACATAGTACAACATGAAATATGACCATCTGTAGCCATTCTTATTATTCCTTCTGAGCTTATTGTATATGTGCATGTTGTTATTCAACTATAGGAGTCAGGTCATTTAAAAATTGGCATAGTAATATGTGAAAAAGCATCACAAATTGTTATTTTACAAGCTGCTACAAGGACATGTAAAATCACATTGTCAGAGATATGCATAAAGTTGACCTGCATTTTACATAATGGATGGGGCCAAGCAGCAGAGATAAAAACTAGAAGAGAACATATTCTAATCTGGAATTAAAACTCATTTCTCACCCATTCATATTGCAAACAACCCTTCTGCAAATTCCAGGAACACACGAGAGATGTTTGTGAGGCTGCAGACCATCCTCATTGTGTTTGGGAAGTAACAGCCATGTTTCACTGATCATACATTTGATAAACATGAGGAGGGATCCTGGCACAGTGACAATTTCCATTCTTGCAGAGTATATCTATATAAGTCAGTAAATACACATTTCTCTCATGCACAAAAAGTATAGATATGTCATCAGTTATGTCAGTGGTGGAAACAACCCCTATGATCTCATCCCCACCTTCACCCCATATTCTGTGAATATATGAGATGTTATATAAAGCCAGACAGAAGAATCCACAGGGAGTCCAGTCATGCTGGTGCGATATCCACATTTTTGCCTCATCAGTTCATCTAAAAATGATGAAAAGGAAAAGGGATCCTTTTTTATATTGGTTGAAAGCCTTCATGAAAAGCAACTACTGCCCATGCAATGTCCTAAGATTTTATTTCACCCATTACAACCATGACATCATCTACACATCTAAGTACAATTCTAATGCACATATGGTTGGGCATGTGTCTTTTTGTTAAAGTGGTGTCAAACTGTCCTGAAAATGTCAGTGTGGTTGCAATTGTCAGTGCATATATTTGACAGTAAGTTCCATTAAAACCCATGAGCTTTATTTCTAACCAAGAACCTGAATCTATGCATGTTTTCTTAGTTGTAAGTCCAATCAAAATACTTAACATCTGGATAAAAATGAATGGGCTGCATATGTGTTTAATTATGCTGTGCATAAAACACTATATATATTCCCCATTCCCACTTAAAGTGGAAGTTCATGGAAATGCATTAAATGCTCTGGTCCATAATTCCATATTTGCCACTTATCTCATATCTTAGTCACTGTGGGCCTAGAGCCAGAATAAATGAAGGATGTAATACTACACAATCTTGTTTACTCAAAAATAAATTACAGTAGTTTCTATCAGGCTTACTAATGATTAAGTCTCCATTTTTAAGCACTCCTACATATACATTCCTAAGGACCAGGCTGGTATAATCAATGAAAAATGGCTCTTATTATTTCACATATGTTTAGACATATGTGCCAAATTACATTCAGTGCCAAGTTCACAATCAAACCAAATCAAATGTTTGTTAACATTCTTACTATTGAATTACAAAGACATGGTAATACTCCAGCCAAACTCTTACTCTTATGTGTCTAAAGAAAAATAATGTGTGGGGAGTGTCATCCAAGGGAACATCCAAGCCTAATCAATCTGTGAACATTTCCCCAATGTTACTTATCTAAGTAACTGATTGTTACTTGGATGTTTATTTCTATTTCTCCTTCCACATTGTTGTTGTTGTTGTTATTTGTGTTAATTTCACCTTCCTGCAATGTTTTGTGGATAGGCTTCCTCCTGAATTCAATCTACAAGTTAGTGAGATGATGAATGTTTTGGGATTTAGCTTCAGCTTTAATGGAGCTATCCAAGGTGTTGAACATATTTTGAGGATAGTGTTCAGCACTGTGGATAGCTCCTTCAAATTTAAGATTAAAACCCAGAGTAGATTCTCTGTCCCACTAACATGGAAGCACAAAATATCACTGGCAGAAACAGGAGCATGACCTTAAGGAAATGTAGCACAGAAGGCAGCTGTGCGTAAGAATCTCCAGACATGTACTGTATACCTTATAGAAGGGGTACTTTTCATTCTCCAGATGCATTCAATATTGATGTTAAAATGCCTCAGCCAGAATGGCCATGTCAAGGGACTACAATTGCCAATGGGAAAGTCACTTTAGAGGAGTGTTTAATGATCAGAGCAATCAAGGATTAGGCCCAAATATTATTGATGATTTTAATTAGGCTCCTCATTGGAATCCAGTTGCTATAGAACACTTCAAAGCATTAACTTCTCATGTCTATGAAATGGGAAGGCTTCAAAGGAAAATGGCTTGTCAGAATTGATTACCTCTATTCCAGACTGGTGGGCGCATATGTTTGCATCCCTGTTTTCTCTCATTGACCAAACAGGAATCCTCCCACATAGTTGGTTCAAAGCCATGGTGGTCTCCATCTATTAAAAAAAGGGCCCAAGGAAGATCCAGCTAATTATAGACCTATCAGCCTTCCTGATGTTTCAAAAAAAAAATCTATGCCAGGCATCTCTTGAAAAAACTGGAGAGCTGGGCAGAGGAAAAATCTTTACTTGCACCAGATCAAGCTGGTTTTTGTACAGGCTGATCAACATTTGACCATTGCTTTCTGCTTAAGCATGTTGTTGTAGTAGTTATATATTTATATTTATTTATATCCCACCCTTTTCCCAAAACTGGGACTCATAATAGATAAATATTTATTCGGATTCTCCAAAAAGAATTTTGTTGTTTTTATTGCTTTGTTGAAGTGTTGCTTGATTCCATCCCTAAAAAATGCTTGTAGACCAAGCTATAAACTTTGGGGATTTATCCACAACTGTGTCAGGCAAAGCTGTTTACTTGCATCACTTATTTTTAATCTTTTTTAAAAATGATATTGTAGCTTTCCTAAAGGGCAGTTGTTGTTTCCCACTCAAAGTGGGACAAAATAAGATTTCAATCCTCTTTTATGCTGATGATGCTATTTTAATATTTCATGTTCAAATAGGACCGCTAGTCCAATAGATTGTTAAGGCAATTTAGTCATTACTGCCAAAATGAACAGCTCTCTGTAAATCATAGCAAATCCAAGGTATTGGTATTTAGTAAATCTAAGAAAGTGTACAACTGGAATATGGATAAAAACATTTTAGAACTCTTCCTTAAAGTATCTTTGGGTTATATTCCAACAAACAGGGACTTGGTATGTCCATGTGCACACTAATGTTTTGCTGGCTGATAACATTCTCAATGGTTTATTGTGATTTCTTTGTACTAAAAAGGGAAAGCTTTTGCAATCAGCTTTAGAATTATGCCACATTAAGTTGTTGACACAGTTATTATATGGACCCCTGTATAGGTTGTGGTCAAATTAGATCTAATAGAAAAAGTCTAAAATAAATTTCTCGAAGACTTTTCTGTCCCATAAAATGCCAACAATTCACACTGAACTGGGACTAATATTAATAAGAATTGAAACTCTTATGCTTGTTTTCTCCTATTGGCTAAAGGTGATATTTAAGCTAATGTCAGAATTTATATTTTCTGAAGTGGAAGAAATGGACCCTAACTCCTGCAAACAAAATGTCCTCTCTATTGTTGTAAACATGAGAATTTTCAGTACATTTCATATTGACCTTGTGTTATGATACAGGAAATACTACAACATTTTAAAGATATCAAATTGTGGTTCTGAATGTCTGATGTAGAAAGCTGTTCATCAAATAAATTTTATATACATTTGCTCTCTCCTCCTTTAATATTCCAAAATACCTGATTGGTCTACCCTTCAATAAAATGAGATTGGGTTTTTCTTGGACAAGGCTAAATGTCCTTCCCCTGGCAGATTTGACGGGGCACACCCAAGGTACTCCTAAGGAAAATACAATCTGATTTTGGAACTCCATTGTGTAGGATATTCCCCATTTTGTTTTAGATTGTGGTGATTATTCCAAAATTAGGAAAGTACATATATTCCCATTGTTTACTAAAGCGACAGGGTGCTCACTGCTGGAGAAGCTGTACTTTTCATTGCATGATTATAACAAATATGTAACTTTTAAAATGATTACATTCTTGGCTTTGGCCTTACACTTGCATGCAAAGAGCAAAGGTAATCTTTATATTATATTTGTATAATAGCTCTTTGCTAGTTACAATGAAATTATGACTGACTGACTAACTGACAACTTCCAACAATATTGGAGCTGTTGTACAAAATATCTGAATGAAAAAAGGTTCCCCCTTTCTCTCTTACTGTATGTTTAAATGTAGGAATCAGATTTAGATCTGGAGTTTTGTGTACAATGGTCTCTAGAACATTTAAAACAAAGATTGAAGCATTCTTATCTTTAACCTTACAAATATGAAAAGGTCTTTCCTGTTTCAATTTGTATATCAAATATGTCAAAATAAAGATTAAAATTAGATGTATTTGACAATGGCTTGACCCCGAAGGTGCCCATTCACTAGCAGAAAGCCTTTTCTATTCATATGAGGGATGTTTTATGACCTATTGGGAGAGTTCCAGGTGAGAGAATGAAACCCAATTTAGACCAGTTCTTCTGTTTGTGTAAACTCTGGCACAATACTTTAGAGAAGTTCTTTCTCAACACCTTTTTTATAGCTCTCAAGAGTTTATATTTTACAACCTGCATCTTCATTATTCACCATGTTTCTCATACTAATGCAACTCCTCATAAATTTTGGTGTTCTGCTATAAGACATCTTCAAGTTTGCAGGGGAGTTCATGGAATAGTAGACACTAATATATGTTCTTTTTATGCTTGTAGCTCACCCCCTCCCCGCTAAGTCAATGACTCCATTTTTAAATAAAAAGGAAACAGACAAAGCAAGGAAGTACATGAATTAATATAGTTTATAATACAAGGGAGCTACAACTATGGCATGATAACAGCTGCAATGTTTGCCTCCAGTGTTACTTCCTATGAGGTGTCAGAGATCTCTGGATATGAGAAGAGAGAGAGAGAGAAAGCTGCCACACTGCAGAATTAATGCAGCTTGACACCACTTTAACTGTGATGGCTCTATTCTGTGGAAACCCAGGATTTGTAGTTTATTGTGGCACCAGAGCTCTCTGACAGTGAAGGCTGAATACCACATTATTGCTGTTGTTATAATCTTCAAGCCATTTCTGATTTATAGTAATCCTTAGGTGAAACTATCATGAGGTTTTCTTGGCAAGGTTTGGTTAGAGGGGGTTTGCCATTACCTTCCTTTGAGGCTGAGAGAGTGTGACTTGCTCAAGGCCATCCAGTGGTGTTTTTTTAATGGCCAAATGGGGATTCAAACCCTAGTCTCCAGACTCATAGTCCAATACTCAAGCAACTACACCACACTGGCTCACAAAGAAAAAATATCCCAGAATTCCATAGCATGGAGCCATGACATATGCCGGTAAACTGTATTAATTCTACAGTGTAGATGCAGCCAGAGAGAGCAATAGAGAAGGAGGGACATTGCATTCTAAAAACATTTAAGAGGAGTAGCCTGCAGAATTATCCTTGTAGTCTAAGTTGAAACCTGTTGTTGGCTTGTGATTGCATAACCAGAATAGATCAATTTCTAAGTTGAATATATTTGTGCCAGGAAGAAAGCTGTGAGATCTATTTACATCTGGAGTTAAAGGTACTTACTGTCTCCTAAGAAACAGAAGAGTAGTTTTATATCTTAATGGAGACGACTTTCACTGCTGTTCACTTGGCCTGTTGTTGCAGTGTCTGTGACCTCTGTACTACTGCCACTTCACCACTGCCTCTGCCATTTAGACCAACAAACAGGATTTTAACCACACAGTCCTATACATGTCTATTGAAAAATAGGTAGACACATATGTTAGGATTGTTGTTTTTTGTTTGTTTGTAGTTTTTGTATGGCAGTTTTTAGTCACAGAGAGAGAAAGAGAGAGAGATTATTTGTGTTTGTTGCTGTTATTAGTGTTTAATAAAAATTAATTATAAAAAATAATGACACATACTGAATTCAATGCCTGATTGAGTTCAAGGAAATTCCCATGTAAGTAGATTTATAAATGTAGCCCTAGGTTGCATTTCTTTACCCAATTATCTCAGGATGCATCTTGGAAGTCACCCTTTCTGAACAAACCTTTCCAAGGAAACCCTCCTTCTCTCCCCAGTTTTTTTCCCTGCCTCACACATGTCCTTCTGGACCAGGAGGATGAGGAGGAAAGGTGGGAGGAGGGGGGAAAAGGTGGGGAGAGAAGAAGGAGGACCAGGAGAACGAAGAGAAAAGTTGGGAGGGGGGAAAGGCTGGGAGAGAAGAAGAAGGACCAGGAAGACGAAGAGGAAAGGTGGGAGGAGGGGGGAAAAGGTGGGGAGAGAAGAAAGAGGACCAGGAGGATAAAAAGGAAAGGTGGGAGGGGGAGAAAAAGGTGGGAAGAGAAGAAGGAGGACCAGGAGCACAAAGAGGAAAGCTGGGGGGGGGGGGGGAAAGGCGGGGAGAAAAGAAGGAGGACCAGGAGGAGGAAGAGGAAAGGTGAGAGGAGGGGGGGAAAGGGGGGGAGAGAAGAAGGAGGACCAAGAGGATGAAGAGGAAAGGTGTGGGGGAAAAAGGTGGGGAGAGAAGGAGGAGGACCAGGAGGATGAAGAGGAAAGGTGGGAGGAGGGGGGGAAAGCAGGGGATAGAAGAATGAGGACCAGGAGGACAAAGAGGAAAGGTGGGAGGAGGAGAGGAAAGTGGTGGAGAGAAGGAGAAGGACCTCCTAGTCCTCCTCTTTCTCTCCTCGGCTCCTTCCCGCTTCACACCTCTATCTTCCTCCTCCTCCTCCTCCTCCTTATACCCGGCATAGAAGACGACCTTCAACTTTAACCTCAGATTTTCCAGGTTGAAAAGTCATCTTATACACCAGAAAATACGGTATATGATATTCACACTATTTTCCTAAATTTCATGATGCAGTTCGCAAAACACAAGGAAATTCTGTAATGGGAGGAAAGAGCATAGAAGTTGCATATAAGCAAATTGATTTTTAAGGAGACTTGTTTGTGATAACTGGCATGAATTTCTGTGTTGACCTTTTCAAAAATTATGAACAGATGTGGACATAATTTTAATCACACTTAAACTAGGAAAAAATGTGAATCAAGTGCAGAAGCCAACTTGACATATCAGTTGATCGAAGGCTCAAAAGCAGTGAAAACTGGCTAGATCCTCTCTATGACTGCAAGAGTGTCCCAAGAGAGAAGATCCTAAACTTTTCTTGAGTTGATGGTCAGATACTGAACAGTGTTCCTGATATGCAAAGGGGTCTTGTAGCACCATTGAAACTAACTGTGCAAAAGAAGTTGTAGCATAAACTTTAACAGATTACTTTCTCAGATGCAGGGAGTGAACTGGTGACCAGGAGGAACCTTTATAATCAGGCTGTATGAACAGCCATATAAATGCAAAGTTTGTGGACATGGTGAAGAGGTGACAAGTTCAGTTTTAACTATGGCTGTTGAGGGACAAAGGAAGGAGGGAAGATGTTGTCTAAGGCAAGGTAGATAACCATATGAATGGTGGAGGGAGTTTTGGAATGTGGTATATGAGGTTGGGAACCAGAAAGTGTGTGATAAACTCACCAAGGGCATCATCATGAAGCTGGGGTGTTAAATAATGTTATGATATGTGTAGTGTGCCAAGAAGCACACTATTCCTTATGTTGTTATGTACCTTTAAGACATTTCCAACTTATTGTGACCCTAAGGCTAACCTATCATGGGGTTTCCTTAGCATGTTTCTTCAGAGGGAGTTTTGCTATTATCATCCCCTGAGACTGTGACCAAGGTCACCCAGAGAGTTCACATGGCCAAGCCAGAATTCAAAACCTAATCTCCAGAGTCCTAGTCCAATGCTCAAACAACTACAGCATGCTGGCTTTCCACTGTTCCTTAAGTTCCTATGAAAGCTGCTTAATGAAGCTTCTTCAAATATAGACAAATTTGTTTGCCACCTCATTTCCTACTCAAACCTGTCCTGTTGTGATGAAAATTAAGTTAATGGTAAAGCACTTCGTGTAACTGTGGATGAATGAGAAGAAAGTCCTGTGACCATTAATGTTTATTATCATGCTTTTCAGTGGTGTAATAGCTAAAGTGGTTTTTACTTTAAACCTCTCCACAGCCAGCTGGAGAATCAGAAAATGGGTACGAAGCTTTAATTAACTGTAAAAGCCGAAGTGAACTGCATCGTAGGATACCTGGGGATTTTAATGAAGAATGTACATATGTTCTTCCTGCTAATTGAGGATGAGCTACATTTTAAGGGATTATATCCCCTGAGGTTTACAAGTAAGAGAGAACAATTTTAAAGGCCTCAAAGTAAACTTTTGCTAATGGTCTGCCCTTTGCAAGAAACAGTTTATTACAAAGTTATCTTTGAGCTGAATTACTGAAGTTATTAAAGGGATGATGCCAATTTTTACACTAAGGATTTATTGGTATCTAATCTTTTGCACATGCCCAAAGCCTGGAATTCAGAAAGGTCATCCATTTTACTTCCACCTCCTTCAAGTCCAGCAGGAGGAGAGCTTTAATGAAGAATAAAACAGGAATACTACAAAAACGTTCTTGGAACAGCTTTTCTGGTACAATAGTTTAGTTACATTAGATGCCTTCAGCTAGTGGCTCAAATCCCACTCTCAGAGTAGCCCTGGCCTCGCTCTTCTATGGGCTTGGCCCTCTGAGCGGAGGAGGACTTCTCTGCTTCAGGGATCAAGCCCAGAAAGCAGCGAGGCCATGGCGTCCCTTTAGCCCTGGCCTCGCTGTTCTATGAGCTTGGTCCTCTGAGCGGAGGAGGACTTCTCCACTTCGGGGACCAAGCCCAGAAAGCAGCGAGGCCGGGACTAAAGGGACACCACGGTGTCCCTTTAGCCCCAGCCTCGCTCTTCTATGGGCTTGGTCCTCCCAGCGGAGGAGGACTTCTCCGCTTGGGAGACCAAGCCCAGAAAGCAGGGAGGCCGCGGCGTCCCTTTAGCCCCGGCCTCGCTCTTCTATGGGCTTGGTCCGCCCAGCGGAGGAGGACTTCTCTGCTTGGGAGACCAAGCCCAGAAAGCAGCGAGGCCACGGCGTCCCTTTAGCCCTGGCCTCACTCTTCTATGGGCTTGGTCCTCCGAGCGGAGGAGGACTTCTCCGCTTCGGGGACCAAGCCCAGAAAGCAGCGAGGCCGGGACTAAAGGGACACCATGGCGTCCCTTTAGCCCCGGCCTCGCTCTTCTATGGGCTTGTTTTGTTTTTTTGTTTTGTTTTGTTTTGTTTTTTAATGGCTATCGTCGACACCTTTCACCTTCTTCAATTTAGGTTCCCTCTGTTTTGTAAAGAACCGATCTAAGGATGACTCCTTTTGTCGGCTTTTAACAATTTGTCTAAAATGCGAAAGGCAAACATCATCAAAGTGAGCGATAGCCCGACTGGTGAACACTTTTTCTGGGTGCTTCTTTTCGACAAATTCCACAACTGTATGGAATTGTTGTAAAATGTCTTTGATTTCAGATTTCGGAATGGCTGCCTCCTCCTCCTGGTCCTTACGGAACTCCTCCTGCACTGCCGTGTGTTGCATCTCCTCCAACTCCTTCAGCTCCTCTGTAGAAAGCTCCTCGTTGTGCTCCTCAATCAACTCATCAATGTCCTCGTCATTGCCACAAGCCCTACCTTCCTGGATCTCAGAAGCCACCAATTTTGTAGCCATACTTCCTCTCCTCTTTCACAAGCCCAAACAGTGCTGACTAGCTGAATTTCGCTAGGCAAACACTTCCTCTTTCACTAGCCAATACAGTGCTGCTTTGCTAGATTTCGCTAACCAATGGCATGCCACGAAATTCAGAGAGCAGCTCATTCGCGCCAATTTCGTAAGTTGGAACGCTTTCTTAAGTCGAAGCAAATTTTTTCTGGAGGCGCGTTTCATAAGTCGAATATTTTGGTAGAAGAAGCATTCGTAAGTAGAGGTACCACTGTATTTTCTTTTTTTGTTCTTATATGTAAAAATGAAAACCACTAAGTTTTCTCTCTGCTGGACATATATGAGAGGTTTGCAACTTTTTGATTAATTTTCACATCCAGGAACTTTGTGGAAATTTGATGTTGTTTGCTGTTGCAGAAAAGGTTTTTTTTCCTGATTTTTTAAAACCATTTTCTCCTGCAAAATATATTATTGTTAAAAAAGCAAAATGTGCCCCCATATCTTTTGATACAAACACCAGGCTTTTGGCTATTCCTGCATATGGTCTTGCTTCCATGCAAATATTTTTTTCTTTCTCTTACAGTAGATAACAAACCTTTGTGAATATTACTTATATCCCTACACCATACTAGGAGATGCACTTTTATTAGGAGGCATGATCTGTAGCTATCAGTGGTGCCCCAGTTTAGTGGTATGTTCCAGGCAGAATGTCTCAGGGTCTCCAATGTCCAGTTTGGAAAATCAATAGAAAAAATCAATAGAAGTATAGTATCTAGATCAAGGGAAGTAATAGTGCCACTGTATTCTGCTTTGGTCAGGCCCCACCTGGAATACTGTGTCCAGTTCTAGGCACCACAATTCAAAAAGGATGTTGGAAAACTGGAGCATGTCCAGAAGAGGACAACTAAAATGTTGAAGGGTCTGGAAACCATGCCCTATAAGGAATGACTTAGGGAACTGGGAATGTTTATCCTAGAGAAGAGATGGTTAAGAGGGGATATGATAGCCCTGTTTAAATATTTGAAGGGCTGTTTAATTCAAATATTAAATATTTGAAGGGCTGTCATATTGAGGGGGGAGCCAACGTTTTCTGCTGCCCCAGAGAACAGGACCTGGAACAATGGATGCAAGCTGCAGGAAAAGAGATTCCACCTCAATATTAGGAGGAACGTCCTGACAGTGAGAGCTGTTCGACAGTGGAACACACTCCCTCCTTCTTTGGAGGACTTTAAACAGAGGCTGGATGGCCATCTGTCAGGGATGCTTTGATTTTGAGTTCCTGCATGGCAGGGGGTTGGACTGGATGGCCCTTGTGGCCTCTTCTAACTCTATGATTCTATGATTCTATGTATCTTAATTTACAGATGTGAGTACTGGAAACATACAGGGATGGGGATGGAGAACCTATGAGTCATGTTGTTGGATTTCAGCTTCCATAAACTCCAGAATAAATTTCTAATAATCAGGGATTATGATTTGTCCACCAGCATCTGAAAGATCACATTTTTTTCATTAGTTCTAGTTCAATTTCTTTCTATCATTTAAATGTAAATATTGTTGCTATATCAAAATGCATATTTGAAAGCTGAAGCTTTCTCAATGTAGAACTTTTCCCATTCACCTGGAAAAGACAAAATATCATTCAACACTTTGTCTGCAGAGAGGGGACACATTTGCTTCCTATTTATATACAGTATAAATTATGAATCATGCATGAATTTTGCACACAACCTAGTATGGATTTACTGAACTGTGTGGGTGTGGGTGGGGGAAACCATAGTGCTATTTGATTATTCTGAGTTGGACCCTGCTCAATTTAGTAGTCATCATATTAAAATATCATCAGGATATCAGAAACTGCCTCCTTTTCACTTTTATAAAGATATTGGGGAAAAGAAATTGAAGCCCCTCAAAGTAAGGGGGAAATGCTATTGAATTTGATTTGGAGACATTGGAGGAAGGATGCTTGAAAGATAACAGAACAGATCAAAGCCTTCTGAAAGTGCTTTTCCATACTATCAATCAAAGACTTGGTACTGTTAGCTGCCTTCGAATTGACTTTGACTCATGGTGTATGAGTTACTTCCAAATCATTCTATCTTTAGCCTCCCTGCTCAGCTCCTGTAGATTCATGTCCATGACTTCTCTGATTGAGTCTATCCATCTAGAACAGGGGTAGGCAACCTTTCCCCTTTAAGGGCCGAGGGACTTCAGCTCCCAGAAGCCTCAGCCATGTTGGGCAATAGTCCCATGTTGGCCAATAGCTCCTGGGATTCTGGGAGCTGAAGTCCCTCGGCCCTTAAAGGGGAAAGGTTGCCTACCCCTGATCTAGAATAAGGGCTTCCTCTTTTCCTATTGCCCTTTACTTTCCTAAGCATTATAGTCTTTTCTAGTCAGTCATTGTTTCTCATGATATGGAAAAAAATATTACAATCTTGGTTTAGTCATCTTCGCATCAGGGAGAATTTGGGCCTGATCTGCTCTAGCATCCATCCGTTGGTCTCTTTAGCAGTCCATGGTATTCAAAAACTCTTCTCCAGCACCACATTTCAAATGAGTTGATTTTCCTCCTCCTATCAGTTTTCTTCACTGTCCAGCTTTCACAACCATACATAGAAATGGGAAATATGATGGCATAGATAATCCTATCATTATTATTTAATGATATATTTTTACACTTCAGGATGTTGTCTAGTTCCTTCATAGTTGTCCTTCCAAGACCTAGTCTTCTATTTTTCTTGATTGCAGTCTCCATTCTGATTGATTATCGAGCCCAAATATAGAAAATCCTGAACTAGTTTGATCTGTTCATTGTCTACTTTAAAATTTTGTAGATTGCCTGTGGTCATAATTTTTTTGTTTTCTTGATGTTCAGCTGTAAACTGCCTTTACACTTTCTGGCTTGACCTTCTTCAATAATATTTCCATATCTCTGATACTTTTTGCTAATATTGTGGCGTCATCTGCATATCTTAGATTGTGACATCACTTCCTCCAATTTTCATGTCTCTCTCCTCTGAGGCCGATCCTGCTTTTTGTATATAGTTCTTGGCATACGGGTTAAATAAATAGGGTGATAGAATGCATCCTTGCATCAGGACTAATGTTGTGGCACACCCATTTATTTAAGAGTGATAAATAGTTTATTGTGACCTATACAATCAACTGCTTTGGTAAAACACTACCAACAGAAATTGAATTGTTTTATCAAATAACCATAAACCATGGACACATTTCCACCCTTATACACCCTTAAAAAAAAAAAAGCAAAACTCATATTTTTGGCTTTCTGTAAAAAACTCTGTGCAGAAAATATTTTTAAATGTGGATAAATTGCTGGTTTTCTATGCAAAAAAGTTTCTTTTTCATGCAAGATATATTCTAAAATGTAAAGATTCCATCTGATCAGGATTCTCCTTATCACAGTGTCCTTATGTACAGCCCCCTTTCATGTGAGATTCTGATGTTTAAAAATATTGTTTTCATTCCTAACAGGATTATACTGTCAAGTCAAACAAACTAGCAACTGTTTTGACTATTAACAATTTATTAAAGCTTTCTATTGTAGTCAGACAATGGATAAAACAATGAGAAAACTGTGTCTGTATGCAGCCCATCCCTCTACCCACCTCTTTCATCTTACCATCTTCTTCTCTCTGCCACAAATCACAGTCTAAATATATAATAGCAGGTGTTAATATGAATCCTCTTTGATAATAAAATCAATATAACTATTAGGTAATTCTTTTTAACTAAATTAAATGGTTAAGTAAATTAAACATAGCCACCATAGTAAAATAAAACAGAAGGGATCAGAGCTTGGAAGCTTTAATTAATTTCTTCCTATAACAAATATGACACTACATTCTATTAAATATTACATTTCAGAAGTAATTACTTGATTCCTTTCAAAGTTATTGGGTGGTATATATACAGATGAACTATTTTTCTTCAGTGTTAGCATACAGCCTAAGGTAATTATGCTGCACTTTTTTACTCATTTCCTGTTTTCATCCATGCAACTTGGACCTTTCAGCTTTTTCTCTGATTTCCACTGTTCCATAAAGGATGAATGCAAGAAAACACTAAAAGTGGCCAAAAAGAAAGATAAGTAACAATGGATGGCAGTTGAAACACTTCATGCAATAAAATAAAGAGGAAAGGCAAAGGCATAGGGAGATAGGAACAAAGCCAGAAGTATGAACACAACTGTCCAATGTCTGACCTGCAGGGACAAGGAGAAACACTACAATGACCAATGCAGAGAAATAGAAGACAACAACAAAAAGGGAAGAATGAGAGACTTCTATTAAAAAATCTGATAAATTAAAGCCAAGTTCAAAGAGGGATGCTCTATGGAGAGAAAAAAAGAACATAATACAGGAATAAGAAGAAATATAAAATTACCAGCTTAGTGGATGAAGGGAATGCTGTGGATGTAGTATATCTTGATTTCAGTAAGGCCTTTGACAAGGTTCCCCATGACATTCTTGCAAACAAGCTTGTAAAATGTGGGCTAGACAAAGTAACTGTTAAATGGATTTGTAATTGGTTGACTGGCTGAACCCAAAGGGTGCTCAACATTGGCTCCTTTTCAGCCTGGAAAGAAGTGACCAGTGGGATGCCACAGGGCTCTGTCCTGGGCCCAGTGCTATTCAATATCTTTATTAATGACTTGGATGACAGTATTGGGGGCATAGTTATCAAATTTGCAGACGACACCAAATTAGGAGGAGTAGCTAATACCCCAGAGGACAGGATCAAAATTCAAAATGACTTGAACAGAGTAGAAAGCTGGGCCAAAGCTAACAAAATTAAATTCAACATGGAGAAATGTAAGGTACTGCACTTAGGACGGAGAAACGAAAAGCACAGATATACGATGGGGGACACCTGGCTGAATGAGACTATGTGTGAAAGGGATCTAGGAATTCAGGTGGACCACAAGTTGAACATGAGTCAACAATGCGATGCAGCAGCTAAAAAGGCCAATGTAATTTTAGGCTGCATCAGTAAAAGTATAGTGTCTAGATCAAGAGAAGTAATAGTGCCAATCTATTCTGCTTTGGTCAGGCCTCACCTGGAATACTGTGTCCAGTTCTGGGCACCACAATTCAAAAAGGATGTGGAGAAACTGGAGCGTGTCCAAAGGAGGGCAACTAAAATGGTGAAGGATCTGGAAACCAAGCCCTATGAGGAACGACTTAGAGAGCTGAGGATGTTTAGCCTGGAGAAGAGAAGGTTGAGAGGTGATATGATAGCCGTGTTTAAATATTTGAAGGGATGTCATATTGAGGAGGGAACAAGCCTATTTTCTGCTGCTCCAGAGACTAGGACCCGAAACAATGGATGTAAGCTCCAGGAAAAAAGATTCCACCTCAACATTAGGTGGAACTTCCTGACAGTAAGGGCAGTTCGACAGTGGAACACACTCCCTCGGAGAGCAGTGGAGTCTCCTTCCTTGGAGGTCTTTAAGCAGAGGCTGGATGGCCATCTGTCGGGGATGCTTTGATTGGGAGTTCCTGCAAGGCAGGGGGTTGGACTGGATGGCCTGTGTGGTCTCTTTCAACTCTATGATTCTATGATTCTATGATTCCATAAAGACGCTGGAGACAATACACAGAAGAGTTACACAAAAGAGATGAAAGAGTGAATGATATTTGATATGAGGAGCCATATGAAAACGAACCCCAAATTCCCCGATGTTATTTAATATTTATATGAAGCCACTTGGTGAGATCATTCGGAGGCATGGAGCGCGGTGTCTTCAGTGCACTGATGACACCCAGATATATCTCTCCATGACCAGATCATCATCTCAGACTGCAGATGGCGTCTCTCCTCTTAATGACTGTCTTAGAGCGGTAATGGATTGGGTGAGAAAAAACAGATTGAAATTGAATGCAGACAAAACAGAGGTACTTACAGTTACAGGCCCGAAATCAGATTTAGGAATACAGTCTCCATTCCTGGTTGGAGTCACACTCTCCTCCAAGGACTGTGTTCGCAGTTTGGGGGTACTCCTTGACTCATCGCTCCACATGACTAGTCAGGTGAGTGCAGTGGTCAGGAGTGCCTGTTATCAGCTTCGGCTGATACGCCAACTGCGCCCTTATCTGGATAGCAGGGACTTGGAAACTGTGGTACATGTTCTGGTAACCTCACGTCTGGACTACTGCAATGCACTCTACATGGGGCTACCCCTGTGCCTAACCTGGAAACTTCAACTGGTGCAAAACATGGCAGCCAGATTAATCACCGGAACTTCTAGGAGGGAGCACATAACACCTGTGCTTAAATCCCTCCACTGGCTGCCAATTAGCTTCTGGGCACAGTACAACGTGTTGGTTTTGACCTTTAAAGCCCTACATGGCTTGGGTCCATCTTACCTTAGGGACCGCCTCTTCCCGTATGATCCCCCCCACGCCCTTTGGTCATCTGGGAGGAACCTGCTCCAGCCGATAAAGACTAGGCTTTTGCAGACCTCCCAGAGGGCCTTCTCCGCCACCGCCCCTAGACTTTGGAATGGCCTGCCAGACGAGATCCGTCTTATTACAACACTTGCTGCTTTCAAGAAAGCAATAAAGACGGATCTCTTCCGACAGGCCTTCCCGGAATAACATTTCCAGAGGGATGAGTTTTAACTGAGTTTTTTATTCTGTCCCTAATCTTCTTGCTGAATTTTTAGCATTATTGTTGTTGTTTATTTTTTGTTCCATTTTAATTCTTTCCAAGTTTAATTCAGTTTTAAGGGGGGGAGGGTTGTAGATTGAGGGAATGTCTTTTAATTTTGCTGTTTTTTAAAATGCTGTAACTGCCGAGCAGAGGAGCGGGCTATAAATAAAATTTATTATTATTATTATTATTATTATTATTCTAAGAAATGAAGTAGAATCTGCAATAAAGAAAATGGGGAAAAAATAATCAAGAACAGATGATATCCCAATTGAACTGCTACAGTGCCTACAGATAGATGCAACTTTAGTGCCAACTGAAATATGCCAACAAATATAGAAAACAAAGCAGTGGCCAACAGACTGAAAACACTCGATATATATACCAATCCACAAGAAAGTAGATACAAAAGTTGGCAGCAACTATAGGACAATAGCATTAATCTCAAATACAAGCAAAATAATGCTTAAAACTCTGCAGCATAGACTCCAACCATACATGGAGAGAGAAAATCCAGAGGTGCAAACAGGATTCAGAAAATGAAGGGGCACTAGGGACCACATTGCAAACATATGATGAATAATGGAATGCACCAAAGAATTCCAAAAAATGAATCAGCATGTGTTTCATAGACTACAGAGGAACACTTGATTGTATAGATCATGAAAAACTATGGAATGCACTCAAAGACATGGGGGTGCCACTACTTCTGATAGTCTTGATGAGGAATTTGTATCAAGGATAAGAGGCCACCGTCAGAACAGAATTCAGTGAAACAGAGTGGTTCTCAATAGGCAAAGAGGTCAGAGAAGTCTGCATCCTATTACCCTACTTGTTTAACTTATATGCTGAAAACATCATAAGAAAAGCAGAATTAGAATCAGAAAAAGGGGGAGTTAAGATAGGAGGAAGCAACATTAACAACCTAAGATATGTGGACAATGCCATAATATTAGCAGAAGACATTCAGGAATTGGAACAGTTAATAAGGAAGGTCAAAGATGAAAGAGCAAAGGCAGGTCTGATGCTGAACATAATGAAAACAAAAATAATGACCACAGATGAAATACACAAATTCAATCTAGACAACAAGGGAATTGAAATAGTTAAATAATTCCCATATCTAGGATCAAACATTGACCAGAATTGAGACTGTAGTCAAGAAACAAGAAGAAGACTAGGAATGGGAAAGACATCTATGAAAGAACTGGAAAAGATACTGAAGAGCAAAGACATACAACTGAGCACTAAAGTCAGCATCGTTCAGGCCACTGTATTCCCAATTACCATGTATGGATGCAAGAGCTGGACATTGAAGGAAGCAGACCCAAAGAAAATCAACTCATTTGAAATTTGGTGCTGGAGAAGAGTACTTAGAATACCATGGACAGCCAAGAAAACAAACAAATGTGTTATTGAACAGACCAAACCAGGGTTGTCCTTGGAAGTAAAGATGATCAAGTTAAGACTATCATACTTTGGCCACATAATGAGAAGGCGGGGATCACTAGAAAAAACAATAATGCTAGGAAAAGTAGACAGTAGAACAAAGAGAGAAAGACTAGAAATCAGATGTATAGACTCACCCAGGGGGTTATAGGCAAGGGCTTGCAGGATTTGGGTTGCCATGAGTCGGAACTGACTCGAGGGCAGCTAACAACAATAACTATTTTCTTGGACAATAAAGTTGCTCTGTGGGATCACATTATATATGACTTTCTTATTTTCATAGTTCAGAATACCCTTCTGAGCAATGCAACTTGGATCATAATCTGTTGATTTATCCTTCAACCTTCAACCATGGTCAGGTGCCTCATGAGCCACCACTGTCTTCAGGCAATGATAAGAAATTCCACAGCAAGTTTATGTCATGTCACCTGCTCATTTGTAGTTCAAACTTTGAGGGAAAAGGAATAAAGATATGACATATGGTGGCAACTCAATGAATTCAGCTGAAGCAGACAGGACAGACATATAAATAAATAATAAATAAATAAAATTTATTTATACCCCGCCCCTCTGAGCACAATCGGGGCGGCTAACAAATGTTAAAAATACAGGGTACAATCAAACCCCTATACCCCCCCTTTAAAAAGTATTAAATCAACGAAGAATTAAAACCATATAGATTAAAACAAATATTAACAACATAGCCATTAAAGAAAAATGGCGATTACATGTTGCCGAGGAGGCGGGCTAAGGAGAAGGTTCCTGGAGGGCTCCCCTAAGAGGGGTTCCTGAGGACGGGATTTCTATCCTGGAAAGGCCTGCTGGAAGAGATCTGTCTTAACAGCTTTTTTAAAGCTGTCTAAAGATGTAAGCAGACAGATCTCATCTGGCAGGCAATTCCATAATCTGTATATAAAGTTATACAATGCGCATTGGCTGGGGTTTGGCTCCAGGACCTCTCAGTGACACCAACATTCGCAGATACTCAAGTCCCATTAAATATAATGGCACAGTAAAGAAGTGTTCCTTATATAAAATTGTAAAATCAAGGTTTGCTTTTCTTGCAATTTATATTTTTGGGATTATTTTCAAGTAATGGATGTTTGAATCCATGGTTAAAGAATCTGTGGACATGGGGTGCTGACCCTACAATTTACCTTCTGTAGACTATTGTTCTATACAGCTTAAGTAGGTAGCAAAAATAGTCCCATCATCCCCTGGTTTAATTCCATCATCCATCCCAGTATTATTTTTACAAAAGTGGATAATCTTTTGTGAGTAATAATTTTTCATGAAGTATTGCATAATTGTAGTTAAATAGGACACCACCTTAAACCTTATGCTCCCATTTCAAAACTAGCTTTCATAATGTCTGGTCTGCAATTAATGTTCCACTGGAAGCATCCCATGGTGAAGAGTGGACAGGTTTATTCCTGAAAATATATGGAATCATAAGTTTCTTTTCTCCTCAAGGCATGATCCAGCCAAAGTTCAGCATTTTTAAATTCCCTTGATTTAAAGCACATATTTAACTTTCTCTCTGAAACCAGAGAGTTATCATAAGGTAAAAATGAAATTAGGTTCTTCTGCTGATGGGATCTCTTGAGTCTGTTGTTCTTGTTCTTGCTGCTGTTGCTGGTAGAAGATAAATTGACAAATACATTTATTTCATTTGAATTTCTCTGGACATTTCACCTTTTCAATATTCTCCCAATTTATCTTCTGGTAACACTATAAAGACATCCCAGCCACCCCTGCTTTGGATTCCCTCAAGATTCTTCAGAACATTTATCTGAGCAGAAACCTTCAATTCATTCTGGTTTTGCTCAAATGTGTGGATGGCAAGCCTGCAGAAGGCAAGGTCCCACTGTACCTAAATAAAAAGAAGAAAGAACCAAACCAGTGTAACATCATTCTTATTCCTGCCCTCCCCATATTCCAAATTAAAGTGTTAAATATTAATAGTCACAGTGTCCTATATAACTGTAATGTTAACCTATCCAAGTGTGAAGAGCTTATAACCTACACTTCTCAGAGATATCTTTCTATATCCCAATAGTTAGGGGTATGCAACTATGAAAGCTCTGGGGCTGCATTTATGCCCTGGGACCGTCTTGGGTGGGGGCTCCCATATACTACCAAAAGACAAAACAAGGTAAGATAAAAACATACCCAAGTCAATTTCCAAACTTAAAAAAATATATAAATAAATAGACACTCGCAACCAGTTTCAAAGGTAAACTGTTGTTCCAGGAGGCTTCCATGGTCAACAATTCACCCTATTTTTTTTTGGCCAGAAAAAGATCAGCATGGGGATTCTGGAGGTACCAAAGTCCACAAAAGCATCCTTGAGGAGCTGCATGTGGCCCTGAGGCCACACTTTGCCCACCTCTTATAGTGAGTTGAGCATGGACACTTCATAATAGTATCCATCATGCAATCAATGAGAAAGAATAGACTTGTTTGTATGTGTGTGTGTTTCATTGAAGGATTGCAGAGGGGCGGGATAAAAATTATTTATTTATTTATTTATCCCCCCCGGCACCCTTGCGAAGCCTGAGGGCATGTGCCTGCCCAGCTGAGTTCCACCTGAGCAGCGGCAGAGCAGCGGGACCGAGGAGGGCGGGGGCAGCTATATCAGCCAGCCAGCCCAGGACACCATCTCCCCCGGCACCCTTGCGAAGCCTGAGGGTGTGTGCCTGCCCAGCTGAGTTCCACCTGAGTGGCGGCAGAGCAGCGGGACCGAGGAGGGCGGGGGCGGCTATATCAGCCAGCCAGCCCAGGACACCATCTCCCCCGGCACCCTTGCGAAGCCTGAGGGCGTGTGCTTGCCCAAGAGCCTGATCTTCTAACATCCTCTCTTGGAGTAGCGTTCAGCCCTCATTACCACCGGGCTTCAAAATGCCCCTGTAAGCCTCCCTGAGCCGGTAGAGACACTTGGAGGGAGAGCCAGAACACCTGGGCCCCCACAAGTGCTTGTGCTATGGAGATTGGAGAGACTGGGGAGACTCTATTATCTTAATTACACACATTGTATTTTTAGTGACACCAACAATTAAAATAATTGTTCTTAGTTTGTTTGTTGATTTGTTTTGGGGGTGGGGGGTAGGAATGAGGGATGGGATCTTAAGTTGTTATTTGTTGGTTGTTTGGGGAGGAGGGAAGGACATTATTTAATTCGCTGCAATGTATTATTGTATTATTGTTGTTTAATTTGCTGTAATGTATTAAGGTACTCTGTTGTTCACCGCCTCGATTGGTTAGCCAGAGGGGCGGTATATAAATAAACCATTTTATTATTATTATTATTATTATTATTATTATTATTATTTATTTGATTGAATAAAATGCTTTTACTTAAAGAACTGTATTGCTGGGAGTGGTAGTTCTTTCAGTATTTGATATTAAAATTCTTCTCCCTACACTCTTTCAGATAAGAGTTACCCACTATGGCACTATGCAAATTCAAAGAAGTAAACTTCCAAACCCATTAAAATACAAACACCACCCTTCCTATGAACTCACAAGTATGTTGTTGTTGTCTGCACTGCTGAGGGGGATAGTCTCAGTTGAGTAGTCTTAGCTTTTCCCTGAGACCTATCTGCCACCTTATTTTTTTTTATTTGCTATAGTTAGAATTTTATTCTTCCTGCCCAAGTATTCTAGGATCCTTTCTAGGCTTCTGAATGAAATATTTCACTTCTGGGCTTAGTAATTTTTGAGATGTTAGACTTCCCATCTATCACAATATCCACTTGTATGTCATGGATTGGCTGAGTTCTGTGACTTGACCGAAATTCTGCAACCAGAGAACTATGGGGGTTGTGTCACTTTGAAGCACCAGAGGGGGGTAAAATATGTAGCAACAGCAAGTATTATGTTGTTATTGGACTTGCTGAAAGTGTACATTGCGGGTCCTGTACTAATTGGCATTTTGTTCCTTTTTGCTCCTGACTAAAACTATTTTTTATTTTGACCCTAGCAGCTGAAATGTCAACATAATGCAATCTTTAAAGTTGGGAATACACAGCTGACTTAAGAATATAAAGTTTAGAACTCTAAAATTACCTTAGAGCAGCACAATAGCAAAGAACTATTTGAGATTATCTAATCATGCATATATTAACATTACACCTCTTACCATGAATGTCCTCAGACCAATGAGAGAAGAGAAGATCAGGGCAGAGCATTGCATTTTTTTTTAAAAAAATGGATTTAAATTACTAAAGAGTTTAACCCATACTCTCCCACTGTCCCAATTTGGCAGGAACAGTCCCAATTAATACTTAGGTCTCCCATTTTCATTATTCCAGTTTCTCTCTTCCCCTTTGTCTTTATCTTACTTCAACTGCTGCAAACAGAGTTCAAAGTACAAAAGTAGTGTGTGTGGTGGGGGGGGGGGGGGCGGAGGAGAGAAGGTATCCAAAAATTGATCTTATTTGGCTCAGGCAAAAGCAAACTGATGCAGCATCTCTTCGCTTGTGCTTTTAGCTTATTAGCTAGTTATCCATACTCTTATCCATACTCTTATCCATACTGTTGGTTGGCCACAAATGTCCTGATTTTCTTTTTTTTAAAAAAAATTATTATAAATTCAAAACATTTACATACATACACATATATATATACATTCATACACATTACAAATAACAAAAAATATCTATATCATATAATAATACAGTAAAAAATTTTATTCTTCCTAATGAATGAGTATTTGCTAGTTTAAAGTAACTTCACTAGCATCCCCTGATTGAAATAAACTTATCCAGTATCTTATAATCTAGGGGTAGGCAACCTTTCCCCTTTAAGGGCTGAGGGACTTTAGCTCCCAGAATCCCAGGAGCTATTGGCCAACATGGGACTATTGGCCAACATGGCTGAGGCTTCTGGGAGCTGAAGTCCCTTGGCCCTTAAAGGGGAAAGGTTGCCTACCCCTGTTATAATCAATTTAACTTTTTTCTCAAAATTATCATTTCAGTATCTTTCCATTTCCCTAATTACAAATCCTCTAGTTCCTGTTTATTTAACTCTTTTTCATAGTAGCTTTTAAACTTTCTCCAATCTTTAATAACATCCTTTTCTGGTTTTCCGTTTAGTAGACCTGTCAAGATTTCTGAGTCCATAGCATCCCAAAGTTTATTAATCCATTCATTATTTGTTGGCGTTCTCACCTCAATGCCTATATATGATCCTGCTTTATCATTTAGGATTTCATGGGATTGATATTTTTTATTCACATATATTATGATACTTTTTTTTTCTTTTTGTCCAATGCAGAGATATACATCTTCCCTAATTTAGGGTTCCTAGCATACTTTGCTTCTTTTCCTCTTACCTTAGGGGGGTTGCAGACTGCCAGAAATAGTGTGAATTCAATCCACTTTTAGGGTTAGGGTTAGTGCTAGGGAATCATGGGAACTGTTATTTTTCTGAGACATTGAGCCTTCTCTGTCAGACAACTCTGATGCCACAATAAAATACAGTTCCCATGGTTCCCTAACTCTAACCCTAACCCTAAAAGTGGACTGAATTCACACTATTTCTGGCAGTCTGCAACCCCCCTTAGTTTCCTGAATGCAAATGATATCAGCTTTCCATTTTTCTAGTTGGTGAAATATTATACTTCTTTTATATTTTGACGTTATTCCTTTAACATTCAAGGAGATTATTTTGACCATTATGAGTAAATGTTTAATGTTGTGCCACCCCTTTTATTTATCTTCTATTTTATTTATTTAATGTAAATATAAATATTGACAAAATATCAAAAAGAGCATCAGTTCTGACTATTAACTCCTGACCTTACTTTTTCTTCCTTCCTTTCTCTCTCTCTGGACCTTTCTCAGTATATCAAATTACATTCCTACTTTGTCTTCTTCTATGCTTCCCCCCCCCCCCTTCTTCCTCTTCCTCCTCCTCCTTGGACTCAAAACTCTCCTCTTTGGATCTCTTCCTCCTTTCAATAGCTTCTGTCTTTCTTTCTTTTTCATTTCTTTTAGCTTCATTTGTCTCCTCTTCTGTTTTCTTCTCCTTATATATATTTTTTTAAATCTCCATTCTCTTATTATGGTTTTCTCCTGTCCTTCTCCTCCTTTTTCTCTAAACTCCTCTTTTAATTTTATCTCCATTTCTTTAGCCTTGCTTTCATTGTCTATTCTGTATCATTTTTGTTTATATGTGAAAGACAATCCTTCTATTCTGTCCCATTTAAAAAAGATTCCTAAATTTTTCAATAGCTGCGTCAGGTTCTGGTATTTCTGTCTCTCCAACATAATTTGTGGTGGCACATCTTTGAAGATTTTTACCTTCACGACCTCAATCATCACTTTTGAGCTATAGCTTTTTTGTATTAACATTTCTTTAATTCTTGTTCTTGCCCAACAAATAACTATGTCACATGGTAGTATTTTACCTTTTGCCTGTATTGAATTCACTCTGAAGATCTTGTCGACCTCTTTTTCCATTGATTCTTCTGACATATCTATGAGTCTTGCCAGACTTGGAATTAGTCTAATAATCAGATTCTTGTTATTCATTTCAGGCAATCCTCTAATCTTTACACAACGGTCTCCATATCTCAGTTCATTTGTCCATAGCATTAATTCCTGTCGTTCCATTTTATTTTGATTGTCTTTACACTTGTTTTCAACACTAGTTGTTCTCTCTTTAACTTTATCCAGTTCTTTCTGTGTTTTATCAATATCAGATGCCATTTTCCCCATTTTTTTTACTGATAATGTCCATCTCCTTTTAAATATCTCTCCATATCTCGACTCTGGCCTCTTTTATTTCCTTTCTTATCTCCTGATTAGATTCTCTCAAATCATCTTTCATTTCCTTCCTGTTTTCCTCGATCTCTTGTCTCAGATGTCACACTTCCTCCAGTAATTGCAATATAGGGTCAATAACTTTGACCGACTCATCAGTAGACCCTCTCCTCTGTACCGGGATTTGCGTTTGTATCAAATTTTTCTTTGAAGAGGACATTATTTCTGCTTTTAGACTCTGACTCAAGACAAATTAAAGATTATGAATATACTATCTTTTTACAATTAGAAAGGTCATTTAGAAAGTTCAATATTATTAAATAAATTCAATAAACTTCTTGATTTTACAAGACATTCACCCACACTTTCTTTCTTTTTTTTCTTCAAATATCTATCTTGGGTTCCTTCCACTCGGTCACTCCACTCCTTTCAGTCCACTCCTTTTCTTTTCTTCTTCTCCTCCCCCCTCCTTCCCCTCTTCCTCTCTCTGTGGGCTATTGGCAACACCCTCTCTCTTAGCTTTGCAAGTCCTCTTCTCCATTTGTCACCCTTTCTGCAGTGAGTGCGTCCTTTCCCCACCTACGTATCACAGCCAGAGTTTCTTTTCCCAAAGACTTATATTTGCTTCTTAACTCTTTACCCTTCACAGGTCTCCAATGATATGTCTCTGCTGATGGCTCCTCCTTTTTTGTTTTGTTTTGTTTTGTTTTGTCTGTTCTAGTCAGCGCAGGTCTTTCACGTCACCTCTTCCGCAACGCCCCTCTCACCATCTATGGGAAACGCTGAATTTGCCTCATTCAATTCACTATTTATCATTTTCAGCTACTATTTCTCGGTAGTCTTCATTTTTTTTTTAACTTTGGCTTTAAATTTTCAACTTAATAAATCCAGTCAAACAAGATTCTTACCCAAGGGGTATGTAATAAGTCCAGCAAATAATTTTCTATCTAATATCTTCTTCTTTTCTTCTTTTTCTTTTCCCTCTTCTATTCCTCATTCATCAAGAGATGTGGGTGACGATTCCCCATACAAAATATGGGTGCAGCAATGGGAGGGTTGGAATCTGCGGAGTCCTAAACCCGCCGGCTTTACCACTAGGGAAAAGACCCTGTTTTCAAGCCAGCCCGGCTTGTCGACTCCCCCAACGATTCCCTCCTTATACTTCTCTTATCAGAGAAGCAATGGACGGGAAGAGTTTTATCCCCGTTCCTCCAAGCACCATTGTTGCTGAGTTTGCAGAGCTTATGAACCAAACTCTTCACCCTCTCTCGATGCCATCACACCAGAAGTCCCTCCAAATATCCTGATTTTCATCAGTAAAATTATGATGAACATAGATACATCCACACTGTAGAAATAATGTAGTTTGACAACACTTTAACTGTCATGACTCCATGGCATGATATTTCTAACAGAATCCTGGGGTTTGTAGCTTTGAGAGGCACCAGCATTCTTTGGCAGTGAAAGCTAAAGATATTGTAAAACTACAAATCCCAGGATTCTGTAAGATGGAGCTACAGCACTAAAAGTTGTGTCAAATGGCATTATTTCTACAGTTTGTTGAACCCCACTTCATTTCAAAGAATGGGCTAAATACAAGTTCTATGTATCCATAGTAAAAATAAAACTGAGATATTTCCTACATGTATAGAAGGGGTGAAGACTGATCATAAAACATGGATCATTGCAGTCAGACAAATTATGATGCAAAACACATTGCTAAAATCCTTTGGGAATGCCTAAAATAGAAGGACCGCCTTCTCCCATATAATCCTCCCCGTGCTCTCCGGTCCTCCGGGAGGAATTTCCTGCAACCCCAAAAATTGAGGCTTACAGCTACCTCCCGGGGGGCCTTTTCAGTCGCTGCCCCTAGACTCTGGAACGACCTGCCAGACGAGATCCGTCAGTTAACATCACTTGACAGCTTCAAAAAAGCTGTCAAGACAGATCTCTTCCGGCAGGCCTTTCCAGACTAAACTCCCCGGCCTCGGGTACAAATAACCCTCCCCAGTGATCCTTGCATGGCCCCATCATAGATGGTTAGGATCATTGTGGCTGGGCTTACATACTGGGTTTAGTTTCTTAGTTTTAGTTTTGATTTTATCAATGTGAATGTTATTTTAAAATCTCTCTGATTTAATACTGTTTTAAGGGGGGGAGGGGGTTGTTGTATAGTATATGTTTTTATGGATATGTATATGTTTTATTATTGTAAGCCGCCCAGATTGGAATTCCAGAGGGCGGGATATAAATAAATTATTATTATTATTATTATTATTATTATTATAAAACAATCCACTTTAACTGTCCTGGCTCAGTGCTAGCAACTTCTGGGAACTGTAGTTTCATGAGACATTTATCCTTCTCTGTCAGAGAGCTCTGGTGCCACAATAAACTACAAATCCCAAGATTCCCTAGCACTAAGCCAGGGCAATTAAAGTGGTCTCAAACTGGATTATTTCTGCAGTGTATTCTGGATCTATGAAAGGGTGGTGCTACTTACAATATATTGCACGAAAAGAAAAACAATCAGATTTCTGGATATTATATCTTGGAACATTGTACTCCAAGAATAACCTAGGAGTTTATCACACAGGAGAAATCCCGTGCAGAAATGGGGTTTTAAATCAGAAAAAAACTTGCAAAAGCGGGTTGGTTTTTACATCAGGAAGCTTGGTTGGCAAAGGGTATTTCCCCTGAATTACATAACTTGCTGCCATCCAAAATGGTAAATTAACTCCTTTTTAGCTGGATGTAGCTTGGTTCATAGCCATAAGATAATGCATGAATGCAGTATCACAAGGTCACATAGGAAGCTACCTTGCAATACATCTGAGTATTGACTTATTTCAGTATGGTCTATGCTGACTAGGAGCAATTATTCAGGGAGTCAGGTAGGAATCCTTAGCACTAAATGGAGACTGTGGCAATACCTTGTGCACCACATTGCTCTGCCAGTGAAGCATAGCCCTACGGAAATTGTGAGGGTCTGGCTTAGGACATTCAAAGTATTCCTCATAAATTATCTCAACTATTAAAGAATGTAATCTACTTGGAGGGAAGGCATGTTTTCTTTCCACAGCTCACTGGTTCATGACTTTGAGGACCAGATTAGCCAAGATTTTTGCAAATATAATTTGCAGATGCACTGCTCTTTAATCATGTCACTCCTCTGGCACTATTGCAAGCAGGGGAAGAGAATAAACAAACATACAAATGGAAGCAGGGAGTGGCTTTGTTCAGCTTACTGACACCTGTGAGTCTGACTCCTTTTTAAACTTTCCTCGTCTTGTTCCTTGTTTTTTAAGACTGGCAAAATGATATGATAATTTTCACATCAAATGGAATTAATGCATTCAAGGAGAGGTAAACAATCAATCAGTATTTACATCAGTTAATAAATTGTTCTCTCTTTGTGTGTGAAGATCTATTTTAGGCATTGCCAAAGGATTGTTTCAAGACTTTTTCATCCCAGACTTTTGTAAATACAGAAGTATTCTATTAACAACATCTATTTCACACATCAACCTGGCTTCACTGAGCAAGCAACTTTTCTGCTCTTGCAAATAATTTAGATTACCCCTTCCCCCACAGTGTTGCAGAGGGGAAGTCTATTTGCTGGCCTCCAGTAAAAGAGTCCACATTAACAGTGTCATGGCACTAAGTGCCATGATGGACAGGGTGGGAGGTGGATTCAGAGCAGGTGGAGTCAGAGCATTAGCTTTCCCCTGTACAACAGATCTTTCAGGATGAGAGCTGCAATGCACCCCAACCTTATGGGGGACCTAATACATTTCCAGTTATGGATTCAGGCTATGACCCCTGCACAACTGACTCCAGGGAATTGCACCGTGGTAAAATCATTCATGGTGCATTTGCAGGGTGTCTAAGGATAGCAGCAGAAGCTGTTTTGTTGGCAGTTCAGTTTCAGGGTGCTTGCACATACCAATTCTGTAAATATAGGCACAAATGTTCCATATGAAGAAGGTTTCACTCCTAAGCTTATCGCATGGCACTTACAAGAATGGGAACAGAGTGGAATGGAAGGGAATAAAATGGAACAAAAAGGCATTTTACTGCACAGGAGAACACCATCAATGCTGCTGGGAGTCCCCAAGGCGTTCCCCAGCTGTTCCTGGCAGCCGATTTTTGAAGAACGGTTCTGGTGGCATCGGTGGTATTCTCCCATGCAATAAAATGCACTTTTTGCTCCATTCCATTCCCTTCCGTTCCATCCCCGTTCTTTAAGTGCCATGAGATAAGCTTATCCTTTTTGAACTGCTGTAAGGGGAAGGCTCAGCCAAGAGGCAATAGGGCCCAAAAGAGGGGACCCTACGTCTTCAAAAGGATCCCAGTCTAGTTACTTTGGAGAGGCTCCTGATCTGGCTGCATTTGTATCCTGATCAGGCAGCAGCCTATTAGTTAAGGGAGTGTTTGCAACTGAAAACTGGGGTTGCAGATTTTGTTTCAGGGGAAATATCACCTCTATACAACCTCAAATCTAAAAACTAGAATATATACTTAGGGAAAAGATTTGAAAAGAGGTGGATGATTGGATCCTACCCTTCATTTCCTGTCCCTAACTTAAGTATTTCCCTATTAGGTGTGGTCCCCAAGAAGGCCCCAGGTGAATATAGGATTATTCATCATTTATCTTATCCTAAAAGGGAATCAGTTATTGACACCATTCTTTCAGATATGTATACAGTTTGATACAGCTGCCTAAGGCAGCTAGGGATGGCCATAGGCAAGGAGTGGGAGTAGAATTGGAGAAAAGTGGTATTAAGTCTGCATTTTGTTTCTTGCCATCCAATCTGATGATTTTGAGTTGATTGGCATCTTATTTGATGACATGTTTTCCATGGATTGGGTTCATCTTACGAGGTGCGCAGTGTCATGTCCAACATTTGAAGGTTCAGTAACCAATGTTAGCAGACCTGTGAATTCTTGGAAGGGTGAGATTGTCAGGGCCATTGGTTTGTCCCGAGCATCCAGCCTGAGGAAAAGTGATAGCTGGGCTATTAAGGAATTTGTGGATTTCAAGAAACAGGAGCATTTGGGTGATATGTAGTCTGTCCCTGTAGCTCATTTGCTTCAGTCTTGCATATCTTTTAAGGGAAAGGGGCTGTCATCACAGTCTGTTAGGGAAGACTGTCAGCCGTAGCCTTTTGGTTTAAAGCCCAGGATGTTCTGGATGTCACAGGGGACTTCCACATTTTCAAGGATTTAGAAGTGTAGTCTAGGAAGAGAGACAGGTTAATGGATGACTAGGTCTTCAGCATTCCAAAAGTATATTAGACCATTCCTGCACTAACATGCCATATGATTGCAATTGATGTTTTATCGGTAGGCTGTAGCTAGTGAGGCTTTGGGTCCTGATGTGTACCCATACCTTTATTTATTGGGCAACACATCTGGTTCATAAGGGCCACTTTGGATCCCACACAGGATTGGGTGATCCGACTGTGATCGAGTGGCTGGGCAAGAGGGGCCTCTGGTGGCATAGCTGCCACCACTGTTGTTTGGGGAGTTTTGTGGACCTCCACCACATGTCCTGGTTATTCACTGGGGAGAAAAAAACTAGGTTTGTTAGAGGGCAAAGCCCTGATCATACAAGCTATCCATGATATAAAGGTTATCCAGTTGGCTATTGTGTGGTTTGTGATTGGCTTTTTTGCCCAAAGAAATGTGGCTGGCAGAGGGTGATCTTTGGTGTAGACACTGTCAGAAGGATGGTTAATAAGGAAAACTGACCAGAGCTTGGGTCCATTTCTTGCCATACCCCCAAATATTTTTTTTCAAAGAGTGGGAGTGGGAAGGAGGTTGTTTTGGGGTCTGGCCTGAGGGCCTAGCCCCCATTTTAAATCATGCTACTTTGGGGGTGGATTATTGAGTTAGCCTTCTAATAGATGACTAGCTGGGGAGCAAACCAGCCTTTGAGTTCCCCCAGAGGCTCAGGTGTTTCACCCAGGGGAAGCTGGGGAGGAGATCTGAGAAAGAGAGAGATCATCTCAGCTGCTCCCACACTAGCTGCTCCCCCTTTTGCACAGCTTGGGGAATGAAACTCAAATAGAATGATAGCTTAAATAAAGTGGCCCATATTCAACCCAAATCTTCAGTGTGTAGTTTTGTTATTCCATGGGTTAGTCAGGAAAAAAAATGTTTCAACTTTCAAAGAGGGAGAAGAGAACTATTTACTCATCAGCCTTTAAAGACTTCATTTAATTTTCTTTTCTCTTGGGTCATAAAATTTCTCATTAAAACATAGGGGATTTAATATGACTAATTAATACCACAACTGATGCATTTTTCTTCTTTTTCTAATATTATTACCATATTAATTAGCTAATTACGCTGCAGTTGCCAGTGATAATAAAGAAGAGATACTAAAACTACAATTGTTGCCCAAAGTGTTATTTTGCTTACAGTTGAAATTCAGATTTAACACAAGATTGGACTGGGCAGCTTAATCCTCACATAGAAGAGTGGCACGTCCTCCAATGGGTGAGGAAATTCTTACACTACAAAAAACAAAACAAAAATCATTCAATCAGACCAATAAATGTTCTATCTCAAGGATGGAAAGACATCAGATTTGAGGAATCTACTTTATTTTTTATTAAATCACAAAATCTATGAATGACAACTGGAAAAAAAATAGCCCTGAAAGTGAGGCTTACATTTCAACATTTCACAGGTGAAAATTGGGATATGTTATTCAAACCAATGTCAGAATATGGTCAAGGGGAACATTACTAATAAGAGGTGTTGCAGCAGTTCATTTTTGTCCAAGCCTACAGGGCAGGTGAAGGTTCCACTCCTTGTCTCCCAAACCCTCCTGCTGAATTAATTGAATGCAAACTGTCCTGTGCTGGAGGCCAGCCAGGGACAAAGTACCAAGCAAAATCCATCAGAGACAAGTCAGAAGCAGCCCTAGTTGTGTACAAGAGCTTGCCAGACAGTTACAATTCTCATAGTTTAGGCCAGGAGGGTACAGCAATAAATCCAAGGTTTCAGTCCAAGAGAGTGTCCAGCAGCATGGTCAGCATATGATGCAGTGTCCAGGGTTCTTCCGAAAGCCAGGAATCAAGAATAAAAAATGTTGCTTCCTGAAGACTAGTTGATTGGCAGCAATGACCTTCCAAGGGAGTGGTGGGAATATTTATGATCTGGCAGCCTCCCCCAACTATTGCCTGATTAGTGAGTGTTTCCTGTTTAAACACTCTGAGCATCACAGCTCCTCTTTTTCTCATCTGCATTCAGCTATGATAGCTACTGTGGAATCTATCCCCCTTTGCAGACGGCACTTTGTGCCATCTTGGAGGCAAGGAAGGGGAGGGGTAGTCTCACGCTGGGTGCCCCAACCCCTTCCTGAGGACGTCATCAGAGTGCCTGTCGTTGCACATGATGGGCGCTCCGATGATGTCCTTCTGGCTCAGCATCCAGAGATGATGAACTGGAAGAGACGTTTCCGTGGCTTGTGGAAGGAGCGCTATTTTAGTGCTCCTTCCAGGGCCGGAAAAAGAGTGGATTGGGGCCGAGGAGTGCGGCAGCTTTGGCCCCAATCTGTGGCTTCTTGGGGTAGCCCATGGCCGCCCATCTGCAGAGACCCATGTCTGTGTCCTGTGGCTGCTGTGGAGTGTCACTGTCTGTCTCAAGCACTAACATGCTCCCTTGTCCTTCTGTTTCCCTGTCTGTGTCATAGTCTGGATCAGTGGCATCCCCAGGCTTGGTGTCACCCAATGTGTGTGGAGGGGCTGCCAAAGGGCAACCTCCCCCACTCGCTTGCTTGCCTGCCTGCCTGCCTGCCTGCCCACCCAGGGCTGTAGAGAAACAGATGATCAAGTGAGGGAGGGGAGGGGAGGGGAGGGGAGTCTCACCCCTCCTTCACTTTTGCACAACTCTCTCCTCATGAGGAAGTGGTCAAGAGGTCAAGTGTCATGGCCAGCCATGCTGAGGACTCGGAGGATTTAGAGGATGAGGAGGCTGAGCCTAGTCCTAGCTTTGCTCTGCCAGCTCCTGCAGAGCTGGCTGAGTCAGAATCTAGCTCTGCTATGCCAGCTGCAGCAGAGCCCATGACTCAGCAGCCTAGCCTTCCCCCCAGCAGAGGTTCCAGGCCTGGGAGACATAGAGGAGCAGGACGAGGAGGTACCTACCTTCAGCCAGAGAAGGACAGAAAGGCTGTACCTCTGGCAATCCCAGAGGTTATATGAGAAATGATCAGCAATCACCAAACAGCTGTAATTAGGAGCTGGGCCAATATAAACAGCTGTGAGACGCCGAGATTCTTTGTCAGAATCTATCTGCATTCCCTTGTGAAAGCATCTTACTCTGACTCCCTTGTTGCCTGAAACCTTGCCTTCTAGACCTCGGATTGACCTGGAACTCTTGCCCATGGACTGGCCTCGCTGACTTGTTCTCTGCAGTCCTGGACCCTTGGATTGCCCCCTGGTTTTGTCCTATTGGACTGGTACTGTGCTTCACACTTGCATTTGTGTGTTTTGTTCTTATCAGCTACTCCGTTAGCTGCTTTCCAAGACAGAATATACTCTGACCTTTATTAGGCTGATAAGAGATGACTGAGGCAGCTTTAATGAAAGAGCTCTTGGGTCAGAACCAGCAGGTGGCCCAATTATCTCAAGGCCTGACCATGCTCCAGAACCAAACTCAACCAGGCCTCATGGGAAGTCAATCATAGCTATGCCAGCTTTCTAGCAAAGTGACTGCCTTTCGCCTCATAGCCCAGGACTTGACATGGAACCAGAGTGTTTTGCAGGCCCAATTTCATTGAGGTTTGGCGGACCCCATTCTAGATGAACTGGCCCGCTCAGAGCCTCCAGATGGCTGTCTTGATCACGCAGGCAACCCACATTGACTGCCACCTCTCAGCCTGCAGGCAGGCCCGACAGACCGGCCTGCCACTTCCTTCATTGCCTGTGCCACGGACTCCTGCAGCTCTCTCTGAGGCTGCTTCTGCTGGGCCTGCAGAGGAACCGATGCAACTTGGAGGAGCTCGGCCATAGCTCACCGGGGCCGAGAAGGAACGAGGGGGAGAGAGAGTCTCTGTTTGTATTGTGGACTTATTTTGCCAGACACTTTTTGCAACAATTAAAATAAGATGAGAACAAAGGGAGACAGTGTAGAGAGGGAAACAGACATTTTAAAAGCAACTATAAAAGTGGGATAGCAGAGGATTAATTGGGATTATCCCTGCTAAATCAGGATGGTTGAAGGATATGAGGATGGGTCAGATTCTTTTATCACTAACACTCTATAACACAATAGGGATCAAAATTAAACCTATGGGTGACATACAGACCACAGATTCAAACACTGCAACTTCCAGTAGTTCCATAAAGACTTCTGGATTTCCTAAATTTTAAATTTTTGTTTCAGGGTGATTTGGGGGTGGCTTTCTGCCCATAAACAACAAGCAGATATGGTAATTTGGTCAAGATCATAATTTCACATGAAAAAGCTTCATGGCAAGGATTTAAACCCAGATTTTCCCAATCACAATTCAGCACTCTAGTAATAACACTTAAAGACTGAACATTGGGTGTAAGCAGAAGGATGTGGTAACCTCAGTGCAGAGGATCAATTTTATCATACAAGCCTCAGTTTGCTGCCACATAATCATGTTGTTTTTTTGATGAAGTTTTATTGTGTATTGCATACTTTACATTTCAGCATTTGATACATTTTTTCATGTTATATACATATTTGTTTTTAACATATTAATCTCATTTTTTTATTCAACAAATTATTTTGACATATAATTCATATTAGCTTTTTATGTAGAAGATAAGTATTCATATCCTTTTCCAAGTGTATTTTTTCTTCCTTCATCTTTTACTCTTCTTTACATTTAAGTTACTTTCTTTTAAACTTCCTAACTTGAATCATATTAAGTGGATAAAGTGTCTTATTTTGTTGTATGTCTTGCTTTGCTTCAGGAAAATATTTTGAGTTATTTTATTTTATTTTTATTTTTCCCTCCTACCTGCTTTTTGTTTTTACAGGAAAAAAAGATCCTTTCGTAACTCTTTGTTTGTTCTATTAGTCATTTTTGTATTTCTTGGAAAAGATTCAGTTTTATCTGTCTAGCAAAGTTTATATTCAAATTGTATTTTTCTTATTTTACTTTTGAGTTTTATTTAGATTGTTTCCAATAATTTTGCAACCTCTTTCCAATTTTCTATATGTTTTTGTATAACTTTGTTATTTAGGTGAATTGTAGTCTTATCCATAGTTGATAGTTCCATCAATTTCAAAATTCATTCTTCTGTGGCTGGATCCTCTGGTCTTTTTATTTTTTTAGCATATGTTATATGGGCTGCTGTCACCATATGTAGGAGAATTTTGCCATGCTTCATTTCTATTTGGGCATTCCTTTCTGCAAACATATTAATGAGGGGAAGTCTTGGTGTGAAACTAAGGGCCTCGGCAGACGACCAATAGGGTCATCTCCGAGGCAAGGAAGAGGAGGGGCAGCTGCACGAGCGGCGCCCCTTCTTCCTCCCGAGGTTGCCCTCGGAGCTGCCGGCCCTCCGCATGGCCAGCGCGCCGAGAGCAACCTCCTGCCGCAGAGTCCTCATACGCTGTGGTGGAAAAGCCAGGGAAAGTGCGCCCAACGGGTTTAGGGCACACTTTCCCTGTCTTCTGAAAGGAGTGCTGATTTTGCGCTCCTTTCAGAGGCGCCGATGGTGCGCCGTGGTGCAGCTGCTGCAGTCCCGCGGCGCACCATCCCAGGGCATCCCCGATGCCCTGGTCTGCTTCCCCACAAAGTTTAATATTTAAAGTTGTTATAATTTTCCTGTAGATTTTTCACCAGAATTCCTTTACTTTGGGGCTTTGCCACCACATATGATAAATTGTACCCTTTTCCTTTTTGCGTTTCCAGTAGGTATCTATTATATCTTTTTTCATTTTTGCAATTTTTGACGGTGTCAAATGCCACCTGTAGAAAATTTTGTAATTTTCTTTTAAATCATTGCATCTAGTAAAGTTTAAATCATTTTTCCACACTTTTCCCATTGTTCTAACGTAATCACTTCTCCTATATCTTGTGCCCATTGAATTATATTTATTTTGACTGTTTCTTCCTCTGTTTATAATTCCATTAATAATTTATAGAACTTGGATATTAACTTTTGATTATTTGATTGTAATAGTTTGTCTAGTTTTGGCTCGGTGTTTTGTATTCGTACTCTGTTGTCTCTTTTAAAGGCGAGTGAGATTTGGTTATAGAGATACCAATGACAATTTATTTCCTCTGAAGCTAATTCTTCTCTTGTTTTTAACTGGTATTCTCTATTGTTTTCTTTCAAAAGTATTCTATATGTCAACCAGTTTCCTTTGTAGTCATTTTCTCTTTTGAAGAAAGCTTCATGTATTAAAGTCCAAATCAGGATTTTGGGAGATAGTCTTTCTTTATACTTACACCATATCCTTAGTAAGGATTTTCTCACGAAATGATTGTTGAATTCTTTTTTAGATTTTATTTTATTATAGCAGAGAAAAGCATGCCATCCGAAGTGTATACCTGCCCCTTCTAATTTTAATAATCTTTTATTGTTCAGTGTTATCCATTCCCTTACCCATACAAGTGCACAAGCGTGGTACTAAATTTTGTGATTTGGCAATCCTAAACCTCTTCTGTCTTTTCTGTCTTGCAAAATTTTCTTTTTAATACTTGTTTTCTTCCCATCCCAAATAAATTTAGATATTTCCTTATCCCATTGCAAAAATGGTTTGTCATTCATGATAATTTGTAGGGTTTGAAATAAAAATGTTAATTTTAGTAAAATTGTCATCTGTATACATGAAATTCTTCCTAAGAGAGAGAGGTTTAAATTAGACCATTTTGCCAAGTCCCTAGATATTTCTTTCCAAGCCTTGACATAGTTGTTTGTGAACAAATCTGAGTTTTTCTTTGTTATAGTTACTCCTAGATATTTTATTTTCTCTGTCATTTTTCAGCCCAACAGTTCTTTCAGTTCTTCCTCTTCTTTTTTATATAGATTTTTAGTTAGAATCTGGCTTTTTGTTTTGTTCACCTTAATTCCTGATATTTCTCCAAAATTTTTCAGGGTTCCCATTACATTGTTTATACAGTCTTTAGGATTATCCAAGAAGATTTGCTAGATCATCTGCAAAGGCCATCTGTTTAAAAGAATCTCCCTGTAATGTTTGACAAAGAAATTGGTCTATAACTAGCAGGATTTCTTTGATCTTGCCCCTTTTTTGGTATGAGAGTTATCAAAGCCTCTTGCCACAGTTCTGGGATTTTACCATTTGAGATGTTTTTCATTATTTCATGAAGTGGAATGGTCAATTTATCTGCGAAGATCTTATAATACTGAGCTGTTAAACCATTGGGTCCGGGGGCCTTTCCAGATTTCATCTTATTTATAGCTTCTTTTATTTCATCTAATGTTATTTGTCTGTTTAACTCTTCCCTATGCTCATTGGGAAAATTTGATATATCACCTTCCTGTATGTAAACTTTCATTTTCTTTTTTTTTCCTTCTCTTGTTTCTTCTTATTCCTTAAACATTTTTGAGTAATAATTATAAAGTATTTGTTTTATTTTATTCTGAATTGTATAGGTGATTCCTTCCTCTTGTATTTCTAATATTGTTATTTCCTCTTTTCCTTCCTTAATTTGTAGGAAACCCATTTTCCTGGTTTATTCCCTTGTTCAAAAAATCTTTGTTTTGCTTTCATCAGTTTTTTCCACTATTTCATTTGATGTTACTTGGTGTAATCGTTTTTGTTTTTTAATCTTATTGAGTTCTTGTTTAAGTTTTTTATTATCTGTTTTTTCTTTAATTCCTGCTCTTTTTCTATCAGTTCTTTTTGTATTTTCTCTGTTTCTTTCCTTTCTTTTCTACTGTATAATAAACTTCTGCTCACTGCCTTATTTGCATCCCATATTTTTTCTATTGGTGTTTCATTTTTCTTATTCTCTCTGAAATAGTATTTTAACTCTCTTTTAATCTTTTTTATTATAACTTTGTCCTGCACTAATGAATCTTTTAATCTCCAAGAGAAATCACACTTTCTTGATCTAAACTCCAGTACTATGAGGCTGTGGTCTGAGAAGCCATAATCTGGGCATAATTTGAACAGTTTGTGTCTCTTTCACCATGATTTTAGATAGAAATACTAAATCAATTCTTGACCATGATTTATGTCTATTAAAGTAGAATGTATAATCTCTCTCATCTTTATTTTTAGTTCTCCAAATGTCAATTAAATTTAGATGGTCAATCATTTCTGTTGCTATATGTGGAAGTTTGTCTTGACTTTTCTTCTTTACTTTTATTGTTCTATCAATGTTGGGATCCACCACCCCATTCCAATCTCTCATTATAAAGATTTTATCATAGTCATACAGACACACATCATTGCATTTCAACATTTTAAAATCATTGACTCTATATCCCATTAAAATCCTAACAATCCCCTCCTGAAATGTATGATGTGTGTATGGTGTACACTAAACTAAGCTGAAACAAAAACTATCTTGGTTCACTGACCAGGCCTAAACTTAAGACATGCCAAGTAGACGTGACAACTGTTCGTGTCTATCAATGGTCAATGCCTTTGTCAAGATGTCTGCTTGATTTTGACTAGTCTCTATATATTGTAGACTCACAATTTTATTTTGCACCATCTCTCTGACATTCTGATACCTCACACCAATGTATTTTGTTTTGCACTTTAGGTTCTCAGCTTCAGCCATGGCAATGCAAGTCTGAGAATCCTCATGAATCACCACTGGTTTATAACAATCTTCATTTAGATCTGTCAACAACTGCCTAATCCACTCTATCTCATTGACTATCTCTGATAAGGCTCCAAATTTTGCTTCTCCCGTACTTAACGCTACGTATCTCTGTTTTTTGCTTTTTCACACAATTGAACTCTCTCCAAACTTGATCAACAATCCTGTCACTGATTTTCTGTCGTGTAGCTCAGAAGCAAACGAACTGTCAACAAAACACTCAAGACCAGCTTGACTGTTCTGTAACTTCAATTTCCTATCTAAGCTACCTTTCAGGTACCTCAACAAATGTTTTACTGTTGTCCAATCTTTTACTGTAGGACAACTTGTCTTCCTTCCCAACATGGCTACTGAAAAACAGATGTCAGGCCTAGAATTTGCTGTAATGAACAAAAGACTCCCTATATAGCTCTTATACATCTCCACATCTTTAAACTCCCTAGTGCCTTCACAATTCACATAACCCACTGACATTGAGCTTTTCACTGTTTTTGCATCTTGCAATCCACATTTCTCAATCAAACTCTGGATTTTCTTTTTCTGACTCAGACAACAACTCCCATCTTCACACCACTCAACATCTATGCCTAGATAAGACCTCAAAACTCCAAGATCTTTTACATTGAATTTTTGTGACAACTCCTTTTTCACTGTCTGAATTCTTTGTTTTGAACTAGCTACTATACACACATCATCCACATAAATCACCAGGATCACATCTCCCTTTGTGTAAACACACGCATCAGCTATACTGCGTTTGTAACCTAGCTTCACCAACTCCTCATGAATGCAAAGATTTCAGCTTCTAGCACTTTGCTTCAAACCATACAATGTCTTCTTTAATTTGTATACCTTTCTGTCACCATCCTTCTAAAAACCTAAAGGTTGCTCCATGAAAACAGTTTTCTCAAGATCTGCATTCAAGTATGCAGTCTCAAAATCAAAATGATGCACCAACTGGCCCCTCCTTGCAGCCAAAGCCAAAACTAATCTCAAGCTCTCAGGCTTTGCTGTTGGAGAAAATGTCTTGTCAAAGTTCTCAAACCTTTGTTGTGCAAATCCCTTAGCTACCAACCTAGCCTTGTATTTCTGACTATCATCCGGCATCAGCTTTCTCTTGTAAACCCATTTGTAACCAATCACTTTGTGATCTGCTGGTCTGTCTATAATTTTAAACACTTTTTTGTTTATTAACGCCTTGTATTCCTGTTCCATTGTTGATTTTCATTTTTCTCTTTCCTCATCACAACACTCTAATACTTTCTGATAAGTCTCTGGCTCTTCCACCACGACAACACAAGCCCTAGCTTCCTGTACTTTAAAGCGATCTGGAGGCTTCCTAACTCTTGTAGTTCTCTTAAGTACAATTGTCTTTGTCCTTCCCTCTTCATCCTCTGTGTCTGTGTTTGAATGTGCCTCTCTCTCTGAGTGTTTCTTTTTTTTTGACATTTTAGGTGTAGTGGGGCGAGGGCTTGTCTTCTTCTCTGAAGTGTTTGGCCCTTCATCTCCTGAATCTGATTCCTGTTTCATTGTCCCTCTATTTCTAACAGGTGGTTGTGTTTGTGTTTGTGTTTCTGACTGTCCCAATCTGTAAAACACCTCTTTGTTTGAGTGAATGTGTTCCCAGCCTGAATGTTTCTCAAAGTTTGCGCTCCTTGAAAAAAGAACCTGATCACCCCCAAGGTGAAATCTGTAACTGTTACCTGTGTAACCCACAAACATCAGGCGTCTCCATTTGGGCTGACCTTTCCTCCTGAAAGCTGCAGGAATGTATACATTTGTATATTGCCCAAACACTCTGAGGTACTTTAAATTTGGTGGCCTTTTGAAAAGCATGTGGTAAGGAGTAGTCCTCACAGCTGAATTCCAAGTGCGGTTTGACAGGAAATTGGCTGTGAGAATTGTTTTACCCCAAAGCCTTTCAGGAGCCTTTGCATCAAGCATCAAACAATCTTTCATCTGTTTAAGCCAGCGTATTTTAATCTCGGCTAGACCGTCTTCAGAAGCGCAACTTGGGTTAGTTTTATGATGCCTGATTCCCTTTCTTCTTAACCAATGGGTCAAGTGAGAAGCCAGGAACTCTCCCCCCCTGTCGGTGACCAGAGTTCCCACTTTGAAATCAAATTGCCTTTCAATCATGTTCACCCATTCTTTGAATCTATCCCCTGCTTCACTTTTCTCTTTCAACAAAATGACATAAGAAAATCTTGTGAAACGATCAACAATCACCATGAAATATTTACAGCCACCCTCAGTCAAAATACTAGAAGGCCCTGTTAGATCTGCATGGATTTGCTCAAATGGTCTTGAGACCTTCAACTTAGTTCGTTTTGCCACAGGATAAGCCGTCAGCTTAATCTTGCTGCAAACTGAACATTCCAGATGGTTTGTGCATGGAGACATTTTAAGTTCAGGACAAACTTTTTGCAATCTCATAAGATTTTTAAAACCCACATGTCCCATCACCCTGTGGTAATAATGAATGCAATCTGCATGCAAAGGTTGGTTTTGTGCAAGCGCACACCCCTCTTTTTTTACCAGGTAATACAGTTTGTCCTTCTTTACTGCTTTTGCACACATCTGCCCATCTTTAGAAATTAAACATTCATTCCCTTCAAAATTGACTTTGTACCCATCTGTTGTCAAAGCAGACACACTAACTAAACAGTTTTGTAAATTAGGTACATACAATACATTTTTAAAATTTTTACCAAACCCAGGAATGTAAACAGTCTCCATTTTCTTGATCTTCTGGGCTGCCCCATCTGCTAGAGCTACAGTAGAAACACCTGCTGGTTTCTTACTCTGGAACAGTTCCTCTTTATTGCACATATTGTTTGTTGCTCCGGAATCAACTAACCACGTGGTTTCAGATTGAACAAGAGTCACAGAGTCACAGCTTCTTTGCACTGTAGTCGCTGCAAATCCCTGGTGAGCGCTATCCTGCCTTTTGTCACCAGATGGCGCTGTCGGCCACCTTTTCTTGCAGTCAGCAGCAAACTTTCTACAGTCTTTTTTAATATGTCCTTTTTTCTTGCAATAATAACAAATTTTAGCCAAAGCGGCTTTATCAACTTGAGAGTCTTTAAAATTGTCATTAGAACTTTGGGCTGGCTTAGCGGTGACGGCACTCTGTCCTTTCTTTTGCTCAGCCTCAAATCTCCTCCGTTCCTCTTCCTCCAAAACTCTACTACAAATCATTTTCATGGTGATTTGTACTCTAGGCGTTTGCAGTCCCAACATTATGTTATCAAAGCTCTCATTCAAAGATCCTAATAGTATATAAACTTTGAGGTTTTTATCTAACACGACACCTCTGGCTTCTACCTGGCCAAACAAGTCTCTCATTCTGTCTAAATGAGAAATCGCAGACTGCTTTTCAGCCATTTTGCAAGCAAAAAGACGCTTCGCCCAAATCATTTTCGAAAGATCTGAAGTGGACTGGTGTATTCTCAAAAGAGTTTCCCATATTTGTTTTGCTGAGGCAATATTTTTTACATAATTTAGCTGGCCCTCAGACAGTAATAAATGTAAGGTGGCGATTGCCCTGTTATTTTGCCGTTCCTCCTCCTGAGTAGGGGCCTGAGGAATCCCATTCTCCACCACGCTCCAAAGGTTTTTTCTCACCAATAATGCTTTTGCATAAACACTCCAAGTCCCATAATTCTCGGCATTTAATTTGTCAAATTTCTGGTTCTCCATTTCTTAATTAATATGCCTGTTAAACAGTCCAGTTCCTTGTCCGGAACTTTGTCTTCTCCCCCTCCCTTCTTAGGCTTTCCCTCCAGGACACAGTCTCTTTAGAAATGCAGCTTTCACAGCCCAATCAAGCTAAATGGCTGCTTTTCAAGAACAAGGCAGACTGCCCTTTAGGAACTTTGCCTTTTAATCAGGGGTTTTTTATTTACTTACTCCACCAGCTTGCAGGAGATTCTTCCTACTTCCATCCGCTGATCCTAGCTGGAAGGGAAAATACTTCTCCAGGCTTTTCAGAGGTCAATGGCAGTTCATTCTCTGGCTGTTGATGCCCTCCGAGAAGATCTGTCGCCAAGGAAACCATCCTCCTCTGCTGCCACTTGTTGAAATGAAATTGTATGGATGGGTGGTGGCTGCCTGGTGAATGACTCAACCTCCATCTGGAACTTAGTCACATTCACCAAAGAAAATCCATTACAGGCTTCTGGAACTTCCTGCAAAGCTTCTTTATTTAAGACAGCAAAAAAGACCAAAAAAACAATAATAGTAGAAATGGCTTAGCCTTAGAAGGCTAACTGGAACAGGTTAACCAACTATATAGTTGTAAAGTTAAATGCAACTACCAGAGATCTTTACATCTCAGAAAACAGACAAAGAAGGAACAGATTACAAAAATGGCTGCGAGATCCACATGTTTCAGCCCACCTTGCTCCACCTTCGTGGGCGTAGTCTCTTCAGACTGATTGGTCAAACATGTATGATGTGTCTCTAGTCCAACCCTTAAATTACCATAATAGAACATGTGACTACAATTCCCAAAACAATGAATGTTGATTTTTCTTAACATAAACATTAGCTCATTCTCATGAAGCTTAACCTTGCTGGCTTCACTTGTTTGGACTAGATTCACACCTGGTACCGATAACATGTGGCTCTGGCCTTGTAGAAAAGAAACATCTTTTACACAGCATGTAAAAATACAGACACACATCATTGCATTTCAACATTTTAAAATCATTGACTCTATATCCCATTAAAATCCTAACATATTTAGCAAGTTCTTACGTCAAATTCTTTAAAAATTCCATTCTGTTATCAATGGGAACATATATCCCAACTAACAATACTATTTGTTCTTGTAGTTTTATTTCTATGGCAATATATTGTCCTCTGGCATCATTTATTTTGCTACCAACCTTTTGTTAACAGAACATTACTCCTTTTTTTATAAGCTTTGTTAGCTGAAACAAACATTACTCCCAACTTTTTATATCTTAAGTGCTTTACTTCTTTGATTTTAATGTGTGTTTCCTGGATATAAAAGACTTTTCTTTTCTTATATACTGAATTTAGACTGTTAATGTTCCAAGATAGTTTTTTTTATTTTTAATCTTAATTAAAGAGGAAGAAAAAATACTGATAGTGGTGAGAAGATATATATATATATATATATATATATATGGGAGAAAAGAAAGGAAGGGGAGAACAAAAATATCACTTATTACTTCTATATTTCTCTAGATTTCATTCAGTTCTTCCTCCTCCTCCTCTTCTTCTTCCTCTGTCTCTTTTTCCTCTTGATCATTTACACTTCCATCTTTGTCACAGACCATTATGTCCTTCTAATCATCCAGTCTACCTCTTTCCTTCTCATTTACCTTGTCTTTTCCTTTGTCTAAGCCCATTCCTTTTATCTCCATTCTTGAAGGTTCTTCTATAATCTCTCTGTTTTTTAAGGAATTCTTTCATCTTTACTATTGTATTAATTTTATATCTCTTTTATTTGTAGATAAAGATTACCCCTTCTATTTTTCCCCATCTGTAACTAATTTCCTTTTTCTTCAAATATTGTGTTGGAAAGGAGTAATCTTTTCTTTTCTTAAAAAACACCAACGGTTTATCATTGAAAATCATCACTTCTTTATTGCCAATTAATAAATTCTCCTTGAAAATTTGTTCCACTATCAATTCTTTCATTTTCTCCCTCACAAAGTAGATAACAATATCTCTTGGTTTGTTTTGGTCAGGGGTAGCCAACCTAAGGCCTGGGAGCCAGATGCACCCCCCGAGGCCTTTGTACCAGCCCCAGGCTGGTCCTTCCACCACCACCGCTGCCGCCCCCCCATCGCCACCACCACCCGCCATGATGATATTGACTATTGTTATTACTTGTTCTTGGGTTTTTCTTGGCAAAATCTCCACAGGGGTTTTGCCATGGCTTTTCTGGTGCTGAGAGAGTGTGCATGCATATTATAATTTTTTAAATTATTTTTTAATTTTAATTTTTATTTATTTATTTATTTATTGTGCTTCCCCCCCCCCCCCCCCCCCATTGTCTAAGGGACAGCAACCCGGTCCCTGGCTCAAAAAGATTGCCTACCCCTGGTTTTGGTTTTCCACTTTCCAAGAATTTATCCTGTATAATTTATCTATTTCCAGGTCAATTGTTCTGCAGGCCATCCAATGAAATTTGCCTAAGGCTTTTTTTTTCTTGTTCTTCCAAACCTCTAATTTTTAAGCATTTTTCTCTTGATTTTATCTCGTCTAATAATTTTTGAGATTCTTCTTTATATTTTGTTTGTCCCAGGATCTTCATTTCCCCCCCCCTCTGTTTTAGATGCTTTTTCTTCTAGTTTATTTATTTTTGAGTTAATTGCTTTGATTTCTTCTGTTGTACTTTCTAATTTTTGTCTGAATTCTTTTAGTTCTTCTCTTATTTCTGAGCGTATTTCTTCTTTGAAACCTTTTAGTTCTGCCCTAATTTCCTCTCACTTTTCAGATTATTTTCCTAATCTCTTCTAATATCTAGAGATTTGTGTTGGCTGGCTTGCTTAATTCTAAGGATGGCCTTCTTTGGATTTGTGTTAGAATCCATGTTCATTTTGCTGTTGCCATATTTTTAATCTTTTCCTTTGTATGCCCTTAGAGTAATCTATTTTTTCTTGTTATTGATCCACTTTTATAAGGCATTGTTAAATTTGTCTAATTTTGTTAGTCAGGTGGTTAAACAAAGTATACTCATCTTTTTTTAAAAAAACTTTCATGATGATTAACCGTTCAACCATTCAACCATTTTGATCTATTTGAAATTGCACACTTACTTTTCTACTTGGCTTAAACAAACAAGGACATAATTTCATCATAAGTAGTTTTTCCACAGGATTTAGGATGTAGGTATAAAACTCTTTTTCAGAAATCAAAAATTAACCATGAAACAGAAATACTCATTTCGATTACAAAGTTTCAAGTTACTTATATCTTTTAACAGTTGAAATAAATACAATCTTGTTCTAGTATAATTTCTGACTTCTAATTATTTATAGCATTCAAATATTACAATAAAAATACTATTTTTTGTTATCTATCCCAAATTGTTTTCTCATTTACCAAATTTCATTGACATTGCACAATCTTCCCTGGCTATAATAAATTAGATATTATACAATATAATGTGGGGTTTCATTTTAAAACAGAATATAGTACATTTTTCAAGTTAATTATCTCAAGACAATTCTGTTTAGTTCAGTTGTCAGTCATTAGTCCTTATTTTCTGTCCTTCTATAGTTTCTCCTTCAAATATCCTTTCTCTATATTGGTTCCTTTCTCACTCTCTTAGGGGGGAAGCTGACAGGCAGCAGGGGGCCGCCCCAGGAAGCTGCAGATTGGGGCTGAGGCATCCCCATTCCTCGGCTCCACAGCGCAGCTTTGCCGCCCCTGGAAGGAGTGCTAAAATAGCACTCCATCCACAAATAGCCGAAGGTGTGCCGCAAAAGGCTGCTGGTACACCTTCGGCGACTTTTCCACTGCAGCGTGTACGGACGCTGCAGCGGGAGGGCATCCTCGGAGCACCGGCCGTGCAGAGGGCCAGCTGCTCCGAGGGCATTTTGGGGAAGGGGTTGGGGCACCCAGCGTGTGACTGCCCCTCCCCTTCCTTGCTCTGAAGACGGAGCTTTGCGCCATCTGCTTAGCCCCTCAGTTTCCCCAATTCCCTAAGTCATAAAAATTTGCATGTGCTAAAAACAATTGATTCGAATATACATATAGTAATTTTACCACAGTACTTCATCCAGGGCCCTAATTTCTATTTCTTGTCCAATTCAACTTCTTGGCTTCTCTTGGACCTGGCATCTGGAGCAGTGGAAAGAGGTAGCAGGTGTGCCAGTCTCGGTCCAAGTTGTGGTTCAGACCACTTCCATTTCTTGATATCAATAACCACCTGCATGCTTTTTAGGGTTAAAATGCCAAGTTCTCAGTTTATTTAAATACAGAGTTCTGTTGTTCCTTTGCTTCTCTAAAGTGCTAGAATTATTTCATAAAGTGCCCAAGATTAAATGCATAGTTTGAGGTGTAAATTGCAAAACACACTGAAGGTGAAAATCCCATATAAGACCTTCTCTCTAAATCTGTTCACTTCCTTGTCTGATTACATTTGTATTAATGTCCTCTTCTTTTATCTTCTCTCCCTCTCCTTTAGTATCATGATACTTTTAGCACTTATGAAACTCTTTTAGCAGTCTTTAAATTCATAGCTGATAGAATGTAAATAGCCTCACAGGTGCAAAGTAGCTTTGTTGGTTTTCTCCCACAATAAAGTCCCTTGTAACAATCCTGTTTTAGGTCTTTTTGTCATTTTTTATACAATTAGCTCTTTCCCCTCCACATCAAATTTCCACACCGCATCTCTATCCACTTTGAACTTTACTTTAGAGGATCTTTTTGACATCTGTTCCTATTTTCCAACAGCAGGCTTTTTACTAAACTATTTATCCTTTGATATGACTGAGTTCTCTCCCCCCCCCTCTTTTTTTTTTTTTTTTTTTTTTTTTTTTTGGTTGCAAAGACTGTCTTTTATCATTTGCAACAACTGTTTTCACTTCTTCCAGTATCACAGTTTGGTAGTGAGGAGCCACCCTGGAGCCCTGAAGTGGCAGAGATTCAGGAGTGGGCTCCTCCCCTTTGATCCTCTCTGCTTTGTTTCTGATTTTTTTTATTTAGTTTTATTTCCTTCTTTGTCTTCTTTTCCCCGCTAAAGCTGGAATTGGGTTTAATTGGTGACCTCTGTCTCCCCCATTCCAGGGAGAGGCTTTCCCATTTGGTTTGATTTGCGGGTAGCTCCCGAAAATCCTGGACACTACTTCACAGAGCTCAGCAGAGTGCTTCCTTTTGGGCCTCTCATCCTCACTGGAAGTCCCATAATCATGTTTTTCAAATGAATAGAAAGATACTGGGTTTGTGTGTGTGTGTGTCTTATCATGCCTCTTTTATAGTGTAATGGAAAACTTTGATGGTCCTGCACACTCTCTTCTGCATTTCCCTTGACTCCACCACCCTGCCTTATGCCTTACCCGGGATGCCTTTCCTTTCCTTTCTTTTTTTAAAAAGTGTTGTTATATTTTTTAAATTTGTAACACATTCCTGGAGTTATGGGAACTAAAGGGGCAGCCAGACGCCAGGCGCTCCAACCCCTTCCTGAGGACATCATCGGAGTGCCTGCCATTGCACACGATGGGTGCTCTGATGACATCCTTCCTGCTCATCCAGACATGCTGAGCCGGAAGAGATGCCGAAGAGGCATGTGCCACCCCTTGCGGCACCCTTTCTGCGCCTTGCAGAAGGAGCGCTATTTTAGCACTCCTTCCAAGGCTGGAAAAAGAGTGGATCAGGGCCTAGGCATGCAACAGCCTTGGCTCCAATCCACAGCTTCTCAGGGTGGCCCATGGCTGCCCATCTGCAGAGGCCCTAAATCTAGCTAAAGGAGGAGAAGGAGGTAGGAAAAAAAGAAAGTAATTAAAAAGAAAGAAAGAAAGAAAGAAAAGTGTGTTCCTGGGAATTGCCATGGAGAGGGGGAGAAAGGAGGAGAATGACACTATATGACTACTCAATATTGGGACTGCCAAAGAGTGCCACTTATTACAGTAGTGTAATAATGGGTAGTAGCACAATTGGCAGCTTATTAGCAGGTTTTTCCATCAATGAAAAGATGCGCTCTAACAACACTTCAAAGGACAACAGCAACAGATTGGAGCAGACATCATATAATAGGTACTGCACTATTTTCTTGCCACAATTGTAGTTGAAAACCTGCATGTGATAAACTCTTAAGACATGACCCTGTAAAACTGACCTCAATAGCTTGTGAAGTAAGAAGATGAACAAAGCCAACTTGGCACATATGGATTTGAAAAGCAAATCTGTTTTTGTTACTGTCTTGAGTTTATAAATCAAAGAGATTAAGAAGCACCTGTCAGCAAATATGTGAAAGCTCATGGGGAAAGGCTGAGGAAAATTGGGATATTATTGCTGTTGTTTTGTTTTGTTTTGTTTTGTTTTAAGGACAGGGAAATAATGGAATGGAAAGGGAGACATCTGAGCATTTTAAACAACAACAACAACTTGGGATTGTAGGTGATATGCAATTTATTCTAATGTCTCATATAATCAAATTACAACTCAATGTGAACTGAGCATAGGACTGCAGCTTTCATTTGGAGGGTTCTCTCTCAGACTGATTTTCTCAAGTATTGTTTCCAGAGGAAAGAGTTGTTTGTTGTAGATGGTTAAACAAAAACTTTGGAAATTTCAGAGCATGAGTGGGAAATATGTGGCCCACTAGATGTGGTTGAATTGCAACTTTCAGCATCTTTGGCCTGCATACACAACAATGATAAACAATGGGAGCTGCTTGTTCAGCAGCATCTGAACAGCCACACAATTTTCATGCCTGTTTTAGGAGGGCATCTGTTTGTCAAAAGGAAAACAAAAAGGGGAAAAGGCAGGGAAGCTTGATACACTATTGACAAAATTTCCAGCCGTGCTTCAGATGTATTTCAGAATCAAATTTGTTTCAGTGGATTAAAGAGGATGACAGAGTGAACATTGTGTATGAGCAGACTGTATCTAGTTAAAATTCCTGGTATGAAGCTGATGGCGAGGCCTGGAGTGGTGCACTTTATTTTGGGATGCAGATGCTGACTTGATTCATCTTTGCACACTAAATAGCAAAACTTCAAAATGATTCTCCCAGATGCAAGCTGCCATGAACAACATGATTTTTTGGTCTCAGAAAATTGGCACATATTCTAAAGTTGATTTTGTTCCTTTCTGTAAAACATTCAGTTTTGGAAAATGCAGCCACTGTTGTCTTGTTGCATGGACCAGTAGTAGTGATATTGCATGGGTGGTTTGTATTTTTGTGATTAATCATCTTGTCCTGTTGCATTTGTGTGTGGTTGTATTCATTCTTGTGTTCACAAAGAGAAAATGTACAATATTCAAGGAGAAACAGAACAATTTTTTTTTCTTGTGTTGTTTTACACTAAACCAGGGATAGCTTGGGGATTCTGTTGGTGTACCGGCCACCCCATTGCCTAACAGACTCCCTAACTGAGCTGACCAGCCTGGTCTCTGAGCTGTTGTTGGAGTCGCTGACTTTTGGTTTTGGGTGACTTCAACATCCCACTCGAGACCAGCTTGCAAGATCTAACAGGCGCAGCTCGGGAGTTCATGGATACCATGACAAACATGAGCCTATCCCAATTGGTCAACGGGCCCACATTGTGCAGGTCATACCCTCGATGCAGCTTTTAGTACAGAACAGCAATATCCGTGGGCAGAGGTCATAAAAACCTCCGCATTGTCATGGACGGATCATTTCCTGGTCAAGATGGAACTAAAAGCCACTGTCTGCCCCCCCTGGGGGTGGCGGACTCATAAGAATGGTCCACCGTCGAAGGCTAATGGAACCAATTGGTTTCCAGAAGTCCTTAGAGGGTTTGTTGGTTGGTAACGCCGATGATTCTCTTGAAGCCTTGGTGGACATTTGGAACATCGATCTCACCAAGGTTATCGACACAATCGCTCCCAAGCGTCCTTTCCACTCCACTTCGAATTGTAAGCCCTGGTATACAGAGGAGCTTAGGAGGATGAAGCGAGCTGTACAATGACTAGAGTGCAAATGGCGGAAGACTCGACTCTTATCCGACAGAACTCGCCATAGGAAGCATCTTGAATCCTATCAGGAGGCTTTACGTGCAGCACAGAAATCTTTCTGTTCTGTACGTTTTGCGTCTGCAGAGTCTTGCCCGGCAGAGCTGTTTAGGGTGGTGGGGGAACTGACGAAGGTTCCACCCGCGCCAAACCCCCTACTTAACCCAACAACAGCCTGCTGTGAGGCATTTAACATCTACTTTGCAGATAAAATCTCTCGGATAAGAGCCAACTTGGATGCCAGTATTTTAGCAGAATCCATAGGCCAGTATTTTAGCAGAATCCAGCAGCTCCGTTGATGGCATTTTACTGGATGAATTCCAATCTGTGAGTACTGATGACATGGACAAGCTCCTTCGAAGAGTGAGGAAGACGACTTGCCCTCTTGATCCGTGTCCATCCTGGCTGGTCGTCTGGGGGTGGGGGGAATGCCTTGAAAGTGTTCCTTTGGGACACAATCAACGCGTCCTTCAGGGAAGGCATTGTACCATCTTGTTTGAAGGAGGCGGCGGTTAGGCAACTCCTGAAAAAACCTTCCCTGGATTCTCTGGATAGAAACAACTATAGACCAGTCTCCTTGCTACATTTTTTAAGCAAGGTGATCGAGAGGGCAGTTGCTTCCCAACTCCAAGCAGTCTTGAATGAAACCGATTATCTTGATCCATTTCAAACCAGCTTCAGGACAGGATATGGAGTGGAGACTGCCATGGTTGCTCTGACCGATGACCTCCGCTTGAACATCGACAGGGGTAGCGTGACCCTGCTGGTGCTCCTGGATCTCTCAGTGGCCTTCGATACCATAGTTCACGGGTAGGCAACCTTTCCCCTTTAAGGGCCGAGGGACTTCAGTTCCCAGAAGTCTCAGCCATGTTGACCAATAGTCCCATGTTGTCCAATAGCTCCTGGGATTCTAGGAGCTGAAGTCCCTCGGCCCTTAAAGGGGAAAGGTTGCCATCCTCTTGGACCGCCTGAGAGGGTTAGGAATTGGAGGCACCATGCTCTGGTGGTTCCATTCCTTCCTCTCAGGTAGATCCCAGAGGGTGAGACTTGGGGACAGTTGCTCGTCTAAAATAGAGCTTAATTGTGGCATCCCTCAGGGCGCCATCCTGTCCCCGATGCTATTTAATATCTATATGAAGCCTCTGGGTGAGATCATTCGGAGGCATGGAGCACGGTGTCATCAGTACGCTGATGACACCTAAATATACTTCTCCATGACCAGATCATCAGCTCAGATTTCAGATGGCATCTCTCCTCTTAATGACTGTCTCAGGATTGGATGAGGAAATGTAATGAGGAAATGGATTGGATGAGGAAAAACAGATTGAAGTTGAATCCAGACAAAACGGAGGTACTGACAGTTACAGGCCCGAAGCCAGATTTGGGAATACAGTCTCCAGTCCTGGATGGAGTCACACTCTCCTCCAAGGACTGTGTTCGCAGTCTGGGGGTGCTCTTAGATTCGTCGCTTCACATGACTAGTCAGGTGAATGTGGCAGTCAGGAGTGCCTGCTATCAGCTTCGGCTGAGACACCAGCTGCGCCCTTCTCTGCATATGAGGGATCTGGTAACTGTGGTACATGCTTTGGTAACCTCACGTCTGGATTGCTGCAATGCACTCTACATGGGGCTACTCTTGTGCCTAACCCAGAAACTGCAATTGGTACAAAATATGGCCGCCAGATTAATTACCGGAACATCCAGGAGGGAGCACATAACACCAGTGTTTAAATCCCTCCACTGGCTGCTGATTAGTTTCTGGGCACAGTACAAGGTGTTGGTTTTAACTTTTAAAGCCCTACATGGCTTGGGTCCATCTTATCTTAGGGACTGCCTCTCCCCATATGAGCCCCCCCAGGCCCTTTGGTCCTCTGGGAGGAATATGCTGCAGCCTATGAAGACTAGGCTCTCACAGACCTCCCAGAGGACCTTCTCTGTGACCGCTCCCAGGCTATGGAACGGCCTGCCGGACGAGATCCATCTTATTACTACTCTTGCTGCATTTAAGAAAGCAATAAAGACGGATCTCTTCCGGCAGGCCTATCCGGAATAGCCTCCCGGTGAGAGGAGTCCACCTACCTGCTCTGAGCCCCTCCAATGACTGATGTATGCTGCCTATAAATTGTTGATTTCAATTATATAATCTATTTTAATTATTCATTGGTTTAATTCAGTTTTAAAGCAAAGCAAAGCAAAGCAGCTTCATTTATATACTGCTTCATATCACACTATGGGATGTCTAAGTGGTTTACAACTGTGAGCTGATTGCCCCCCAACAAGCTGGGTACTCATTTTAGTGACCTCGGAAGGATGCAGGCCTGAGTCGAGCCTCAACCCTGGCTGGTATTGAACTTGCAACCTTGTGGTCTATGAGTGAGTGGCTGCAGTACAGGCATTTAACCACTGCACCACCTTAACTTAAGGGGAGGGAGGGTTAGGGATTGGGATGTAAGATGTTTTAATTTCTTTGTGTTTTAATTATGCTGTACCCCACCCCGATTGCTGAGCAGAGGGGTGGGCTAGAAATAATAATAATTATTATTATTATTATTATTATCCATAAATAAGCATAGAAATTTACAAAGTATTGCAAAAAAAGAAGAGATTCCTGCTCTGGAGTACTTACAATAGTCAGGTTTGCAATGCTAGAAATCCATCAAGTCATATATGGCAACAAAATCCGTTGATTAATAAAATATATGCTAATATTTCCTACTTGAAACTATTGAAACTGTCAAAACCCTATTGAATCACAACATATAGTTTGTGATACTATAATATTTTTTTACAATATTTAGAGTAAATCATAATTTCTCATGATCTACCCATTCAAAGCACTTGCTGTAATTAATAAAGCATAGGCTGATTTTCTTCTGAAATTATTTGATGTGTTTCTTTATTTGATGTAAGTTTTCAAAATACTACCTAGTACCTCTTCCTTTCCTGAGTTCTTCTCAAGTGGCTGTCCTAGATCCAAAACAGACTGCAGAAATAATCCAATTTGAGACCATTTTAACTGCTCTGACTAGGGATTGCTGGGATTTGTAGTTTGATTTAGCACCAGAGAAGGCTAAACATCTCACAAAACTACAGTTCCCAGAACATTCCTAGCATTGAGCTAGGGCAGTTAAAGCAGTCTCAAACTGGATTATTTCTGCAGTGTGTTTTGGACCCAAAGAGCTTATCGCATTATCTTTTAAAATGAATAAAACCTCCCGGGCTGCAGCTGGAACACGGCATGGAGGCAGGGTTTATATAACAGTAAGTTACAGCCGAATTGTCAGGTGACTGCAGCCTGGGCCCAGCTGTCCTTAGCCAGCCCTTTTTAGAAAATGGAAAGTTCTAGGAGTTTAAATGACAGCTGGCTGAGTATGGCTGGGACCTGGGCTGCCTGGTGATTCGGCAGCAACTTACCGTGCGATGACCCCCGCCTTCATGTCATGTCCCGGCTGCACCCCAGGAGGCTTTATTCACCTTAAAAGGCAAAGTGATAAGCTCCCTAGTTAGAGCTGTTCTGACTTGCAAGCCAAAAGAACAACATAATTTCTCTCCCTGTTTTAGGACATGGCCATTTGTATCTTCCTTTTATTGAGCGGCCCCATTGTTGTATATTTTTTTTTAAAAAAAATACATACATATATACGTATGTTGTTGTTGCAGCTGTTGTATGCCCTCAAGTGATTTCTCACGTATGGTGACCCTAGGGCAAACCTATCACAGGGTTTTCTGGGGCTGAGAACATGCAACTAGCCCAGGGTCACCCAGGGGGTCCATGGCTGAGTGGAGAATCAAACCTTGCTCTCCAGAATCCTAGTCCTACATTCAACCCTCTACACCACACAATTACATAATTAGTAATGGACCTCAGTGTGCGGGTGCAGGATTGCAGCTTTTCAGTCTCAGAACATTATATATTTATTGTTCATCAACTTGCTCTGTTTGGATGAAGCATGGTGTGTGTGTGTGTGTGTAAATATCTGTATCTACATCTTTATCTATATGGTAGATGAAATTAAAAGTAAATAAACGTAGAGCTGGGGTGCCAGCATGGTGTAGTGGTTTGAATGTTGGATTATGATTCTGGGGGGCAGGGTTCAAATCCCTGCTCAGCCATGAAGATCCACTGGGTGACCTTGGGCAAATCACACTTTCTCACCTTCAATGAAGGGCAATGAAAAAACCCTCTCTGAAGAAACTCGCCAAGAGAACCCTGTGATCGGGTCACCTCAGGGTTGCAATAAGTTGGAAATGACTTGAAGGAACACAACTACAACAACAAACTTTGAACCATCACTAGTACATAGTAATAAGGGAAAGAAATCCTTTCACACAGGAGATGATGGGCCTGTGGTTGATTTCAGTTCTTGGAGAGTATCTTTAACTGTCAGAGAATCCTGCATCCATCTTATCTGTTAAAAGCCAAGGGAAGGCCATTTTCAGAATGCAAAAGTTAAGGACTGGAGTTCACTTCTCAGGGTTACAGGTTTTAATGGACTGGCTGTCACTGATAATAAAATGATGGAGAGGCACAATACTTCTGCAATCTCATTAGCTGGATGTATTGTGTGATGTTAAGTTACTGACTCACAGCATACTAAAGCATACCAGTTGCAAGGAAACAGAGAGAAAAAGCAATTTATAGTTCTAAGGGAACTTTTATGCCTCCATTGTGAATTGCAAAAGACCTGTTTGGATGCTTTATATATCTTTTCATAATTTCTTTTGTGCTGTACAAAGTTCAACTGGTGTTATTATTATGGGAAGGGGAGATTGTTATAATATTTTCTGCTGGAATTTTCCATTGGCAAAGGTTGTTGTTGTTTTTTTTGGGGGGGACATGTGCATATATACACACTCAACAACAACCACTCTGCCAGATATTTTAGAGAGGGGGCAGGCAGGACAGGGAAAAGGTGAACATACTCAAATTACAGGAGAATTGGCTTCTAGCCACTGTTTTCCTCAAATGGTTATTTGAGTGTAAATGTGACATTTACAATTTATTTACCTGGGGAAATTCTAACTAGTGACCTTATGTCATTTACCAGGCTGGATGCTGATATTTTATAATTGTCTGCCAGAAACAGTGTTTAAGAAACTACTTTTTAGAGTAAAGTCCAATTACTCAGTTTTAATCTAAACATTCCTTGTTCAGGGGGAGAAAGAAATCTATCCTCTATTGACCCTTCAGTAGCAGAAGGATACTGAATAAACTATTCACTCAAGACAGCCCCATGTTTCTACTATCTCTGTCTTATGAAATTAGTCTGGAAATTCAAAAATCAAGAAATGTTATGTCATCCCTACTCGTCAGATAAAAAAAAATACAATCCTTGCTAAACAACAACAAAAAAACCCTGGTTGAAACAATTTTAAAGATGAAAAGCTGTAGGAATCTGGGAATTACTTTTAATAATTATTGGCTAAATTCAACTGTCAAATTTCACTAGAGTAGACTGATTAAATCAATGGGAATTTGCAATGTTAACAAATGTGTACATTCCATAGATTCAGTACTGGGATTAGCAATTGCTTTTAACCTTACATTTGGTCTTTTATAGACCTCCTTCCTTGATACTATTAAGTGTGTTGTATCTGAAGATGCAAGGAAATAAACACACAGCACATGAAAAGGTTGCCCCCAGCATTTAACAGCAGGAGAGGGAGACTATCCCCCCTCCCCCCACACACACAATTTCTCCTCCTTCTTGCACCCTCCTTCCCAATCTATTATGGAGAATGAGGAGACCCTGCAGAGCAGTATGGCATGGGGGAATGCGATCAAAATGGGAAATAGTTAGAAATTACCTTCTTAATTGTCCCCAGACTTTCTTCTTCTTCATATGAATATTATATTTGAATGTACTAGCAGTAAGAGGGCAAATTATTTTCCCCATCCATTATGATTGAAACATCCTTAAATATAAAGATTTGAATAAGCACATCATGTACTTAGACGTACCCTCTATGTGTTCAACATAGCTTGCTTCCAAGTAAGCATGCATACAAACAGTTGCAGGCAGCCTTTATTATTCCTAGAAAGGCTCAGTGGTAATAACTGCCTTAATATTTCTTCAACATTTAGGATACATCTGAGGGATAATTCTTAAGGTAGCACAACTACATAGAAGGCTTGGGCTGCATCTCCACTGCAGAAATAATGCAGTTTGATACCACTTTAACTGTCATGACTCAATGCTATGGAATCCTGGGATTTGTAGTTTGTTGTATCACCAGAGCTCTCTGATAGCAAAGGCTAAATATCTCACAAAACTACAAATCCCAGGATTCCATAGCATTGAGGCATGACAGTTAAAGTGGTATTAGACCGTATTATTTCTGCAGTGCAGATGCAGCTTTGGTGGTACAGTTCTGCCAGATAATTTTGGGGTAAGGGAGTTCGCCTCTCACCCCTCCACCCCAGCCTAGTCCTGGGATCCATAAATTTCTGGGGAACATAATGACATAAATGGAAGGACACCATTAGATACAACCAGGGTTTATAATACTATGTTATTGAGATTTTTGTAAGATAATCATGACTGGAACTGAATAGTTTTGAAGCATGGCTGCAGTTTTATGTATCTGTTGTTATGTGATTCAATATACAAAATACAGCTTTCTGGAGACTGAATAGATTTTAAGTAAATATTGGTGAGGCATGATGCATCCAAAAAAAGCTTTTTTAATGGGAAAGTTAATGTTTAAATGTTTAAAGACTTTCCAATGAAATAAATGAGGCTTCAAAGTGCTTCACTTATTTGACATTATATATAAAAAATCTGGTCCATAAAGTGTTTTTGTCTATTGCTTTGAAAATTTCTTTCCATCAAATCTACTAGTGATGATACCACTACCCCACTGGAGATACTCACCTTATGAAAAAGGTGGCTCATTTTGATTAAGGCAGAGAACTGTTCTTGCAGCCCCCTTAATCTGAAGTTTTATTTCTGAAAAATATACATTTCAGGCTTCCTGTTACATACCCTTAGGCTAGTCTCACTGTACAAGCAAGCTCAACTAACATGATTATTAAATGTGGATTTTTAATTAAGAGGCATTTGCACTATAAAAGAAGCTTTCATCTTCATAGAAAAGAATGTTTAAAATATCTGAAGCTCTTCTATTTGCAATTTTTGTATCCATTTTTATTATTTTTGTGATTTTTTTTTAAAAAATGCAGTGCATCTCAGTAACAAATACAACTCAAAAGATAATAGAAACTTATTACTTAATGTTATATATAAGCTAGGTGGTGCATGACCTAATTAGCAAGATAGCTAGATAGGCAGACAAACAGATAGAATAAAGTGAGGAGTTCTAACAGCTAACAGCCAAATCTTGTTTACATGGGTTTGATTCTTTCAGTTGTTTCAGGGTGAAAAGTCAAAAATCAGTACAAAATTCTTTGAGCCTCTTTCACAAAGGGGTGCATTTTCAACAATACACTGAGAGAGACAGCCCCTTAATGCCCATTGATGCTAAGTTAATGTGTCCGTTTGAAATGTACCCATAATATACTTATAAACACACATTTTTTTCTTTCTTTCATTAAAATGGCTAAAAGGTTTTTGTTTTGGGTTGTTGTTGCTTTTTCGGTCCTGCCACTTATTCCAGCATACTCTCTTTGGAGGGTTTCATAAGATCTATGCTTAGACACATTTTAACACCTGAAGAAGAAGAAATCCAATTATGTTCTTTAGCAGAAATCTTAAAGCAGGTCTGAAACAACAGCTTTTATTTCTTCCACACAGGAAAATTCTTGTCTTTATGCCAAAACATGAACAGGGGCTTTGTAAAGAAAAAATTGAAAAAAATTATTATCTTCTAAGAGATAACATGATTCAGGAGTCCTGGGGGCCTCATCAAACAACACTTTCCTGTCCCCAACAACAATAACAACAACAATAAACAATAAGAACAGCAGCAGCTGCAGCAGCAACAAAATAATAATGGAATCATCAATAAGAAGAACAATAGGAACAAATGATGATGATGATGATGATGATGATGATGATGATGATGATGATTTTAAGAAAAGATCTTAGTTGCTAAAGATGCATTGCTATCTTTTAACGAAATGGCAATGGGAGTTTTGATCAGAGAGCCAGTAATCCATAATTCCCATCTTGTAGGATATATCAGGGGTCTAAATGCCCTAAAGACACCAGATTCTGTCTGATATTGGAAGCTAAGCAGGGTCAGCCCTGCTTAGTACTTGGATGGGACACTGCCAATGAATATTAAGTGTTGTAGGCTGTATTTCAGAGGAAGGGACTGGCAAGAACGCATCTGAGTATTCCTTAAGAAACCCCTATGAAATTAATGGGGTCACCATGAGTTGACAGTGACTAGAAAGCACACATACAGAGAAGAAATCATCCCTGTTAGCATTATGTGCAGTGAAGGTTAGCCTTGTAAGCTCTCACATCATCTCCCTGAGACAAAGAATGGCTCCTGTCAACACAACCAGACTGTATAAGTCAAAACTGAATGCTATCTCAGACCATCTCAAAGGGCTTCATTTTGGTAAGTTTCTGTGGAGGGGAGTCACCACAAGAATGGCCACAACACATCTCAATAGGAAGGAAAAGGCTGTTGTTATTGACAACAGCTGAAATGTTGGGTTGGCCCTCAAAGCATTAGGTCTGGATCTGTCATCAATCAATCCCTGATTGATTGATGAACCATTTGCTTGCTCACGGCTGAGCTTCAGGATGACAAATGGGCTGACCAGTTATAATCCATCTGCAACTCAGCCAACTAGTTGATCGCATGTTCGCATCTCTGTCCCTTGTCACCAGAGGACACTGAATTGGTATTGCCCCCAGGTCTCCATTGGACTCCTGATCTAGAGCTATGTAGCCCTGGAAACCATGCCCACCAGATCCAAGACCTATGCTATCACCCCTGTAAAGTTATGACAGCATAGCCCCTTATGACAACAAGAGGGACAGAGGGTGGGAAGAGCCGAGCTAGAATGGCACCATCCTTGGATGCCACATAGCCTTAAATAGGCCCAACGATCAATCAGAAGCCAGGGGGGTTCCACCTCTACTGTCCCCTCCACCAATCACAGGCACCACCTGCCCGTGCCCCCCCCCCCAATCAGGAGGTACCTTTGTCCCCAGGTGCTGGGACCTGTAGTCTCAGCACTGGGGAGGAAGTACCTCCCCCTTCTAGCCCTGCTGCCCAATCTCAGTCCAGCTAGCCTGGCACAAGGCCTGCCGGGGTTCTGCCAGGTCAGACTGCCTCTCTTTCTGAGGCTTCTCTTCTCCAGCAGCAATGGAGCTGTCCCAGTGAGGCAGACAGCCCTATTTGCCATGGAGGGGAGTCACCTCCATGACAAAGGGACTGACTGGTTAAATCCATCCACAACTCAGGCAACTGGTTGATCACATGTTTGCATCTCTGCCTTTGTCACTGGGGGATGCTGAATTGGTGTTGTCCCACAATGGCAACACTGCACACTCTCAGCATCCCCGGGTCCCCGTTGGATCCCCTATCCAGTGCTACACAGCCCTGGAAATCACACTCACCAGATCCAAGACTTATGCTATGAAGGCTGTTACCCTCCCCCCCCCCCCCGGGGGATGCCTTCTGCCAACCCATTGCAACTGTAATCCCACCCTTAAGAGAGAACCAAGCAAGAGTCCATTGAGTCCATTCCCGGGTGGATATAGCCCTCATAAGCCCCAGATTTCCCTGTGCTCAGTCTTTTTATGGAGTCCAATGGCATACTGCACCCCACAGCAGTCGTAGCAGCCCCAATGCAGAATGAGTGACCTCCAAAGTCCTCCAGTGGCAGTCCCACCCACTGTAGGGTCAAGTGCAGCACTAACTCCACCTGGAACTGCATCAGTGGAGAACTGTTGATGTGAGTGAAAAGAGGGCCATCAATCCGAGGGCAGAATACCACATATTTGCGTAACATTCATACTGGGTACAGGTGAGAGCTGTGGAGCTTTTGCAGCACAATGGAGGATCCCCTGCCATACTGGTCACACTTGGACCTGCGAAGAACTAAACAAACAGTATTTCCAACAAAAGAAACATCATCCCTCTGCAGAGCCCATTTGGAGCTGTCAGAATTGGAAGAAGGCACAAGCGCCCCATCCTCAATGTCCTGATGAAGGCAGTTATGAAGGCAACCCTGTATAGCCTGGCTTCTGCCTTGGAGGTACACACCTGGTCAAGCTGTTCAGAGAGCCTAGAGAGTAATTTGAGGCAGATTGGTCTCATGCCATCTGAGGTGCCTGCATGTATCTTCATCCAGCCCTCTAATGTTCTTCTCACAAGAAAGGAAGCACAACCTTAGAGAAGAAGCCATGGTCTGGGGTGCAGTCCTAGCTTCCCTCAACCAAACCATGAGTTGAAGTATGGTGGTGGACTGTATTGGCCAGTGGGCCCAGAGGCCCGATACCCTCCAAAAGCGGACAACCTGGAGATGGCTCTTTTGTAGGCTTTTAGAGTGGCTAGAGCCAGCGAAGACAGGACACCCTGCATCACAGCAGATTTCCAACCTCACACAATTCCTCTAGGAATGGCATGGGCAAGGGGTTTGCTCTGAGCACCAGCTGGCAAGATCTGGCCTCCTGGAAACAAGAGGGATAATCTGCAATTTCATTTTGGAGGCCCAGCATGAAGTAGGCCTTAAAAGTGAAGTTATTGTGAAGACAGCAGAGCACAAAATGGGGAACCAAAAGCATAACTCTCTTGTACCTGGAGCTTTGGCAGATGAGGATCTTGACAACCGCCTGGTTATTGCACCAAAAACACATAGCCTTGTTGGCAAAGTCCCCACTCCAAATGTGCACTGCTAACACAATAGGAAACAGCTCTAGGAACATGAGGTTATGAAGGATCCCTCCCTGGTCCCAGTGAGCAGACCAGCTTTGGGCAGCTTTGACCCCCATCATGATCCTGGCCAGTAAAGTGCAAAATGCTCTGCTGGGTGAGACCACCCTGCATGCAAATTTAAGGTGTCCGAAAATGGACTGGGCCTCCTTAAGGGTGTCCTTGTATGACAAGACAGTGTTCTGAATTTTTTAGAGTGGGGCCTGAAGCTGAATCCCAAGGTAAGTTAGGGACGTGGCTGGGCCCTCAGACTTTTTTGGCCACTAACAGGACACTGAACTCAGCAGCCAGACTCTGAAAGGTGGACAAGAGTTTGACCCAAGCATCACTTCCAGCCTCACCCATGAACAGGAATTCATCAAGGTAATGGGTAACCAAGGGGGAGGCGGCTGTGCACTTGACCTCCCATTCCAGGAAGAATCTGAAAGTCTCAAATGCTGCACAGCTGACTGAGTAACCCATTGGTATGGCCTTATTGAAATACCACTGGCCCTCAGACTTGAAAGGGTGGCTGCCTCCTTGAAGGGGTAACTGCGTAAAAAGGGGATCAAGGCCGCAAGGTGTGCAGGTGTTGGGGCAAGGTCAAAAGGCAGCCTCAGCATGCTCATTTTGGAACACCCACCCACCCTCTAGCCTCAGAGCTGGAGGCTGCATCCTTCTTGCTGGAGGCTGCTGGACTGGGATATCCTGACTGAAAGGGCTGCTGGGAGTCCGCAGGTTGGGAACAAGCATGGGATGCAGGCCCATGCAAATCTCACAGCAGTTGTCAACTTGCCTGTGTTGAACTCCCAGCAAATGAGTCTGCAAGGGTCCTTCCTGCTAGCCCACTTGGAGGACTCTGGCCCTGGCATGTGGGCCTACGTCGAGCGACCAGATGTCACTCTCAATGCGGTCCAACCTTTCAGAGTCACTTTGGGAAGCACGCTGGTGGAAGGACATATCATGGCTATGGCTGCAGCCTCCCCCTCTCTCCCCCTTGGACCTGGCTCTCAAGATATTGAGCATGTGGTTGATCAGGTGACAGGCCCACTCAGGATAGGCCATGGCAACAATCCCCATGAAAACTCCGTAGCCATCCATCCAGCTGACAAAGGAGTGTTCTCCCTGGTGTGCCCTTTTTTCTTTTTTCTTTTTTCTTTTTCTTTTTTTTCTTTTTCTTTTTCTTTTTCTTTTTTCCTTTTTTTTTTTTTTTGTGTGTGTGTGTGTGTGGAGATGACTGTCCCAGCCTCCTTCCCCTTGGGCCCTAGCAAAGTGAAAACATCTACATAACACCCTCTGAGAATCTGCTTTCTAATTTTTTGGACAGGTGGAGGCCCAGGGGATTCTCGCCACATGAAAACTTAGGAAAGTCAGATGCCTGTTGGTCCACCCATACACCTTGTAGGCCTGGGCAATTGGACCTGCACCTGATGGCCCATGAAGGCACACCCAGGACCAGCCCCCCACCTCCCCCAACCAGTAAACATCTCTGCCCAGAGACGAACCAGAGCAATCACCGTGAGCCTTCTTGGTCTTTTTCTTGGCAGTGCACCTCTGCTTTCCACCCTTGTGCTTGTTAATCATGGAAGAAACGCTGACAGTCACACTGAGCTGGTAGCCCTTCATAATTCTTAGGGTTGCCTTATTTGCAACAAAAGCATCTACTATACGGAGGTTTGAGGTAGCCAAAGTCCTGAATTAGAGTGTTGCTCTAATTTTAGATGAGAATAATCTGATTCAAAGACATTCTACGTATATGTTTTGACATATGTATATGTATATAAATATTTTATTTTTATCTTTTTGTATTTTTTATCTTTATATTTTCCTATTTTATTATTCTATTATTTTATAATGTTTAATTATTATGTTTATATGTGAAATGGTCTGAAGACTTATTCAATAAAGATGATTGTATTGTACTGAGCTGGTAGTGGAGAAACTGCTACTAGATGAGCTGGTAGATGAGTTGCTTGAACTGGAGGTGCTTGAGGAGGTGTCCCACTGTATCCACCCTTTCTTTTTGGCCTGACCACCATTGCATCCTCATGTAGAGTTGGAGAAGGAGTAGGCAAAGCTGGGGTCACTGGTGAAGCCGGAGGCCACTGTCTCTTTGACTTGGGGGCCAAACCTTCCCAGGATTTCCTGGGATGATCTGTCTGGCCCCTTGTGGTAGGGCAGGCAGACCCTTATTGGGACTCCTTAGGGGGCTTTCTTATGACTGAGAAAGAAAATGGGGGGCGGGCTGGCCCAATCAGAGTATCACAAGCCCCCATTCCTCTGCTGGGTTGCCTCACCACTGCTGACAAGGCAACTGTATTGGTGGCCATGCAGCAAGCACTGCTGCGGGCATGGCTGGGCTGATGCCGCTGCAATGAGATTGGCCAGGCTGTTGCTACTGCCAAGCCACCTGGCCAGCCCGCCATGGCTGTAGGTGCCACCACAGACTACCTCTACTGTCCCTTGTCCCCACTCAGCTGGCTGCCTTAATTGTTTTCTGCTTGGCTCATCCTCTCTTGAGGAGCCAAGCTAGAATTGTGACATCCTTGGATGCCATATGGTCTTAAATAGGCTGAACAACCAATCAGAGGCCAGGAGGGGGTTTCCACCCCTCCTGCCCCCTCCACCAATCATGAGTGCTGCCTGCCCGTGATGCCCCCCAATTGGGAGGCACTTCCACCCTCAGGTGCCCTCTGGGACTTGTAGTCCCAGCACCAGGGAAGAAGTACCTCACCCTTCTAGCCCTGCTGGCTAATTGCAGCTCCAGTAGCCTGGCGCAAGTCCTGCCGGGGTTCTGATGGGTTAGGCTGCCTCTTCTTCTGAGGCTTCTCCCCTGCAGCAGCAACAGATCAATCCCAGTGAGCCAGGCGGCTCTATTTATCTTATTTTCCTGATTTTGTTTGAAATTAAAACAGCTTACTGAATGTCCATGCATTCATTGTTTCATTTATTGAAAGGGAAGGGGAGTTTTGAATACATCCTTAGAAGCCAACCTATCAGCACTGTTCATAACTATCTCCAGCTTCAAATTACTATCTTACTACCAATGGACAGAAGACTAGATCCAGACCCTGTGAGGGTGTGAGTGAAGAAAAAGCAGAAGGGAAGCCAGGTAAAGTTTGTGCACAACAACAGCATATTTTCTGGTGATTCGTAGGATGATCTAGCATCATCAATGGCACATAATATTTACCCCCCAAAAAGTGAAAGGACAGGCAGTGGAGGCTAGTGCTCTGCTCTCAGTGTGGCAATGAAGCCACCCTGAATAACTAAAAGTTCAGAGCGAAACCAGGAGCACATTCTCCACCCTTTTGACAATGGAGCCATCAGGTTTCACTGAGGAAAGATCACTGTCCCAAGGGGCTTATACTATAAAATTTGAAATAAGAAGACACAGTCGGAATGATAAAGAAACAAAGGAATGGATAAATGGGAGAAGAATATAGATTTATTGCAGTTACACATACTTCATCTTGGTTACAGTGGGGAAAGAGGATATTGAGTGAAAGCCTTTGTATTTTAAAAATGGAGGCCAATCAGTGAGCAAACCTGACCATGAAGTTTCTCCAAAGCTCATGGACTAGTACTTGATCAGCTGGGATAACTATTTTTCTTTTTCTTTTTCTTTTTTTACATTGTTGTACACAGCCTGCCTCTTTGTATGGCACATTTGATATAATCATGTTCAGATCTATTGTGAGGTTGAGTCCTTTCAAACAAGTACATAGGAAAGAATAAGGATCTGTTTTATTTAATTTGATCTATGAATGTTTTAATGAATGAGAAAGAAAGAACATGTTTTCTGTTTTGATTGTTGTGATTATGATTGCATATTCTGCTGCTAAAGATAAATGGTGGTTTAAACACGCTTGGATAAATGCATGCAATCTGATGATACTACTTTCCACAAATATAATAATCCTTCTCTCACAAGTCTTATTCCTGGATTTGAAATTTTATTTGTCCTAATATTTTGCAACATATAACACTGTTTCCCTATTCTGTTGCTCTCAATAAAGTGACAAAGAATGGAAAAGTCTGTTTTATTTACCTTGGCTTTTGTTTCCTAGAAGGAAATTGCAAGAGATCAGCTAAGATAATGTTGTGTTTTAATCAAATAATGGAGGATTGTTTCCCCCCCCCAACACTTCTTAAATAATAATAATAATAATAATAATAATAAAATCAGGTTACTGAAGCACAGTCTAAGGTTGTGAGCCACACTTCAGAAGTTCTAAACTAAACAGCCTGTGCTTGATGGATGTGTTTCCTCCAACATCTGACTGCAAACATTAACAATGAAAAAAATCTAATATTTGAAATATTTTAGGGTGCCAGAAGCCAACAGAAAAGGGAAAACTGCCTGGCAAAAAAGAGAGAAAGATTTGTGAAAATGAGAAGCACAAAAATGCAAGTGTTTCACACATAAGCTGTATTCTCATTACTGTTTAAACCAGGGGTGGAAATCAGGAAGACCTACAAATGTTCCCAATATCCCCTGCCTTGCCCCACTTTTCTAGATATTGTAATTACTTTCTCATTACCATTATTTTCCTATTCCTCATTCACAATGACAAAATATACTTTACACCAGTCCTACTCAAAGTGGTGACCTCTGGATGATGCCAGTCCATGAATCACTGACCGCTAGTACATGGTAAGTTTCCAGGTTCTCCAGTGTCAGAAGATGACTCAGTTGTTGTTGTTTACATTTCTACTGTTGCTTTTATTATATTCATCCATGGTGCACTTATAATTCTATTATGATTTTCTTTGTATTTTTAGTGTTTGGATTTTCATTTTGTTAAATTTGTGTATTTATTTATTTTTCTTTTGTTCTCTGAACCCCAATATGGTGTGGTAATTTCACTGTTTTCTGTTGAGGTTTAGTTCCTGATCATTTTAGCCTTACCTAGGCAATTTGAACATATGAGATAGGGTAAATTCATGCATAATAGGTTCCATCAATTGCAATTCACCACAAAAGCTAAACAGAACCTCCAATTTCACAGCCAGTGTACTGAGGGAGGTAAACTCTATGCTGCAGTAAAGCTTCTCAGCATTGCATGGTCAGCCAATGTTGAAAACAAGAAAATGGACAAGACTAGAACCACCTTTGATTTGTTTAAGTGAGGCTCTGTCTCAGCTTTAGAGGTTGGAGAGAAACAACAATGTTTTTGAGGTGCTTGTTATGATCTATAAAGCCCTACACATTTTGAGTCCAAGCTACTTGATGGACTGTATCTCCCCATAGAAACCAATCTATACTCTGAGATCTTTCTACCTTTATAGGCAAATCTGATGGAGACACAAGAAAGGATCTTCTGAGTAACTGTTTCCAGATTCTAGGATCTCCAGTTTCCAAGGGAAGTTAGATTGGCTCCTCATAATGTCTTTCCATCAACAGTCAACAACTGACTGTAGAGGGAATGGTTAATTATTTCTCTTTTTTTTAAGTATGTGCTTTAAAACTATCTTTAATTCAAGTGTGTTTTAACATTATGGTGCATCCTAGCTTTTTGCTTGTGTGTGTGTGTGTGTGTGTGTGTGTGTGTGTGTGTGTAAACCTATGCATGGGTTTAGCTGTTTTGACTTTGGTGTCAGCTATTTTACTTCCCAGTTCTGGTACAAAGGTGGACACACACACACACACGCACACACACAGTGTGGTGTAGTGGTTTGAGTATTTGACTATGACTCTGGAGATCAGGGTTCAATTCTCTGCTCAGCCATAGAAAACCACTACACTACACACATACTCTTAGCCTCAGAAAGCCCCATTAAAGTTTTGCCTTAGGGCCACCATAAGTCAGAAATGACTTGAAGACACACAATAAAGAGCATACATATACCAATATGCATACATATAAACCATTTTGGAGATAAAGAGATAGCTGTTTGTGGTAGTTTTCAGATTTATGGAATTTAGGCTAGTGGTTCTGAGGTTAGGAACAAGGGACAGTGGTGGTGTTTTTAACACAATACTATTTTTAATTTTATGAAAAAAATAAAATAAAAAATAAAGATTATAAAGATTATCTATTAATCCTGACATGAATACATTTTAATTCAGCTATGGAGATGAAAGCCTTAGAGATGAAAGAGCTACAACAGCAAAGCGTTCATAAGACATCTGGTTTCTATCATTTCAAATGTGACATGTTACTCCTTTTCTCCTACTCCATGAAAAAAAGTACACAAGTGTACATATACATAAACATAAACACAAGGTGTTTTTTTACCTAGATCTAGCTGCTTCATTATTAACCCCTTCATACAATATGTGTTGTTGTGTGCCTTCAAGCTTTTCCCAACTTATGGTGACCCTAAGGCAAACCTATTAGGTTTTCTTGGCAAGATTTGTTTAGAGAAGGATTGCCACTGACTTCCCCTGAGGCTGAGAGCATGTAACTTGCCCAAAGTCACCCAGTGGGTTCCATGATCAAGCAGGGAATCAAACTCAGGTCTCCAGAGTTTGCACTCAAGCCAATATGCCACACTAACTCCCTACATTTCTAAATGATTCAGCTTATATAACTAAATATGTGCCACATTCTTTATATGTTTTCTTCATCCTGCAGACATTTAGATCCAGTATATAGGCTTACCACTCCATGCATGCTGCATGACTAGTAGGATTCATGTCCATTCTCTATAACATACATGTAGCAGTCCAGAACCTACCTAAACCAATAATACTTCATTTAAAATTTTGATTTGCCCTCCTGCTATAGCATAGTATCATGTGATTAAAGCTAGTCTCGTCAGATGTTATTCACTAAGGGGCTTTGCAGATGGCGCTTTGTGCCATCTTCAAGCCAAGGAAGGGGAGGGGCAGCCGGACGCTGGGAGCCCCATCCCCTTCTTGAGGACGTCATCAGAGCGGCCACCCTTCCTCACAACGGGAGCTCCGATGATGTCCTCCTGGCTCAGCGTCCAGACACACTGAACTCGAAGAGGCGCAGAAGAGCTACATGGTGACTCTTCGGGCGCCCCTTTCACGGCTTGTGGAAGGAGCGCTATTGTAGCACTCCTTTCCCAGGCAGCGAAAGGGAGGATTGGAGCCAAGGCATGGGGCAGCCTCGGCCCCAATCCACCACTTCCCAGGGCGGCTGCCCGTCTGCATCCCCCCTTATTTATGGCATCTCACTGAATTATCATCATCATTGATTGGTGCATAACATTAATGGTGTCATAATTACAGGAAGAATGAAAAATCCTGTATAAACATGTTATCACAGTGAGCTTTGCCAGTGTGCTTTTTTCAATTTGCTGGTTGCTGATGGGCTTTTTATTAGACAAATGTGACAAAGGGGGGTTGCAGACTGCCAGAAATAGTGTGAATTCAGTCCACTTTTAGGGTTAGGGTTAGAGTTAGGGAACCATGGGAACTGTATTTTATTGTGACATCAGAGTTGTCTGACAGAGAAGGCTCAATGTCTCAGAAAAATAACAGTTCCCATGATTCCCTAGCACTAACCCTAACCCTAAAAGTGGACTGAATTCACACTATTTCTGGCAGTCTGCAACCCCCCAAAATCAAATTGTTCATGGTTACTGTAGTTACATTTGTTATAAAGCACTGGAACAAAAGCAGGGAGCTAAGGTACTTTCATTATTAGCTAGGGGAAGAGTTGATGTTTAGTTGTCACATTCATTCTAGTAGACATAATTGGAGACATAGGTTCATTTTCTGGTTGTGAAAGTACTCTGCTTTGCTAGTGAAACTGGCTGCTACAATACTACATGGTCATTCTTGATGCAGAAACTGTTACCAGACATGTTCACAGCTCATATTTATCTTGTTTTTAGAGATAAAGACAGAATTGTTAATAAATCTCAGGGACAACTGAGTGCTTTTAGTAACAGTCCAAATGTCCAAAATAAACAGTGGGTCAACTCTCTTTGCCTTGATTTGGAATCATCCAGGCATGTATGGACTTTCTGGGAGAACTCTCCTGGGGCGGTGGGAGAGAGGGGTTTCAGCTATCTCCTAAGCTCATAAATCTGCCATTTTCATGCTGATAGTACTATGAGCATGTAAGTTACTGCATTTTTTTGTCAGGCCTTTTATTTTGCATATATTAAGGTGATTATCACATTTTATTTAAAGCAATTTATCCCTGATGGGATACAGTCACATTTAATTTTAAAAGTGGGTGTTACTGCATGCAGCCGTGGCCAGGCAAGTCCAACCCATATGCAACCCAGATTTCAGCTGTGCTTATCCAGTAGCTTTTCAAAAACAGGAGCTTGCCACACATATGAAAACCATAGTTTATGAGACTTCCAGTGATTATGGCATTGTGATGATTCCTTATAATCCACCCCTCACACTTAGGTCTTCTGGGAAGAATTTACTGCAGTCTAAGAAGAACAGATTGGCTGCAGTAACCCAGAGGGCCTTTTCATCTGCCACTCCTGGATTATGGAATGGCCTGCTGGAGGAGATCCATCACATTACCACTCTAGAAGCCTTTAAAAAGGCTGTTAAAATGGATGTCTTCTGGCAGGCCTTTCCAGATTAGCCTCTGCTCCACTGATATTGATATCCCCCATCTACTTCAAAAAAGATAAATGTCTTGCCTCTAACTACCTCTAATTTTAGCTAATTTGTTGTTTCTTCTGCTTTTAATTAGTATTTTATATTGCTATTCATTTTATATTGTTATTGTTTTTAGTTTGCTTCTTTTTCTTTTTATGATTGGGAGGGGGTTGGGGTAAGGGATTGTTTAGAAAACTTTTAATTGTATATTGTAATTTATTGTTATTCCTATTTGTTGTAACCCACCTCGATCTTCAGGGAGAGGTGGGCTATAAATAAAATGTATTATTATTATTATTATTATTATTATGAGAGGTTGAAGCAGAGAGGAGCTCTGAACCTAAAACCGTATTAATGGGTCTTTGAGATGATAAAAATAAATATCTTCATTTCAAATCCCCCTCCAGTAAGAGAGGGAACTAGGAGCTTGGCGGGGGTCCGGACTAGCTCTCTATCATGAACCAAAGGAATATCTACAAGTCAGCTACAAGGAGAAGCTAATGGGACCAAAAAGCTGCATTATTATTATTATTATTATTATTTATATCCTGCCTTTGTGCACACAACTGGGGCGGCTTACACGATAAAATACACAATCGCATATCCCAATACCTTCCCCCCAATACAATTAAACAGTATTAAAATATATCTTAAAATAATAACAGATTAAAACATATCTTAAAATAATAACAAATGAACAATGGCTGTTGCAGAAATCAGGGAATAACAGGTTCAATTTATTTGGTGGCTGGTTATCTATTCAGGAAAGGCCTGCTGGAAGAGATCTGTTTTAACAGCTTTTTTAAAGTGTTTAAGGTGGTAATGTGATGGACCTCATCTGGCAGACCATTTCATAATCTGGAAGCAGTTGCACAAAAGGTCCTCTGGGTGGTTGCAGACAATCTAGTTGTTATGAGTTGCAACAAATTTCTCCCAGAGGACCTGAGTGTGCGGGATGGATTATACGGAAGGAGACAGTCCCAAAGATAGGTTGGACACAAGCCATTTAGGGCTTTAAAGGTGATAACCAACACCTTGTACTGAGCCCAGAAACTGATGGGCAGTCAGTGGAGTGATCTTAAGATAGGTGTAATATGGTATCTCCTGGTTTTACCTGAGACCAGCCTGGCTGCCATGTTCTGTACTAATTGAAGTTTTTGAACTAAGCACAAGGGCAGCTCTATGTAGAGTGCACTATAGAAAGTGAGACAAGAGGTTACCAGTGCTTGCACCACAGTTTCAAGGCCCCTAATTTCCAGGAAAAGGTGCAGCTGGCGTATCAGCCAAAGCTGATAGCAGGCACTCTTGACCGTCACATTTACCTGATTTGTCATCTGGAGCGATGGATCAAGGAGCACCCCCAGACTGTGAACACAGTCCTTTGAGGAGAGTGTGATCCCATCTAGGACTGGAGGTTGTATCCCAATACCTGGGTTCGGGGCTGCTACTGTAAGTACCTCCTTTTTGTCTGGATTCAGTTCAATATAGTCTCCAATGGGAGACATTAGCAATGCACACACCCTTTTTAAAAACCAACATACAGTTAAAACATTAATAATAAAAAGAGTAAAAGCAGTTTGAAGAAAAACTTACCATTTGCTTTTTCAAATTAATGGACTTCAGTACACAAGGAAACAAACAAACAAACAAAAAAGCCACCTGGAACTGTTGGAAAACTGTAGTAAAGAGGCCATACAGCTATGTAGCCGAAGTAAAGAGGCAGTAAAGAAGTTGGAACAGGAATGAAGCTAGGAAAAGCCTGAAAAGAAGGGCATGGATCAGAATATAAAAGGAAAGCAAGGAAAGACATGGTAGGAAAAGACTAAGACTGGAAGTGAAAACAGAAAAACTATGATGGGAAAAGCAGAGAAGACTTGAAGGAAAGGACAAAGGGCAAAAAGCCAGCCAATTGGCACTTGGAGAGTGGCTGAAGCCAAAAGAAAAGTACAGAACAGTGGGGCAACACTCAGAAACAAAAGAAAATAGAGAGAGAGAGAGAGAGAGAGGACACAACTGGACAGAGAGCTTGAAACCTGGGAAAATGGATACAAAGTGACAAGGAGTGCGTCCAATAAAGGTAGGAGTGGCTGGAGAAAACAATAGTAATAACAAAGGGTTGAACTACTACTATGAACTACTAAGACTGTAATAGACCCAGATAAGGATATAAAGCAGTTGTAAGTAAAAGGGGAAAAATAACAGTGGATGGGAAGAGTAGGAAACACATGGAATTTCAATAATTGACTTTGAATAGAATAAAAAAGATTGGACACAATCACTCTTTAAATAAGAAGGAAGAGTCTCAGAAGAAAAAGATAAAGAAAAAAAGCCATTTTACTACAAGTAATACTTATACTGATGAACTTAGTGAATAACCAGACTAATTAAGAGGAAAACAAACAAATACATTAATATAGGTTTGTTGAAAATTAATGACTGTAAATTGAATCATATATGTATCACATATGAACTGAGTGATATCTTGATATATTTGATTAGAATACTTGATTTGGTACACTTGATTAGAGTTTCATAAAAGGGGACTGTAAATCAGAAATTTGCAATCTCAACTAAGGGGGACAGAAAGGTAACGTAAACTGTATTTATATGTGCAAACTCTAGATGTAAATGTATTGAATTGAATTGAAGATTTATTGAATTTAATGAATGGAATCAAAATTTATGGAATTTATTGAATTTATTCAATTCAAATAGATGATTTATTGAATTGAATTAGATAAATTTGGAAATATCAGGAATATAGAAGTATAAAGACTTATCAGATAATAGTAAAAATTGTATAAGATAATTAACGAGTTGCAATATACAGTTAATTTAATGAGACAGAACTTATTCAATGTTGATGGAATAAGCAACTGATGTATTTCTATGTTAAGAAATTAATTCATACACATTTGATCTAAACTAAGTAATTTCTTAATCATTAATTTGTATAAAATATTTAATTTGTAATAATGGCATCTGGAAAAAAGAGTCTGATACAATCTCAGATACAGGTAGCAACCAAAAGAAGGGATTCTGCAGAGAAAGTAATAAGAATAACAGACCATAATATGATTTTGTTAGAAGAGATAAGAAAAATGAGACTGGAAATGGAGGAGGTAAGACAAAAACTGAAGGATGAACTAAAAAAAAACTAAGCAAGGACTGAGAAGAAATAAAAGAAACAAGGACTGAAATAAGGAAAGATCTAAAAAAGAACTCGACATTTTTGGAAAGAAAATAGAAAAGATATCAACAGATCTTCTAAATACACAGAAAGAAGTAGAAGAGTTAAAAGATAAGACAATATACTTGGAAAAGATAACAAAAGAAACAATTCAAATACAGGAATCATAAAAAAAACTGGCAAATGAGCTAAGATACAGAGAGAGAGATAAAAATCAGAGGGCTACTGGATCCTTCTTATGATGATCTATACAACAGATTAACAAAAGGAATGGCAGATTATATAGGAATTATGAAGGAAAAAATGTAAACTGAAATAGATAAGATATTTAACATGCATTCTTTATATGCAAGGGAAAGTAAAGCTCCTGCGGATATTGTTTTGGGCCTAATTAAAACAAGAATCAGAGACCTGATAATTCAGAAAAGCTACAATTGGATCAAAAACAACAAAGTCAAAATATTTAAAGATATTGTACCTTCAATAGTGTTAGAGAGACACAAATATAAATAATTGACACAGGTCTGAAAAAAAAAAGAAAATTGATTATAGATGGGAATAGACTGAAGGATTATTTTTTGTGTGAAGACAGACAAGATTCAAGATAGACACCTTGGAGAAAGAAAAAGAGATGGAAAGGAAATTGAACAGAAAAGAGAGGGAAAACCAAGAATAACCTCAACTGATGACATCATTGAGAAGTAGACAGAAGAAAAAGGAAAATGAGAAAGAGGAAATCCAAAACAAAGCAAAAAGAAATGGAAGAACCATCAATAAGAAAAAGAGAAAGAAACTTAAGAAGAGCAGAATCAGATGAGGAATCAGAAGAGGGAAGCCTAAATGTGAGTGAAGGAGAGGAGGAGGAGGAGGAGAAAAGAGACTCCAAGGAAAACTACATGGAAAAACACTAAAGAAGTAAAGAAGTAAAGAATACCAACTGAAAAAAGGAAAAAATATATAGAAATAAAAAGTTGTAAAGAAATTAAATAAAGCATAGAAGGGGTGGAAGGGGTGGAACAACAAAAATGACTAAAACAAAAGTAAAGATCCATTACAAAAAATAAAAACAAAAACATTATTAATGATACATGGCAATCAAAGCTTTATTGTGTAATACCAAAGGAATGAATTCAAAATATAGAAGAAATATTGTGTTCCATTACTTAGAAAAGAGTAAAAGTGACATCATATGCATACAAGAAACAAGAATTAGAGAGAGATCAAGTATCTGAGAAACCCCAAATTAAGGAATTGTTATGTAACAGCAATTGATAAAAAAAGGAAAGGTGAAGCATTGTATGTAAATAAGAAATATTTTTCAAAAGACGTATTCAAAGATGATAATGGATCCTACATTGCAGTGGAAATAAAACAAAAAAAAACTTGTACTTACAGTAAAAATCTATGCACCTCTGGAAGGAAGAAACAATTTTTTTGATCAAGTCACAAAAGAATTAAGAAAATTGGGGGGGGGGAAACACAATATATTAATGATGGGTGACTTTAATGCTGTGATTGAACCTAAATGTGATATAATATCAGAAATAAAAAAAAAATCAGTTCAAGAAAATCAAGGTAAATTCTTTTTGTCAGACTAATGGAAGAATTCTCCATGTCAGATGTATGGAGAGCAAAATAAAGACAATCTAATGGATTTACCTTTGTTTCAGAAGTTCATGAATCCAGATCAAGAATTGATATGTTAACAGCAACAAAAACTCTTCTACCAAAAATCCAAAGAATGGAACTTTCAGATCATTACCCAATTAGGTTGGAGATAAAAGGGAAAAAAAAAGATTGAGTATTCCTGGAGACTTAAAGAACATTTGTTAAAAAAAGAAAATATAGTTAAAAATTTGAAACAAAGAATTAGAACTCTACTTTAAAGAAAATACAATGGAAGAGGAGCTTGCAAGTTGGTAGTCAGAGGATTATTGATAAAATAAAGACAAAGAATAAAACAGACAAAGAAGAAGAAAACAGGATATTAAGAGAATTAAAAATTAAAGAGCAGGAATGGGAAAATGGAGGAGATAAAAACTAAAAGCAGAAATACAAATATTAGAGCATGAATTAAAAAAATAACAATGAAAGAGATGGAAAAGAAGTTACAGGATATAAAACAAAAACACTTTGAACTGGTAAATAAGCCCAGCAGAGTCTTGGCTAATATGATCAGGAAAGAGCAGAATAAAAAATAATTACAGAAATAAGAACAGGTGGAAAGGCCTAAACAGATCAACAAAGTATTAAGAAAGCTTTCAGAAAATATTATGAAATATTGTACATCAATACAGAAAATATAATAAAGGCCAAAGAGAAGATACAAAAATACCTAGATCAGGGGTAGGCAACCTTTTTGAGCCGGGGGCCGGGTTGCTGACCCTCAGACAATTGGGGGGGCCGAAGCACCAAAAATAAATAAATAAATAAATAAATAAAAATAAAAATTTTAAAATAAAATTTAAAAAATTAAAAAAAAATTCATGCACACTCTCTCAGCCCCAGAAAAGCCATGGCAAAACCCCTGTCGAGATTTTGCCAAGAAAACCCCAAGAACAAGTAATAATAACAATAATATCATCATGGCGGGTGGTGGTGGTGGGCAGCGGCGGTGCAGGTGGCAGGACCAGCTTGGGGCCAGTCCAAAGGCCTCAGGGGGCCGCATCCGGCCCCCGGGCCTTAGGTTGCCTACCCCTGACCTAGATAGACAAGGTATACCAAAATTGATGGAAGATCAGATTTGTGTGATGTAAATGTAGATGTAGCAGAGATCAGAAGACTGCTTCCTTTCATCAGCCATCCTGGAAATGCTGTTTCCTGCATTCTCCCAGCAACTTTAGTTTTCCATGAAGACACAATTGTAAATCCAAAGTAAAGCTTTATTGTTGCATAGTAAAAACAGAAAAGAACTATGTACAATCCATCCTGCAGATGATAGAAATCACAGGATCACAACTTCTTGTTGTTAAGTTGAAAGCAAGGCAAATTCTAAAAAAGAGAACAAAGGAGCCCTTGGCCCAACACATAACGCCACCTCCTGGGTGGCAACCTACATAATGATAGGATGATCAGCTTTATCCCAGCCTCTAGACCAGCCCCTAGTTCTGTGTCACTCCCCATGTGACCTGGTTCCCATGCAAACCAGATGAGATCATATGTTTACCTGCTAGCATCCTGTTTTCCCAGGCTCAACGTCCTTGTTATTCTGTTCAGTGTGAAATTGTTTTGGTTTCAAACCACCTGCAGGCTGAGTCCTCTTTGTTTGCTCAGACACTTTTCTCAGATGAGATTTTTCACACATCTTTACATTTCCAATTTGACTGCATATCCCATCCATATTCCAAAAATAAAGGCCAAAGAGAAGATACAAAAATACCTAGATAGACAAGGTATACCAAAATTGATGGAAGATCAGAAAAAAGAGTTTAAAAAAACCTATAATGGAAACAGAAATATCAGAGGCAGTTAAGAAAATGAAGACAGGAGAAGCTGTAGGACTTTTATGAAAAGATAGAAAAGTCATAGTAACACCATTAAGGAATACATTGAACGGTATACAAAAGAATGGTATCCCAGAATCATGGAAGGATACTTATATCACCTTAATCCCAAAAGAAGATAAAGATATTTGTGAAGTAAAAAACTATAGACCTGTATCACTAATCAACACTGACTACAAAATATTCACCTCAATTATTGCAGAAAGGCTGAAGAAAATTCTAAATGAAATAATACATGAAGACCAGAATGGATTTGTGCCTAAAAGACATATTAAAAGCTATATGAGTGCTGTACTGAACATCACTGAATACTTCAAAAATCACAATGAAGAGAAACTAGTGAAGATCATTACCAATGCGGAAAAAGTATTTGATAAAGTGATCTGGTTGTTTATGTAGGAAGTCATTATGAGAATGAATATGGGAGAAAAGTTCAAAAAATGGATACAAGCAATTTATAAACAAAAAGCACAGGTTATAATTAATGATGAAAAGACAAAACATATCAAAATAGAAAAAGGCACGAGACAAGGTTGTCTTCTGTCATCTCTATTGTTTATTATGATATTAGATACTGAATATCAAAATAAGACAGACTTAAGATATACAGAGAATTAGTATGAAAGTTTTTTAGAGGATCCCCTAAAAAGTATAGATGAATTCCTATATGTCCTGCAGGAGCATGAAGAGTTAAAATTAATCAGGATAAAACAGCAATAATAACTAAAAATATGTCAAGAGAAGAACAGTTGAAAGCAAAAATGAAATTTAAAATAGGAAATAAAATACCTGGGGATAACTATAACAAAAAGGAATGCTGATTTATTTGAAAATAATTACAACAAAGTATGGAAATAAATCCAAAAAGATTTAATAAATTGGTTAAGGCTGCAAATATCACTATTAGGAAGAATATCTCTAATGAAAAGAGTGTACTACCAAGGCTAATGTTCCTATTTCAGACGATTCCTATAATCGACAATGAGAAATGCTTTGATGTATGGAGAAAAGAATTAAGTAAGTTTCAATGGCAATGCAAAAAAAAAAGGGGGGGATAAAATGGTCTAGTTATTAGAAGCAAAAGAAAAAGGAGGATGCGAGTTGCCAGATTTCAAACTTTATTATTAAGTAACCTGTATGGAATGGATAGAAGAGTGGGCTAAACTTGAAAATGTAAGATCATTATGTATAGAAAGCAACAACATCAGATTTGGATGGCATGCTTTTATGTGATAAATTGAAAGACAACAAAGACTTTGAATATCACTACTTAAGAAAATCATTATTAAAAGTATCGACAAAAATAAGACAGATCTTTTACAGGAAAATACCACTGTGGGTGTCTCTACAAGAGGCCTTTCTATACAGGAGAAAAGATAACATGCCCTGGATAAGATATCAAGATATCATAATACAAGACAGAAACAAAGAATACAAAATAAAGACAAAAGAACAACTGGAGATGGAAGAAATTATTAGTATACAATTAAACAAAATTTAATTTGGATAGAAGAAAAATGGGATTTGAGGAGGACAAGATAGACATAAATGAAATAAATGAAATAATTACAGACAAAAAAGGCCATCATATAGCAAAATACTATAAATAATTCAAAGAAAGAAATTTAGAGCAAGAAACAATAAAACAAGTGATGATTAAATTGTCATAGGACATAGGGGAAAAATGAATTAGAAAATTGGGAAAAAACTTGGCAGAATACCAACAAATTCACACTATGTCAAGACCTAAAAGAAAATTTCCTAAAAATGAATGCATTATTGGTATCTTTCACCAAGCAGATTAAACACAATGTACAACACTTCAAATGTAAGGTGTTGCAAATGTCAAAAGCATATTGGAACATTCTATCATATGTGGTGGAATTGTATTTTATCAAAGAAATATTGGAAGAGCATTCATAAAACATTAACTGAAATATTACAGGTGAAAGTACCAATGAGCCCAGAACTTTTTCTGTTCAACATGACTTATGAGACCAAAAAAAAAGGTGGAAAAAAGATTTAGACATATATTGCTATATATATATTAACATCACCCCGAACTGTATATGATAAATATTTGGAGGGGAGGGGAGAGATTGAAATACCAAATATAGAAGAGTGGTTAGTAAAGTTGAGAGAGATGATGAACATGGATATTCTAACAACACTAATTCAAGATAGACCAATAAATGTAATAGAAAAACAACGAGATTCAATAAAAAATATAGAATAAAATCAACCAATGTATAGATAGGTATCATATCATAAGAAAAAGAACTGTACATTGAACTTTGGTTATATATCAATTATTGTGAAGTGGAAAATGGAATGAAAGGATTATTTTATAAACATGTATATATGAAGAGAAATGATGAAAAGATATAGTAGTTCTCTTAGAAATTTTCAGTTAAGAAGAGACAGATAATGATATGGTAGCAAGTAAGGTGAAATCAATTGGGAAGGAATCATTTATAAGACACATTAATATAACATTAGAAAACATTAGAAAACAACTAGGGTATGTATTTGTGTATGTTTGTATTTATATTGTTATCTATGTTTTGTGGAGGGTTATTTGTCTATTTGTTTGATATATTTATGTATGTATGTCTTTTTTAACCATATAAAATTTTAAAAAGAAAAAAAACATAGCTCATAAGGTTTTTTAAAAATAAAATAAATGAAAGCTTGTAAACAATGCTGGCTGAATGATGCAATCCATATGCAGCCTTTGGACCACATATGGTCACACTAAGTCCTAGTGTGTCTCCCTGGACTCCTTTCAACTCCCAATGACTGTTTTCTTCTCCTTTTTTGTCCCATCATGGCAAAGAGCATCCCCAGAAGCCTAAAAGAAATTATTTGCCATTTAAAGTCTTTCCCACCCCATCCTTCACATGAAATAGCTGCTGGAGCAGGATGGTTGCTAAAATAGTGTTTGTCTAATGATAAACGCTGGAGGGTAAGAGGAAAACCACATCTTCCCCAATACTTCTGAGGGTGATATTTACTGTTTTTGATCATTTTTTTTTCTTTGTGTGGAGGTTACTATAGAGGGATAAGGCCCTGGAGATGGGCAAAAAATGGTATTTGAACTCTTCAAACATGGCCCAACCTAGGCCTATCTATTTATTTTTGATACCATGAAGACAACTGGAATGGAGGTCATGGTCATATTTTGTTTTCTTTTTTTCTAAATCTTCTATTTTGTGTAATTTTACCATGTAAAGAAACTTCTAGGATTTTTTTGGATTAGACCTGGCATACAAAATCTCAAATATCAAGAATAATTTGTATACAAAAAGTAATTCATCCCTGTAAAACACATATGTGCATGCATGTGTGCAAACACACACACATACAGAAAAAATCCAAAATCCACAAAGGAGTGATACCTTCATTGGACAGATAAAATGAACAAAACACAGAATGCAATTGAGAGAGAAAAAGAGAGAGAGAAAGAATTATTTTCTTTCTTTTTGCTCTTTTATGTGTGGATGTTTATTGAGCTGAGGCTATTTGAGATACACACATAGAAAAGGTTTCTTTTTTAATGCTGATCACAAATTATAGCTTATTCAAATAGATTAATTTATATGACTGCACAAAGGATTTTTTCTTTAAATATTCATTTTCATCTAAGCACTGATATTAGTAATTTAAGTTTGGATATAGCACAATCAATTAAAGTGAAACATGCTGTGAGAAAGTGAGCCTAGCACATTAATTTAATCTATTTTAGCAACTCCTGCTGTCTCTGGAATAATTTCTATGGATGCAAGGTATTTTTCAAAATTTTCTAAAAGGGAGAAAATGCATGTCAGTGATCTCTTTCTAAATTAAGCAAATGTTTTACTGCTATGACAACTACTACAAATATGCCCATTATGCAGGGAAATAGTGCTAGTGCTAGCCATATCATCCCACCTGACTTTGTACCGAATTCCCTGTGGCACCTACTTTCTCCTTCTGTCTGTTCTAAGTTGGCCAGCTCTCTACCACTTCAGACCATGAAACTTGGTGGGAGGCAACTGGGGGAGAGAAGATGGTGCAGGATCTGCTCAAGATTGCCTTTGTTAGTTCTTCTTATGTTTCAATGTAGCTTTGCTGATAGATTTAAAACATTTAAAATAGTAGTTCCAAAGCACTTGGGCAGGTGCTTAGAGATCTAGCCTGGAGTACCTAGGAACTTAGGAGCCTGGTGTGTGATCTAGCCTGGAGTACCTAGGAACTTAGGAGCCTGGTTTGCCCTTAGGGGTGGGGGAGTGCTCATATATTCCATGCTGACTAGAAAATTTAGTGCATGGATGGCTAGATGTGAGTGAATTTCCTGGTAAGTGAGAGACCTAGAAGCTTGGCAGCATAGTGAGATACATACTTGATGTGTAGTCTGAAAAACATTCATGAAGGTGTGTATGAGTGTAGTGGGAGCTTCACTGGCCACTGTGTGAAATGCTGAGCTTACAGATTCTGTGGAAGCCATCTTGTTGGCAAGGAAAAAATGGGCCTGGCAAGGAGAATTTGCTGCCAACACCAGCTGATAAAGGCTGGCTCATTCTATTCTTACATCTGAAGCCAAATCTTTTCCTGCTATACAAAAGGAAAAATATAAAGAACCACCCTTATATTTCAGAGAAAAAACAGCAAGAAGCAGAACAGAAGCCAGTGTGAATTGCCCTTTAAATCTTCTGCCTCTAAACATTCTTGTTGCTACTTTAATGTGGCTACTCAGCATAACAATTAGTGAGCATATCTGATACAGGGCAGGGGTGAGAATCATATCATTCCAGATGTTGTTGAACGGTAACTACCAGAAAACCTAACTAGCATACCCAATGGAGAGGATCACTGGGTGTTGTAGTCCAATTAAACCTACAGGACTTTTAGATTTCCACTTACCGGTATATGAGGAATTTTATTAACAATATGTTAAGTAACTAAACGAAAGTAAGAATTCCTTTGGCATTTTATCTTTACAGCTGGCAATAATGTTTTTGAAAAACTGTCTGAAGCATTTGAATCTAGAATTCTCCTTGCACCATCCATCCATGATTACTTGGTTCTTCATAATATCTAAGGACAATATCTAAAGCTACACTGTGCCTGATTGTTTACAGACAGTTCCAGATAGGGAAGGTACTGGAGCTAATAACAGCATCATCTTTCATAACTCAAGGAAACACAACCTCCATTTAGATTCTGGCATCACCCATATACAATCCTGTTCATTTTCCTCAGTTTCCCAGAGAAAACGAGACATCTATATTGAAACATCAGGGCAGACCTGAACCTGACAACACTATGGATACTGGAAACCTCATTGTGGTGTTTCTTCCCCACTCAGTTGAATTCCCTGGCAGTAGCAATGGTGGTAATTACTCTCATCTATGTTCAGAACTTAGTAAATGCAGCAATTGCACATCATTGTCCTTAATGAAAATTGATTTGGTTCCTGCTAGGCTGTGAGATGGAAAGGGATTATAGTCATGGCTTCATATGCCACAGAGGCACCAGAACATCTCTTCAGTAAGGGAAAGTATTTATTTCTACTTTTGCTCTTCTTTAGTGGAATGAACATTTGGGTATACTTTCCTTGATGAAAGACTTTAAGTTCCCCAAATACAGGCTTTCTTATCTCCCATTTGTGTCATCTTTCAGATGATACCACTCACATCTGCAGCTGCAAAGTAGTTGCAGAGGAGAAAAGGCAAACCAGAAAATGATAAATCTCAAGAAAAAACAAACAAACCAATTTCCTCCTCCTCCTCCTCATTGTCTAATTTGAAAGAGAAAGACAAAGAGGTATTGAGACAAGTCCTTTTTTTCTTCTCCCCTCAAAGTGTAGAAAATAAAGTCATCATCATCTTCTTCATTATCATCATTATCAGCTGCTAGGACATTAAAATTTTCTCTAACACAGCCACATATCCTAATGACTGACACAAACTAGAACTTTGCAGCTGGAAATTGGCTGAATCACAATTTAAATCAAGCTGATTGAAACCTTTATTTTTTACCAGCTCCAGATTAAGACTAGATTGTCTTGGTTTGATTTTGGAGCAGAATTGCAGAATCTGAACTAATAGAGACTGATCCAGAAAATCAGAGATCAAAAAATGATTAGGTAAAGTCCAACATCTCTAACACAACCACATAAGGTGGGAATGAGGTGGTGTGATGGGTATTGGGAGATATGAGATGTTGTAGTGGATCGTGAGAAGGCACAACTCATTGGGGGGGAAAACAATAATGCTAGGAAAGGTAGTGGGAAGTAGAGAGAGGAAGGCCACATGCTAGATGAATGGACTCTATTAAGGAGAATATGGGTATGACTTTGCAGGAACTAAGCAGAGCAGTGGAGGATAGGGAGTTTTGGAGATGTCTTATCCATAGGGTCCCATGAGTCGAGATTGAATGGAGGATGATTAACAACAAAGTGGATCTCTCAAGCAGAGCATGTGATGCTTTTGACAGAAGTTGAACAGCTCATCAATCTACTCCACCACTCCACACAAACCCCACCCCCCAACAAGATATGGCAGAGAAAACTTAGGGGCTTTACAGACCTGTCTTTTGGGGCAGCACAGAGCCACTCCTGGGAGTGGCGGATCAGGGCCGTGGCAACTGAACACTGTGGCCCCAATCCTCCCTTTTGCCGCCTCCCCAAAAGAGCGGCAAAATGCCGCTCCTTTTAGGAGGCGGCAAAAGGCCACCCTAAGAGCTGGCAGCATGGGTCTTTCATACCCTTTTGGTGCAGTGTGTGTACACACTGCACCAGGAGGGTATCCTGATGCCATGTGCCATGTGGACAGGTGCATGGTGTCAGGACGACTTTGGAGTGGAGTTGGGGTGGCCGGTGTGTGGATGCCCCACCCCAACTCCACCCCCAGGCTGGTCCTTTAGGCCGATCTGTAAAGGCCCTTAGTCTTCTTTGCAAGATATATACAGTGGCCTCTTGGTATCCACTGGAATTTGGTTCCAGGACCCTCCATAGATATCAAAATCTGTGGATGCTCAAGTTCCATTATATACGATAGCGCAGTAAAATGATATTCCTTATATAAAATGGTAAAGTCAAAGCTTGCTTTTTGGATGATTATGATTATTATTGTGATATAGAGAGCTATATAGAGAGAGATGCACATTTTCCTGTAGATTAGGGACCTTGAAACTGTGGCACCTGTGCTGGTAACTTCTCATCTCGATTTCTGTAATGCAGTCTACATGGGGCTACCCTTATGCCTAGTTTGGAAACTCCAATTGGTACAGAATATGGCAGCCAGGCTGGTCTCAGGCAAAACCAGAAGACACCACATAACATCTAATCTAAGATTGCTTCACTGGCTGCATATTAGCTTCCGGGTGCAGTACAAGGTGTTGGTCATCACCTTTAAAGCCCTAAATGGCTTGAGTCCAACCTATATTCAGGACCACCTCCTTCCATATAATCCACCCCGTGCACTGAGATCCTCTGTGAATAATTTATTGCTACCTATAGAAACTAGATTATTGGCAACTTCCCAGAGGACTTTTTCGGCTATTGCCCCCAGACTATGGAATGGCCTGCTGGATGAGATCCATCACTTGACCACCTTAAACAGCTTTTTAAAAAGCTGTTAAGACAGATCTCTTCTTGCAGGCCTTTCCTGAGTAGATAACCGCCCCCTGGAAAGTGGGGTGGGGATTTTGCCTGACCCTGTTTCCCATTACAGTTATTTTAATTTACTTGTTATTTCTTATAACTTGTTATTTTCAAGTATGTTTTAAATTTCAATCAATTTAATTTAATTGTATTTTAAGAGGGGGCTATTGGGGGACAGGACTGTTTGTTTTATTTTGTAAGCCGCCCTGTTTTTGTTTTTACAGAGAGGCAGAATATTAATACTTATTATTATTATTACTATTACTATTACTATTACTATACAAGTAGTTTTACTCATGAATCAATGTGCATAATCAACACAGGTTCATATTTTTGAGGTAGGTAAGAAAACGGAGATGAGCACTGCTCCCTACAGTCCATTACGACTAGATATTCATATCAAGGGACTACCTTTACCTTTAAGAAAAGAAAAGTACTACAAAGTATCAGGAAAGTCAGTTCATCTCCTTCAGAGATTTTATTACACGTTCTTCATGGAGGCTAGGCAAAGAGGAGAGAGAGGTGTGAGAGCAGATGAGCACCCAGCAAACAAAAGAAAAGCTATATGAGGCATGAAGAAAGTGGGTGTGGACAAACAAACAGGATATTACCATAAACATTATGGGCTTAAACGCCTAGAGAGCAACATGCAAAGTAGCTACGAGTGAGTATAGGCATGAAAAGTTTGCTAACTCCAACAATGTGGAATGGGGGAGTTGTTCATTGATAGCTGAACTCTGAAACTTTAGCCAGAATTCTCACCAGTACGGATGGCTTATGGGAGGCCATAAAATTATGCATTTAAATAGTTACTCCATCTCATTTTTTTGGTTAGATTGATTTATTAGTAGTCTTTTGTTTGTCTTTCACAATTTTTGTTAATTTCAATAATACTCTGTACAGCACTGTGTAAGAGTTTCCCTACTTTTGTGTATGTAAAAGCAAATAGGGATGTGACAATTATTCATTGCTGTTCTCTAAATATACATGATTTCTCTCTCTCTTAATCCCTTTATATTTCTCTTTATGAACCAGGAAATATGCTAGCTTCTCACAGAAATATGATAATTTTTAGATATGGTCATTTGTAAATGAAGTAATGGCAAGAAAAATTGTTGTACCCCGCCCCGATTGCCACGCAGAAGGGCGGGCTATAAATAAAAATTTATTATTTTTATTATTATTATTATTATTATTATTATTATTATTAGAATTCAATTTGAAATTCGATTTTTATTGCACACACACTTTACTTAAACAGTACCTCTCAGCAGGCAGCAGCCATTCAGACGATGAAGCACTTAATTTACACTAGTAAGCATAATAGACCGAGAACCAGAGGAAATACTTCTTCTTATTATTATTATTATTATTATTATCCTGCCTCTCTGCATAATGCAACTGGGGTGACTTACAACATTAAAATATACATTCCATATCCCACAATCCCACCCCCCTTAAGATACTATTAAACAGTTGACAATTTAAAACACGCTAAAATGATAACACAAACAAACAATAACTGCAGCAGAATCAGGGATAAGCAGGTTGGGCTATGTTTTGGTGGCCAGGAAATCTATTCAGGAAAGGCCTGCTGGAAGAGGTCTGTCTTAGCAGCCCTTTTAAAGCTATTTAAGGTGGTGTGAACTATGATCTGAAGCGAGAGACGTAATAAAAGGAGAATGCAGACAGACATTTTCAATAAACAAAAAGAAAGAGAAAAAAACATGGATGACAGAAAAAACACTACAAGCAATAAAAAAAAGAAGAGGAAAAAAAAGGGAGATAGAAACAAACTAAGAATTAGTAATGTAAAAGTACAAGACCAGGAAGGAATAAAAAGATGTTGGATGCAATACACAGAAGAATTATATAAAAGAGATGACAAATTGAAGGACACATAGAATGAAGATCCATATGAAGATGAACCTCAAATTCTAAAAAGCGAGGTAGAAATTGCATTAAGAGAAATAGTGAAAAAGTAAATCACCAGGAACAGATGATATTCCAATTAACTGCTGCAATCCACATTGACAGAGTCACCTCTAGTGCTACTCAACATATGTCAACATATATGGAAAACAAAATGATGGGCAACATATTGGAAGCAATCAATATACATCCCCATCCACAGAAAGGCAGACACAAGAGACTGCAGCAACTATAGGACCATAGCACTGATTTCCCATGGAAGCAAAATCATTCTCAAAATTCTGCAACATAGACTCCAACCATACATGGAGAGAGAAATCCCATAGATCCAAGTGGGGTTCAGGAAAGGAAGATGAACTAGGAGCCACATTGCAAACATATGGAGCTAATGAAGCGAACCAGGGAATTCCAAAAGAAAATCAGCATGTGCTTTATAGCCTATAGCAGGGGCTGGCAACCTATGGCCAGTGGGCCGGTTCCGGCCCAGGTCCCGGTACTTACCGGCCCAGGTGGGTCGCCGTGTGTTTGGGCCACCGTGCAGCCGCGTGCACCACGACCACCATTTTGATTTCCAAAATGGCAGCCGCGACTTGTTTACGCATGCGCAGCTCCTGCGCATGTGCAAACGCACCACAGCCGCCATTTTGGAAATCAAAATGGCAATCGCAGCTCATGCGGCTGCGGTGGCAGCACGCGCAGTGGCACCAGCACTCACAGCAGCGCCTGCAGCGCGCACGGGGGGTGTGCGCAGCGGGGAATGTGCGCACGCATGCACGCGCCGCCATTCCCCCCCTCGGCCCAGTAGAGAGTATGACTTCGTGGGACCGGCTCCCAGCTCAAAAAGGTTGTCTACCCCTGGCCTATAGCAAAGCTTTTGCCTGCATAGATCAGGGGTCCTCAAACTATGGCCCGCAGGCTGGCCCTGGCCCGTCAAGGCCTTATATCTGGCCCGGGGCCCAGTCCTGCCTCTGCTGCCGCCACTGCTGCCACCGCTGCTGCCTTTCTCGCTCGCGTGCAACTCCGGCTGCCATTTTGGAACACGCTGCCTTCTGCCCATGTGCGAGCGCACCTCCTTCTCTCCCCTCTCACAACAGAGGACGCTAGTAGTTCTCCTTCTCCACTTGCTCCCTCAGCATCCCTGGCTCGGTCTTGATTTACTGCAGCCCAGGGGAAGAGGCTGGCTGAGGTAAATACCAGGTGTGGGCTCTCTGTGGCTTAAGGAAGGAAGGAAGGGGTTTAGGAGTCTGGGCTCCCCACCAGCCCTGGGTCTCCCCTAGTTTCCTCCTCTCCTCCTCCTCCATATCTGGTCACTCTGGGGAAAAGAGGGGAAGGAAAGGTCTCCTTTGCCCCCCTCTCTTCGCCTCTTGTTGTTGTGTGGCTTCAAGTCGTTTCCGACTTATGGCAACCCTATCCTGGGGTTATCTTGTTGAGTTTCTTCAGAAGGGGTTTGCCATTGCCATTCTCTGAGGCTGAGGCAGTATGACTCACCTAAGGTTACTCAGCAGGATTGGAACCCACTGTCCCAACACTCAAACTACTACACTGCGGTGGCCCTGCACTTGTTTTTTTTTATTATTTAAGGTAGTATTATTAATTTATTATTATTATTGTTATTGTTATCGTTATTATTTGTTTTGTTCTTGAAGCTGCTGCTCCTGTTGTGGTTGTGCTGGTGGTGGGGTTTTCTGTTTTATTAGCCTAGCATAGTGGTTTGGGTCTCAGACATAGGAGAACCGAGGTTGAATCCCTGCTTGGCCATGGAAATCTACCAGATGGCCTTGCACAAGTCACACTCTCTCAGCCTCAGAGGAAGACAAAGGTAACCCCTCCTTGGAACCAATTTTGCCAACCTATGATAGGCTTGCCCAGGGGTCCTCAAACTATTCAGAAGAAACTGTTTAGAAGTGATTTGCCTTTGCCATCATCTGTGGCTGAGAGGGTGTGACTTGGTCAGGCAGTGGGTTTCTCTGGTTGAGCAGGGATTCATTGACCATCTCATTAGCCAGAAGCAGGCCCATAGTTCCCATTGAAATACCAGTAAGTTTGTTGATTTAACTTGTTCTTCATTTTAAATATTGTATTTGTTCCCGTTTTATTTTTTACTTCAAAATATGATATGTGCAGTGTACATAGGAATTATTTTTTGCGCCCGGGGGATCCTAGGCCCTGCTACCTTTCCTGATGTTAAATAGGATCCCGGGCTGTCCTAACCCGAACCCTCCTTCTTTTGGGTTTCCTGGGCAGCTATCTCCCTGGTCCTCTTTATCAAGAGATGCACCAGCTCCTCGCTGGGGTGGTGATCTATAGCCTCCCTGGGAATGCCTAGTTTCCGAAGTTCGTGCCACAGCTCATTTCGGGTCTCCTGAGATATCTGCTCTCCTCTCTCCGGGGCTCTCTGGGGGCTGGCCCTCTGTATTCCCTCCGGAGTGACTCAGGCCTCCTGCTCGGTCCGGGATAGTTGGTTCTTGGGTCTTTGGGGGGTTGGTAAGAGTGGGGGTCATTATTTCAATATGTTACAGTTCGGATGGGCTCTCCCTCTCTCTCCCCCCCCCCCCCCCTTCGACCTACAGGCTTGGCTGGTTTGGGGCATCCCGTGGTCACAATCTGTTCTGCTTTCAGCACTCGATGCAGTCTGGAGACTTCTAAGATGTGTTCCATGAACTGTTTCCCAAGTAATGGTGTGCAGTTGCATGGAAGCAGGACCCAGATAGGTCTTGGCCGATACTTGTAAACCCTCGTATACTTCGGCAATGAAGTCCTTGTTGTCAAATATAGGCTGCCCTTCTGCATCGAGTTCTATCTGCCCGGCTATGATGGCAAGAATTTTCTTTCGAGCTACATATGCGTCCGGGGATTCATCTTCGGCTTGCCTCTCTAACTGGAATTTGGTCCGTAGTAAGGTCTCTGGCCACAGAACACTTCCTACTTTGGCCATCCACTCGCTACATTCCACGTTAGCGAGGTCTACAGTTAGGGCGGCAGCCTCGAAGGCTCCTATGTATGCTGGGTCTATGCACATTCTCGCTATTTGTGTCATGTCCTGTCCCTTAGCTCTGGAGTACAGAAGATATGCTTTGGTCATCCATCTGACTCCAGTTTGTGCATCTAACTTCCCTAAATAATCTGCGATGGCCTTCAATTCGGACATGGACCAGGTGACATTTTCGACCACCGTTTTAGTTACGGTCCCATCCTCATTCGTTTCCTTGGTTTCCACCATACTGCACGTTTTTACTGGTCTTACTGGGACTACTGAGTCGGGGGGTTCTGACTGAAGGGACTGAGTTGTTGAAATGTCCCTCCTGCCGCTCTCTTCCCATTGGGGATTGTAGGGCGGAGGGGTTCTGGCCTCGAGAGGAAGGGGGCGAATTTCCTCTTCACCCCACTCCACAGCCTCTAGGTTTTGAGGGCTTATGATGGAGACTACAGACTGCTGTAGCCGTAGTTCTTCCCTTAGGGCCTTAATCTGCTTCTCACATTGGGTGTGGTCTGCCTGCTGGTTCCCTGTTCTCTTGCTCTCCAATACATAGGCTGCAGCTATTTTGCCCTGTTGTGACTTCTCCTCTAATTCCTGATTGCACTGCTTGAGCAGGTCTATCTCCATCCTAGCCATGTCTAATTGTCGCGCTAGCTCTAATATGTAAGGCGTTATCGGCTGCTTTGTCCTGAATTTGGGCTAATGCCTCTTTCAGGGCTTTCTGCAGTTGCTCCTCCTTTATGGCCAACTTTTTATATTCCCTAGTGGCTTCATGGGCTAATGTCCATATTCCCCATGATGCCCATCTGTCCTTCTCTGCCTTGGACACTCTCCTTAACCTGGGTTTGCGTCTGCACAAAAGGACACCGACTCAATATTATGGGTGAAACATTGGCCACTACTTTATTTGTACAGGGTCTGACATATTTAAATTCAATATATAATATTTATCTATCCACAATTTAAGTATTTCTTAACAATAATTTATTTGACGCATGCCCAAATGTTCTGGGCGCAGGTGCTGTAACATTTAAACCTTTTCAGGGCATGCGTCAAAACTTTAAGTTAGTAAATCACCTAACAATTACATCCCCCCCCCAACCGGATATAACATCAAAGCATTTTATGATGCAACCATTTTATGACGTCATTAGCTTAATATTACGTCATAACAAATTTGTTTAATTTCAATGATATATACCCAATTTCTTTTTTATTCAATTCCAATTAATAATTCCAATTAACCTAGAAGTTCCCTAAAGGGGGGAGGGTCCTTTTCCGCCAGCACTCAAAACTTCAATCTCATAACATTGACAGACCCAACGTCCTAGTTGCGACAATTATAACTTCTTGCATTTCAAATTCCAATACATTTAACATACCATAACGTTACCCTATCCCTATAATATTCTCCCACACATTCAATAGCCAACAACATGAATCATGATAGTTGGTAATGTCGTTTACCCCAAGGAGGGCGAAAAACCCAGTCATTTACTGGGAAAATTCCCTCCCGGCCCCCCTGATGGTGACCAGCCGCAGCCTGGGTGTCCACAACATGTTAACCAACAATTAAAGGGTGGGAAGGGTGGGTTGCTTGTCCGAATCTAAAATGGCTGCTGCCATGAGGCAGCACGAGGCTTTATAGCCCCGCAAATCTCGCAGTGAAATCCCGCGAGACTTCAAATCTCGCGAGACTTCAGCTGCGAGATGATTTCCATTGGCCAGGCCGACCAGAAGAGGCGGGCCTTCCGGTCCACCTGGCCAATCAAGCGTCTATGCCCTTTTATGGCAGACGCAATAGAAGGCCCCCTCCCAACTCGTCGGGGGGGTCTTTGCGTCTGCACAAAAGGACACCGACTCAATATTATGGGTGAAACATTGGCCACAACTTTATTTGTATAGGGTCTGACATATTTAAATTCAATATATAATATTTATCTATCCACAATTTAAGTATTTCTTAACAATAATTTATTTGACGCATGCCCAAATGTTCTGGGCGCAGGTGCTGTAACATTTAAACCTTTTCAGGGCATGCGTCAAAACTTTAAGTTAGTAAATCACCTAACAATTACATCCCCCCCCCCAACCGGATATAACATCAAAGCATTTTATGACGTCATTAGCTTAATATTACGTCATAACAAATTTGTTTAATTTCAATGATATATACCCAATTTCTTTTTTATTCAATTCCAATTAATAATTCCAATTAACCTAGAAGTTCCCTAAAGGGGGGAGGGTCCCTTTCCGCCACAAGAGGGGGTCAGCCTAGCTTGGCATCCCCTCTCCCCCCCCCCCCTTATAGAAGCCTTTAAATAAGACTCCAAGGTAGATAGGTACATATCATTCCCCTGAGGGGAGAGATGCACTCCGTCACCCCTGTACAAATGTGGTGACCCAAACTGAACTCCCTGGTGATCAACAATGGCCACCCCCATCCTCTTCAATGTCTTCGCCACATATCTGTTTAGCCAGCGCCGGGCTCCATCAATGGCAACGTCACTTCTGGCACCGTGCCAAACACGCCTAGGAAGAAACTTTGTCCACATGAGGAGTGTATGCGGCAACATCCGCCGAATCTCCTTCATGTCTTTAATTATGCACCTAGCCAATTGCAACGAAGTCATTCTTGGAAGGTCGTTTTCCCCCAGATGAATCAATATTTTTGGCTGTGTGAATGAAGCCATCAGTTCAATTATTCTAGGGAGTATGGCTCCCCACAGCATGCCTCTGCGCCCGAACCACCTCACGGTTCCCGCTAGTCCACGTCCATCGGCCAAGTCATGCCACTGCTGGATGAAGTGTCTCTCCGCCCAGAATACTAAACTATGACCAAGTATCCAGACGTCTCTTGGAATCAATTCTCCAAAGGATGAGCTGCTGCCTCAGGTGCCGACTGGCAGAATCTGTAAAACTGAAAACGCAAAAGTGCATCCACCAAGAATTTAGTACACCACAAACATATTGAGCTTGGAACACAGTATTATACTTTAAACATTGAGCCACCACTTTCCTCACCAATGACATTACCCTGTCAAACTTGGCATACAAGGAATTCACTACATAGACTACCGCCTGGTTATTACACCAAAAGCGTACCATTTTGTTTGTGAATTGGTCTGGCCATGAATGAACCGTCACCACAATAGGAAATAATTCCAGCAAGGTGAGGTCTCTAGTCCAACCTTTCTCAACCCATGTTATTGGCCATTCCTCAGATGCCCACTGGCCATTAAAGTAAACTCCAAAACCACAGGCCCCTGAAGTATCGGTGTACCTGAGAATCTGCATTAAGTAGCAGGTCAGATCTCCAGCAAGAAATACCATTGAATTGTTCCAAAAATGACTCCCCTATCTCCAAATCCTTTCTTATCCCAGAATTTATTCTAATGATGATGTGGGGCCTTCACTCCTTTAGTGGCTTTATAATAAACGTGAACAGCATGCCCTTCCAGGGGGTTATCACCGTACAAGCAAAGTTCAGCAAACCAGATGAAGATTGAAATTCTCTAAGTGTGGCTTTTGATTTACTTTTCATCATCCTCACCTGCAGCCTCATAGCTGTTAGCTTGTCAGGTGGGAGACGAGAAATATCTAAATCAATTCCCAATAAAGTAAGACGTGTAACAGGGCCCTCGGTTTTTCCTCAGCCACATGTACTCAGATTTTATTTTCTGGGCGGAGAGTGCTGAAAAGCCAATAGCATATTTGCACCATCAAATGTCTCAGGGTCACCATCAAAAAGAAAATCATCTAAATAATGAGTAATTGCTTGACTACCCAACCCTCTAGAGGCACACTGATGTAAAGAAGTGCTGAACATTTCAAATGATGAGCAAGAGATGGAACATCCCATTGGCATGGCTTTATCAAAATCATATTTCCCTTGAAATTGAAAACCCAAAGATCAAAATCCATTGGATGAACTGGAAGTAGCCTAACGGCCGATTTAATATCACACTTTGCCATCAAGGCTACTTATGCCAAGAGTTGCGAAGGGACTCCACCTCCTGACTTTTTTAACTTTAAGGCATGTTGAACCTGGGTGGTTTTTCTTACAGATATTACACTTATGCTCAAACCTGCAGAGCTCCTTTTACACCTACCTTTGTTTGACTTACCGTGTTATTAATATTTGTATTGCCCTGTAACCCCAATTCCAAAACCTTGTGTTGGGGCAGAGCTATCTAAAGGTGCTGTTACAGGTTCCAGGCTAGGGCGATCGCTCGATGATGTCAACCCTGTCTGCCCACCTGTCGCCTCCACTGCCAAAGGCCATGTTGCCAGCAAATTTATAGCATCCAACAAACCTGAGCTCATTGTATAAGGAGAAGCATTCAAAGATGCTTGCTGAACTCCCACCGTGAGTGTCACTGAAGCAGCTCTGGTGCTGTGCTGTCGGCCATGAGCACCTGGTACATCACCGCTGCAAGCCGTAATTGTCTCAGGTGTCTACACATCACTCTGGCCTGTAACAACCACACTCCGAAGAAAGTGACATAAATCAGACCAAGTAGGTTAACTAGAAGTAAGCACCGTGGCACCGTGGTGCCCCACACCAGGAACTTTCTTCAAAAGTTCCATTACATCAGCTATGGTTGGATGCCCAACCTCCATAGCTGAAGTACTCAGGAAACTACATGCAGTGTCAGGTGATGTAATTGTATTATCAATAACCTGTTGAGCAGTGGCTTGTCCAACATTAACATTTGTATGCATAACCAAAGAGGTAATTGCTTGCACCCTTTTTACCAGTGATGTTGAGCCAATTGCTCACGTAGTGCCGCACAAGCCTGCATAGTGCGACCTATCTGTGTCAAATGAGTGGTGATATCATCCTCTTTATTTGTAATATCAGCAGTTCACTTAGGAGCTGGCTGGCCAGCTTTTTGAACCAGTTGAGGTCGCACGCCGCTTAGATTGAGTCTTACTTCGCAGCATAATTTAAAATAATTAAATTACAAAATGACTAATAAGCTGATTGATGCAGGATATAGAGTAACTAACTATACCTGTGTCACCAAATTATAATGTGAACTGCATATACTCCCGTTCGACAACTGCCCACCAAGTTAGGTTAGTCACTTGTAAGAGGAGGCCCACTTCCAAACTCACCCCCTTAATGTTAAAATAATTAAAGTACAAAATAATTAAAAAGCTGACTGATGCAGGATATAGAATAACTAACTATACCTGTGCCACCAGAATGTGAACACTGCATGTACTCCCGTTTGACAACTGCCAACCGAGTTAGGTTAGCCAACATGTAAGAAGAGGCCCTCATCCAACTCACCCCCTTTAATATTACCATATATATATATATATATATATATATATATGCAGGTATATAATTGCAGTTGAATTATTATTATTATTATTATTATTATTATTATTATTATTATTATTATTATTATTATTATTATGCCCAGGCCAAGCTGTTAGTTAACCCCTGCTAGGCCTGATCGAAAATGAGCCCACAGAAACTGTAGGAAGGAGTGGCGTGGGGGGGACACTTCCCACTACCTTCCCCTTAAACAGCAACTGTGAAATGGGATAAGGGGGTGGGGTGGGCTGACCTATGTATCCAGGTCGTCTGCCCAATCCAGGGGCCTGTCCCTTTCTTACCGACTTTTGTGCCATTTGGCACCACACACAAGGCCTGAAGGCCAATCTGGGGACACCTGGAAGCCGGGTCCAGGGCCCAGCCACAAAAGAACAAAGTCGCGGCTTTTTTTTTTTAACTCGCCTCGCCAGACACGTGCATCCTCCATAGTCCGGAGGACAGCCAAGGCCTTCAACCTACGGCCTGGCTCGAACCCAAGGGGCCAGCGAGGCGTTGAAAACGGCCACAGCCGCGCCCGTCCGACCGCCAGAGCAAGCGCGGGCCCACCGCGCTAGGCCAAATAGGCCTCACCTCCACAAGGCCAGCAGGGAAGGTGCCCAGACCAAATTTGCGGCTTCTTTTTTTTTTTTAAATTACCGCACCGAACAGAAAGTCCTCCAAGTTTTGGAGGACAGCCCAGGCCTCTCATTCAACCTTCCTCAGAGGTTGCATTACATCAGCTATGGTTGGTTGCCCAACCTCCTTAGCTGAAGCACCCGGGGAACTACATGCAGTGTCATATGAAGGACTTAAATTATCAACAGCCAGATGTGCAGCGGCTTGTCCAACATTAGCATTTGTGTGCGCAACCAAAGAGGTATTAGCTTACGCCCCTTTTTGCAAGTGATGTTGAGCCAACTGCTCACATACAGGCGCACAGGCCTGCATAGTGCGGCCTATCTGGGCCAAATGTGTGGTGATATCGTCATCATTATTTGAGATATTAGCCGGTCGCTTAGGAGCAGGCTGTCCACTTTTTTGACCATTTGAGGTAGCACGCCGCTTAGATTGAATCTTACTGCGCAGCATGATTTAAAATAATTAAGTACCAATAATTAATAAGTTAATTGATGCAGGATATGGAATAACTCACTGTACCTGTGTCACCAATTATAATGCGAACTGCATGTATTTCCATTTAATAATATGCCAACCAAGTTAGGTTAGCCAACATGTAATGAGGAGGCCCTCCTCTACACCCACCCCCTTTCAATGTTATCTTATTTAAATATATTATCGCTAATGGATATTGATATTATTATTATTATTATTATTATTATTATTATTATTATTATTATTATTATTATTATTATTATGGCCAGGCCTAGCTGTTAATTAATTAACCCCTGCCAGGCCTGAACGAATTGGGTCCACAGAAACTGTAAGAAGGAGTGACACAGAAGGGGGCACTTCCCACTACCTTCCCATTAAGCAGTGACTGTGCAATGGAACCAAGGGGGTGGGGTGGGCTGACCTATGAGTCCAGGTCGTCTGCCTAATCCAGGGGCCTGTCCCTTCAATACCACCTTCCTGCGCCACTCGGCGCTACACACAAGGCCTGTTGGCCACACTGGGCACACCTGGAAACCAAGACCAGGGCCCAACCAAAAGCAGTTATTCGCGGCCATTATTATTATTATTATTATTATTATTATTATTATTATTTAAATTTCCGCAGCAAAATACTTGCGTCCTCAAAGGTCCGGAGGACAGCCAAGGCCTTCAACCAACGGCCTGGCTCGAGCCCAGGGGCCAGCAGGGTGCAACAACAGCCAGAGCCACACCCGTTGTCATGTCCTCTAAAGTCCGGAGGACAGCCAAGGCCTTCCACCAACAGCCTGGCTCGAGCCCAGGGGCCAGCAGGTAGCAACGACAGCCACAGCCGTGCTTGTCCCCCCTGTCCGGAGGACAGCCAAGGCCTCAAAGCGACGGCCTAACTCGATCCCAGGGGCAAGCAGTATGACGGCCACAGCCGCGCCTGTCCTGCCGCCCAAGCAAGCGCAGGCCCCACACGCCAGGCCCACTAGGCCTCACAGCCACAGGGCCAGCAGGGAAGGGTAGACCCTTAGAGGCATCCCCTCGGCCAGAGCCTTCGCTCAGAAGGCGAAACCTAAGCCCGTGGCCACGTGCGCCTCCCTTCCTCCGCTAGCTCCCCGTGGAGCCAAACAAAAAGGCTTTGCAAAGCCCAAGGACGGACGAGCAAGGTGGTCCTTGCTTGTCCGAATCTAAAATGGCTGCTGCCATGAGGCAGCACGAGGCTTTATAGCCCCGCAAATCTCGCAGTGAAATCCCGCGAGACTTCAAATCTCGCGAGACTTCAGCTGCGAGATGATTTCCATTGGCCAGGCTGACCAGAAGAGGCGGGCCTTCCGGTCCACCTGGCCAATCAAGCGTCTATGCCCTTTTATGGCAGACGCAATAGAAGGCCCCCTCCCAACTCGTTGGGGGGGTCTTTCTTGGTGTGTTGGTTGGATACCTTGAGCAGGGTTGCAAAGGGGTCCTCGGTCAGAAAGCCCTCAGCCTTCCATGGATTAGGTCCCTTCCCAAGGATCCATTTTTGGAACCTATCCTGGGGCTGCTCAGTCCTAACCAGATTATTGTCGTCTGTGTGTGGATTCATGGTACCTCCTACTGTGGCGGGAGAGATTACGGAGTTTGAATGTTCTCTCGTAGCCAATTGTAACACCCCTCTCTGTCCTACAGAGAAGTGCAATCCTGGGGACCTCCCTGAGATCACCACAGAACACCTAAATTCAAAACTCTGGGTCAGGGACGCCGCCCAATTCACGCGAGGGCCCGGTGCTGCTGCAGCTAGCGACTTAGGGGTGATCCTCCGTTTACACCCAGTCAGAAGTCAGTTCGGCCCCTCCTCACGTTCACTGGGGAGTTTGGATGCTGTAGCTCCACTCTGGCGTGGCCTGGCTAACAACCCCGAACTTTGGCCCCCAGCTAGACTTCTGCCTGAGTTTTTCCTTTCCCTGGGACCTCCCTGAGGCTCCCACCAATGGCACTCTTTGGAGCTGCCTTCCCCTCCTCTTGACCCTGGGTTTAGGCTTCAGGACCAGGACGTCTCCTTCCTTTGCCTACCTCGCCTGCTCAAGGGAATTAAACTGTTGGGGTGATCCTAAATTTTATGGCGATTTGAAGGTCGGGGGATGGGGAGGACCTCTCCTCTGCTTTCCCACCCACGATAGCGAAAATAAAAATAGGGCGTGGGGATGCCTACTCTGATAACATGCCCAAGGGTGCTTAGGGCCCACCACTGGATGGCATCCACCAGAGCCAATGAGCAGGACACCTAACCAAAGAGATGAAACGGGATCAGCCAACCCACAATAGCCCTTTTGCCCTTATGGCCAAACGTACAAGAACACACACACACCTCCCTATTTATTCCTGTCTGCAGCGACCTCTTTGGAATCCCTGTTCTCTGTACGTTCCGAGATCTAGACAGCCCAAGTGATCAGTTTGGAAAGTCTAGGTTTCGGGGGAGAGTTCGAATGCCCAAGCTTTCTCCACCAAATTGTAGCCAAGCGTCCTTAGGGGAATTTTATTATTGTTTGCGAGAGGGGCTGGCTACAAGAGCCCCACGAGATCGCCCTCCTGATGTTTATACCAAGAGACCAGGGGATTCCAATGAATGAAGCTGAGATGGATGCCGGTTAACCACTAGATGTCTAATTTATTAAAATAGGGAAACACACTCACAGACCATACACTCACTCACACACTCAAAGCTCAGGAAAATCAGGGTTGGAGTTTGGAACAGAATGCAGGCGTTACTAAGGCTGATGCTTACCGAGATGTAGACTTCCTCCGGCAAGCGAATGGAATGCGAGATGGTGGAGGACAAGTCTTGCTCCGCAGCCTGGGTTTGAGCAGACTTGCCGGTAACTAGCTTCAAGGGTCAGAGTGACATGGAGTCGTTTAGACCAAGAAGATAGCACACCGACTGGCCAAAATCTAGGGTTTATATAGGGCCAAACAGGGCCTCTGGTGAAAGGCGATAATTGTGATGATGACATCTGGCTGTATAGGGTTTCATTGTATCTGGTGGTCTTAATCCGAGGGGCTCATTTCCTGGGGGAATGTGTGACTAGGTGGCACAATGCACCTGCCAATGGGTGGGGGCATGTGAGACTGGGTGGCACAATACAAACATTACACCTTTGATGGCTGAGGGTGCTTGTGACTGGGTGACACAATACACCTTTCTAATGGTCTGGATGATCTCATCAGGGAAATCCCATCTGCAACTCTCCTGGACTATCGGGGGGGGGGGGGGCTATGTATTTGCATTGAGGATTAAGGGTGGTCTGCCCAGGTCATGGGTGCAGAGGACCTTTGCCTCCAATTCCACTGCCAGAGTTCATCTGGAGGTCATCAGGGAATTCCTCATTTTTGATAGCAGAGGAACTATGGGTAGCATGTGGGGTTTTTCATATTTTGGAAATTAAGAGTACTATGGATAACATAATGGCAAGCAGATATAGATGATCAGGTGCAGATAGAGGGTAAGGTTGCACTTGAGATCCACTGTAAGCTAATTAGAAAGGCTGCTACCCCAAGAGAACACTGTAGTTTCCAAGAAGTAACTATCTGTTCCAGCTGCTTTATGGTTGGAGCAGGCCATACCACTATGATGCCCAGATAACCTCTAGGACTTACTTCCACAATGCAATACCATGAAGTCTTCTGACTATGAATGAAGGGAGCTGTAGGCCAAAAACATCTGGGGGGGTGACAGCTTCTTTATGCCTTTCAACATTTTACAGATGAAAACCAGGGAAGTTTTGGTCAAGCAATATCAAAGTGTTGTCAAGATGGCAAAAGTTATGAATAAAGACATACACACAAGCTAGGAGAGATTGCAGCAGTTTGCCTTTGCAGTCAGGGTGAATTCAGGTGATTCCTCCACCTACCCATTCAGGTTAAAACAAATTGATTGGCTGGGGTAAACAATCTCCAAAGTGCACGGCTGGTAGCCCTGCTGAATAATTTGCTAATCATAGAACCATCATTCCCTGTGTCCCCTCAACCTGAAATTTGCATACACCTTGTCACCTGAGACTGATGGGGGGATGCAGACCAGGGCGTTTGGAGCGCCCTGGTCCGGAGCGCCGCGGGGCTATGGCAGCCTCACCGCGGCGCCTCCCCGGCGACCCTGAAAGGAGCGCCAAAAAGGCACTCCTTTCATAAGTCGCAAAAAGAGCGCCCTAAAAGCGGCGGGCGCCCTTTTTGCGACTTATCCTCCACAGCACGTCCGGACGCTGTGGAGGGAGGTCGCCCTGAACGCGTCCGGCGTGCGGTGGCCCGGAAGCGCTCAGGGCGACCTCAGGAAGAGGAAGGGCCGCCGCGCGTGCGGTGGCTCCTCCTCTTCCGGGCCTCCAAGACGACTGTTTTAGTCGTCTGCTTAGGCCCTGATGTTATCTCTTATTGTAATTGATTACCACTGTATTCTGCATTAAAGTTGTGGCCATCTTGTTCATCCATTGAATAGTGTCTGGCCTCTTTGTCTTGGTGTAATAGCATACTTTTGACAGAAGTCCCAAACCCCCAGATGATTTCTTCCAGCAATTTCATGTAGGTGTCAAATAGAATGTGGGGCAGATGAAGCCCTGGGGGACTATACAAATCAATAGCCAAGGAGTTGAACAGGAAACCATGAACACCATATTCTTGGTTTGTCCTTCCAGGAAGAAAAGGAGAAACTGTAAAACATTTTTTTCCAATTCCCATCTCTGCAAGGTAACACAAAAAGATACCCAATGGTCAATGGTATCAAAAGTCACTGAAAGGTCCAGCAGAACTAGCAGAGACACACTTCTCCAGTCTAGTTCACATAGGGCCTGAACAGACTGCCAGGAATAATCCAACCTGAGACCACTTTAACTGTCCTGGCTTAATGCTAGGGAATCATGGGAAATGTAGTTTTTTTTTCTTCCCAGGACGCACCCTCCTTTTCAACCTGTCCAGGAGGAATTTCCAAAATGTTCCCCCAGAAATCATGCTTCTTACTCCCGCTCCAAATGGAGGACAGTTTGACATTTCGTCCTGGAGAGGGGAGAAGGTTGAATGAAATGCAGAACCCGCCCAGGAAAAGGAGGTCACAAAACACACCCATTTCTAGTACATGTATGGGTTTTTTCCACTTGTGTATGAAAGTCAAAAACATCTTTTTTCCACTTTTACTGTAATTATGCTTTTACTGTAATTACGTGTGAAATCCTTTTGCGTAATTAACCTCTATTTTCACTTTAATTTCGGGATGGCTTATTTCCACTTTATTTTCTCTTTAACAACGAAACTGGCTCACGTGTGATAACGTCCTTAGAGTGATTGTGTGCAGCAATCTGGCCATGTCCACATTTCGGAGATCAGAGGTTAGACAGTTGATAGAATCACCTGCAAAGGGGGTACCCAAAAGCAGTCAGGAATCCATCAACCTCCTTGGGTAGGCCATTTAAATTGGCTCCTCTCCTTTGTAGAGGTTCTGAGTCAAAAACCCAAAACAGATGGGTTAAAAAAAACCTGATTTCTGACCGGGGGTGTGGCATTCAGATGACACACATCCTTAAAGCAGCTGGAAATCACTTTGAAGCTGTGCTGAGGCAGCAGCAGCCAGAATTTGCAGTCCTCCTTGGGATCACCACTGTGGCCTGCTTTGGGAGTGGGCCATCTGGTCACCATAGTTCTGGCCTGTCTGGGACTGTAATGACATCTGGCCACTCCTTCATGCCAGTCTCCTTCACCTCCAAGTGAACCTAAATCTAATCATGTAGTGAACTTACCATGACAACAGAACAGTGACATCCCTAGGGTTGGTGTCACCTGGTGCACTAACCCATGGTGTCACCACCACCACCCCATTGGCCTTCTGCCATTACTATACCATACAGAATCTTTAGTAATGCTTTTTGTACTAATGTTACTCACAAATTGTAATTCCCATACAATGGCATCAATAAGGTTGGTGTCACCAAATGTGGCAAATTCATAGTGTCACCCCCATAGTGCCACCCCCTCCAGAAAATGTGACAAAATCAACATTTATTAAAAAAAAAAGCAGCAACAAAAATAACAGTATGTGCTTATAATACATGCAGATGAAACCATGTGATTCAAAGCAGTATTATAAATGAGTAATAATGAGTTCTGATCAGAGCACATGCACATTAAAAAAAAAATATTCTCATAGAGTAACTGTGAGCCATTGCTTGTTTTCACCATCTAGCATTCTAAGGCATACTGTCGTGGAACATGGAGGTTCCATTTAGCACACTATGGCTGCACTGGAGAAATGTTCCAGTTGACACCACTTTACGTGTCATGGCTCAATGCTATGGAATTCTGGGAACTGTAGTTTGTGAGACATTTATCATTCTCTGTCAGAAAGCTCAGACAAACTACAGTTCCCAGAATTCCATAACATTGAGCCGTAGCACTTAAAGTGATGTCAACCTGTATTATTTCTGCAATGTGGATGCAGCCCATGACAACATACAAAGTCAATTAAGCCGTGATAATAACCCAGGGGTAGGCAACCTTTCCCCTTTAAGGGCCGAGGGACTTCAGCTCCCAGAATCCCAGGAGCTATTGGCCAACATGGGACTATTGGCCAACATGGCTGAGGCTTCTGGGAGCTGAAGTCCCTCGGCCCTTAAAGGGGAAAGGTTGCCTACCCCTGTAATAACCTCATCTTTGGCAGTGTGTTACAAATTAATTTTGCATTGCACGAGTGCTTTTATTGGATATTCCCACATGGCAGGGAGTTGGACTGGATGGTCCTTCTGATTGATTACAACTCTATGATTATATTATAAGTGCTACCTCTTAACTGACCTAAACCTATGGTCAGCCAGTTTGACTATATGTCCCCATAAACCAGGGGTCGGCAACCTTTCTTGCCGGGGAGCTGGGGAGGGGGGGGAAATGGCGTGAGGGCCGGGTGGGTGGGCGGGCGCATGACGGCCACCATCATGCGCACGCGCACGTCACCCACCGTCATGCGCATGTGCGCTCGGGGTGCCATTTTGGAAGGTGTCAGTGCACCTACGCTGGGCAAATTCGCTTGCCAGGGCCCAGGGAAGGCCCCAGAGCACCTACGCCGGGCAAATTCGCCTGGCACACATGCGCTGACGCTTTACCAGGGCCCAGGGAAGGCCCCAGAGTGCCTGTGCGGGGCGAGTTCACCCGGCGCACGTGCGCTGATGCTTTGCAGGGCCCAGGGAAGGCCCCAGAGCACCTAAGCAGGGCGAATTCTCCCCGTGCATGAGCGCTGATGCTTTGCCAGGGCCCAGGGAAGGCCCCATGGTGGCTGCGCCGTGCGGCCTTCCAAAATGGTGCCCGCGCTCATGCGCATGCGTGCGCAAGTGCAGGCACCAGTTTGGACGTCAAAATGGCGCCCGCGCTTACCCGTGGCACGCCGGTGCATGCAGGGCGGCGGTGGCAGCGGCGGCGGCGGGACTGGCCATGGGCAGGTCCAAAGGCCTCCGTGGGCCGCACCCAGCCCACAGGCCGTAGGTTGCCGACCCCTGCCATAAACCATTAAACTCACTTGGATAAGTCATTCTCTCTCAGCCTGACCTACCTCACATTATAAAATTATTGAGAAAAAGGGCTGCATAAGCCACACAGAGCCAAAAAGTGTGATGTAAAAATACACAGCAATTGCATACAGACAAATATTATTCATATTGCAGGTGGCAAACTAAGACACAAGGTTTGATGTTTTGATATAGTTGATGGAAGCCATGACATGTATTATTATCCAGGACAACTTTTATTCCATTTTCTTTTTCAATTGGTGGCTATTTCATCTCACAACTAAATGGTTCTTACACTCTAGCTCTTACACACAATCACGTTTCTAGTGTCATTGAGTCTTACTGACAGCATTACTATTGTTTTTAAATTGATAAGCCTTTAATTTCTCTTGTGTCCTCAATGCCACCAGACACACAAAGCCTTCACCTCATACTTTGCAGCCTCATTTGTCTTCTCTCCATTCTCACATATAGAGAGACACAGGCAGGCAGGGAGAAGTTCAAAACAGAAACAAACACCACTTGTGTGTGTCGCTGGCTTGGGAGGGGGGCAGGGGAGAGCTTTGGAGGGAGCCTGCTAGCAGCAAGGATTGTGCAGCAAAACAGGCACCTACAGTGGGAGTCCAGTACAAGTGGAAGAATCGAGGAGGAGGAGGTCACTGAAAACACAGATTTCCAGATTCTTCTCCCTTTCCCTCTTTTACTAACAGCAGCTTTTAGCAACAGAAAGCTTCCTTGGAGCTCTTGAGTTTCTCCTTTAACATTCATGCTGAGAAAAAATGGGAGGGAGAAAGAATGTTGAAGGAAGAGGTGGAAGGGTGGTGAATAGCCATTCTTTCTGCCCCTTCAAAGCCTGCTGCTGAGGGAAACACTGAGAGAGAGAGAGAGAGAGAGAGAGAGAGAGAGAGAGAGAGAGGAGGGTGCAATGGTGTTCCTTGCTTCTTCCCTTCTCTCCCGCTGCAGCAACAGTTTGTGATGTGTGTGAGAGAGTGGGATGCCTTCTGTTAATTTTTTTAACCATCTTTCTGTCCCTGCCAGCAGAGCGGTTGGAGCTGGGAGGCCATCTCCCTCCTGCGGCTGCTGGGGGGAACTTCCTGAGTCTGACAGAGCTGCTGGCTGGAGGCAAAAGGAAAGAGAGGGGCTTTCCAGATAGCCCCTACAGGGCAGCTAGTGCCACTCCTGGGAGCACCAGATTTGGGCCGTGGCAACCGCACACTCCTTTTAGGAGTGACAAAAAGCTGCTCTTGCTGTGGCGGCCACACCTTTTCTACACTGTACACTACACCAAGGAAGTGCCCTGACGCCACCTGCTGTGTGGTGGGGCATGCACCATGACGGTGGCATCGAGGCGGAGTCAGGGTGGCTGGCATGCGGTCACCACGTCCCGACTCCATCCCCAGGCTGGCACTTTTGGATAGTCTATAAAGGGTGAGAGTCTTTTTACCACTCAGGCAGCAGAGGGGCCAGAAGCAGAAGGCAGCCCCTTCCCACCAACACACTGGATGTCACCTCCCTCTGGGGTGTCACCTGATGCAGTCTGTATCCCCTGCACTCCCTAGTGATGCCACTGCAACAGAGCCATAAAAAGTCCCTCCATCCCATGGCCAGCATTGCCCCAATCAGCACAGAAAACAAGGTCCAGAGTGTGTCCAGAAGTATGAGTGGGACCAGGTAGTACTTGAGAAAGACCCATGTTTGTCATGGAGTCCATGAAATCCTGAGCCACTCCTGATGGGGCAATCTCAACATGATTTTTTAAATCAACTACCACCCCAAGGTGAAGAGACTCCAACACCAATCCTGAAAACATCCTGACAGGAATGGAGACTGTTGAGCAGCAGTGTGGGAGTACATCCACAGAATTCCTGTTCCAGATCAGCCAGCCACCTTCAGGTACACTCCAAATCCACAGACTATGGGAGAGAGCACCTTATGGGGGATATAATCATAACACACTACTAACTCTGCCTCCACATACTCCAGGTTTAGCCTGTATCTGTGCAAAAGAAACCTCTGGGCAAAGCTGAGAAAGATTAACTCACCAACCACCTAGCCATATTCCACTGGGGGGGGGGGGTTGCAGACTGCCAGAAATAGTGCAAATTGAGTCCACTTTTAGGGTTAGGGTTAGTGCTAGGGAATCATGGATTTTTTTTTTTTTCTGAGACATTGAACCTTCTCTGTCAGAGAACTCTGGTACCACAATAAAATACAGTTCCCATGATTCCCTAACCCTAACCCTAAAAGTGGACTCAATTTGCACTATTTCTGGCTGTGATATGAGAGGGGTCAGTGTGCTTATTCAGAATAAAACCCCAAACAGATGTTTTCAGTGACCTGGCATTAAGTAGGTCCAGACTTCATAAGGGTAAATATTTAATGGTAAATGGTTGAGCAGGACAAGGACTCTAGCTTGTTTTTAGTGTTTTCATGTCTATTAACATTTAGCAAATTGTCAACATTTAAAATGTTTTCCCCAAGTGACACTTTCTTTTGTGAAAAACTATTAAATGTGTGTGTGTGCGTCAAGGGGAGAATGTAGCTGACATTAAGCCTTATTCTTATTCTTATTAGATTGCCACAACTAGGTGCTGTATTAAAACTGTTTGTAATGACCTTGTCTTGAAAGCCAACAATTATGAAAATAACACTGAAGAGTGGGAGAGAAATGAAGGAAAAAGAATAATAACACAGTCAAGTGATTGATTTTTTTTTATTTATTTTTTTGTGAATGCTGGGTGGAGGAAATCATCATAACAGATTTTGACAGATGAGGAATTTCTGATATGAAAAGAACCAAATAAATTTATGTCTTTCCTCCTTTTGTGTCACAATGGAGTACACAGCAACAACTGTGATTAAATCCATATTGATATTGGTTTAATGATACAAGGAGCATGCAGAGAGAAATTTTAACACTTTTCATTCTATATGTATTTGCATTCTGTGCACCTTAACATCCTGAGAATCAGCCTATGTCTGAAGAATCTACTATATCTCATAAGTGCACTTAAAGAATCATAAGTATCTGTGTACCAATTGATGTCCTAGATCAGGGGTAGGCAACCTAAGGCCCGGGGGCCGGATGCGGGCCCCAGGCCGGTCCTGCCGCCGCTGCCGCCGGTGGCCATGATGCTATTGATTATTGTTGTTATTACTTGTTCTTGGGGTTTCCTTGACAAAATCTCCACAGGGGTTTTGCCATCATGGCTTTTCTGGGGCTGAGACAGTGTGCATGCATTCCAAATACATCAGTGATATAAAGAAAAATTAGGAAAATTGTAATAAGCAATTGCTAATCCTGTGCAAAAAATAAAATATAAAAGCCACAAAGCTCTATTTTATAGAAAGGTTTACTGGATAATTTCAAATATGTTTGTGCTACTTGCTGAAGAAATAGCCTGGGTTGTTTGTTTGTTTGTATTCCCTCCCTGACCTGTCAGCTTTCCTCAAGTGGGAATGTTTATAAAAAGAAGTTTATTCATCTATATATGATACAGCCAGTCCTCCTATTTGGATTCCTTTCTTTGGTCCCACCACCATTTGGAAAGTTACTGAGAACATGGAAGACAGTTTTATGGGTGTGTGCTTCCATTGTAGGTCTGTTTGCCCAATTCTCTGCTATCTTTCTGCCAGGAAGTAAATACTTTTTCAGTTAGGCAGGCCTTTGATTCTTAAATTGTGTTTCAAAAGGGTGTTTTAATCTGGTGTTGTATGGTTTTATCATTTTTATCATGTGTTAAATTGTTTTGTAATAAGAACGTGACCTTGGGGAATTTATAATTAGCTCAAAATAATAAATAGGATCTAAACCCACTGTATGCAGGGAGCTAGAGGGAACACTTCCTACAGAAACAGCATTTGTCCAAATGATACTTTTATTAAGAGAGAAAATAAATCAATAAGCAAGCACACACATATACAGAGGATCAAACATACAAAAACACCCTAACGTACATGCACACACATAAGAACTCAGGAGTAAAGCAGTTAGCTTGGATAGGAAACACAAGGCTTTTTAATGGTGATAATTACCTGAAAGGAGGCTGCTCCAACAATGAATGAAGAGATAGACTCAACCATTATGACAGGGAAAGGACACCAAATAGAGCTAGGGACTGGGAGATCACAGTTTCACCATGAAATCTATCCAGACCCCCCTGTGCCTGAGATTTTGGGGAGCATTTATACACTTAATTTTGAGCTGAGGCAAAGAGTTGCTATTGTATATCAAAGGATTCCGATTGCTATACTTTGAAGTAGACAATTTCCAAAAGAGGGGAGATTGGATGTTGATGTTATCTCACCTTCAGCCGGATGCATCCTGGCTGGCACTCATAAATCTTCTAGGTGTGAATGTCCTGTTTGCAGCTCCTAAGCCTGGCCTTTTTGATCTGCAAATGGTTGTAAATGCAGATGTGAGTGCCTACGTGATGTGCTCGCTTAGAGCTCATGGCGATGAAGGCTCCTTTCACATAGGGATATGACAGGGACCCAAAAGGGATCTTGATATCAAAACCAATCAACACCAATTATCATAACAGTTTTAACTATGTGTTTTTAATATATTTTAAACTTTTGTTTATAATATTTAGTAGAATATATATATATATATATATATAGTATAATATTTAGTAGAATAAAATAATATTTAGGCTGCCTTGGGTCCCATCCTGGAAGGGAAAAAAAAGGGATGGTTTAAGTAAATAAAATAAAGCAATATATATATATATATATATATATATATATATAGAATAGTTGTTTGGATGAGCATTTACACAATTGAATAGCTTCATACATGTTCCAAGTGTGCACATCTGAATGAATGATCTGCTTTGCAAACTTGCCACAATTATGGTTGCTCATATATTTCCTGTCATTGATATTTCCAGGTAAGTGTATGTTGAATAACCACTTACAAGTTTTTTTCTAATGTAAAGAGCTTTAATTTTCATGTGACCAACTGCAGATGACATTTCTGACAACCACATATACCTCAGTTCTAACCCTTGTTCACTTAAAATTTGGCCAATGTCTCTGTTTAAGCAAGACAGATTTTCATAATGGACAGATTTTCATTATACAGTAAAGTCTGTATAAGCCCATATTCTCATGGTTCAATAGTATGTCAAAACAGTATTGCTTTCACCATATTTTAGACATTAGTTTGTGAAGTGGGAAGTAGCCAACTGAAACATTTTTTTTAATTTGTTTTATTCAATACTCCTCTGGGCTACATTTGGATCCCATTTTTAGGTGTCAGGAAAATGCAGTAAATAAAGTAATTGGTTTCCTCACAGGGTGCTGTATGGATGAGAAAAAATGTACATCACAATGAATATAAAAACAGATTTTGATTAGATTTATTCTGGATGTTTAGGTTGCATGACTTCTTAAAGGGGATTGGTAGAAAAGTTAGTATAAGGTACATGTTCATATTGAGGTGTGCTAGAAAGTATTGAGTATAGTATTGAAACACATTGGTATGACAATCAGAAAATGTTACTGGCTTTAAAGATGAATGACTTGCCCTGTAGAAAAGTGTGTATCTATGAACATGCAATAGTTCATATGTTCTTGGCTTTCTTTTAAAAATGGGTGATAACATCAGCTGTATTTATACAGAAGTATAAGAAACCAAGAATACAGGAAATGCCAAAGCCATATCACAAGGGAGACTTGAATTCTCCAAATATCACTTTCAGTCATATTGCAGCATGTTTGAAAGTAATTTCTCAGTGGTTAAATGTGAATGAAAATAGTCTGAAATATGTCCTGAAACAGATTTATTGGGTTGTATCATTGGAATTTTTAACTTATTGATGTGTGAGTTTGTGAAGATATAATGGAGAAATGTTCAGTTAAAACAAAATGTAAGCACTCTGTATTGCCTAAATCATTCATATGGAATAGGACATTCTTAATATATTTGATTTATTAAAATGGTAATGATCAATTAAGCTTAGGAACATATAAAAATGCTTGAGTCATTATGACACATTAAACCTATGCAGGAACATTTTTATTGTTGTTTGTTCAACTTGCCCTAGAGCTGAAGTTCTGAAAGTGACATACATAAATATCAACCCCAATAAAATTAATAAAATGCCATTGAATGCAGCAAAACAAACAAGAGCAGTCATAAAAATAGTTACAATAGCAAAAAACAAAAACAAAACACTAGATAGATGTATAGATACATAGACAGCCAAATACTAAAGAGACTGATATTCGGGGTAACTGTGTTGACCATTTAGCAAATTCAAGCAAAAATCCATCAGTGATACCTTTATTGGCCAACCAATATACTTGTTGCAAGCTTTCAAAGCTCCATGGTCTTCTTCATCAGGCAAGATTTTACAAACCAAATAGGAGAAAAACAACTGGAGATGTTAGTCAGATGCCTACATGTTGTTTCAGTCTTTAGTTAAGATGGTTTATGATGGGGAGCATATCTTTTGCAGGCAGCTCCTCCTCCTTCTGGCCATGTGGCTCTAGGGAGGTTTTCCAAGTCCAAATAGGGGTCCCTGTTGATATGCAAATAGATTTTCAATTTCCTGGACTTGGAAAATCTCCCTATAGCCACATGGCCAGATGGAAGAGGAGCCTGCCTGCAAAAGATATCCTTAACTAAAGACTGAAACAACATGTAGGCATCTGACTAATATCTCCAATTGTTTTCCTTCTGTTTGGTTTGTAAAATCTTGCCTGATGAAGAAGCTCATGGAGATTCAAAAGCTTGCAAGAAGTATATTGTGCATTTTGGTTGGCCAATAAAGGTATCACTAATGGATTTTTGTTTTAATTTACTAAAGAGATTGAAGCATTCAGTATGTATCATCAATAACTTGTAAACTAAATTAAAAGACTTGGGGAAATGAAAAAAAGCATTTGATTGATGTTGAATAATACCCAACAAGTAAGTGTCAAGTGGCCTGCTCTCTCCAATTCCACAATAAATCCAACTGAAAAGGCCTACATATAGGTAACCATCTGTGAAATGACAGTATATTGTGCAACACAAAACGAGTAAGAGTGGACACATTAGGTCTGTAAAGAATAGTCAGAAATTTTGTCATCCAAAATTATTATTATTAAGCTTTATTTATAAAGCCCTGTAAGTTTGCACTTGTTTGCAATTCTCAAAATGAGAAATGTTATCTGTACATACTGAAGCATGCCACCCAAACACGTCAACCATCATGAGATTTTTAAGTTTTCAGAATTTGTTTGGGTGGGAAAATCAGTTTAGGGGGCACAAATCTGCAAAACAAAAAACATGGAAAAAATCACAATACCTTACACAGAAAACAGTGTTTTGTTTGGGGTTTTTTTGAAGAAAGTACGTTGTTTTCTGAGCTAAAATGTTGCCCCCCCCCAAAAAAAAAAACAACCAAGGAAATTTTGACAGAAAATCTTAGGTTTCAAGGTTTCTATGCAGTGAATTAACACAGCGAGACAGAAAAATGTACAATATCATTTTAATAATCTGATATTTTATGTTCACTTTTTTTAAAAAAAAAAATAACAACCTGTTGTCTCAGATTAATGAATTCTATTTATAATAAGAACAGTAATAAATAGAATACTGGATCGATAGAAAATATAACAGGATGAGAAGTATTGGTCATGGGAACAAGAAAGACATTCATTCCAACATTTTGTTTTCTAATGAATTTTATTTCATTTTATACACAAAGATTTGGGAAGGGGGAAGAGAGAGAGAGAGAGATTATAAATGGCCAAAGCCTTCAAAGCACATTTGTAATTCCACATTTTGCATTGGATCCTTTTGTCCCCACTTTATTTTACTTTGTGTACACTATGTCCTTGTGGTTGCTACATCAAAGGTCCACTCATAAAATATATTGCTGAACCTTAAACAATTGAATCAAATGACTTTCAGTCAATTATGCCTTTTATCAAAAACTAAGGACATAAGAGACTCTTCTGACAGATTGTCAAGGACATTTTTGCTGAACCTGTGTAAACTCTGCCTACTCCTTCTACATTAGTTGCAGATTTATTGGTTTTAAAACACATTATGTATATCATTCCATGTGGCATATGGAGTACAACTTGTTTTACAATGGCAATGTGAAAGATGTTGAACGAAATAAGTGGATAAAGGTATAGTATAGTCCATAGGGAAACATTAACTATGTAGGTAAAAGGTGAAGTAGAGATTTCTAAATGAAAGCCTTCCAAATAGTGTAACATTCTGTTGTCATAATAAAGTAATAGAATGAAGTTTATTTCAGATATATAAAATCTGTGTTGTATTTTTGTTATTATTGTTGTTGTTGCTGCCACCGCCGCTGCTATTTATTACTATTAAACAAGGGATTGATTAAAAAGGAACATGTATTTCAATACATGGCACTCTGGCCAGACTTTGTAATAGGGTTTTAGAAGTTTAGGATTTCAGACCAGAAATGGAACATGAATTCAGCTTCTGAGTTTTCCAGAACAGAATTTCATTAAATATAATTACTACATATACACCTGACAAGTACATATACACCTGTCACAACATATAATTGCAGCTCAGGATATGTTACCAATCAATTTATTTACTTTCCTGATATTTACCAAACATGTAATGCCACTATACAGGAATGTAGAAACATCTGTGAAAATTAAGGAGAGTGCCCCCCCCCCTTTCAACAGTGCAGTCTACTCCAAGCAATATTGACATAGGGCCGATGCAGACCAGCCTAAAGGGCTGGCCTGGGGGTGGAGTTGGGGTGGGGCAACTACACACTGGCTGCCCTACCACCGCCGCCATGCCACATGCCCAATTGCATGGTGTGTGGCATCAGGGTGCCCCTTTGGCGCAACGTGCACACACACTGTGCCAAAGGGGTACAAAAGAGCCTCAGCGGCAGCTCTAAGAATAACTTTTGCCACCCCTAAAAGGAGTGGCAAAAAAGGATCGGGGCTGCGGTGTGTGTGGTTGCCACACCCCCAATCTGGCACTCCCAGGGGCGGCACAGAGGGGCCGTCTGCATCGGCCCATTATAAACCATGTACATGATTACCATACTTTTGTGATGAAGGGGACTGTAGGCGGGCAGCTCTGGACTGCCCCAGGAAGGGGTGGATCGGGGCCACGGCAACTCCACACTGTGGCTCCGATCCTCCCTTTTGCTGGCCTGAAAAGAGCGGCAAAATGCCTCTCCTTTTAGGGGCGGCAAAAGGCTGCCCTAAGAGCCAGCACACGGCTCTTCAGCACCCTTTTTAGCACAGCGTGTTTGAACGCTGTGCTGGAAGGGCATCCTGATGCCGTGTGCCATGCGTAATGGCACACAGCATCAGGATGGATTACTCATGGCACATGGCATCAGGATGGCATTGCCATGGGGTTGGGGCTACCAGGGTGCAGCTGCCCCACCCCAATTCTTTCTCCAGGCCAGCCCTTTGGGCTGGTCTGCAGAGGCCCGTAGTTAGGGATCTCCTAAATTTGTCGTTTAACACAGGACATAGTGATCTTGAATGCTGATCCACAAATCCCTGGGACAGAAGCTTTTATTGCTTTACTGCTTTGACAAGAATACCTGTGTAGCTTAAGGTGAGTGGTAGTAACCTTCAAGGCGGGAGACTGAGAATATTGGTTAAACAAAAGTGTGTTTCTTTAAAAGATGATAGCCCTGTGATGATTGCCACATCAACAGAATATAAATGAAATAAAATCAGATCTTCAATAGCAGTGGAGAGCATTAAGTCGCTGATGTGGTTAGATCCAGAGATAACTTAAATATTTGTACTAGACTGTTACTCTGTTATTTTGGGAAATAGCTGGAAGGAATAGACATGTATGCATGCTGTTTGCATGAATAATGCTAAGTCTTTCAAAGAAGGTGTCTCTGAAGGAAATAATTTGTTTATCAGAAAGAAACATAGAGCAGCATGTTGGTAGGTGGGCTTATCCATGAAGCAGTTATATTGGTTACACTTGCATAATAAGACCCAAAGGAACTTTGACTGGAATGTTTTTTGCTATGGATACATTTCTAACAAAGCTGATTTATTGTATTTTGAATCTACTTTTCCTCTGAAAATGGCTAAAACAGATTTTAAATCCCATATAATTTGTATTTGTGTATGGAAGTGGTCCAGGGTATCATCAGTTTTAGACATAAAAAGCCTTGCCCCATCCAAGTACAGATGTTTTCCATTTTTCTTCTTCAATTTCTTGAATCATTTGTGATTGTGCCTTAAGTAGGTTCCTCTTCATGAAATCTCACTCGTGTTGGGCATCTCTAGCTATGGGATTCTGACCAATATTTCCCTGAGCTTGATAAAACCAGCTTTCCTGAAATCCAAGGTTCGTATTTGACTTGTCCCTCCACATTAGCTGGGGTTAGGAGCACAGGACCCCTGTGAATGTTGAAAAACCACAGATAACAAAAACATTACGTTTTTATTTAAGAGAACACCTTTCTAGGAATCTCTAGGTCCTCCAGTGCAACTCTGAAGATATTGAACATTGGAGACTCTATGGCAGGGGTAGGCAACCTTTCCCCTTTAAGGGCTGAGGGACTTCAGCTCCCAGAAGCCTCAGCCATGTTGGCCAATAGCCCCATGTTGGCCAATAGTTCCTGGGATTCTGGGAGCTGAAGTACCTCGGCCCTTAAAGGGGAAAGGTTGCCCTGCTCTATGGACATTAACCACAGAATTGCACTGGAGGGGCTGCAAATGCTTAGTGGAGTGTTCTCTCTAGGAATCTCTAGGCCCTTCAGTGTGACCTTTGGTTAAGGTTGACCATAGAGTTGTGCTGGAGGATCTAGATATTCCTAGAGAGAACATGAATAATCAAATCCACAAAAGTCAAAGCCACAAATGTGGAGGGATGAGTGTACTCTTTTTTGGCCCATCCAAAGAATGATTAATTCTAGCATTATATGGTCAAAGCAGTGCCAACTGCTTTGATTCCTGTGGCCATCTCCTCCTGTTGGTTAGGATCAGATCCAGGATTATTCATTCCTCCATTTTATTTAACAGAGGAAATTATCCTTGTTCATTCCTCCATTTTATTTAACAGAGCAAATTATCTGTGAGGCACATCAGGAATCTATTAGAGAGATTATGCTTAACATTGCTAGTCCCCCAGAGATTATCTAAACTATTGAAACCCCCCAATACCAATTCTTGCTTCTTGGTTTGGTGGTCTGTAGTAAAATCCTACTACAGTGTTCTTTTTTATTTATCTGTTTATTTGTACCCAAATGCTATTCACTGGTACTGTTTGATTGCCTGCATCCTTGAGTTTAGAATTTGCCTTAGTACAGATGATTAAGTTATCATCTCCAGCCCCCAAGGATTTAGTTTAAAGGCTTCTTGATCAGATTCACCATGCTTTTGCCAAAGATATTCTTCCCAGTCTTTGTGAGATGTAGCTCATCTGTACCCAGTAGTAATTAATATAGTTTTCTCCTTGATGTGGGAGAAAAAAAATATGTAATAGAACATTTGAAAGGGAAGATTAATTCTGTACAGAAATATGTGTAGTGACGCAAATGTGTGAAGACCTTGGGAGGACAAAGGCACTGGAGAAGATATCACTTTAAATTATTAGTTAGTTTATAGGATGTAGAGAGGGATAGTTGATTGTCAACTACTGACCTGTGATTCCTTTGTCCCAGAAGGGTGAGCTGGATACTAGTTCAAAACCCTGCTGGGTGATGTCAGTTGGCAACTTAAGACTGTACAGCTATCTGCTGATGGCAGGCACACAATATCAGAATCTCCTAGGGATCCTCCTGCAGTCCTGCAGGATGATGTTTTAGAGAACAGCCAGGAGGTCTCAGATGATGGCTCCTTTGTCATACATCTTACTATCAGAACATAACCAGATTATCCTCAGGTGCCCCCATCCTCTCACTACAGAGCTACATTACAAGACCAGGAGGAAGCTGATGATCATCTAGCTATGTTCTGATAGATTGATGTATGATAAAAGGAACATTTCTGGGGTTGTTCTTATAGTAGCCATAAGAGGTCAGTGATTCAGGAAAACTACGAGTCTGGTGAGTCTCTGACCTCCTTGATGCAGAATCTAAGCCTGGACAACAGCTTCTCACTGGAGCCAGAGTTTCTCACTGGGGCTGAGCCTTAATCTGGCATGATGATGATGATGATGATGATGATGATGCTTTATTAATTTATAATCATTATCAATTTATAGCCCACTTTACTCTTAGCATGATACCCACAGATACCAATGACAAACTGAGGGGCTGTATAGATGGGCAGGAAAAGGTGACATGAAGCTGCCTTTCCCTAAGCTGCAGCAACTGCACCACTGCCCTGAGGATGCCCTAAATGGGGGCAGAGCAACCACACTGGGGGGTAGTCAATGCAGCTTTTCTGAGGCCATATTGAAGCCCCGCCAACTGCACCGCTGGCCCATGGATGACACGAAAGGAGACAGCAGCGGCTGCTTTAATTTTTTTGTTGTTGTTGTTCTCTCAGACGCATGCACATGTGCACAGGGACACATCCTAGCAAACCTGCACAGAACATGTCATAGGGTGGTATACAGTCTGTTACTCTCTATGTACTAAGGTGACTGAAGTTTGACATCCCGGTACACCTGCACAGGATCTGTCATACACCCACATATCATGCAAGGATTCACTGATCTCAGCTTCCCCCGAGTAGTGGGTGCTGTAGACAGGTGCCACTGTCTGTTTGTGCCACCCTTGGGGCAGAAGAATGAGTTTGTCAACCGAAAAGACACCTATTCCATTATCCTCCACAAAATATGTCCCACACAGATCAGGGTGGAGGGGAGAGGTACATGCAAGGGAGGTTTGTGTGGACAGACTGGATACATGTAGCTGGTGGTCATGGAAGGGACATGGTCAACAGGACACACAGGACCCCCCCCCCCCCCATCATGCCAGGAAGTGGTGTGCAGATCTTATGAACATCTGCACACCTGCGCAGAAGAGGTCACAAGAACATCTTTCATGCAAACTACTATACATGCTGACAGTAAGTGTACATGTGACAGAATGCATTTATTGTCATAATAGAGAACAGTTGCTAGGGCGCATGCATAGGGTTACAATTGAGGTTATAGTTAGGGTTCTAATATTAAAGTGCACCTGCAGTGGTTCACCCATACTTGGAAGCATAGGGTGCTTTACATTAAAATTTAAATCTCCAGCACCCTTTTTCTGATGTACCGGTGTCACTGCATACATACGCACATGTGAAGGTGCACATCTTTCCAGAAGAAGCAGGAAAAAGCTGCTCCTTTTTGGAGCAGCTTTTCCTGGCATGTGGCACCTACAGAGTTTTAAGCATGCATTGTGTAAACATCACACCTTCAAGTCAGCCTTAAAGCATCTCTTTTTGCCCATCTGTATAGCCCCTCAGAAAAAGTATAAATGAGATAAATTAAAGTTCACCGAAAACATGAGCAACTCATTTGGGTTTGCTTGCTCTTTAAAGATAGTTTTGAAATATTCTTTCCAGCCTATCTTCAATTACATAAATTTAAGGAAAGATCCTAATGACTACATGAATTATTCTACTGATGTAGGTAGTCTCACCCCACCCCAAGATGTCACTTTTACCCATCCTTTGCAAAATTTACAGCACATGTATTAGTATTTTACTTATATACACTGTGACCTACATTTAGTTCTTCACCATATACTGTGCTGCTGCAATATTTATCTTATGTTTTTTCCAGGTTATGGAGACTTTGAACCACCCAGTGTTGTCTGCATGGAATTAAGGTTTGAAAATAGATCTACACCATGGGCAACAAAAAGTGTGTAAACAAGACTAAAAACTCATGGTCCTTAGCCCAATAAATGGTTGAGCTAACAAATGGCTTTCTCTTACTGAGGGAATGTTCACTCAATATGTTATTGACAGATGGGACAGGAGGTTGATGTTATCTGTCAAAAGATTCCAAAGGTAGGAAAAACATGTAAAGAAGGTCTTCTTAACCATGCCATTTTTATCAATCTGGTCTCATTATGTACAGAAATAGTTTGAGAAGGAACTTAGCTATGTTGGCTCTCATACTGCTTGCTGACCTCACAGTATGAAGACTAGCAAGTGTTCACTGATACACTTTTGTTAGAATCATAAGAGTTGGAAGAAATCACAAAGACTATCCAGTCCAAACCCCTGCCATGCAGGAATACACAATCAAAGTTGTTGAGGGAAAGCTGTATAAAATTAACATGTATCCTTATCTCCTCTTGTCAGCTTTGCTAAATTTGGACAAAGAGACAATACCCACTTAGATCTGCTATGCATCTGTCCAAATGCTTCATTAATAAAGTTCCTTTGGACATCAGTTCTAAACACTGTAGCTGAAAGCAATCTTTTAGAAAAATTGCAAAAGACATTTGAACATCCTTAACTCTCCCCTCTTAGAGACTTGCAGTGCTTGTAAATGTGTGGGTTCATAGTCACTAAGCTATTTCCCTTCTGCACAATGCATATTTACCTTCTGCATTCTTGGAGTTACTGTAATTGTTGAGAGAAACAGCATAGCCAGTAGCACAATCAGCAATATTTCAGGGAAATTACTAGAGACTGGGAAAATATATATGCATATCCTCTCTCTTCCACCAGCTCTTCCTTGTAACAGATAGCTTTCCATCTGTAACTGAGATAACGGTAAAAACATTCCTGTTAAATGTTTGTATCCAGAGCCATGGTGAAGGAGACCTCTAAAGTGTTGGTCTTCTGTTCTTCTTTGCAGAGAGATCTGACTGTGCTAAGTACTACTTACTGTATAAAAGGGTTTTGTTTTTTATTTCAACCTAGTATAGGAGCTAGTGTGGTGTAGTGGTTTGATTAGTGGACCACGATGGAAAACGGGGTGGCGGGTTGGGGTTTTTAGATTGTACTGATGTATTTTAATGTTGTAAGCCGCCCTGATTGTTTTAACAGAGGGGTGGGGTATAAATAAATTTATTATTATTATTATTAAATCCTTGTTTGGCCATGGAAACCCTTGGGTGAGTCATATTCTCTCAGCCTCAGAGGAAGTCAAAGGGAAACCCCTTCAAAGAAATATTGCTAAACTTAAGGTTGCCATAAATTGGAAGTGACTTGAAGACAAACAACAAAAGTCCCATTACCACAGTTTTGACTTGTATGCTCAAAGTGAACAAAATAGTAACAACTGATAGAGTTTTAAAACAGTTACCCAAGATGTTGAACTAAAAAAAAAAAAAAAAAAGTTTAGCCCCCTGGAACACTTCCTTAAAGTTCTGTCTAAACAGCATAGATTGACTGTTCCACTGATATGTGATTCAAATGCTGCCACTAGCCCACAATACAAGATATAAGGCCACAAAGATATGGCTCCTTCTTACATTTCCTGTTAAATATTCCTGCATTTGTGAGGGGCATATGGCTGCTGGTGTGCTGTGACTGGCTATAGTGTTAGTAATTTATAATTCTCCACTTTTTGTGGTTTGTGCATGAGGAATAAAGAGGCAGAAACAAGATGTTTTGGAAAGATGTATAGGTATCTTCTGTGTGTTTTTAAATCCCTCCTGAATTTTTTTCTTGTTTGTTTCAATTTGGTTGTGAAACCTTGTAGTTTTGTCCTACACTGAATTTTATACTCATTTTAATATATATTTTTAATTTGCAGAATTATGAGTGTAATTACCCTAGCATGCAGTCTTTCTCCAATGACTAAGCCATGCTTCTGCATTTTTCCCCCAATTATCTGCATTTCACTATTTGCATCTTAAATATGTTCACCCCCCGTCCCCTGCATACTTTATTTCTCATAAACACCTCATAAGTCTAAAAAATGTGTGAAGTTTGAATTTTCAGGAGGCATGAAAATACTACTTCACTGAAACAATAAAGTTCAATGAAATTTATTTCCATCCCAAGTTTTGATTCATAGCTGGGTTCAATAGAAACTTTTTAAACTGCACTATTTCCCTGTCTCCATACAAGTTTACTCCAACATAAATCTTCTATATTGTTCTTGCATGCAATAATGAATAATTATGATAGTTTTCTTCATGCTGTGGGAGAAAGTGAGTATTTCTTTACAGACTATATTGTTCCAAATGTTTTTGTGGAATTGTTCTATAGAGGGAAAAGTGTTTGGAATGTGCAAAATCCTGTTTTCAGACTTGGGACTGAATGCTTGCAAATGTTATTTCTATCCTTGCCCCAACATAAGGGCCAGGATTTGAGTCTTATAGGATTTAGTAATTGAATTTAATTCTACTACTTCTTAAGCTGCCATTCATATTTACTCTGTTTCTGGCTAGGTAGCACTGACTGTGGAGTTATATTTCCATAATGTTATGGTGACCTATCCCTCATAGTACGTCAGCATGAAGTCTCTGAAGCTTATCCTCAAGACAACAGGAGATATTGCCAGGAGCCTAGAATTCTCCAAAAGCATACATCTTTTAGGATACAATTCCAACTTTAGTTGTGCTAATTACAGTCAGATTAACATTCTGGGGCTTTTTATTATATTATTTTCACCCCTTATGCAACAAGCAAAAAGGGGGTCTAATCTTGGCCAATCTAGAAGTCATCATTCCTTATTCTTGTATGCAATTTGTATGATGTGTTTGATACGGAGAATCAGTATATTTTCCCACCCACAAAGAATAAAAAAGGTGACAGAAGATGTGATAAAATTAGGGCATAACTATTGAATGTAATAAAACTGTGCTGTCAGGAACATTAAGACTTATGTCATTTAGTTTGAGCATGATTGTCTTCATATGGTAGCTAGAAATTATTTCCTATTGTGGATCTATAAAGAATTAATGCAAAGAGAAATCCCTGGGAAGATGCACAGCACCACTACTGTTCACTTCTCAGATATGAGTCTGCTGCTGTGCTCCAAGCATTGCTGCCATTCCATGCCATTCACCATGTTCAGCTGTGAGAAGATGGCTGAATGAATTATCCTTCACCACAGAAATGAATCATGGTACTCATAAAATTCCTTTTTCCAGTGGGGAAGTGAGTTGGATATGGCTCCTTTCTCCATCAACTGGAACTGGCAGGAGGAAAAAAGGGAAGGGAAGGGAAGGGAAAAGCAAAGGTAGCACCACATTCAAACTGAAGTGTAGAAAACCCCTCAGAGATGAGGGGGAAACCCTAGACCAGTGATGGCGAATCTTTTAGGCACTGAGTGGCCAAACTAAAAGGCTTTCAGCACTGGGTATTACCCCATGCCAGAGACAAGGCTTCTGGGGAACCAGGACTTCTGGGGTGGGACTTCTGCCCTATGGGACGGGACTTCTGGGACAGGACTACTTCCCCCAGCATTTTTTTAAACCTTCAGCTGCTTCTTTGGAAGCAGCTGAAGGCCTGGGACAGCTGGGAGGATGCCTTTTCCTCCTCTTCCCTGCTCCACATGCCAAGGAAAATAGCTTTGCATGCCATCTCTGGCACATCAAAAACAAAAGCATATGTCTTAAATTGAGTTTTTAGCTGCCTGTAGTCAATGCCATTTTAATTCTTGGTCCCCAAGGTATGCAGTGAATGGCAGTATGGGAGAGAGTGTGCTTTGATGGCCTCCATGAAAGGAGAGCAGGAGGCTTTGCACTTGGTCCAAGATCATATGCAGGGTGTGAGAGGGAGGCTATTTAAGGGCCTGTCATGTACATGCCAACAGATGGAGCACTTCAGAGACCTAGCCCCAGAGTTGCATATTTGCCTGGCCCAGATGTCCATGGACCTGTGGAAGCTTGCAGGGGCGAAGTGGTCTGTGCAATAAGCTTGTCATTGGCCCCCAGTATCAAGAAAGCTATAGAAGGACTGGTAAGGAGTTTGAGAGGTTTTGATTGGCATATAGCCTGGTTGGACAATGGCCCATCACAATGGACCACATCTTGCAATTTTGTGTCTACTTGAAGGAGGCTTGTTTTGCTCCCCAAACCATAAGAAATAAAATATCAGCATTGGCTATTGCCACAAAGGGCAATACTCAGTCATGGTTGAACTTGAGGGAATAATCAATAATCTGGTGAATGGATGAATGACCTCCAATTAAAGGACCTAAACTGAAATGAGCACCTGAAGAAAGGTATCCTATTAGCAATTTGTTTATTAAAATATTTATGGTCCAAGCCATATCAGAAATTCTCAGGGTGAGGTACAATCAGTTAAATCATTTTTAAAAACCCTATAAAGGGATTTAATGAATTTAAAACAATTAGGGGAATTGCTTACAAAACTCTTAGAAATACAGAGCTATTTACTTAATTTCACACAAACAATCAAGTCTGAATTCTAAACCCAACAACCATCTTATTGAAATGCTGACCATGGGGAGGGGGAGATCTGTGGCTTTACTCATTAAAAAAAAGTGTGAGATTTAGCTGAAAAGAACTTCCAAGTTCATTTCAAATCTCATTATAGTGGTAACCTGGGAGGTAACTCTAATAGCAATGAATTTTTGTTTCATTGACCACTTTTGGACTGCTAATCACAGTAAAAGAAAGAGCAAGAACTGTACTCTTCTAACAATGTCTATAAATATTTTATTGACTGTCTTGTCTTCCAACTCATTAAATGTAACTGTTCTCAGTTGTTATTAGATAATAAGCTAAACATTATGAGAGTTCTGAGCTGGCATGTAGAACAGTTAATTTTGATGCAACATCTATTATGTGTTAGCAGTTTAATCTTGGAAAGCGTAAAAAAACCATATTGAACAAGGTGCTTAATTTTCCATTAGCTGTCTATACAGCTTTTTATCCTAATATATCTTTCTCTTTCCTGTATCTGTCTTGGTTTTTTCTTATATACTAAAAATATAGACAACAATCTCAAATATTGTTGCTGAAAATGATCCTGGTTGGATCCAACAAAGCAAAACAATCAGTCAATCCATGAACAATGATATTAAATATTTTACTTAACACATTTACACTCATTTTGTCTCCCTCTGATGATCTCAGACAGCTTGCATGGGTGGTCTCCTACCACCTAGGAAAAATGCAGATTTGTTACTAGCTTTGTAGAAGATCTGCATCATATTTTCGGTTACAGCAGGAATGGTCAACAGACATTCCATGGGCCATATGTTACCTGTGTCCCCAGAGGTGCCCTCCTACCAACTTTTCCCCCCATTAAAAATGATGAGCTCTCATGTACCATGTTCTGACTCTTCCCTTTACCTTAGTGGTGTGACTGATGTTAACCCTTCCCCTCCTCAGTTGGATGCTGACAATAGCCAACACCTCAGTGACCAAAGACAACATATGCAGTGGTGCTTATATATGTGGAACATGGGTAGGTGAAAAGATGTGGGAAATGGAGAGTTAATGGCCAACAGGTGAAGCTGGAGGCAGTCTGTGGCCAAAGCATCACCTCAGAGAAGATAAGAGGGTGGGTCAAGCAAAGAGCCTACAATCACTTTCTTTTGTTGATGCAGAGAGTCAGGTCTGCTTGTTTCACCTCACATACTGACGATATTGAGGCCACTATGTGAAGGGACCATAAACTCACCAACTAAAATCTTAAATGATGTTCTTGCCTATATCTGTGTCCATTCTATTTCCTTCTTTTCCTAATAGTGGACCCAAAGAGATATTTTACAGATAGTAGTTCTGGTTTCAACTTCAGAATGAAGAATATATGACTCCTCACTTTATTGAACGTGGTCATTTTTGACTGTGACTTTCAGGCATGAAAGAAAAGATGTGTGGAACCAATCTTAAGATTAGGTCTGATCACTAAAAAAGATCCTGACATTGTAGGTAAAATGCATTTTTCTCAAAACATTATGGTATCTTTCTGCCATCAATTGATACTGTGAAAACTGCTATTGATACTAGTGGTGCAAAAATGGCTAATATTCATATAATAAGGAGCCCTGGTGGCACAATGCTTAAATGCCAGTACTGTAGCCACAACCTTGTGAGTTCGATCCCAGGGTTCCAAGGTTGACTCAGCCCTCCATCTTTTCATAGGTCAGTAAAATGAGTATCCAGCTTCTTGAGGGAAGTTGGTTTACATATTGCAAATCTCTAGTGCTGAGTTCACTATGAAATGGTATAGAAATGTAAATGCTATTGCTATTGCTATGGGAGAATTAAATTAATCCAAGCCATACAGATGTAGAGTTTTTTATGTTGGCTCCACTGAAAAGAAGACTGTGGTAGTGAATGATAGGCATGCAGTAGTGAATGATGGACAAGTGGATCTGACTATGTCCTAAACGTAAGCTAATTCATAATGAAATTTACAAAAGGATTATGAACTACATAATTATATATTAATATAATTGTTAATTATATAATCATTACCTATTAAGTATGTTAATAAACATAGCCTTAGTCAATGTTGCCATAAAGATACAGGCATTCTTATTACACTCATCTGAAAGCTCCAGTAGATATGTTGGAACTGTTCATTAAAAAAAAAGAAAGTACATATATCTGTAGCATTTTATTTAGAATTTAAATGACAGTATCTAATCACATAATTGAAAATAATATACTAAGGACGTTATCACACAGGGGCAAATCTGCTGGTTAATCCACACAAAACCCAAACAGAAACTGGATTAGTGCCCCGTGTTTTCACATGACGTCGCACAGAAACTGGACAGAAAGTGGACAGAAACTGGTGTTAACCACGATCTTTTGAAATTTGGTTGTTTGGAGGAAATGCAAATGCGCAATTAAGGTAATTTCGCATTTACCGTAATGTGATAACCAAATGCGCATTTGGGAGCATTTCCCTGCTGTTGCCATGGTTCCAGCAAGCATTCCTCTATCTGCGCATGTGCAAGAAGCTCATTTCTAGTACATTTACAGGCTTTTTTCGCTTGTGTGTGGACGTTAAATGCGCTTCCTGTAAATTCGTAATTAAGGTAATGACGTTTGCGGAATTAAGGTTTATTTCCCATTTATTTTTGGAATGCCTCATTTCCACTTTATTTTTGCTTTCTGGCCCACGTGTGATAACGTCCTAAGGGAAGTAAGTGCAAAAGGTACAGGAGTGTTGTGTCTGCCTGAAATTCTTTCTAGCAGTTTGACATGTGCTTAGCACCTAGGTTTATGCTGCTTTCAGCTGGGAGAAGCCTAGATATCTTTAAAAGAATTGTAATATATCCCTGATCATTAGCATACCCATCTTTTGATTCTTTTTGTATAATGCACAGTCTCCAGTCAGATCCAAGGAATGAGAAAAGAAAAGAAGGTAGCACAATGTCTAAGGTGCACAAAATTATCATTTGTCCTGTTAAACAACCTTTGATTTAAAAATAAGCAGTGACTCTACAAAATAAGACTCTGTGGTTCAGGATGCTCTTTTTACAAAACTTTGGGAATAAAGTTAGGGAAGGAAAACCTAACACAGATCCTTGAAGTTTTCTGGGCAATGAGTTTTACCTCTAAACTACGTACTGTTTAACCAATACTAGTGGCTGTCAATAAGTACAAGGCAAAACATGCAGAAATATCAAAGTACATATGTAATGTGATACATATCAATGCCATACTAAATACAGAAAGGCATTAAAGGCATACTCGATACAGAATAACATTAAAATGATAATATCATAATATCAATGTTTCACAAAATATCACATCTAGCTAAATCATAGAAATAAAATGATAAATGTTAATAGAGCAAAGATCTAAATACCCTAAATGAATTGGACCCTGTCCGATCTTGGAAGCTGAGCAGGGTTAGCCCTAGTTAGTACTTAGATGGGAGACAGCCAAGGAATACCAGGTGCTGTAGACTATATGAAGGGGTATTGCAAAGTTTTAATTATCAGCTTTAACAAAATTTTGACAGAAAGTTTGTTTTGATATGTAATTGTTAAATTTTCTCTACTTAGGGGGGACCCAGACAGTCCTGGGCCGCCCCGGGAAGCGGAGGATTGGGGCTGAGGCTGCAGGGCGCCTCGGCCCCAATCCTCCCTTTTGCCAGCCCACAAAAGAGCAGCAAAATGCCATTCCTTTCAGGGCCAGCAAAAGGGTACCCTAAGAGCTGGCATGCAGCTCTTTAGCACCCCTTCTGGCACAGCACATCAAAACACTGTGCTGGAAGGACTTCCTGATGCCATGCATCATGTGTAATTATGTACAGTATTAGGATACCGCTGGTGTGTATCCTAAAAAACTGAGAGCATGACCTGACTTGTGCCCCTTTGTCTTTTTGTGGAGAGGGGAATCAGTGTACTTCTGCTCTATGCCCATGGTTTTGGTCTCTGGATCGTACTGATAGATCCAAAATTCATCCATGGTCACCAGACAACAACAACAACAAAATCTTCATCCTGTTCCAACAGCGTCAACATCTGTCTTGAAAAGTCACACTGTGTTTGTTTCTGGAAAGGGGTTAACAAATGTGGAACCCAGTGTCCAGACACCTTAGACATGTGCAGTTCATCATGAATAATTTTCCACACACTACCATACAATCAGTAAGGAGAGGCAGGAAATATAAATTATTATTATTATTATTATTATTATTATTATTATTATTTATGAGACCAATTTCATTCATGATCATTTGGATGGTTGCTTGTCTGTCTTCCAGGATTAAACACTCCACTTTCTTCACTGTGGCTGCATCGTCCATCAGTGATGGTCTTCCAGGTCTTGGCTCGTCTGTGAGGGACATGTGATCAGTTGGGAAATTCCTTTTCCACCTCACAATAGTGTCATAAGATGAGCAATCATTTCCATAAAGTACCATCATCTCATCATGAATTTGATGGCCACTATTACCCTTCAAATGCATGAACTTTATCGTGCTGTGAGCCTATGTCTTCTTGATCTTACACTCTAGTCATTTCTAGCACAACCTGTAATAAAAATAAAAGACACAAAGAGCTGATTTTCTCCACATCATGCACTTAGGGACGAATGATGACACTGACAAAATTTTGTTGATATACTATAATAACTTCTGGGTGATAATTATTACATTACGATACCTCCTCGTATTTCAGAGGAAGGCAATGGCAAAAGTACCTCTGAGTATTACTAGCTCAAGAAAACACTATGAAATTCTGAGGGTCACCATAAATTGACAGGAGACTTGAAGGTATATACACACACAACAGAGCAATATATTAAAATCAAATAAGGGGGTTCTCATGGAGCCAAGGTAAATGAAAGCCTTAGTCATAATGGAGTTTATAAGGTGCTACATGACTCATTTTCTTTTCTATGGTAGCCTAATATGGCTACCTTGTAAGACTTCTCAGATTTAGCTTTCACAATAAGGAGTGTGAATAAAAAGCAAAATCCTCTGTTCAGACTAAAATTTTGGATCTTAAAATTGCTAAAAGACCGAATATATAAACCACTTTTACATTTAACTGTTTGCCACTCAGCCTCTCTCTCTTTTCCTTTTCAATATTCTTTTTAAGCCTCAAAAATTCTGAGAATAGTGACAATGCTCCATCTAGTGGAAACAAAATTATATGGACATAATAAACTTAATACAACCAGTAATTTTAGGCACCCTTTCAATGAGAAATGTTTATGAATGCAGGTACTGCAGCCTTTCAATGATTAGAAAGAAATGAAGTTGTTAATTCTCACTGATATCTGTTTTATCCATATTCTCTCCCTCCCTGTATTCATCAGTTAGTGTGTGTGTGTGTTTCAGGTAAAGCCTGGATCCTAGAAACCACAAACTAAATATGAATCAACAGTGTAATACAGAAGCCAAAAAAGCCAATGCAGTTGTGGGCTGAATCAAAAGGTGTATAATGTCTAGATCAAGGGTAGTAATAGTGACATTTGCTTAAGGATAAACAAACAGTATATCATGGCTGACAGTTTGGATAGAGAAGTTTGTTGAATTCAAATTTTAGAACAGAATATCCATTATATGGTTTAAAGATTGCTAATGGAACAGAATACACTCTCTTATAGGTATGAAATGGAATCTACTCAGAGAGGATACAGCCTTCACTATATATATATATCACATAACAGTCTTTGTTGTTAATCTGCCTCCTTTGGACCCTCCTTCATATTTCTGCCCTTCCTTTGCCAAGATTAGAACCATTTCCAAAACTTTTTTGTTTGATTCTTGTTTGTTCATTTGTTTTGTTTTTGCTTATCCATTTTGTTCTTCATTTCTTTTACTAGGTTTCCAATTCTGAGTTCCTCAGTGTTTCCTCCTAGGAAGAAAAAAAAATTCTTTCTTTCTTTCTTTCTTTCTTTCTTTCTTTCTTTCTGTCCTTATCTTCCTTCTTCCATAAGGTTCTGGTAAGGAATGAGAAGGTAGATCTGTTACTTAAATGGAAGAAAAATAGGATTTTTGTCTCCCCACTCCAACATGGCAAGTTTGACATTAATCATGGAGCTGCTGAAGCCTTAATGTATATGTATGTACAACAATAATGAGTCAACAGTGATTGTTATTTTCTGTTTCTGGGCCAGAACAGACTGACGAACCCACCTTTCCCCCTTTCTTTCCAGGCACCCACCTCCTTCAAAATCTTTCTTCTCCCATATTTTCAGCAATAAAGATCATCCTTGCTATTTATCTCTGGTGTTCTGTACCCTCCAGTAACCTCACCTGCTTTTCTTTCATTTATTTGCTAGGTTACACACACCAGTCTGAGTCTGTACATTGTTCTCCATTCTTTACATTTTTTTTTCTGTTTATATATCTCTGTGGCCTGAAACACAAAGGCCAAAAATTCAACTTCCAGATGCTTCAGGGGTGTGGGGTTGGTCAGAAGCTACTCCACAGTTGTCTTAGGAGGCCTGAAGCCACCAGAAGGAGGAGCTTGGATAAAGCATTTCTTGCTAGTGGCCTGTTTGGGACCATGGCAGCAGCCCACTTTCAGAGTGGGACATGTGGTTGCCATGGTCCATTGCTGATCAGGGGCTGATCGGGGCTGGAGTGACCAGAGGCTACTCCAAGCCACTGGTCTGCTTCAACCCTGTCTCTCTTTCTTCCCAAAGTCATCCAATCTTTGTCACAATCCAAAGCCATGCCAGTTCCCTCTCTTGTGTCTTTTCCTCCTCCTCCTCCTCCTCCTCCTCCTCCTCCTCCTCCTCCTCCTTCTTCGGCTTTTCTCTCACATACAGATCTCCTTCCTTATTTCTCACATATGTGCCCTGCAACACAAGACAACATACTGTGAACTCTTTCCTCCTATATCTTTTCTCTTTTGGTTCATTGTTGTTCAACTGAGAATGCTTGCTTCTTGCAGCAACTTTCTACAGAGTGAAAAACACATAAGCCACATGGTAACAGTGGCAAAAGCATTGAACAATGTAGCCAGATAAAATGTTTCCCATATTGTTCTCAAAAATGTCTGCAAAGCTGCATTAAATTTCATTTAGGAAAGAAAAGGTACTTTTAATTGTGGTTTATATTGTAACTCGTCCCAGCTTCTGTCAACCTAGCAGTTCAAAAGTATGCAAATGCAAGTAGATAAATAGGTACCACTCCAATGGTAAGGTAAACAGCATTCTGTGCAATCATGCTGGCCACATGATCACTGACAACACTGGCTCTTGGGCTTAGTAATGGAGATGAGCACTGCCCCTATGGTTGGACATAACTTGACAATCTTGTCAATGGGCAATACATTTTCCTTTTCCTTTTATATTGTTTTTATGTTCAAAACAACTCAACATAAACAAAATAATTAATGTTAGGGCATGTGTTTTAATTTCTGAATCAAAGATTATTGACAGGACAATACACATCTTCCATCTGAGATGCACATGTTACATCTGAGTTGCATATATAGTTGAAGCTTGCAATGCATTTCAGAATGGGAGAATGTGTGTGTGGGGGGGGGGGATGCATACTTTCCAAAAAATGTTCTGCTTTGTGTGCCTTCAAGTCATTTCTAATCTATGAAGACCCTAACATGAACTTATCATGAACTTTTCTTGGCCAGATTTGTTCAGGTGGGGGGAGGTTACCTTCTCCTTCCACTGAGGCTAAGGGCCTTTGCAGATGGGCAGCCGTGGGCCACCCTGAGAAGCGCAGGATTGGGGTCGAGGCTGCCCCATGCCTCTGCCCCAAATTCACCCTTCTGCTGGCTCTGGAAGGAGTGCTAAAATAGTGCTCCTTCCAGAGTGGGCAGAAGGGACACCAGAAGAGCCATCACACATCTCTTCCGCGTCTCTTCCAGCTCAGCCCATGCAGAGGCTGGGCTGAGAGGATGTCATTGGAGCACTTACTGTGTGCAATGGCAGGCACTCCAATGACATCCTTCGGAAGGGGTTGGGGAGTCTGGCATCCTGCTGCCCCTCCCCTTCCCTGGTTCCAAGACAGCACTTTGCACCATCTGCAGAGCCCCTGAATGAGTATGACTTGCCCAAGCTCATCCAGTGGGTTTCCGTGGCTGAGTGGGGATTTGAGCCCTGGTCTCCAATCATAGTTTAATGCTCAAATCACTACATTATGTGCATTACTAAAATGTAGGTTAAGATTTTAGCTAATCAAAGAAAAATCATATGCAATGTGTATTGATTTATTGTTAGAAAGTGTGTGGAGTGTATGCAGGACTGCCTTTCACCACCTCCATACATCTCTGGATCTGTAACTTGCTGCAGCCTTCCAGCATTCCATGAACAAGACCAGAGACCAAATTCTCTTCAAAAGAAAGGTCTTTATTCTTCAGATGCAGAATTAACATAGTAACTATTAACATTGTAGAAAAGCTATTAGAACAAAGAAAACTCTGTGTCAAGCCAGCAAGCCACTCAAGGAAAAACACCACCCCCAGGGTGATACCTTTATAGACATTTGCTAAACAGCTTCTAAACCCAGCCTTCTTCTTGTGTCTTGTGTCATGTGACCAGTGATTCTCACACACTCTGATGACCTAATCTGTTTTCTTATTACATCCTGTGTTGTCAGACACAGACTGAACTTGGCTACTTTGTTTTGTATAATCCACCTGCAGGCTAAAGCTTTCACAGTTAGAAACATTTCCACATCTGTACATTTCCACTTTGACTACAAATCCCAACAATGTGTATATTAGAAAAATGTGTGCAAAATACACATACATTTTCAAAACATTGTCCCCCAAAATATGCACATATGTAGTTAATAGAAAAGAGAGGGGGGGAAAAATTCTTGCATTCTCATGGAGATGGCATGGAATGATATTGGAAATTTCAGTGGGAATTAAGCTTAGTAATTTTCACATATCAGACTGTCATAAAGCACTTATTCATTTGGGGGCTGTGTGCAATCAGTGTAAAACTTAAAAGGTTCTTATTATATACACACTACAGGTGAAAGAAAAAAATGGCCATTTTCATTATTGAAATCAAATTATTAATGCCTAAGAATCTTACTCAGAAAATGAAAGGACATGTTGAAGGTGCCAACAAATTGTAGGAACTTTTGTTATTCCTGACAGAACATAAACTGCACATTTGTTGAGTCCTGTGGAAAGTTTGTGCAATAAAAATCATACATTCACAGTTGTTTTTGTTTGTTTGTTTGTTTTGCTGTTGATAGAAAACTGCAATTTTACACAACAAAAATCTGACACAACAAAAAAGTTGCACAGAAAAAAACATTTCATAACAAAAACCATGTGCCAATTTTTTTTTTATTTTTTATTTTTTTGGAGAGGGGCAGGATTGCAGGATTTTGCAGAACTTTCTTTTTTGTGTATGGAACATTTTTGTTATGCCACATTGTTGCTTCTTCATTACCTCCCCCCTCCCCCCCAGCAATATTGCACAAAACACATGTGGCTGCCTGGAAATATATTTTTTTCTTCCAGCACTAACACAACTATTTGAATGTTGTACAATTTCCTTAACACAATGAAAACTGCATACTTTTCAAAGAAGGCTGCAAAGGTTTCAGGAGAAGCTGCATTATTTCTGGAAAATCACAGTTTTGCGCAGGGGGGGGGGGCGGTATTCCAAAGCTACGGCTGTTTCATTGTTCTTGACATCCATTGGGACTCAGAAAAAATGAGATGTGCCCTGTCTACTGCACATACAGTATTTCCATGCCAATCTACATACTGCCAATGATATACAACCCTAATGTTCATGAATTGCACAGGAGTGTCAGGATATGGTGTAATATTTGTCTTGAATGTCCCACTTGCTGTGTTCGACAGCTACATGTGTGGGCTGTTGCTCATAAATTTGTTTTTTCTGCTGGTTATCACTTAGGATCAAATTAGAAATTAAGGGGGATCCACATTCCCTCAAGTTTAATCCATTTAATCAGTTTCCTCAGATTTCCATGACTAAGCAACCAAAGTTGCAATGCTACTTGTTTCTCTTCTAGTTACCGCCAAAAAGAAGAAGAAGAAGAAGAAGAAGAAGAAGAAGAAGAAGAAGAAGAAGTGCAAGATTCATAGGTAGAGATAATCACATGCTATGACAAACAGACTTAGGGGGGGTTGCAGACTGCCAGAAATAGTGCAAATTGAGTCCACTTTTAGGGTTAGGGTTAGGGTTAGGGAATCATGAGAACTGTATTTTATTGTGGCATCAGAGCTCTCTGACAGAGAAGGTTCAATGTCTCAGAAAAAAACAATTCCCATGATTTCCTAGCACTAACCCTAACCCTAAAAGTGGACTCAATTTGCACTATTTCTGGCAGTCTGCAACCCTCCATAGTTTCAATTGCATCTTATGGAATCCTTGGATTTGTAATTTCTTGTGGCACCAAAACTCTCTGACAGAGAAGGCTAAATATCTCACAAAACTACAAATCTCATAACTCCATAGCATTGAGCCATGGCAGTTAAAGCGATATCAAACTGCATTAAATCTGCAGTGTAGATGCAGCCTATGAAGCAGGAACTGACTCCATCCTCCCTCAGTACCTGAGAATTGTAGAAGAAAGAAAGAAAAGACTCAAAAAGAGGTGGCTCCACAATATCGATGGGTGACTCTGTCTGTTCCTCTTTGTTTAGCATTCACATTTTCTTCATGGAAAAGGTTTGCCCCATTTACTAAAATCAACACAAGAGTTCACTTTTTTTCCATACAGACATAAGCATTCTGAATTGCTATAAAACTACCCCTAATAAACACATTGTTTTGCAAACACTTGGTTCAACATATGACTTTGTATACAGTTTCCCCAAGTGAACAGAAGTGTGTGTGCATCCATGCAGACTTTAAAATGAAAAACAAATCAGAAAATCTAGAGAAGTGTGAAAATCAAAATATAATTATATTCTAATTTGCATCTCTGTTTTGTAAATACAAATTGTGACAGTGTACGTTAACATGCAAAATAATTGAACGTTTACCTCTTTCATAAGTATGAACATAAGTTCAACACTACCTACCTATATTTATTTTAAATTCTTTAGTATACCCTACCTCCTGTCCAATTTCTACATTAAAGTTTTATTTTGAGTTTTTCTGTTTTTAATTATAAAACTTAAAAGAATAAAAACCCACAGTTCTCTTATTCAAGCTTATCTTTGTAGCCTCCAAATTTCAGGAACCAAATTAAATGTTTCCAAGCAGATCAATTATATTGCTTCCAGCATTGACTGTCAAGTCAGAGTAAGCAGTGCCTTTTTCTGGAACTGTCTCATAATTTCCAAGGGGTGGTGGAATGACGAATTTTTTTAAAACATACACAACAAATCTAGCACTAAATGTACCTTTTAAAAGCCTGTCATCACTTGCTTAGAAAATTCATGTTTTCCCAAGTACAATGGGTTCATTAGGTTTCTTGTGTTCAAAAGCTTTTATGTGCCTGTTATTTATAGCCATTAGTCTGTGGTGCTAATAATGAAGGCTAATGGAAATCATGGCATATAAGGAATTCACTTTCCCCAGTAATTAAATATACTTCTAAAAAAGAAGAAGAATGCTATGGCATCACGATTAGAATGCAAAACATTTCTTTTAATGGTGATGATTTAAATGCCTGAGAGCAACCCTGTGGAAGACAGAAGTACCCAGAGGCTATTTAAATACTGATTTGCAAAATATTGCATTGGCAGCAGCTACAGAGAAGTGAAGGAAGCTGATGCCAGGCTGAAATGCTGAAAAATCAGCATTACTTTTTTAAAATTAAAGGTTTTCTTTATGAGGAAATATACATTCCAGTACAGTTTCAGTTGCCTTTCCCATCAACGTACTCGGATTCACAACACATCTTTCACAGTCTAGCTGTTACACTATTTAATTAGGGAATGCACAGAAGAATCTCCAGGCTGCCAGTCATGATTGATGGGTTAACTGTGCCCTCCAAGCCACAAGGAAAGCCGATAGACTTAATACCCACCTCCCCCCTGGAATTACTTCTTATTTGTATCCAAGAAAGTACATTAGTGGAACCCCTGACTTGTGTCTATGCCAAGCACAGCAGGTTTGCTTTGAACTCTAGAGAACAAGAACCTTGTTTAAAAAGAAAAGAAGCAACAATAAAACCAATGGCTGCATCAGGTGATCTTTTTTATAGGTAAAATTGTTAGTTTGGTTGATGTTCAGAGAGGAATCTTAAATGAGGACCACTTATTTACGCATTCAATCTCAAAACTGGAGATGCTGAAGAGTTTCGCTTTTTAGTAGAAAATTCATATCATACAATTTTAGGAAAAGGAAGGAAGGAATCCACCAGGCACTTTTTTTAAATTTAACCAACCCTTATTTCCTCTCAAGGAGTAGGATTCTTGAAGTTGTACAGAGCTGAATGTGTAGGTTTTTAGTTCATTTATCAAATTTCCTCTACAGGGAGCTTGGGCCATTTTACATAGTGCATTTTATTCACATAATCATTCTGTGAAGTGATATATTCTCACCATAATCACACTTGTCAATGAAAAGAGAATTATACCTGTTTGTATAATAGCCACTGTAGCCAATATGGAATAGTGATTTGAGTGTTGGACAGTTACTCTGGAGACCAGGATTTGATTCCCTGTTCGGCCATAAAACCCACTGGCTGACCTTGAGCAAGTCTGATTTTTACCAGGTCTAATTGCAGTTTAAAAGCCATGTGTAGCAGTATGAAAAGTGGTTAGTTGAAGGCCTCTCAGTAAGTTTAATTGGTGAGTAGGAACATGGACACAGATTCCACTAAGTGCGATAGGAATCACACAACTATCTCTATATAGTTGACCCTCTGTATTCATGGATTCTTTATCCACAGATTCAAGCATCCATGACTTGAAAATATTTTTAAAATGTATAAATTCTGAAGCAAACCTTGATTTTGCCATTTTATAAGGGACACAATTTTTCTATGCCATTGTATTTAATGGTACTTGAGCATCCATGGATTTTGGGATCCACGGGGGGTCTTGGAACCAAACCTCAGCAAATACCAAAGACCCACTCTGTTGTTAGGCTGCAACTCTCAGGATTCTTCACTGATTGCTATGCTGGGTAAGCTTGCTCAAATTGCAGTTCATCAACATATGGGGGGGGGGGTTAATGTTTCCTGCCCCCATGCTAACCCAAGCCAACTTTCTGTTTGTCAGATGTTTGTCAGAAATTCCTAATTTCTATTAGAGGATTCAACTCCATATTGTTGAGGGGAAAAATGCTAATTGCTGGGACATGGGTATTTTTCTGCCCCTCCTCCCTGACCCTGAAATTAGCTGGTTATATACTTGAGACAAAATCCAAACTTGTCAGACCTCTGATCAAGCCAAATAATATAGTAATATGACTAAATCAAGTTAGATGGAGATTTTGATGGGCCAAGAAGCTTTCTGCATGATTGGGCATTTGACTCAGTATCTCTTCAGTCCTTGTTGAACACTCCAACCACTGAGCTTGCTGCACTGAATCTCTAAAATGTGGCATATAGCAATCACTAGAATGGCCACTCTGATCATTTGCACAATTTGATATAAACATGTGTTTTTTCCCCCCCAATATGCTATGGGCCATTTGTTGTTAAAGGCTGCAGTTAAATCCATACCATCACACTTTCTGCTTTTGTCACTGACTGAAAAGGGAAGCAAAAAGTAAGGAGATGAAGTCTTATCTTCCCCATGTCTCACTTACATAATTTTCCATCTCACTGTCTCCAGGTCTCTCTCTTGAGGGTTCAAGAGATTACCTTTGGCTCTAGTAGTTTTTATAGCTACAATTCACAAAAGTTTGGGTTACTAAAATGATATCACACCACACCTCATGGCCAATATGAAAAAAAGGATGAGGCATTGTGAGAAAATTGAAATGGTCTCCCCCCAAATCTACCAACCCACAGAGCAAAGATGTTCCATGGGAGGCTGGGTCTGGGTCATATTGATAGTTTTGTCCTTCCTTTAAGGCAGGGGAGACAACTGTGTAGCTCAAGGGCACCAGGTGGCCCATCAAGATTACCTATGTTTATCCCAGATTTCCTTCTTTTGCTTCTGGGAAAAAATGGCTCCAAAATGGAGAATTGTGTATTCAGAAGTTGGAAGGGGAGGGGTATGATTTCTTGATTGCAATGTTATTTCAAGGGGGCATAGCATTTCTTGGAAGGTGGCATTGCTTCCCCCCCAAAATGGAGTGATTATGTTACTGTGTAGATTTTGAAAAAGAAATGAGTGGAAAAGGTCCACAGAAATTAGAGAATTGTCAAATGTGCAGGTGTGGCCATAATCCATTTTATGGTTCATTGTCATGCTCTAAGAATACAGTGAGGGATACATTTTTCTCACCCATTTTGTCCTCTTTCTGGCCTTGTAAAATGTACTAGAGTGAATATGATGGGCTAGTGTAAGTCTAAGATCAACCAACTTGTTTCATTTCCAACATATTATTTGCTGGATACATTCCTGAATTATTAATTCCCACTACTTAAATTTCATTAGGCTCTTAAATTACTTCAGAGATAGTTGAGATAGTTCATTTTGATTGGCTCCCCTTCCTGAGAATTTGTTAATATTTAAAAACATAACAGCAACTGTAATCCATTGTAATTTTGCATTGCTTAGAATTATAGATAGAAAAATGCCCACTGAAGAAGAGAAATAAAAATTGCATAGCCTTTCGTTCCACCACAATAAATAGCACAAAGAATATGAGCTAGATTGGTTTGAGTGAATAAAAAATACAGCTGTTGTGAATCATATGTGCAACACAAAAAGGCATGCCACTTTACCATGGTCACTACCAAAAGTATGTAAGCTCTTTTGTCAAAATATGTTTCAGTCATGGTTTTCTCCCCATTAAATAATTACTTTGAATCTGTGAATGACTGTTGCATCACAGCTCTTTAGACATAAGCTTGGAACATTTGAATCCTTGCCCAACCAGTCACATGGATTGTGTTATACAATCCACAGATCAACAGAAGTAAATATTGTGTGATTGCTGTACAAAGCTAAATACAACAATATCTTCTGCCTGTTTTACCAGTGAGAAACTATTGGCCACATGGGTAAAAGCAAACTGAAATACACAGTGTTCTTTTCAATGTTGTTTGTTCTCTTTGATGAAAGAACTGCCATTTTAAAGTCATGGTATAGACAAATTTTACCATATGACATTTTACTCAAACTTTAATAAATACATTAAAGACTAGCCTAACACTAGTCTAATGTTGAGGTTGTGTGTTGAGCTGGGTCATCATTCAGTGTGGGAAAAGGAAGACTTGTTATGTCATCTTGTCCCGTGCAACTAGTTTAGAGATTCAGCATTGTCAGGCAGGGACTGTGTTACAGATGACTCATTAAGTATCATCCTCTCTCTGTTGTGCTGAATAAATGTTGTCATGCTAATTATTGTGACTGTGTTGTGAACATGAATGTCACTTTGGATGTGTGTAGTTCAGAGTTTTATTTGTATCATTAGGACTGAACTGTCACTGGGATGATGATAATAATAATAATAATAATAATAATAATAATGTTTTATTTGTATCCCACCTCTCTGTAAATACAACCAAGGTGGCTTACATGATAAAAAGAACAATCCCATCCCCCAATAGCCCCCCCCCCAATATAATTAAACAGTCAAATTTTAAAAAACATATTTAAAAATAACAAACTACAAAAACATTACAATAAATGACAAATAAATTAAAAATTAAAATAGCTGTAGTGGGAATCAGGGACAGGCATAACTATTTTCGGTGGCTGGTTATCTACTCAGGAAAGGCTGCCAGAAGAGAACCATCTTAACAGCTTTTTCAAAGCTGTTTAAGGTGGTCAAGTGACAGATCTCATCCAGCAGGCTATTCGAAAAGGCCTGTAGCGATAGCCAAAAAGGTCCTCTGGGCAGTTGCAGATAATCTAGTTTTTATAGGTAGCAATAAGTTCTTCCCAGAGGACCTTAGTGCGTGGGGTTGATTATATGGAAGGAGGCAGTCCTGAAGATAAGCTGGACCCAAGCCATTTAGGGCATTAAAGGTGATGACCAACACCTTGTACTGCGCCCGGAAATTGATAGGCAGCCAGTGAAGCAATCTTAGAATAGGTGTTATGTGGTCTCTTCTGGTTTTCCCTGAGACCAGCCTGGCTCTCATATTCTGTACCAATTGAAGTTTCTGAACTAGGCAAAAGGGTAGCCACTTGTAGACTGCATTGCAAAAGTCAAGACGAGAAGTTACCAGTGCATGTACCATGGTTTTCGAGGTTACTAACCTCCAGGAAAGGGCACAGTTGGCGTATCAGCTGAAGCTGATAACAGGTGCTCCTGACCATTGCATTCACCTGATTTGTCATCTGAAGCGACGGATCTAGGAGCACCCCCAAATTGTGAACACAGTCCTTTGAAGAGAGTGTGACCCCATCTAGGACTGGAGATTGTGGCCCAATACTTGGGTTCAGAGCCGTTACCGTTAGTACCTCCGTTTTGTCTGGATTCAGTTTCAATCTGGTTTTCCTCATCTAGTCCATTACTGCTTTAAGACATTTATTGAGAGGGGAGATGCCATTTGAAGTCAGAGCTGTAGACCGAGACATGGAGAAATATATCTGAGTGTCATCAGCATATTGATAACATCCCGCCCCATGTCTATGGATGAGCTCTCCCAGTGGCTTCATATATATGTTAAATAGCATCAGGGACAGGATGGCGCCCTGAGGGATGCCACAATTAAGCTCCTTTTTCCCCAAGCATCACCCTCTGGAATCTGCCTGAGAGAAAATAACGGAACCATTGTAACGCAATGCCTCTGATTTCTAATTCTCTCAGGTGTTCCAAGAGGATGTTATGGTCTATCATGTCAAAGGCTGCTGGGAGGTCCAGTAGCACCACCAGGGTTACACTACCTCTGTCGATGTGCAGACGAAGGTCATCAACTAAGGCAACCATGGCAGTCTTTACTCCATATCCTGTCCTAAAGCCAGTTTGAAATGGATCCAGATAATCGGTTTCTTCCAAGACAGCTTGGAGCTGAAGAGCAATAGCTCTCTTGATCACCTTGCTTAAAAAAAGGTAGCAAAGAAACTGGTCTATAGCTCTTCATGTCCAGAGGGTCAAGGGAAGGTTTTTCCCATTAGCAGCCTAACCACCGCTTCCTTCAAAGAGGATGGAACATGACCTTCCCCAAGGTATGCATTGATGATGTACTTCAGGAACATCATCAAGACATCTCCCCCCTGGACAGCTAGCCACGAAGGGCAAGGGTCAAAAGGACAAGTTGTCTTCCTCACTCTACCAAGGAGCTTGTCCACATCATCGGTACTCACTGGTTAGAACTGATCCAGTATAATCTCATAAGTGGAGTTGCTGGATACCTCATATATCGATTCTACTATAACACCGGCGCCCAAATTGGCTCTTATCTGAGAGATTTTATCTGCAAAGAAGTTGTTAAATGCATCACATCAGGCCATTGTCAGGTTAAGTAATGGGTTCTGTACAGGTGGAACCTGTGTCAGTTCCCTTACCACCCTAAACAGCTCTGCTGCATGGGACTCTGCAGACACAATACATGCACAGAGGAAAGATTTCCTGCTGCATGTATTGCCTCTCTATAGGAGCAAAGAAATTTCCTATGACGAGTTCTGTCAAATAAGAGTCAAGTTTTCCTCCAGACACACTTTAGTCATTGTCCAACCCACTTCATCTTCCTGAGTTTTTCTGTATAGCATGGTTGACAATTAAAAGTGGGATGGAAAGGACGCTTGGGAGCAATCGTGTTGATAGCTTTGGCGAGATCAGTGTTCCAGGTATTAATGAAAGCTTCAACAGAATCACCGGCGTTACCAACCATTAAACCCTCTAAGGCTTTTTGGAATCCAATTGCTTCCATTAGCCTTTGAGGGCAAACCATTCTAATGGGCCCTCCACTCCCAGCAGGATGGACAGTGGTTCTAAGTTCAGCATTGATCAGGAAATGATCCATCCATGACAATGCAGAGGTTTTTATTACCTCCGCCCACGGATATTCCTGCTCTGTACTGAAGACCGCATCTAGGGTATAACCCACAGAATGACTAGGCCAGACAACCAATTGGGATAGGTCCATATTTGTCATGGAGTCCATGAACTCCCAAGCCACACCTGTTAGATTTGACAAACTGGTCTCGAGTGGGATGTTGAAGTCGCCCAAGACTAAAAGTCTAGGCGACTCCGACAGCAACTCTGAGACCAGTTGTGTCAGCTCAGCTAGGGAGTCTGCTAGAAAATGGGGTGGATGGTATACTAGCAGAATCCTCAAACTATCCTTGGTCCTCAGACTCAGGTACATACACTCCAAGTTGACTGTTTTCCAGACAGGTATACTGGTCAAGGTAAGGTTATTCTTATGAACCACGGACACTCTGCCCCCTCACCCACTTCACCTTACCTGCTCACTGACAGAGTACCTGGCTAGGAGGACCTATGCCCAAGTTATAGCACTGCCTTCTCCCAGCCATGTCTCTGTGAGGCAAGCCAGGTCGGCATCTTCATCTAGAAGATCATAAATAATCTGAGTCTTGTTGTACCTGAGTTTGCAGTTGTATAGACCCATAATATCATGTGAGGGAGAAAATACACTCTGGAATACTTCAAAGTACTTGACTTTTACATTTACTTGACACTGGCATATGTATTAATTATGATGTCTTGCTTCATCCCCCCCCCCCCCCCCATGCAGTAGTAGTTTTCAATATTTTGTAATCTATAGCCATGCAAGCAAAGCTTAATATAGTCTCAGTATGAGCCAATGGGAAAGTCCCCATTGTCTAAACCACATCTTGAATCAAATCCAGAGCAAGTTAAATGAAATATATTACTTCAGTGTTAATATTCTTGCAATATTTTTTTTTTAAAAAAATCTTCTCTCAGTCTTGAGGAATTCCTGTTATACACAAGTGGGGGGAAATGATGCCAGATTATCAAAACAAGGTGAATTGAAGTGAAAATGTCAGACTTCAGATATTATTCTAGTTAAAATAGTGATAGCAATAGCAAGTACATTTCTATACCACTTATCAGTGACTAGCATTCCTTAAGCAGTTTATAATGTGTAAGTTAATTGCCCCCAACAAGCTGGGTACTCATTTTACTGGCCTAGGGAAAGATGGAGGGCTGAGTGGACCCTGGAGCCCTGCCTGGGATCAAACTCACAATCTTGTGGCTGTGAGTGGCCACAGTACCAGCATTTAACCACTGCATCACCAGGGGTCCTTATAAAGGGCTAATGTTAAAAAGGGTTAAGGGCCTATGCAGACTGCCAGAAATAGTGCGCATTAAATTGAGGCACTGCCCTCACTCAGTGCTAGGGAGTCATGGGAATTGTATTTTTTTCTGGGACATTGAGCCTTCTCTGTCAGAGAGCTCTGGTGCCACAATAAATTACAATTCCAATGATTCCCTAGCACTGAGCCAGGGCAGTGCCTCAATTTAATGTGCACTATTTCTGGCAGTCTGCAAAGGCCCTATGTTATTGAGCCAGAATCTGAAAGCAAATAATTAGTTATTGGTTTCTGAGTACAGAGGTTATAGTTGGTACAGCACAGAAAAAGAACGCAAGATGGAAGTCAACAAGATTCTTGCCATTGGTGTGTGTCACTATATTCCAAATGTGTAAGCTAGATGATTCACACTAGATAGAATACATGACAATGTGGATGGACCTAAATATATGAGGTTTTCCCTATCTGATCAACAAAGCTGTCCCTAACAGAACTAGTCTAAAACATTTTGCTGTCTGATGCAGAGCTTCAAATGGTGAGTCTCTCCATATAGGCCTTAAATACTACATATTTGATTGTGAAAATTCTCCCAGGCCATGTTGTTCTAGCATCAGGACTTGCAAATACACAAAGGCAACCTCCTCCTTAATATTACATTCAGTGGGGCTACTTTGGTTGATACCCTGAATTAAGTTGCTAGTCCCAACTACAGTAGACTTATTGAATCAATGTCATTTATCACCATACTAAGGGAACAAAGTATTCAACTGGCTCTATTCTAGTTAAGACTAATCAATAGGATTTAGGCATATGTTCACCTGAGCTCTTGGTTCTTAAAAATGTCAGATATAAACCTATGGTTATGCAAGCAAGTATAAAGGACTGCCTAGAGCTTTCTTCTCTAGATTACTATAAATTATGTCTGCAGTCCTTATCTAATCTGGGAATAGGCCCCACTGAACTCAATGGAACATATTTCTAAGTAGACACAGATAGGACTGCATTCTGGAATAATGATCTAGAGTTTTAAAGCCCCTCCCAATCTGTTATAGAAACAAGTGTTTCTTTCCAGCCTCTCCTCTTTTACAAAAAAAACAACAAAAAATTGGAATACAGTGCAGACCTTTTGATCACTGCCTCCCCTCTCAGTGATGCTTATTGTGTACTTTGCCTTCCTTTTTTGCCCTTCTTCCACTACTTTTCTGTCCCCTTAGGACTGAATTTCATTTTCTGTTATTTCTGGTTGGTAGCTTTTAAAAGCTGGGAACAAATGATGCAAAGCTTCCTGATGTGGAAGCCATACCTCACCACTAGACTGAAAAAGTGCTCTGTCAGGGAGAGACAGATCCCATCCAGTAACAAAGTTATTGCTTTCAGCCATTAGGCATTGCCAACCACTGCCATGTGGAAGGTCTGATTTAATGCAGCATCGCCTTCCCTCTCCTGGAAGTTGAATGCTAAAATCCTGAAAATAGAAGTCTACTAAAAGAACTCCAACCAAGCTTTCCTAATATAAATAACACAGCTGCAGCTTGCCAAAATTGAGATGAAATAAAATGTATTATATTAGTGTTAGTAAAAACTGAAAACTGAAAACAGTTTTGCTTGAAACACAAGCAAACACAGGCAAAAACTGGCACCTTATATTGTTCTCTAAATGCAGCATGAATATGCCATTGGTGTGCATATTTATTTATTTATCTATTTATTTATTGGATTTATATCCCACTTTTTTTTCCTGAAATGGGTTCAAGGCCATAGCCATTTTGCATTCAGATGATTCCTGTATTCTTGTGTACTTCTCCTTTCTTATTATCTGCTTCCCACGTATTCTGCCCCATCATAAGAATTGCAGCTGCAAATCGGATCTTGTTCTCATATTGTATTAATCATTGCACTCACTTCCTCACCTCAAAAGAATCCATCTATTCTGCATATTAGTGTACACCAAGAACTATTTATTTGTTTATTTATACTAACTGACGTTTACTTGACACTGCTGCCATCCATCTCTAATACTCCCCCCAAATTCCAATAGGTGTCCTGTTTTCCTCTTTTTATTTTATTTTCCTTAAAAAGGAATACTACCAGCAATAACTAAAAGATCCTTGTCAATTTTCCCAGTTTATTTTTAACTTCAAGCATTTTAGCAACAGAGCCTTAGTCCTTTCCTTTTTTTTTTCCTAGCCTTTTTTCCTGCCTCAGGAATATTTGCAGCAGTGCCTCAAAGAATTATCTTTTGTTTTCTAACACAATATTTTCTAAAAGTACTTTCAGGAGCAGGAATATCTGTGGGCGGAGGTTAAGGAAACCTCCATACTGTCATGGACGGATCATTTTCTGATCAGGGCAGAACTGAAGGCTACTATCCACCCTCCCGGGGGTGGCGGACCCATTAGAACGGTCCACCTTCGAAGGCTAATGGAACCAATTGGTTTCCAGAAAGCCTTAGAGGGGTTAATGGTTGGCAACGCCGGTGATTCTGTCGAAGCCCTGGTGGATACTTGGAACACCGATCTCATCAGGGCTATTGACACAATCGCTCCCAAGCGCCCTTTCCAGCCCGCTTCAAACCGTAAGCCCTGGTATACAGAGGAGCTTAGGAGGATGAAGCGAGCTGAACAATGACTAGAGTGCGAATGGCGAAGGACTCATCTCTCATCCGACAGAACTCGCCTTAGGAAACATCTTGATTCCTACAGGGAGGCTTTGCATGCAGCATGGAAATCTTTCTGTTCTGCACGCATTGCATCTGCAGAATCCCGCCCAGCAGAGCTGTTTAGGGTGATGGGAGAGTTGATGAAGGTTTTGCCTGCGCCGAACCCCCTACTTAACCCAATGACAGCCTGCTGTGAGGCCTTTAATATCCACTTTGCAGATAAAATCTCTCGAATAAGAGCTGACTTGGACGCCATTGTTTTGGCAGAATCCATAGACGAGGCATCCAGGAACTCTCTTGATGGCATTCTACTGGATCAATTACAATCTGTGAGTACCGATGACGTGGACAAGCTTCTTGGAAGTGTGAGAAAGACGACTTGCCCCCTCGATCCTTGTCCATCCTGGCTGGTCGTCCAGGGGGGGTGGGTCGCATTGAAGGTGTTCCTTCGGGACACAATCAACGCATCATTCAGGGAAGGTAATGTACCATCTTGTTTAAAGGAGGCGGAGGTTAGGCCACTCCTGAAAAAGCCTTCCCTGGATCCCCTGGATAGAAACAACTATAGACCAGTCTCCTTGCTCCCGTTTTTGAGCAAGGTGATCGAAAGGGCAGTTGCTTCCCAACTCCAAGCAGTCTTGGATGAAACTGATTATCTCAACCCATTTCAAACCGGCTTCAGGACAGGATATGGAGTTGAGACTGCCATGGTTGCTCTGACCGATGACCTCCGCCTGAGTATTCACAGGGGTAGTGTGACCTTGTTGGTGCTCTTGGATCTCTCAGCGGCCTTTGACACCATAGATCATGCCATCCTCTTAGATCGCTTGAGAGAGTTAGGAATCAGAGGCACTGCTTTGCAGTGGTTCCGTTCATTCCTCTCGGGCCGATCCCAGAGGGTGAGGCTCGGGGACAGTTGCTCATCCAAAATAGAGCTTAATTGTGGTGTCCCTCAGGGCACCATCCTGTCCCCGATGTTGTTTAATATTTATATGAAGCCGCTGGGGAGATCATTCGGAGGCATGGAGGCGCGGTGTCTTCAGTACGCTGACACCCAGAAAATGACACCCAGATATATCTCTCCATGACCAGATCATCGTCTCAGACTTCAGATGGTGTCTCTCCTCTTAATGACTGTCTCAGAGCGGTAATGGGTTGGATGAGGAAAAACAGATTGAAGTTGAATCCCGACAAAATTGCCATGCAGAGGGGCGGGCTATAAATTTATTATTATTATTATTATTATTATTATTATTATTATTATTAAAATACTTTCCAATGTCAGGCCCCACTTTTTTGTGTGTTTCCCTGCCCTATGCCCTACCCAGTGTACTATTCAGGATTTTTTAAAAATTGTGTTTTGGGTTTTTAACACAATTCTGCAGGTAAGCTAATATGATTTTTAAAAAGAAAAGAAAAGAAAAGAAAAGGGAGAAGGACTGCCTGAGAATACTGAGGGGGAAGGGGGGCAGGGAAGAGGAGAGGAGGAGGATGAGACAATGACCCCATGAAATTGCCCAATAGTGGAACTGCCTCATGAAGAACTTATCACACCCAAGAACTAATGGGACAGCATCATTTGTGGGAGCTTATTGGTGAGTTTTCCTGCCAATGACCATGCTTGGATAGCAAGGCAGTGATGAGATAAATAAAACATCATGCAATACATATTACCAAAGACACTACTTAAATGTAGTGAACTTTAATGACAGTTTAAAAGCCACATGTAATAAAGTTCCATATCAGATTTTGAGGTCTGTTTTCCCAATGAGTTATGGCTACCCCAAAACAGAAAGGTAGACAAATAGGCATCTCTTTTATTACATTCATTGCAAATATATTCTGCCTTTCCTCCACTGCCCTCACAGTGGAATGCATGGTCCTCCTGCTCCTCCTCCTCCTCCCTCTATCTTCACAAAACATCTGTGCATCAGGTTGGATGGAGAGAGACGGATTAATCAAACATGAATTACATGACTTAGCCCTCCCAATTCCTAGTGCCACACTCTTACCTCACAGTGTTCCTCTGAGCCAGAACTGGGAGGTAAACATGAGCTGTTCATGTCCAGCAATATGTTTTCAGTTGTGGGTCTCTTCTGCACTGTGGTTGCTTCACAATCATGTGTAACTAGATAACAAGAAAAGGTGGGGTTTCAGTTGTGGATCAGATTCTAGATTTCTCCTATCATTGCACCTCTCCAAGAACAATTGCAGCTGGGGAACCACATAAATCTAGTTTTTTGTTGTTGTTTTTTTTAAAAAAAAGGGGGGGTCACATGAATATGTTAAAGACTGCTTAAAAGATTTGTTCATGGAACCCCATATGGCCCCAACACTTTTCTGTTACTACCAATCCCCCATGAGCCCCAAAGCCCCACATCTTCCAAAAGATTTCAGGTGAAAATTCCCCCCCCCCCACACACACACACAAACAAACAAAATCCTGAAATTAAGGGCAATCACTATTTCTGGAGTCTTCCAAGAGTAATGGAACAGCTATAACTCCCAATCCTCATCAGTGTTGGAAGTGCCATCACCCCCCCACCCCCATCCCAGGTCACAACTGGCAGTGGCTTCTGCTTATGACCTCCAAAGGGACGGAAATTTTTCCCTGGCCTCACTGCATGTTTCTCATCCCTTCATTTATATCTCATCTATGATAACATGAGCAGAGGATAGAGAATTAGGTAACAGTAGGAGATGTGGTGGCTTAGTGGTTAAGATGCCAATTCTGATGATCAGGAGGTTGGCATTTTGAGGCCTGAGTGCTGCATGATGGGGTGAGCTCCTGTCACTAGCCCCAGCTTCTGCCAATTTAGCAGTTCAAAAGCATGCAAATGCAAGTTGATACATAGGTACACTTAGGAATGTAACAGCATTCAGTGCAGTCATGCTGGCCACATGACCATCGGAGTCATCTTTGGATAACACTGGCTCTTTGGCTTAGTAATTGAGATAAGCACTGCCCCCTACAGTCAGTTATGACTAGACATTCATGTCAAGGGACAACTTACCTTTATTTTTACCTTTTAGGAGACCATACTGAAGAAAAGGGAGTGAAATTCAGTTATCCATTTCAAACACTAATTAACTTTTTAAAGAAAAAGAAGAAGAAGATAAAATACCACAGTGTTATGCAGGGTCAGAATAATCCAATTTGAAGTTGTTAAAGGCTAAAGTGTGGTGGGGAATGGGTGGGGCCTTGTTGTTAAAAGTGGATGACCTGATTGTATTTATTCTGAGAATCAGATATTTTCCCGCTAGTGACATGTTAATTAAAATACGGTACTAGAATTTTCTGGTGTTCATTAGGTCTCTGGATGCAGTTAAATGGAGTTTGGTCCTACTTCATTTCAAACAGAAATGGTTGGACTACAGTAATCATCACTTTTACATTTTAAAAAGTAAAGAAAAGAAAAGAAATAAGTATGGATGAAGAGAACGTGAGGTAGTTTTCTTCCTGAGTCTGTAAAAAATCTTTCTTTCTTTCAGTAATTTATGAAGTCATTGTGGCTTTGAAGACTGCAAATAAATTTGCAAATAGTACAGAGAAGTTTAGTGAAAACCCATATTTGGAAGGTGTTATAGATCTTTGTTGTGTTCCATAGGAAAATTAAAATGCACTGTTGTTGTTTATTGTTGTTGTTTCCTGGAAATGCTGCTGTGTAATATAAAACAAACATATGTGTGTGGCCTTTGAAAGCAGTTTAGTAGCATTCCCTGTATTTCACACATTATCTGCATTGAGACATTGTGCAAATCAGAATAAATAAATTCAAGACATAATCCATTTCACATTTCACGAAATGTGGCTTTGTTCAGAAAGCATTCTAACCAAAGTCTTGTGTGAATAGTTACCTTTATATGTGAAGCCTAAGAGCATGGAGGAGGGGGAGGCTGCCTCACTCCAAGCATCCCCATGTGCTGATGGGAGTATGTGTCCTTTTAAAATCTTTGTACTGTTGGCAGGCACCCACAAGGTCATGTGCCAAATGTCATCTCAGTTTTCTTTGTCTGAATATGTTTGAATATATGTAAACACTTGTGAAATGTGAGAACTGTGTTGTGCTATGGAACACAAAAGACTGGGACTAGTCTTGAAGGTCCACCATTTTCACAGGACAGAGTGTCTCGATGGCCTAGAATTAATGCAAGTACACAAGCTTTAAATGTCTCATTCCTCCAGAGTACCAGAGTACAATGACACCGACCCTTCAAAAGCAGGATGTTCCTGCCTTGCATAGATTTTCAGTGAAGGAAAATGCCCTGCCAAGACTAATCATTGGCTGAGCAAGTCACCTTCTGCTGTCCCTTTCATTTACCCTGCATGACTCTTTCCATTTGTAATGTATTTATAGAAACAGTTTAAAATGATGTACATAAAAAGCCAGAGCTTCATTTCTCATTTTTTCTGCTTCTTTGTTCCTTGTTTGTTTTTGGACCCACGAAGACTGCTGACAAATTTACTTTTGACCAGGAAACCAAGGAACCAATAGAGGACCTTGTCAAATCTTTTTCTTCTTCTCAGAACACTGTGCTGAACATCATTATCAAGACCTCTTTTTCATGACAACTTTAAATCTTTTTCATAGATTTTCTGCAGGGTATGCATCACCAGGGTCTAGGAGAAGTATCTTTGGGCCCTAGTCAGAGTTGGGTGACTCTTTTTTTCTTTTTTTCTTTTTATGGTTCTTGCATAGACAGCTCAGAGAAAGGTTTATAAAAGACAGAAATGGAAGAGGCATTGGACAATCTGAAAAAGAGCTGGAAAATATCTTGGAAGGAAAGAACCAACCAAAGATATTGCAGTTTTATGACCTATTGTTAAAACTGGACCAGGAGGAAGAGGTTATTAAACAGAACATGGTAAAATGAGCAATAGATCTTAAACAAAATATACCATTGGAGCAATGGGAGAAAGCTTGGTCTTTTCGTATAAAATGCTCCCTCAGTTCTGATATAAGAGAAAACTTTTAAAAGATGCAGCATCACTGGTATCTGACACCGGTAAAATTAGCAAAGATGCAAAGAGGCATGAGTAATAAATGTTGGAAATGCCATAAAGAGGATGGCACCTTCATGCATATGTGGTGGCATTGCAAATTCGCAAAAAATAAAATAAAATAAAAAATAAAAAAAATAGGTATAATATACACAGACTTGTCACCCAAATAATACCTCTTAACAGAGACATGGACCCTGTTAAGCATGGTGGACAATAGAAAGTTAGAAAAAGAATATGGTAAGTTGCTATATTATATAACAACCAATGCTAGAATAGTGTATGCAACATGATGGAAAAGTAATATCTGTCCTGATGTAAAGGATTGGTTGTTTAAATTAACAGATTGCATGGTAGCAGATAAACTCACTTTACTTCTAAGAGGGAAATCTTGGGACGAACTGAAAATAGCCTGGGAACCTTTGGAAATTTTTCTGCAAAAAAGTGAATATAGTGATCTATTCGCAAGGTTATTGGAAAAGTTACTGGGATAAGTTGGACTTTTTCCTTTTTTAGGATGGTGTTTTTGTAAGAATCTGTTGTTAATATTTTTAGGGCCTCTCCTCTAACAGTAAAGGCGGTAGAAGTAGTGAAAATATGAGCATGATAAATGAAGTTTGATATGGTATAGCTTTGAGGTTGAAACTGAAGCCTTTAAAATAATACCCAGTCAAAACTCTGGAAGTCACTTCTTTTTCTTGTTTTTGTTTGTTTTGTTGTGAAACTATGTTGTCTGAGGGGAAGTTTGTGTAAATGGGGAGGGTGGGAATTATGCTGTTTGCATTTCTTTGTACTCTGTACTTGTATTCTTTATATCTGTGTTCTTTTATATAATACAGTTGTTGTTTTTTTAAAAAAAGATAACCATATATCACAAAAGTTATGTTTGTTTGTTTGTTTGTTTGTTTTTAAGTTCTCCAGAACTCTTTAATGTTTTGTGCCCTTTTGCCTGATGAAGAATTTGGGGAAATCAAAAGCTCATAACAAGTATGAAGCACTTATATAACATGTGCAACACTTCTTTGGTCCTAAAAGAAGGCAATACCCTGTCTTCATTTTTTTTAAAAAAACTATGGACCACACAGCTACCTTTCTCCCTCAGAGAGTTCATCTATTTTCTGGGAGTCTTTTATCTACACAGTTAGCCCTCCATGTCCACAGAGTATGTATCCACAGATCCCAACTATCCAAAACTTGAAAATATTCCAAGTATCAAACCATAAGGGGTGGGAGGGTTAGGGTGTGGGATTTAGGAATGTTTTAATTGTTCTTTGTTTTAACAATGTTGTACGCTGCCTCGATTGTGACGCAGAGGGGCGGGTTATAAATAAATTATTATTATTATTATTATTATTATTATTATTATGAGTTTGCTATTTTATATAAAGGACACCATTTTACTATGTTGTTATATATCACGGGACTTGAGTGTCCATGGATTTTGGTATCCATGAGAAGTCCTGGAACCAAACCCTAGTGGATAAGGGCCCTCTATACATGACAGACTCCACTGCTAGCCTCTGTGTTGTGCCAGTGCCAAAAGATAGGCTGGTTTCCTCATCCTGTCCTTTCATCATTTCTTCCTTTCACCCCCTATTAAAGCCTTAAGATTCCCAATCTGTTTTGCCCTAACCTAGTACCATCATTAGCCAGGCTATTTCAGGATCATGCATGATAGTTCTATGAGGGCTTCCAGTTTCTCAGTGTGGTTGCCCTTGGTTTATGCTGTTTTCTCCAAATTCAAGTCTGGGTTGTTATACACCTGATTTGACTGGGTTTCACTGAGATTCAAGGCATGCCACTTTTTGGACCATCATTTGTCCCACATTATAAGTTTACAATAAAATAAAAGTAAGCCTCTAGTCCTTGTTGGATCTAAGATATGGAGCAAAATGTGAAGGCAAAGTCTGGCCCTATCTTTTAGGCATGAGGGGGGAGAGAGTACACTATAAGAGGGGGAGTACAAGAATCAAGGGAGACAGACATTGCGTTTGTGTAAGTTGGAATAAGCGAGGGAGTAAAAGAATAGAAAAAGTAAGCAGTTCAAGGGATAACATGTAAGAAACAAGGAGAGAAGCAATAAAAAGTGCAAGGAGGTAAAGAAGGGAGTAGAAGGGAAGGGAGTGTGAGTTGTATGAGCAGCAGAATGGAAGGAGCAAGGGAAGGTAGCATAATAAAGGGATCAGATGAAGTGGAGAAAATAGCAAGAGGAAAGGGGAATGAGCAGAAAAGATTCAAAACATGATAAAAAAATAGCCTAGAAGGTAGATTTGCTGAGAGGTAGTGATGGACAAGCTCCTATAATACATTTCACAATCAAGCAGAAATTTGAATTTAAGTCTCTCTCTTCCAAAGATCCAAGATATTTATTGGAACAGGGAAGTATGTGAGCAAGGTTTTCATCTCATGGCCTACTGTTCATGACTCTCAGTGGAAGCCCTAAACAAAGTTTATGACTCTTCATTCATTTGTTCATCTAATGGTGTTTACATGATAGGCCAAGCTGTCTCAGGTAAGAGATTCTAGGAGTCATGAAAGATTAGCAAATTCTTAATCATTTACTTTGTTATTGTTTTAAATGTTTTGTTTATTACTCAAAGGGTAAAAGGAGGCTATGGCCTGGGGATGAGTTTTCATGTACCAAAATAACCCAGATGGCCTTCAATGGTTCAGGTAAGTAGGTGGACACCAGTTGCTGCTCTGATTCTGGAATAAAAATTTCTTAGCTCTTGACTTCTGGCTCTATCGGAGAGCAATTATTCACTAGAAGTCCCCATCGCCACTGAACAAAGACCAAATTAATGAACAAAACAGATAAGATGACAGAGCTGTTTTTACTGTCCATCAAGAAGATGCAAAAAGAAAAAAAAATCACCAGAAATGCCCCCCCCCCAAAAAAAATCCTTATCATAATGTGTCAGGACATGTGGAAACATTCTTTCTTGCTTTGGATGAGGGGAAAAAATATGAAAATTATTTCCATACCTAATAAGAACAGTTGCCTACCTGGGTTTTTGTAATAGTTCTTTCATACTTTCAAGTCACTGAGTAATGTGCATGAATGTATGAACTTTACTGGTAGAAATAAGGCCACAAATATTAAACCATACAACTTATGCCCTATACTTAGATGAAGTATAATCTGATAGCAATTTTCTTACTGAATATTCATTTAACCATGGTTTGTTCATTTTCACTTTGCAGGTATGCACTTTATACATGAATTGTGTCACTTTTGAATTAGCTGTGTTATTATTTGTCCTCCTGAGATACAAGTGAATGCTGCTTTTGTTGTTGCCATTCCAATAATTAATATTACCTTCAAATCCTAACTTTTCTTTACACATTTTTGCCCTTTTTCATTAGAACAACATTTTGTTTATCATCCATCCCTAGAGTTATTAAAGAAAATCTTTTTATAACCCTTGGCTACTGGATAATAGTCAAGACTATTCCATTGTGACTAAAGTTATCTTTTTGGTCTTGGTCCTTCTACTATTTTGGTAACAGACTTGGTAAAATCCCACTGAGGTGAAATCATAATGAATCTGTGGTTCAAAGAGTAGAAATGCTACTATATGTGTGGAGCTTTGTAGCAGTCTAATTTAGAAAAGCTGCCAAAATGTCTGCTATGAAACCTAAAAAAAAAAAAAAAAAACACCCTCTCCCTAAAAAGATTTTCAAAGGATTTGTGACAAACCTTTGGGTTCTGAGTTGAACATGTGGGATTCTCCCCCCCCCCCCGCCTCAGTACCTGGAGGACACTATTTGGTTTTGTTTTGTTTTTAATGTATTTCTCTGAGATCTAGGGACTAGCTATTTGTCAGCTGCCCAATTTGTACTGAAAATATGATTTGTAGAAAAATCCCATGGTTTCAAAATGTCTTTCACATTATGCTTGAAATGCCACTGCTACAAAGTGTTTGTGCCTATACAGGAGTATAAACAATCCCATTGCTTTGTGCCTGTGTTGTTTCTTAATTGGAAGACAGAACATTAAAAAATAGAAAAGAACAATGTTAAACCCAAGCAGTGTTCTATCTAACAAAAAAAAGGGGGGGGGGAATTGCCAACACTCTACCTTTGTTTTTTACATGCTGCTCACAGGACACATCTGTTGGACATTTCCAGAAAGAAAAAAATCACTGGAAACTTAATTTTAATATGTTTCTTTCTGTATTGCACTGAGATAATTACTGTGAGGCAATGGTAATTAGGCCACTAACCTATACTTTAATATTAATATTTTAATGCATATCTGTCTTTAAATATCTACATTTTAATTGATTAGATCTAGGTTTTGACACATGCAACTTGACTGCCAGAAATGGACTTTATCATCCAGTTCTTCCTACTGCAGGATTGCTGATGATAAGAAACCACTGATCAATGGTACAAGTGGCTGTGTGAGAGAGTGTGTGTCGGTGTGTGTGTATCTGTGTATGGGAGAGGACTCCCACAAATTGAGTGGAGGGGATTTCTCTGAGCAGACCACTTTTCCATATCCAACCCACGATCAATAATTGGAGAGCTGTAAAAAGTTTGTGGAAAAATATATTTTATATTTCAAATCATTTCAAAGATAGAAGCCAACTCTTCTTTATGACTGTTAGCTTATTTATTTATCTGCATACATATTTGTATCCCAGCCTTTCCAACAAAGTTCAGCAGTACTATAATCTAACAATGGATCTATGCAATAATCCATAACATACTATAGTACTATAAAATACCATAATCTAACAATGCAGCTGTGGAATTTATGACCCACTAAACTGAAAGCAGCCTATCAACTAAGGGACTTTGCAGACTGGGCTAAAGGACTGGCCTGGAGGTGGAGTTGGGGTGGGGCAGCCACACGCCAGCCACCCCAACTCCATCCTGATGCTGTCCTGATGCTGCGCGCCCGTTTGCGTGGTGCGTGGCATCAGAATGGCCTCCTGGTGCAGTGTATACACATGCTGTGCCAAAAGAATGCAGAAGAGCTGCAGCGCTAGCTCTTAGGATGGCCTTTTGCTGCCCCTAAAAGTAGTGGCATTTTGCTGCTCTTTTGGGGGTGGCAAAAGGGAGGATTGAGGCTGTGGTGTGGGGTTGACGTGGCCCTGATCTGCCACTAGCAGAGGCAGCCCAGAGCTGCCTCAAACAGGCCATCTGTAGAGGCCCTATGTATCAATTCTCTTTGCAACTTCTTCACTGTCAAATCCATACCTGACTGTTCAGACACATAATTTTCTTGCTGTCTACAACTATTTTATTTATTTACTTTATGTTAAAAATAACATTACTACACAAACAACATAAATACTTTAACCATATACAAAACTACTATACAATAATATCATACATCAACATAAATCCACCCATCCAAAAAAAACCCCTAACATTTATCACATTGATAAATACATAAATACAAAACATAAATTCTCCTTATTATATTCCTTGTATCTTATTTATCCTGCTGTGACTTGAGAATTGTTGTCATCTGTTTCTTCAACTTCTTCTTTTTCTTAGTACTTCCTATTAGTATAGTCACCATACTTATTTTCCCTGTAATCACATTTTAATGTATCATTTCTCTTATATTAAAGATTTATTTTAAATGTATTTCCATCCTTTTTTTAATCCACTATTACAGAGATTAGTCCAGTCATCTTCTTTCCCTTTTAATAAATTAGTAAGTTTGTCCATATCTATAGCTTCTTGTAATTTTATCCGCCATTCATCCTCGTCAGGAATGGTATCTTTTTTCCAATGTTGGGCGTATAATAACCTAGCGACAGTGATCATATAGAGAACCATTTTTTCTGATTTTTTTGTATCTTTTTTCCCAATCTGTCAACCATGTTCAGTAGAAAAATCTTGGGATCTAATTCTAATTTGAACTTCAGTATATCACCTATTGCTTTTGCTATAATAGACCAATATTTTGGGGCTATCTGGCACTCCCACCATATATGTATAAAATTCCGACCTGGTTTTTGACATTTCCAACATTTGGAATTGCCAATCTTATACATTTTATCCAATTTATCTGGTGTTAGATACCATTGATTGAACATCTTAAAATAATTCTCTTTATAATTTTGACATAAAGTAAATGCATTTGTTATTTTCCAAGATTTTTCCCATTCTTCTATAAAAATTGGTTCTCTTATATCACGTGCCCATTTAACCATTACAGCTTTGATTGTTTCACTCTCCAGATCTCTTTTTTTAAATAACTCATAATATTTTGCAATATGTTTATTCTCTTCTAGAAATATAATATTGTCCATTTCATTATTTTCTGTTTCAAATCCATTAAGTTTTTTATCTTGCCCGAATTTTAACTTTAGTTGATTATAAAGGAACCAGTTTATATTTTTATTAACCTGTTGTATAGTTTCCAAGGCCTTAAAATCACAATCTTTCTCAGTGTTTATCTCTAATGTATCTTTATACCGTATCCACTTTACTCCATCAATTTTCGTTCTTTTGTAGAGAGCCTCCTAGACTGAGATCCATAGAGGTGTTTTCCTATAATGCTGTTTTTAAATTTTTCTCCATGTGTTTAATAATGCTCGTCTGATTATATGGTTATTGAAGTCTCCATTTACGGTTGATTTGTCATACCATAGATATGTGTGTATACCGAATCTTATATCATGGCATTCGATATTTAATAGGTCTTCATCTTCAAGCTTAATCCACTCTTCCAGCCATACCAAGCAGGAGGCATAATAATACAATTTTAAGTTTGGTGCTGCCATGCCCCCTTTTAGCTTTTCTTCAGTTAGGATTTTCCATTTTATCCTAGGTTTCTTTCCTTGCCATAGAAATTTCACAAGTTCTTTTTGCCATGTATTGTAACATTTTTCATTTATTAGGATAGGAAGGTTTTGAAACAAGTACATAAGTCTTGGAAGAATGTTCATCTTTATAACCGCTAATCTACCTGAAAAACATAAATGTAATTTAGTCTACTTTATAAGATCATTCTTGATCTCTTTCCATGTTTTGTCATAATTATTTTTATACAAATCTATATTCCTTTTGGTTAGTTCAATTCCCAGATACTTTGCTTTTGTTTGTATTTTAAATCCCGTTCTGAGCCATAAATCATTTTCCTCTTCTTTTGACATATTTTTAGTTAAGATAATGGTTTTTTCTTCATTGATTTTAAAGCCAGAATACTTTCCAAATTCTTTAATGTCTTAATTAAATGCTCTATACCAGGGGTAGGCAACCTTTCCCCTTTAAGGGCCGAGGGACTTCAGCTCCCAGAATCCCAGGAGCTATTGGCCAACATGGGACTATTAGCCAACATGGCTGAGGCTTCTGGGAGCTGAGGTCCCTCGGCCCTTAAAGGGGAAAGGTTGCCTACCCCTGCTCTATACTCTCTCCTGGCTCTTCCAAAAAATATATCAAATCGTCTGCATAAGCTTTTAATTTAGTTTGTGTTTTCTTTATTTTGACTCCTTTAATATCTTCATATTCCCTGATTTTTATATTTAGAATCTCTAATACCATGATAAATAATAATGGTGACAATGGACACCCCTGATGAGTACCTTTCTGAATTTTTATATATTCCGTCTTCTCTTCATTAATTATTAATTGTGCTTTTTGTTCTGTATATATTGCTCTTATCCACGATTGGAATTTATCTCCAGTATTCATTCTTTTTAGCACTTCTAACAGGAAGTTAGACCAGTTTACCATATCAAATGCTTTCTCCGCGTCAATCATACACATCGCAAGGTTTTTTGTTTTTTGTTTTTGGTTATTATGTTCGAAATATTCAATAATATCAGCCACCACTCTAATGTTGTTTTTTATATGATGCTTCGGTAAGAAACCATTTTGATCATTGTGAATCAATTCCATTAATATCTTTTTTAATCTTTCTGCAATAATGCTAGTGAATAATTTGTAATCTGTATTAGTTAAAGAAATGGGTCTATAACTTTTAACATCTTTTTTATCTCTTCCTTCCTTTGGGATCGTAACTATCATCGCTTCTTTCCATGAATTTGGAATTCCGTATTTTTGTATGTCGTTAAATAGTCTAAATAGTGGAAGTAAAATAATAGCTTTCATCTTGTCATAATATATGGCTGAAAATCCATCCGGACCTGGAGCTTTTCCTAATTTTAGATGCTTAATCACTTCCACTATTTCCTTTGTTGTTATTGTTTGATTTAATCTTTCTTTCTGTGAGGTACTAAAACAAGGAATTTTTTTTTTTATCCAAATATTTTCCAATAGCTTCTTCTTCATTTTCTGTTTGGTAATCTTTCTTGTGCAAATCTTGAAAATATCCCTGAAATACTTGTTTCATTTCATTCTGATTAGTGATATCTCTTCCATCAACTAATAATTGTGCTATTAACTTCTTCTGTTTTTCTTCTTTAAGTTTATATGCCAAAATCTTACCAACTTTCCCCCTTCAAATTGCTTCTGTCTAGCTCTCTGAATTTTCTGATATAGTTCTGCAATATTCAATGATTTTAGTTGTTGTTGTAATAATAACATTTCTACCTTCAATTTCTTATCTCCTTTTTGTTTCCACTCTTCTTTTTTCTTCAGTTTTTCTGTTATTTCTTTTATCTTCCTTTCTTTTTCTTTCCTTTTTTCAGCTTGTATTTTTATTATTACTCCCCTAATGACAATTTTGCTGGCTTCCCATATTGTGATGTTAGAAATTCCTTCTGTGTTGTTTTCTTTGAAATATAGTTTTAGTTCTTCTTTTATTCTATTTACCATTTTTTCTTCATTGAGTAAAATTTCCGGTAATCTCCACATAAATTATTTGTTTCTTTCTTTTATCTTTAATATTATTGGGTTATGATCCGACATATATCTCGCCTCGATGTCCATAGATTGGATCAGAGGGAGCAGTGTTCTAGATACTAAGAATAGGTCAATTCTTGAATATGAATTGTGTGTTACAGAGAAGAATGTATAATCCTTAGCTTCACGGTATTTATATCTCCATACATCCGTTAAATCATGTTCTGTCATTAATTTGAAAAATGTACGTGGAAGTTTACCCTGATTTTTCTTTATTGTTTTCTGAGGGGAGAATCTGTCTATCTTTGGTTGAATAACCACATTGAAATCACCTAATATAATTAATTCATTATATTCTAATGTGTTAATTTCTTTGTTCACCTTGTCAAAAAATTGTTCTCTATTCTCTATCGGTGCATAAATACCCACAATCAAGCAATTCAGATCTTTTAGCTTTGCTTCTATTGCTATCAGATGACCATCATCATCGCTAGGGACAGGTAAAAAGTGGTCCTGTTCCCCCCAATAATCCATTACCTTGGAGGAGAGGTTGCGAACCTCAGGCACCCACGTCCTCCTCCAAAGCCTCCCACACCGGAAGTCCGCTGTCTACAACTATTTAATGCTATTTTGTTGCTTTGGTCTCAAGGAAAAGTAACATGTCATTTTAATACCACTCATCCTCCAGTCTTGATACAAGATTATTCCTGCTTGGTGAACTAAAAAAAGAAACCCACACCTTAAACAAAAGCAGTGCATTAAAATAGTGTTAAGCAGCCCAGCCCTCTGATCTCCATAACATTGCTGAAATAACAGTGACAAAGATCCTGGGACTATCCTAGAAAGGCCTGTTGCAAGTCTTTCATTTCTATTTCACAGATCACTTAATCCCAGATATCATCTATAGGGGCTTTGTGCCAAGACAAAAAAAACCAGACACTAGAAAAACTGGCCACAATTTTAATGCAAATGTCACAATCATAAAACACATAGGTAAGAGGGGACATGGGAACTAATGGTTCGGGACCAGGTTATGCTCTACATGGTAGTGGAAACACATATAGGTCAGTTAGACCTCAGTCCAGGTCATTCTAAATTAACCAATCAATATATCATATCCAAAATTTAGGCTGGGGGTGTGATCACCTGTATCCACCCAGCTGTAGGGTCACCCCTTTTCCTTCACCCATTGTTTAACTCCTCACAGTTTAACTTGTGCCCAATATGCCCTCCTTCCTTCCATATCCACCAGTTGTGATAAAGCAGGAAGGTGATTCAAAAGCAAGTTGTAGGGAAGCTTATATGCAACCAGAAGGTGTCAAGGACAGAAAATGCAATCAGTTCACTGAATAAAAGAAAGCCTAGTGATAACTAGCAATACAGAAAGCAACAGCAAAATGCAAAATTAATAATGGGAAAGAGGATAACATGTTCAACAACAGCAGATAAGCCCACAAGCAGTGTGGGAAAAACACTATGAGGCAAAAAAACAACCATGCTCCAATAACATGGGAAAATTCATTCCTGGACCCTGAAGGCAACCAGCCAAAGCCTGCGGATGCCAGAAGCAGCGAGATGGAGTGAGGCAGAGGAAGGTGGGTCTTGCTTTGGTCAGGGAAAGAAAGTCTGGCTCCCTCATGGTCAGGCCTATATTTGGCCTACAAGTCTTGTCTGAAGTTGCAAGAGACCTATGGTCTTGGGAAATCTCAAGCATGATGTGGAACAAGAATTGTGCCTGATCAAAACTGAAGTCTCATAATGGGAATGCCATCACTAGACTTCATGTGCAGCTTAGGGATCCAGCCTTGTTGTGCCTACTCAGCACAAACGAGGCCCCTTCCAATGTGTCAGGGTAAGTCTTTCCCAAAGTTTACTCCAAAAGTGATCGTGAATAACCAAATTAATTACTCAGGACCAATTTGAAATGTTTGTCCTAACTAGAGTGCACTCACAGAATTAATAGGACTTATCATTCATTGCTGAATTCAATGGGATACTCTAGTTGGAACTATAGTAAAAGGATTAAGGGCTCAAGCCAAACTCTCTGGCTCTTGCTGAGAACTATTTTTTTTTATTCTGCTGCTGAATAACTACCCATCATACATACCTTGGCCCTTGTAGTTAATTGTTGTCGTTGTTGTTGTCATTGTTCTACAGATGTTATGTGTTTTATTGTAAAAAGTCAATAAAATTTAATTAGAATAATGAAATAAAAAGAGACAGAGGGTCCCTTTCCAAAGTCTAACAGTGAACTCAGCTTGTGATAGTCCTTCTGTATCAGTATTTTTGGACTCCTTTTCTCTGAAACATCTATATTTGTTAGCAACTAAATTATTTGTATTTGATCACACTTCTTTTTCAGATAGCAAAGCTATTGTTATTTGCAATGTTTTAGTTTTACAATATATGCAAAAAACAATCTTTTGCTTTTGCTGTTGGAAATGTTTGCTATTTTGTTGTTTCATAAAATGTGATGGCATAAAATTTTTGAAAGTAGCACAACCGTACTCACAATACTCTGCCTTTAAATTAACTGCTGATTGCTTCCTATATTACCATAATATTTTATAGTCTGCCTTCAGATTTCGGCTTTTGATTTGTCTGATTCATTTTCCTCCTTCATTTATATTTTTGCCTTGAAAGTATTTATAGGCTACATGATCCCTTGAGTCTTTATTTTCTTTCTGCACTTTGCAAATACATATTCCTCAGGTCATTTCAGGAATCTCATGAATCTTCCCACTCATATAAATAATTTTATTTTTCTTCAAATTGTGAAAGACATTAATAAGTAAAGGCTAAATATTAGATTCAGTCATCTACTAAAGGGCAGGGAACAGAGAATGTCCATGACATGTTGATGTCAAGATCAACTATGGTGGGACCAAGATCCATCTGATATGAATGCTGGCAACGTTTGTTAAGTGCAAAGTGAAGAAAAATTAGTCAGAATCAGAGCTTATAAAGTTATATTTTAAAAGTAAAAATAAAACGAGCTTTTCCTGACTTAAATTATAAGGCTTTATTAATGAATCAATTTGAGATATATAGAAAGAGGATGGGGACTTGTAAGAGGGCATGTGCTGATTCTTAGATGAGAACCACAGGAAAGAAGAAGGAAGTGTATGGATATCAAGAGATCAGTAAGGGGGTTTGTAGTCAGGACATGCAAGACATGTAATACATGGGTCAGTCCTGTGGTTAACACCAATGTATGTGTACATAGCAGTAGCTGAATCCTCTTGGAGTGAAAAGAAATGAGTGGCAATCAAGAACCTAGTCTTAAAAAAATGTACAAACAACCCCACACTGTCCTACAATTCATGGTTTGGCTGAGAGATTCTGGGATTGCACCACAGACCATAGTGGTCCACTTGGCTGGATTTTCTTCTCCCCCAAAGCTGGGGAGTTTCTGGACCTATGTTCATCTTTCCTTGTGAGGAGGGCATTGGAGGGTTGGAGAAGGTCATCTCCAAAAAGGGGGGACAGCAGGAAATCCATCTGTTTTGTTACGATAAGTGGTTTTGATAGGTTTTGATATCAAGACCTCTTTTGGACCCCTGTCATGGCACTAGGCTGGAAAGAGCCCTCATCGCCATAAGCTCAAGGCAAGCACACCACGTAGGCCCTCCAAACATCTGCATTTACAACCATTTGCAGATCAAAAAGGCCAGGCTTAGGAGCTGCAAAACACGACATTCACATCTAAGAAGATTTATGAGTGCCAATCAGGATGTGGCCACCTGAAAGATGAGATCACCATCCTATCTCCCCTCTTTTGGAAATTGTCTACTTTAAAGCAATAGCATTGGAATCCTTTGATATACAATAGCAACTCTTCACCTCAGTTTGGTCTTAAGAGCAGGGGTAGGCAACCTAAGGCCCAGGGGCCGGATGCGGCCCCCTGAGGCCTTTGGACCGGCCCCAGGCCGGTCCTGCTGCTGCCGCTACCCCCCGCTGCCACCGCCGCCGCCTGCCATGATGATATTGATTATTGTTGTTATTACTTCTTCTTGGGGTTTTATTAGCAAAATCTCCACAGGGGTTTTGCCATGGCTTTTCTGGGGCTGAGAGAGTGTGCATGCATATTTTATAATTTTTTTCTTATTTTTTATTTTTATTTATTTATTTATTTTTGGTGCTTCGCCCCCCCCCCCCCCCCCAATTGTCTGAGGGACAGCAACCCGGCCCCTGGCTCAAAAAGGTTGCCTACCCCTGCTTAAGAGTATAAAGAGCTGGATAGATTTCAGGATGGCATTGTCCTATTGTGGTCTCTGGTTAGAGTCAGCAGCTCTATTCGGGGTCCTTTCTCTGACATAATGGATCCCTCTTCATTCATCGTTGGAGCAGCCTCCTTGCAGGTAACTATCACTCTTAGAAAGCCTTCTGCTTCCTCTCCAAGTTAACTCCTGAGTTCCTGTGTGTGTGCATGTATGTTAGGGTGTCTTTGTATGCTTGATTCTATGTATATGTGTGTGCTTGCTTATTGATTTATTTTTCTCTCAATAAAACTACCATTCTTTTGGGCAAATGCTGTCTCTGCAGGAACTGTTCCCTCTAGCCCCCTGTATACAATGGGTTGGATCCTATTTACTATTTTTGAGCTAATTATAAATTCCCCAAGGTCAAGTCCTTATTACAGGTTCAAGGTCCTTTCCAGGCTCTCTAAAAACCTGGATTGTGTCTGCTCAAGGTCCTTACCAGGCTCTCTAAAAACCTGGACTATGTCTGCAGTTCCAGGGCCAAGGTCGGTCTTTTCAGAGCCACCTTTGTAACCACCTTCTTTGGGGTTTTACGGATTGGTGAGCTGATTCCTTCTTCCAAGACGGACAGCTCAAAATGGGCATTACAAAGAGAGGATGTCTCTTTTGTGTGAAACACTGTTTGTCTGGTTCTTCACAGGTCAAAATGCAACCAGCTTAGGAAAGGGTCTGCCATTGTACTGAGATGGCTACACAGCTGCCACCTGTGTCCAGTTTGAAACTTTACACAGATACATTGCATCCCACCTGCAATCAGAAGGTCCACTGTCCACCCATGAAGATGGCACCATTCTGACACAGTTCTGAGTGGTGTCAATACTTTGTACCTGAAAGCCCATCACCCCAAATAAGGTGTACAGCTTGGAGACTGCTCTCCTGTAGGCTCTAAGGGTAACCAAGGCTAACGAAGCCAAAATGCCCTCACAGCAAACTCCCAACCTTTCACAGTTCCTGGCAGATTTGGAGAATTCTCCCTTCCCTTTGACATGGGGATCACCTTCAAGCAACCAAATGTCACTGCTGTTGAGGTCCCACCTGTCAGTGTCACTCTGGGAAGCCCTCTGGCAAAAGGCAGTGTCATAGGCAATGGTCGTCATGTCACCCACAATGGCCCGTGCCTTGTGGACATTGACCATATGGTTTGCCAGGTGCCATGCACTTTCTGGGTAGGCCATGGAAACCACCCCCAATAAAATGGCAAAGCCCTCTGTCCAATTGACAAAGAAATGCTCAACAAGGTGAGTCTTGGTGTCCCACTTGTCCTTTGGTGATGGCACGGCCCTCCTCCCCCGTGAGCTTCAACAAAGTAAACATGTCCACATAGTATCCCCTGATGAACTTCTTGTGGATCTTTTTGGACAGGTGAAGGCCTGGGGGGTTCTTACTCTGTGTGAACTTGGGCAGGGCAGAGGCTTGTGGATCCACCCACACACCCTCCAACCCTGGGCATCTGACCCTGCACCATATGGCCCAAGAAGGTAACCCTGGAACCAAAGCCCCTCCCCCAACCAGTAGTCCTCTCTGCCCAGTGGCAGGTCAGCTGACTCACCATCCCCATCCCTTGTGCCCCTGGCTCCTCTGTTGTGAGCCCCTTTGGTCTTCTTTTTTGACATGCACCTGCATTTCTGCCCTTTGTGCTTGGAACTGTCCCTGGAACCACCAGTAAAGCAGCTGCTGCTAGAGCTGCTGCTACTGCTGGATGAGCTGCTGCTGCTAGAGCTGCCAGGAGAGGATTCCTGGCAAGCACACCTCAGTTTCCTAGGCTGACCACAGCCTCTGTCTTCTCCATGGTTCACCTGACCCAGACTTGAGTGGGTGTTGAAGTGTTCGGCCCAGAGGCAAGTGAGGTGCCAGCATGCCCGACCTGCTCCATGAAGGCCATGAGGGTATGGGTGAAACCCAGCAACACTTCCTCACCCACAGTTGGGGAAGAGACAGGCATGGGTGCAGCAGGTGGGAGGACAACATTCATTGTTGCCATGGTTGGTTGGGAGAACAGGCATTGTTGCCACAGCTGGGGAGGGACCGGCACTGTTGTCTTATGGGGGAGAAACAGGCATTGTTGCCACAGTTGGAGGGGAGACCAGCATGCAGCAGGGTGCTGTGCCAGTGTTGCATGTCACTGCCACCTCCCCCTGGAGGCCAGGTCAGCCCAAGAAGTTCTCGGTTGGCCAGCCTGCCCTCTAGTAATAGGCCAGGTAGGCCTTGCTCCCTTTCTATGGCAGTTTAGGGGGCATGTTGCTTTTCTGAGGCCTAGCAAGATCCTACAGGGTCTGCTGTGTACTTTTGGGGAGAGAGGCAGCCCAGTGACCTGCTGCCACAGGGCCTGATGGGCTCCCTTGGGCTTGATCCACTCGGTCACCACCCCCTGGCTGTCTCCCTTCCTGGCCTCCCAATACCTCTCGAGCCTCTGCTGTACCATTGCTGCCATGCTCTTTGCTTTTGCTTTGGCCCTCCTCTCAGCCCTCCTCCCTTGTTGCTGGAGCCAAGCTGAAGAGGAGTGGTCTGCTCCTGGAGAGACCCACTTGGTAATAATGTCATCTCTCCTTGCCACGTGGCCTTACATAGGCCAAGCACCAACTAAAAACCAGGGAGAACCTGAAAGCCCACTCCTTCCAGCCTCCAAACCAATCCAACCAATCCAACTGCATCACTGTCCTGGCCAATGGGTGGCACCTCTGGCTCCCATTGCATGCTGGGAGTTGTAGTTATAACTCTGAGTTGGAAGTACCACATGCCCCAGCCCCAGCAGCCAACTCCACCCTCCCTAGCCCACCCTAATGCTGGCCGGGAGAGCACCAGGGACCCGGAGAAGGCATGGCAGCCAGGTGACTTTCCCCATGGCAACTGGGCCAACCAGTAAGTCATGCAGCCCCATATATCATGAGAAAGGCTGCGGAGACAGGGTTTCCATTTATAACGTGACAAAAAATGTTTTCAGAAAAGCAAATATTCTGTTTGAATGTTCTGAAAATAAATATTGCATTTTTTCTTACAAAACACTTTTTGTTTTACATTTGTGAGTATCCTGGAGAACTAATGCAGGCAATTCATTGGAGTAAATAAAAAATACAGTGGACCCTTGGTATCCACTGGGGCTTGGTTCCAGGATCCCCCATGGATAACAAAATCTGTGGCTGTTCAAGTCCCATTAAATACAGCGGCATAGTAAAATGGTGTCCCTTATTTAAAATGGCAAAATGAAAGTTTACTTTTTTTTAAAAAAATTATACATTTTAAAAATATTTTCAAACCATGGATGCTTGAATCCATCAATAAAAAAATCTGTGGATATGGAGGGCGGACTGTATTCACATTTTTAAGTAAAATATTATATCATATTAAACAACAAGGATGAAATTAAAATTTAATTTTTTTTTCCTCAGCTTCAATGAGAAAGTCTACCTTGACACATCAAGGCATCCTATAAAAAAGAGATCAACCTCAAAGAGAAGCTTATTTGTATTTTCATATTTCATTTTTTCAGATTTGGACAATATTGTAAAAAAATCATTTCTGAAATATACTTCTTGTGCAGAAGAAATGTTTTTGCACATAAAAAGTACCTCTAGTACAAACTGTACTATTTTCTGTGCAAATAAACACCATATTTTGCTTGAAAACCTTTTGGGCGTATATTGAATGTTTCCAAAATGTGATAAAAATAAAATACACCGACATGACAAAAAGAGCCCCACATTGGAATATGTGAAAAAAACACTTCCCTCACAATCTCTGTAAATAGGGAGAAAATTTTCAAAATTCTTCATTCCTATGCACAAGAACAAAATAAACACAGATTTACCTAGTAAATCCTCCTTATTAAGTGTATGTCGGTGGGTAGTACAAAGTAGATTTTAGGTTAGTTGCACATTAATGCAATAGTAGATTTTTCCCATATGTTGTCTGAATTTGGTAACAATTGTGGTAGTATTGGTCACTCACTTGCACTGACTGGTAGGCTTCTTTCAAGAAAGCTACATCCACCTGCCAGTTTTCAAGAGGATTAGGATACATTGCAACCCATACATCTCCACCAACTTAATTGACTTAGCATTTGGCTGTACATGGCATGGCTCAAAGGCTGGTTCCAGTTGAAGCAGACCAAACTACAGCTGTCCCCTTCAGCACCAGAACTGAGGTTTACCCCTCTTATCCTGGATTTAAAAATAAAAAACAACTCACCAGTTGCTGTCAATCTTCCAAGAAGATCCAGAGCCCTTTGTTTTGATTTGAAATACATTTTGCTGAGCCATCTGGTGCATCAGCAGCTGCCACCAATCACTCACTCTGAGGTTAGAACAAAGCACTCAGCAATGTGACCATTTCTGAGTGCCTCATTCTGACTTCAGAGCAAAGCAACCAATGGTCCTGGTGGTGGTGGATGTGTCGATGGCTTAGTGGATTGTGTGTGTGGTCAGCTGCCTGATGTCAGAACAGAGGACTTTGCAATGGGGAAGGGTTGAAGCACCTCTGGAGGTAGGATACTCTGGGCTGCCCCTTGCCAGGGCAGACATGGCCTTAGGCAATGGCTCCAGTGCATAGACATCTGTAGGTGAATGTTTATGCATCCAATATTAATAATAATGGAAAAGAGGTATGGTACATGCATTTAGAACCACAACCAGATGCGTAGCTATGTGGTGGGGTGGTCTTTGCCTCCCAAATAAGAACTCTATCCACCCCCAAAAAATTTCCTTCAGCTTCCAGATTTCTAGCATTCCAGTATCTAAAAACTTCACTTTATCCTTTAGAAATATAATTTAGATATTCAGAGGAAATGGGGGGGGGCACAAACTTACCAAGGGAACACAGCAAATATAAGAGTTCTAGATGTGAAGGCTTTTCACTGTCTCACTGTCTGCAATGTTAGAAATTTGGGGAATGAAGAAAATTATATTGGGTGGGCAGAGACAGAATTCTTATTAGAAAACAATAGTTTCACACACACACACACACACACACACACACACATACATACAGAGCTACAGCCCTGAACAACATTCCTATGAGCGATTTAGGGCTTTTACAGACTGTCAGAAATAGTGCAAATTGAGGCCACTTTAACTGTCCTGGCTCAGTGCTAGGGAATCATGGGAATTGTCTTTTTTTTCTGGGACATTGAGCCTTCTCTGTCAAAGAGCTCTGGTGCCACAATAAACTACAGTTCCCATGATTCCTTAGCACTGAGCCAGGACAGTTAAAGTGGCCTCAATTTGCACTATTTCTGGCAGTCTGTCTGGGCAGTTACATAATAATTCTCAGGTGTTAATGCCCAGAAACATACCTGGGAAATCATATGGTGGGAGGTGGGAAACTTCATGGTTTTGGAAGTGTGATTTGGAAAGTAAAAGAAAGCTTCTTGAAATTATGTCGGAAACTTGCATAGCCAGTATACTATGATACAGCTCACATATGTCTAAGGGCAAAGAGAAGCTTTCTATAATTGTATTATTTATCAAGCCAGACAATTGCCAGAGGCCCATCTCAATTAAGTGTGGTATCACTTTAACCTGTTGCATTAAAATTAAACTGGTAAATGAGAAAAAGAAGCATAGAACTGCTGGACATAATGGGACTTCATTTTAACTTGATTTGTTATTGTCTGAAAATTTGAATTTAGATCTGGGTGACTTCATGCCTTTATTAAAAAGGAAGGTGTTGAGCCTGTGGTTGAATTATGCTGATTTACAACACTTTTTTGCGAGCAGTGTATAATGGCAGTGGGGAGATAGTGTCAAAGGGATTGTCTACACTGCTCCTGGAGTATTTTGGTCCCAGACTTGCCCTGGATTCCCCCTGTTAGCTCTGCACTCTGTAGCATCACTGGGCAACTGTCCACACGCATCCCACTGTGACACCTGATACCATGGCAGTTTTGTGTCTTATTTCCTCTGAGATCAGAAATGAAGTGCCTAGCATCAGTCTCATAGCTGTGTGTTTCATTGTGACTTCAGAAGGATTCACCTGTCCCAGGGGTAGTGGTGGTGGGTGTTACACCTGTATAAACAACCACTTGGCATCACTATGGAGTGCTCTAGATTTTTCTGCAAAATTTGGAGCAAAAGGTGAGTTTTAAAAATCAAATTTAGGCAGGGATAGGGCATGTTATGTGTGTAACTGGCCTTCCTTTGTGATAGTCTACACTCATATTGCAGATCTGGCCCTGTGTCACATAGGTCACAGTGAGAGTAGAGGGAAACTCACGAAGTTGAGAGAAATGTAGAAATACCCCAAAATCATCATCTCAGGGAAGAAGACTGTCCTGCTAGCTCTTGAGCTTGTCTTCTCAGAGAAATGACTTTTGCTATACAGTGGCACTTTATTATTTCATTATGGCCTACTCAACCTCCTCCTTATGGTATCTAATAGCATTGCAGCCAGCGAAGAAAGTAATATCAGCTAGGAACAACTTGAAAGAAAGAGCTAGAGAAACCCTGACTGGATTTCTCAATTGAGATGTAAGGAATAGTCACTTGAATTGGGATGGAAGGAATGTCTACTGATTTTTTTCACACACTGAGAAAGTGTGTCCCAACATGTCAAAGACACTGTTGAAAACTCAGCAACTGCTGTGAAATTTTGCATCCATTTGTGACAGTGAAATGAGGAATATCTCACCACCAGTTTGCACAAAAACCTAGTTTCTTCTCACTTTGTTAAGCAGCCACAGAGAGACAACAGAGAAGAGCAGGATAATTGATTTAAAAGATACATATGATACATGAAAAGTTTATACTTTTCAAAATTCTGGTAACAAACATAATTTATGCACAAAACTTTTCTGAAGTTATGCATAAGAATGAATGCAAATATTTGAGAACACCCACATCCTTCTCACCATCTCATATAGTGAGAGGATAATATAGGGCTTCCTCCCCCTGCACCCTTCTAACTTGCAAGAATGGGTTTTTATGTCTCTAAAAATTAGTCATGTAATGATGAAAATCTCTGACCATGTAAAGAAATGTCAAAGCCTATCAAGAACAATTTGTCTTTCCTCTTTTGCTTTTATTGCAGTCCAGAATTTTTTAATGAATGAACATTTATTTGGTTCTCCATCTGACAAAGCTGTGATAAAAGCAATAAAAGAAGTGAATACTATTTTTAAGACATACAAGATCAACTGGATTCAGCTGGAAAGAGAAACAGTAGCTACCTGAACTAAATCGTTGGAAAGTCATAGAGAGTCAATTGTGTGTTAGTCTACACCTGTCTGATTATAAAACGTCATACTGTCATGTTAACTCTACCTGCATGTATTTGCATACATGTATCCACAGGAAATGAGTTGGTGTGTTTATAAGTGGACTTTTTTCATGACCCCATGAATGAGTGTCTGCCTTGGATGCTAGCTGATGTATAAGGAGAAAAATGCTTACTGTACAGATTGGCTAAATTACTTGCATTTTATAATTTGATGAATTTAGCTTTTCTATGAAACTGACAGTCATCAGATAAGCTGGTTCATTGAAAATCTACAGTACAAACTGAATCTTGTCTTCAACCTTGCAGAAGAATTGGAGGGGTAGCAGAGAAGCTTAAGGCAAGTTCACATAATAGGAACTCCTGATTTTCTGATAAATTGATTGTACAATAAGGTAACTGACAGTTGTACAATATCAGAAAATGAATTCCATAAGAGCAGTAGCACTGAACTCAAAGTGTAGACAATAGATTCACACCACTCTGTTTGCATGTCAAGAAACAAGGAATTCTGTCTCTGTGGGACATGCAGTTAAAGAATTTGTGTGTTACCGTGACTACACAGAGTGTATGCGGGCATTTCCCCACATGTGGCTGCATATTTCTTCAGTCAGTCTATGTCAGGGGTCGGCAGTGCGCATGCGCAAACGAGTCACAACCGCCATTTTGTTTTCCAAAATGGCGGCCGCGACTCATTCACACATGCGCAGGAGTGGAAAACACAATGGCGGCTGTGATGTGCACGCTGGCTGCATGCGTGGCGGTGGCTGGGGCTGCGCATGTGAGTGCACATGCCGCCATTTCCCCCCCTCGGCCTTTCCAAAGTGACAAACCCTTTCCAATGTGCTGTGAAGCCTTCTTTGTCTGCTGATGGAAGATCTTTCTCGCATACACACACACACACAGTCATTCAAGGAATCCTCAAAGAAAATGGCATTGGATGATTCTCCTCTTCTCTATCAGCTTATTTGCATTTTCAGGTTTGTATCAAATTCATACTTCTCTGACAGCACAGAGCAAGGGAATTAGCATTGCTGCTGGAGTGGTTCTTGTGACGAGATTATGAAAAAGGTTATTGATGACAAACCAAGAAATTATGAGACCAGACACAAAACATTGGGTTAAACAATGGCCATCTTATTTGACCTAAAAGCTATTTAAATGAACTGAACTGGGCATAAGCAAAACAATGGGGAGCAACTTAATGTGGGTCCAGAGGAGGCCAGTTGTCAACCTGTAACCACCTCATCAGTCTTTGGGCAAAACACCAGACCCCAAAGACAATCCAAAGCAATGGTTTGCTCCCTGGCCAGCCATTTCCTGGAAAGTCAGCCCAGGACACTCCATCCCAAATCTGGAGCCTTTACAGGAGAGAGCAAACACCAGTCAATGTCAAGAAAAGGTTTCTTCCCTACCCACCCCCAGGTCCCAAAATCTATGAAGGCCTTTTCAGAGCCCTACCCTTCACCCTAAGGGTGCCAAAGTGCAGTGGCATCCCTAGGGTTGGTGTCACCCCCGCCCCCCCATTAACCTCCCATGTCACACCATACAGAATATTTAGTAATGCTTTTTTGCATTAATGTTACTCGTAAATTGTAATTCCCATATACTGCTGAATGTAATGCTAATAGTTGTGACATAAACAACTAGTAACATTAATATTATACTTTCAAGTTACAATATCATAATCACAACCTAAATGTATTTACATGTACATAGTGGATATTTGGTTAAAATGTGATGTTTTTAAAGAACATTTTAAAAAAATATTTTTAATTTTTTTTAAAAAAAAAAATTTTAATTTTGAAATTTTAATTTTCAAAATTTTGGGACCTCTCCTTTCTCCTCTCACCCTACTCACACCATCTCTTAAAATATTTTAAAGGAAGCAAATGAATATCACAGCCCATTTCTGCCAAAAGGTAGGTGTTGGAGGAACAGTGGTGTCACCCCCCCTTAGGTGACACCACTGCCAAAGTGTACACTGAATTCTGATATTTTATTCCCACAGTGTGCCAATGACAACCTATTTATGGGTACTACCATAGCCAATTGGCATAGTACCTCATATATAGTTTAGGTAGGAAAAAATGTAAAGGGGGGAAAAAATCCTACCCATACTCAAAGCAATCAGCATAGCTCACACTGCACTGACAATGGAACTGTAGACTGCTAAACAAAGATCAATAGGATGCCTCTGTTGGTGCCAGGGCCTTAAATCACCTCTGACTTTGCCCCCTCACTCATCTTAGCTTGGTGACTTCTGCCAGGTTTAATTAACACTGGCCTTTGATCATGGAGGCCATCAAAGTGCACCTTCCTTGGCAGCATCAATCACTGTGAGGGCTAAGGTATAATACTACATCTCTAAATATTTGCTTTAAAATTGTTAATAGTTCCTTCTATTTTAAAGGCACATTTATGACAACACTCAAAATCAAATCTCCAAATCCCCTTCTAAACGGTAGGGTAAGGAGGGGGGGCACCTCACTGGAAAAGGGGAGGGATCCTGTTTGGCCCTGTCATAAGCTCTGCTTACTTTTCTTGATGTGACAGCCCAGTGGGTTTTATTATCCCACCTCTGCCACCATATGTGATATACCAGGCTACTTTTATTTCTATATAGGGGTTTACTCCCCAAACTCAGTTTATTTATTTCTTAGTAGCATGGAAATCCAGATTCAGACAAGCTTGTAATTAAATAACAATTAAACTTTATTTAAGTGATGGTTAACAATGTTTCATTTGTTACGATGTTGCATTTACTTGTTTTTGTTATATTTTGTTACATACTCTTTTACTTTAGAGAACACCAGTTACTATTCTCTAGGACCCTCACACTGTCCTGATTTATGGTTATCCATTTAACCTTATTTCTATAATAGTCCTCAGGCTAAGTAATAGGGGATGCAGACTGGCACTTTAGGCCAGCCTGAGGGTGGAGTTGGGATGGGGTGACCATACGCTGACCATCCCAACTCTGCCCCAACTGTGCTCTGACACTGCACATCTGACCACATGGCGTGCAGCATCAGGGTGCCCCGTTGGTGCAGCGTGCAGACACGCTGCACCAAAGGGGCACAAAAGCGCCAATGGTGACTGCTCTAAGGGTGACTTTTTGCCACCCCAAAAAGAAGCGGCATTTGGTCGCTCTTTTTGGGGGATCAAAAGAAAGGATTGAGGGCACAGTGTGTGGTTGCCACGACCCCTATCCGCCACTCCCAGAGGCGGCACAGAGCCACCTCTTATGGGCCATCTTCACCAGCTGTAAATCCAAGAAACTCCTTCACTTGGAGTTCTGCATTCAAACTCAAGTCCTTTACTACTGGACTTTTCCCTCAGAGTCCCTGTCTTCTGGACTGTTACACATCCAGACCCAGTCTGACTCCAACTGCCAGCAACAGAATTCTTTATCACCTACAGCCCAAAAATCTATTGGCTGACACCAGCTTACTCCTGATTGGCTGTTGCTAGCTTGACATTATTCTGCCTGCTCTCCACAGGCCCTACCTGAACAGCAAGGTTACACTGTGTCAGAGGCAGGAGGGTAGGCCGATTGCAGACATCAGAATGAAAAGATGGAGGGTGGCACATGCCCAAATGCCTTAGCTCCACTCTGCTACACTCTGGTTGCCTCAGTCCCACACCAAACAGGGAGCGATTGGCACTGGAGCAGCATACTGTTCTGTTTGACCGCAATGTCAAAATATAAAATGGAACTGATGTTTACCAACACAAAGCCAAAGATTTACATGCACATTGTTTTCTAGATGCTATTTTAATAGGTCAACATTTTACAATAATTATGCAATAAACATTTTTACCTGATAAATCTTAACTTGATGGCTGGATGGCCATCTGTCAGGGATGCTTTGATTGGGAGTTCCTGCATGGCAGGGGGTTGGACTGGATGGCCCTTGTGGTCTCTTCCAACTCTATGATTCTATGATTCTATGATTATTATTTTTTCTTTTATCACTAGAGTTTATAGTGAGTATCAATTATTGTAAAGTTATTCATGAGGGAAATAATTCTTGGTTGCTGCAGACCAGGCCTATTTTCTTAATCTTAGTTCATTGCATTTGCCCATGGTTTGACAATGAAAGTTGAAAGTGATATTATACTACTTCAGTACCTTAGAGATAGCACAAGATAGTGCTTTTGTATAACTGAAGCATAAAAATAATAAATAGCTCTATTATTTTGAAGAAAACAACTGCAAGCTAGCAGATAAAGTAGGGCATCCCAACTTGAATAATTTAGCTCAACTCTTGTCATAAAGCTATACTAATGTTTTTTTTTTTTGTTTGTTTTCTTGCAGAAGAATATCTGAAATAGAATAAAGCTGAGCAGCTGAATCAGGTGCAGGTAGGTCATGTTCATAGTATGGCTTAACATCAAGCATGCAGAACATATACACTTAAATGTGTTGGTCTGAATCCATGGAACTGTAGCATGCACAAGCTTAATTAAAATAAAATAGCTTTACGATATTATGAGAGGTTCAACAATTTGGTCTATCAAAAATCTTTGGATAAAGGGTGGGATATAAATATTTTAATAAACAAACAAACAAATAAATAAAATTCACCAGTCTTTTTTTTTCTCCTTCCTTAGAGTTAATGGAAGGATTTGGCTGACTATAGATCATTTATTAAAATAATGATAGACTACCTTTTGGCCAAGGTAGCCAACAAATACTCAAAACAAACAAACAAACAAATAACAAAAATAACAAAAACAAGGTAGCCATTTTAGCCAACAAAACAAATATTGAAACAATGTAAAGAACAATAGACTTTTAAAAAGCAAGAACAACAGAACAATAAAAAACCATGTCAGAACTGCATTACAAACAGCCAGAGCCTCAACAAAATATATAAAATGTTTACTTATTTCACATTCTCAACTATCTACCTACATTGTATGAACATATGACAGGGGATGTTTTCACACTTGGGGTCTAAAGCCGCATGGAAGCAATGAAAGAATCATACTGGAATGGATCCTGCAGCTTCAGATCGGTGACAGCAGCATCATTCCGGTATGATTCTGGCCGCGGCAGATGCAATTCCTTTTAAAAAGAGGAATTGCAAAGAACGGGGCTGATGCCGGGGATGGGACAGGATGGGGCGGGGTGGGGCGGGGTGTGGCGGGGCTTGCTGCGACATCGTTTGAACACGCGGAGAAAGGACCCGGAATGATGCCGGGGATGGCACTGTGACGTCGTTTGAACACACTGGCAAAGGAGCCGGCATGGGGCCGGAGTGAGGTAGGATTGCTTCTGCCTTAAGCCCAGTGTGAAAACGTCCAGGGACTTGTATGAAGATTACAAACTGTGGGTAGGCTCACACAGGAGGTAGTGTTATTTTAGCTGCCCATTTAGGACATCATAGGTACCGTTAGAACTAGGGAGGTAACTCATCACTAATGGTATTCTCAAAAAAGGTAATGAGTAATTTTAGTAATTTTCTTCATGTTGTGAGAAAATCTTTGGAAGTACACATTTTTCTGCCCTTAACAGGAGCTTGTCGTTTGTGCAAAGTGGCCAGCTGAGTGGAACCCAGGTTGCAGCCGCCTGGCAGCAGCAATGGCAATTTCATGTGCAATAATACCTGCTGTTAACCTGAAAGATGACTGTATCCCATCAGGAATAAGTCACATTATTTAGAGTGTGAAAAACTCCCAAGTTTCAGCTTTGATCCTGCACAAGGAGATGAGCAGGGGGCATGCTGATATTTTTGTTATTTTTTTCTAGGGGGATTAAATAAATATTATACCAGTTTGAAGTCGTAGGCTTTCATGGCCGGCATCTATAGTTTTTTGTGGGTTTTTCAGGCTGTGTGGCCATGTTCTAGAAGAGTTTCTTTCTTTTCTAGAACATGGCCACACAGCCCGAAAAACCCACAAAAAACTATATTATACCAGTTGGCATGCTACCACATAAATGATTTTTTGTAATAATTGCTGATTTATTCATATTGATTTTGCATCTCATCATTTCCCCAAATTTCTCCATGAAATCCATTAGTATTTCTGCTCCTTCTATTGGGTTTCCTAGGTTCACCACCAAAACATCAGCAAACACTTTAACCTTATATTTGTATTTCTTAATTATTATTCCTTGTGATCTGTCATCCTTTTTAATTTGTCTAATTAACAATTCTATCACCACTAGGAAAAGCAATGGCGACAAAGGGCAGTCCTGCTGTGTTCCTCTTTTTATTGATACCATTTCAGTTTTATTCCCATTAATGACTACTTGTGCTTTTTCTTTTTTATATATTGCTTTAACCCATTTTGGGGGGAAAAAATCTCCTAATTCAGTTTTTTTTGATGATTTCCCTTAGCATTGTCCAGTTAACTGAATCAAAGGCTTTCTCCAAATCAAAAAGGGATAGTCCCAATTTTTTGTCATTATGCCTTTTGTAATATTCAATAGTGTCTATAATGTATCTTAAATTGTCCCTTATCTGTCTACCCAGTAAAAAACCTCTTTGGTCTTCCTCTATTAGTGTTTTTAAATAATTTTTTAATCTACTTGCCCAAATTAATGAAAAATCTTATAATCTATATTTAATAAGGATATTGGGCAATAATTACCAGAATCTTCTAGATTTTTATTTTCTTTGATAATTACTACTATGTTTGCCTCTCTCTATGTCTTGGGTAATCCTTCTTCATTAATTTTCTCTATTGGTACTTGTAAGGAAGTGCTCAATTCTCCTTTGAATGTTTTGTAATTAATTTTCTCTATTGGTACTTGTAAGGAATTGTTCAATTCTCCTTTGAATGTTTTGTAATAAGTTGGTGATAATCCATCTGGTCCTGGGTATTTCCCCTCCTTGCATTGTAATGTGGATTTAATAATTTCTTCTTTTGTTATTTCCTTATTCAAACTTTGGTTTTATCTATTATCCATCTTCCATATTTCTTACTGGTTCAAATATTCATCAAGTTTAGTTTCATCTATTGAATGTTCTTCATAAAGGCTTATTTTATAATAATTGTAAAACATTTCTTTAATTTGTTTCATGTTGTGTATATATTTCATCTCCTTTTCTAATCCTAATTATTTGTTTTTCCTCTTTTTCTTTTCTCAGTTTGTTTGAAAACCATTTGCCTATTTTATTTGAGTGCTTGAAATTATACTATTTCATCCATTTTAGTTTTTTATTTATCTCATCATTTCCAGAGGGATTTGATTTTCAATATCTTTATTTCTTTAATTATTTCTTTTTGTTTGAATTATCCTTTAATTTTTCTTCTTGTACTTTGATTAATTTATTTAACCTATCCTTTCTTTCTTTCTTTCTTTTTCTTATATATTATATTACTTTGTTGTATAAAGAACCCTCTGAGGACTGCTTTCTCTGCATCTCAAACTACCCCCATTTTGGACCTTATTCGTATTTTCTTCAAGGTATTTGGTTATTACTTTCTTTGCCTTCATTATAATATCTGGGTCTTTTAATAATTCTTCATCTTTAGTCTCCAATTTTTCCTTTTCCTTTGATCTTCTAGTATCAGGATCTGTGCATTATGGTCTGAAATTGTTCTTGGCAATATTTCCATTTCCTTTATTTCTCTCAGCAATATTTTAGAAATCAATATTAGGTCAATTTTTGCCAGTGAGTTGTGTCTGAGTAAAAGGTGAAACCTTTAGCCTGATTATATAAGTGTCTCCAAATGTCTACCAGAGCTACATCGTCTATTAAGTTAAAAAAAAGTCTTGAGTAATTTGTCTTATTTTTCTCCTATGTTTTTTGTCAAACTTCTGTCCAATTGTGGTTCAATTGTTCCATTATAATCACCTAACATAATTATTTTATCATATTCATTTTCTAATAACTTTTTATGTGCATTCTCATAGAATTCTCCATTATTTTCTTGGGGACAGTAAATCACTCCTATTAATGCCTTCTCTCCTTTCCATATAACTTCTGCTCCTAGCCAATGTCCTTTTTTTTTATCTCTAAAGATTTCCTTTGAGTTTAATTGTTCTTTTACATAAAAGATTACTCCTTTTTTTTCCTTTGTCTGCTGAAGTTAAATATTCCTTACCTAATTTTGAGTTCTTAATTAATCTTATATCTTGGGATTTAATATGTGATTTTTGAAGACATATAACATTACATTTCTGTTTTTTCTAGTAATAAAAAGTTTGGGGTGGGGTTTTTGTTTGTTTGTTTGTTTTTTGCATTTTTGTGGTGAGTTCAATCTTTTAATGTTCCTGGACAATATCTTCATTTTGCACTCTTATTTAACTTTAATTTTCAATTACTTCCAATTATTGTCTTTTACACACTTACCCTCAAGTAGAAAATGCAGACCAGTCAGAGGCCGACCTTGAAGAATTTGCATGACATTTTGCACACACACATCCACTCTGACTTGGATGCTACAGTTGATACAGTGCCAGTTGATATAACCTTGGCTCCTGTCTGTGTTAATGGATATTTTTCAGCTTGTGTAGCCTGATGATGTGGAAGGATCTTTGGAGAGGTAAAAACCAACACATGTGTCTTGGACTCTTGTCCTTCTTGGCTTATTACACAGACCAAAGCAGGATTGCTCAACCCGAGTGGAGTTCCTCAGGGTCCTGTGTTGTCCCCTATGCTATTTAACAGATACATGAAGCTGCTGGGAGAGGTAGTCCAGAGTTTGGGGTGTAGCGTCATCAATATGCTGATGACACTCAACTCTACTATTCCTTTTCACCTCAATCCAAGAAGGCTGTCCTGGTCCTAAATCAATGTCTATCATCAGTAATGGACTGGATGAGGGAAAACAAGTTGAAATTTAATCCAGATAAGACAGAGGTGCTCCTAGTCAGCTGAAAGTTAGATCAGGTAATAGTGATCCAGCCTGTGTTAGATGGGGTCACACTCTCTCTGAAGATGCAGGTTCACAGTTTGGGGGTACTCCTGGACTCAGCTTTGAACCTGGAGGCCCAGGTTTCTGCAGTGGCCAGGAGTGATTTTGCACATTTAAAACTTGTGCACCAATTGCAGCTGTTTCTTGAAACACTAGAAGTGGCATCAGTGGTACATGCCTTGGTTACATCACATTTGGACTACTGTAATCCACTCTACATTAGGCTATCTTTGAAGAGTGTTCAGAAACTTCAGCTGGTCCAAAGAGCTGCAGCCAGGCTGCTAACAGGGGCAGGTTATAGAGATCACACAATAGCCCTGTTGAAAAAGCTCTGTTGGCTACTAGTTTGTTTCTGGGCACAATTCAAAGTGCTGGTGATGACCTATAAAGCCCTATGTGACTCAGGTCCAGGCTATTTGGCAGACCGTATCTCCCTAGATGAGCTGGCCTGGGTTCTGAGATTCTCAGGGGAGGCCCTTATCTCCATTCCACCACCATCACAAGCACAGTTGGTGGGGACATGAAAGGGGGCCTTTTCCATGGCTGCCCCTAGATTCTGGAACTCCCTGCCCAGGGAGACCAGAATGACCCCTTCTTTGATGGCCTTCTGCTGACAGGTGAAAACCTTCCTCTTCAGACAGGCATTCAAAACAGAATGCTTTTAAAGAATGGCCTGGGGTGCTATATTGTTTCAATGTATTTTAAGCATTTTTATCTTTTTTATCTTTTGATATTTTAGCATTGAATTTGTTTTAAATATTGTAGTAATTTAATCCTATTTTAATGTATTATTTTTGTATTTTTTTTTAACTGCATGGTGTAGCAAAGCAAAGCAGCTTCATTTATATACTGCTTCATATTGCACTATGGGATGTCTAAGCAGTTTACAACTGTAAGCTCATTGCCCCCCAACAGTTAGGTACTCATTTTAGCGACTTCGGAAGGATGCAGGCCTGAGTCTAGCCTGAGCCCTGGCTAGTATTGAACTCGCAACCTTGTGATCTATGAGTGAGTGGCTGCAGTACAGGCATTTAACCACTGTGCCACCAGGGCTCCTGGTATTTTTAATGTTTTAAGCCTCTCTGAGTCCCAGTCCTGGGAGAAGGGCAGGATAATAATAATAATAATAATAATAATAATAGTTTTACTAGTCAGAAATCCCTATCATTACATTATGCAGACTATTTTCAAATGTACAACCTTTTTGTTAACAAAATATTTAAATTAAATATTCTGATAAATATGTCACTGTGAATGCCTATCATTGTATTTGTATGTCTTTGAAATCTATATGTGCTAACAACAGAAAATGAAATAGATTCTCAATCCCAGCAATCCTTCAGTGTCTCAGAGGATTTGCTAGTGACAATTAATTAAAGCTCTTGCACACTATTTTCCCTTGAGCCACTGAGTATGTTTAAATGACATGATGAGAACATGATCCACTTTTCTAAAGCCCTCCTTAAATAATTCAATTTGGCTTAAAAACACATCATATTTTTTTTCATAAGTAGCTTTAATTTCTTTTCTTGGCTGTGTAACCTTATCCCTTCAAAAAAGTTGGCACTGGCAATTAAAATGACCCTACTACATATTGTAAAAGAACAATATGAAAATGTGTCAGAGTCCCAAATTTGAGAACTATAAGCAAAGTATCTAATGACTTGAGTGTAAAAGGTAACATTTGACTGTTTGTTCATGTAGTGATAACCCTTACAATCTCTACACATAGAATAAATGAGGAAGCAGAGTCCTTTTGATATAATGGAAAAGTTACAATTTTTTTAAAAAAGATTACATCCCAAATTGCCCAGACAGAATGTCCAGAAGGAATACAATAAACGTGTGGGCGAGGCATGGCCGGCAGAGGCTATTTCCACCAGCCACCACTCTCCAGGCTGCGCTGCGCTGCGGAAGGAGTCAGTGCCGGTGGGGGACTTTAAAACTCACCCCACTGTATTTTCCACCTGCACGTGTGGGTGAGGCACGGCCGGCAGAGGCTATTTCCACCAGCCACTGCTCTCCAGGCTGTGCTACACTGCAGGAGGAGCCAGTGCCGGTGGGGGACTTTAAAACTCACCCCACTGTATTTTCCACCTGCACATGTGGGTGAGGCATGGCCGGCAGAGGCTATTTCCACCAGCCACTGCTCTCCAGGCTGCGCTACACTGCAGGAGGAGTCAGTGCCGGTGGGGGACTTTAAAACTCACCCCACTGTATTTTCCACCTGCATGTGTGGCTGAGGCATGGCCGGCAGAGTCTATTTCCACCAGCCACCACTATCCAGGCTGTGCCGCACCGCGGGAGGAGTCAGTGCTGGCGGGGGACTTTAAAACTCACCCCACTGTATTTTCCACCTGCACATGTGGGCGAGGCACGGCCAGCAGAGGCTATTTCCGCCAGCCACCGCTCTCCAGGCTGCACTACACTGCAGGAGGAGTCAGTGCCGGTGGGGGACTTTAAAACTCACCCCACTGTATTTTCCACCTGCATGTGTGGCTGAGGCATGGCCGGCAGAGTCTATTTCCACCAGCCACCACTATCCAGGCTGTGCCGCACCGCGGGAGGAGTCAGTGCTGGCGGGGGACTTTAAAACTCACCCCACTGTATTTTCCACCTGCACATGTGGGCGAGGCACGGCCAGCAGAGGCTATTTCCGCCAGCCACCGCTCTCCAGGCTGCGCTGCGCCACGGGAGGAGTAGGTGCCAGCGGGAGACTTTAAAACTCACCCCACTGTATTTTCCACCTGTACGTGTGGGTGAGGCACAGCTGGCAGAGGCTATTTCCACCAGCCACCACTTTCCAGACTGCGCTGCGCCACAGGAGGAGTCATTGCCAGCGGGGGACTTTAAAACTCACCCCACTGTATTTTCCACCTGCACGTATGGGTGAGGCACGGCCGGCAGAGGCTATTTCCACCAGCCTCCACTCTCCAGGCTGCGCTGAGCTGCAGGAGGAGTCAGTGCTGGCAGGGGACTTTAAAACTCACCCCACTGTATTTTCCACCTGCAAGTGTGGGCGAGGTACGGCCAGAAGAGGCTATTTCCACCAGCCACCGCTCTCCAGGCTGTGCTGCGCCGTGGGAGGAGTCAGTGCCGGCAGGGGACTCTAAAACTCACCTCACTGCATTTTCCATCACCGTGTGTAGGCAAGGCATGGCCGGCAGAGGCTATTCCCACCAGCCACCGCTCTCCAGGCTGCGCTGCACTGTGAGAGGAGTCAGTGCCGGCGGGGGACTTTAAAACTCACCCCACCACATTTTCCATCACCGCGCGTGGGCGAGGCATGGCCAGCAGAGGCTATTTCTATTAGCCACTGCTCTCTAGTCTGTGCTGCGCTGCGGAACGAGCTAGTGCCAACACGGGTCGGTAAATGTGAGCACCGAACCTCAAAGGACTTTAGGAGGATCTCATGTAGAGGACGCCTGGGGTTGGGTCAATTGTCTATGCACCAGTTATTTTATTCTGACCAGTGGCCCTAGCCCCTATTTCTCCACCTGAGGCCGGGAATGATGTGGGGTGGCTATTGGAGTTGTGTTGGGGAACGGGAGGTATGGTCGGAACAGAGTGAACGAATGTTACAAAAGAAGATGGGATCGCTGTTTGAAAGCTATCCTGCCTTCAGTTTCCTCTGTTTCCCAGAATGGTTTGGAGACCAGACCTTCCATTCCACAGAACCTCACTCTGCTCCTTTGCAATGCCAGGTCAGTTAAGAATAAGACTCATGTCATCCATGACTTACTCTTGGATGAAGATGCCGACCTGGCATGCTTTACAGAGACCTGGCTGGGAGAGGATACCACAGTTACCTGGGCGCAGGCACTTCCAGCTGGGCACTCTGTCAGTGAGAGGGTGAGGGGAAGTGGGTGGGGGGGGGGCAGTGGCTCTCGTTCATAAGAATAATCTACCCTTGACCAGGATACCTGTCCGGAACACAGCCCACTTCAAGTGTATGTATCTGAGCCTGAAGACCAAGGATAGTTTAGGGATTCTGCTAGTCTACCGACCTAGCAGACTCCCTAACCGAGCTGACACAGCTGGTCTCAGAGCTGTTGCTGGAGTCCCCTAGACTTATAGTCTTGGGTGACTTCAACATTCCGCTTGAGACCAGTTTAACAGGTGCAGCTCAGAAGTCCATGGAGACCATGACAAACATGGGCCTATCCCAACTGGTCCTTGGGCCCACACATTGTGCAGGTCATACACTTGATGCGGTCTTTAGTACGGAACAGGAACATCCGTGGGCGGAGCTTATTAGTACCTCCGTATTGTCATGGACGGATCATTTCCTGGTCAAGATGGAACTTAGAGCCTACATCCACCCCACCGGGGGTGGTGGACCTATTAGAATGGTCCGCCCTCAAAAGCTAATGGAACCAATTGGATTCCAGAAAGCCTTGGAGGGTTTGATGGTTGGAAATGCCAACGACCCTGTCGAGGCTTTGGTTAATACTTGGAACACCGATCTTACCAAGGCCATTGACACAATTGCTCCCAAGCGTCCTTGCCACCCCGCTTCTAACCGTAAGCCATGGTATACACCAGAGCTTAGGAAAATGAAGTGGTTTGAACAACGACTAGAGTGCAAATGGCAGAAGAATTGACTCTTATCCAACAGAGCTCGCCATATGAACTTTCTTTGGTCCTATCAGGAGGCAATACGTGCAGTGCAGAGATCCTTCTCCTCTGCACATATTGCGTCTGCAGAGTCTCGTCCAGCAGAGCTGTTTAGGGTGGTGAGGGAGCTGACACAGGTACCCCCTGTGCCAAATCCCTTGCTTAACCCGACAACGGCCTGCTGTGACGCATTTAACAACTTCTTTGCAGATAAACTCTCTCAGATAAGAGCCGACTTAGATGCCAGTATTGTAACAGAAACAATGGACGAGGCATCCAGCGACTCCGCCGATGTAATTATACTGGATCAGCTGCAATCTGTGAGTACCGATGATGTGGACAAGCTCCTTGGTAGGGTGAGGAAAACGAATTGCCCTCTCAACCCTTGCCCATCCTGACTGGCCATTGGGGGGGGGCAGAATGCATTGAGGAGGCTTCTTATGGAGATCATCAATGCATCCTTCAGGGAGGGATATATTCCATCTTCTTTGAAGGAAACAGCGGTTATACCGCTCCTGAAAAAACCCTCCCTGAATCCTCTGGATATGAACAACTATAGGCCAGTCTCTTTACTACCATTTTTAAGTAAGGTGATCGAGAGGGCAGTTGCTCTTCAACTCCAAGCTGTCTTGGATGAAACCGATTTTCTAGACCCATTTCAAACTGGCTTCAGGACAGGCTTTGGGGTTCAGACTGCCATGGATGCCTTGACCGACGATCTGCGTCTGGGCATCGACAGGGGTAGTGTGACCCTGTTGGTGCTTTTAGACCTCTCAGCGGCTTTTGATACAATAGACCACGGCATTCTCTTTGACCGCTTGAGAGGGTTAGGTATCGGGGGCACTGCACTCCAGTGGTTCCGGTCCTTCCTCTCGGGCAGGTCCCAGAGGGTGCTGCTCGGGGACAGTAGCTCCAGTAAAAGGGAGCTCACCTGTGGGGTTCCACAGGGTGTTATTTTGTCCCCTATATTATTTAACATCTATATGAAGCCACTGGGTGAGATTATTCGGAGTTATGGAGCTGGGTGTTATCAGTCTGCTGATGACACCCAGATCTATTTCTCTGTATCTCATTCGGCAGCCTCAAATTCCAATGGCATCTCTTCTCTCAATGAATGTCTTCGGGCAGTAATGGGCTGGATGAGGAAAAACAGATTGAAACTGAATCCAGACAAGATGGAGGTGCTCACGTTAGCAGCCCTGAAACCAAGAATTGGGTTGCAACTTCCAGTCCTGGATGGGGTCACACTCTCCTCCAGTGACTGTGTTCACAGTCTGGGGGTGCTCCTCAACTCATCGCTCCTGATGACGAATCAGGTAAATGTGACAGTCAGGAGCGCTGATACGCCAGCTGCACCCTTTTCTGGAAGTAAGGGATCTCGAGACTGTTGTGCACGTGCTGGTAACCTCACGTCTAGATTTCTGTAATGTGCTCTACATGGGGCTACCCTCGTGCTTAGTTCAGAAACTAAAGTAAGTACAGAATATGGCAGCCAGACTAGTGTCTGGAACATCTAGGAGGGAACATATTACTCCGGTTTTAAGGTCCCTCCACTGGCTGCCTATAAGTTTCCGGGCCCAGTACAAGGTGTTGGTTATCACCTTTAAAGCCCTAAATGGCTTGGGTCCAAACTATCTCAGGGACCGCCTTCTCCCTAATAATCATCCCCACGCACTCCGGTCCTCTGGGAGGAATTTGCTGCAGCCACAAAGAGCTAGGCTTGCGGCTACCTCCCAGAGGGCTTTTTCAGTTGTTGCCCCCAGACTCTGGAATGGCCTGCCCGATGAGATCCGTCAATTGACATCTTTAGACAGCTTTAAAAAGGCTGTCAAGACAGATCTCTTCTGGCAGGCCTTCCTCTAATAGATACTCCCGGCCTCAGGATTTTTAGGTTGGCTTACACGTAAATAAGAACCGCAGCCACATTTTAGATTTTTTTAACCTTGCTGTCTATTTTTATAGTATGTTTTGACTTATTTTTTGATTTAATAACTTTTTAAGAGGTGGGTGGGAATTTGATTTTATTGTTGTATGTGTATTTTATTGTTGTTAGCCGCCCTGACTGATCCCAAACGGGCGGGATATAAATAAATTTTATTATTATTATTATTATTACACTGAATCAATTATTGACTAGTGTCTCAAAACTTATATAAATTCCATTGATTCAATAAGTCTACTCTAGTTAAAATTATGAATAGATTTCAGGCCTTAAAAAGTAACTTTTCCAGACTCTGGGTTGTACCACCTCAGATTCTGTAGACAATAAAATTATGTTCTATGAACTGTTACAGTAAAAAACTTTTCACAATTAAAATAAAACAATAAAACCTAGCACAGCTGGAAGAGAGATTGTGGTGCATGTTAAGGTTTACTGATTTTTTAAAAAAGAAATGCAGGGGATCACTCTAAAAGATACACCCTCCTTTTGATTGGAGAAGTATATGTGTTCCTATTACTGTAGGATTCTTACATGATTTCACCATAGCGGTCTACCACAGGAGTACGCCAAGCCCAGTTCTTTTTAATCAGTCATTCTATGATAGTTACATTTATATCCTGACTTTCCTTCAAAGAGCTCAGCATAGTGTACATGGCTTCCCCCACCCACCCCGATCATAACAACTCTGTGAGGCCAGGGGAATGTAACTGGTTCAGTGAGCTTCATGGCTCATTCAGAATTGCAATTTGAATCTTCTAAGGTCCAAATACTCTAACCACTACACCACGTCAAACCTCAAATTCCAATTATACTATTGCAACATACACTTAAATATAAAATTCTTTCATAACTCTGCAGCCTGTTTGATAAAACTGAGATTATATCCCTCAAGGTCTTCTCAGAATTCTTCTCTGAAAGTATATGTCAAATATCATTTGGAATTATGAATATATGGCAATATGTATATGCCAATATATGTCAGTATCAACTATTGACAGCAAATTTGCTCTGCCCCAGAAGTCCAACATTAACCAGTAACTTGCACATTGTAATAAACAGCAATTCCTGAAAACTAACATACAACAACATTCTGCTAAGTTACAAAGTATTTGCCTCATTCACAGCATTATCTTATATGTTTATTACTATTCATAAATAATTTCTGCTGATTTCAATGCAACATATTACCATATAAGGGAACATAGGATCACAGCCTCATTCATTTGTAAGATTAGGAAATATTTCTTTTCACTAGTGAAAAAACACACATGATAGATTACTTTTGAACTCGATATTTATGGGTCAAAACCACAGGCCACAAACCCATTTCCTTCTGGAGTGTGGAATGGACATAGTTATTATACAAGCTACATTTCAGACCAAGTTATACTTTATGGGTAATGAAAAGAGGGGGTGTAAAAAATATTGATATGCCCTTAAGAACGACATTGAAAATTGTGGCCTTATAAAATATTCAATGGTATTCTTTTTTATGATTGTGCTTTATATTTCACTACTACTTTGTGCGCCAAATAGTCATAATGTGGCCATTCAGCTGAAAAGAAGAATAGCTATTCTGAGCCCCATGCTAAAGCCAATGGGACAATGGGACTCAATTCATAGCATCTAGCATAGCGAGAGAAAGATATGTACCATCATTTTATCCAGTGGTCAGTTTGTTGCAACATACTAGACATGTTCCTTTTGTCAATCTGAATGGAATGTTCCGGGTGATAAAACCTTAATTACCACAGAAAGCAATTCTTGTATGAACGAACATTGCCACATTCTTTGCCTTTGTCACTGAGTTGGGGAGCTTGTGGGGGGAGGCATTCCCTCTAAATGCAAGAGTGAAATGGCTGCCTTCTCCTTGAAATTAAAGCCTACTCAGATTGGCATAGAATGGGCAATCCAGTTGAAATGCAGGATTGCAAAAGGAATATTACAAATTAATCCTGACTTTAGTGCACTGTTAGTGTTTGCCTAAGAATCAATCTGTCTGACATTTTTATGGTTGTTCTGCAAATGGAAAAGGAGCAAATGAGCCATTTGCCACTTTTATTTTCTGTATACAGCCATACTTTGAGCTTTCTATTCGCCTAACCCTCTTTTTTTCCCCCAGCCCAGAAATCCTTGTTCTGCAATATAATTGAAACTCTAATTATTAGTTATGGCTGGGTTTTGGTTTCTTCACCCCTAGAGAGGTACCTATCACAGCTCAAAAAGCACAGAGAGCAAATGGGTATAAAATTTGTTTTTAAAGTAGTCCAGAAAGAGGAAACTATAATGAAATATCATATAGCCAATTCAGAAGGGTTGATTCAGGCCATAAACTATTGCTGTGTGAGAGAGTGTGGTATGTGGACCATAACTTTGAGTGCCTGACAAGGAAGGAAATGTGCACAACATGATTCAAAGGCAGGTATATTTTCAAGGTCACACAGCAACATTAATATATTAAAAATGTAAAGTTTTCTGTATGAATCTGAACTCCTAATTTATCCATGGATCCATATGAACTGAAGCAGAAGAAAGCTTAATTGGATGTGTCAGAATTGTTCCCCATCCATCTGACCACAACAAATGAATACTTTCCTTCCAGGCATATTAGGTAGAAATAAGATGATCAAATTTAACCTTTAGCACAGATTAAAATAATCAGCCTATGTTTCTTTTTTTTCTTTTTTAAAACTGAAATGAACAATTGGATTCAAGATTATTTTATTAATTAACCCCTAGAGATGTGATCCAATATGAATTGTAATGGGCATTTAACCATTATTTTGCTTTTGGTTCATAGCTTAAGAGGGACCTTGCCAGGAAGAGGCTATATTCATGGACAATGGAATAATGGATAAGTTTCAAGTTCACCATTTCACCTTCAGTTAGTCATAGGCATAATCTTGGGGTAGTTATTACAGCCAGTGTAGTATAGGGGTTTGAGTGTTGGACTATGACTCTGAAGAATTTGTTTACCAGCTTGGCCATGAAACCCACTGCATGAACTTGGACAAGTCACATACTCTCAGCCTCAGGGGAAGGCAATGACAAACCTCCTCTGAATCTATCTTGTGAAGAAAACCCCATGATAGGTTCACCTTAGAGTCACCATAAAATCGGAAATGGCTTGAAGGCACACAACAAAAGGAGCCCTGGTGGTGCAATGGTTGAATGTTGGTACTGCAGACACAAGGTTGTAAGTTTGATCCTAGAGGAGGGCTCCAAGGTTGACTCAGCCTTCCATCCTTCCATAGTATGGTAAAATGAGTACCCAGCTTGTTGGAGGCAATTGGCAATTGACTTGCACATTGTAAACTGGTTGGGGAGTGCTAGTTCACTGATAAGCAGCATAGAAATGTATTTGCTATTGCTATGGCTATTGCTAACCAAACATTATAAATGCAATGTCCTAAACTGATCTTTAGAGTATCTCATTTCAGGATGCAGATAGAAGCTCACATGATAACATGAAAACATATTTCTGAATGTTTTATATGCATACTTATATTTATATATGGTATTCCTACACAGTGAAATCCAAAATTTCACAGCAAACTCTAGCATGCAAACCACCTCCCAAAGACCTATTTTCCTCATTGTTTTATATTTCTAAGGGATATATGTACATATATATATATATATATATATATATATATAGTATATATGTATGTATATATATATATATATATATATATATATATATATGGTATATATGTATGTATATATATTAGTACCTTATTTTCCTGCGTATAAGACTACTTTTTTACCTGCAAAATCTGTGGCTAAAGTGGGGGGGGGGGTTGTCTTATACGCCGGATATAAGGATAATGAGGATAGAGGTGCTAAAACTCTATATTTTGACTGGAAAAATGGGGGGTCGTCTTATACGCGGGTCGTCTTATACGCCGGAAAATACGGTACTTATATATACTATTTCTAAGGGATTTATATACTATTCCTAAGGGATGCTCAAGTGGTTAAGACACTGACTCTATTGATTGCAAGATTGGCAGGTTGGCAGTTCAAGGCTTCTGCCAACCTAGCAGTTCGAAAACATGCAAATGCAAGTAGATAAATAGGTACCACTTTGGTGGGAAGGTAAACAGCATTCTGTGCAATCATGCTGGCCACATGATCACAGACTAGTCTCTGACAACGCTGGCTCTTTGGCTTAGTAATGGAAATGAACACCCCCCATACCTTGTCAATGGGGAATACCTTTACACTATTCCTACCCAATGAAAACCAAAGTTTCATGATACACTTTAAGATGGAAGCCTCCCCCCAAGCAACTATGTGAAACATTAAAAACAACATCAACAACAACAGTAACAGCAAACAAAACAAAAAAGCAAAACATGAGCTGAGAATGACCTCAAAATTTAATCTTTGTGAATTCCTATGTGAAATGGCATGATCAACCTTGGATTGACTGTGGCTCAGAATAGTGTTACCAATTCCTATAGTTCTCTTAAAGTATGTTTTAAATATTTGAATCAAAGTACACTTTTTACTATCTTAAGAGAGAAAGCATGTATTTGTTAATATTACAAGTTTTGAAATGTTTGGTGTTTTTTAAAGTCACATAAATTTGTCCAGTTCTAGAAAGAACATCACATTAGATGAGGCATCTTTGGCTTTATTCACACTGAAGAAATAATCCAGTTTGACACTTTTTAAACTGCCATATCACAGTGCTATGGATTTCTGGGAATTTGTGAGACATTCAGCCTTCTCTGTGAAAGAGCTCTGATGCCATGGCAAACTACAGATGCTAGGATTCCATAGTATTGAGCCATGGCAGTTAAAGTGGTATCAAGTTGGATTATTTTTTCAGCATGGATGCAGCCATAGTCTAAAATAGTATGGTTTTCCACAGGGGTAGGCAACCTAAGGCCCGGGGGCCGGATGCGGCACCCTGAGGTCTTTGGACTGGCCCCAGGCCGGTCCTGCCGCCGCTGCCGCCACCAGCCATAATGATATTGTTTATTGTTGTTATTACTTGTTCTTGGGTTTTTCTTGGCAAAATCTCCACAGGGGTTTTGCCATGGCTTTTCTGGGGCTGAGAGAGTGTGCATGCATATTTTTTTAATTTTTTATTTTTTTTAAAATTTTTAATTTTTATATTTTCATATTTTTTTATTTTTTTATGGTGCTTCGGCCCCCCAATTGTCTGAAGGACAGCAACCCGGCCCCTGGCTCAAAAAGGTTGCCTACCCCTGGTTTTCCATTTCTGCATCTGCTACATGTATTCTTCACATTTAGGGGAAAACAATTGTTCAAAGCTATAAAAGGACAATCTTTACATATGCCCCTTTGGTCACATAATTCCCAGTCTTACCATCCAGATAATTGTGTTGATGTCTTGAGGTGATTTTGCAGGATTTCATAACTGAGAGAATCCTCTGTGCATTGAGATATTTATGTAGATCTATCCACTTCCAGAAACCATTCACACAGGTGGCTAGTAGGATTGGGAAGAGGTGAATGATAGCAGAAGTGTAACATCACGGACTACTATTTCACTGAAAACAGTTTTCCCCTTGATATAAAAAACACATGAGCTGGACTCTGGTCTTTGTCAGTATCAGTCTCATGGAGGAAAACATTCTGATTGAAAGGTCTTCAAGAAATTACTATGAAGCCTAGAACCAGAGCTTGGAAACATACTCAGAAGACTAACAACTCCCAGAATCCCACATGCACCTTGGCCACAGCTCATGTGGACTGAAAGATTCTGGGATTTAAAATTGAAAAAAAACACCTCTTCCACACTTTGTCTAGAAACCTCCGAGAATGCCTTGCAACGAAGGCATGCATCTTTGATAGGACCGATTGAATTGGAAATTTTATTGAGCACAGTAGTTGATCTGAAGAGGGTTCCTTAGAGGTTGCAAATTTGGTTGTTTCCTAAAAAGCTACCCATATATTCAAGTACTTCTAGGTTTGACAACATTCTAAATGGTTGCTAGGAAACAATAAGGTTTTCTTCCACTTTGAAAGTGGCAAAAGAGGTTAAAAGTAAAGTCTGATCACATTATTGTCTGGCTGGTTGTCCATTAAAAACCATGTTTTCTTTCCTCCCACTTCCCCTCCTTTTTCTTGTATAGAGAGCCTGTGGAAGAAATTTAGTCATTTTTAATGGAAAGTCCCTGACTGTCCACATCCTATGAATCTCAGGGCTCATTCCCACTACAATTTACTGATCTCTTTAAATGTGCCTCATCCCTATTTGAAACAGTTTCAGATGTAACTGTGATTGTTTGGACTTGCCTTGAAGTGAGAAAAATGCAAAAAAAAATTGCTCTTTTCAGACACTAGTTTTTTGCCGGTCCTTTTGAAAAGAAGTGATAGCAAACATGTTCAACAGGTGGGAATGACAGACCTGAGTCACATCAAACTGAAGGGGAGGAATTACTGTGGCAGAAGGTTGGCACATCCTTCACCAGTTTTGGGGGAAATCTGCCATTTCCCCCCCTCTCAGTGCTGCTTTTGTGCTTTGTAGTGTGACCTATGGGCACATGATATATATACCAGTTTGCAATTGGCTTTCACTCTGGGTTAGTGAATTGATTCCAGTTGATGTGTCGTTCCCACTATGGAAGTGGGTCTTTTCTTATTTGCTTCTTTTTTAGCATGACTGTTATTCCCTAGTGTCTGAAAAACTAGTGTTTGAAAAGAGCAAACTGGTGAGGGATGTGCCAACCCTCTGCCACAGTAATCCCTCCCCTTCAGTTTGATGCAACTCAGGTCCATCATTCCCACTTGCTGAACATGCTTGCTAATCACCTTTTTTTAAAAGGACCAGTAAATCATAGTGGGAATGATACCTGACATTATATGCACTCCACTGTATTTGCAATCAGTTGCAATTACTTGAGGGCGGTGAGCCAGGCAAGCAGATCGACTGTGGCACAGCGAGACAAATAATTGAAAAAACAATGGAGTGTATATACTGTCATTTTTTTAAAAAAAAAAATTGCATCCATCCCAGGAGAGAGTCCTCCATGACACCCATGGATCCCTGCATTCTGGGGGAAGAGTCCTCCATAACATCCACGGATCCATGCATCCCAGAGGAAAATTCTGGCCATGGCACCCATGACTCCCTCCCATGTTTTCCTGAATGTGTTGCCAGTTGCATCACTAATGATGCATAGATAATTGACAGGCATTTTGAAGTGGCACAAACTAATGTGAATGGCAATTGTGCCAAAAAAAAAGAAGTGAATAAAGAAAATACCTACTTCCATAGTGGGAACAACACATCAACTGGAATCGATTAACTGACTCAGAGCGAAAGAGAATTGCAAACTAGTTTAAATGTAAGTGGGAATGAGACCTCAGCAATGGAACCAAGGCTATGAGAAATATGCTAAACTGCAGGTTTAACTATGCATGTGCCTATAATGTGAAGTTAATTTAAGCTACACATAAGCCTATAATGTGAAATTTATTGGGGGCGTCCTGAAGGCATGTATCACTGTAATTTTGAATCTTCATTCTTCCTCTTTCTCAAGAATATCCCTTATATACTCTCTAGCAAGAAAGTATTGATGTAGCTATATTCCCAGATGTGAACATTACAACAATGTAAGGTACAAATTGAAGATAATAATTGCTCAAAAGGTATATTTTGTCCATCTAAGATGAGAACTGCCATTCCTTAAATGGGTATTCTTTGCAAGGGGTTTGGGGATGTGACATAAATCCTATTATTGGTCTTAACTAGAATAGACCCACCAAATCAAAGGAATTAACCTATGTGTAGTTTTACCATATGATCATTGATTCAGTGGAACCACTTTAGATGGAACTAACCAATATAATTCAGAGTAATGTTTCCTAAAGTACTTCCTTCTTTTCAACTCTACATTGAATATATATATATATATATATATATATATATATATATATATATATTCAATCTTGTATTTAACATGGGAACCCCTTGAGTCAATCCATTTCAAAAATTCTACATCTATTTGTCATATAAAATAAATGTTATCAATATAGTGTGAGCAAACTGAGAGTGACAGGAATCCATTTTGTCCTCTCTCCATTATTTTTCATTCTTTTTGGGCTTTTCCAGAGCTCAGAAAAGAAGAAAAATGCTGCTGTTCAATTTATATAACAAAGCAATGTAGATTTATTCCCATGGATTATATATATTACCACAATCTGGCAGCACAAAGCATACCCATATATATATATATATATATATATATATATATATATATATATATGGGGGAAATTAGCACAATAATTCTTAATTGATTCTGCCAAAATCCAGACACTTGTATGCAATCTCTTCTCCATAACTCCTTGATTCAGGATATTGTTCACTTCTAAAGATACACATGATAAGGATATCTTAATTCTTTCTCTCTCTCTCTCTCTGGCTTTTCTTCGCAAACGAACATTCAGGAAGGACTCATCCCACGCTTTTTGCAAGCGCGCTGATGACTAAAAAGGCCAATCCAAGATAAACAAGTCCGGTTGCAGAAAGCACAGCAGAAGATCTCCTTGGGTGATGTTTCTGGGTTGTGATTCTTTCTGCATTGTCGTTTCTCTTCGAGACTTGTTCGGCGTGACTTCTCAAATAAGGCTGCAGCATTGTGGATAGTGCGTCTCCATGCCTCCCGATGTGAGGCCAGGGTGGACCATTGTTGGTGATCAATTTGGCCGAGCCTGAGATGTTGTTTCAGGGAGTCCTTGTATCGCTTTTTTGGAGCGCCCCTCTTACGCTAACCCATAGCAAGTTCACCATAGAGTACTATTTTTGGGAGGCGATGGTCCTCCATCCTAGAAACGTGCCCTGCCCAGCGCAGCTGCATTTTCAATAGCATGGCCTCAATGCTGGTGATCCCTGCTTGCTCAAGGACAGCAACATTCGTCACATAGTCAGTCTAGTGTATATTTAGGATTGTGCGTATACAGCGCTGATGAAAGCGTTCGAGGAGTCGTAAGTGTTGGCGATAGGTGACCCATGTTTCAGACCCATAAAGGAGGATAGACAGTACAATGGCTCTATACACACTGATTTTTGTGCTCCGCCTCAGGTGTTTGTTACTCCAGACTCTTTTGTAAAGTCTTCCAAATGCGCTATATGCCTTTGCTAATCTGTGATCGATCTCTTTGTCAATCTTGGCATCTGAGGAGATGATGCTTCCCAGGTAGGTGAACTGCTGAACGGACTTAAGCACAAATTTGCCTACAGCGATGTGGGGATGGTGGTGTTTGTCCTGTGGTGCAGGCTGGTAGAGAACTTCCGTTTTCTTCAGGTTGACTTCCAGCCCAAACAGCTCTGCAGCTGTTGCGAAGCAAGATGTTAGGCGCTGCAGAGCTGCTTCTGTGTGGGCAACAAGGGCAGCATCGTCAGCGAAGAGCAGCTCATGGACTAGATAGTTTAGAGTCTTAGTGTGAGCCCTCAGACGGCTTAAGTTAAACAAGCTACCATCAACACGGTAACGTATATAGATACTGTCTTCTTCTTCGAGCTCTGCTGCAGCCCTTTGGAGCATCATGCTGAAAAAGATTGTAAATAAAGTTGGAGCAAGAACACAACCTTGCTTCACTCCATTAGTTATTAGAAAGGGCTCTGAAAGAGCATCGCCGTATTTGACTTGACCATGCTGGCCCTCATGTAGCAAGATAATCATTTTGAGGAATTTCAGGGGGCAACCTAGTCTTTCCAGGATCTGCCATAGACCTTTTGTACTCACAGTGTCGAAGGCTTTGGTGAGGTCAACAAAAGTTACATAGAGTCCCTTGTTCTGCTCTCTACATTTCTCTTGCAGTTGTCTAAGGGCAAATACCATATCTGTAGTACTCCTATTGGCTCTGAAGCCACACTGGCTTTCAAGAAGGAGTTCTTCTGCAATAGCAGGAACTAATCTGTTCAGAAGTATCCTTGCAAGGATTTTTCCAGCAATAGAGAGCAGTGTTATACCTCGATAGTTTGAGCAATTGGATTTTGCTCCTTTTTTCTTGTACAGGGTGATGATGACTGCATCTCGGAGATCTGATGGCAGTTCCCCTTTTTCCCAGCAACTCACAAGGAGTTTGTGGAATTTAGCATGGAGTACATGACCTCCGTGTTTCCAAACTTCAGGTGGGATTCCATCAATCCCAGCTGCCTTGCCGTTTTTCATCTGCTGTATGGCCTTAAGGGTCTCTTCCAAAGTGGGAGCTATGTCCAGTTCGTTTTTCATCAGTTTTTGTACCATATGTTCAATAGCTGAGCCTTGGACTACTTGGTTGACACTGAAGAGACTTTGAAAATGTTCAGCCCATCGATTCAGGATGGAGGCTTTATCAGTAATTAGTGTTTGACCATCTCTACTGTATAAGGAGCTTTGGACCTGATAAGTAGGTCCAAACACTGTTTTAAAAGCTTCGTAAAATCCTCTAAGATCACCCAGATCTGCACAGTGTTGTGTCTTTTCTGCTATATTGATCCACCACTTGTTCTGAATGTCTCGGAGTTTTTGTTGAAGTTTACTGCACATGAGACGGAAAGCTGCTTTTCTTACATGGCAAGTTGGTTGGGCGAGGTATGCCTGGTAAGCAGTTCTCTTCTTTACCAACAGCTCCTGGATCTCTTGGTTGTTTTCATCAAACCAGTCTTGATTTTTTTTGTGGGAGAACCCAAGGGATTCTTCCGTAGACTGGAGGATACTGTTTTTGATATGTTGCCAAAGCACTGTAGGAGAAGGCTCTGTAGGGTGGTCTTCAAGTTTTGTTTGCAGATTTGCCTGGATGTTGTCTCTCATGGTAGCTTGTTGAAGATTGTTGACTTGGAGTCTCCTCTTTAAGAGGCCACCCTTCTTAGGTTTGAGCTTGAGATGAAGATTTACTTTACATCTTACGAGGTGATGATCTGTTTGGCATTCTGCACTGGGCATCACTCGAGTATGATGGACATCGCAAATGTTTCTCTGGTGGACTAGAACATAGTCAATGAGGTGCCAGTGTTTGGATCGGGGATGCATCCAGGTTGTCTTCAAGCTATCTTTCTCCTGAAAGATAGTGTTTGTAATAGTCAGCTGTTGTTCTGCACAGAACTCTAGCAGGAGGCGTCCGTTATCATTGCAATTTCCAACACCATGCTTGCCTAAAACACCTTTCTAGGCTTCAGAGTTCTTTCCTACTCTGGCATTGAAGTCACCAAGGATAATAATTTTATCTTCTACAGGGACTTTTTGTATGAGGTGGCGTAGGTCTGTGTAGAATTTGTATTTCTCTACAGGTTTGGCTTGCATAGTTGGGGCATATATACTGAAGAAAACAACATGTGGGAGGCATAAGGAGATAATGTGATCAGAGTGACCTGTTGGCAAGATTTCGAGTTTGGAGGCAATGGAGTTTTTAATCATAAAGCCTACTCCTGAAAGATGTTTTTCAGTTTTGGGTTTGCCAGACCGGTAAAGTGTGTAGCCGGCGCCGTGTTCTTTAAGGCTGCCTTCCTCATGGAGATGAACTTCACTAAGAGCAGCGATGTCAATATTAAGTCTTGTTAGTTCATGGGCTATTAAAGCAGAGCAACGCTCAGGATGTCCACTATCTGCAGAGTCTTGCATGGTTCTGATGTTCCAGAATGCAAGCGTCAGTTTATTTACACCTTTGGAGGCTGGTGTGTGCTTTTGTTTCTTTGTCTTTGTTCGACCGCATCAGAAGATGCCCATTGGCCGCGGCTAGCCAACCGGGTAGGTGGGGATGAGCTTTCATTAGGCCACCTTTTCTAGGCCCCTCTCCATATGGAGCAAGCAGTGCTCTCCTTAAAAAAGGCTGCTTGGTCGTTCAGGATGCTGCCAAACAAGACTGTCATCTCCCAGGTTAGCCTCAAGTGACCAAAGTCCTGAACCGCCTGCATGCAGGGTTGGGTCTGCGGCTTCCAGTGCATCTTTACACCTACCGTTTCATCCCTCACCTATCGCTACAGGGCTTTTTCAAAGATTGGATTTGTCCTTCGAGCCTGTGCAATGGATTTTTCTGGTGGAGCGCAGCGTGCACAGAACTGGCCTCACCCTTTGAACCAAAGGTTTGTCTGCTGTGGCCTTGCAAGCATGGACGGTAGCAACGAGATCCTCGGGTCGTAGGTTTGTTTAGAGTTTCCTTCTCTTAGATGGTTGACCTTACAGGGTTGGACGAGCACCATGTGCCCGGGTTTGGAATTAGAGTTTTCCTTCTCCTAGGATGGTTGCCATAAGGCTAGAGAGCCCATCCTGCTCTTAAATTCACTTTAATTCACCTATATACTATATAGCCACTATCTCTGTCAACTTTAAAGAAGCTGAGAAAATGGGCTTCCAGCCTTGCAGCTGATGATTGCCTGTTCAATGAATTGTTACACAATCCACTTTCAGCATTAGCCATTTCCTTTGCATCCAGATGAATTGCCTTAAGTTGTTGTTGTAGTAAACAATTCAGCTAATAACTTACATTATCCAAGAATTGCCTGTCTTGGATAAATTAACAACTCTTGGCTTTAGCTTTATCATTGTTAACTATGGGTATAATGAAGGTGTGCCTAAGAAACAGTGGGAAAGAATACAGATTGAAATATTGGTACTACGTTCCTAAATTTACTTCTCAAGCAGCATTAATTTATTCACCATATTGGAAATGTGATTTTTTTCCCCAAAATAATTCAATGTAACCTGAACAAGTGGTTGGTTTCCCCCCTGATTTTATTCCCACAACTGTGCTATGAGTGAAGTCGTAGGCTTTCATGGCCGGCATCCATAGTTTTTTTGTGGGTTTTTTCAGGCTGTGTGGCCATGTTCTGAAAGAGTTTCTTTCTGACGTTTCGCCAGCATCTGTGGCTAGCATCTTCAGAGAAAACTGAAATGGAAAAGCCTGGTTGTATATATACTGTGAGACCCTGGGTAGGGAGGAGTGGTTCCCAGGTGAACTGTGTGTTGTTCTGTGTTGAATAGGTATTGTTCTGTGTTGATGGCATCGCTTCAGGCTATGCAATCCAGGATATGTCTGCTGTTCCCATGTAAACTGTGTATTGTTCTGTGTTGAATAGGTGTTGTTCTGGTGTTAATGGTATGACTTCCAGGTGAGGAATGCAATCAAGGAGATTGTCTGCTGTTGTCTGCTGACCCTGGTTGGTCTTCCCTTTGCATTTGCTGAGTGCAGATTTTCTTATTTTGTAGGACTGGTAGCCATATCTTGTTTACTTTAAGAGTTTCTTCTTTCCTGTTGAAGTTGTCTAAGTGTTTATGGATTTCGATGGCTTCCCTGTGCATTCTGACCTGATAGTTGTTGGCATGGTCCAGAATTTCAGTGTTTTCAAACAGCATTTTATGCCCAGGATTGTTTATAATGTGTTCTGCTACTGCTGATTTTTCTGGCTGGCCCAGTCTGCAATGTCTCTCATGTTCCTCTCAAGGAAGATGCTAGCCACAGATGCTGGCAAAACGTCAGAAAGAAACTCTTTCAGAACATGGCCACACAGCCCGAAAAAACCCACAAAAAAACTGTGCTATGAGTATTTACAGTTGAGCTTAGAGATGTAAGTATGCACTTATTTCATTTTGTATGTGAGAATTTTTTTAGGGGTGGTCTCCCACTAAGCAAGATTACAAGAGATATTTTTGTAGATCTTTTTCTGGTAATTTTTCACATTCCAGGAACATTTGTTTTAAAAAAATGAAAAAGTGTATCTTTTTTTTTCTGAAGGAAATATAGTGTACCAATACTAAAAAGTTGTGTTTACACTTGAAATCATTGCACACAGAAGTATTGGATACCTCTTTCTGCAACATTTCCCAAAGCATACAAGCTAACATAACCTCCATTTATGCTTGTACAGGATTCTGGACAGATGCTACAACCAGAGGATGTGCCAGTACTAAATATGACCCTTGGGACCAGAAATGTGCTCTCCTAGACTAGAAAATAACAGAAGGGAAGATGAACTATCAAGGAATCAAAACAGAGGAGGTCAATTAACTTACTTATTGACATCTATTAATCTATTCAACATTCTGAAAGATTCACAGTTATATATACACTCAGGTTTCATTCGTGAACAAACCTACCTGGCAGAAAGATTTACTGAAATTTATGAGGACACAGACAATGCAAATCTTTCCCTTCTCACTTTTATTTGCAGTGTAGTATTATTTAGTGGCACTCTCTACTCAGTTCAGTGTGCTCTGAGGGAAAAAGTGGGGAAATAAGCTTGATAAACTGGTATGTTTTCAAAATTAGGAAATGAGCTATCACCCTATGGAATAATGGATGCATGGGAAATCACCCTTATGCTTAGCCATTAGATGTATCAATTTTCTTCATTATTGCTGTGTGATGTTTTTTAACAAAACAGCAAACTGTAACAAACTGGTTTCAGTTCATGGCCAGAAGCATATTAGGATGAAAGGGGTGGGGTAGATGAAAAGATATATCTAGAATAAATTTATTATATATTCATTTCTGTCATTTTCAGGAAAAATGCATTCATTTTCACCTTTTCCTAGACCATGGATTAGAACAAATGATTTATGTACAACATTACTGTGTGACTTTTATGGGTGATGTTATCTCATGCATTTGAGCTCAAAGCCATTCTGCTGCCTTTTTCCTAGCATGTTGTACAATGGCAAATTTTTAACTATAAGGAACAAAGTTGATGTGGAGTTATTGGGTTGCTGCTCTCTGCTGGATCTATAGTATTTGTTGATATATCTGTTTTCTTTAATATCAGCAACCCTTCACATTACATATTGGGACAGTTTCTGCTGACAAGACAGTCTTCTTAATCTGCATGCACAGTTACCTATTTGTATCCTCAGAGATTTCTGTTTTCAATAGGATAGAGCAGAAAAGCCAATATTTGGATGTGGGACTTATATCTCTGTAAGAGTATTTCATACTCTTTACAAAAGTGCCAAAATTTGTCCACTTTGCAATACTATATCCTTCTTCATCTCAGGGCCAAATATACACATTAAATTGAATTAGTGATCTCTAAGGTACTCACTCAAAAATCCACCCCAAATTTGGAGGACTCCTCTTTCAACTTTCTATTTTCAATGAAATTTGAACAGCAAATATATTCCCCCTTATATCTGAATCCATACTTAGAGTTCTTATGTTTTAAGGAAACAAATATGTGTGTTCAGCATTTGCATAACACAGACTTTAAATTAACACAGGTACTCTCATCCTTCCTTATTTTGTCTTCCCTGACAAGGGATGTAATTCTTCTATTATTGAAGGAAAGAAAGAGTAATTTCAGTAAATTTCTTTCAACCGCAGTTTTGTTTCCTATGGGGAAAATAAACTGTTTTCTATACAAAACAACCGTGTGCAAATTTTGTGCACACAAAGTCCTCAAAGTCCTTTTTGCACAGAAAAAGCATTCTCTCCTTCTTCGGCTTTCTGTGCAAAAAAAAAAAAAAAGTTTTCTGTGAAATAATGCAAATTTAGTGCAGAACTGCACAATACAAGATATCCCTCAGCAGCATTTCCTGATGCTCAAGAAATTTGTTTTTAAATCATTTTTTTAAAAAAAAATCAAATATTATTTCTATCCATATTTCTGCTTTCACCACAACAAGGACTTTGGAAAGCAGAAGACAGTGGCTAATGTAGAATGATGCTCCTTTAGGTTTTTTACTATTATAGGAACTCTAATTCAAAGTATGAGGGAAGGTCACCCAGAGATTTGGAGAAACATATAGTGCTGTATGTAACTTAATTTAAAACAAAAATATATAGAAGAAGGAGTATTGTCCATTAAATAATGTATACATGATAAAGGTAAAGTAAAGGTATTCTCCATTGACAAGATTGTCAAGTCGTGTCCGACTGTAGGGGGCCGTGCTCCTCTCTGTTACTAAGCTGAAGAGACTGCTCTCTGATCATGTGGCCAGCATGATTGCACAGAATGCTGTTTACCTTCCCACCAAAGTGGTACCTATTTATCTACTTGCATTTAAATGCTTTTGAACTGCTAGTTTTGGCAGAAGCTGGAATTAGTGAGAGGAGCTCACCCTGTCATGCAGAATGATATACATGATATACAGAGAGAAATACAAGGATAAAGGTAGAACATGAACATAAATAATAAAACAAATTAAAATTAGTGGGATTCACATATACAGTAGGTCAGGTTGGCCTGAACATCTTCCCCCATTTGAATTTTTGAAGTAACCACTCATTTAATATGTAGATTGCTACTCTCAGACTTATCTTCCATCTACTTCACTAAAGTCAGTATTGTTGTTTTCTGTTTATTAGAGAGAGAGAGAGAGAGAGAGAGAGACTGTGGTGTTTCTCCACAATAGCTCCCATCATTCTTGAAAACATGGAAACCACTATTAGAGCTTTCTTTAACCAAGTGGGTAAAAAACCAAGGACTTTTTCACCTGTGCTATCCCTGTGTATACTTTCTGAAATAATGAACATTTCCCCCTTTTAAAAAATCTAACTGTAATCTGCCAGAGCAATTATTCCTATTTGATAGTGTCCATCTTCCAGTGTAGTTTCTCTTGCACCATAGACATAATACTCACTGCTGACATAAATACCTAATATGTTTACAAGAAGAAACTAAGACAGCTGCAAAAACAAATAGCTATGGATGTGACAAACAGAATTCACAAATGAGAAAAGGAATGTCTCTGACAGAACCATAGGCATGGTTCTGTCATTATGATATGAGGATATGATGATATAATGCTATGTTGATATGAGGGTAGGCTAATGTGAGGATGTAATGGTTTGACAATATGCTGGGTAATGGAGAGGACAATAATCGTGTGGGAAGCTTTGGAACCATTGAGAGGGGCAAATGGCCAGGTGCTAGGAAGGAGGGTGGCTTTATGGCCCTATTTGTCCCACTAAGAAACTGAGCTGTTAACTTGGATTGCTCTCCTTCCTTAGGTGCGATTTGAAAGATAATCCAAGGAGGAAAAGAGGCTACTTATAAGACCACTTTTATCTAGATCAAAGGAGGGAATTGTGGCTGGGGAGGGGGCCCTGGAGGATGGGAATTCTTATGTTATGGTCTGAGGGGTAGAATCTTTAGATCTGACACAAAACGTCTGAGGTGAACATCTGTCTTAATATCCAAAATAAACTGATAGTAAATTCTACACTGCAATGCTATCTTGGTTATTGAGAGCTGGGGCCGCCGATCATGACAATCTCATTAGATGAAACAAATCCAGGGGTAACCATGTTGGCCATAAACAAAGTACAACATGCACAAAATACATGCACACTTTTGAAGCTCCACCGACTGCATTGCACTGCAGAAATATCCCAGTATTTGCAACGCCCATGTGGACATCACATTTTTGGGAGAGACACAATTTATATTTTTCCCTTTCCATAGTGGTTAACATGATGATTGTGAAGTGACTTTGTATTTTGAGTTTGGGTTTTACTGTTAGAATTGGAATAATAAATTTAAATTTTTTAAAAAAGAAATAATCCAGTCTGACAGCACTTTAACTGGCATGGCTCAATGCTGTAGGGTTTTGGGAACTGTAATTTTGTGTAGTTAACCTTTTTATTAGAGAGATCTTGTGCCATTACAAACTATAAACTCCAGAATTCCATAGCATTGAGCCTTAATAGTTGAAGTGGTGTCAAACTGGTTCTTTATGTGGTGTGGATGCAGGCTTCAACAGGCAATAATAATACAGGAGAAATTAAAATATGATGTTAAGAGTCTCAGGCCTACAATTTGTTAAGTTGTTGTTGTTCTCAGATAAGATGATATGGAGGGATTTCTCAGTTAAGATGGTCTGGAGGTAGGCAACTCCTTCTGACCATGTGGGTTCTGTGAGACAAAGAGATATAAAGTCCAGGAAAGAAAATTTAAAAATTTTTAGCAACACAAAAAGATACTTCCTTTGAGATTCACGTTGCTTCTGTCCTTTGGGAGGTTACCAGTGCTTTGTTAGGCAGAAATTTATCTGAATTTATCAAGAACACTCCATGCTGTTGCATTAGGAAAACTTTTAGGTGCTGTTTAGGTAAAACGCATCAAATGCAGTCCACCTTAAAAAAAAAGTTTTATCTTTGTTGGAGGTAGAAACCTCAAAAAGTAAAGCCCCAGTTCCCTAACAGAGCGTCACTTTCAACTACCCATGAAACCTGTTCTTAATATCTTTCTGTCATTTCTGTTGCACTTTTGAATGCTGGCCATTTGTGGAATTATACAGTCTGCTCTTCCTACATGTGGGAGATCCATTCTGGACCCCCCCCCCCAAATAAAACAAAAAACACAGGACCTCAAGTGCTGTTTGTTTAAATGGGCATGTACTTGCATGTGCAGCACAACAGCCACATGCCCCATTCATTTTACTGGGGCTTGCCATCTCCATGACCTTGAGTCCATGGATGGCAAGCCTGCATATGGCACAGGCACGCTGTACTATATTTTGGAATATCTACAGTTGCTACCAGCCTTGCTTTAGTCTATTGACTAGAAAAAATTGGTATGGTTCATGGCCTGAGGAGTCCAGCTTCCACATCCTTGGGTGATGAGATCTGTTCTGGAAAACAAGTTCTTCTTCTCCTTCCACAAATCATAGAACAATGGAAGAGATCATAAGAGTTGGAAGATATCACAAGGGCCATCCAGTCCAACCCCTGCCATGCAGGAACTCACAATCAAAGCACCACTGACAGATGACCATCTAGCCTCTGTTTAAAGACCTCCAAAGGAGGAGACTCCACCACACTCCGAGGGTGTGTGTTCCACCATCAAACAGTTCTTACAGTCAGGATGTTCCTCCAAATGTTTAGGTGGAATCTCTTTTCCTGTAGCTTGCATCCATAGTTCCAGGTCCTATTCTCTGGAGCAATAGAAAACAAGCTTGCTCCATCCTCAGCATGACACTCCCTCAAATATTTAATCAGAGCTATTGTAACATCTCTTAATCTTCTCTTCTCCAGGCTAAATATACCCAGTTCCCTAAGTCATAGGGCATGGTTTCACTACATCCTTCACCATTTTGGTCACCCTCATCTGGACACACTCCAGATTGTCAACATCCCTTTTGTATTGTGGTGCCCAGAACTGGATGCAGTATTCCAGGTAAGGCCTGACCAAAGCAGAATAGAATGGCACTATTACTTCCCTTGATATAGAATCGTTGAATCATAGAATTGGAAGAGACTACAAGGGCCATCCAGTCCAACCCTTTGCCATGCAGGAACTTATAATAAAGCACCTCCAACAGATGGCCATCCAGCCTCTGTCTAAAGACCTCCAAAGGAGGAGACCACCACACTCTGAGGGAGTGTTTTCCACTGTCAAACAGTTCTTAGTGTCAGGAGGTTCCTCCTAATGTTTAGGTAGAATCTCTTTTCCTGTAGCTTGCATCCATAATTCTGGGTTCTATTCTCTGGAGCAGCAGAAAACAAGCTTGCTCCATTTTCAATATGACACCCCCTCAAATACTTAAACAGGGCTATCCTATCACCTCTTAACTTTCTCTTCTCCAGCCTAAACATAACCAGCTCCCTAAGTCGCTCCTCATCGTTTACAGACTCTTCATCATTTTAGTTGCCCTCCTCTTGATGCGCTCCCGTTTGTCAACATCCTTTTTGAATTGTGGTGTCCAGAACTGGATACAGTATTCCAGGTGAGACCTGACCAAAGCAGAATAGAGTGACACTATTACTTCCCTTAATCTAGATGCTATACATCTACTAATGCATCCTAGAATTGCATTGGCCTTTCACCTGTCTGTTGTTGGGTGTCTCTCAATAATAAGGCCAAACTAGCCATGGTGGTAGGCTATCACTCCTATTTCTTGGGAGTGAAAGTGTAAGTCTATTGACTTACTTCATCTTGTCACTCTTTCCTAGTTGCTGTATTCCCTCACCCCTTTTATACCCAAACATGAGATGACATGACTCATTCAAAAAGAGAACTATACTAAGAAAGGCAGAGGACAGTGGAAAGAGGGGGAGACATATACCAGATGGACAGACTCAATTAGGGAGACCATGGGCATGAATCTACAAGATTTAAGCAGAGCAATGGAGAAAAGGGGGGCTTGGAGATGTCTTCTCCATAGAGTCACCATGTGTTGGGAATGACTTGAGGGCAGTTAAGGACAAAATGTGGCAGAACAGTTATGTCCATATTGATCCTTTCAACACAATGCCTTACTGCCCATTTCCTACACAGGCTGGTGGAATAGAAAGGAGACCGCAGCACTGATGACCCTTCACAGGAGAATATGAGTAATTCAAATAAGTTAATAATATGTTGGAGTCACCTAAATTAGTTTGGAATATTCCAGCCTCCAAGTCTCCAATATTTTCTTCTCACATGTAAAGTGACCCTATTAAAACCTGTCCATAGAAGTTCCTAAAACCTAAGGGAGCATGGAGCAATAATCTCAACATTATTTTTTTCCTATATTCATAAAAGCAATAAGTTATACTTTATATATGAAAGAAGAAGTGCCTTCAGTGTGACTGGTTTTAGATATTGTCGCCTAAACTGAATTATTCAGGAGACAAGAATATAAATCATAGAAGAATGTAGGCTGATGAAACCTACCAATCATTTCTTTCACTGCTCTCAGTTTGCAGCTTGAAATGTTATTTTTTCCTCCTCCCCTTTTTTTGCCATTTAAAGGAACTGACTTTATATTATGCACACTAATGAAAAGAAAGCAGGGACTAATAATAAAAATTAAATATTGAAAATGGTCAGAAAATTTCCAAATGGCATTACTTCCCCCACTCACAGAATCCAGAATCTAGACCAGACAGTGGTGGAAAGTGGGGGGTGGGATGTAATCTTCTATGCTATAAGTAAGTAAAATAAATTCCTCTTAAAATAACCAGGAGCATATTCTGATTTACTTGGTTTGACTTCTTTGTGTGTATTCAATGAAGCAAAGGCAGATGAATTCTGCAAGCTAATAAAGAGAGAAACTCCTCAGTGATTCAGGAAAATGAAAGACATATCTACTGAAACTGTACTTTCTTCTTAATTATTCCTTTAATACCCCCTGCCCAGCTTTTTAAATAAGTTTCTACTAAGATGGAGCAGAATCATAAATGGGTAGGGTTTGAATATCAGACTCCTGGTGACATCTCTCTCTACAATCCCAGTTCACATTGAACCTAAAGTTAATCCTAACTATATCCTTTTTTGGAAATTTAAATGTTAGTGTAACCAGAACAGATCTGTGATCTGTTTTTAATTGTATTTTAACCTCTTTTCAATTTTTCCTGCTGTTTCTTTTTATTTGAATTTGATTGTTGTTAATTCCTCAAGTTTTGATTTTGTTTTGTTTTACACGAAGGCAAAACATTAATTTAATACATATTAAAGCTGTGCCCCAAATTGGGAAGGGGTGGGAGAAATATCCCAAAATTATGTGTCTCTGGCTAATTTATCTCACCTTGAAGATAAGGCAGTCACCAAGTTATTTTTTTCTCATATATAAACTCTCCCTGGTCCGCTGGATGCAATGAACAGCCAACTTTTTTTTTCTTTGTGTAAAATATCCCCCAACCATTTTTTATTCTATTATGGGAAGGCCACTACCTCTAACCCAATTATAACAAATATCTTCTAAACACTGAAAATACCCTGTAGTCACAGGGAAGAAAAAACTGGCCTCTAAAAAGGATTTTCCCTCCCCCATTTTCCTTAATATTCCAGAATTGACATATGAGACTATGGCACGCCAGTGGAATCTGGCGTTATCCCTTGTATATAGAGAATATAGAGATCCTGGGCATCAACCACTGTGTGGGAGGTTGACTCAGCATTTCCTCTAAATGGAAAAGTGGATTAAGTTGATTGCTAATTAGCTTTTCTAAAGAAAGTGTTGTTCCTGCTTCCACTCTCTCATCTGTTCTTCCAATCCAGTTTTACCTCCAGTATGCCAGTGCTTCAACCCAATATTGGATAGCCAATCCACCTCTCAGCTTTTTAGGTGGTCTCTGCCTATTGAGGTTCATCCAATGTCTCCCTGCTTGGAGTCCAGATGAAGCACGGTACCCCAAACAAACTAGACCAGAGATTGGACTGAATTTAAATTCATTGTGCCAGTCAACAGATCTCTCAGCAGAAGTGTACAGATAAAAGAAAGAAAGAACAATTCACTTGCAAGAGTCAAAACCATAAATGCAGAGTATAAATGTGTGTTAAAGCAATACAACTCAAATTATTATAATTAAATGCATTTCCAATTAAATTCAATTTTGGACAACATTTTTGTTCCTCTTAGCAAAAATCTAGTTACAACTTCTGTAATAAATATGTTCGTGGAAGAAAGAAAAGAAAAGCCATTATAGTTGGGTGATCTTCCTGGAAACTTGCATAAATAGGACAAAAGACAGGACATATGACAAGAAGTCTCATTTTGTGATTAATATAAATTGTGCTAATCTATATTTTAGGCCCCTGGTGGTGCCGTGGTTAAATGCCTGTACTGCAACCATTCACTCACAAATCACAAGGTTGTGAATTCAATACAAGCCAGGGACTCAGGGTCAACTGAGCCTGGCATCCTTCCAAGGTCACTAAAATGAGCAGCTAGGTTGTTGGGGGCAATTAGCTTATACCAGGGGTAGGCAACCTTTCCCCTTTAAGGGCCGAGGGACTTCAGCTCCCAGAATCCCAGGAGCTATTGGCCAACATGGGACTATTGGCCAACATGGCTGAGACTTCTGGGAGCTGAAGTCCCTCGGCCCTTAAAGGGGAAAGGTTGCCTACCCCTGGCTTACACACTGTAAACTGCTTAGGGAGTGCTTAAGTGCACTAAGGGCCTAAGCAGACGGCGCAAAGCGCCATCTTCAAAGCCAGGAAGGGGAGGGGCAGCCTCACACTGGGCACCCCAACCCCTTCCCGAAAACGTCATCAGAGTGGCCAGCCCTCTGCACGGCCGGCGCTCCGACGACATACTTCCGCTGCAGCGTCCGCACATGCTGCAGCGGAAGAGGCGCCGAAGGTGCGCCGGACACCTTTTGTGGTGCACCTTCGGTGTCTTGCGGAAGAAGCGCTATTTTAGCGCTCCTTCCTGGGCCTGGGATGCTGCGCCGTGGGGCTGAGGTGTGCGGATACCTTGGCCCTGATCCGCAGCTTCCTGGGGTGGCCCCGTGCCACCCATCTGCTTCCCCCCTAAATGGCATAGAAATGTACTTGCTGTTGCTATATATTTTAATGCATTGGATAAAATAAGATCTTCACTTACTGAAACCAAATGGGGAAAAGTTGTGATGGCAATGAACCTAGAATAAAATTTTTATCTTTAAATTTACATATGAATATAACTTTTAAGTGGCTTATTATGGGATGGAGGAAGTGTCAGAGACATCTGGAGGCAAATACTCCCCCAACAGCCAAACAACTCAAAATTGCTGACTTCTACAATATTCAAGTCCCTACTGTGAACCACTTTTCAGCTTTAGTTGGAAATGAAAATGAAAGTGAGGAACACAAGGAAGATAAGGCAGCCAAACGACCTTGTGAAAACATAAATCATACAGAGGATCCAAACAGCATTAGTAAGGAAAAGCGCAAAGATGTGAGAACTATTGAGCTGCTGGATCAGACTGTTTTAATACATTACAACTCATTGCTATAACAGTTGAGCGAAGGAACTAAGGACACTTAATTGCAAAATAGATTCTATTACTAAAGAACAGGAAGAGAAAGGCTTTCAAAGCAGACTAATGTGAAACAGCCTTGGATAAAGCTCCTTTTAAGGAGTCTACTTTGTTATTCCATGGAATATGAAAGTCTGCAAAAAAATCTGTTTGGCAGACACCATACAGCCCGCTAAGAGGCATTTGCAATTTTTGCTAAATATATAAGCGAACTAGTTAGATCTTCATACAGTGGAAATGCTGACTTCTGGATGTGGCCAAACAAGAGTTATATTAAGTTTTTAATCAGACTGCATACCCTTAATGCTTCTGCGCTTGAGAGCCAAACTAGCAACAAAAGGCATTTTTCCAAACACTATGTTTTACAACGATGCTCTACTGTTTCTAGTTTCAAGAGTAAAAGCAAGCAGCTGAGCACAGGAAGTTTAAAGGGGCATGACATAGAAACAGAAAATCTGATTTTGGAATAGAATCATAAGGACAACCCTTCAGCCCTCCCTGTGCAAGAGCAATGGGAAACTTCTAAAAGAATGGAACTGTTGCTGAATTGTAATTTGTCTTCAAGTAAAAGAGGTCAGTCTGAGATCCCACAACCTACACAGGGCTTAAATGATTCTTTGGATAAAGATGTTCGACCCAACCCAGTCCTATTGTCACCTAAAGGGACTATGCCCATGGAAAGATCCCCTCAGATACCATGCCAAACGCTGAGCGTCAAGTTACCTTGTGAATAAAGCTGGACCTTATGAATTACACAGTGATGAGGTTGGGAAAACATGGGCCCAGGAGCTTGCTGATTTAGCTCAAAGCACAGACCCAACTCCTGTGAAGGTACAGAATAGTTGTGGCCCTATTCTGGGTAGAACAGAGTCCAGACAAAATAGTAGTCTGGGAAATAATGAGCCAGAGAGTAACATTTGACTCTTAACCTGGAATATTGCAGGATGGAGAAACGAAGTTGCCAGTGGGGGTATGATTGATTTTTTGACAAAATTTCATATAACATCCCTCCAAGAAACATGGCTCACCATGGGAGATGAGGAGGCAAATTTATCCAGGTTCTAAATCCTGGTCTAGAGCAGCAAGAAAAGATAAAAAGACGAGGGCCTCAGGGAGCTTAAGTATACCTGAAATGAAACATTGGGTTGGTAGAGTGAGGAGTTAGCCCCAGATTGCAGATTAGTGATAAAATTCCAATTTAAATCCACATATATAATATGCATGAATGTATACCTGTCCCCAATTACTTCACTTTTTTTTTTTACTAGCAGCATGTGAGCTGGACTGGAAAATTGAATATTAGAATTAAATTTAAAATATCCCAGGGCTATCAAAATCTTACTGGGAGATTTTAATGCCAGAGTGGGGTCTTCTTTTCAGCAATTTGTACAAAGGAGTGATATTCCAGCACATTACCTCCAAAATGAGACATCATAGTATTCTTGAGACCTGATAAGGAACCAAGTGGGTTCTTGGTTTCTTTCCTTAGTGTACAACTGCAACCTCCAGATATTGGGTGGCAGAGCTGATAGCTTTGTTTATCCATTCACGTTCCACTCTACTGGCAATGTTTTGGACTATATTTGTGTTTCATCTGAAAATACTGGTTTATTCTCAGACATTAGAGCCTATGAGAAGGAGGATAGTGACCATCAACCTGTTACCATTACTTTCTAAGGCTACTCAGACCTTAGATCTAGTAGTCCAGGAGTAGAAAATCTGCTGTCCAATCTGGAATTTGGTCAGGACAGGAAGCTCAAATAGAGCAAGGTTGATACCAAGTTACTTTCCAAATTCCTGACCTCTGAGCAGATCATGTCAGAATATAGATCAATAATGTTAGGTAGTGTAGACAGGGATGAATCCCTCCTTGGCTTCACTAACCTTTGTTTCCTATTAAGAAAGTTTTTAATTGATGAGTCCCCATACAGCAACTCTCATATTACAAGATCTACCTGGTTTGATTATAATTGCGTTAGGGCCAGGAAACGCCTAAGATCTGTCATGCGTCAGACTCAATATCACTCTTCTATAGTTAATCACTCAAGGATGATAACTCTTAGACTCAATTATAAGATGTGCTCCATATCAAGAAAGCATAACAAGAGGAGGAGAATGCTGGGCAGAAAAAACAACTTAAGATTTTTTTGGGGTCTGTCTCAAGTAACTGACTGTCCCAAGAATGGTCTACAGAAAAGGAACAGTACTACATAGTAAGGGGGGGGGGAGAGAGAGAGAGAGGTAGACAGACGCAGACAGAGTCAGAGACAGATGGAGAGAGGGTGACTTGCTCTTTCTCCAGATGCTACCTGGCATTATCCTTCTCCTCATTCTGGGAACCACCATTCTTTTGGGTGCTTCTTTGCACCTAAAGAACAATGCTAACCTCCAGCAAGGTGATTGTATCAGACACTGTGGTGTTAGAAGCTACAGCTGGAAAGCAGCAGGAAATGAAAGATCTTCAGATCACAGAAGTGCAGGTAGCTATTACTTGGAGGGGCTTGCCTGTTATTGAGGGCCCATTTCCATTCATACTGATGTCACGGTGGGGATTGTTTCTGTCTGCCTATTGCCAAAGGCAGAGAACACATGATCAATTTTATTGATATTAAAATGAACGTTATCTCTCTATAATAGTAAAATTTATATACAAGACAATTTATATTCCTCCTTATAAACTTCCTAATATTTTACGATGGTAGTAATTCTTCTCTCAAATATAATAGTGTTCTATTTTACAGTAATATGCCAATAGTCAAGAATTACACTCCAGAAATAAGCGATCTAATTGAGTATATTGTTATGGACAAATTTATCTGCCACCAGTAAAATGAGAAACTGCTACTATAAAGAAGGGAAAGTTGGCAATGCAATTACCACAGGAAGCGAAAGAAGAAATTTTCTGGACTCTGAATGCTGAGGTCACTGTAAGGAGAGGGAATAGCAGCAATACAATTTAGGACATTTCTACACACAAACTCATCCTGTGAATTATTCAGCAGTATAGCGTCAAATTGTGACAACAGGAAAAGTTGATTGGACAATAGTAGTAACAAGATAGGAACTTGTAAGGAATGTTTATTTTTATGTGTTGTACATGTACTATGGGGAAATCCATCCCACCCATACGGTCAAAGACTGCTCAGTTCTGAGATCAGATCAGTGCTGAAACATATTGTTTTGATAATCTGCTTAATCTTTACAACACTACTATAAACTAGACAAATACTTTTATCTCTATACTGTGGGCCCTGACAGAGAAGAAGCTGAGTAAAGATGGCATGCCTAGGGTAAGATGAATCTGTCAGTTTCATTTTTGTCAGTTTCATTTTAGTCAGTTTCTTGGTAAAAACAATAGTAGAGGGTGAAACTGGCAGAGGGTGTCCCAGAGAAAGCAGCAGTGGTCTCATAGCTAATGTTTGTTAGTATTGTGCAGAGGGAAGCATGGTGAACCCCCTTTTGAAGATCTTTTACCATCGAAGCCTAATGAGCTACTGGGGTAGAATAGAGGAGAAATACGAATAGCATTGGGTTTAACAATACAACTGGACTGAAGCCAAAAATATATTCAGATGATGGCATACTCATAGGTGAAAGGAGATTCCAAAGATACACAATACATAAGAACATGAAATGTGAGAAGCATGAATAATGTGAAGTTAGACATAGTAAAACAAGAAATGGAATGTATAAACATTGCAGTACTTTGGGTGAGCGAGCTAAAATAGACAGGAATGGGACATTTTGAGTCAGATAAGTACACATTGTTTAATCAAGAAATGAAAGGATTGGAAGAAGTGTAGTGGCATTTGTAGTGAGGAAAGATGTAGTAAAAGCAGACCAGGGATGTAATATAAAGTGTGATAGAATCATGTTGTATAGCCTTGGAATCACTGGGCCTAGTGGTACATTGCCTCATGTGTTTTGCTGTGAGAATAGTCAAAGAAAGTTCTCTTTGTCTGTGATGGAATGGGGGCCAGGGAAGAGGGAGGATATTCCACAGCAAAAAAGAGATAAGCAGCTCCTTGTTTCTACCAGCATGTGGGATGTGGTAAACAACTTGCTGAGTTGGAATGGGCCCCTCTTATCCCTCCCATTGGTGCAGCCTCAGTGAGACACGTGATGGTGTAGTATATGATAAGTTAATAACAATATATACGATGCTTGCAAACAAAGGATCATTGTCTTGCAGACAACCATGTAGCCCTGTGTGGCCACAGTGTATGTGTGAGTGCTTTGCTGTGTGTCTGGCCTCACAGGGAAGCTTGCAACCTTGCTTGGGCAATGAGTGTGTGTGTCTGTGTGTCTATGGGGGGGGATGTCTCTGACTATAGAGATAGGCAGAGATGCCATGTATCTGTTTTTCCTCATTATGACAGGTTAAGCTAGAGTGAGTAAGAGTGTGTTTTGCTTTGTTTTCTTTTTTCCTTTTTCTTTATACTTATTTGTGGGGAACTGGATGGTGGAACTGTGCTTTTATTGCCTTTCTTCCTTTCTACTTCATTTTCCTAAATAAACAACTCTTTTGAGACCAGGACTGACTGATTATTACATCAGCTTCAAATACAAAGGGCCAATGTAGATTGGCCATTTGGGGTGGCAGAGAGCTGCCCTGGGAAGCGGCAGATTGGGGCCACAGCAACCCCATGCCATGGCCCCAATCCTCCCTTTCACCACCTCGAAAAGAGTGGCAAAATGCCACTCCTTTTAAGGGCGGCAAAAGACCGCCCTAAGAGCCAGTACCATGGCTCGTCAGTACCTTTTCGGTGTAGTGTGTTTAAATGCTGCACCGGAAGGGCACCCTGATGCCACGTGGCATGCATAGGGCCATACAGATCAGGACAGCATCAAAGTGGGGTTGGGGCGGCCAGCGTGCGGCTGTCCCACCCCAACTCTATCCCCAGGCTGACCCTTTGGGCCGGTCTGCAACGGCCCAAACCCACATAAGCATGACAGCTGGATAGGCTGTGAGAGTGCTCCCTTTGAGCTAGAAGGGTGTGATATCTCACATCTAAGGTTGGGAGTGCAGAGTCTATCACCCAAAGGGGTTGCTGGGCTGCCTCTGTCTACCAGACCTGGCCTGTGAGTAATTACACATGTTAATAGGAGTTCAGGGAAAACCCATCAGTATAACTATATTCTAAGAAACAGAAATTGAAATATTCTCTATTACAGGTTAAAAGAACTGGAGGAAATTCATCACACACCAACACACGAAACAGGACTTCTTGTTAGTCAGAAACAAATGAAATGCAAAAATACTACATGGATCAGAATCAAAGCTTGTAAGAAATTTTGGCCTAGGATTGAGAAAGACACACACACCCAACTCATAGGGAGGGGCCTCTTGTTGCACCAGCCATTTTGGGAGGCTGGTGCCATGACTGGTGGAGGCCAAAGTAAATCCCACTTGTCCTGTAGCTCCCAGACAATCAGGGAATCTCATGAGATCCTCCAGCAATCCCCATGATCTCACCAGATTGTGTAATATCATGAGATTTGAAGTGAGATTTGGGACCTATATAAGGCCCTACACAATATGGCTGTGGCCATTGCAAGCTGCCTAGCCAAGAGAGGAGGACCTGTAGAATAAGCTCTCATTTGGGTTGACTGCCACTGTTCCTTTTGTCTCAGTGACGTTGAGCCTCCAAGGCAAGGTGGAGGGTGGGGGGTGTAAGGCCTGATCCAGGGGGGTGATCTTGGGGGCTAGAAGCCAGTGGACTCAATCTAGAGGCAGGGGAGGGACCTCTTTTTAGTGAAGGGGGTGTGGGGGTGAGCTGGGGGAGGCAGCTGCCAATGGCGAGGGGGTGGATGGAAGCGGGAGGGCTCATCTGGAGGGCTGTGGGTACCCATCCATGCCCAGGCTGGCCAAGCCTGGCATGCCTTCTTTGTGGCTGCTGGGGTGGAGCAGGGGGTGCATTGTGCTGGGGTGGTGTGGATGGCAACAAGGCAGGGTCTCAAAGAGGCCTCCATGTGGCTTGGGAAAGTGGGGGCACTTCAGGTGTTCCCCCCTTTTTATTCTGAGCCTGGGGTGAATGGGCAGGCTGTAAGGATGGGCTCTACTGAGGTCTTGAGGCAGCTGGGGAGGATGGGGGGGTGTTATGGCACCCCCACCCCACATCCTTGCCGAAGTAGACAGGCTGGGTGCCATACGAAGCCTTCCGGAGGCCTGGTTGGACATACTGGTCTGTGGGGCTGTGCGGTGGAGGTATTCAGGCTTCCCCTGGCTGAGCACTGGGTATTAGGGTCTGCAGTGGGGGGTGGATGGGGGGGTTTCTGGGGTTTAGATGCTCAGGGTGGCTTCCCCTGCCAGCTGTTACCACCAATAGGACCATTGTGGTTATTTTGGGCCATTGCAGACTGGCCCAAAGGGCCGGCCTGGGAGTAGAGTTGGAGTGGGGCAGTCACACGTTGGTGGCCCCAACCTCACCCTGACACTGTCCTGATGCTGCGTGGGTGTACGCATGGTGAGCGGCATCAGGACACCCTTCCAGCACAGCATGCAGACACACTGCACTGAAAGAGTGTGGAAGAGCTGTGGTGCCGGCTCTTAGGATGGCCTTTTGCTGCTCCTAAAAGGAGCTGCATTTTGCTGCTCTTTTAGGGGTGGCAAAAGGGAAGGATCGGGGCCATGGCGTTGGGTTGCTGCAGCCCCAATCCATTGCTCCCTGGGGCTGCTCTCTGCTGCCCAAAACAGGCCATCTGCACCAGCCCTTTTGTTGTTGTTGTAGTTGTTATCATTAATACTACTACTACTACTACTACTATTACTACTATTATTGTTTAATATTGTGTGTGTGTGTGTGTGTGTGTGTGCATATAGATAGATAGACTATATTAGTTTCAATTGTGGCTCGTAGACCTATTGCCACTCCACATCTAACAATTGCAATCATACAAATTTATCACTTTCACTTCAAGATCCTTGGCAGGCCTCAAAGTAAGCCTAAACCCAAGGGGCATGCAGTGTCTGCTGGGTTGGCCAATGGGCAGTCAGCCCCTAAGTATCTGGCCACCACCAGAGTGAGATGTGAAGAGGATTTTACAGCCTGTTTCTCTCAGCTGGACCACATGGTTGCAGCCTGCATGCAACATGTGAAAAAATTGGGCAGGTTGTGTGTGCCCAGAGGGAGGCACAGATTGAGGGTGCAGGGGTAACGGTTCCTGGAACTGTGAACCCGGGATGTCAGAGTGGTACACAGGGAGTGGTCTTGTCTTCTGCACAAGTGGTGGAGGTACGCTGGACCATCCTCTGTTGACCCTTCAACACTGCCCCCAGTGGATATTGCCATGGCAGAGAGTGGTCAGACAACATTAGCTGACATTCTACAACTCATGAAGGGGGCTCTGGGTTCGACCCAGCAGGGAGCAGCAGCCCCTGCATTGGCACATCCTATGGTGGCTGACTTATAGAAGTTTATGCAACAGGTGGTGGCCTCAGGCCAGGCAAGTGGGCTGGATGTGGGGACCCGCTCAGTGCTGAGGGATAGACAGGGGGGGGGGCTCTTCTCACCTAACTGCAAGGGGACCAGGCCCCTGGCAGAGCGAACCAGCCAACGGGTCTAATTGCAACTTTGGAGATACCACCTCAATCAGCTAGCACAGGTACATCATCTATCCCCCCAGGTCTTGGCCAGTGGTTGTGTGGGCACCCAACAGCCAAGTGGGTGGGCTTGCAATCCAGGGGGAAAAAGTTGGCAATCAACCATCACCAGCATTGGGTCAGGCTGGGGGTGAGGGTGATTGAGAATGGGGGATCCAGGGTCGCAGTTTCTATTCCTGGGACATCTCAGTATGGTTGAGTACAGTCAAACAGTCATCTGCTGAAAAGGTAGGTACTGCACCCTAAGCATTGGAAGTGGCATCCACATTGCCACAAGGCATAGTCTGCTGACTGTAACTCCTATGGGAGCATGTCCACCATTTTGGGTGTGCATCTCCCATTCTCTACAAAGAAGCGTATATTGAAAGGTGAGTACACTGATTTCTTCTCTTTGAATTTCTGGGACTCCGAACCCAGGGTGATGGTAAAGGATGGAATTGTATTTAGTCTCCCTAAGGAGTTTGAGTCTCACAAGCGTTCTAAGCTCAAAATAAATTTTGTCTATTTGATTTATGGGCTATACCAGGGGTAGGCAACCTTTCCCCTTTAAGGGCTGAGGGACTTCAGCTCCCAGAAGCCTCAGCCATGTTGGCCAATAGTCCCATGTTGGCCAATAGCTCCTGGGATTCTGGGAGTTGAAGTCCCTCAGCCCTTAAAGGGGAAAGGTTGCCTACCCCTGGGCTATACGATTTACAGATGTACAATGAGGAAAAGCAACCTGAGAGGACCCCTGATTTTTCCAAATACCAAAAGATCATGATAAAGGTCTACACTAACTGTTACACCAATTCTTGGGGGGCAGCCTGGCTACAATACAATGAGCAGTTCCAGATGTGTGCCACCTCAGATCATTCTGTTTCGTGGCACCACATACAAGCCAAGCTATGGTCAAATGTGATGGTTGGCACCTCCCCTTCAAGCCAATGTGACAACGGCTTCATGCCAATGGTTACTCAGCTGAAAGGGCAGTATGCAAAGCAAGCCATGGGTGATAAGAGACTATCAGGTGTCTTCTGGGAGTATAATGCAGGTAAGTGCAGAAGACAGACTTGTAAGTTCGATCATCATTGCGGCACCTGTGGCAGGAGCCACCCCAGTTCCTCATGCTGTAAAGGAAAAGTGGGGTGGGGCTGGGGCTGGTGTCACCTCTGAGGGTGCATCCACCAGAAGCAAAGGCACCAGCACCCATTAGGGTGGCGATTTATCCCAAGCAGGGTTGTGTAGAATACTTACACCAAGGGGCAATGGGGTGCATCTCTCTGCTTCAGGCTGTGATTTATATCAGGACTCCATTATCCAACACCTTAATCAAGTCACTCAGGGGAGAGGAGGGGATGCAAAGCTAGGCTGCCATCCTCATGGATGGAAATAGCTCATTAATAAATTTATTGTGATTTATTATGGATGATTGATTTATGATGACACCTTGTGATTTATGGTCTTATTAACTGATATGATTGATTATAGGTGATGACCTATGAATAATGTATGACATGGTTTATGGTTTGTTTTGTGACTATTGACATATTATTGATTAATGGCATAATTTATGGTTAGATTTATGACATGATTTATGGTGTGATTTACAGTGATTTATGGTATATGTCAAACAGATAACAAGCAATATGATTGATTTATGGCTGTCAAACTGTGTATTATGACCTCTGTACAGATATACAATAAAGCTGTGGCCTTTTATTACCCACCAAAAATGAATGGGCTCTTTTGTGGTGGCACAAAGGAACTAGGAAACCAACTGACTGAAATTTGTGAGGTCAGCAATTTATTCAGTGCAAACAAATTCTTCAAACAACACAAGAAGTGACTGTATACATGACATCAACTGATGGCCAGTATAGAAATCAAGTAGACTGCATGACTGGAAGCAGAAGATGGGGAAGCTCCATTCTTTATGCAAAAAAGATGAGAACCAGATTGTGATACACACCATGAACTTCTAATATCAAAAGTATGAGCAAAGCTAAAGAACACTAAACCAAACAACATGCTAAAACACAACTTGAAGAATTTCTTAGAATTTAAAGATAACATGAAAAAATAAATTTGCACCATTGAGCCTAATGGAATGGGAGTCAGAAGAATTCTTGCTGGAAGCTAAGGACATTGTCAGGGTGGAATGCAAAAAGACACTATCTGTAACTGAAAATATGTGGTCTTGAAATCTCAGACATTTTTCTGAAATAGTGGTGAAGAAGTTGTGTATGACATTTCATGCACAACAATGTTTGCTGAACTATAACACAATCTTTTATAGAGGAATAGTTCCCTATGCAAAAAAAAAAAAAAAAGAGGGGGGAGTGGGAAAGCATATTCCAGGTCATATGGAACTATAGATAAACTGACAATGGTCCAAAACATACTGCAGAAATAATCCAGTTTGAGACTGCTTTAACTGCCCTGGCTCAGTACTAGGGGATCCTGAGGATTGTAGTTTATTGTGGCACCAGAGCTATAGGACAGAGAAGGCTAAATATCTCACAAAACTACAGTTCCCAGAATTCCCTAGCACTGAGCCAGAAAAGTTAAAGCAGTCTCAAACTGGATTATTTCTGCAGTGTGTTTTGAACAATAGTTGATTAAATAATTCTTTACTGGGAATTGTCACATACTTGCATTCTCATTGGGGGTATGAATCTGCATTGGGTTTTATAAAATAAGGAGCATTTGTATATTGAAGAGGTGTACATATAGTTTTATATATAAGGAAGTGTAGTAATAGTGATATATATCCATCAGTTGAGGAAAAAGTCAGTAGTGTATGCTTGTTTTTGTTTAGTAGTTTGGTAAAGTTTGTTTTTTGTTGTTTTAGATATATGTATACATTTGTTTGTGGTTGTGTTTAGATTTAATAACATGATTTTTAAATGGTACCAAGTTTCAGTTCCAGTAGAGAAAAATGGACCAGATCCTCCATTTTGGAACAGGAATATAACTGGAGAACCATTTGACGATCTGATTCAGAATGTATATATTACTTCTCCAAATAACGTATAACAGTTGCCAAATTCATTGTCTAATACCTCTTTCCATAAAGTAAATGGGCCTATCTATTAGTGAGCATGTCAATATAAAAACCTTATACTAAGGACATTGCTATTAAAGATGTATAAACTCCCTCTCCTGAGAACCCTTTGCCCACTTTATTGATGCGTGTGTGTTTGTGTAGATATTATTCGCCTCATGAAAATCTTCCCTGTAGAGTCACTTCAGTTTTTGCCTTCAGTAACATGTCAGTGGGAAATCTAATTGTTGTTCTTTTGTGATTAGTACAGTGCTGAAAAGAGTTTCCAATGGTTTTCATTTGTTTTAATTAAGTTCAATACAAGATAAATTTATTTCAGTAAAAAGTTAAAGGGTCAATTGTGTGGTGATTTTTAAGTTATTTGGAGGTGTTTGCTTAAATTCACCATATTGGAAAATGTGATAACTGCCTTTTTGCTTGAACTAGCAAACACATTGAATGGGTAGTTTCTGTCTTTCTGATTGATCATCCTTTTGTGTTGTGAATGCTACCTGTGATGCGTTTATTTTCACTGAATGAAAAAGCCAGTAGTTTTGTGCATAGGGGGAAAAGTTCATGCATTTAACATTTTGCACAGATTTTGAAAGCCACAATGAGTGCAAATGTACAAATGGTCTTATTCTGAGAGTACGATCTTTTACTGGATTGGAAAATCATTAAAGTGATGCCCTTCCAAGATGAGGTAGACATGGAAAGAATATTTGAAAATATTTGAAAAATACTTGGAAAATGTGCATCCTGAGTGTTGGGAAATCCTAAAGAGAAGAATTCTTGACAAATGAAAATCTTTGAAGACCAGGTCTTATTCTGTGAAAATTCAGGTTGTTTTGTTTTGTTTTGTTTTGTTTTGTTTTTACAGATTTTCCTGCATAGGGTGCATCATTATTTGTGCAAAAAAATAATTCTTCTGGGCAAATGCTGTTTCCTGAACAGAAAATACTGTTTTTTGCATAAAATATATTAATTTTCTGAAGAATAAATCCTGAACTGTATATAGTGTTTGAAAATTATGTAAATTTTGAAGACTTTCTTTCAGCAGAAAAACAGTCACTAAAACTGAAGCTTGCCATTAACACAGAACAATACCTATTCAACACAGAACAACACACAGTTCACCTGGGAACCACTCCTCCCTACCCAGGGTCTCACAGTATATATACACCCATGCTTTTCCATCTCAGTTTTCTCTGAAGATGCTAGCCACAGATGCTGGCGAAACGTCAGAAAGAAACTCTTCTAGAACATGGCCACACAGCCTGAAAAAAACCTCACAAAAAAAGTCACTAAAATTACTCATTGCATCTTTCAAGAATAACATTTCAAAAGAATTACATCCCTGTGCTGAAAACAATCTTGGCAGCAGTGAGACTTCATCACTCTGTCAACTCTCACATAGAGTGAAAATAGACCAATTCATATATTCTTTCATGTACCCATCCTCTAACAAATTGGTAGGTAACATTTAAGAAATTCTATCCAACCCCGGGTTCCAATCTTCTCAGGAGAAGGAGTGAGTGAAATAAATTCAGCTATTCAAATTCTTTTCTCAAATAATTTATTTTCATAGTCAAGGCCCATTTTCAAATGCTATACTGATATAGGGCCTCTGCAGATGGGTGGCACAGAGCCACCCTAGGAGGCGGTGGATTGGGGCCACAGCAACCCCATGCCGTGGCCCTGATTCTCCCTTTTGCCACCCTAAAAAGAGTGGCAAAATGCCACTCCTTTTAGGGGCAGCAAAAGGCCACCCTAAGAGATGGTGCTGCAGCTCTTCCTCACCCTTTTGGTGCAGTGTGTTTAAACACAGCGCTGGAAGGGTGTCCTGACACTGCGCCATGCATAATGGTGTGCAGCCTCAGGACAGCATTGGCATGGGGTGGGGGCAGTCACTGTGCGGCTGCCCCATCCCAATTCTACTCCCAGGCCAGCCCTGACTTAGGGAGATGGGAAGGAACTTTGCAGCACCTTTGACCTTAACTGTGTGGAACAAGTTTTAGCATGAACTTTTGTAGACTTGGCCTGCTTCCTCAGATGCAGGGGAATTGGTATGTTTAACTTGGAGAAGTGAAGACTGAGAGGTGGCATGATAGTCATATTTAAATATTGGAAGGAATGTCAGGTAGAATACGGAACAAGCTTGTTTTTTGCTGCAGCAAATATTAGGACATAAACCAATGGACTCAAATGGCAAAATAAATAAATAAATTCTACTTAAACATTATGGCTAATACCTTGAGAATACGAGATGTTCAATAGTGGAAAGAACTGCTGTATAGAGTGGTGAACTTTCATTCCTTGGAGGTTTTGAAAGAGAGGTTGGACGGTCATCCTTCAGGAGTACATAACCTATCTGTTCCTGCATTGCTGGAGGTTGGACTAGTCCTTCCAGTCCCTTACAACACCCCTCCATCATACCATAATAACAGGCATTGTGTAAAGAATTCTATGCTTCCTCTCATTTTGTATTTGGTATGAGAAAGCTGTTATAATCATTTGCCTAAGAGAAAAGAAGTGAAATTTGTCATTGCAGAGAAACCACCAAATATGGCAATTAAAGGCAAAACAACTGACTAGTAAGCCCAACAGTAGTATAGTAAGCACATTTTGTTAACTTTAACATAACATTTTTCTTGGCTTGTTTAGTAGTCAATAAATAGTATGCATGCTTGGTTTTTTCCCCCTATCCTTTGGGGGAAAAAATCTAAGAAGGATTTGTTTTAAAACAAACAGTGAAAGAATAATTCCTCACTTCAATAGATTTTTATAACCAGGGAAAGATTTAAATTGAATTCCAATCATTGTGGCAGGAAGAATATGATGTTTTTCTTCCTCCAACTGCAGCATGAGGGAGATTATTATCACTCACTATATATTTGAATAACTGTCATGACTCTTTTTACCTTAAGCATGAGGAAGAAAGTAGATAAAGTCAACAAAAATTGAATACACAATAGCTTTAGGAAAACTGTTTTAAATCCTGACAGAGCTGTAGTTGCACATTCTTGTGATCCCCTGAAGAGAAGAATGTTGGCTACCAGTTACACTTTTATAAAGAAAAGGTTTGTAGGCTTCCATTTATTCATTCATTTTAGTAAAGCACATGTTGCTTCAGGATATGATTTAAGTTTCATTTTAATTCAAATGTCTGTGTTATGGATTGTAGTTTGAGAAAATGGCAACTCAATCCTTCTCTGTGACACACCTGTGCAGAGTGTGTCTGTCCCAACTAGAGATGGAATGGAGATTTCCCAACTTCCCAAATGGGGTTAAAATTGGAGTTCCCAGCTCCTTTGGAAATTGGTGCAGCAAGGGGGGGGGGGGAACTATGAACTTTTTGAAGCTTTGCCAGCAACCTCCACCCACCCACCCCTGCTCCCCTGACAAAGTTTCACAACTTTCATTGAAAAGTGTTCAGCTTTTCTAGCTGGCACATACTGGGTACTGTTTTTCCACAGCATTCCCTCCTCTCTTGTGCCCCATCCCAAAGTTGTGAAAAGATGTTATATCTGTCAAACAGCTGGTGGGGGAAGGGAAGTTGTTGGAAAGATAGCAGCTCTCTTTTGAGAGCAGCAGCCATGAGCCAGGATTTCTGTGAAAGATGGGAGGGGGGTGGAATGGTAAAGGAAAGTTATGGAACTGGAGTTGCAAATATCTGGCAGCCGATAATGTACCGTATTTTTCACCATATAAGGCGCTCCGGCATATAAGGCGCACCCAATTTTAAAGGAAGAAAATCCAGGAAAAAAGGATTCCTCCCTTTAGCCGGAGGCCGGTTGTTCAATGGGCTGGTGCTGGGATCAGAGAACTTCTCCGATCCCAGCACCAGCCCATTGAACTGAGGTCGCGGGGGGAAGGAGGGCTCCTTCTCCCCGCGACCTCAGTCTTTGAATGGGCTGGTGCTGGGATCAAAGCGATCCCAGCGCCAGCCCATTGAAAGACTGAGGTTGCGGGGAGAAGGAGCCCTCCTTCCCCCCGCGGCCTCAGTCTTTGAATGGGCTGGTGCTGGGATCGAAGCGATCCCAGCACCAGCCCATTGAAACACTGAGGCCGCGGGGAGAAGGAGGGCTCCTTCCTCCCGCGGCCTCAGTCTTTGAATGGGCTGGTGCTGGGATCGAAGCGATCCCAGCGCCAGCCCATTGAAAGACTGAGGCCGCGGGGAGAAGGAGGGCTCCTTCCCCCCGCGGCCTCAGTCTTTGAATGGGCTGGTGCTGGGATCGAAGCGATCCCAGCACCAGCCCATTGAAAGACTGAGGCCGCGGGGAGAAGGAGGGCTCCTTCCCCCCTCGGCCTCAGTCTTTGAATGGGCTGGTGCTGGGATCGAAGCGATCCCAGCGCCAGCCCATTGAAAGACTGAGGCCGCGGGGAGAAAGAGGGCTCCTTCCCCCCACAACCTCAGTCTTTGAATGGGCTGGTGCTGGGATCGAAGCAATCCCAGCGCCAGCCCATTGAAAGACTGAGGCCGCCGGGAGAAGGAGCCCTCCTTCTCCCGGTGGCCTCAGTCTTTCAATGGGCTGGCGCTGGGATTGCTTCGATCCCAGCACCAGCCCATTCAAAGACTGAGGTTGTGGGGGGAAGGAGCCCTCTTTCTCCCCGCGGCCTCAGTCTTTCAATGGGCTGGCGCTGGGATCGCTTCGATCCCAGCGCCAGCCGATTCAAAGACTGAGGCCGCGGGGAGAAGGAGCCCTCCTTCTCCCGGCGGCCTCAGTCTTTCAATGGGCTGGCGCTGGGATCGCTTCGATCCCAGCACCAGCCCATTCAAAGACTGAGGTTGTGGGGGGAAGGAGCCCTCCTTCTCCCCGCGGCCTCAGTCTTTCAATGGGCTGGCGCTGGGATTGCTTCAATCCCAGCGCCAGCCGATTCAAAGACTGAGGCCACGGGGAGAAGGAGCCCTCCTTCTCCCGGCGGCCTCAGTCTTTCAATGGGCTGGCGCTGGGATCGCTTCGATCCCAGCGCCAGCCGATTCAAAGACTGAGGCCGCGGGGAGAAGGAACCTGTCTCCTTTAAGGGCCGAGGGACTTCAGCTCCCAGAATCCCAGGAGCTATTGGCCAACATGGGACTATTGGCCAACATGGCTGAGGCTTCTGGGAACTGAAGTCCCTCGGCCCTTAAAGGGGACAGGTTGCCTACCCCTGCCCTAAGTCATTCTTAGTAGGGCTTTGTTTTCAGTACTTTTACCATCTTGATCATCCTTCTTTGAACATGTCCCGTCTTGTCATTATCATGCTTTGACTTTGGCATCCAGAACAGTAAACATGGAGAGTAAACTTGTTCATGACAATGAGCCTTTGGTTTACTTGGAAACTTTACTTCTGGAGGGAAAGAAGCTCTAAACTTGCAGTTTTTCAATCCACCCCACAGAAGATGGTGGACAAGCTTGCCTGCTTTAATCTCCAACCCAAAGATACCCTGAATAAAATTCCTGCTGTCTCGAATTACTGATCAGAAACAGCATTTCTCTTTCTGGGATTGGTAAGTGCCAGCTGGGAGTGTATTCATTTTTCTCCTCTTCCCTCACAAAAGAAGGAAGAAGAATATTAACACAAAATCCTGGTTAAAACACCAGTCAAAAACTCTGCCTATTTCTTCAGCCAGTAACCTAATGGTATGGCAATGTTGACTGATGCCAATTTGGCCACAAAAGGTCATGGAAGTCATCCATGCCCTGCTGAAAGTAATTTCTAACTTTTAGGGTAAACTTAGCAGCTTAGCTGTGAAATTCAATCGCCCTCCAACTTCTCCAGACTCCATCAGATTTTTTTTCTGAAAGTGAAAAAATCAGTAGGTAAATTGTCTCTCTTGGAATCCTCTAGGACATTAAATTTACCATGTTAAATATTTTTAACCTCCCTTCCACTGTTCAACATATTTTAAAAGCTGTTTTTCAAACCAGAAGTTCTGGGTCCTGTTCTTTATTATTATTATTATTATTATTATTATTATTCACTTCTGATGTTGTCTCTGGAGGATCCCTAATGCAACAAATTGACCCACAGATCTATTAGTGTTGCTCACTTCAGGTCTAATCCTTCTGCTTGATTCTCATGATCGCAGTGCTGCTCCATAGACTTCATAGCATAGTACCTAAGCTTAAGCAAGAGGTTCCCAGTACAAACTTTAGTTCTGTCAAGAACCTACTTTTCTCAGCTCTAGTGTTGCATCTGTAATATGAGGGTAATAAAAAATAGGAGCAATCCTTCCAGTAATGTTGTAAGAATTACAGCTATATAATGTATGTAAAACACATTGGACCAGGGGTGGCAACCTACGGCCCGCAGGCCGGTTCCGGCCCAGGGCCCCGCACTTACCGGCCCAGGTGGACCCCTGCCGCCACCGCCTGCCACCACCGCCGTGTGTTTTGGTCGCCGCACGGCCATGTGCACCACAACCGCCATTTTGATTTCCGAAATGGCGTCCGTGACTCGTTTGCGCATGCACAGTACTCCTGTGCATGTGTAAACATGTCACAGCCACTGTTTTGGAGAACAAAATGGCGACCGCAACATGTGTGGAGGCAGTTGCAGCAGCGCACACAGCGGCGCCGGCAGCGCGCGGTGGTTGCACGCACGTGAGTGTGCACGCCGCCATTCCCCCCCCGGCCCGCCGGAAGGGACAACTTCGGGGGACCGGCCCCCGACTCAAAAAGGTTGCCTACCCCTGCATTGGACACTTAAAAACTATACAGAACATTACATATATTTAATTTATAGCATTTTTTACCCCAGCATATGATGATGCTTACTGGTAGGCATCAATCTGAAGAGGAATTAGAGTGATTTAAGGTCATCTTGCATACATCCACTATATTCTACTTAAAAAATCCAGGACTATACCGAACATTCTCCTAGGTTGAAGCTAATAACAGAAGTAGCGTATTCTCACAGCACTCCTTAATTGTTTGTTTTAGTGTTGCTAGTGGAAGAGTTTGTAAAGTAACATTTTTAAAAAAATTCAAAAAATCTTGTGATGTTACAATCTTGTAATCTTGTATTTTACCATATACACACAGACACTCAAATGTATGTATTCACTTAGTATGTATCACTCATCATCTTACACATTATCTTTTTGTGTCTGTTTTTAAAGAGTCAGCCCATCATAAAAGATCAATTTTGACTCCATAAAAATGAAGGGGGAAAAATGCATTTTTTTTAAAAATGGGTGGGGGCAGATATTCTATTCTCAAAGAAGCACTGTTTTGTCCTCTTAATAGCAAAAAGTAAAAAATGAGAGGTGACATGGTTATTTTTAACATGCATCTTCCAAGCCCAGGTTTGGTCACTCCATTCTTCAACATATTCAACATGATTTCTGTATTATTTCCTGCTTTCATTTGCCTTTATAGTCCTCAACTTGCTCACCCTGATATTGAATTCATCTGGCAGTAGTTTTGTTTTGATGTACCTCTGACATCACATCAGACATGGATTATCTACAACATCACATTGACTGTCACAGATAAGCCAATAGTATTTAACAGCAGTGTGTGTGATAGAAAATGAGAGCAAATGATGATCTTCCATAGCTTGTCAATACACAGGCAGCATGAACAACTGCAGCTGTTTCTACAAAAGCAAATTATACTTTACAGGTTTTTAATAATAATAATAATAATAATAATAATAACAATAACCAAAATTGTTTAGCATGATGAATGTCAACAAATACCCTCTAATACACAAAAAACCTTTTCCAGCCATTTGCATTTTAATGAGATTTGAATTGTTAATAAATGAGGCAAGTTTACTAATTACCTTAGTGAGCATCTAAAATAAAAGTGAACTTTGTCAGATGAATTAATATGTATTGCTCATTAGGGTGCCTTAATTGCTGCAAATAATTAATGTTTTACCAAGCACCACTGAAAATAAATTATTAGTATTTATTTGTTCCACACTTTGATAAACACCCTTGATGATAAATGATGGATCAAATGTGACTTGCTGACCTTCAAGTTGAGTTTTATTTCTTTTGTAGTAGCTGGATAATGAGATTATTCTTATTAGAGATATGGTGGTGTACTCTTAATGCATTTAAAGGATCGTGTACAGAAGAAATGTAGTTTAGAGAGAAGCAGATTGTGTGAGTGGAGGCAGGAGATTTTTAGCAGAAAAGTGGCTGCAGGGAGGAGTGCTTAATCCTTTCCCTGCCAGCTGGTTTTTGACACCAAGTGTTACCATACTGGCTGTTTTCAGCATGTGTGATTCTGGATGCATGTTTAATCTTGCAAAAAGAATCTGGAACCCCAGGGGAAAATGTATCTTGGAGCAGAAGGTTTACCTGGCAAATTAGCTACTCTATATCCAAGGATATTTAAAGGGCCCAGGCAAGAATAATCCCTTTCAAAAAGTTCATCTCTTAAATAAATACTTTCTGGGCCAGTAAAGATTATTTTCCTTTCTCTGTTTGTATATTTGCAATTAATATGCCTCTCTTCTCATCTTACTACCTTTTTCATACATATATCTGATATAAACTACTGAGCAATTTTATTATATAGCAGTAAAAAAGAAGGGGAATAAATTCAATTCCAAAAAACCCTCCTAAACATCTGAATAACTTTGCTATAGATAGGATCACAATAGCACAGTTACAAACATGTAGTTTTTAAAAAAATACACTATCTGATATCTCCTAGATTCCTGCATACAATATGAAACACTGATTGTCCCAGATTCTGGGGTTCATTCACAGTACACAATGAAACCACTATGATTCCACTTTAATTGCCATGGGTACATTCTGTGGGATCCTGGGGTTGGTAGCTTGGTGAGGCAGTGGAGCTCTCTGGCTGGGAATTCTAAACCCTAATTCCTAAAGTCTACCCCAGGATTCCATATGACAGAACCACGGCAGTTAAAATGAAAGGGTAGCATTATAATTCTGGAGTGTGAATGCCACCTACAGTCACTAACCACTGGTAGAGATATGTTAATGGATGGTGGTGGAAGTGGTGATTATGATGGTAATTATGATGAAGGAGATTGACCAGTAACAATGGATACCCTCTAATTTGGGGATCCATTTGTCAGGCTAGACCAGGGGTAGGCAACCTTTCCCCTTTAAGGGCCGAGGGACTTCAGCTCCCAGAATCACTGGAGCTATTGGCCAACATGGAACTATTGGCCAACATGGCTGAGGCTTCTGGGAGCTGAAGTCCCTCGGCCCTTAAAGGGGAAAGGTTGCCTACCCCTGGGCTAGACAATGTATACAAACAAGTATTGTTCACGCTCAAGCTCCTCTGATGTTCTGCCATAACTAGCTGATAAGACTCTCTCCATTTCCCAAGGAAGTTAAGCCCTGCTGTCTACAGAAGCTGGCAGCACAGAGAGTTGGCTGATAAGAGCAAGTACATTATAAACCTTACATTTAAAGTTCTACTTGAGAGTGAACAAAGCTGCTGGGAGGAATAGGAATCACATTTCCTCCACTATGTCATGTTTCAATGAACTAGGTCACCCACATTGGAACTTGCAATTCCCATGCCTGCCAGAAGCAGTGGATAGGCCTGAGTGTATACCAAAAAACATCCAGACTGCAAGGATTAGGCTTAGAGAACCAAAGTGATATAGGGGGGTTGCAGACTGCCAGAAATAGTGCAAATTGAGTCCACTTTTAGGGTTAGGGTTAGTGCTAGGGAATCATGGGAACTGTATTTTATTGTGGTACCCAGAGCTCTCTGACAGAGAAGGCCCAATGTCTTAGAAAAAAACCAATTCCCATGATTCCCTAGCACTAACCCTAACCCTAAAAGTGGACTCAATTTGCACTATTTCTGGCAGTCTGCAACCCCCCATAGTGATTTGACTAGGATGTTGTGAGACCTGAGTTTAAATACTCACTTGACCATAGAACCCCACTGGGTAGACGGGCAAGTCAAATTCTCTCAGCCTCAAAGGAAGGCAATGATGAACCCCCTCTGAACAAATATTTCCAAGAAAATGCTGTGATAGGGTTGCCATAAATTGGAAATTATTTTAAGAAACCCAACAACAATTCAACAAGGATTAAATTTACAAAAGGAGCAGCCAGAGGCCGCTCCCAACCCAATTGCTGTGGGACCATGGCAACCAGATGTTGTGGTCCCAAGGCTGGCTGTTGCTGTAGTTCCAAATGGGCTGCAGCAAGGAGTGGATAAAATCCACTCCTTTTGTAGCCAGGTTTGAGCCACCATATGTGGCTCCAGTGTGACCTGGTATGGCATCTGTGTGGTTTCAGGGCATGTTTTATCTAATCGCCATGCCCCCAAACCATCCAGAAGGCACCTATTTTTGCTCATCTGTTTTGGGCCAAAGTGTTTAACAGCCTACTGCCCTCTACTGCAGTTTTACAATGACAGAGTAAGGAAATTACTACACATGAGTTTCAAACCACAATTACATCTGGGAAAAACACAGTTTTGGTAATAATTATCACACAACAATGCCTCTGACCCATAGCTACTTCACTTCCCATGATTATGGCATCCCTTTTTACTGACAGGGCAAACCCATCAATAAACTCTCAATAGTACAAGTCCTCAGGTGTAAAATGTTGCTCCCAGAGGAGTCATGTTATCTCCATTCATGTGGTGTTACTGTCCCCTCCTTTCCTATTGCTCCCTCCCCCTTGCTATTCTCAACCAGCCCAATTATCTTGTTTCCTATTTCTTATGTTTAAAAAATAAATTAAATTGCAGTAGTCGAGCTCTAGAGTTGCATGAAACAGTTAAAATAAAATTAAAACCCTAGAAGGCATGCTGGGCAGGGCAGAGAGATGGGTTTAAATGGACATCAGGAGGCAAGTGTGATGGTGGCAGTCTCACAATTGAGAAGATGGGCAGTGATTCAATTCTACAAACATAAATTCATTTACACTGACAAGTGTGACTGTGGTGAGTGTGACTGTGGTAAGAAAAATTCTGCCATACAGAAATGAGCTCTTTGCCTGATTGGAGAAAAAAATCAAGCAAGCAAGCTGGATTGTGGTTCTACAAATGATGTAATGAAATATTGGTCACTGACTACATACAGTATTGTGGCCTCCCAGGTTATGAACAATATCCCTGTTTTGGCAGTCCCAAATAGTCACCTAAAACAGGAGGTTAATTCAGCTTGCAAGAGGTTTTCTTGCATATATGGTTGGTGGGTTCTGCTCATTCTGAAGAGTTATTATAAGTTATATGGGCCTGAATGTAATATTATCAAGTCATCAATACATGGCAGAACTGTTCTAATGTTTTACAAATTCTAACTCATGGGCACCACTTTTCCTTTGGACAAAACCTTTCCTTTTTGTCTGATCATAAATCTTCCAAAGGGACTGCAGAGCTTTCAGGGCATTTGTAAAAGCAATTTTCTCTAGCCAGTTTCCCTAATACTGTATATGATTTACAACTTGCTACTAAGGGGCAAACCTTCTGTCAAGTGCTCTAGCCTTGTTGGTTTTCAATTCTATTTTACAAATGTTTCTGAAGAATGAATTCATAGCACTTCTTTGAGACTTCTTTAGGACTCATTTCTGTAAACCATGGCAATGTGATTTAGAGGTAAAAGCAGAGGAAGGCACTGTGCTATGTATAGAACAGGTTTTCCCCACCAATAACCAGAGATGGCTGCCAGTGGGACTATAAATTCAACTTTTCAATATTGATATGACTCGAAGTTTAGTGATAGCTTTGTAAAATATAGTGTCATCCTTCAGATACATACACTGAAGGAAGTCCCATTTAGTCTAATGGGACTTCCTCCCAGGTAAGCAGATATAGGATTGCATCCTTAGTGTTCAGATAAGATGAGAACAACCACACATTCTGAATAAATTTGGTAAATAATGAAACATTTAATAACGTATCCTCCAGGGGAAATATGTTCTTTTGAGGACAAAACATTCAATTAATGGAGTTTTAATGAGATTGGACCCCAGTTTTGCACACCAGTTACAAACTCTGAAATCTTTTCATTTATTTTTGTGAGACAAATGGGTGATATATTTAAATTCCTTGCCAGAAACAGCATTCATTTTGTTAAAGTTAATCTGATGAATAAGAAGAGCCCTAAAGGACAGCACAAGTTCCATAGACTGGGATTCCAGAGTCTCCCCAGCCACCATGGGGTGCGGATGAGAGATTCTTAAAGATCTAAAGAGGGATTCTTAAAAGTAATCCAAAATATTACTTTTCTAAACTATGAGGAGTGTTCTACAATGCTATTAGTGTGAGGAACAGAGTATAAAAACATGATTCTACCATCAATCTGGGGTTTGAATCTCTCTATATTCAACTATGTAAATTTTGACCTAAGGTTGCCCTCTCTCCTTTATTTCCTCCTAAATGAGTGTCAGACATAGCAAGGGTGTGCATGTTGGGACCAGGTGTGCCTACTTTGGCAAGAGAAAATTTAAATTCAGTACATATTTTGAAGAATTTACCAAAGTTTGAAAAATCATATATTCAGGATGGGAGAGCTTAAGGTTCAAAGCATTCGTGTACAGGAGGAAACAAAACTGACAGATTTCCTCATAGCTAGAAATGACTACATCATCAGGAAGCACAACTATTGCTGCTACCAGGATTATATAAATGAGTAGCAGAAAAATTATTAAAGGAAAATATTGTGTGATTTTAGGAAACTTTCACCTCACCATGGTTGCCAAATTCAACTATAGACATGATTCCATGAATTTTCATCTCAGCACTACACTTGCCTAACTTTAGGTTCATATGCACAAACAGTACTATAAATTGGAGGTTCAACTGAAAGAAAATTAATAATATTGTACTGACTGAAGCTCTTGAGTCCAGCTAAAGTAGCTCAATGGATTCCAGCCACCATCTCTGAAGATATAATTAACAAGCATAAACACTTGGGCACTGTTATTCCATCTTGTTTCAAAGAGAACTACCTTTTGCATTGTAAAAACATCCAACAATAAGTAATTTTCACATTCAGGATTTGCACAGATGACTAATAGCAAATTTGAAAAGCTGTTGATCAGGAGTTAAAGAGATTAGCAAGATGCAGTTGAGTTTTGATTAATTTCTGCAGGCCTGTAAAAACAGGTAGTCAGCTGGACATGAGTATGTTTTAATTAATATAATATGTTGCTCACTTATTCATGGTGGATGACTAAAGATACCTAAGTGTTTTCATCAACTATTTGTCAATGGCTTCAAAAAGTAAGAACTTAATATATTGGCATGTCAAGAGATTATATATCTTATGCAAATGTGTTCAGAAAGTAATCCGTTTTCACTTTTTAATTTCAATTAATAATTTGTGAAGCATTACATAAAAACATGTGGTGTTTTTTTAATGTTAGCTATGATCGAAAGATGTTTCATTTTCTATACCATATGGAGGAACAGCTCTAACCCTATTATGAAAACAATTTTGTCTTTTGGATATAAAGAATACTGTCTCTGACATATCTAGATCTATAAAATATTTGTAATAAAGATAGTGCAAACTATTTCTAAGGGAAACAGTCAATTCCCCCACCACAATTTGTTACTGCTTTATGTGATTTTAGGAGGGGGGGCTGTCCTCATTTGATATACTATAAATTTGAAAAACAAATCTAAACGATCACCAATATAATACTGATGTTTTCAGTCACATCATTTTGATTACAGTAGTTGGGTGCATAGGCAGTCTACTTTGTGGAGTTTCATATTGGTTAAGATTTTAAATTTCTTTTTTTTAATTGAGGTGAGGTGTAAGAAGACATTTCAAGAGTGAAGATAGACGTAAACAGGACTTTCAGTGGTGAAAAGGTCACACTGGGGGGAAAAATCCCAGACTTGCTACAATGCTTCAATGCTACAATAACAACACAAGCTAAATTATTTAATACTTGTACATATTGCTTTATTTTGCCTGCTGCTCTCCTTACCACTATCCAGCTCCAAGCCAAACTGAAGAGGCTGCCTGTGCCTTTTACCAACAGGGCAACAGCTGAGGCAAGGGACTGGACAGAGGGCAGGGCCAAGGCTTGAGGCTTTGAGCCGAGCAGCCGACCACGCAAAGGCATTTAAGCCCACTCTACCATCAGCAGTGCTGCAGTAATTTTTGATCCGCCCAACCCTCCAGAGGCAGTCAATGCCACCTAACTCCACCCATAACCAGCCCCAACTACACTGGCAGCTGGATAGATACTAAATAGTCCAGGGTCAGGACTACACACACTTATGCCCACCAGTGCTAGGAGGTGAGAACAGGAGGTGCTGGTGGGAGCAGCACCGTCCTAAAGACGGTTTACCGGTCGAACCCTGCATGTGGGATAGGGGTGCTGGTGAGACCAGCACCTTTTTAAGGATTGGTTCGCCAGTTGAATCCTGAGTGCTGGACACTGGGACACTGGACAACTGTGTTTGCTTGTGCCAGCACCAGGAGGTGTTGGGGGGGGGGGTGCCGGTGAGTGTGGCACCTTCTAAAGGCGATAGCACCAGAAGGGAAGAGGATGAGGTGCCCGTGAGAGCGGCACTTTCTTTAGTAGCCAGTCAGTCTATTGAGCCTTCTGCAGTGGTCGCTAGAACAACTGAGCCTGCTAACACCTGCACTAGGAAGAAAGAAGGGGAGGTTCTGGTGGGAGTGACACCTACCAAAAGCCAGTCTGACAGAGAAGGAGATTGGGGATGCACTCGCTGGCTGGGGTGAGTCTATTGGAGTAGTGTGGGTCAAGGGGAGATATAATCCTGAAAAAACCCTCCCTGGACCCCCTGGATATGAATAATTATAGGCCAGTCTCGTTATTACCATTTTTGTGCAAAGTGATCGACAGGGTGGTGGCTCTTCAACTCCAAGCTGTCTTGGATGAAACCGATTATCTAGATCCATTTCAAACTGGCTTTAGGACGGGATTTGGGTTAAGACTGCCATGGTTGCCTTGACTGACAACATTTGTTTGAGCATCGACAGGGGTAGTGTGACCCTGTTGGTGCTCTTAGACCTCTCAGCCGCCTTTGACGCAATAGATCACAACATCCTCTTGGAATGCCTGAGGGGGCTGGGAATTGGAGCCACTGCACTGCGGTGGTTCCATTCCTTCCTCTTGGGTAGAACCCAGAGGGTGTTGCTCAGGGACAGCAGCTCCGCTAGTAAGGAGCTCAAGTGTGGCTTCCCACAAGGTGCCATTTTGTCCCCGATGTTATTTAACATCTATAAGAGGCCGCTGGGAGAACTTATACGGAGACATGGGTTTGGGTGTTTATCAGTATGCTGATGACACCCAGAACTATTTCTCCATGTCCCGGTCATCAGCCTCGGCTCCCAATGGCATCTCTCCTCTCAATGACTGTCTTAAGGTAGTAATGGACTGGATGAGGAAAAACAGATTGACACTAAATCCAGATAAAACAGAGGTACTCACAGTAGCAGCCCCAAAACCAGGTATTGGGATACAACCTTCAGTCCTGGATGGTGTCACACTCACCATGAAGGACTGTGTTCACAATCTGGAGGGGCTTCTGGACTCGTCGCTTCAGATGACTAATCAGGTGAATGTGAATCAGCTTCAGCTGATACGCCAATTGTGCCCTTTCCTGGAAGTAAGGGATCTCGAAACTATGGTATATGCTTTGGTAACCTCCCATCTTGATTTCTGTAATGTGCTCTACATAGGGCTACCCTCCTGCTTCATCCGGAAACTTCAGTTAGTTCAGAATATGGCAGCCAGGTTGGTCTCGGGCACATCTAAAAGAGACCATATAACAATTGCACTGAAGTCTCTTCACTGGCTGCTTATTAGTTTCCAAACCCAGTACAAGATGTTGGTAATCACCTATAAAGCCCTAAATGGCTTGGGTCCAACATATCTCCGAGACCGCCTCCTTCCGTATAATCCTCCCTGAGTGTTTCAGTCCTCTGGGATGAATTTGCTACAGGTGAAAAAACTTAGACTGTCAGCAACCTCCCAGAGGACCTTTTTCATGACCGCTCCCAGATTATGGAATGGCCTGCCGGACGAGATCCATCATCTGACGACCTTAGACAGCTTTAAAAGGGTTGTCAAGACAGATCTCTTCCGGCAGGCCTTTCCTGATTAGTCTTCCAGGTCATAAGAGCTTAACCAACTGTATTTTTTCCTCCCCCATTTAATCGCCTTAACAGCCATCTCTGTTGATCTGCTATTGATCTGTTATTGTAAATCGCTGGCATTGACATAAATTTTAAATTCTGTTTTAATTGAGGATTGAGGATTTAATTGAGGAACTTTTTAAGGGTGGGAGAGTTGGGTTGGGATTGATTTTTATTGTTTGTATTTTATGTTGGAAGCCATCCCGATTGCTATGCAGAGAGGCGGGGTATAAATAATTTTATTGTTAATAATAATAATAATAATAATTATTATTATTATTATTATTATTTCAGGTGGGAATGAAACATAAGGGAAGACGAGATCGATACTTGAAATCTATCCCATCTTCCACTTACCCTGTTAGCCTAAAAAGAACCGAGGGTCATTCCAACTATACCACAGATTCTCACCTTGCTCCTCTGCAATGCTAGGTCAGTGAGGAATAAATCTCACATCATCTACAATTTATTAGAGGAGGAGAATACCGACCTGGCTTGTTTTATGGAAACCGGGCTGGGAGAGTATAGTAGTGTAACTTGGGTTAAGGCTCTTCCAGCTGGGTATACTATTAGGAGCAGGTTAGGGAAAGTGGGCGAGGGGGGGAGTTGCTTTGGTCCACAAAAGTACTATCACTTTGACCATGGGACCTATCTGGAAAATGAGTCACATCAAGTGTATTTACTTGACCCTGAAGGCTAGGGAGAGTCTGGGGATTCTGTTGGTTTACCGTCCACCCTGTTGCTTAACAGACTCCCTGACTGAGCTGACACAGCTGGTCTCAGAGATGGTGTTCGAGTCTCCCAGACTCCTTGTTCTGGGGGACCTCAACATCCCCTTCGAGTCCAGCTCATTAGATCTGAAAGGTGCAGCTCAGGAGTTCATGACTTCCATGACAGCCATGGGCCTGTCCCAACTAGTCTTGGGTCCAACACATTGTGCTGGTAATACACTCAATGTGATCTTTAGTACGGATCAGGAACATCCATGGGCTGAGGTAATCCAGACTTCTGCCCTGTCATGGACGGATCATTTCCTGGTCAAGGTGGGACTGAAGGCTGCTACCCATATTCCTCTCAGGGGTGGAGGACCTATTAAAATGGTCTGCCCTCGAAGGCTGATGGAACACAAAAGGTTCCAGGATGCCTTGGAGGGTTTTATGGTTGGGAATGACAGCGATTCTGTTGAAGCCTTGGTTGATACTTGGAATAACAATCTTACCAGGGCTATAGACATTATCGCTCCCAAGCATCCTTTTCAACCTGCTTCAAATAAAAAACCTTGGTATACAGGACATCTTCGCAAAATGAAGCGGGCTGTACAATGACAAGAGCACCGCTGGTGGAAACATCAATGTTTATCTATCAAGACATGTCATAGGAACATGTTGGATTCCTATTGAGTGGCAATAGATGCAGCAAAAAATCATTTCTATGCTGCACGTATTGCATCTGCAAAGTCTCGTCCGGCAGAGCTGTTCAGGGTGGTTAAAGAACTAACTCAATTGCCTTCCACCCTGAACTCATTATTGGAACCAACTAAAGCCTGCTGTGATGCTTTTAATGACATTTTTGTAGATAAAATCTCTCAGATAATGGATGTGGGCTTTATAGCAGAATCAGTAAGAGGGACGTCCAGGGACTCTGTGGACTGTGTTAAACTGGATCACTTTGAGTTTGTAAATACTGATGAAGTGGACAAGCTTCATGGAAGTGTAAGGAAAACATGCCCTCTTGATCCTTGCCCATCATGATTGACTGCCCAGGGGGGTGATGCAGTAAAAACACTATTACATCTAATAATTAATGCATCTTTTAGGGAGGGAAAATTTCCATCTGACTTAAAATTGGCAGTGGTCAAACTGCTTTTGAAAAAACCCTCCCTTGACCCCCTGGTGGAAAATAATTATAGGCCAGTCTCCCTTTTACCATTCTTGGGTAAAGTGATCAAGAGGGCAGCTGCCTTCCAGCTCCAGGCTGTCTTGGAAGAAGCCAATTATCTGGACCCATTTCAAACTGGCTTCAGGGTGGGATACGGAGTTGAAACTGCCATGGTCACCTTAGTCAATTATCTCCATCTGGGCATTGATGGGGGAAGTGTGACCCTGTTGGTGCTCTTGGACATCTCAGTGGCATTCAATACCATAGACCAGGGGTAGGCAACCTTTCCCCTTTAAGGGCCGAGGGACTTCATCTCCCAGAATCCCAGGAGCTATTGGCCAATATGGGACTATTGGCCAATATGGCTGAGGCTTCTGGGAGCTGAAGTCCCTCGGCCCTTAAAGGGGAAAGGTTGCCTACCCCTGCCATAGACCATGGTATCTTTCTGGAACACCAGAGGGAGTTAGGTATTGGGGCACTGCTCTTCAGTGGTTCCGATCCTACCTCTTGGGCAGATTCCAGATGGTGAGGCTGGGGAATAGTTGCTCTTCCAAGAGAGAGCTGACATCTGATGTCCCACAGGGTGCTGTTCAACATTTACATGAAGCCTCTGGGAGAGATCATCTGGAGACATGGGGTGCGGTGTTATCTATATGCTGATGAGACCCAACTCTATTTCTCTATGTCTCTGACTACTGCGGTGACTAAGGATGGCATCACTCCTCTGGATGCCTGCCTTGGGTTGGTAATGGGCTGGATGAGGGAAAACAAACTCAAGCTGAAACCAGAGAAAATGGAGGTGCTCGCAATAGGTACCCCAAGTCTGGGGAGGGAGCTTTGTCAACCAGTCCTGGATGGGGTCACACTTCCCCTAAAGCACAAAGTTCGTAGTTTGGGAGTATTCCTGGACTCATCTCTACAGTTGTCATCTCAAGTAGATGCGATGGCCAGAAGTGATTGGTACCAACTTCGGTTGATATGCCAACTGTGTCCCTACCTGGACTGAAAGGACCTTGAAGCAGTAGTACTTGCCCTGGTAATCTCTTGTTTAGACTTCTGCAATGTGCTCCACATGGGGCTACCTCTGTACCAAGTTTGGAAGCTTCAACTTGTTCAAAATGTGGCAACCAGATTTGTCACAGGAACATCTAGGGTGTACCATATAACACCTGTATTAAAATTGCTTCATTGGCTGCCGATTAGCTTCCAGGTGCAGTACAAAGTGTTGGTTATTACCTTTAAAGCCCTACATGGCTTGGGTCCAAGTTACTTGAAGGAACGCCTCTCCCCGCATAATCCGCCCCACACTCTCAGAACATCTGGGAAGAACTTGCTTGACCATCAAAAAACCAGCCTTAATGTAACTTCTCAAAGATCATTCACGGCTGCAGCCCCTAAGCTGTGTAACAGCCTGATGGAGGAGTCCCATTTTACTACCAATCTAGACACCTTTAAGAAGAAACTCGAGATGGAGCTTTTCCAGCGGGCATACCCACATGATTCCCTTAATTTATCTTGATTGATTACTTGGCTTTTGAGTGTGGATGACAATTGGGTTATTTTTATTAGAATTTTTATCATGTTATAATAATAATAATAATTTTTATTTGATACCCCGCCCCTCTGAACGCAATGGGGGCGGCTTACATCATAAAATCAATACATAAGGAATTAAGAACAATTTCCTCCCCCTCCCCCCCTTAAAAAATTATTAAACCAATTAGAAATTAAAATAAAATATAAAAGAGGTAGATTCCTCCATATAAAAGCGGAAACAATACATAAGAAAAAGAAAAAGCTGGTGGCTGTATAATTTCTGGCTCATAAGAGAACCTGGTCACAGAAGGGGGAACATCTCGGAGGGAGATTCTGGAGCCAGAGGTGGTAAATTAATCTGGGAAGGCCTGCCGGAAGAGATCCGTCTTGACAGCTTTCTTGAAACTGTCAAGTGATGACAATTGGTGGATCTCCTCCGGCAGGCCATTCCACAGTTTGGGGGCAACTACCGAAAAAGCCCTGTGGGAGGTCGTCACCAGCCTCGTTTTTTGAAGCTGTAACAAATTCCTCCCAGAGGACCGGAGGGTACGGGGGGATTATACGGGAGGAGGCGGTCCTTAAGATAGCCTGGACCCAAGCCATTTAGGGCTTTAAAGGTAATTACCAACACCTTGTACTGGGTTCGGAAACTAATAGGCAGCCAGTGGAGGGACCTTAATACTGGGGTAATATGGTCCCCCCTAGATGTTCCAGATATTAATCTGGCCGCCATATTTTGAACCAATTGCAGTTTCTGAACCAAGCACGAGGGTAGCCCCATGTAGAGCGTATTACAGAAATCGAGGCGTGAGGTTACCAACGCGTGTACCACAGTTTCGAGATCCCTTACTTCCAAAAACGGGCACAGCTGGCGTATCAGCCGAAGCTGATAACAGGCGCTCCTGACTGTCGCATTAACCTGATTAGTCATCAGGAGCGACGAGTCAAGGAGCACCCCCAAGCTGCGAACACAGTCACTGGAGGAGAGCGTGACCCCATCCAGGACTGGAGGTTGCAACCCAATTCCTGGTTTCGGGGCCGCTACTGTGAGCACCTCCGTCTTGTCTGGATTCAGCTTCAATCTGTTTTTCCTCATCCAGCCCATTACCGCCCCAAGACATTCATTCAGAGAGGAGATGCCATTGGAATTCGAGACCGACGAACGAGATATGGAGAAATAGATTTGGGTGTCATCAGCGTACTGATAACACCCAGCACCATAACTCCGTATAATCTCACTCAGCGGCTTCATATAGATGTTAAAAAACATCAGGGACAAAATAGCTCCCTGAGGGACCCCACAAGTGAGTTCCCTCTTACTGGAGCTACAGTCCCCGAGCAGCACCCTCTGGGACCGACCCGAGAGGAAGGACCGGAACCACTGCAAAGCAGTGCCTCTGATACCTAACCCTCCCAGGTGGTCCAAGAGGATGCCGTGGTCTATTGTATCAAAAGCCACTGAGAGGTCTAAGAGCACCAACAGGGTCAAGCTACCCCTGTCAATGCTCAGACGCAGATCGTCGGTCAAGGCAACTATGGCAGTCTCAACCCCAAAGCCTGTCCTAAACCCGATTTGAAATGGGTCTAGATCACGGGTAAGCAACCTTTCCCCTTTAAGGGCCGAGGGACTTCAGCTCCCAGAATCCCAGGAGCTATTGGCCAACATGGGACTATTGGCCAACATGGCTGAGGCTTCTGGGAGCTGAAGTCCCTCCTCCCTTAAAGGAGAAAGGTTGCCTACCCCTGGTCTAGATAATCGGTTTCATCCAAGACTGCCTGGAGTTGAAGAGCAACAGCCCTCTCGATCACCTTGCTCAAAAATGGCAGCAATGAAACAGGCCTATAGTTCTTCATATCCAGGGGGTCCAGGGAAGGCTTTTTTAGAAACGGCCTAACTACCGCTTCCTTTAAGCATGATGGAACATGTCCTTCCCTGAAGGACGCATTGATGACATCCGTGAGGAATCTCACCAATGCATCCCCCCCCCTGGACGGCCAGCCATGATGGGCAAGGGTCGAGAGGGCAAGTTTTCTTCCTCACCTTACCAAGCAGCTTGTCCATGTCCTTGGTACTCACAGATTGCCACTGATCCAGTATAACTACATCAGCGGAGTTGGTGGACACCTCGCCTATAGACTCTGAACCAATAGTGGCGTCTAAGTCGGCTCTGATCTGAGAGATTTTATCTGCAAAGAAGTTGTTAAACGCATCACAGCAGGCTGTTGTCAGGTTTAGCAAGGGATTTGGCGCAGGGGGTACCTGCGTCATCTCCCTCACCACCTTACCGGACGGGACTCTGCAGACGCAATACGTGCAGAGGAGAAAGCTCTCTGCGCTGCACGTATTGCCTCCCGATAGGACCAAAGAAAGTTCCTATGCCGAGTTCTGTCTGATCGGAGTCGAGTTTTCCGCCACGTGCGCTCTAGTTGTTGTCCAAATCGCTTCATTTTCCTAAGCTCAGAGGTGTACCACGGCTTATGGTTCGAAGCGAAATGGCATGGATGCTTGGGAGCGATCGTGTCTATGGCCCTGGTAAGATCACTATTCCATGTATTAACCAGGGCTTCGACAGGATCACCGGCATTCCCAACCATTAAACCCTCCAAGGCTTTCTGGGATCCAGTAGGCTCCATTAGCCTTCGAGGGCGGACCATTCGAATAGGTCCGCCACCCCCAGGAGGGCAGATCTTGGCTCTGACATTCATCTTGACCAGGAAGTGATCCGTCCATGACAATGCGGAGGTGCTAACCATCTCCGCCCACGGATATGCCTGTTCGGTACAGAACACCGCATCAAGTGTGTAACCTGCACAATGTGTGGGTCCGTTGACCAATTGGGATAGGCCCATGTTTGTCATGGTATCCATGAACTCCCGAGCCGCACCTGTTAAACTGGTCTCGAGCGGAATGTTGAAGTCCCCCAGAAGAAGAAGCCTGGGAGTCTCCAACAACAGCTCAGAGACCAGCTGTGTCAGCTCGGATAGGGAGTCTGCTAAACAACGGGGTGGCCGGTAGACTAGCAGAATCCCTAAACTATCCCTGGCCTTCAGGCTGAGGTACACACACTCAATTTAGGTCGTGTGTCGAATAGGTATCCTGGTCAAGGTCAAGGTGTTTTTATAAATCAGAGCCACTCCACCCCCCCGCCCACTTCCCCTCACCTGCTCACTGACAGGGTACCCAGCTGGGAGGGCCTGCGCCCATATGGCAGTACTGTCCTCCCCCAGCCACATCTCTGTAAAGCAAGCCAGGTCGGCGTTCTCATCCAGGAGAAGATCCTGGATGATATGAGTCTTATTCTTCACCGACCTGGCATTGCAGAGGAGCAGAGTGAGGTTCTGTTTAATGGTTGGTCTGCTCTCCAAACCATCCTGGGCAACAAAAGAAACTGAAGGCGGGATAGCTATTAAACAGCGATCCCGCCTCCTTTTGTAACATATGTTCCTCCTGTTCTAGCCATACCTCCCATTCCCCTGCACCACTCCAATCACTGCCCTCCCCCCATTTCCCGACTCCAGATAGTTATGGATCTACAATTCCCCCCCCCTCCCTGACCATGGTATCAAGGCCAGAAATAGCTTTTCATTCAGCGGGTCTAGGTCCCGTCTCTATGCCAACTTTAGGTCCCACCTCCACTGGTGCCACAAGTGGAATTACAATCCCCAGGGAAAAATGTCTTTATCTACTCCAGTAGATAGGTGGGCCTTTTGGCATAATTCACCCTCAAAATCATTGGTTGCCAAGTGGGGGTGTTAAGCCCTGTGCAAGGCCAGATGTTCCTGTCCTCTCCCGCTGCACCGCTGCCGAGGAGGAAGGCTCCGTGGGGGCCGATTTTATGGGCCCAGTTGGTATGTTGATATTTTATTGTCGGTATTATATATATTTTGTATTCCTGTATTTTGTATATTGCTGTTACTTTTTACTGATGCAATCCCACCTCAATCCGCAGGGAGAGGCAGGAAATATAAAATCCTTAGACCAACTAAGAGAAGAGGGAATGCATCTTATTTGGTTCTCTTATTTCCAATTAAAAGAAAGATTTACATTAGACACTAAATCAGACAACATAAAAGACCCAGATCCGAGGTTTGAGGAGATTGTGAAATCGGAGGGGGATCATAGGATTAAAAAATTATACAAGCTTATATTATCATTCGACATGGAGGAGGAAATTATCAAACCCCAGATGATAAAATGGGCCCAAAATATAGGACACCCTATAGATTTCAATCAATGGGAAAAGACATGGTCTAAAAGAATGAAATATACATTAAACTACAATTTAAAAGAAAGTTATTATAAAATGTTTTACAGATGGTACATCACCCCATTTAAACTATCAAAAATTTACAAAAATAGGAAAAAAATGTTGGGAATGCAAGAAAGAATTGGGCACATTTTATCATATATGGTGGTAGTGTCAACATGCTAAAATTATTGGAATGAAATACACCAAGTAATGGAAAAGATTTTGAACTTTAAGATTGTAAAGGAACCAGAGAAATTCTTGTTAAATATAAATAATGATGATGCTCTAGAAATGAAATATGGTAGACTATTATTTTATATGACTATAGCAGCTAGGTTGATTTATGCTTCGAATGGAAGCAAACTGTCATTTCAGAGACAAAAGAATGGATTTGGAAATTGTATAACGTAATGGAAAATGATAGACTAACTCAAATTTTACAAAAGAAAGATCCCAAGATATTTATGGAAACATGGAAACCGTTTATTGAGTATGTAAAACATGAATATGGTCAGATATGGGAAACTGGTATAGAAAAAGATATATAAACTGTAAAAGAAAATATGTAAGAATGTTCAATGTGAAAGAATGTGTAAAAATGTTCAAAATGAAAAGGTTGGATACATAAGGGTCTATAAGGTCAAAATATATGGTAGCATCGAATATATTGAAAAAATGAATATTATGAATTGTGGAAATTTGATAAGGAGAAAATATTTTAGGAGGAAGAAAAAAGAGAAAATAGAATCAGTTGGTTACAGAAGGAGGTCAGAGTGCATTGTTAGTGATGAATGTTTGTAACTATTGTCAGTGTTTTACTAAGTGTTTCAGTAAATGTTTTGTCTTTGTCTTTATTTTGTGAATGTTGTTTGACTACTGTGATATAAATAATGTATTTTGGATTGTTTTTAATTAATAAAATTTAAAAAATAAAATAATAAAATTATTTTAAAATTATTATTATTATTATTATTATTATTATTATTATTCTTTTGTGGAGGTAAAACAGCTGGAAGAGAGTGCTTTCCATGGAGAGGTAACAAGAGGGAAAGAAATTAAGAAAATATGCGCTAGTTTTCCTAGTGAAAATACAGCCTTCTCAGTTATATCATAAATGCACAGGTTAAATATCTCTTATCTAAAATCTGAAATGCTGCAAAATCCAAAATGTTTTGAGTGCTGACATGATGCTTCAAGGCAATGGCTGCTGTGCTCCTGATCATTCATTTGCAAGACTGAAGCCTTGCTTCAACTCTGTTTCAGGCACATTATTAATAACAGGCTATTTGTATAAGATGTATATGAAACATAAATTAATTCCATGTTCCAAGATATCTTATTATTTATATGCAAATATTACAAAACAAAACAAAATATCTGAAACACTTCTGGTTCCAAACATTTAGGATAAGGGATACTCAAGCTAAATTTGCATGCTGGTCAACAGAATGTATACAGGAATATACAAGGAGATTGTGGAGTCATGTAAGGTGGCATTGCCACCGCAACACATCCCAGCCATCTTCACCAATGTTGAAAACAATTTCCTTCTTTCTGCATGCTGTGGAAAGAAATCCTCCAGGTAAGGGGTTTCTCTGGATCTGTGAGAATCTCCTTGCACTGTTGAGCACTGTGCACATATGGGAGGTCGGAATGTATAGAGAACTTTTTTTCAATGCCATTACAAAACATATGTGGCAGGGAAACATTTCCTCCAGGGCCAAGGACCAAGGACAACATGGGACATGATCAGCATCAGGGCACAGTTATTCTGAACAGCTGCATGGTGATGTTTGTTAGATTTCTCTGAAACAACAGTTCATATGTTAGTTGAGATTAGAGGTGAATTCTGCCACTGGCAGGCTCATAGAGGAAGCATTGGGGAGTTGAGTGCAGATATTCACATGAAAAACAAAAATTCATGGAGGTAGGGCCTGATTTTTTTAAAGTGACCCATTACCGTAATTTGTACAGCCCCCACAATTGCCACACATATTCAAAATTGGGTTACAAAAATCCCTGAGAATTGTGGTGCATGATATCATACTAACATTTTCAGTTTGCTTTTTCTTTTCTTCTTTTTTTAAGTGGGTAAATTGGCTGCCATTCAGACTATCTCATGACAAACTCCTTGCCACCATTCCAGATGTCCCCATTATTTTTACCTCTACTTACACTGGGAAAGAATTGGAGGACTACTCTCCAGCCTTTTTCAACACTGAAAAAAATTGATCAGCCCCTCTCACCCAGCAGAATCTTAATATACTATGAACTAACTGGACTATAACACTCAGATTAATATATATGGATTCCACCACACATGTCATAAGCTATTTTATGTTACCAAGAGGAATAACTAATCTTCAAAGCATTGTCAACCTAATGGTTTAGGCTTGAGTCTCACATAGAACACACAGTTGCTGTGTAATCTTCCATTATCCAGGGCTGAATTATGGAAAGAAAAGATTTAATACAATAACCAGTTCATTCTCATGAGGGATTGTTCTCCAAAGAATTATGCAAGTCCAGATTTAATTGACTTGAGTAGAAGATCCTCCATTTTTTCCACTGGGACATTATTCATTGTTGCAACACACCATATAACTCCTGGATAAAACCTCAGTGGATCATCTACTTGAATTTTATTCTTCCCTGGTGTTCTGTTCATGGAACCAGAAATAAAACAGGAATATTTATGTGGCAGAGAAAGATATTGAGAAAAGGGGTTAGCTGAATATTTTCCTGTTTTGGTTGTTGAACCACAAATAATGATAGGAGAGTGGAAAAATATTTAATAGCACAATTCCAGAACAAACCTCTTTTGGTTATAAGAATTTTTTCTTTCTTCAGCAATATTTGGCATCCATATTTCTCTGTTTCCTACAGTGTGGGTAGACAATATCTGGCATCCTCAAGAATCTTTTTAGCTATACCTCTATAAACCTGCACCAGAATGACTAATGTGCAGGGATTCTAAAAGTTCTAGTTTAAAAGGTTCCCCTTAAGGGAGGTCATTCCAGTTTTAGGGCAGCAGCATAGAAAGTGGATAAATGCACAATGAATTCCCCCTTGTAGTGGGACAATATGATACAGATCTAGGAGTACAAGCAGATTGACATTTCAGTGGGAGCTATTTTCTCTCCCCCCCCCCCAATTTTGGGGTTCCAAGTCATATAATGTTTTGTCTGTTAGCACTAAGAACATGTATTAGGCTCTGAAACAAACAGGCAACCCATCCAGCTCATTTGAACCAGTGTCATATGACATTTTGTACCAATTTTTAGAGCAGCCTTACATAAGAAAATAATGACAATCACCTAAATGAGAGGCTGTTGACACATGTGGTTAAGCTATCTCTTTCCAGCAAAAGACTATAGCTGGTACACCATCTGAAGTTGGTTAAAAATATGCCATGCCACTGAGGCTGCTTCCAGTGATAAAGCTCGATAAAAGAGTACCCACAAAGTGTGCACCTGTTCTTATAGGTGGAGTGTAATGCCATCTGAGAACCACCACCCATAAGAATTTCATCAGGCAAGTTTGTAATTTTCAGTGAAGTGGTGTATGAAACCAAGCCAGGAAATTCCCGTGCATTAAAATGGAGAATAATAATAATTTATGCTGTGAGTCAAACATTTGAAATAATCAGAAAGTGGAAAAATCAGAAATAACTTCCACTGCTTATTCTCTTTTGTGGATTTTCTCCAAAAAGGCAATGCCATTTTCATCATGACAAAATAGGTCTATGACAATAATGAGGACAATTTCACACATCTGTATTATTAATATCTGTTGTTTATAATTTGGATCAAAGCTTGGAACATTAGGTTTGAAAATGAATTCTATGATGTTAAATATTAGATTAAGAGGGAAATATTCACTAATATTTGAAGTTGTTTAGTTTGTTAAGATATCATGAATTTTCTCATTGTTTAAAACATGGGTTTAGAGGACATGTCCTGGGATTTGCATAAAACTGCATGGAGATTATCACTGCTGGCCCTATAAGCACATTTTGCTATTGACACCTTCAAAAGTGTTTTTGACCTTTTTCTTTCCCCTCCTTTTTAAAATTGCTTCCCTCAACCCATCTCCAGACTGATTTTTTTTTTCCAGATGCACTAGAAAGACCATAATACATTTTTTGCCTGAAAATGTTGAGACTTCAACAGGTCTGAAAGCTGTCACGTTTGGAGAAGTATCTGAAAGTATGGGATCTCATCTCATAACTTGTACAATTAAGTTTTGCCAGTGATTTGCATCTCTTTTGTCTCTTTCTACTCTTTTCCACATGCAGCATCTACACTTTCCCTCCAAACATGTGTATTAATAAGAAATGATGCTAAAGATTAGCAAAGAGTTATATCTTCATTTCACTTAGAACTGTTTCACTGCAAGTGCAGGTATAAGTGGTTAGTTTTAAAGATCATAGGAATCTGGGGTTTAAAAGTAGAGGATTTTTTAAAAATAAAAAATCTTTGAGTGCCTGTGAGCATATGCAGTCACCCCTACCCCCACCCCGCACAAATGAATCACTACAAACTTCCCCTCCATTCTCAAATCATGAAATGTGACCTGCAAAGATCAGTGGTTGTTTTGATCATTTATCTCAAAAGAACTCCTTCTCTCCCTCCCCCTCCTCCTCTCTCTTTTGGAAGTCACAGGCAGGGATGAGAAGGTGTGAAATTAGTTACATCTTCTGGCCTCAAAATTCAACATTATTAAAGCACTCAACATGTGTGATTCACTGAAGGAGAAAAGAAGAATGGAAGAGGAAGATACAAGGAGAGAGAAAAGCCAGGAGAAAAGGACAAGATGAGGACAACTTTCCTCTTGTTTATTCAAGTTCCCAACACTGTGTGAACAGTGATAAACACACTAAAGGATTATGAAAGGCTTTAATGGATTTTACTTTGCAAAGAAATGTGAAGGACAAAGATTTAGCTCAATACATATTTTGGATCACTAATAGCTCTAATATCACTGGTGAAAGTGATCAGGGAATGAGTGGAAAGCAGAATGGGAAAAAGGAGGAGGAAAAATCATAAACAGAAAGGAATGAGGTTGAGAAAAACTTTTCACTTAATTATCCAAATGCCTAGCACTGTGTGTGAATCAAGAAACATGCTGAAGGATTGTGACCTAGCTTGTTGCAGCTTATGTCAAATAATAATATATAATATTGTAAATGACACTATAATGTATAATAGAATTTGGAATAAAATCAACATAGGGTTATAACTGCTTAATAATTCCCCCTAAGTCTTGCTGTTTTCTTGAACCAGCCAGAGGAAAAGCCACCAACCCTAATGTATTCTAATATTTTGGAATTCATTAAATTGTTAAAGCCTAAGATTTGTGTTAATCAGACAATCTAAGTAGAAGAATATAACAAATTAATATAGAAATGTGTTAATTATCTCCTTATTTTCAAGCTATAGTCTGGATCCACAGCAATAGTGCTGTAGGACTTAACATGCAACCTCCCTTGTAATCCAGGGTGGGAGGATGGTGTAGGGTGGTATCAGTCTTACAACCTCCCAGGTTCTCTTTCTTCAGCATTAAATGTAGTGCCTTGTTGGAAGAAGTGGGAATGTCAGCTAATGGGATCCAGAGTCCTGTTTGAATGCCACTGGCTGACAAACCCAACTGGGGTGAAAACAGCATGCTATTTTCTTCGAATCAATACTCAAGCCCATTTCTTTTCCTTGTCTTTTGCCTCCACCCCTGTAACTGGGGTTGTCCACATGGGCCGAATAACCCTGCTTCCCTTCGGCCTTGCATCGTCTAGATTAGACAACACAAGCCAAAACCCACATTGCAGAATTGGTCCTGATCCCACCAGTTCAGATGTGGATCCAGAGGATCTGCTCTGACCCCAGGGTAAAGACACTTTAACCCCGGGGCAAAATATTGCTGAATTTACATGGCGTTTCCAACAACCTTCACTGCAAAACTGAGCTGTTTAGACACCACCACCCCTGCTCCTTATTTGTGATGCCCTGTGATCCATTTCTGTGCCAGAAGGAGTGACGGTGTGTTGTGCTTCTCAGATGATTTGCTAGGCATCACAGGTAAGGAGCAGTGACTTGGTCCTGGGTTGGTGTTGGGAAGGGGCACCTATCCATCCCTGCACCAAACCTGGGACTAACCTGATCTCAGACCATGCTATCTCTGCCTCTCTGCTCTGCCCCCCCCCCCCAAATTCACACAGCTATCTTATAATCTTGTTTATCTTCAAAAATTTAAAATGGTTAAAGTGTCCCCACCCCCAAGGTCAGGCTTATAACCAAAATCTAGTTGCTAGTCCCAACTACATTAGGCCAACTGTATGAACAGAATTTACTTAAGTGTTGTCCTACCATCCAGTACCAACTTCATTAACCTGCTGTATTGCTTATAAAAAAGATTCACATACTTTGTACAGGAAGCAAAGCAAAATGGTAAGCCTGGGAATATCTATGCTGAATCCAGTGGAATGTCTCTGAGAATCTGTCAGCTTTATTTTCATTGTGCTTTTCAGATCCCATTGGTATTCTCATTACATCCCAGTTTCATACTAGATTGCAAGAGGCCCCCCCATGAAATTAAAACATATTTTGAAATACATTTTCCCCCAAAGTAAAACTTTCTGCAACTTTTCATGAGTAAAATGTTTTTAAGCATTTATGCTATGATTCCCCCCCCCCAAATTCACACAGCGACAAAGAGCAAATTATTAATTTCACTTACATACATCACATGCCTTAGAAATGTATAGATTTTCAAGTCACTATATCCTTCTCATTGTCAGTATCAGGACATAGAAAATTAATATGGGTGTGTGTTTTGAGAATTGTAAACTCAACCATTTTCTATTGCATCCCAACTTTGAAGTAAATATTCTATAAAATCAGGTTGATACAACTTATTTCCTCTATTTGTTGACATGACTCCTTTATGAATAATGGAGCTTAAAATGGCATTTCAAATGCCACTGGACAACTATAGGTAGACCACTGTACTAAATACCGTATTTTTCGGCATATAAGACGCACATTTTCTTCCTCAAAATGGCGGTGGGGAAATTCATGCGTCTTATATGCTGAATGTACACTCCCTCCAAGGCCGCCGCACGTTCTCGGTGGTTCAATGGGCTGCTCCTGGGATCGGAGGCCGAGCAGCCCATTGAACCACTGAGGACGCAGGGGGAAGGAGCGTCGCTTTCCCTGGGACCATGCTTTCCCTGGGACCAGCATCTCCCCAAGGAAAGCAACGGTTTTTTCCTTGGGGCAATACTGGGGTCGGAGGATGCCTCATACCCCAGCACTGCCCCAAGGAAAAAAAACGTTGCTTTCCTTGGGCGGATGCTTGGGTCAGAGGACGCCTCCGACCCAGGCATCTGCCCAAGGAAAGCAACCAGGCTTTCCTTGGAGGGATCCTGGGGTCCGAGCCATCCTCCGTGCTTTGGAGGACGCCTCAGACCCCAGGGTCACTCCAAGGAAAGCCCGGTTGCTTTCCTTGGAGGGATCCTGGGGTCCGAGCCACCCTCCGTGCTTCGGAGGATGCCTCAGACTCCAGGGTCCCTCCAAGGAAAGCCCGGTTGCTTTCCTTGGAGGGATCCTGGGGTCCGAGCCATCCTCCGTGCTTCGGAGGACGCCTCAGACCCCAGGGTCCCTCCAAGGAAAGCCCGGTTGCTTTCCTTGCAGGGATCCTAGGGTCCGAGCTGTCCTCCATGCTTCGGAGGATGCCTCAGACCCCAGGGTCTCTCCAAGGAAAGCCCGGTTGCTTTCCTTGCAGGGATTCTAGGGTCCGAGCCATCCTCCGTGCGTTGGAGGATGCCTCAGACCCCAGGGTCCCTCCAAGGAAAGCCCGGTTGCTTTCCTTGCAGGGATCCTAGGGTCCGAGCCGTCCTCCGTGCGTCGGAGGACGCCTCAGACCCCAGGGTCCCTCCAAGGAAAGCCCGGTTGCTTTCCTTGCAGGGATCCTAGGGTCCGAGGTGTCCTCCATGGGTCGGAGGACGCCTCAGACCCAGGGTCCCTCCAAGGAAAGCCCAGTTGCTTTCCTTGGGCAGATGCCTGGGTCGGAGGCGTCCTCCGACTGTATTTTATTAAGAATCTTTTTTTCCTAGATTTTCCTCCTTTAAAATTGGGTGCGTCTTATATGCTGGAGCGTCTTATATGCCGAAAAATACGGCAATTATTCGGTTCAGTTAAGAAAATAATTATTAGGACTATTAACAAATTAACACTGCAACTGTATTCATAGCTAGTAAATCTGGTGCATTCAGTGGGACGTCTCAAGTAAAGGCCTATAGAATTATACTATAGATGATTGATTGTGATTTTTCTTGTTAAAATTATTTATCTATCAGGTTTGCACAAGTTTGATGTGAACAGGGAAGAAAAAAAAAATGCCATTATTACTTGTTTTTAGATTATTTGTTTTCATGTCATCTGCTTTGGGATGCCAAATCCTACCTATTACTTTCTTGAATTTGAGAACAACGTGTTTCAAATATTGTCACCCAAATGAGCAAGATTATGAGAGATTTTATTTTTTCAACACTCTTTCACATTCTAGAACTTTTCAGAAAAAAAGTCATGTGTGTACGCACAGACAAAAACTCTGTATTTTGTGCAAAACATTATTTTGTGAAAAAAAAAAAAGATTATTTCTCTCAGTTTTTCAGAAATGACCCAAAGTAAAATAATGATATAAATGCATAAAACCATCATTCTAGTATATTATTGACAACCCCTAAGATAGTGCTGGTGAACAGTTTAGGGGCCTAGTGCCCAAACTAAAAGGCCTTCTGGCACTGGGTGGGGCTTCTTCCCCTTACGTTCCTGGGCCTTCAGCTGCCTCTCCAACAGCCTGGAAGGAGGAGGAACAGACGTGAGAAGCAGCTGACGGCCTGGGAGAGAGGCAGTTGAAGGCACGGGAGGGCAGTGGGAAGTAGAGGAGCAGGCATGCACCTCTTCTTCCTCTTCCTCACCCTCCCGTGCCTTTAATTGTCTCTGGAGAGGCAGTTGAAGTGATGAGAGGGTGCAGGAAGAGGAGAAAAATGGCTTCCAAAATGGCTTTGTGTGCCAGAGATGGCACATGTGTCATAGGTTCATCAACACGGCCCTAGGAAAACCATCACACCTAGTGGGAATGTTAAGTACTCCTTAAAGATGTGAAACAGGATAGAAATATCCACTCCAAACATAGCCAATTTCCTGCTACATACTGCTACAGACCAAAGCTCTGTCCCACAGAGCAGGGCTCTGGTCTCTGTATCACTCTCAGACACCGTCTGAGCCACTCTCCATGGAAATCTATCTTCAGATATCTTTTTTTTTTTTTTTTTTTTTTGAGGGGGGTTAACAATGAGCAGCCCTAAATAGGGTTTTTCTGGCAAGATTTATTCAGGTGAGTTTTGCTATTGCCTTTGTCTCAGGCTAAGAGTGTAAGTAGTTTAAGGTCACCCAGTGAGTTTCCATAACTGAGCAGGATTTAAACTCTGGTCTGAGTATTTATCCAGCACTAAAACCACTACAGAACTAGTGATGTAAAGAATTCTCACACTATTTGTTCAAATGCACAAGAAATTATGTTGATTGCAAGATCGGCAGGTTGGTAGTTCAAGGCCTGGGCACTGCATGATGGGGTGAGCTCCCATCATTAGTCCCAGCTTCTGCCAACCTAGCAGTTTGAAAGCATGCAAATGCAAGTAGATAAATAGGTACTATTTCAGTGGGAAAGTACATGATCATAGAGTAGTCTCTGACAATGCTGGCTCTTTGGTTTAGTAACGGAGATGAGCACTGCCCACTATGGTTGGACACGACTTGACAACCTTGTCAATAGGGAATACTTTTACCTTTGCCTTTTTAAAACTTGGTGCTCCTCAACCAAGCAGGAAGAATTTTAATTTTTTTAGCATTTGCAAATAAAGTGATGGGACAGGAGCTTTGAAATGATAACTCGATGAGCATGATTTGCATAATTTGTGTAAGTAAAGAACCATTCAGGCTGGGTGTTACCAAGGGTAGCAGGTGGCTTTCTTATGGTAATGGTCTGAAAATGCTTTGTTGCTTTCATTTAAAGAAAAGTTTTAACTAGTTACAGTTCAATTTGCTAGAATGGAAGGACTCCCATCCTGTCTAGTACAAACCAGCAGCCTTTGATTTTCTGTTGATAAATATTTAAACTAAAGAAAAGAGCATGTGAATTTAAAGTTATGTGCTTTTATGTATCTTTTGTAGTGTTTTTTTTATTCACATTGTTTTAAAAGGTTGTTAGCTGCCTATTGTTCAGAGAAAGATATATTATAAATGAATTGATTTTTTAAATTTCAATACATTATTATTTATTCATTTAATTATTCATATTCATATTAAAGAGTAAAATAGAGAGAAATCACCATGCTCAGGGGCCTTCATTTCACCCCAAATTCAAGTCAATATTATATTTGGGTCTTCTTGGCAAAACATGTTGCCATGGCTTTCCTCTGAGGCTGAGAGCATGTGACTGGAGAGTGTGGCTTAGCTCATGTAAGCTAGCCAAGCAACAGTGAAGGTCTGAGGTACAGAGAGTGTGACCTGCCACTATTACATTCCCCTGAGACTGAGAGAGTGTGACTTGTCCAGTCACCCAGTGGGTTTCCCTGTGTATTCCTGCATGGCAGAACAGGGTTGAAGTGGGTGACTGAAAGAATCCTAGAGTCGGAAGGGACCCATTTATTTCTCCTGAGGCTGAGAGAGTGATTATTTATTCTGAGGACTTTTACCACCATTACCTTCCTTTGAGGCTGAGGGAGTGTGGCATGCCCAAGGGGTTTGCCATTGCATTCCTTGAGGCTGACAGCATGTGATCTATCCAGGGTCACAAATATAGGATCATAGAGTTGGAAGGGTTGGCTGACAAGAGGAGGGGGAGGGATTTATAGTTTTACAAATTCCCTATGATTTGTAGTTTTACAAAGATCTTCAGTCTTCCCCACCTAGCAGAAACTACAGATTCTCGGATTTCATAAAGTGATGGTGTTTTCAAAGTCACCAAACTTCATTATTTCCTGGGATTTCTAGCTTTACAAAGCATTTTGGAAAATAAGCATTTTGAATAATAAGTTAAGTTAGAAGGTTTCTCTGAAGATGCCAGCCACAGATGCAGGCAAAACATCAGGAATACATTCTTCTAGAACACCGCCTCACAGCCCGAAAAACCCACAAAAACTTAAAGTTAAAAATGTTTTTTTTTTAATTCAAATCAAATTGTTTCAAGCTGAGAAATGTTCTACTTTGAACTTCAGCCAAAATTCCTCTTGACATATCACCTTTCGTTAAAATGCAATTTAAATTGGCACCAACACGTAATCAGTGCAAATGTTCAGATTGTCTTGTATTGTCTTTCGGAAAATCTGCCAAAAATACTTGTTTGGCCCTTGACAAGGAGAGATGAATATATTTTTTTAAATTAGAACTTTTCAAACAAGGAATTAGAAAAGGAAATTGCATTTAGTTCTTCATCATCGAGACAAAAAAAAAGGCTGCTGCAACAACACTATACACAACAATTGCTCTCACATGCTTATATTCATGAAAATAATTGCTACTTCCTGCATTGAATGATGATGTATCTTCCTCACTTTCAAAGCCCGTACAATCTCTAAAAAATATTAAGTTGCTCATAATATTATATTCCTCATATTAAAAGATCCCACCATTACATTGTCCATTGTTATCAGCTGTATTTGTAATTATCCTTTTAATTATATTACATCTTGGGTTTATATTGTTCATAGCCATCCCATTTTTGTGAGAGCCATCACTCTTTCAATGCTGATTTCTTCATGCAGTAATTTCTGTGACCCCCAGATTATTCTTGTCTCTCAGGTCCAAAACACACTGCCAAAATAATCCAGTCTGAGACCGCTTTAACTGCCCTGGTTCAGTGGTAGGTAATCCTGGGAATTGTAGTTTGTTGTGGTACCAGAGCTGTCTGACAGATAAGGCTAAATGTCTCACAAAAGCACTATTCCCAGAATTCCCTAGCATTGACCCAGGGCAGTTAAAACAGTCCCAAATGGAATTATTTCAGCAATGTGTTGGACCTCAGTTTTTCAGCTGCATAAAATAAGGAAATAAGATAATTCAATGAAATGAAATTATATACCCAGCAATTGACAAATGGCGCAGGGATGGCAGAGGCCAGGCAGATTTTCTTCCTTCAGTTGTTAGTATTGAGTCAATGGTGAGTAGACAGAAGCCCATAGTCCATACCTATTTAAATACAGATTATGGTGAACAGAAGTTAGTGTGAAAGTGAGATAAAATTCATAGCTAATTTATGAGCCAAAAGTAGAAGTATTGACTTTTCAGTTAATGCTAGGGTTTAGAACAGGGGTTGGCAAGTTCCCCTTAAATGGGGCCGGTCCGGGGATCCCCTGGTCTTCTGCGAGCCGATGGTATGTGGGGGGAAATGGTGGCACGTGCCCACACTTGCTCGCACATGCGCATGCTCAGTACTTCCGGAGTACTGCGCATGCGCAAGTGAGTTGCAGCCACCATGTTGTTTTCCAAAATGGCAGCCATGGCTCGTTTGCACATGCGCAGGAGTACTGCGCATGCACAAATGAGTCACGGCTGCCATTTTGGAAAATAAAATGGCGGCGGCAGCGCACGGTGGTGGCGGGGGTCGGCGGGGGTCATCGTTGGCAGCGGCGGGGGTCAGCAGGGGCTGGTCCAAAGGCCTCGGGGGGGCAGACCCGGCCCGCAGGCTGTAGGTTGCCAACCCCTGGTTTAGAATTACTTCTTTATAAAGTGATTCCAGTATCCATAGCCTAGGGGCTGAGCAGATGATAGCATGGTTTAGCCCTGTTTGTGATTTATTTTAGTCTGTTTTTAATAATAAATAATAATAAATTTTATTTATATCCCGCTTCTCTGCATAGCAATCGAAGCGGCGTACATCAATTAAAAAGAACAAGTTAAAATCACAACCCTGACCCCAACCCTCCCCCCCCCCCATAAATTGTTTTAAATTGTTCTCTGTTTAATATGTTTTAAGGGGTGGGAGGGTTCTAGGGTTTTGCATGTATTTGTCTTGGTTTTAACATTGTAAACCACCCTGATTGTGTTGCAGAGGGGTGGGATAAAAATATTATTATTATTATTATTATTATTATTATTATTATTATCCTGCCCTTGGTTGGTGCAGGGATGGGCAGATTTTGACACCTGTCCCCACAATGATCCAGGATACAGGGTCACTCCTTAAACCACAGGTGTGTGAACCATCTGAGAACCCTACCCACCAGTAGCCCCATCTCACACAGAAACAGAGTGTCTTTCTGCAAGTGCCTTGTTTCTGCATCAGACGGGGTGATTTGGTTTCTCAGATAATTCACACTGGGGGGGGGGGCTTGTCAGATGAACTACCAGATATTAAGATAAGTAGTACCAGTGGGGGTGTAATCAGCCTAGTTTTGCAGCAGAGTTTCAAGGAGACTCCACACAAACCAGGTTGTGGAGTAAAAGCTGGAGTAAAAGTAATAGGGATGCAGTGGTTCAAGTGGTTAAGACGCTGACTCTGTTGATTGCAAGATTGGTAGGTTGGCAGTTCAAGGCCCAGGTGCTGCATGATAGGGTGAGCTCTCATCACTAGTCCCAGCTTTTGCCAATCTAGCAGTTCAAAAGCATGCAAATACAAGTAAATAAATAGGTACCACTTCAGTGGGAAGGTAAACAGTGTTCTGTGCAATCAAGCTGGCCACGTGATTACAGAGTAGGTTCTGACAATGCTGGCTCTTCAGCTTAGTAATGGAAATTAGCACCACCCCCTACAGTCTGACATGACTTGACAATCATATCAACGGGGAATACCTTTATCTTTACCTAAAATCTATTTACCCAGGGATTGGGCCAGATCTTCTAGATCCATGTCTAAACGATACAATTGAGCCTAATCCTACCAAAGGTGTTTTGGACTGACTAAACTAGACAACATGAGGCTTGGGGGAAGCTGGGCCAATCCTATCACCTCAAAGGGCCTTTGCAGACTGCCAGAAATGGTCCACTTTAAATTGAGGCACTGCCCTGGCTCAGTGCTAGGGAATCATGGGAATTGTATTTTTTTCTAAGACATTGAGCCTTCTCTATCAGAGAGCTCTGGTGCCACAATAAATTACAGTTCCCATAATTCCCTAGCACTGAGCCAGAGCAGTGCCTCAATTTAAAGTGGACTCAGTTTGCACTATTTCTGGCAGTCTGCAAAGGCCCTTAGTCTCATCTGGTGAAGATATAGTACACAGTGGCTGCTTCCATACTGTGGAACTCTCTCCCACTTTCACTCTTTGTTCTTCTACCAGCAGGTCGAAAGTTTTTTATTAAGAGACTGTCAATCTTTTTGTTCTCTTTTGAATCTGTTTTTAATAGTTTCAGATAAGCTTTTTTAAAAAAAACAAAAATAAAAAAAAACTATTGTGTTACTTCCTCTACATGTTGTTTTAATTTATAATGTAAGTTGCTTTGGTTCCCACACTAGTAAGATATAAATTATTAAAATAAAATAAGTAATGGAGCTATCCAAGATGTTGAACCCTACCTTCAAAATAGGATCAGCACATTGGGTAGCAATTTTAAACTTGGGACTAAAACCAGAAGACATTCACTATGCCACTGGTTCCAATGCCACCAGATTCAAAGTGGGTAACCTTGCACATATGATGCTAACAGTACACGATAGCATGCATGTAGTCTAATTTTGGGACTGGTTTCAAATGTCAATTCCTATCCCAGATATCTGCACTCAGGAGTTAATTATCTGATTGTTAATTGTCAGATCACCTTGGAAGCTGGCCATAAGCTCCAGTGTTCATGCAGCAATGGTTCTACAAGCAGCCTTAATTTTGTACTGCTCTTGAGACTGCCAGAAATAGTGCAAATTGAGTCCACTTTAAGGTTAGGGCTAGAGAATCATGGGAACTGTATTTTATTGTGGCACCAGAGCTCTCTGACAGAGAAGGCTCAATGTCTCAGAAAAAAAAATTCCCATGACTCCCTAGCACTAACATTAACCCTTAAAGTGGACTCAATTTGCACTATTTCTGGCAGTCTGCAAAGGCCCATATTTATTTATTTGGAGCATTTATACCCCACTCTTTAGCCACAAAGGCTCTCAGAGAGGCTTACAATGGTTAATTAGACAGATTAATTAATTAATGAGGGATGTGGTGGCTCAAGTGGCTGAGACACTGACTCTGTCGGTTGTAAGATTGGCAGGGTGGCAGTTCAAGGCCCAGATGCCACGTGATGGGGTGAGCTCCCATCACTAGTCCCAGATTCTGCCAACCTATCAGTTCGAAAGTATGCAAATGTAAGTAGATAAATAGGTACTACTTTGGTGGGAAGGTAAACAGTGTTCTGTGCAATCTTGCTGGCCACATGATCACAGAATAGTCTCTGACAACGTTGGCTTTTTGGCTTAGTAATGGAGATGAGCACTGCCCCCTATGGCTGAACACAACTTGACAACCTTGTCAATGGGAAATACTTTTACCTTAACCTTTCCCTACCCTCAGGCTTACAATCGAAAAAGACATGACACAAAAGGAGAAGGAAATGGCAGTGGGGAAGGGGATCAGGCCCAGCAGTTTTTCTCTCCCTCCGATGCTGGACCGTGGCAGATGGACTGGAGGGAGAGCTCTGCTTCTTAATCTAGGGTTAATCTAGGGTCTGCTTCTTAATCTAGGTTTAATCTAGGCCCAAATTAGCTAAAGCAAGAGCCATTTTTTTAAAACTATGATCTAAATACATATGAAGTTGGAACTTGATGTAGTCCAGGGCTTTTTCACACTAATTCACATTTGTACAACATCTAAGTGTAATTAGAGAACTCATTACTTTAGTTATAGAAAACACAAGGTTATAGAGAAATCACAGTAATATCTGCTATAATTTACTTTTTAATATTGCACATTTTAATTGTTTGCTTAATTAGAAGACCCTGCTCTTGTGAATGCCACATTACTAGTGTAACCACTTAATATTAATGTGCTTGATTTATTGTAATTCAGTAATGAATATATGATGATGAACCTGGTCATGGAACCATGAAATCACAGGAACAGGAGTATAAATTCTTTAGTTCAGTCTGAGAAAAGTTCATCTTTCTGCTAACTTGCTGTGCTGTAATTTGGTTTATGTTAATCAGAACTAATCAATCATTTCTAATTAACTAACAGAGGTGAGCGGAGGCCTCCTACAGCAGTGAAACTTTACAAGAAAACTTGTTTTGTTCTTTAAGAGGTGACTTGGTGCTTCAAGTTGAACTCTGCTGGAAAACTTTCTTTCTACCAAGTTGGTATTTTCTGATTCCCAAATAACATATATAAAAATAAAATTTAAAAAACTGCATCTTTGGTCATGGTCAAAATGCAACCCACCCACCCCCCAATGCTCAAGAGATGAACCAAAAGGAAAAAATATTTTCTAAGATCTAGTTCTCCAGATCCTGCCCATTAATGTCCAACCAGTCATATTGATTGGCCAATATTTGAATGACCCATGGGGGGGCAACCTAAAGGTAATATGGTCTATGTGGCATTCTGGCCTGCCTAGATATGCTGCACTTTTGTCATTCACCTCCTCATGAAGTCCAGCCTTCTAGCACAAAGAGAACCCCCCCCCCCCCAATAAACGCTGACTGAAGCTGCATTTACACTAAGAATCAACTCACTTTGGGCCGTTGCAGACTGGCCCAAAGGGCTGGCCTGGGGGTAGAGTTTGGGTGGGGCAGCAACATGCCGGCTGCCTGAATCCCACCCCAGCACCGTCCTGATGCCACACAACCATGTGTGCATCAGGATGTGCTTCTGGCACAGTGTGAAGACACGTTGCGCTGAAAGGGCATGGGAGAGCCGCAGTGTCAGCTCTTAGGGTGGTTTTTTGCCACCCCTAAAAGGAGCGGCATTTTGCCACTCTTTTAGGGGAGGCAAAAGGGAGGATCGGGGCCGCGGTGTATGGTTGCTGTGGCCCCGATCTGCCGCTCCCCAGGGCAGCTCTCTGACACCCCAAATGGCCCATCTGCACCAGCCCTTTGACACCACTTTTCACTGCCATGGCTCAATGTTATGGAATTCTGGGATTTGAAATTTTGTGAGATATTTAGCCTACCCTACTGAACTGCGCTCTGGTGACATGACAAACCACCATACTTTCCAGCATACAAGACGACTGGGCATATAAGATGACCCTCAACTTTTCCAATTAAAATATAGAGTTTGGGATATACTCACTGCCTAAGACTACCCCTCTTCCAATGCACACCAAATAAAAAAATTAAAAAAAATCAGATTTGATTTCAATATGGTATTTTTAATTCAAATGCTTATGACATGCAGGTACTTAGCAGAAAAACTGTCACTAATAAATACAACAAACTACAGCTCCCATGTTCCCTGGCATTTATTTCTGCAGTGTGTTTTGGACCTTATTTTTTAAGAAATAGTCCAAATTTAAATGCTGCTTTAAAAATTATTTCCATCTCCCAGCTATAAGATGGTTGGGGAAAAATGAGAAAGTGTTGGGGGGAAGGACTGCCACTATACTAGGTGATGCATTCTGGGGTATGTACAATTTGTGGCCAAGTAAGTGACCCTGGGCAGTCACACACTCTCAGCCTCAGAGGATGGTAATGGCAACCCCCATTTGAAGAAACATGCCAAGAAAACCCCATGATAAGGTTGCCTTAGGGTCACCATAAGTTGGAAAGGACTTGAAGACACACAAGTACAACATAAAAGTCTGCAATTGTTTCATAGGTAGTACATGGGAATAGGAGCCAGCATGGTGTAGTGGTTTGAGTGTTGGACTACAACTTTGGAGACCTGGGTTTGATTCCCCACTCTGCCATGAAAACCACTGGGTGAACCTGGACAAGTAACATATTCTCAGCCTTGGGGAAGGCAATGGCAAACCTCCTCTGAACCAGTCTTGCCAAGAAAACCCCAGGAGAGGTTCAGCTTAGGGTTCCTCTCGTCCTCCTCCTCTCCCAAGGCTTCTTGCTGCCCCACCTCTGTCCTCCTTGTCCTCTTCTCCTCCCAAGGCCTCTTCTCACCCCCACCTCTGTCCTCCTCATCCTCTTCTTTTCCCAAGGCTTCTTGCCACCCCCACCTCTGTCCTCCCCCCTCCTCCTCTTATACCCGACGTATAAGACGACCCCCGACTTTAACCCAGATTTGTCTGGGTTAAAAAGTCATCTTATATGCTGAAAAATATAGTACACATTCCAGTATTCCATAGCATGGAGCCCTGGCAGTTAAAGTGGTGTCAAACTGCATTAATTCTGCAGTGTATTAGCAGTCTGAGGTACCTGGGAAATTTACCAGCAAAATGACTGCATTTGTTTTGTAAGACTATGATGTCAAAATAGATTTTGCATAGTTTTTCAGATTCTGGCATTTTTCTATATGTTCACTGTTTAAAGACAAAGAGACTTATGATTGCTCTCCATTCACACTTTAAAGGTTACATGGATGCATATGCAGTACTCTCCTTTTGGAAGGAAATTTCCTGTCCACTGGTTTTTGTTTGTGTTTTTCTTTAAAGGTGGTGGGCTGCTACCTGTTTTAACATTGTTTTATTTCCTCATTTAAAATGTCACCTCTTCCCCAGATATGCAGCATCTTTCACTCAAGCACCACTAACCACCTCACTAGCCCTTTCTGAATCCTGCTGTCTTTGCAACATGAAAGTCACAAGCTTATATCCACTTTCTTCAAACTAAGTTCCACTGAATTCAGATAAACTTTTGGTTTTGGTTTTATTTTTGTTTTGATAGAATGTACAAGATTGTGCAGGGCTAGAGCATTTCTACCAGCCTGGATGGCATTTCTACCAGCTTGGATGGAAGATTTAAATGTGTATCAGCCATTTTACCCAAAGCCCTTCCAGGTCCATACTGTGAAGGAAGAAAGGAAATGAGAGTAGCAATATCCTTTCATGCCTGTTCCATTCTTGTTTCTTTCCTTGTTTGGCCCTAACATTTGAGCCAGCATGGCATAGTGATTTGAGTATTGGATGATGATTCTGGAAACCAGGATTTGATTCCCAGCTCAGATATAAAACCCACTGGGAGACCTTGGGGAAATCTCATGTTCTCAGTCTCAAGGGAAAGCAATGGCAAACCTCCTATGAACAAATCTTACCAAAAAGCCCCTATGAAAGGGTCACCTTTGAGTCACCATAAATCTGAAATGACTTGAAGGCATACAACAACAACAACAACATTTCCCTCCTATTGCAACTTATGGGGGAGGGAGGGGGAGGGGGAGGGGGAGGGAGAGAGAGATCCCCCTTCTCCATGCATCGAGATGGTCTGAGGATTGGACAAGCTTTGGATGCAACAGATCCTCAGCCTCTTCTGTTCCAGCAAAGAGATTCCTCCCAATCCACTTTTACTGTTGTTGTTGATGCTGCTACTGCTGCTTTTGATTATGTAATTAATCACCTTTATTTATACCCTGCTATCTTCTCCCAAAACAGAATTTAAGGTGAGCTTATTTTTTATTTTATTTTATTTGTTTCTACTGAACTGGAGGGGGAGATTCAATTTATCTCATAGTCCCTGGGATCTTAGAACATATAATTTTCACCTGATATTTATTCCATTTGCAAATGAGATTATTCCCACCTACCTACCTCAACATTTCAATCTATTGAAGCATAAAGAGGTCTTGCCCCTAGGCTTTGTTAGCCAATATAATTGTTTGTTTTTAAATTTATTTATATCAGTCTGTGTGACTTTAAGAATAGGCTTTTGGCATATTTTCAAAGATGTGTGTGGGAGCTAGAAAATTATATATGAAGCCCCCTACCACCTAACTGGCATTTTTGTGCATGCTTTTGCCCTATGATTTAATTACATATTTATTTTCAAATTTAGTTCAATTAGATATCTTAAAAGCCTTTACTTCAGGGAAATAACAACTAGCAATTTCACCTCCTTTTCCTTCCACCATTTCATAATTATACTAGAAAATTTGGTACACTGTTTTCTCCTGGGTTCTGTTTGCATACTAAATGGGAATGCATACCAAGAACTCTCAAATTTATTCTAAAATCTACATTAGGTTTTTGTGCTGATCTCAGAGGCATATCATTAAGGATATTATACTGTTTCTTTGACCAACAATTTGAACTTAATATAAAATTAGTAAATTGCCACTTTATCTTGTCTCTTAGGGTTAGCTATACTCTATTGAAGATGAACAGATGGGGGAATTCACTTTTCATTCTGTATCATCTGTCCATGAATAATAGCAAAAGATTGAACATGATTTTGGGCCATTGCAGACCAGCCCAAAGGGCCAGCCTGGGAGTAGAGTTGGGGTGGGGAAGCTGCACGCCGTCTGCCCCAACCCCACCCTGAATCCGCCGTCTTGATGCCGTGCACCATTACGCACAGCACATGGCATCAGGACGCCCTTCCGGTGCAGCGTTTAAACACACTGTACTGAAAGGGCATGGAAGAGCCACGGCATCAGCTCTTAGGGTGGCAAAAGGAAGGATCAGGGCTGTGGCGTGGGGTTGCTGTGGCCCCAATCTGCCGCTCCCCGGGTTGTAAATGTATGCTATGTCATCTCAAACATGTCTTCAGCTGTTTTGCCTCTGCAAAGTTTGAGTGTCAATTTCTCGAAGAATTATCCAAGACCAAACTATACAACCAGCAATGAATGGATAAACCTTGTAAGTTTTTCTGAGTCCTTGCTATATATATATAATTGTTGCCTTCAGCAAAGTAGATATGAGATCTTTACACAGGGCATTTTCATTTGCTTTATCATAGACTGATAAAATCAAAAAAGAACTTGGAAAGCATATATTTTTTGACAAGTTATTTTGTTAATCCACTCAAGAACCTCTAGTCAAAACAGAATTATTGTAGGGCAGCAGAATCACAAATATTCCCATGTACCAACTGTATTTCCAGCCTCTTCAACATTTGTCTGACAAATCATTCTTGATTCTGTGTTAAGGGGCACAAATACCAATGATGCATCAATTTAATAGTAACCTCCTTTGCAGGGGAAGGTGCAGCATTTCAGGAAGAAAACACCAAGGCACACCGTTGGCAGGAAAAGGCCACAACTTTATTGGGTACAGCTGACAGGTAGGGTTGGCACATAAGTATGGGTCTGGATCTGGCATCAACCAACCCCCTTGTTGCTTGATGATCAAGTTGCCCACCACAGCCTTTCCTGAGTGGCAATTGGAAGTCCCCCCAATGGCGCAGAGAGCCAGTCTGGGCTCCATTCAATGCTCTCACAGCTTTCTGGGAGCCAGCCACTTCCCTCCCCCCTGCCAAGCAAGATGACTCCACGCCCAACACCTCCCCGCCAGGCAATCAGGCCAGCCCAGTGAATCTAGGCAGCCCATTTGCAGGGGAAGGTGCAGCATTGCAGGGAAGAAAACACCAGGACACACTGTTGGCAGGAAAAGGCCACAACTTTATTGAGTAAGCTGACAGGTATGGTTGGTCCATAAGCATGGGTGTGGATCTGGCATCAACCAATCCCCCCCCCCCCCCCCCCCGTTGTTCAATGGCCAAGTTGCCTGGTCATGGCTGGGCTTCAGGATGACAGAAGGGGTAATCAACTAATCACGTTTGCATCTTCTCCCCTTTGTCACTGGGGGATGCTGTATAGGAGTTTCCCCCACAATGGCAACATCCCATTGCTCCCAGCACCCCTGGGCCCCCATGGGATTCCGTATCCTGTGCTCTGCAGTACAGGAAACCATGCTCACCAAATCCACAACCCATGCTACTGGCACAAAAGGCCAGCTCCCTCTTCGCCAACCCCCCTGAAAGCTGTACCCATCCCCAATCTGTCCCCACTGTCCTCATGGCTATCCCAAGCAAGGGGCTAAGCCTGGACAGACATAACTAGTGAATGCCCTGGACTTCCACCTGCCAATCTTCTTTATAGCATCCACTGACAGACCACATCCTGCCTCGTAGCAGCCCCAATCTGCGATGAGTGTCCACCAAAGTCCTCTGCTGGCAGCCTGGCCCATTGTAAGCCCACACAGAGCACTGACACAAATTGGAATTGGGTTAGCAGAATGCCATCATTGTGAGCAAACAGAGGTCCTGAGATGTGTGGACAGGATGCTAGGTATCTGCGTAAGGTCTGGACAGGGCACAGATGACAGCCAAGGAGCCTTCTCAGCATGATGATAGATCCTTTCCCCATCTGGTCACACTTGGACCTGCAAAGAACTGAAAACACAGAGTTTCCCACCAAAGCACTTCGACCCATCCAATCTGGAGAAGGGAACCAGCTCACCCACCTGCAGCATCCCAAAGAAGGCAGTGACAAAGGCTACTCTGGGAAGTCATGCCTCAGCTCTGGAGTGGCAAACCCAGTCTAACTGTAGGGAGAGCCTGAGTAGCAGTTTGAAACAAATGAGCTTTCTCTCATCACACCCCTCCCCACTGGATGTCCTCCTCCACTGCTCCAAGATCCTCTTGACTAAGAAGAAAGTGCAAGGATCCTGGAACCCCTGGCCTTGGAAAAGAAGGAAATGCCAGCCAATGTGACTGACATGGTGCAAGGAGCGATGCCAGACTCTCACAACCATAAAGGAATTGTAGGATAGTACCAGACCGGACTGCCCAGTATGTCCTGATGCCCCCCAAAAGGTGAAAAGCTTGGAAACTGCCCTCTTGAGGGTGGTTGAGGCCAGTGAAGACAGAATGCTTTCCATCACAGCAAGTTGACAACCTGGGAAAGGCATAGGCAAGGGGTCTACTTTGGGTTCCAACTGCCGGAACCTGGCCTCCTGAAAACAAGAGAGAATCTGCAATTGTGTTCTCAAGTCCAGGCACAAAATGGGCCCTGAATGTGGTGTTGTTACAGAAGCACAGCAAAATGAAATGGCAGACCAGGAGTATGACCCACTAGGACTTGAGGGTTTGGTGGGTGAGGACACTGACCACTGCTTGGTTGTCACACAAAAAATAAACTGCCTTGTTAGCAAAGGTGTCTTTCTAGATGTGGACCACTACCAAAATGGAAGAACTCTAGAAAAATGAGGTCCCTGAGAATGCCCTTTTGCTCCCATTGGGTGGGCCATCACTGGGCATACCAGTGGCCCTGGAAGAAGACCCCAAAACCCAGCCACATGAGAATGGATCTCTAGATCCTGTCCCATGTCCCAGGGGTATTGCCATAGGAACACCTCATTGAATTCCCCAAGGAATTCTTCCCACAAGTTGAGGTCCTCCTTGATGCCTCTGGTGAGACTGATGTGGTGGTGCACAGCCCTGACCCCTGCTTTCACCCTGGCAAGCCAGGTGCAGAAGGTTCTGCCTGGGGAAACCACCCTGAAGGCAAAATTGAGGTGTCTGAGCAGGTCCTGGATCTCCCTGAGTGTGACCTTTTGGGCTACAAGGGTGACCCATATCATGGAAAGGATGGAGTGGGGCTTCTCATCTGGCAGGATGCCTAATTAAGTGAGGGAGGTGGTGGGGTCCTCAGTCTTTCCAGCCAACAGTGGAACTCTGAGCTTGGTAGCCAAGGCCTGGAAAGTGTCCAACAGTGTGACACAGACCTTTCCTTTGGCCTCCCTGATGAAGAGGAAGTCATTGAGATAATGTGTTACCAAAAGGGACTTGGCATGGTCTTTCACTTCCCGCTCGAGGAAGGAACTGAAGGTCTCAAAAGCTGCACAGCTAATGGAGTAGCCCATGAGCATGGCCCTGTTGAAGTACCATTGTCCCTCGAATTTGAAACCCAGTAGGCAGAAATCATCGGGGTGGATGGGCATCAGTCAGAATGCTTACTAGATGTCATACTTGCCCAGGAGGAACCCCTGACCAAATGCCCAGACAAGATGGATGGCATGGTAAAAGGGGGCTTAATGCACAGAGCACAGCTCTTGGAGGATGGTGTCATTGACAGATGACCCTGGAGTGGGAGTAGGAAAGCTGCTGTATGAGGTGAAATTCTCCTGACACCTTTTTGGGCACCATTCCTAGAGGAGGAACCAGAGGTTGGGAAAGGGGGGGAGGCAAAGAGGCCCACCACCCTGCCCACCTTGAACTCCTTACTGATCTTGTTTTTGATTACCTGTGGCAGGTCTCAGGCAGACTTGAGGTTGGGGGTATTAGTAGCCACCCGTGGGCTCAAAGCAGGAATCCTGAAACCTTGGGTGAAACCTGACGCCAGAAAGGCAACTGCTTTTTTATCCAGATAATGTGTGAGGAGTGGCAGCAAAGCAGAAGGGTGGATGGGGTGGGGCAAGGGTGAAAGACAGCAGGCAGCCTCAGTGAGCTCATTTTGGACCCCTCAGCCCTACAATTCCAGAGTCTGGAGCTCCGTCCTTCCCTGAAATACCAGCTGATAATTCAGGCAGAGGCAGTGAGTTAAGAAAGTGTCCTTACCTGTGAGAGTCCATCAAGAGAAAGGCATTGGCCAAGCATTCCAAGTCAAGGGAGGCAACAGGAATCAAGGTCAACACAGTCCAAAGGTTGAAGAAGCCAGGAAGTCTGAAGTAGGACTACAGGAGTCTACGAACAGGACCACTAGCCAGGAAACAGATGAGTTGCTTCTAGCAACTCCTTAGGCAAACTCCGCTCTTAAATAGTCTGACGCCAGTTGGTTCTAATCAGAGCTTGCTTGTTTGTTGGTTAGCCTGCAGCCTGGCTGAGCATCTTAGCTCTATCTTATGTTGGATCCTTCTGGTCCTCCTCCTTGATTGAGAACTTAAGACCCCAGCTGTGTCTTCTATCTCATCAGCAGGTGAGTCTTGCTACAATTTCACAGGATAAGCTGGCTGAAGCTTTTTAGCAGGAATGGCTGGCTCCTCTATAAGAGGGAGATCTGCAGGCTGTTCCTTGTCTGGAAAACCTGCCTGGGTCCCTTCCTCTGTCTCCTCATTGGACTCTTCTTCCAAGTCCCAATCCTGAAGCTCCTGGCCCTTGACAGGAGGCTGCCAAGCTGGGGTGTCTTGGGCAAAAGAGCTCTGGGCACTGGCTGGGTGGTAGCATGCCAGCTCGGTATGGGGGCCCATACGGGGGCGGGGGGGAGCAGAGCTCACAGCAATGCTCAAATTTTCAAGGTGTCTTTGCCCTAACACATTTCCCCAGATTGAAATCCATAGCACTGAGCCATGGCAGTTAAAGTGATGTCAAACCGCTTTATTTCTGCAGTGCAGACAAGGCCTAGGAGAGCATTTCAGACATCATTTCCCAGAGTCCTGATCTGCAGCATCTTTGGCTGAGCTGCTTCCTAGCTGAAAAGGTGGGTTTTGTGCTCATGTTCATTCATTAACAACCACAAACATGGATCCCCAGCAGTTACAGAATGGTATATCCAACTTATGATCCCATAATTAACAAACATAATTACTGAACTGCATGTTTGACAGTTACACTTATAGAACTTCTCTTATGCCACTATGAACTGTATACAGCCATTTAACAATAGCCAAAGAAAATACAACCACATGTGTAAGCAAACTTATTTTTCTTGAAAACACCAATAGGATTCTAGCCAATTGTCCAACCTATGCCTTTTGTTTCACCATCACCAGAATATTTCATAGAATCATAGAGTTGGAAGAGACCACAAGGGCCATCCAGTCCAACCACTTGCCATGCAGGAACTCCCAATCAAAGCATCTCCGACAGATGGCCATCCAGCCTCTGCTTAAAGACCTCCAAGGAAGGAGACTCCACCACACTCCGAGGGAGTGTGTGCCACTGTCAAACAGCCCTTACTGTCAGGAAGTTCCTCCTAATGTTGAGGGGGAATCTCTTTTGCTGGAGCTTGCACCCATTGTTCTGGGTCCTAGTTTCTGGCAGAAAACAAACTTGTTCCCTCCTCAATATGACATCCCTTTAAATATTTAAACAAGACTATCATATCATCTCTTAACCTTCTCTTCTCCAGGCTAAACATCCCCAGCTCCCTAAGTCATTCCTCATAGGGCTTGGTTTCCAGACCCTTCACCATTTTAGTTGCCCTCCTTTGGACACACTCCAGTTTCTCCACATCCTTTTTGAATTGTGGTGCCCAGAACTGGACACAGTATTCCAGGTGAGGCCTGACCAAAGCAGAATAGAGTGGCACTATTACTTCTCTTGATCTAGACACTATACTTCTATTGATGCAGCCTAAAATTGCATTGGCCTTTTTAGCTGCTGCATCACACTGTTGACTCATGTTCAACTTGTGGTCTACCTGGACTGCTAGATCCCTTTCACACATAGTCTCGTTCAGCCAGGTGTCCCCCATTGTATATCTGTGCTTTTCATTTTTCCGCCCTAAGTGCAATACTTTACATTTCTCCTTGTTGAATTTCATTTTGTTAGCTTTGGCCCAGCTTTCTAGTCTGTTCAAGTCATTTTGAATTTTGATCCTGTCTTCTGGAGTATTAGCTACTCCTCCTAATTTGGTGTCGTCTGCAAATTTGATAACTATACTCCCAATACCGTCATCCAAGTCATTGATAAAGATGTTGAATAACACTGGGCCCAGGACAGAGCCCTGTGGCACCCCACACTGGTCACTTCTTTCCAGGTTGAAAAGGAGCCATTGTTGAGCACTCTTTGGGTTCGGCCAGTCAACCAATTACAAATCCATGTAACAGTTACTTTGTCTAGCCCACATTTTACCATCTTGTTTGCAAGAATGTCATGGGGAACCTTGTCAAAGGTCTTACTGAAATCAAGATATACTATATCTACAGCATTCCCTTCATCTACGAAGCTGGTAATTTTATCAAAAAAATAGATCAGCTTTGTCTGGCATGACTTGTTCCTCTGAAACCCATGTTGACTTTTTGTGATTATGGAATTACCTTCCAGGTGTTCACAGACTCTCTGTTTAATGATCTGCTCCAGAATCTTTCCCGGTATTGATGTCAGACTAACTGGATGATAATTGTTGGGATCCTCTTTTTTTCCCTTTTTGAAGATGGGGACGTTTGCCCTCCTCCAGTCTGCTGGGACTTCTCCTGTTCTCCAGGAATTCTCAAAGATTATTGCCAATAGTTCCGATATTACATTTGCCAGTTCTTTTAGTACCCTTGGATGTAATTCATCTGGTCCTGGAGACTTATATTCATTTAGATTAACCAGGTGTTCCTGTACTATCTCTTTACTTATCCTGTGCTGAAATTCTCCTATTCTGTCCTCTGCTCCATTATCCTCAGGTTGAGCACCCTTTGCCATTTATTTAAAGAGTGATTGGAAGAATCAGAATTTACTTCACAAAACAGCTCATCATAAAAATATATTAATAAAATTGGCAATGAAAATGATTTGAGCAAAAATAAACATTTAATTAAAATGTAGCATGTACTCAAGTTTTCATCTCATTTTAAACCTAGGGAATTATTTATGCTTTGCATCTGTAAAGTGCAGTACATTTGAAGATCATATACTATTTACCTGCTCTTATAAGAATCTCCCATTTATATGATTGAAAATTGACACTGTGTCAGCTTTGGTTTTTATTAATATACAGCAATTTAATTGTGCAAACATAGCAAATAAGTGCAGTAATAGATTTAACTACACAATCCATTTGGAATTTTAAGGGTAGTCAATCTGTTAATTAAATATTAATTGATTATTAAAAGCAAATTTGAATTTCAACAGCTGTTAGATGGGTTTGTTTTACATAAGGCTAATTCCCATTGAGTAAGCATCTCAGCCATCTGTTGGTATTTACTATATCTCTATAGAATACATACCACCTGTCTTGTTAGTCATTTAAAATGATAATCTAGAAGCATTGTCATCTAGTCAACAAGTTTAATGGCTGAGTGATGAGAGGTCAAGTTTTGATCTTCCCTGAACTATCCATCTCTGACTTTAGGTCCGGTGTTAATAGCAGCTTGAAATAACTGCCTTTTTAAAATATATATATATATATATATATATATATATAGTCTATGGGCCAAGATGAGCATGTACATTCCTCATGAAAGTCAGAGAGTGTACTAACTTCTCCAATTCCCATAATTGTTTTCTTAACATATAGTGAAATATGTATGAGGAAAAAAGAGCCTGCTATAACCATGGAGGCTATCAATATGCACTTAATTACTGATTTCCATTTTCTGGCTTCCATGATCAGACTTGGCAGCAGAAATAGGCTTTCAAACATGTTCTTTCAGTTGATGGAAGTGACAATAAAGGAGGTGGGGCTAACATTCCCCATATATGGAGTACACGTGCTTGCCAACACACCTGAATAGGATTCTGAGGTTCAGTTGAGTTGAAGTCTGGATCAAGTAAAACATTAAACATAATAAACGGTATAAACATGACACATATCACTTCTTCCTTGGGTGCATCTACACTGTAAAAATAATGCAGTTTGACACCATTTTAATTGTCATGGTTCCATCCTAAGAATTCTGAGATTCGTAGTTTTGTGAGGCGCTGTCACTCTTTGGCAGAGAATGCTAAAGACCTTGTAAAACCAGAAATCCCAGGATTCCATAGGCTAGAGCTACAGCATATGATGTGTAGATGCACCCCTGGTTACACAGCTTATAGCACTAATATGGTGATGGACAAAATCAATACTACTATTCATTCTATCAAGGAGAATTTACTTCCACCCCAATATCTTTTTTATATATACCTGTTGTTCAACTGTTATAACTTAAATTAGAACAGTTAAGTAAAGGAGAGCTTCAGGCATTTTGATGAGACCACGACATGTAAAGGAGAAAGAGGCTCTCCAGGGTGTGTCCAAGGCAAGTTGTGTCGCCCAACTGCTTCTGTTGCTGTGTCTGCAGAGGTTTACCTCTCCTGTGGCCTAATGACTGACTTCCAATTGCCTCATGGCAGACTCAGGCCCAAGTACTCCCTTCCCACACTCAGCTTTGTATTAAATCTGGCCAGAACTGTACCAGCAGCTTCTGGAAGAAAACTTAAGAAATGCCATTTGTCAGCCAACTGAGAATACTGGTTTTCATTACTAACAATGTCAGCATCCTATACTTTTCTTAGTAATTTGTCTTTTTGTTTGTTATATTTATCCTTCTACTAGTAACCCTTTTTTAAAAAAATAAAATCTTTTGTTATGGCTTCCATTTCTTCTAATCTGATACATATCCACTGTCTTCAGTCTTCCCCACTTCACTGTTTTTGTTTCTCATGGAACTGCCACTCAGTTGTTCCTAAAGTTGACACTGTTCACGTTTTATTTCTTTCCAGATCTTTTCACTTTTGTGCTCTCACTGAAGCCTGGCTCCCTGCCCATAATGCTGCTAATTAGGCTGCCCTCTCCTTTGGAAAACTCTCTTTTTCTCACGCAAGTCATCAGGAGGGTAGGTGGATGGGTTTTCTATTATCTAATTCTTGCTAGTTTCAGCTCTCCCCCCCCCCCCCCCCCGCCGCTTTCCACCACCACACTGTGGGGGTTTTTGAAGCCCATATAGTGAGACTCTCTTCACCTCTGCACTTGTGGATTACAGTCATACACTGATCACCTGACCATTTTCAGTTTTTATTTCTGACTTTGATCCTTGGTTGACTTTCTTTCTCTCAGATGATATTCCCACTTGTGTTATGGGTGATTTTAATATGCATGTGAATGACTCCCAAGAGCCTGCCATGTTACTTTTTTTTTCTTTATTGTCTTCTTTTGGGCTTTGATCTTATTTGCATACACTCTCCCTTGGCCATTGTCTTGATGTTATTTTTATTAAGAATTGTTCTACCTCTTGCTTTTTGGTAACTGGGCCTTTGCAGACTGCCAGAAATAGTGCACATTAAATTGAGGCACTGCCCTGGCTCAGTGCTAGGGAGTCATGGGAATTGTATTTTTTTCTGGGACATTGAGCCTTCTCTGTCAGAGAGCTCTGGTGCCACAATAAATTACAGTTCCCATGATTCCCTAGCACTGAGCCAGGGCAGTGCCTCAATTTAATGTGCACTATTTCTGGCAGTCTGCAAAGGCCCTGAATTTCCTTTGTCTGATTATCATCTTGTAATCCACCTCCTTGTTACTCTGTTACTCGCTCCTTTCGAGAGTTTCATTCTGTTAACCCTGAGCCTTTTGGCTAATGTTGGTCTTGTCTTCCCATAATTCTGACGGCTACTTGATTACATCTATTTTTCATTTCTTTTACTTGTTTCAACTTTATCTTCAGCTCTTGATAACTCTGCCCCTTTGTCAGCATGTACATTCCCTTCTACAAAACTGCAGCCTTGGCTTACCCTTTTATTTGGTACTCCCATTCCTATTCTTGTGCAGCTGAACATTTCCGGAGGAAGACTAGGGAGTGAGTGCACTACATTCAATATAAATTAATTATTTCCTCTTTCTCTAATGGTCTCTCTTTCATCATACAGAAATGCTATACATCATTGATTTGCGCTAACAAATCCCATTCCCAGCATCTCTTTTCTACCTTTAATTCTCTTTTAAGGCCCTCTTCTCCACCTCTTCCTCCATCATCATCTTCTGCTGATGATTTTGTTACTTTCTTTTATACTATGATTGAAACTATTCATGCTGCTCTTGCTGCTCTTGAATCATCTTCATAACCAACTTTTCAAATGCCTGTTTCTTCTGCATTTTCTACTTCCTCCTGTTTTGTCCAAGCTGTTGGTGCCTTTGAATTCTTATACCTTTTCTTTTGATCCTGTCCTTTCTCACTTACTGCTGCCCCTGCCATCCTCTCTTCTCTATACCATTAAATTGTCTTTTTCAACTGATTTATTTCTTTCTGAGTTTAAATATTATACCATTTCGCCAATTCTTAAGAAGCCTTCACTTGGTCCATATTCTCTTTCTAATTATCATCCTGTTTTGCTGTTGCCTTTTCATTGAAAGTTTTGAAATGTACAATTTATGTAAGTTGCCTTGACTTTCTTTCTCATATTTCTGTAATAGATCCTTTTTGATCTGGATTTTGCCCTTTTCACTCTTCAGAGACAGCTCTTATGAAGATCATCAATGATTTCCTTCTGACCAAGTCAAAATGCTTACATTTAGTCCTTAATCTCCTTGATCGCTCTTTAGCTTTTGGCGCAGCTGATCATGCTTTTTTGTTGGATCCACTTTGTGACCCAGGATTTACTGATTTGGTCCTCTGTTGGGTCATAGCTTATCTCTCAGATTCAATGTGATGGAATGGAGGTCACATATCTTCTTTTCCCCTCTCAGTTGAGATTCCATAAAGAATTTTGGGTCCTTTGTTGTTTTCTCTTTCCTTGTTTTCTTTTTCAGTTATCTGATTAGTTTGTATGGTTTTTAATATCATATCATTTTTATGGTGATGATACTTAGCTGTATTTCTTGAGTCCAGAATTCTCTTCAGACACTGAACATTGTATTATATCATGTCTTTCAGCAATTTCAGCACAGATGCTTCATCATCACCTAAAACTTAACATGGCAAAAACAGAGCTACATATTTTTCATCCAAAACTTTCTTTACAATCTACATGCTCTATCACTGTTAATAGTGTTCCAATTTATCCTATGGAAGAAGCACATAGTCTTGGCTTTATTACTGACTCTTTTTTTTCCTTTTGTTCCTCACATTGAGGCTGTAGCAAAATCCTGCTGCTTTTTTCTTGATAATTTTGCCAAAATCAGACCTTTTATTTCTGCTTCCATTGCTAAGACTTTAGTTCATACCGTGGTCATTTCCTACCTTATTGTAATCTTCTCTTCTCTGTCCTTCTATTATATCACCTATGTTCTCTGGTTTTCACTCAACAATCTGATGCTAAGATTATCCCTTTGTCCTGTCCTTCTGATCATGGTAACCCACTTTTAATATCTCTTCATTAGCTACCTATTCATTTTTGGATTCAGTACAAGCTTCTTGTTTTAACTTTCAAGCCCTACATGACCTAGCTTACCCCTGTCTTTCAACCCTTATTAATTTTTACCAATCTGGTTTGGATCTGAGTTCTCAGAATTGTGGACTTCTTACCCAACCAAGGGTTCCCTCTTTCTTGACTTGGCCTCACCCCTTTTTTTCTTGCTGCTCCATACTTTCAATAACCAATTTATTATCTGTTCCCTGAACATTTGTGAACTGCTCCTTCCCTTGTTACTTTCAACTTTGAAAGTTAAAAAACTTTCTTTTTTTCCAAAGCTTTTGGAATTGTTTTATATTGTTGGATATTTTGATTGTATGTTTTTGTCAGTTTGCTTATATTATAATGTTGTTGGTTTTTTGTATTTTAACTGGATATTTATTTTGTACAATTCTATTGTTTAGTTTTATATTTGTACTACTCCTTCCCTTCGCTGTATCATACTTTAGATCAGGGGTAGGCAACCTTTTTGAGCCAGGGGCCGGGTTGCTGTCCCTCAGACAATTGGGGGGCCGAAGCACCATAAATAAATAAATTATATATATATATATATATATATATATATATATATATATATATTAAAAAAATAGAAATAATAATAAAAAAATAAAAAATATGCATGCACACTCTCTCAGCCCCAGAAAAGCCATGGCAAAACCCCTGTGGAGATTTTGCCAAGAAAACCCCAATAACAAGTAATAACAACAGTAATCAATATCATCATGGTAGGTGGTGGTTGCGGCGGCGGCAGGACTGGCGTGGGGCCAATCTAGAGGCCTCGGGGGGCCGCATCCGGCCCCCGGACCTTAGGTTGCCTACCCCTGCTTTAGATGGTATGCCTTTGGCAGGGTTCACTGTTTTTGGTTGTTTTGTATGTGAAACACTGTGTTCAATGTACATTGGTGTACAATTGATATAGCAATGTATCAAAATAGAATCCATATACCTACAGATTTGTGGGGTCAGCTGTAGAAGGAATTGTTTCCATATTATTATATAGCAATTTTTGTTTTTGCGCACAGCCTGATAGTGGGAGTTTGGGGGGCAAGAATGAGTCAGCCCTGATTCACACAGAACTGGATATCTAGCCTTTGATTTTACAGTTTTTCATGGCTAAAGGCTGAATGTCTGACCAGTTATTTGAAGGATTGTATCTCCTTTTATGAGCCAGTAGAGCTCTAAAATCATTTGGAGAGATCCTTCTCTCTGTCCCACCATGCTGTCAGGTTCTTTTAGTAGGAACAAGGGAAAGGACCAAATCAGTGGCTACTCCCAGACTTTTGGAACTCCCTCCACAGAGAGCCCAGGATGAGAGGTCAAAACACTTCTGTACCAATAGGCTTTTAAAACTAGTTAGTATTGAATTTTAATGTGATGTGTTCTGTTTTAAGGTTGACATACAGTCTTTTAATGCATTTTAAAATTATTTTTAAACTTTAATGTTTTCAACTTTATATATTACTTACTTGGTTTTTACATGTTATATCTATACATTTATCAACACATTTGTATTGTTTTAATTTGTATTTTTTAAAATATATCAGTCACCTTGAGTCCCATCCCAGTGAAAGGCAGGATAAAAATAATATTTATGATTAATAATAAGAATAATAAGAATAAGAATAAGAATAAGAATTGGACAGAAATACTTTTTTCTGTCACAGAATCATAGAATTAGAAGAGATCAAAAGGGCCATCCAGTACAACTCCTACCATGCAGGAATACACAATCAAAACACTCCTGACAGATAGTCATCCAGGCTCTGTTTAAAATCCTCAAAAGAAGGAGAATTCATCATTCTTTGTAGCAAGGTGTTCCAGTGTGCCTCAGCCCCTTAAGCTGCTCCTGATTTCCAGATCTTTTACCATTTTGGTTGCTCTTCTTTGGACGCATTCCAGTTTGTCCACATCCTTTTTGAATTGTAGTGCCCAGACCTTGACACAATATTCTAGATGAGGCCTGACCAAAGCAGAATAAAGTGGTACTATTACTTCCCTCAATTTAGGTCCAAAATACACTGCAGATATAATCCAGTTTGAGACCACTTTAAGTGCCCTAGCTCAATGCTAGAGAATTCTGAAAACTGTAGTTTTGTGAAACATTTAGCCTTCTCCTTCAGAGAGCTCTGGTGCCAGAATAAACTACAATTCCAAGGATTCCCTAACACTGAGCCAGGGGAGTTAAAGTGGTCTCAAAATGGATCATTTCTGTAGTGTATTTTGGACCTTAGACACTATATCTTCATTGATGCATCTTAAAATCTCATTAACTTTTTCAGCTGTTGCATCACATTTATGACTCATGTTAAATTTGTGGTCTAGTTGGCCTCCTAGATCCTTTTCACATGCACTGTTGTCAGGCCACGTGTCACCCACTCAGTATCTGTGCATTTCATTTTTACTGCCCAAGTATAGTATCCTACATTTCATTCTGTTAAAATTCATTGTTAATTTTGATCCAGTTTCAGATCTATTAAGGTCATTTGGAATTTTGATCCTGTCTTTTGGTGTATTGGCTAGTCTTCCTAATTTGGTGTCATCTGAAAATCTGATAAGCAGGCCCTCTAGTCCTTCATCCAAGTCATTGATAAAGATATTAAAGATATTAAATAGCACTGGGCCCAGGACAGAACTCTGTGGCGCCCCACTAGTCACTTTTCTCCAGGATAGAAGAGGCACGCACCATTGGTGAGCACCTTTGGATTCAGTTAGGGGCATTGCAGACCAATCTAAAGGACCAGCCTGGTGGTGGAGTTGGGGTGAAGCAGCCATGCGCTGGCTGCCCCAACCCCACCCTGATGCTGTCCTGACGGCATACGCCTCTTTGCATGGTACACAGTGTCAGGACGCCCTCCTGGCACAGTGTGTAGACATGCTGCATCGAAAGGGTGCAGCTGCACCACCAGCTCTTAGGGTGGCAAAAGGAAGGATCAGGGCTGCAGCATGGGGTTGCCATGGCCCCGATCCACCGCTAGCAGGGGTGGTCCAGAGCCGCCCGTCTGCATAGCCCTTTAGTCAACCAAATACAAAACCACCTAACAGTACCATTGTCTAGCCCACATTTTACTAGTTTTTTGTTGTAATAATAATAATAATAATAATAATAATAATAATAATAATAATATTTTTTTATTTATAACCTGCCCCTCTGCTTGGCAATCGGGGCGGCTTACAGCAAGTTAAAAGATGCAACAATTAAAACATTCCAATTCCCCACACCTTCCACCCCCACCCCAACCCTCCCACCCCTTAAAACTAAATTAAACAATTATAGAATTAAAATCAGATTAATCATAAAATGTAATACAAACCAATTAGCAAACATGTCATGGCAGCCAGAAAAATAAGAGCAGCAGACTTCCTCCATATGGCCGGGCAGTTATTCTGGGAAGGCCTGCCGGAAGAGATCCGTCTTTACTGCCTTTTTAAAGGCAGCAAGAGTAGTAATAAGATGGATCTCATCCGGCAGGTCATTCCACAGCTTGGGAGCAGTCACCGAGAAGGTCCTCTGGGAGGTCTGAGTCAGCCTGGTTTTTATTGGCTGTAACAGATTCCTCCTAGAGGACCGAAGGGTGCGGGGGGGATCATACGGGGAGAGGCGGTCCCTAAGATAAGATGGACCCAAGCCATGTAGAGCTTTAAAGGTAAAAACCAACACCTTGCACTGTGCCCGGAAACTAATTGGCAGCCAGTGGAGGGATTTAAGCATTGGTATTATGTGCTCCCTCCTCGATGTTCCTGTAGTTAGCCTGGCTGCCATGTTTTGTACCAATTGCAGTTGTTAAAGGCCTTACTGAAATCAAGATATGCTACATCCAGAGCATTCCTTTCCTCTACCAAGCTAGTGTCTCTGTTGATCAAAGAGGTGAAATTAATCTGGCATGACTTGTTTTTGAGAAACCCATGCTGACTTTTAGTTATCATGACATTTCTTTCTAAATATTTATAGACTGTGTGTTTAATAATCTGTTCTAGAATTTTTCCTATCAGGCTGACTCAGCAGTAATTATTTGGGTCTTCTCCCCCCCCCCTTTTTTTTTTTAATTTTTTTATTTTGAAGATGGGACAACATTTTCCCTCCTCCAATCTGCTGAGGTCTCTCCTGTTCTCCAGAAATTATAAAAGATTATTAACAATGGATCTACTTCTGTCAGTTCTTTTAATACTGTTGGATATAGTTCATCTAGCCTGGAGACTTGAATTCATTTAGATTAACAAGGTATTCCTGTACTATCTCTTTACCTATTCTATATTGCATTTCCCCTGCTGCATCATCTGTTCAATTTCCCCCAAGTTGAGCACTCTTCTTCTTTTCTGAAAAGATCAAAGCAATGAAGGTGTTGACTAGCTCTGCCTTTTCTCTGTTAGCATTTCACCATCTTCTATAGCCTGTTTATAGCTTCCAAGCTGTATTCTTATTGTATTTGTACTATACCGCTCACATTGTTTTTCTATTGGGCATTGTATAATATTGTAGCGTTTTATATTGTTTTATGCTGGTCATCGACTGTAATAAAATTTCATTTCATTTCATCTTCTCCATGCAGGAGCCCTACCATTTCTCTAGTACAAATCTTGTTTTTAAATGGTGGAAAGGTATGTTTGGGTAAATATGTTATTTTCAATGGTAGAACAAAATATTGGTAGACTACAGGTATTAGGGCTGATTTGTTCATAGTTAGAAGTCATTATTTATGTTGCTCCAGCTGGATTATCATATTGTAAATTTTGGGCAGAGTATCTCTTAGACCAGGGGTAGGCAACCTTTCCCCTTTAAGGGCCGAGGGACTTCAGCTCCCAGAATCCCAGGAGCTATTGGCCAACATGGGACTATTGGCCAACATAGCTGAGGCTTCTGGGAGCTGAAGTCCCTCGGCCCTTAAAGGGGAAAGGTTGCCTACCCCTGTCTTAGACTCTGCTCACTTCTGGTCCCATCTTTAAGTTCATGTGATTATTTCTCCCCACTCTCAACAACCATACATCGAGCATGAGTTATCAGCAATAGGAAAATCTTTACATATAGGTTTCCCCCTTGCAGGTATCCATGCTTTATCTATAGATGTTGAGGCCATGGGAATCTTAGAAATGGAACCCAGTGGTGCAATGAACTCTTTACGTGTATAGTTTTTCTTTCACACAATATGATGGGATATTTTAATGAAAAATTTGGTAAGTTTTTGCCATTAAGATGATTTTTGTCACAGCCAATATAAAGTCTTTGGACAAAAATATTCCCCATGTCATTTTTGATAACCATAATGCAGTGATGAAGTGATGTGCAATCAGGAGGTTGGTTTATCAGAGGGTAAATTGGAACTCTCATTCACAATATCCTAATTTTCCCAAAGACTCTTAACTCTCGATACACCAGAATTCATTCAGCATGGGTATTTTTTGTCTGTCTATCATTCCTCAGAACATGAGAGTTAAAAACAACCATGGAAGTGCCAGGGAATGCCTCTCAGACCTTCCACATGCAAAACTTGTACCCTACCACTAGGATGTGATTCTTATTTTTTGTGAACAGCTACTGCCCTCTCTAAGACACAAGCACAGCCAAGTAAAACAATTTATCACACTACAAAAATAAAAAAAATTAAAGAGGCTCTAACAGCATTCACCAAAGATAGGCTTTGACACTTTCAGATTTTTGAAGAATGAAATATGAAAAAGTTTGACAGCAAATAAATGCAAGGTATGAGGCACTAATATCCTAACCCTCTCTTTAACTATTTATTTATGAAAGATACTTGACTGTCAAATTTCTAATTCTGTGTTGATACTACCATAGAAATTTGCATTAAATGACATTTTGATTAGAGTGCTCAAATCTGTGCACCTTTAAAACTTTGCCATTTATTGTGTATGCAAAGTCTTCCACGAAAATGTCCCATTTCCATTTCCCTCTGGAATCCTCGAAGATCAGTTAGGAATCTTAGTGGGTTTTTCTTCATTTAAATTCTAATCAGGTACTAGAGATGCTAATTATAAAACTGTATTATATGCCAGCTGTTTAGTCCTGATGATTTGTAACTGGAGTGAAAGGAGAAACTGTGGGGTTAACTTTGTTATTTATTTGTTTAGTTTCTGGCCTGAAATCCCAAATTATCTGTCTTCTGCTCATCTGCTAAGGAAAGAAATAGCACAGTTTTTAGGGCAACAACTGGATGGACAACCTCGTGTGAAATAAATGAAACCGAAGGAGTCCAGATCTAGCTGTACCTGTGGAGGTACAGTGCACCCATTCCTACCTACACTGAGCATGAATGAAAAGCGAGCAACTGATGACTTGTACATATGCGCCACAATCCGATAGGGTCAAACCACATAAGCTTGATATTGTGACGGTCCATATAGGAACCCAGCAGTGGCAACAATGAAAAACAGTGATGTGGGCCCAGCTTACCATCACCAGAGGAAGAGATAGCCACCTAATACATGCTTCCCTGCCCCCACCCCCATCTAGCCTCACAAATCTATTCTTTCTAGCTCCTTCACAAACAAGGGCATTTCTTTAGGGATATGGGAGACTGTTGTCTGTACTACAAGCATTTATATACTTGTAAAGACTCAAAGAGGACATGGCTCAGTGGTTAAGATGCTGACTCTGATGATTGCAAGGTTGACAGGGCAGCAGTTTGAGACCCAAGGGCCACATGATGGAGTGAGTTCCTATCACTAGGGCCAACTTCTGCCAATATAGCAGCTCAAAAGTATGTAAAAGTGCAAGTAGATAAATAGATATCACTTTGTTGGGAAAGTAACAGTGCTCTGTGCAGTTGTGCTGGCCACATGACTACCAGAGTCATCTTTGACAATGCTGGCTCCCTCAACTTAGCAATAGAGATGAGCACCAATCCCTACAATTGGACACGACTTGACAATCATTTCAAAGTGCAAAGCTTTACCTTTTCAAAGACTTAGCAATCAAGTCAAGAGGAAAGTTGGCCCCACTTATCTTGGAAAATCCTGGTCCCTGTTGGAGTGAGTCAGCTGGATTGAGTGGTTTTCTAGGGCCTGATTCTCCAGAGACGCACTCTCATCCACAGGCTTGAGCATGTGGAGACTTGAGAATAGAGGAAAACTTGATTCTGGCCTGATGCACCTATCACTTGGATTTTTCCTCATTAGTAAACCATAGAGATTGAGGGCTATGATATCACTCCCCATGGAGGGGGAGATGTCACACAGAGGCATGGTGTTCTAGAGTTAATCCCATTCTATCTTCATTGAATCTTACTGTCAGAGAAGAAGATATTGGATTCCAAACTTAAAATATGTTTTCTGGGAGGTAATACATATTTGTGTGTAATGTTGATGAATACAGATTAATGTGGCAATGAATGTGAGAGAACTATGAGGAAAAGCATGTTGAACTAGACTGCAAACAGATTAATCCAGTCCTACCTGTTTATGTTTAATGACACAATCATAAAGTGATACTGCCTCTTTAAAACCTAATAGACTTTCAGAGTTGGTATGCATTCTTGTTTGCTACTCATTAAGGTTTGTGCTTTTGTTTCTTTGACAAGAATATTCATTTAAAGAGATGAATTTGCAATGAATGACAACTAATTTGAAGATGCAATATAAATATAAATTACTATAAAAGTGGATTTTTCTGAGGGTAGATAAACCATATTGATTGTATTTTATGAGCATTCTTGAGGAAGAAATATTATTTAAGTAAAAAACTACTTAACATTGGTGGGTGATACTAACCGTAACTAATTTAGGGGCAAAACAGACTGCACCAAAGAGGCAGCATCAAGACGCCCTTGAGAAAGCCAGATTGGGGTCACAGCAACCACACGATGCAGCCCCAAGCCAGTTTTTTGCCAGTCCATAAAGAAGCGGCAAATTGCTGTTCCTTTTGTGGTGATAAAAAGCCAGCTTTTCCTGCCCTGCCACAGCTTTATGTAAAAGGCCACATCGCTGGAGCGCTGGGAAGCTGACCCACAGGTGGCATGAAGCCAGCTTCCCAGCATCTTGGTGGTGTGAGTCGTGCCCCCAAGCCACTGGGAAGCCAGCTTGTTATGTCGTCTGTTTTGCCCCTAGTTTCTATTATGTAGATTTTGTTGTATTTCATTTCTTCATCTGTAAAAAAATTGGATAGCATAGAATCAGAGAAAATTAGTATATGATTGGCAATGTCATGTTACCCAAGACAAGTAAATATGCACTGTAAATTAGTTAAATGACTTATAGTTGAAAGTTTTTGCAGCCAGATGAAAGCCATATAAACCTAACTTGTATGTATAATTTTTCAAAATTGCAAATTACAGCTTAAGTAATCAATGTCTAGTTTTATCTAAGCTACTGTGTCATTATAAATCTCTGATTGCTTTGTTGTAAATAAGCTTTATTAGAGAAAAATTGTGTTTATGTATGTTGGCTTCCTAAGCAGAGATTTAATTCTTCACTAAGCTTCTTCTTGAAGGTATCAATGAATACTTTCAACCATTTTCTTCCTGCTGTGAGAAAGTCTTTAATAACATCAAGTTTTCTAAGGCTATTCACAATTTAGGCTTGTTCTGCTTGGAAAAAGACCCCTGCCCTCTCATCCACATAACAGTCCATTTGGCCCCTGAAAAAGGTAGAGATAAATCAGGGTACTCTAGTCTATTCCATCCTTTTTGGTAACATATCACCCCCAAATGAGGTGGAGTTACCTTCCATCTACTGACCTTCTTTCCCTATGCGAGCTAGATTCTGGAATGCAACCAAGTATTTATTGTTGGAATGATTAATATATAGGCATTCTTGGGAAACTTGTGGCCTGGTGCACACATTTCAGCCTAATGTTGGGGGCAGAACATGATTATTCTTCAGCATACTTTTTCTGAATTTTGTCATGTAGGTCTCAGTTTTAACAATGCATTGTACATTTTTAGGTCCAAGCACATTTTATAAATATGGATTTTGGCATTAAAATAGTGTATAAATGCATATTTTGTGGAACAAATATGTCCAAGGTATGTATTGAAATATTTAAGTATTATTTTAATTAAAATGTTTTACCATTGCATACTAAACAAGATGGAACTGACATATTAATTCTATGAGCAAAATTTTACCTGTTTAAAAACATAAACCTATTGTTTGTAAAGTCATGCTAAAAATGCTAAGATGTATGTCATAACAACTATGCTCTATTATCAGGAATAATGTTGTATAAAGCCATTATTTGTGCTTGCTGTTCATACACTAGTCTAGTCTAGATGTGGAGGCTGGAGTGTCTGGAACTAGGAAGGATTCCCTATCTTCTTCAGGTCCTGTACTGTCTTGTGAAGCATCTGGGCCTTAGAGGTAAACAACAAGGTTGTCAAGTCATATCTGACTGTAGGGGGCCAGGCTCATCTCCATAACTAAGCTTAAAAGCTAACATTGGGGGGAAGCAGATGGCGCAAAGTGCCATCTTCAGGGCAAGGAAGGGGAGGGGCAGCCACACGCTGGGCGCCCCAACCCCTTCCCGAAGATGTCGTTGGAGCGCCGGACCCTCTGCACATCCGGTGCTCCGAGGATGCCTATCCGCCGAAGCGTCCACACACGCTGTGGTGGAAAAGGCACCGAAAGTGCGCCGGCAGCCTTTTGCGGTGCACTTTTGGCGATTTGTGGAAGGAGCGCTATTTTAGTGCTCCTTCCTGGTGCGACGAAGCTGCACTGCGGGGCCGAGGAATGCGGATGCCTCGGCCCCAATCCACAGCTTCCTGGGGCGGCCCCGTGCCACCCACCTGCTTCCCCTCATTGTCTAAGACAACTCTGTGATTACATGGTGAGCATGACTGTGCAGAATGCTGTTACCTTCTCACCAAAGTGGTATCTGCTTATCTACTTGCACTTTTATATGCTTTCATGTAGGTTAGCAGAAGCTCAGACTAGTGATAGGAGCTCACTCCATCATGCAGCACTTGGGCCTTGAACTGCTGACCTGCCTATCTTGCAGTTATCAGAGTCAGTGTCCCTTACTATCTTCTATTTTCTCCAAACTCTACATATAAGGAAGACACAATGGGATGGAGGGTGAGAGAGATAGAAAAGAAAGAACATGTGGAAAGGAATTTTCAGAACAACCATTCTAAATTCTAATCACAGTTGCTGGTTTTATTGGGACTCAGTTCTCAAAATCTGAGAACAGGGATACTACATTAATTAGTAGATTTTTCTGAAAGGAGAGCCTTCTGCATCCATCTGCTTGAGCCTTCAAAGATACAGAAAGATTTCCACTTCAGAAATTGCCCCAACATTGGTAAGCTGACAGAAATGATGGGGTGGGAAGCAGAAGTAACAGCATCCCTCCCACACTACTCAGGTTTTGAACACTTGAATAAGAACCATCTGTTCATCAGTTCACTAAAATACATGTATATTTACACTCAAATACATGTTCATTCAGTCTACATACATCTGGACACTTGATTTATTCCCTAGATTAAGTAGGATTTTTGTATCTGGGAATCAAGTATGGATCCAAGTACAGATTCTCTCATCTTTCAATAAAGGGACAGCCGGCATCATGTAGTGGTTTGAGCAGAGGACTTGGACTCTGGAAATGTGGGTTCAATTTTTGGCTCAGCTATGGAAACCTACTGGGTGACTCTGGGTGAATTACACACTCTCAGCCTTAGAAAACCCCATGATAGATTCATCTTATGGTTGCCATAAGTTGGAAATGACTTGAAGGCACCCAGCAACAACAATATACCAAAGCCTGGAAAAGTTATCATTTTTAAAAATCAGAATCCTAGAATTCCACAGCCAGCATGTCTAATGGCTGGCCACACCTTGTATACACAACTATTTGCCTATTCTGGCTTCATTTGTGCCAGAATGAAGTGAGATAGTGAGATAGAAATATGAAAAAATAAATAAATTGGGGAAAATGAATTAGAATCTTTTATAAGGGTGAACTAATTATAATTTGACATCTACCATTTTTTTAAAAAAAAGAAATATAAAATATACCAATCACACTAATTATCAAAATCTATTAGGTTAATGGCACTTTACCAACATGCAAATTAGCTGCAACACTTTGACTCATTTTATCTCTGCCGAAATGCCCACATTTGGAACAAATTGCTTGTCCTTGCCATTCATTCTGTATTTTGAAATGTATGTTGGAATGTGTTTTTAAGTGTAAATGCTTCTTTTAAAAAAATATACAAACTACCTCTGCATTAGTCTTTTTCATATAATTGGAAACCTGGTTCCTGCAACACCATGCATGACTGACAGCCATGTAATTCTCACCGATGCTCCTTGAATACTCTGTCATTGATTTTCCTTCAGTCCACTTATATTTAACTAACTGTCCTTTCCCTCAATATGAATATATTAGTATTAGTTGTAATGTATCACTCTTGACATCAGTTCACCTTGAACAGTGAAAGGGGAAAAAAGAACAGCAGACAGAAGTTTAAAATTTGTGAAGTATTCAAAATAACATGGACAAACAGCTCAGATGTGAAAGAGCACGTTTGGAAATCAGTCTGATATCCCTGTTCGATTCAAATCAATTTGGGACTGGTCTGGTTAAGATTCTTGCCTCCTGTTTTAATTAGACTTTTTTTTTTCCCTTTGGAGATTACTACACATGGTTTTTAAACTGTGGTTACACCTGGAGAAAAAGTGGTTTAAGTGATACTTATCACATGATGATACCTCTGACTTGTAGCTTTTGTGTGTCCCAATCATGTTCAGGGAGTGTCTTTTCATTGATGAAAGAAAACTGTCAGTGAGCTATCAACAGAGAAAGTGTCCAGGTGTGAAATATTGCTGCTAGGGCAGTTGCAATATTGGCAATCACAAAGTGTCATTGTCCCTTTCTCTCCCTTGTCTCTGCTCCCCCTCATTGTTCCCAAGCAAATTACCTTTTCCCCCTAAGGCAGAAGAGTTTCGATAATCAATATATTCTAGCCAACTGTGTTAGATATGTAGAGAACAGATGCTAAGTGCCAAGCAGTCACACAAAAAGGATTCTGGGAGATGAGGCCTCTTAAGGAATGTGCAGAGATGTGCAGAGATGTTTGGATACAGCCTGACCTTTTGAGGAACCTAATGCATTAAAGACCTTCATTGGGAGCCAGAGTGGGCCATGGCAGCCATAATAAATCATTGGCAGCTACTCTGTCTGTGCAAAAATGCCTTCTGCCTGGTACATACCATCTCTTGCTGATAAGGAGGACACTGAAATGTGCTTTAAGTAGATTATAATGTATTCTGAAATCTTTACCCTCATTGCTTGAAATGTTTAGGGTTTGAAATGCCCAACGAGGTGGGAGAATTTGATTTCTTTGTTTGATGGTGTATAAAATGAGGTCATTTTGATCTGTTTCTTTGCCCAAAATTCTGGAATGCGAATTTCTTTGGGACTGCTGGCATAATAAAGTTGTGTTTACAATTCATCAAGGTCTCCTCTCTTAGCCCTGCTCTGCAAGTAACCCAAGAGCTGTGAGTTTGTTAGCTCATAGCCTGTTATTTCTGCAACACCCCCTTCTTGCTTTTTTGTTAATTTTTTAAAAAAATGTCATCACTGTAGCAGTATGATGGTTCTCTATGTTCCCACTCCACTCCACTCTGCTGAGCTGGATGGGACCCTTTGAGACCACTATAATCCCAAAATAAACAACTTGCTGCCACCACCCAATAATTTAACCTGTCATATCCCAGCAATGCATAGGGACATTGCTGGGCCTTCTATTAATAACCTATAAATAGAACAAGCACTAGCCAAGTTAAGGCCATTAGAAGGAAGGAAGGAAGGAAGGAAGAGGCAGAGTACTGAAGAAAAAAGTTTTATTTTCAAGAAGGAACATTAAAGAAAAGAAACATGGAAGACAACTGGTCCTCCAGGCACAAAACATAAAGCATCAGTTTCAAAACACAATCATGTCAGCCAAACCTTAACATACTGCAAACCTGACTAGTAGTGAGACAAGCCCACAGACCAAGGCCTTGCTCTTCCTCAGGCCTTCTCTCAACTGTCTACTCTGCCTAATGGTCACTTTCCAACCACTATCCAGAAGGTTCTTTTCTTCCTCTCATCTGATTGGCTGTTTTCTTAGAAAACATGCTTTCTGTAGAGAAAAATAATACTTTGCAGGAAGTTCCCTTTTCTGTAAAACAAAACAAAACAAAACAAAGCAAAATAAAACCACCTCCACATGCTGAGTGAACACTTCAGCCCAGTTCTCTTCAAGAAGCACTGGACACACAAACACTTTTGCAGCACTCAATGGGGGCTGAAATTTAGAGACCAGTTTGGCTTGGTCCTAGTTTCAGTCACTGTTCAACTACTATATCTTTTAGGGCTGGTGTCTGAGATGAGATTGTTTTTTGCTTGTCCGCTTACTAAAAGAGTGTCTTTGCACATTTGAGTTGAAGTTGACTATTCCTGACTACCCTTGAGCTGGGAGGTATAGATTGTAACACATCTGTATTTCTTTGTGACTTAAAACATAACTTCAAACAGACAATGAGACAGCAGTGGAAGGTTTCTACAGTTTTAGAAACAGATCAAGGACCAAAATTCACCTCCTGGTAACTCTACTTCAAGCAGGAGTTAGATTTTAAGAGTAGGACAAGGAAAGCTGAAATTTTGAAGATTTGTTGCCAGTGAGAGGCTAGAGTGCTAGGCTCTATTTGCCAGTGGTCTGAAACAGAAAACTTTCTCTGCTTAGGCAAAAATCAGGAAAGGTGTGACCTATGAATTTTCTTTGAACACCTCCTGTGAGTCCTTAATTTGCTCTCAGGGTCCTCACACTATACACTTCCAAATTCCACTCAATGACAAATCAAACCCTAAGAAAGTCTTTCTGAATCTTAAAAGAAGGCCACTTTTAAACCTAAAATAGGTTCAAGGGGCAAAGTTATGTTTTCGCTGCAAGATCTCAAAGGCTTCTTGAATGCATGTGTAATTTGAGATGGAAATTCTTGATTTTCTCACTTCCCAGCAGATGCTGAAGAAAAGACATCAATATTTGTTCATGTAGTGTCAAAACATTCAGGATTTCTTTTCCTCACAAAAGATAGAAAACTCACTACAACATTTAAAAACTGCACATTTTCAAGAAGCTCACACAATTTTACTAAAAAATATAACGGATGAGAAAGAGGAGTAGGAGGCAGGAGAGGAACAGCTTTGGAAGCGGTGACACAAATTTGCAGAGATGAGAAGGACTTGGGGAATCAGATTAGGCAGGTGGGTGAAGAAAGAAGGGATGCACAGAGCCCAGACAGTTCAGGGACCATGGGGGGAAGCAGACGAGGGCGTCCAAGACGCCCTGAGACGGTGCGCCGCGGGACTGGAGCAGTCGCACCGCGGCGCACCGTCGGCACCTCTGAAAGGAGCGCAAAAATAGCGCTCCGTTCAGAAGTCAGTGAAAGTGCGCCCTAAAAGCGTCGGGCGCACTTTCACTGACTTTTCCTCTGCAGCGCGTGCGGTCGCTGTGGCGGGAGGTTGTCCCCGGAGCGCCGGACGTGCGGAGGGCCGGCGGCTCCAAGGACGACCTCGGGAAGAGGAAGGGGCGCCGCGCGTGCGGCTGCCCCTCCTCTTCCTTGCCTCGGAGACGGCTCAATAAGCCGTCTGCCGAGGCCCCAAGTTACACACAGACAAAGAGAGAGAGCTAGGAAAAAGCAATGGAGGAGGCATGGTAGGGATGAAGTAAATTAGCAGGTACGAGAAGGAATCAGAGAAGGCAGGCAGGTGAAGAAAGAAAGGGATTGCAGGATTAAAGCACAGAGAGTTCAGGGAGCAAATTGCACACACACACAGACACACAAAACAGCAACAAAAGAGGAAGTGGCAGAAGAGGAGCATTCTTGGTGGAAAGAAGCATGTTAGAGGAGAAATTAGGGCTTAGAATTCAAATAATAATTTACTCCAATCTCCCCTTTTCAAAGTAGAATCATTCAGATGATTATAAAAGTGATGTAGTTTTAGTATCAGAGCACAACTTTTCTTTTGAGGGTTATTGGCATTCCAACTGTGCAGCTTTTAAATCACAGATCTGACAAAGTTGTCCTGTTTTGTTGTACTGAGAACAACAAAAAGTAGTTCCAACTTTGCAAGCACTGTTTTTCCTGCTGTAAGTTTCTTCCAAGTGGTTGGGAACATCAAATTTCAACCCTTTTTCGGAAATTGCTGAATACCTATTACATCCCTAGTGTTATAATTTACAATTTTGGGGGAAAGATCATAGTTATGGAATATTAGTGGGAGAAGGAAGGTAAATTCATCTACTAGAGCATTAAAACTGAATAGAGATGAACCTCTGGCTGGTTGTGAGCCAAACTCAAGCTCCTCAGACTGCTATTGAGGAATACGAGAGACCTTCCTCTTCTCTGGATAAGTGGTTTAGAAAGGAAGCAAAGCTGGCCATTCTCATCCAGTGTGTGCTAGCACTGACTGAGCTTTAAAGTGATGGCTCAGTCACTACTTGTGCTGAAAACACTGCATGCATATGCCTACTCCATTGTCACCATATGGGAGAAGAGGAAAGGAATTGTGTTTGGTTATCATGCACAATGCCAGATGAAATAGTTCTACCTAGTGCTGAGTCTGGGTCCGGGTCCTATGACACATGGCCATGATGTTGATGTGATGTAAGAAAAGCTGGAGTGCAAATACAGCCCATCACCTTAACATGGTTGTTTACCCACACTGTATAAATTATAGTATACTTAAGTCATGAGAGCCACTGTGGTATAGTGCTTTGAGCATAAGGTCTTGGACTCTAGAGATTGGGGTTTGATTCCCTGCTTGGCTACAGAAATTCTCTGAGTGACCTTGGGTGAGTCATACACTCACAACCCCAGAAAACCCTGTCATAGTGTTGTCTAAGGGTGACCATAAGTTGGAAATGACTTGAATGCACACATCAACAAGAACAATAAATACTTAGGTCATAACCTTGTATGAAGAATAAGCATGAAGACTAGCACTCTTTCTAGGAGGTGAAAATATATACTATCTTTTGTTACAGTATATCCCACTTTTCTGTTCTGTTTGCCACACGACGTAGAGGCTGATAATGAAAAGAGCAGAGCTCTGTAATGTTTTCTATCCCAGATGCCTTTGATTAAGAAAGACAAGGTGCAATATTTTGCAAAACTAATTAGAATGATATGTTATATAATGGTAGCTCAGCCACCTTTCAATTAAGATATAATTAAGCAAGTAGTATTAGAATCTCCAAATCACAGGGGGCAGAAAACAAAATCTTTGCTTTGTACTTTCATAAGCAAATAGCAGTCTTACTTATTTATTAACCTACATTTTTAATGCATATTTCTAGCACCACTTGCATTTTAGGGCTATATTTAGAGAAATAACTGGCACATATGGAGATATCAGTACAATAAGAAATTCATGAGTTGCCAGCTCTTTTATAAATATAGAACTCCAGTAATTAGCACCAAGGGGAAACCATATGAAATTTCAAGTCAGTCTCTGGGATTCAAAATTAACTGAGTTAAAGCTGATGATCCTTGTCATAAATTAATATATTGGGGAATTGGAATGTAGTTGTCTGGGGAGCAAAAAGTGCTTTAAACTTCAGTATAATATTTGACTAAATAGAAAGTTGGTCACTGGGAATCACAGATGTCAAAACAAAAGACATCAGCATCACAAACATATGTGTTTGAGAAAAGGTAAAGGTATTCCCCATTGACAAGTTTGCCAAGTCATGTCTGACCATAGGGGGCAGTGCTCATCTCTGTTAATAAGCCGAAGAGCCAGCGTTGTCAGAGACTAGTCTGTGATCATGTGGCCAGCATGATTGAACAGAATGCTGTTTACCTTCCAACTGAAGTGGTAACTATTTATCTACTTACATTTCCATGCTTTCAAACTGCTAGGTTGCCAGAAGCTGGGACTAGTGACTGGAACTCACTCCATCAAGCTGCACATGGGCCTTGAATTGCCAATCTGCTGATGTTTCAATCAGCAGAGTCAGCGTCTTAACCACTTGAGCCACCACATCCCTATGTGTTTGGTAACTATCCAGAAAATAATTGAAGAATGTGCTTCCACTTCTTGCAAAGTGATGAGTGATTTCAAAATAATTTATTTTGTAATAATAATAATAATAATAATAACAATAAGTTTTATTTATAACCCGCCCCTCTACTCTGCAATTGGGGCAGGGTACAGCAAGTTAAAAATACAACAAGTAAAAACATTCCATCCTCCCCCCCTGACTCTCCCCCCCCCTTAAAACAGAATTAAACTATTGTCAGATTAAAATCAAATTACACAATTAAAAACAACAGTACTGCCAGATTTGGCCGATCTGTTGGAATGGCAGAAAAAAAGATATCAAGTAGCCTCCAATTTAGCCGAGTAGCTATTCTGGGAAGGCCTGCCGGAAGAGATCCATCTTTACTGCCTTTTTAAAGGCAGCAAGGGTGGTAATAAGACAGATCTCATCCGGCAGGCCATTCCACAGTCTGGGAGCGGTCGCAGAGAATGCCCTCTGGGAGGTCTGCAAAAGCCTGGTCTTTATCGGTTGCAGCAGATTCCTCCCAGAAGACCGCAGTGCGTGGGGGGATCATACGGGGAGAGGCGGTCCCTAAAATAAGATGGACCCAAGCCATGTAGGGCTTTAAAGGTAATCCCCTAAACGTCTATAAATATTTGTTCAACACTGGTTTGTTTTGTTAATATTGTTATTGCAATCTCTGTCATCATTGAGTGTATCAACATGTTTGTAATTGAATACTAAGAATATAAGTTGGAAAAAACTTGAAAGCAACCAAAATCTCCTTGTTTTTGCACACACAGACATAAATCACTAATTTCTAAAGTTTCCTCTCTATGGGGTGAGATTGCAACAATTGTTGTGCCTTCTACCATAGTGATTTTTTAAAATGAAAATTGATTTGGCAAAAATAGAATGGTCAGTACAAAATACACTAATTTCTGTACAAAATATGGGAGTATCGAAGAATAATATTTTTTGTCTGAATATTTTACAGAATAATTGCCAAATCTGAAAAATCTTGTGACTGTTGTCTATTTTTTAAATTGTTCATCTCAGTGTGTCAAGGCACTTTCCCATCATTTGTGAGTATTCTTTACTTTTCTAATGAATACTGAAAGTTACTTACTTACTAGATAAATAAGAGCAATTCAGATACCAAACTTTATAAATGATAATATACTCACAATGTTTGAGTTTTTTTAAAAAAAACAATAAACATTCTTTTAATGTCGTGCTAAACAACTCAATAAAAGATTAATCAATACCAGTGTTTTCCTCCCCATATCAATTAAATTTCTCTTCTAGTAATCTCCATGAATTACATTTTATGTGCCAACATTTTCTTCCCATCTAGGTGTAATGTGTTTATTATTCTCATGTTGCAGAGGGCCTGGGCAACTTTGAGACTAGGAGGATTGAAGAGATGTTAGAATTTGAATACAATGGTTCCTAAGTGACCTTTCGTAAGCACTTTTGATTTTGCTGAAACATTGTGGAAGGAAGAATAATCCAGAGAAAATGTAGTAGTACTCTTCTCCAAACTGTTTCATAAGACCTAATGGAAAATGTCATGTAACACAGATACAATGAAAAAAAAAAAACCATCCTGAGATCATGTGGTTGTACAAAGAACAAACAAGCAAACACTCAGTCCTCCTCCTTTTCCCCCGATCATCATCAATGAAATACAGATTTTACACTTCTCTGAAGACATTCAGTCATCATATATAAAATAAGACCATTATTTTTTTCACATCTATCACAAAACCACAGTATTATGACACTGTTTTCCCCCCCATTCTTACCCTCCCAGACCATTTCATAAACCAGAAAATGCTCGGGTTGGGGGTCATGTTACTGCTAATAGGATCATGACCCATGATGCCATTGTGTCCCAGGCCAAAGAACTAGCTGAAGCTGGAACCTGGTTCTTTTTTCCTGTCCCATGTGGAAAATTGGACCAAGAGAAAGACACACTATAGTTGATGGCCAAGGACTTTGCTGTGTCCCAGCCTCAGGATTCAGCTAGTTCCTAATACATTGGCTAAAGGTGGGTTGGTATTGCTGCCTCTCCCCCTGAATGTTTTCTGTTAGAGAAAATTAAGGAGAAGCACAACAACTGAGCTGCAGCAAGACAACCCAGTCCCTTTTCCATCTCCTCTTTCTTGGAAGGGCAGGGCTTTGGGGAATTGTGTAGCCTCAGGGAATTACAAGGGACTGATGTCAAGTTTCATGTACCCTATACTGCTATATCCTATATATATTTGTCTTCCTAAAAACTGAGGTCCATCTCTTAACCAAGCATTTTATTTTAACCTCCTTATCAATGTAGTATCGTAATGATATAAAATATCTATAATCTCTCATTTTGAGATAGATAAGTACACAAATGCATATAGCCTGCTTTAACTTGAGCCAAGTAGAATTAAAAAAATAATTAAGTAAATTCATGAAATCTAAACCTTTTTTCTTGAGATCTAATTAAAAATTGGTATGTAGGCACAAAATGCTGTTTTTTGGACCCAGTCAGGCTGTTGGCTACTAAATCACAGTGTTAGGATGCAAACTTAGGACGTTATCACACGGGGCCCAATCCAAACAAAATCCACACGAAATCCTGAACGATACCAGATTATTGGCCCGTGTTTTCACACAACGTGGCACAGAACCCCGACAGAACCCTGACAGAACCCCGACAGAAAGTGGAAAGATCCGAGATCTTTTGAATTTCGGTTTCTTCAGGAAATGCAATTGCGCGATGAGGGTGATTCCACATTTACCGCAAATGTGATCGCCAAATATGTATTGGGGAGCATTTTCCCGTCATTACCCATGGTTCCTGCGAGCATTCCTCTATCTGCGCATGTGCAAGAGGCTCATTTCTACTACATTTACGGGATATTTTCGCTTGTGTGTGGAGGTTCTTTGCACTTGCTGTAAATTCGCAATTAAGGTAATGACGTTTGCGGAAACAAGTTTATTTTCGGTTTATTTTCGTAATGCCTCATTTCCACTTTTATTTTCGCTTTCTGGCCCACGTGTGATAACGTCCATAGAGTTATTAATTTCCACCAAACTGTACAGAACTATACTTAGTTTAAGGTTCAAATTTAGCCACAGAAGAACTACTGAAATAAATGGAGCTAAATCATAACTAACTAAAGTCGCACTGATTTCAGTGGGTCCACTCTGTAAATATAACTAAATCTTTGTCCTCCTCAGTAGTGTCATGAGGGGTGGGTGGTAGGGTGCGGACCACACCAGGTGACCCCCTAAGGGGTGTGTGACACCACCACTTCCCAAACATGGGATGTATTGAGTTTCAGTGGCTGAAGAAAGGGAGTGTTTGCTTGATTGCTCAAGGTTAGCAAATGAGCAATCATCTCCTTTCTCCGTCCACTGACTGAACTGGGATGGGGTAGGTTGCTGCCCCTTCTCTGCCCCCAGACACACAAAGACAACAGCAAAGAGGGGTAGGTGGGGAGGCCAGGCGCTTCTCCTTCAGTAGCTACCAGCACCTCTCACTCTGCCTGGCTTCTCTCCCAGGTTCCCTGGCTGCCTATGAAATAAACTGGTGCCACTGGAGCTAGCTTTGTGTCATCTGTGCTCCCAAAGCCCTCCCTCATCATTTTCCCTCTTCTCTTCCCCTTCCTCGGTCTCCCCCCAGACTCTGGAGCGAGCAGCCTTTCCCTCCTCCTCCTCTTCAACAAAGCAGAAGTTGCACTCAGGAGGCAATGACATGAGTAACCGCATCAGTTCTGACTGAGATGCACATGTGGGGTGAGCCCCAGCAGCTGAAGAAAGGGGACATTTGCTCATGTTAGAGGGCAAGAGTCTTGTTTCTTTTTCCACTGAGCTGTGAATGAGTAGGGTGAGGGGGTGGCTGGGAAGGAACAAGGAAAAGTTCCAGCTGGGCTTTTTTCTGAGGAAGGAGTCCCCAGATCTAACCCCCCTTGCTCCCTCTTCTGTGGAGAATTCTTCCACCTCCACTACCACTCTATGCAGGATGTGCCTCTCCATTAATCTATTTACTGAGTGAGCTCCAGTTGCTCAGACTGAATCCTCCAAGTCAGGGCTCCTCAACCATCTGCTTCCTTCTTTCAGTCAAGTTGTAGTTTTTTTGTCAATATTGCAGGTTCTGCAGATGCAAGCAACATCTCTTCCTCCCCATTGGGAATGAATCCTCTCCCCCACCACTCAGAAATGTAGCCTTTTGTCATACAGTGTTAAATTCTGTAAAAATATATATTTTCTTTATAAAACTGTGTGCATTCTTTGTTCCCTTTCCTTCTCTTGATTTAATGCCATCTTCTTACTTTGGATCCTGGGTTCTGTTTGTTTACCTAAGGAGCAATTTCCCTGTTCTCAACTGCTGCTTGAATTACTTTACAGCCTTATTTGATATAGAGGTAAAGCAGGTAGGCAAGAGAAGGAAGGAGGGGGAAGCAGGCTGAAACTAACCAAATGGCATCCAGAGTTACCATTAGATCTCCTTCCCTCAGTAATGTCACAGTTGCTGGGGGTCTTGTGTTTTTAGAAATAGAAATGGTAGAAGGGAGTGCTTATAATGACAGTTCCTATGGCAAGCAAAGGTATTGCACACGTACCCACAATTATCTTGGAAGTAACTAAAGCACCATATGAATGCCAAGTACTATTAAGATTTGTTTGTTTCTTAAGGCAATTGAGTGTTCCTCCTTCAGATTGTGATTCATTATGTGCCTTCAAGTTGCCTGTGACTTATGATGATCCTATTTTAGGGTTTTCTTGGCAAAATTTATTCAGAGGAGGTTTGACACTGCTTCTTCTTAGGCTGAGAGAGTGTGACCTGCTATAGCTATCTTTCATTTATAGATATATTGTTGCTTTCCTTCATAGATATTTGTTGTTGTTGTTGTTGTTGTTGTTGTTGTTGTTGTTTTGTGTGCCTTTAAGTTATTTCAGACTTATGGCAATCACATCTTGCAAAATTTTCTCCATAAGCACATGAAACTATGTAAATGTAAATACATTTAGGTTGTGTGTATAATAGTGTGATTTTAATTTGCTAGTTGCTTATGTCACAATGATTGCCATTATATCCAACGATATATGGAAATTACAATTTATGAGTAACAAAAAACATTACTAAGGATTTTGTATGGTGTGGTATGCGTGGAGATCAATGCGGGGAGGGGTGACACCATGAGCTACCACACTGGATGACACCAAGCCTAGTGACACCACTGGTCCTCCCCATGGATTGCAAAATATGTAACATCAATTTCAGATCAGACACTTGGTTTGGTTTGTGTGTGTGTGTAAAAGGAGTGTTAATGGGATTTGTGTGCATTGCTGTTTGCAGTTTCCCCATGTGCAGGCTGAAGAGGTACCATTCGGTGTTTGTGTAGTTTCTGCAAATGGACTCTTAACAGCGCCGTTTGATAGTTACATTATCAAAGTGGAAAATGGGAGCTCCCTGTTCTGAATTTGAACACTGGTGACTGAGCATGGAAAAGCAGTTTTGTGGGTTCTAGAGGAAAGAGATGGAGCCAATTTAAAATGCATGCAGACATTTCTGGGATACCTTGTGATCAAGTGGGTCTGAAATTATATCATGTTTTCCTGACCATCATTAGACTTATTTGGCTCTCTCTTGCACCTATGCACCCACACTCTTAGCCAGTGTAAGTTCTACCAGCTGCTTCCTTCACAAGTAGAAACTTCGGGGAAATTGGAATGGGGAACTAGGGAAACTAAAAAGGTAAATTAAATTATAATTAGAAATGTGAAGGCCTGGAAAAAAATTGGGGGGGGGGGGAGGAGGAACATTTTTTTCTTTTTCTTTTCCTAATCATACTAAAATAAATCATTCCATAATTTATTTTCTTCTTTTTTTCATTTTCTGGTTTTTTCCTGTACCCCCCTTATTTTTATTCTCAGATCCTCCCCCCCCCCATTTCCCCCTAGGTTTTTTTTTCCCCTTGGGTCTTCACATCTCTGATCATCTCTAAACTGAAGGGCAGGGCAAAAAAATACCAGGCATTCCATAGCTGAGCATCTGAGATGCCATTTTTTTTTTCTTTAGGGTTGTGGGACCCCAGATCAATGAACCTTCAAGGGCCTTCCAAGGAGTAGAAGTAGTTAATCTTCAAGCTGTTTTTGACTTACAGTGACTCTTAGACAAACCTATCATGAGATTTTCTTGGCAAGATTTGTGTTTTTTTTGGGGGGGGGGCAGGAGGTGCCATTGTCATCTTCTGAGCCTGTGTTACTTGCCCAAGACCATCCAATGGATTTTCATGGCTGAGCAGGGATCTGAATCCTAGCCTCCTGGAATCCTAGTCCAATACTCAAACCACTTTCCTGTTAGCCTCCTCACACCCCTCCTCTTTTGATATCAGAAATTCAGGTTAAATTGCCCCTCTATGACCCTACTGTGAACATAATTACTGAGATTCTTTTATCGCCTGTAAGCTAGCAAAAGGAGTTGCCTGAGCCCTGTTTTTCTGGACATCTTTGAGGAGGTGAGAAAAAGCCATAGCTATAGGACAATGGATGACACCAGAGAGTCAGCAACCCTGACATCTTTGCCCACTAATCCGTCCTGCTTAGGATATGTGCCTCTGTCACCCACATTCACACTCCAATGTTACCACCTCTGAATATTGACTTCAAAGTTATTCAAAACCCATTTCAAAGGAAGCACCACCATTTGGCTCTTTCTGTACCCTGAATTTAGCCCCAGGGCTAAAATTCTCTATATATACTGGTGCTTTTCCATTGTTTCCTTGGCTTTGGTGTCAAGCATCTATGCTGCCGGTTTATTTGGGTAATCCCTCTCTTGCTTGTCAACCTGCATTTTCTTTGGAAGTGAGTGAGTTCCATTTAACTCCAGACCTATAACAAATATAGCAGCTATTCCATTCAATGCAACACCTTTCATTTTCTTAGTCCTTGTGAGTGTGTGGTTGTATGTTTTTGGATGATAGTTGCTTTCCCCTTATAAAATAAACTAATTAGAAGCCTGCCTATGGAATTCCTTGTGTCTCTAGAGACTTGATCCGAAGGCTAGTAGTGCAGCTACTACCATTGAGTTGCTTCATAATTCCCAAATATACATTGACATTTGGGTGTCTCATTTTGGACAGGCACATACCCAGGGTTACAATTCCACACTAGCTCTTGAGGAACCTCATGATATATACTCAAAGTCCTGATGCTTGGAGCAGGGGTTTGAGCCAGGAGAATCTCTTTTATCCATGAGGTGGCTGGTGAAAAGCAAACTTATAATTTGTGTCAAAGACATAGGCTGGTTCTTCCATAACAGTAAAAGGGGAAGAAGGTTTCCAAGTGACTTCTGCCTCAGTATATAGGATCCTATGGTTCTATGATTCTATTGCTTAGAGAGCTGGATACTCTCAGTGTTTTGTAACTAGATACAGTTGTGTCCCTGGTTTACCCCATACCTATGCCTTGCCCACTTCTTTCAGGTATGTGTTCAAGTCACTATATATTGCTTAAAATGAAATAAATCAAAGTTTTTGTAGACAGTAAATCCCACTGAAATCACTGGAACTTATTTTTTTAAAAATGTAGAATTTTGAGGTATAAGAGTTGTTTTCTGGTATTTCTTTTGAAAACATTAAAATAAATATAGTTCAGTGCCAAGTCTCTGTATTTCTCAACTTCCTCTGTTCTCTCTTTTGAACATGTCTTTTCCATTTTCACTTTGGTATGTTCAATGCATATTTATTGCTCAGAATTAAGATGACAGTAGAAATACCACATTAGAAGACAATGGGGTGCTGAAACTTTTACTTTTACTTGCACTAAAAACAACCTTCAACAATTGTGTGTCAAAGACAGAATATGCTTTGTTCATAATTCATAATGCTTCCAGAAGAAGAAGAATTATTATTATCTTAAAATTTTATGACATTTGGAACAGGACATTATAAAAATACTTAGCAAATCTGACTTTATTGCATTTTGAAAACTCAACTTACATTTGGACTTAAGTAATAATTAGCATTTTTTACTGGCATCGACCTGCTGGTATAATATATCTGATAATGTAATTCCAAAGTTCAGTGGCACTCAAAATCCTAATTTAAACTTTCAGAAAGTATTCCAGTTAAACTAATGTGCAGACTGGGGAAAGATATACTATTAAAGTAGCAGAAATGTTAAAGATATTGAAAAACCTCAGAGCTTCTTTGGGAAAGTATGCAGGTAGAGTTTTTGAGAGGATCAGATAAAGTCATAAAATATGTAGAAATTTCCCACAAGGCTTCTAAGGTTCAAAATATAAGTGCAAAATAGACAATTGGTTCAGCCCTATGGACATTTTCACATAAGATATTAAAATTGCATTCTTTTTTTCTTCTACCTTGAATCTTGTAATATTTCTGCCCTATGAATGTGACTGGGTAATAGAAGAAAAAAATCACCATTTTAAAGTCTTATGGTCAGTGCTATTGTTTTCTTCTTAGTTTCCATCAGCTGCCAGACATCTTACTGCTCAAGAGAAGCAGCGAAGGAGTAAGGATACTGTATTGCCTTCCAGCTATCACCACTGCCTATGCTTGCTTGGGCTGGTGGACCAGATAATCTTCATCTAAGTTATAGTTTCAGGAGGAAATGGTGAAAAAGAAAGAGGTAAGGTAGTAGTCCCTGTCTATTGGCCTAGCTGCACTGAGTTCACCCAGTCCTGACCCACCCAAGAGAATGTGAGAAATTAAATGGCTGCCTCCACTGCTGGGAATCCAACTCACTCAGGGGCTATACAGACCAGCCAGAAACACTGACATTGAGGTGGTGCAGGGGTGTGGTCTGTGCATGCTTCATGCCCTGACACCACCCTCAAGCTGACATCACGCCACCTACTTGACCGAAAAACACTGCGGTGGTGGCAAAAACACCTTTTTCCTGGTGCAAAAAGGAGTGGCTTTCTGCCACTTCTTTCTGTGCTGGGAAAATTCCAGGTTGGGGGCATGATGTGGTGTTGCTGAGGCCCCAACCAGGTGATCCAAGGGGCATGACACCACGCCTTCAGGGTCGTCTGTTTCAGCCCTCAGTCTCCTTTTGAGCCATAAAACTTCCATACTATTTCACAGGCAAAAATAGGGACAAACTTTCAAAAACCTAATATTAAAGGTATTGAAGAGATCGCAAGAAGGGTTAAAAATTAAAACGAAGGAAGAGTTAGAGACAGAGGGGATAAAACTGAATTGGTTTGAATATTACCAATTAAAAACAGATTATGGAAAGGATAAGGAGAATCAAGGATTCGAATTGGAAATAAATAATTTCGATCAAGTAGTAAGAGAATATGGAAAACACTGGATTACTAAAATATATAAGATTCTATTAGACTACGAACTGCAAACAGAAGTAGTAAAGACTAATATGGTAATCTGGATGCAGATTTTGTTACAAGAATGGGAAACCATATGGAAAGATACCCAAACCTTTTCAAAATGTAATATTTTGAAAGAAAATTTTTACAAAATTTTCTTTAGGTGGTATATGACTCCCACCAGATTACATAAAATTCAAAAAAAATGCAGGAGAACAGTGTTGGAAATGCAGAGTAGAAAAGGGAACATTTTATCATCTGTGGTGGACTTGTAAAAAGGCAAAAAGCTACTGGAAAAAGATATATCAAATGATGTGTAAGATCTTAAAGATAAATATTCCATTTATACCTGAACTTTTTCTACTCAATATGTTAGCTAAGATTAAGATTAAATTAAGTTTAGGTGATAAAAGCCTAATCTTATATATGGTGTCAACAGCACAAATAGTTTATGCTCGATATTGGAGACAACAGGCTATACCTAATATATATGAATGGGTCATGAAACTGAAGGAAATAGCTACCATGGATATATTGTCCATGTATGCCGCCGGGAAAACAATGCAACAATATGAAAATAAGTGGCAGAAATTTATAAAGGATTTTTGAAAAGGACTCCAAAGCTGTGATTTATAAATATTGATATTGATTTAGAATAATACTGGAAGTAGGGAAGATATAAGGGCAAGGTTAAATAATATTTTGTGGGTATATATGTTAAAATTTCTGTTTGATGATAATTTGCTGTAACATTTTATTTTATATACAATAAAACCGAGGGGAAAAACCCTAATATTCATGCAAAGGAACACAGCTGGAGATTGTATGCTGCCTACAGTATGTTGAATCCATACTCTGCAGTAGTTCATCTTTAAGAGGATGTTTCGGCTATTAGATCCAAGAAGGTCCTTTGGAAACCTCTTTTGTACATATCTGCCTGGCTGTATAGCAAATTCAGGCAAGAGTATAGTCAGCTCTTTCCACAGTGGCAACTTAAGAGCCCTTATACCTATTCTCCTCCCTCACAATGGTGGGAATGGTTCCTTTCAAATGTTTGCAGTTTTTCTCAGTTGCTGATACAGTTATTGGTGGCCAAACATTTCTAGTGGATTCATCTAGCCAAATGATTCCTAAATCTTTAGCTTGAATCAGATGCCAGCTCATAAGCTTCATGAATTTTTGCTTGGCCTATGTTATATGTACTCTATATGAATAATACAAGAGTATACCTAATGTGTGTGTGTACATATACATGCAGATGCACATGCATGTATATTTACAGTTGACCCTAATTCTTATGTTAATGAGCTAACCTCAATTTGTCAGTCCAGTACATCAAGAATATTGCAGCAATTTCATATTTTCACTATATGAAGTGACTTTCAGTTTTCTGAGCCAAATACATTTTGCTCTTCTGAATGTCTATCTTACAGCATCATTAGTGCAGTGATGAAATGGCATGATAAGTCAGTTTGTCCTTTGAAAGCACCAATTAGGTTGGTTATTACCACTTCAGGAGTACAGTAAGTAAACTCAACTCAATTAACCAAAGTCTGCTTTAGCAAAGGGTACTTTTGCTAATTAGTGAATCTGTTCCCAGATTTATATCACTATAGTGCATTACAGCAGTGGTCCCCAACCCCCGGTCCGCGGCCCGGTACCGGTCCGCAGAACAAATGGTACCGGGCCGCCCTGCTACTGCTTGTTTTGATTTAATAATCAACGCGACGCCGCAACCCCCCCCCCCCCAGTGGGCCGCAGAAAAATTATCAAACGTTGACTGGTCCACGGCAATAAAAAGGCTGAGGACCACTGCATTACAGGACTGGTTTAATGGTTAGTATTAAGGAATGATGGTAGATTTTACTGTGGGTTCATGATGTACAAAATCAATTTACTTGCATTCATGCTGATAAACAGGAGATGAAATTCTGGAAAGATGTTGTAGGAGCCAGAAATAAGGGCCCAATCTGTGAACAGTTTTGAGAGCAAAAATCATAACAGTAGCAATGATAATATTATTTGCAGCCAACTGATTATTTGAATAGAAGTAGTGAAGATATAAATACAAAAATTAAGCTATAAACAACTTAAATATGTCTATGTTTCCAAGGATAATTTATGAACTAGTAATCCATTAGTTGGGATCTGTGAGTTAATGTAATATTTAGAATTTTTGCAATCTGTTCCCTGATTAAGAAAAAAACCTATTTCCCTCTGCCCAGGCAATTTGTATGTATGTTTCTGGAATACATGCATTTCCCATTGTCTGAAATGTGTTCATTTACAGTTGTCAAATACATGCATCTACACCTTTGGAGGAGGTAATTTATAGGAGCTGGTTTTAAATTTTAAATTTTAAATTAATTTTGTATCTACATTTAGTTCTTGTAGTTAAAATTGGGGAATCTCATATTTAAATGTAAATGCAATTAATTTTTTGTCTATCCTTATTCAGAGTTAAGTGCTACAACAACAGCAGCAACAACAGCAATAACAGCAACAACACAGACCCTTTCTTCCTGTTACTCATCTTGCTTGAGAATTCAAGAAAATTTTAAGCAAGGCCTTTGAATATCTTAAAGCCCTGGTTGGAGACGAGCCAGATAATATCTGGAGGGCTGCAGGTTCCTCAGATGCACCTGGGCAGGTTCTCAAAATATCCTGGTCCTAATACACTGAGGTTTTGGGGATTCACAACAAAAATGGCAAAGTCTTCTTACAAAGAAATACATATGTGTTCAACTATAAATTGACCTCATGCATAAGTTGAGGGCAGGTTTTGGAACCAAAATCATGGACTGTAATATGGCCCTTTGATAAGTCAAGGGTAAAACTTAGGGGTAGGTAACTAAGGATGTAAAGGATGAAGCAAAGGGAAACAATGCCAAAGAACATACAAAATTCAACCAGTCATAACTATTTGTGTTCACCCTAAAGTCTGGATCAGGGGTAGGCAACCTTTCCCCTTTAAGGGCCGAGGGACTTCAGCTCCCAGAAACCCAGGAGCTTTTGGCCAACATGGGACTATTGGCCAACATGGCTGAGGCTTCTGGGAGCTGAAGTCCCTCGGCCCTTAAAGGGGAAAGGTTGCCTACTCCTGGTCTTTCAGATAGTGTGGACCTAGAGTTTTATAGGTTGTAACAAGGACTTTGAATTCTACCCCGAAGCAGAGTGGTAGCCAATAGAGCTGTTCCCTCTAATAAATCCCATCATTTAATGACTATTCATTTTCCAAAGTTACCCTTTTCTTTCTTCTAATGAAAAAGTAAACAGTAAAAAAAATGTTGTTTCTGGTAAATTTTCCTATAACCTAAGAGAACCAACTTTATGGCTTTATACAGTGTTAGAATTCTGTATCAAGTTGACAGCTGAAGGGTAAATACTATTTTTTTGCAACATTATAATAAAAAGTACATGTTGTTCCAATAAAAGTGGCACAATATACCTGAAGTGACAGCCTTGTGGCATCTCTTTGGATCATCAGCTCTCCCATCTCATCTCAAATCCCTTCTGAAATGTTTTCCTCTTTTGTCTAAATGTCTTTTCTCTCCATCTGCTTTCCCAAAATTATTTGGTTTATCAATTATTTCCTTGCATGAATATGTGTGAGAAAATTCTAAATGTAATAGGCATTTGATACGTATATTTCATTTTTATATAAACAATGCTGCTGCTTTTAAAATATGAGTTAATATACAGATGAGTTCTGAAATTTTGCATTTCTCAAAGTTCAGGTACTGTGACATGAGCTGTAAACCAGAAACTTAAACCCCCTTACTTGATTTAAAAAAAATAAACAATAGAAAATCCTATATGTGAATTTAAAAGGAACATTTTGCAAATTTAACTTTTGGGTACCATTTTCAGAAGTGACTGGATGCCACTTCCAGTCACTATTTTGGGAAAGACTCGTATGAGGGAATAGCCTGCATGAGGGTGTTGGGGGAATGAATTGGATGCTGCCTTCCATAAAGTTGCCAGCCCATGAGTTTTTTAAATGGTTCCTGGAATGTCACAGTGACATTTTCACTCTAGTGAAGGAATGTGTATAGCCATCATGTACAATCTCATCCAGGCTCTCCAAATTTCATTTCAAAACTCATTCTGATTATGAGCATGTGAGTCCCACCCCCCATATCACAAATATTTTTGTGTGTACATTTTCAAGATGTACATAATTTTGTGTACAATTATTAAATTTATCACATTATGTACATGTTATCCCACTGACTAAAACAAGTTTATATGGCATTTTTTAAAAAGTCTGCAATTTGCAAATGAATTTATTTTGTACAAACTGTATCAAAACATCATATATGTATTTTGAACCCACAAGTTGTGTTGAATTTTACATCCATCTTGCTCTGATTTCCCCTTTCTTCACTCCACCACAAATCTACTGTTTGCTGGCATTGCGGATCTTGAGCTGCCGTGGCATCATGTCCACAATTTGATTTTTAGGAATTCTCAGGGAGAACTAGAGATGGTACTGCTATTTTCAATTGCAGCCATTCAACACTGTCAAGCCATAGCCAAAGAAGAAAGAGGTATTTACCAGTGATGTATTCAAGTATTTTACTTCAAGTCTCAAGTTTTTACCTTCAAGTCTCAAGTTAAGTCTCGTGTCCTTGCAAGATATTTTGAAGTCATGTCTCAAGTCAGGGAACCAACAGGAAAAAAAAGGAGGTGGTAATGTAGATTGAGTATGTGTGGGAGCTGAATATCAGCAAGTAGAAAATATGCACAAATTTAGGTTAAAAATTAAATCATGATAGACAATTTATCAATTTATCAAGACTACATTTTAGAAAGATGAGTTCAACTCAGCACCCTGTCCCTGCTGCACATTAGAGGAGCTTTCTAAACCTTTTCTTACTAGCAGATGACAAGACTCATCCTCATAGTGTAGGGCATATTCCTTGGAGGGGAACAGCAAACTTATTAGGTAATGAGTTTGAGGCGGGGGGGGGGGGGGGTGAAGTCACTTGAATTTCCTGTATGGCAAACCTAAGTTACTGCAGAAAGCCTGAAGTCACTTGAGCTTCCTGTATGGCAAACCTAAAGCACTGCTTCAGTCACATGACATGGATGAAATTAGGATGAAAGTAGGTAACTAAAAATATACAAGTCACAAGTCAAGTCAATGTGTCATTAATTTCAGAGTTGACTTAAGAGAATTCAGTCTGGCTTGAGTCTATGTCAATTGAGTCAAGTTACATAATCTATTTCCATGGCTGCACTTGGTTCTTGGAAATGTATTACTTTTTAATGTTTACCTTATGTCTTTCTTGGACAGAACTAATGTCCCTTGATTACTATGATGTGAAGAATAAGAGCAGTATGTGAGATGAGTTTTTGTTTGTTTTGACTTTTACAATAGAAGCAAAAATATGGCCAAGGGAATTTTAAAAGCAGTAAAGTCCTCAGTTATTCAATGAAGCTCTTATTGAAACTAGGGCTGAATAGACTGGCCAAAAGGGCCGGCGTTGGGGTGGAGTGGGGGCATGGTGACCACATGCCACATGCCCTGTCTCTACTCCCAAGCTGCCATCACGCCACCTTCCCAACCAGATGGCAGGCAGCATTGTGATGCTCCTGTGGCACAGCATTTATATGCGCCACACCGCAGGAGCACAGAAGAGCTATGGCGGCAGCAAAAGGACTGCTTCTTTTCTAGTGCAAATAGGAGTGGCATTTTGCCACTCCTTTTTGGGCCAGGAAAATGTCAGATTGGGGCTGCAGTGTTCAGCTGCCGCAACCTCAATCTGGCACTCAAAGGGGTTTAGCCCCTTAGATTAGGAACATAAGGAATTCAGGGCATTAAGAATTAGCTATCCAAATGTTTCTTTCTCCTCCACATTACATAAGCAAAATTCAAGGAGTATTTCACTGTCTTAGAATAAATAACACCAGGGATTTGTTTTTCAGCTGCCAGGTATTCTCAAGAGATAAGATGCCACAGCGGGTGGTAGAAGATTTAAGATTCTGGGATCTTGTACATAACTTCCAAGATCTGCAAATGTCAGCTTCATCCTTTAGCTATGAAAATGTCACCCTTTAGAGAAAGTCATTAAGGGATGATTACTAATTTATGAACCAGAAGAAGCAGAACTAAACTAGATGAAGAAAATTGAAATGCCAAGTTTTGAAATGATTATTTCAAAGTTTTAAAAATCTTCCTTTGTAATGTTATAATCTTCACTATTACCTGCTATTGTATGATTTTCTATTTTAGTATTTTATACTTGTTGACTTTTATCTTCTGCATCTCTTTTGAAGGGCTTTAATTTAAATAATAATAAAAACTTTTCTTGAAGTATACACATACCTCCAGTTTCATCCTTATACCAAGAGGATGCAGGATGCTGGCATACCAATGCAATGCTTACACTGCCATGTGATTGGTATCAAGGAGCAGAAATAGAAAGATATATAAACTCCTTCCATCAGCCTTTTGGGTTGTTTCTTGGCCTGCCCATCCAACCAGTCTGGGAGTTCAGCACTAGTTATGGATCAGTGCTACAAGGTCAGGTAGGAATTTTTGGTCCGGGCTTACTTGATTTGCATATTGAAAAAGTATGTTCAATGTGTTAATCAAATGAAGGATATTTTATATTATTTATTTGTTTTATGTAGGCCAGTTGGATTGGTGAAGCCATTGTTAAATAAGTGGTCTTAAGTTTTGACAAATATTATGGAAAGTATCACAGCATGATTAGTGAGCTCCCAAATACACATTTGGGTGAGAGATGGCTCTTCAGCTTAGCATCTCAGTTCTAGGAAATCAGGGCCTCTTTAGGGACCAAATTTGGAGCTGCCCCAGATGGTGCCTGTGAATCTCTCCAGACCTAAAACTCTGAGGGTAGAGAGAAAACAGGGACTTTTTAACCCCACAAGCTTTCCTTGCATAAGCCAATGCCCCTCCCCATTCACCAATGATGAGGAAAAGAAACATATGGGAAAAGAGACACACTCCTCTTTCTAGCCACTTTCTCCCCCTCAAGGAAAAAGCTGCTGCCAGCTTAAAAGAGGATCCATATGAGGACAGACACCCACACCCCTCAGTCCTGATAATCAGCAACCAACAAAGTAACTTCCCTCCCAAGCTGCTCAGAAGAGGAAGGTCAAAGCAGAAATCACCATAACCACTCACAAAAATTTAAATCCCATCTTAGAATAAAATAAGTCTCCTTCAAGAAAGGTAACTAGACACTTTTCTTTGTCTGTGTTCCAAAGACACATGCACACCCAAAGCCACACCACACTACCACATGAGAGTTCTCTGGTTCCTCCTCCTGCTTTTGCCTGAGTTAGATGGGATCCCTTGAGACCACTTTTCTTCTATTTAACTTGCCACTACTCATTGATTTCAATTATCTTTAGGAATGCAACTGAACATTGCTGGGATTCCACTAGCACTTCCCTTGTCAACCATAAGGAAGAACTAGGCTGATCCAAGGCATGTGAAAAAGGAGTGTGAGAGAGAGACAAAGTACTTTTTAAGGAAAAAGTTTTTATTCTAAGTAAAAAAAAATCTATGGCAAAGTGATATCTCTTACATGAAGGATAACTTTCCTACAGGCATAGATTAGAAATTACAAGTTATAAATGGGATAAATCATTTCAGTCAAATCAGCAGAAAGAATTAAAAAATGTTACTAGCTAATATACTCTCCTAATTCTACTCACATATCAGATGGGATTTGTAGTCTCTGATGTTCAGGTAGTAGCTGTGAGTCTGGAATCCCATTTCCAGTCTCAACCAGTTATTCAGGGGGCATCCATCCTTCAACCTCTCCCCACTTTGTTAGAGATTACCTCATGGTGCTTCAGACTTTTTAATAGCCTCTGCTCAGAAGCATCTCAAAGGTCTGTGTTCCTGTCCAACTGCCCATCTCATTGGCAATTGCTATCTCATCACCTGTGATGTTGAACCTCATTAAAATGTAATGGTATGTCCTCCCACAACAAACCCTTTGTTATGAGGGGAGAATGCTCTAATAATGAGAAGGACTTAGGAAGGACTTCCCTATTACCACAGTCCCAGTTGTGTCACCAAACTTGGTAACACCCAGTGTGGGGGAAGGCTTTTGGAGGGGCACTGAGTGGGGGTGGCAAAAGCAGCTTGAGGGGTAGCAGTGTGGGGACATGAGCAACTTGGGGGGGGGCATCAGAAGCGGATTGGAGGGTCACAGTGAGAGGTAGCTGCAGCAGCTTGGGGGGAGGCAGCATGGGAGAAGAAGTGGCTTGGGGGATGCAGGAACAGCTTGGGGGGCAGCAAAAGTGGCTGGGTGTGTGGCAGCAGTGGCTTGGTGGTAGCAGTGGCAGCTGATCACCCTTGTGGCTTTGTCACCATCCCAATTCCCTCTCTTGAGAGAGAACCAGGCCAGCAATGAAGCCACAAGCACATGCCCAACTATTCAGTAGAGCATAAAACTGACCAACCAACCAACCAACAAACAAACCAGCCAGCCAGCCAGCCAGCCTGTCTGCCTGCTGGCCAGCCGGCCCTCAAAAATGTACTTGGGAGGGAAGGAGGCCAGCCGAGCAAGTGAGCAAAAGTGATCCAGTGCATGGTCCTTCATCCCTGCATGTTTGAAATGTGTGTACTTCCAGCTGCACTTGTGCCATCTCCCTGAAAGTCCAAAGCAGGGTGGGGAGGCTACAACAAGGGGCCCGACAAGGATAGTGATGAGGAGGAGCAGACACTGCCTGGTTAGTGACAAAGCCACCTCATCTGCCTTCCAGAGAGCAAGCTGGTAGGCAATAAAGCCACAAGAAGTGTGCTTGATCCTCTGCCACAGCAGGAGGAACATTCCAAGGTATCACCTCTGCTGTGGGCTGTCACCTGGTGTGGTCCACACCTCCCGCACCCCTCAAGTGATGCCACTGCACAGTCCCTATATAAGGCTATGAGGTTTTGAGAGGGAAAGGGAACATGAAATGCCTTCTTAAGGAAAATAAGCCACCCAGCATGAGGTTATAGGTGCACGGAAAGATATTATAGTGTGGTAGTTCATCCCTACTATTCATGGAAGGTGTTCTGGCAGTGAATCTCATCTCAGCTCTAGTAGATATTCCACATTGTGGGATTCCCAGTAATTAAATAAAGTTGTGTCTTTAGTTCTGGGCCAAGAGGCAGCAAATGCTAGGAAAGATAAACTTTGGTAGAATGAAGCAATGATACGTGAGCTATGCTAGTCAAGGTTATGCACATGTAGTCTAGAGAGTTCTCCAAAGATAAGGGTGGCACAATTCCATGGCTTCTACTGTTCCAAAGCCAGTTTTAAGAAGTCAGCAATCATGATACATAAAGTCAATGAACAGGTGGAATTTGCTGTACAATTTAAAGCCAGTCCTGAGGGCAAGAATCCAAATATTCTGAAAAAACCATTCTGAAGAATGGTTGCTTTCAACAAGAGTCACTCTAACTGTTGGAAGAGGCATCTTTCTTCTTTCTGTCTGTGCCAATCAATTCTAAGAAAAAATATGGGTTAATGTGCATCTCATTCTTCATATTATATTTTACTCTTTTGAGAACCTGGAGAATGTATTAAAAGCATAGACAGGAAGCCCTATCAGAAAAAAAATGATGAAATGATGGGAAGTATCAGCTCTGTTTGGGCATCGGGCTCATCATCAGGATTTTGTTTTTATCTCCTATCCCCTTTGTATAATTCAAGATTTGCAATATATCTGTCACAAGGTTTAATCAAGATAATTTAAAATCTCATTGTTAGCTTAGCTCAGGATTCATATAATGCAGAGTGAACTTCTGCAAGATTAACGTGTCTTTCTGAGACAGGTGTAAAGTTATTTTCAAGGTTAAAAGTGGAGAAAGTGTCATTTGACACATTTTGATTTGTGAGAATTGAAGGCTGAGTTCATAACTTTGTCTATGATATTTGCTCCATGCTATATAGGATAATAAACCAAGCCTTGGGGGAAAAAACAAATGACACTGGTCCATTACAAGTGAGATAGGAGGTGGTGGGAAGCACTGCAATTGTAGATCTTTTCCATGAGCCAATTTGTTGTAGAAAACAGATGTTGTTTTATTCTTTATTATTTCATTTGATTAAAAGTATAACACAAACACTGTTCCCATGTCTTCTGTGAAACAGCATACACAAACAAAATGAAGAAAATGTGGAGTTCCATTGTGACTGGTTTCTACATGTATAGGCATTTCTGCTCCATACTGTACTAATGGGGCAGAGAGAAAGATTCACATTTATTGATATCATATTGTCTCAGTTCACTTTTCCAAAGATACTTACAATATCATCACTTCAAATATTACATCTGGAAAACCATAATGTCATACAGGATGTCAAATGTCAAATAGGATGTGATTTTCCCAAGGTCACCCAGTGGGTTTCCATATCTGAACAAGGCTTCAAACATAGTACAACACTCAGTGTACTACATGTTAGGATATAGATGGGCTATGCCGTCAAAGGTGAAATGTAGAGATGTGTGTGTGTCTGTAATTTTCCACTTGAGAACAGCTTCTAGGCAAAGCACAAACAACATCTAGAAAAACAAAGTGAATGTAACACCAGATGGCCAACACAGACATCAACATGAATTTTCCCAAAGACAGAATTCATGGACACAGACTTTGTTATGGGTAGCAATAGATATCCAAAAAGGTAAATAATCGTTAGCTTGGGAAAATAATCACATGGTGGATGATGGACAGCAAGAGGCTGGGTCAATATACATCATACAGACATTATCCAATTAACATAAGGTTAACACCTAGAAGGTGGAATATGGGAAAGGCCTAGAGAATCCTTTGTCTGGAATGTTATTGTTCAAGATGTGAGCGCGCGTGTGCGTGCATGTCTGCCTGGCAGCAGTGGTTTTAACTGCAACAAGTCGAGATGCTAAGCTTTTGGATTGTTAAAGATGTAATCTTTCATGGCTGAACTGGACAAGTTCATCACAATGGATTTTACTTAGTTATCTTATTTTACTTTTATATGCATTAATAAAACTATGCTTTTGGACTTTACAATGTGTCTTCTTGACTGAGGAAGACAGGATTCTGAAGAAGGGAAGCTGAGCCAGTCGATGGTAAGAGTTACAAAGTGGCTGTGGATCACAGCAGCCAGCTTGTCCTGCAGATTGTGCTGGGTGCCAAAGAGCATCACTATAACACTCATCATCCACTCACTGACACTACACCACACTAGCAGGAAAGCAGAGGAAAATTAAAGGTTCAGTGATGATGAGCACCACTAGGCACCACTTTTATGATGGCAATATCTCCCAGATTGTTCCTGTGGGTCATGGGGCCTAGAAAATGGGGAAAGAGACTACCCTTTGGACCAACATATGCCATGTTTTCCCCTTATGTCAGGGGATAGTGGGGGAAGATTTCCAAGGAAGGTCTCTCTTGTTGACAACTGATTGGGTATTCAGCCAAAATGGTTGTGGTGTGGGTGCTTCATCCAGGATGGCAGAGGAGGGAGGCAGGTTGGGGCTACTGGCCTCAGCTGGAACACAATTTAGGCTCCCCCTGCAGATCATTAAAATTCAAAGTGAAACATTTAAATAGTTAATAAAGTGATCCTTTAGTACCCAATCCTGTTGTGTGATCTTCTCATTTCATAAATAATAAGCCAATTTCTATTTGAAAAACATCAATTAAAACAAGTTTAAAACAACATTAAAAGATGCTTAAAGCATAATAAAGTCCAACCCTGACCAACAGGAAGGGTCTCTGATGCAACAAATAACCCTAGGTGCATTGGCTGTTGTTCTTCCCTCCATGAGACTGCACAGAGGAAAGTCTCCTGATGCTTCAAATCTCATGAGACCTGCTGGTCTCACAAAATTAGAGGTGGAATCTGGAGGCCATATAAGGCCCTTCTGCATTTTGCTTCAGCCACTGTTGAGCTAGGTGGCATATCAAGGAGGTTGAGCTGCTGTACTCCTTGGAAAATGTTTGAGGCCTGCTTGATGGTGGGCACAAGAAGAACAGGTAATGGAGTAGGAGTGTATGTGGAGGTTGGATTGGGACCCAGATGGGTGGCACATGGGGGCAGCCCAGGGGTGGAATAGTTAGCTGGCTGGGAGGTATGGGGGCTTTCCTTTTGTGTGAGATGATTGTGGAATCAAGGGACTGGCAGAGCGAGCATGGCAGATTCTGTGTGTGTGTGGTGGGGGGAGGCAGACACCTTCAGGTCTGGAGTGAGGGACAGTGGGCCCAGGTGTGGGCTTGAACTTCATTGCAGGCCCTCCTGAAGCTGCCACTGCAGCTCAGCTCCTGCAGGTGCTAGTGGACGCATTTCTGGGGGAGAGTGCTCTCACAGACTGCCACTGGCCTGTCTGGAGCTACCATGGCTTTCCTCCAAAGGGGCATGGAGGGAAGCCATCTTCAGGGGCAGACATCTGAGTGGAGGGGAGCTATCCTGCAGGTGTGAGCCTCCTTACACCCTTTCCCTTTCCCCCCTTCTTTCCCCCCTCTTCTCTTCTTGCCTCCCCCTCTCTTCCTTTCACTCCACCACTCCCCTCTTCCCCTCCTTGCTGTTTCCCACCTCTCTCCTTCCTTTTTTCTTTCTTCCCTTTTTCTTTCTTTTTCTTTCTCCATTCTCTTCTTGACTCCCTCAACAGTAAAAGGTGCTTAAAGCATAATAAAACAAAAAACACTATACTGCCCATTAAAAGCTTTATCTGCTGTGACACACACACACACAAAAACCTTCTGTAAATAAAAGAAAAATTAAAGGAAATAAAAAAATAAAAACCTATCAGTGCAAAGACAGCAGAGAGGGAAGCAACCAGTCCCAGGGAAGAGAATTTCATAACTTTGGAGCAGCCACCAGGAAGGCTCTCTCATGTTCTCACCACCAATGTTTGGAATGGTGGTAGGACTGAGAGAAAACCTTCCCCTGCTATTCTTAGAACATGGGTAGACTCATATAAGCAGATTGCAGATTTTCAAATAGTTTGGAAACAATGCAATTTATATTCAAGTAGATTTGTGTAGAAGATTGCTATAAGGTGCTTAGTTATTTAGGAAAACAGATGATAGCTTATAATATTTGGTGATGGGAAGGCAGTGGATGATGAAAAATAATCATCCCAGAGTTTCTTGATGACTTCATTGGTTGGACCCTTAGCCTGTATAGCTCAACATAAATCTGTGGATAATATCATTTATTCCACTTCCCTACAGTAGATTATTTGTTATCTCTGAAAAAACCCTATAATAAAACTGAATTTGGGACTCATTTTTGGTCAAATACATTATATTGTCTCCTTCACACATCATTTACGTAATGAAATAAACTGCCAGAAAGAAAAGACAACTCATCCTAATGCAAACTAAATATGCCAAAGACTTGACTTGTTCCAAAAAGGATTTTTATGAGCTGGAACAATATGAACACAGTAGGAGAGAGATTAAATGTATTTAATATTTTCAATGACAATGAGCTCCTATTATTTTTACTCTCTACTTTTTATGAATGATGGAAAATGCTTCTGAAGACTCTTTGAAAAAAAGAAAGAAAGAAAAGATTTGATAATCAACTTGATGTAAACTCCTGTGCAGTGTTGACTGTCATGAAAGACCAAATGTGTGTAATACACATTTGCCAACAATATGGGATCATTTCATGAGGATGTGTTTTGTGGTTAAATGTCCTTGAATTGATCTCAATTCATGGTGACTCTATGGATGAGACGTCTCCAGGACCCTCTGTCCTCCACTGCTCTGCTTAATTCCTGCAATCCCTTGATACCCGTGACCTCCTTAATAGAGTCCATCCATTTGGCATGTGGCCTTCCTCTCTTCCTACTTCCCTCCACCTTTCCCAGCATTATTGTCTTTTCCTCCCTTCTCATGATGTGCCCAAAATATGACAGTCTCAGTTTAGTCATCTTTGCTTCCAGGGAAGTTTCTGGCTTGATCTGCTCTAGGACCCATTTGTTTGTCCTTTTGGATGTCCATGGGATCCTCAGCACTTTTCTCCAGCACCACATCTCAAATGAATTGATTTTCTTCCTATCAAACTGTCCAGCTCTCACATCCATACATGGTAATAGGGAATATGATGGCTTGTATGATTCAAATTTTTTGTGCTGAGTTGTCTATCTTTGCATTTTAATTTTTTTTTCTAGTTCTTTCATAGCCACCCTCCCCATTTTCTTCTGATTTCCTAACTGCAGTCCCCATTTCTATCCATCTTTGATCCCAGGTATGGAAATTATTTTACTATTTCTATTTCTTCATTGTCTAGGTTGAACTTGTGAAGGTCCTCGGTGGTCATTATTTTTGTTTTCTTTATGTTCAAGATGTGTAGGAGGTATAAAGTGACAAATACAGTGTTGATTGTATCTACATGGTTCATAAAATACTAGCTACCTTATAATATTTTATAGTGATGTAGGGTTTCATACTGTGCCAAAAGCTTCACATACATTATGCAATCATAGAGAATCTACTCTTTTGACACACCTTTCAGAGGAAGTACAAAAGAACCACTACTGCCATTTTCCCACCCAAGCATGCATAAAGGCCTTAAGTGTCACCATGGTGGAGAGAGTAGAGGGAGTTAGTGCTTCTTTGATATTCTCCTGGGATGAACTAAGCTCTTACCTCTTGTCACTAACCTCATATTTCAAGTTGATGCTGAATGAAGTTGGGAAGGAATGAGACTAAGAAGACCAAACAATTCTTATGTGGGATGGAATTTGAAAGCAATGAAAAAAACCCCTGAAATATCACTAACAAAATTCTGAGATACATTTCATGTACTGGAAATTTCTCACCATTTTCCATTGTATTTCACTTAATCGAGATTTGAAATAAATTTGGGCAATACAGAGTGAAATTTATTTGAAAGTGTTGGGGAGGGTGGGTGTGTTTTTGTGAAATAAAACTGAAGAAGCTAGACCACAGAAGATGTATTTACTAAGCAATGAATCAGTGACATTTATATTTTTAAAAGGCCATGTGCTTTACAAGATAATTACATAGATTTAGGTCAAATCATCATTAAGATGCATGATCATATTGCCTCTGTGTTTGTCACATCAATAAAGCATTACCATAAAGGTCATGCTATTCTATAGTGCTGTAGTGCTGTGTTAATTGATGTAGTATTATTATAGCATCCCATTGGAAGCCTGGGTTTCTAACTTTAACATTGTAATTGAACTGAATGCTTTTCTCAAAGGGCTTATGGTTGAAAATTGCCCACAATAAACTAGGACGTGATATGGCTGATAGGACATCTGGGACAGAAATGCGTTTTCATTACTTTTTCAAACACCATGCTTTCTAGAAGCAGGACTAATGAGTGTAAACAGTTTCCCTACTCACACAAGCAAATAAGATTTTGCTTGTTTGTGTCCTCTAAAATTGGTGAAATGTTGTCCTGCTCCTGTTCTTTTGTTTTGAAAGGGCTGAAAATTGGAGCAAGACATTTTGCAACAATTTGGTAGTGGCAGATGCAACTGGAGGAGGTATGTAGGTCCCTCTCTCTTTCCTTGATGCTGCTGTGATGGCAGTCTAGGATTCACATCAGAAGGCAAAGACTAAACTATATTATATATAATCATCAATAAAGCTGAAGCCATTTGGATTGGATGGAGATAGGCAAATGGGTAGAGAGGGTGATGAGTGAGAGTCATAGGCTGAGATTCTAATCATGCTCATGAAGTATACCATATATACTCATGTATAAGTTGAGAAATTTAAGTCAAAAAATTGACCTCCAAAATCAACTTATCCATAGGTCTTAACACTTATCAAAAAAAGAAAGAAAGAAATGTTCCCTTCTCTGAGAAGAGTGACAAAAAGCAAAAGCTTATTTCCATCCTGGAAGAACCTAAAAGAAGCCTCAGTCTCCTGTATTCTATTGATGCTCCTTTGAGGGGAAGTACCAAAGAGCCACTGCTGCCATTTTCCCACTCAGGCATTCAAAAAGACCAGAAGTGGCACTGTGGCAGAGAGAGCAGAGGGTGTCAGTACTTCTTTTAGATTCTCCCAGGATGGGCTAAGCTCTTTTGTTTTGCCACTCTACTCAGAGAAGGGGATTCTAGCAATGTTATTCCACTGATGAGGAACTGGGCTTTGAAAGATTTGAAAAAGAACCTATCAGCTTTCCTGAGTTAAAATCAGGCAAAGTTATCATATTAAAATTAAAGGCTGCAATAACTGCTAAAGCAATTTTATTTCCTTTGTTTCTACATCCTCTTTTGACATGTGTACTTTTTCTTAGCCTTGTCCACATCTGATCATCTCCCCCACACCTCCTACAGCATCATTTACAGTAGTTACCTCCTCATCCATCCATCCTTTAGTGTGAACACAAATAGTTACACCTGTCAGAATTTTGTCAGTTCTCTGGCATCGTTTTCCTTTTTTATGTACTTTACATCATTTGTTATATGTCCCCAAGTTTTACCCTTCTTATCCATGGGTCATACCAAAATCCATAATTTTGGTCCCAAAACCTGCCCTTTACTTATACATGAGATCAATGTATATATGAGTATATATGGTAAATCTATACTCATGTAGAAAAACGGTGGTTCCACTATACCACACCTCTGCTCAATAATGTGGCCTCCCGACTTACCAGGCTAGCCCAGTTGCTGGGAGGGGGGAGCCGTCACTCCATGAGGCTCTCTCAACTTAGCTAGGGCCTTGGCTTCCTCCCAGAATGCTCTGGGAGCGAGTATTGGGCATGGATTGGTGGCATGGGCCCACTGGGGGTTGGACATTGGGCAGTTGCTGGGGACTACAAGTCCCAGCGGTCTTTGCAGTTGGAAGCCAGCCCCCTGGCAATGATGACAGCCTCCCTGATTGGCTGGGAGGCTGGGGAAGGGAGGGACTTCCTCCCGGCACCAGCCCTCATTGAGCAAAGGGCCTATTTAAGGCCATGTGGCTAAGATGGTCAGAGCCATTCTAGCCTGATTCTCCCCACACTCCCTCTCTCTAGTTGGGTTGTGGGTTCTTGTGGTGCTGTCACTTTTGGGGGTGATAGCATAGGCCATGGATCTGGTGGGCCTGGTTTCCTGTACTGGAGAGCATAGGATTGGGAGTCCCAAGGGGATCCAGGCTGGGAGCAGTGAGGTGTTGCCATTGTGGAGGCAACTTCTGAATAGTGTCCCCCAGTGATAAAGGGGCAAAGATGCAGACATGTGATCAGTTGGCAACCCCTTCTGTCATCCAATGCCTGGCCATGACTGGGCTGTTGGTTCATCGATCAGCAGACAGGTTGGTTGATAACAGATTCAGGCCCATGCTTTCAGGCCAGCCCTACCTGTCAGCTGCATTCAATAAAGTTGTGGCCTTTTTCTGCCAACAGTGTGTTTTGGTATCACTTGCTGTGATGTTGTGCCTTCCCCTGCCACCAGTATTGTGCAACATTACTATATCTGCCACTCCAACCTGCTTATTATCCCACTTTGCAGTTAGGAATACACAGTGGTTGTTTCAGAATCTCAATGAATAGGCACTGAAAAATAGTGATGTACCGTCCATGAATGTGCAGCTGCATGGCTGCAATATTATTGCCTGGTTGGTCTCAACTAGCCTAATACCATTGATTCCGTTATTGAATGTGGAGTCAACATGTACATAAATTCAGTCAATTTGACGGTTCCATTCTAGTTAGGATTTTTAAAAAAAGAATAAAACAGTGTAAATACTGTACTTTTCTTCTTGTAAAAGAAGGAACCATCACTTTCTCTGAGTAGAGTGGTGAAAGTCTAGAGCTTAGTCTTCCTGGAAAAACCTAGAAGCAACAACCTCATCTGCTTTCTTTAAAATTGGATGTAACATGGGGCCTTTACATACTGCTAGAAATAATGTAGCTTAAGGCCACTTTAACTGTCCTGGCTTAGTGCTAAGGAATCATGGGAGCTGTAGTTTATTGTGGCACCAGAGCTCTCCGACAGAAAAGGCTCAATGTCCCAGAAAAGAAAAAATAACTATTCCCATGATTCCCTAGCACTGAGCCAGGGCAGTTAAAGTGGCCTCAAGCTGCATTATTTCTGGCAGTCTGTTAAGGCCCATGGTCACTATCCTTTAGTTCCTCTTCCCATCTTGTCCTCCTCCCCCACATTATTGATGCTCTCATGCCCTCATGTTCACCTTGCCACCTGTCTCATCTCTGCCTGTGGTTGTGGCAGCCATATGATATGATATGGTGGGGCAATGATATCTGGGAGCCCTCAGTTCCTCTTTGCCGCCTACCTTGTTCTTGCCCAGTGGTGGTGGCTGCATGATTTCATTGGTGTGAGGGGCAGTTATGTCTGGGTGCCCCAGTTTCTCTTTACCAGCCACATCATCCCTGCCTGTGACCATTTTGTTACAAATGGGAAGGGCTTACAACTATTCAAACAATATGAACATGTGTTTTCTGTCTAATGTTTGTGTCTTATGGAACACCCTTGATTCTGTACCCACTGTCCTGTGTACATGGAGCCTTTTTTACACTCTGAAATTTTTTAGCATTCTCATTAAGGTCAGAAAGTACCTCAGATTATGACACTCAACTGAGAAAAACAAAACAAATAAAAACTAAATATACACCTGGATGAGGGTTAAAATGTTAAATCAGAGCAGAATCAAACTGTTTAATCACAGTAGCTTGACTGTCTTCCTAAGGCTGCTATCACACTGAAGAATCCTGGGATTTGTAGTTTGTTGTGACACTAGAACTCTGACAGACAAGACTAAAAACCTCATAACTACAAATCCCAGAATGTCATAGCACTGAGCCATGGCAGTTAAAGCTGTGTCAAACTGCATTAATTCTGCCGTATAGATGGAGCCCTAGGGACATCTTGACTTCCTTAGGGAGGGTGTTCCACATTCATATACAGTAGTCCTGTCCTCAGAAGCATGGGGTATTGTCCTTAATTGACATAACTAGATAACTGCACCTATTTAACACCAAGCTCTTGACTTGAGAGGCTAAGGAAAGAATAGAAAAGGAATGGAATAGTATAACTTTAAGAAGCACTGTAGCAAAGAAGTACAGTGAGTCCCAAAATAGTTAGAAGTAATGCTCTGTTTATGAAAACAACAGTAATGCACTATATAAGACAGGAGATCTGAGTTTCATCTTTGAGATTGAGGTTAATGGAGGGACCAAACTTTTGTAGCAGACAGCATGATCTGTATGCTGAAGGCTTATTATTTTATTACCCTCACATCACCAAGTAAAATCACTCCTGGTAGCATGGATATAATGGAGACATCTGAAACCTTGCACAACTGTTTCCAGTTGGAATATGCAGTACTGGGATAAACAGACTAATTATATGATTTAGTGTTTTTCAGCTTCATATGCTCAAAGCACTTTAAACAAAAAACTCATGATGATAGAATAGTAAAGCTGTTTAATGTCCTAAATGATTAGAAATTCTCATACTAAGGAATTATGTAAAATACTCATCTGATCCCAAACTGGCATCAACTGCAGCTTCTTCCAACTTCTAAGGCAACATGACAGATTGATAGCTGTGAATGCCACGGATATTAAGGTTGCTGATTAAACATGATCTGATGTACTTTAACTTCCTGACCATCTGTTAGAAGAAATGTAGAAACTTCATTATTAAGCAATTGTTTCATAATTGTTCAGAGAAAATGTCTTAATGTAGATTTTCTCACATATATTTGTGCGATAATTTATTGAGGGAAGTTTTTAAGTCTTCTGGAGCTTTGCCTAATTGTTTTCTACCAACATCTGCTAAACATAAAAGGTAAGTGGGGAAAACGAAAATAGACTCAAATCAACCAATACTTTGCCTGACATTCTACAAACTCAAGAAATGTTTGGGAGCTAGAGTGCAAAAGACAGCAAGAAAACTGGGAAATGAACTTGCAGCTGTTGCTGCTTTCAATTGGTCCAGAGAGACCTTTACAGAGTCTACTAGGATACTATATAAACAGCTGGTGTTTACTAGATATAGTTTAAATCCTGATTATTTTATTGAAATGTATAGTCTCCCTAAAGAACATAGACTAGACCTGTGCCCTCTCAATCTTGTTGAAGTCCAGTTCCCATCAGCCTAAACCAGGATGATTGAAGTCAGAGATGGTCAAAGATGGTGGGAGTGAAAATCCAACACAAACATTACCATAAAGGATGGGAGAGGAAATGTTAAGGGGTCACCACCAGCAGTGTCAGTGTCTCCTTGAAATTTTGGGGATATTAAAGCTCAAAAGAAGACCTGCAAAAGGAGGGTAACTTCAGGGATCTTTTCACCTATGTATAGTACTATACCAGTACTAATTGCCATACTAACACCAGTACTAATTGCCAAGAGCACTCCAGTTTCAATGAACAGAAGGTTTTTATTTAGAAATGTTCCAGAATGCATGCAAATATATCAAAACGAATGCAACCTTAATAGCCATACAAGGCTATTAGAAAGAAAGATGTAGAAGGTTGGATAGAAAGGGATTGGTGTCATGGGCCAGGAGCTGCAGGACTGGGACCTGGAGGAAGAGTCTGATGAGGAGGCCAAGGAAGGGACCCAGACAAGTCTTCTGGACAGGTAACAGCCTGCAGCTCTCCCTGCTGAAGAGCATCAGCCAGTTCATCCTGTGGAAGTGCAGCCTCAGCCAGCAGGACAAAGGCAAGACTCACCTGCTGATGAAACAGAGGACACAGCTGGGGTCAAGTCCTCAATCAAGAAGGAGGGACAAAAAATAAAACAAAGGATACAACAAAGACGCTCAGCCAGGCTGCAAGCCAAGCAGCAAAAAGCCAGCTCAGGTGGTGTCAGGCTATTTAAGAGCTGGGTTTGCTTCAGAAATTGTGTGTTTTCTGGCCAGAATTCCTGTTCCTGATACCTGTTTCCAGACTCCTGCATGTCCTACTTCAGACATCCTGGCTTCTTCAACCCTTGGACTGTGTTGACCTTGATTCCTGTTGCCTGTCTTGATTCAGACTGCTTGACCAACACCTTTCTCTTAACTGATTCTTACAGGCAAGGATGCTTTCTAGCTGCTTGTAATTCACTGCCTCTGCCTGCATTATCAGTTGGTAGCTCTATCACAGCCAGTCTATGTGGGTGTTTGGTGAAAATTACCACTTCTGAAGGGAGGTCCATGGAAGACAGACAGTGGCCCAGCCAGTGTCTGAGGGTTACACAGAGAGAGTGGAATACAGCCCTGTTCTGTGATCAAAGTGGCTAGGGCTGGAGCAGATATTTATATCCCATTTCATACTCTCAAGGGGTGTTTGGAGTGATATTTGGTGTAACAAAGGTCTTGATGAGTTTCCCAGGGAATTGACAAAAGGGATCAAAAATGGCTAATAGCCATTTCATTTCTCTGGAGTGACAAAACAATGATTAGATTTGGGACAATACCTGGATGGTTGGGCAGGAAGGGTGAATAGGAACACGGCATAAGGTGAGGAGAAGAGTATGGTCTCTAACTGCTTTATCTCTATTGCAAGAGGAAATGCAAAGATCTAGGGGGGCTCAATGAACCCATTTCTTTGTATCTAGGTCTCATGTATGACCTCATGTCCACAAGACTCCTTACATGTATAATGTCCTAGTTACACTGTGCCAAGTGCTATATAGTAATTATGGAACCCCATATCAAATGGGAGGGGTGTAGGATACATAGATATGTTGTTTGTTAACTGCTCTCAAGTCAATCTCGACTCATGGCAACCCTATGGATGAGACATCTCCAAGACCCTCTGTCCTCCACTGCTCTACTTAATTCCTGCAAACCCATACCGATGACCTCTTTAATAGATTCTGAATCAACATTTCACATCTTATGAAGACTTGGCACACCAGTTAGAAGGTGCTTGAAACATGTTCTCTTTTGCAATAATGCATATGCAACAAACTCAAGTAGATAACCAACCACTCCTGAGAAATTTCTATGCCTGTCTTTATTGAGGGTCAGCTTTATGAGTCAATAAGTTTTACAGGCCTGAACTAGATGATTAACAATGTGCAAGGACTGTTGTTATTAACATCATAGGCAGAAATTATCTATGAACTACCTGTGCAAATTTCCCTACATTCCTGATAATTGTTGGTATTTCTTCAGCTGTTCTATCTCCTATTATTTATTTTAAAAAGATTGCATCAATCTGTATTTTTATTAATTGATGTTGAGGTCTGTATTGTTAGTCACAAGGCATTTTTGTCCTAAGATTTATTATTATTACTATTTTAAACTTCTTCCATGAACTCAGTCCCCCTGAGATTTGTTCTAAGAAATTTATTTGTTAAACCTTATACTTCATTTTCTATGCATATGCAATATAGACTTATCTACCTTTCTTCCATTCCTTCCTCCCTCCCAGCATGAAATTAAAGATTGTTACTTAGATTTTTTGATGACTAAATAAAGTAATGCAATTTCTTTTAAACATTCTAAGAAAAAATAAGCCCCATATTAGGAGACTTTCCTTCATAAAGCATGATATCATTACAGAAATTTTACTTGAGGAAAAGATTTGAGGGTTGACCAGTTCTGATCATTTTAGTGGGAGATTTGTACACCTCTGCTTGACAGCAATGGATTAAATAATATATAGTGATATTAATTATTCACATGCATAAAGTTATGGGTGTAGTGAATAGAATGTCCAGCTGGCCAATCAGGAGGCAGCTGAGAGCCAGCCAATGGGATTCCAGCTGGGAGCATTTAAAAAGCCCAGGTTGATAATTGGTGGACTGTGAGAGTTAGGGGGAAAGCAGATGGGCGGCACGGGGCCACCCCAGGAAGGTGCGGATCGGGGCCGAGGTATCCGCACTCCTCGGCCCTGCGGCGCAGCTTCGCTGCCCCAGGAAGAAGTGCTAAAAATCAAGTGTCCGGATGTATGTAGACTGATTGAACATGTATTTGAGTGTAAATATACATGTATTTTAGTGAACTGATGAACAGATGGTCCTTATTCAAGTGTTCAAAACCTGAGTAGTGTGGGAGGGATGCTGTTACTTCTGCTTCCCTCCCCATCATTTCTGTCAGCTTACCAATGTTGGGGCAATTTCTGAAGTGGAAATCTTTCTGTATCTTTGAAGGCTCAAGCAGATGGATGCAGAAGGCTCTCCTTTCAGAAAAATCTACTAATTAATGTAGTATCCCTGTTCTCAGATTTTGAGAATTGAGTCCCAATAAAACCAGCAACTGTGATTAGAATTTAGAATGGTTGTTCTGAAAATTCCTTTCCACATGTTCTTTATTTTCTATCTCTCTCTCTCACCCTCCATCCCATTGTGTCTTCCTTATATGTAGAGTTTGGAGAAAATAGAAGCTAGTAAGGGACACTGACTCTGATGACTGCAAGATAGGCAGGTCAGCAGTTCAAGGCCCAAGTGCTGCATGATGGAGTGAGCTCCTATCACTAGTCTGAGCTTCTGCTAACCCACATGAAAGCATATAAAAGTGCAAGTAGATAAGTAGATACCACTTTGGTGAGAAGGTAACAGCATTCTGCACAGTCATGCTCACCATGTAATCACAGAGTTGTCTTAGACAATGAGGAGAAGCAGATGGGTGGCACGGGGCCACCCCAGGAAGCTGCGGATTGGGGCCGAGGCATCCGCATTCCTCGGCCCCCCGACGCAGCTTCGCCGCCCCAGGAAGGAGCACTAAAATAGCGCTCCTTCCACAAATCGCCAAAGGTGCGCCGCAAAAGGCTGCTGGTGCATCTTCGCCACCTTTTCCGCCACAGCGTGTGTGGACGCTGCAGCGGATAGGCATCTTCATAGGCTCCGACGACATCTTTGGGAAGGGGTTGGGGCGCCCAGCGTGTGGCTGCCCCTCCCCTTCCTTGCCCTGAAGATGGCACTTTGCGCCATCTGCTTAGGCTCTTAGTGTTGAGATGAGCAGACAGTTGAGAAAGTTAAGCCAAAGAGAGAGAGAGATGTGTTTAGGGTGTTCCTGAGGGAACTGTATTTTGGGGAGGTAGAGTCTAGAAAGGAGAGACTCTGAACACTCACAGAGCTCTAAAGAAGAGAGGGGAAGACAATGAGGGGAAGCAGACGGGTGGCACAGGGCCGCCCCAGGAAGCTGTGGATTGGGGCCGAGGCATCCGCATTCCTTGGTCCCGCGGCACAGCTTTGCCGCCCCTGGAAGGAGTGCTAAAATAGTGATCCTTCCACAAATTGCTGAAGGTGTGCCGCAAAAGGCTGCCGGCGCACCTTCGGTGACTCTTCCACTGCAGCGTGTACGGACGCTGCAGCAGGAGGTCATCCTCGGAGCGCCAGCTGTGTGGAGGGCCAGCTGCCCCAAGGACGTTTTGGGGAAGGGGTTGGGGTGCCCACCATGCGGCTGCCCCTCCCCTTCCTTGCCCGGAAAACAGCGCTTTGCGCTGTCTGCTTCTCCCCTAAGTCACAAAATATGCTACTAATATTTGGAGGATTTGGAGGGGGACATCATACAAAAGACAGTGTGGGTCCCTTAAACTTCATTAGGTGGCAAGGGTGGGGATAAAAAGTTCCCACAGGACTGCCAGCTAGAATTAAAGTGAAAAAGGAGAAAGGTGGCAGTAGTATGCGCCACAATGGGTAGCACATTACTCACAAAATTAGTGATCAAATAACATTGTTTTTCAGATAATAGCTACAACCTCTGAACTTCTTTCCCAGTTTATCTCCCCCTCCCCCCCCCATAACACCTCCCAGCTATGAAAACAAGAGTCAATGTGAATCCTGGTTCATTTCATTTCTTTGGAAGGTGTGCTCAGACTCTCAGAGCTTCAGGGAAATCACAATCCATCTCAGACTAATTTGTTGAACATTCTATTCAGTTCATACCAATTCTGATTTTTTTTCTGAACCATCTAATTTCAGTTTTAGTTTCCTTCAGAAGCAAATGCTTGCCTTCAGATAGCTATATCTGGTTTATAATATGTTCATATCTGAGTGTAAGTTCGTGTTAGACTACTGTTTTTCCTTATGCATTATTTCTAGTACTGACAGCGGTAAAAGTGAGTATGAAAGGCTAAGAAGTTATTTTGTGCTGACCTGGATAGCAATTTTGACTCTGATAATTCAGTGTGTTAAGACAGAAAGTGCACTATGGCTTTGCTAGCTAACATGGTAAGCCCATCCATACCTATGTCGATATCATATTTTGATACATGGCCATGAAGAGAGATTTTGCCTGTGTGCTGTAGCATAGCTTTTTATGTAAGATTCTCCCCACCGTCAACAAGTAATGTTATTGGCAAACAAAGTGCCATAAGTCATAGCAAGCATGATTACTGGTTTTTAAAAGAATCTTTAAACTTAATTGGTAGTTCATCATCAAGTAATATGACTTTATGAATATATTTTTAAACCTGCTCCTTGTTGGTATTATTAATTTCATACACCCCTGCCCCTGCAAGGTAAGATTTACAGATTAATTTTAATGTAATTTTGCTCCAGCTCAGTACTAATTATTGTAATTAGGAAACATTAGACAGCTAATAGAAAAAATAAATGTGTTAGCATTTCAAAACTGATTTTGACTCCATACATTCATTATTACAGAGCAGTTCCAAAAGATCTGTGACTACTTTTTGGGAGACCATATCATTTTATCTCATTTCTTGGATAGATGCTGCATAGATAGCTGAAGAACAATTTTCACAGCAGTATTTTTTTCTCCTTGAAACACATCCACCTAGACATGGCCAATTTAACTCCTATGTTCTTTCCCTGATATGCTATGTTCCTCTCGATTTTGGCCAGATTTTCTAGTGCCAATTTAAGCTGCGTTTCTCTGATCTCAGTATTTTATGAAAAAGGATATCCTAGCCACACTTGGCACATACAGCAGCAATGAATTGGAGGTTATGTCATGTGATAAGATGCTATTTTATTACTATAATTCTGGTTTAAAAGTCATGTGTAGTTACTCCTTCAGTTTCAAAGCAAATAACTTTGAAATTCAAAAAAAATAACTTTGAAATTCATTCTTCAGTATCTGAGACAGAGAAAATAATGCACAATTTACCTATACAATCATGCACAAGTTTCAGCTTTGAGCCTCAGTTGGCTCTTTAGAAAACAAACAGTTCAGGAAACCATAGACTTGGGTTTGGACCTAAATAAACTTAAAGCTTCATGTCTCTGACTGAGTGTCATGGAATAGGAAATCTACAAATGATTTTAACTTTTTTAGCTGTTAATAAAATTTGATGAAATTTGCTAATATATTTGATTGTTATCCAGTATTTTTTGGTGCTAAATTTCTAAATTAGGAAAAAAAATATCTATAACATCTGTTTTTGACAGAATTAGATGAAAGTTTGCTAGCATAGTTTCCCCATTTGCCATGTTACCTGCTGCCAAATTCCACACAGATAGATGCAGGGTGGTAGTTCCAAGGTTAGTAGTGTAACAAATCTACTTTTATTTTAGTCCATATGTTAAAGAACCTATCAAGGTGATGAATCTTGTCCACAAAATAAGTTTGGCACCTTTGAAAGCAATTTTGAGGTCTGAATAAATTCACTGTTTCATTGACATCAGAGTCAATAGACTTTTCTATGTGGGTGAGGATGGGGCAATATTGTCAGAACTGTGGGTTGGTTTGTTTTTCAAATGCATAAAATCCTTCTATTACTTCACTATGTCCAGGAAAGCTGCCAACACGTGGCTGATAAAGACAGAGGCCTCTTCCCAGATAGCAACCCAGTTGCAAATGACGTACCAACAAAACAAGAGTTCTGAAAGTCAGGTCCAGAGAGCACTCCAAAGTTCAGGGTTATAGCGAGCAGGTAGTCCAGAGCCGTTCCAAAGGTCACAGGGTATAAGCAATCCAAAGTCAAGCCGAGAGCCAAGAGCTTTCACTGGGGAATCCAAGATAAGCCTTGACAAAGAGCTTGGCTTTTCCCAGCTGCTTATCTAGCTTCAGCTCCTCTCCCCCAGGTGTTTCTCTTTAGCTGCGCGTTTCTCAGCTAGCCTTCGAGAACGCCGCAGCCCCTCCCTATCTGTTCTCCTCTGAGCAAAGGTAGGGATTTCAATCTCTTGCTCCTCTGCTTCTTCCTGGCATGAAACCTCTGCTGGGGAAAGGCTTTCTGCTGGGGAAAGGCTAGGCTGCTGAGGAGGGAGGCTAGGCTGCTGAGGCAGGGGCTGTTGCTCACTGGGTTCCACACAGCTAGGTCCAGGTTCAGCTAGTTCTATGGGGGCTGGTAGCACCAAGCTAGGATCAGGCCCCACATCCTCCCCCTCAGAGTCCTCCAAGTCCTCCACCTGGCTGTCCCTGACATCAGTCCCCCTCCCATCATTCTCCCCCACCTCCGGCGGAGGACGAGGCCGGTCAGGGAAGTGACGATGGAACGCCCGGACCAGGTGAGGAGCATGCACATCAGCGGCATCTTCCCAAGAGCGGTCCTCCGGCCCGTAGCCGACCCAATCGATCAGATACTGCAGCCGGCCTCTGTATCGACGGGAGTCCAGGATCTGGGCCACCTCAAACTCCTGTTCCCCATCGACCAGGATCGGATCAGCGGGAGGCATGGAGCCCGCATCGGGCCTGACCCCCGAGGCCGGAAGCAGCAACGATCGGTGGAAGACCGGGTGAATCATCCACGTCCGTGGCAGTTGCAGTCAGAATGCCACAGGATTCACCTGAGCCACAATCTTATATGGCCCGACAAACCTTGCATCCAGTTTCCGACAGGGCCACCGAAGTGGGAGATGGCGTGTGGACAGCCATACCGAGTCCCCCACCTGCAAAGGAGGACCTTCTTGCCGCCGCCGGTCTGCACCCTTCTTGTACGCCTCCTTCGCCACCTCGAGCTGTTCCTGCAGCAAGGACTGAGCAGCCTGGAGTTCTTGGAACCACTGATCCGCTGCAGGAACCGCTGAAACCGGAGCCACAGCTGGAAACCCTCATGGATGGAAGCCTCCAGTGGCGAAGAAAGGCGTCTGCTGTGTCGAGGCATGCACCGAGTTATTATAAGCGAACTCGGCCAATGGCAGCAAGTCGACCCAGTTCTCCTGGCGGTAACTGGAGTAGCAGCGGAGGTACTGCTCCAGCGTCCCCTTGGTGCACTCTGTCTGTCCATCGGATTCCGGGTGGTACACCGAGGACAGGTGCGGCGACACATCCAGGAGCCGCAGCAGGCTAGTCCAGAACCGAGCTGTGAACTGGACGCCTCGGTCCGAAATCACCCCCTCGGGAAGGCCATGGAGCCGGAAGATGTGCTGAAGAAACATCCAGGCTGCCTCCTTCGCCGTGGGGAGGCCAACACAGGGCACAAAGTGTGCCATCTTGGAAAAAAGGTCCACTACCACCCAGATGGTGGTACAGGCGGCAGAGGGGGGCAGATCTGTGACGAAGTCCATCGAGATGAGCTTCCAGGGCCCCGACGGCATCGGCAGAGGCAGCAACAACCCTGCGGGCCTTCCAGGGTGGTCCTTGGCCCGGCGGCACAATGGGCATGTGTCCACGTACTGGGCCACCTCCGCCCGGACCCGAGGCCACCAAAACTCCCGGGTGAGGAGGTGCAAGGTCTTGCAAAAACCAAAGTGCCCTGCTGGCTTGGCATCATGGCACAACTGTAAGACCGCCTCCCGACAGGGACCTGCAGGCACATACAGACAGCCCCGATGATACAGCAGGCCGTCCCTAAGTGTAAAGGGAGAAGAGTCCCCTTCCGCCGAATGCCGTGCCACAAATGGGTCCCGGCCCTGGAGCTCCCGGATCTGGTCTAGCAACGGAGCATCCCATGCAGTGGAGGCAAAATTCTCTGGGCGCAGCAAGGTGGATGTAGACTCCCCCTCCGGGTCCGTGGCGTATTCTGGCTTACGGGAGAGAGCATCGGCCTGCCGATTCCGGGCCCGAGGAACATACTGAAGTCGGAAGTCGAAGTGGCCAAAAAACAGGCCCCACCGCTTCTGCCTCTGAGACATCTTCCGAGCTGTCTGGAGATGTTCCAAGTTCCTATGGTCGGTGTGGACCAGGACCGGATGAGCCGCCCCTCCAGCAGATGTCACCACGTGTCAAAGGCGGCCTTAATCGCCAGCAGCTCCTTCTCCCAGATCGTATAGTTGCGTTCAGGAGAAGAGAGCTGCCGAGAATAAAAGGCACAAGGCAGCAGGTGTCCTTTGGCCCCCATAGGCTGAAGCAGCACAGCACCAATTGCCACATCCGAGGCATCCGCCTCCACTACAAATGGAGTCCGTGGGTCAGGGTGCTGCAGGATCGGGGCCGACGTGAACCTTTCCTTGAGGGCATCAAACGACCTCTGGGCCTCCTCTGTCCACTGGAAGCGGGCTGTCCCTCGCAGCAGGTGAGACAGAGGGCTCGCCAGGGCTGCGTAGTCTGCTATAAACTTCCTGTAGAAATTGGCAAACCCCAGGAACCTCTGGACATCCTTCCGACTGCGAGGGGCCTGCCAGGACAACACCGCCTCCACCTTGGAGTTGTCCATGGCTACACCCTGGGCAGAGATCCGGTATCCCAAAAAGTCCACCTCCCAGAGGTCAAAGGCGCACTTCTCCAGCTTGGCGTAGAGGCGGTGCTCCCGAAGTCGCTGAAGGACGGCGCGGACGTGGGCATCATGGGCAGCCTGGCTGGGGGAATAAATCAAAAAATCGTCCAAGTAGATCACCACGAACCGGTCCAAATAGTCCCGGAAGACGTCGTTGACAAAGTGCTGGAAGACGGCCGGGGCATTACACAGGCCAAAGAGCATGACCATGTACTTGTAATGCCCATACCTCATCTGGAAGGCCGTCTTCCATTCGTCCCCAGCCCAGATCCTCACCAAGTTGTAGGCCCCCCTGAGGTCCAACTTCGTGAAAACCTTAGCGTAGCGGAGTCGCTCCAGCAACTCCGGAATCAAGGGCAATGGGTACCAGTTCCGGATGGTGATCCGATTGAGGGCCCGGTAATCATTACACAGGCGTAATTCCCCACACTTCTTCTTAACAAACAGCACAGGGGCGCCTGCAGGGGATTTGGATGGCCTGATGAACCCCCTCTGAAGATTCTTTTCCAAAAAATCCCTCAGAGCCGCCAGCTCAGGCTCTGAGAGGGAGTAGAGGTGTCCTGCTGGAATAGGAGCCCCTGGTACCAAGTCAATGGCGCAATCATAAGGCCTGTGTGGGGGGAGCCGATCCGCTTCCTTTTTATCAAAAACATCGGCATAATCCCGGTATTTCTCAGGTAGCGTTACTGAGGATTCCTGGGCATCTGCTGCTACCGCCGCCGGGATCCTCTCGGGCCAGCAATGCTCTTGGCAAAACTCGGAGGCAAACAGGACCTCCCGACGGGCCCACGAGATATGAGGATCATGTTTGGAGAGCCAGGGCATCCCCAGGACCAAGGGGAAATGCGGCACGTCAGCCAGTAGGAATCAGACCTCCTCGACATGGCCCTGGATCTCCAATTGCAATAACAAGGTCTGGTGCGTCACTGGACCCGATCGTAAAAGCCGCCCGTCGATGGTCTCCACTGGTCTCGGCTCATCTAGGGCCTCCATGGGGATCTGGTGGCAAGTAGCAAACCCCAAGTCCATGAAATTGCTGGAGGCTCCCGAGTCTATCATAGCTCCCAGGGGAATGAGCTCTTGGGCAGGGAGCCTGAGGTTGGCTGCCACCAACAAGGGGTCTCTGCTGCAGGGTGAATGGAGGGGAGCAGGTTCAAGAGATGCTCCCAGGTGATGAACATGGGGCCTTCCGTTTCCCTGCACCGGTGCTCGGCGTCCCTTGGCAGGGCATTCCCTGGCAAAGTGCCCAGAAAGCCCGCAGTACAAACAGAGGCCCTCTCTCCTCCTTCGTTCCTTCTCAATCCCAGTGAGCCGTGGCCGGGCCCCTCCCAGCTGCATTGGTTCCTCTGCAGGCCCAGGAGAGGCAGCCTCAAGGGAAGCTGCAGGAGTTGATGGCACAGACAAAGGAGGAAGAGGCCGGTCGGACCGTCGAGCCTGCCTGCGGGCTGTGAGACGACAGTCAATGCGGGTTGCCTGGGAGATCAGGGCAGCCAATGTATCAGGAGGCTCTGAGCGGGCCAGCTCATCCTGGATGGGGTCAGCCAAACCCCAATGAAATTGGTCCTGCAGAGCACTCTCATTCCAGGTCAAGTCCTGTGCTATAAGGCGAAAGGCAGTAGCATATTCTGCCACAGAGCCCTTGCCTTGCTGAAGCATCTTAATCTGGTACACTGCCGTCTCCCTTTTGACTGGGTCTCCCCAGACAGCCCTCATCTCCCTCAGGAAGTCCGGCAAGCTGTTGAGGACAGGGCTATCCTCATTGAGGTAAGGAGTGGCCCATTTGCTTGCAGGTCCAGACAACAAGCTGATAATGAAAGCCACCTTTTGTGCATCAGTGGTAAACTCAGTTCCCTTGATTTTAAAGTGCAGCTTGCACTGAGCTAAGAAACTTTCTAGTTCTTTTCTTTCACCAGAATATTTCTCTGGCAGAGATATAAGGCTTTTTCCCCGTGGCTGGGGCTGGGCTTGATTCTGAAGCAAAGCCATGCTATGCATCATTTGCCCCATCCTCTCTGATAGCTGTCTATTTTGCTCAAGAAGTTCTCTTACTAACGAGCTCTCCTCCATCTTATCAGCCTGATTATGGTCAAGGCTTATTCTGTCCAGGAAAGCTGCCAACACGTGGCTGATAAAGACAGAGGCCTCTTCCCAGATAGCAACCCAGTTGCAAATGACGTACCAACAAACCAAGAGTTCCGAAAGTCAGGTCCAGAGAGCACTCCAAAGTTCAGGGTTATAGCAAGCAGGTAGTCCAGAGCCGTTCCAAAGGTCACAGGGTATAAGCAATCCAAAGTCAAGCCGAGAGCCAAGAGCTTTCACTGGGGAATCCAAGATAAGCCTTGACAAAGAGCTTGGCTTTTCCCAGCTGCTTATCTAGCTTCAGCTCCTCTCCCCCAGGTGTTTCTCTTTAGCTGCGCGTTTCTCAGCTAGCCTTCAAGAATGCCGCAGCCCCTCCCTATCTGTTCTCCTCTGAGCAAAGGTAGGGATTTCAATCTCTTGCTCCTCTGCTTCTTCCTGGCATGAAACCTCTGCTGGGGAAAGGCTTTCTGCTGGGGAAAGGCTAGGCTGCTGAGGAGGGAGGCTAGGCTGCTGAGGCAGGGGCTGTTGCTCACTGGGTTCCACACAGCTAGGTCCAGGTTCAGCTAGTTCTATGGGGGCTGGTAGCACCAAGCTAGGATCAGGCCCCACATCCTCCCCCTCAGAGTCCTCCAAGTCCTCCACCTGGCTGTCCCTGACACACTAGCACTTACTATAAAAACAACAGACATTGCAAAGCTCCGTTAGGTAAGGAAATAACAACAACAGCTACTACAACTGTCATTATTATATGTACAGAACCTGTTTTTGTTAGATGTAATCAAAATACACAGATGCACCCATAAGAAGAAACATAAATAGAATTTGTAGTACTCAGAACAATGTTGAACTGGAAAGAAGGAAAATAACACTGGGCACATCTACATGGGCCAAATAAAACAGTTTTACTAAGTTTTTTCCAGAGAGCTGTGCAAATATAAGGGGGTGACAAGTAGAAGCTTCACATAGAACAGATTCCTTGAGCTTAAGATGGGATCAGGAGGCTAATTCCTTAGGTAATTTATAACTAGTTATGAATGCGATGTAGGAACTTGGCCAAAGTGTTTAATGCCATCATTTTCTTTCACCTCTCTATTGTGGCAATTGTCTCCTCACTGAAACAATTAGAATATTATAAAATTGCAAACATGGAGCATGGGGCTTGAAGTGGATGACTCCCCCTCCCCTAATTGTGTAACTTTATTAGATCTGCATCTGTATGCCAAAGTCTGGTCCTTTAACTAGGAATAATGTGTGTGTTTGTGTGTGTGTCTGTGTGTGTGTATGTACAAACTTAGAAATAAAGGGAAATGGGATGCTGGACATAAAAACAGTTTAGAGAAGCATAACTGGAAAACACTACATTTCCCTTCCAGGTATATAATGACCACATATATGGTGACTAACAGCTGTGCATTTCCTGGGTCTTTAGGTACAACACTACAGTCTGCTCAAATTCATATCAACCCAGTTTTGAGTTAAATGGAATGGGCATTATTCCATATGCTAATATGTTTTGCTGCAGGAGAAAGAGGCAGGAAATGCTTAAGCAAATGAAGCTTCACAAGGCATCTCAGAGAAATCTCAGTTGAATGTGTGATTCACAGATGTATCACCACATGCCATTCAAATTTATAGACTATCTGCCATTTCATAACTGGCCCTGCAGTAGTGCTGATTATATACAAGGTCAAATAAATAAATAAAGCACACATCTGGGTTTAACATTCTCTGTGGTAGACAACAACTATAATCTATTACCATCTGTAGTATTATTGGATATATGACTTTTTTTTTAATACAGTGGAAAAGGGAAACCACTGGGAAGTATTTTGTGTCAATTTAGAATTTATTTGGACGAGTCATAGGAGATTTTCTTGTGTCACAACCTCTACCATGAGTGAATGGTAACATCACTAAAATTCACAGGTGAGACAAAGATCAGAACAAAATGGCTAATCATGGAGTTTAAGCATAGCACTTCCCATCTACTAGAGTAGATCATTGGCAGAAAACTATGAGTACTACTTTGAATATGGGTTAGAAGACAATGGAAGATTAAGCAAGATTGCTTCCTTGTGTAAGTGAGCTTTGCTTTGGGCAAAGCTTCATCTGTTGAATTATTTCCTGCCAGCATGTTGTTAAAAGCATAGTTGGTTTTGATAGGAAATCCTGTTTACCCAACCTCTTAGCCTCAGGGTAGGAGCTCACATGGATAAGAGACTTTAAATCAAAATGCTAACTATTGCTACATCTGAAGACACAGTATCTAACACATCTTGTTATCTGTAAATATTCATGCTTTGTTTTTGGCTGAGCTTTAATAGAATGTTCTTTGGATTTTCAGTAAAGCTTTGAAGGTTAATTGCATTTTCATTTTCTATTCAGTCTATTATCCTGTATTTTTACAACTTGCATATCAGAGACATGTTGTTGTGCTATATTGTGCCACCGTCTACAAATGCACTTAATGAAAATAAATTAGTACACCTTTGGATGTCAATAATGATAATAAAAAGTAATGTCATTATGGGATTAATGTATGCATTGATATGCTACAAACTCACAAAAAACAGCAGGTGAAATTTCACCTGCAGCATCATTAACATTGTTTATTCAAAAGAAAATGCCATCACCAACTCTGCATTAGGTTATGGTTAATGACACAAATTGACTTATTTATTTTTATTATGAACTATATTTTATTGACATATGAAAATACTTCTTGGAGTGAATAGCTCCCCCCCATCTTTACACTGTTACCACATTTACATAAGAACAGAATCACAGATGAGTCTCTCTTATTCTATATATATAATATGGGGAAATGAAGGTTGATATTTATGATATCTTTTAGGCAAAATGATATGTAAGATCTCCGTGACTATCAAACAAGGATATACTGTCTATATACATTTTTTTCTTGTATCCCTCACCAAAATCTGTGCACTGTTCATTCACAAAGAATTGCCAATATATCCCACATAGGTCCAGATTACACAGTCACCTCTGGTGCTATTACTAATTTTGTGTGCCCAGCAGTGTGGATGTATAAATCTCAAAAGGAAAACTTGAGCTCCTTGAGATTCTTCATATCCCATTTCAGTCACTGTTCTGACTTCTCTACATATTGGATTTCTGGACTGAATTCTTTGTGTTTTCATATGGACATGTATGTTTAATTTGGGGCACATTTTTGGGAATACAGTTGGCCCTCCATATCCCTGGATTCTTTATCCATGGATTCAACCACCCACATAATGAAAATTTGCAAAAAGAGCGAGAGAGAGAAATTCAAAAAAGCAAACCTTAATTTTGCTCTTTTATATAAGGGACACCTTTTTACTATGCCATTAAATTTAAGGGGACTTTACTATCCACGGATTTAGGTATCCATGGGGTGGGAGGGGGGGGGGGGTCCTGGAACCAAATAACCAGCAGATACCAAGGGCCAAATATGTATATGTTAACTTTACAGGTTGTGTCTCTTTTATTCTAAATTCCAAATATTCCAAGATCCAAATTTGTCTACATGAGTGGCTGAGGCAGTGACACCTTTGCTTTCTCATGGTTTGGTTTATGTAAATTTTGTTTCATGAACAAAATTATTAAAAATATTGTGTATAAAATTACCATTGGGCTATGTGTATGTTATACAGGTAAAAGGAAAAGGTAGTCCCTTGATATGAATGTCTAGTCGTAACTGAGTGTAGGGGGCAGTGCTCATCTCCATTTCTAGCCAAAGATCCAGCATTGTTTGAGGACTGCTCTGGTGGTCATGTGGCCAGAATGATTGCATAGAATGCTGTTTACCTTCCCACCAAAGTGGTACCTATTTATCTACTTGCATTTGCATACTTTTGAACTGCTAATAATAATAATAATAATAAATTTTATTTGTAACCCGCCCCTCTGCTCGGCAATCGGGGTGGCGTACATCAATTAAAATATTACAGTTAAAATCCTAGGCTGGCAGAAGCTGGGACTAGTGACAGGAGCTCACCCCATCATGCAGCACTTGGGCCTCAAACTGCCAACCTTCTGATCTTTTAATCATCAGAACTGTCATCTTAACCACTAAGCCACCACATCCCTTATAAGTTATATATAAAGCATAAATAAATTTCTTGGTTAGACTTGGGTCTCATCTCCAAGGTATCTTATTATGTATATGCAAATATTCCAAATTTAGGGGGAAAAATCCAAAATCCAAAGCACTTCAAAGCATTTTGGATAAGGAAGACTCAACCTGTTGTCTTGTACCCTCAGGACTCAGATTTAGACAGTGATACAAATGGATGAGATAAGATAGAGAATCCAGAGAGTGGGACAGGGGCCCCTGCCACTGATTCAGGGAACAGTTGTATGTTGATAGACAACCATCAGTTCTGACACCTCAAGCAACTGGTTGCTCACAACCAACTTTTCTTGGTAGACTCAAATTTCCTGGCTCATGTTCCTGATTCATGTTGCCTGATATCCTCAGACCTTGCTCTGTTTGCAGGCTACACTCTTGGACCTCTTTTTGGAGTGTCATTTGGATTAACTCAATGTTTTGAGTCCCTGAAATGGGATAAAGCTGGGATATAAGTAAATTAAAAAAAAAAAACAATAACAACAACTGCTTGACTGTTCTTAACATGGACTGACCTGACTACTTTGATACATCATCCTTGCTGGTGAGGCACCAGAACACGGCATAGGTTCTACACATTTTCTCCAGCTGATGACTGCCATTTTTGAAATGCATTTTTTTTTCATAAGCATTGCTTTTGTTGCTACATTGCTAGTTCAGAAATGTATACTTTGATACCACCAATTGTATTTGGGTCTGTGTTTGCTCCCTGGAGGTGGGAACTGTATGCATTTTCAACAAATGGTGCAACTCCATGGTATCCTGCTCATGCTTCAAGCCTGTTCTTCCCCTGGTACTCTCCTGTATCAGTGTACTTATGGGAAGGTGTCCACACACACACACACACACACACACACACACACACACACACTGCTGCCCCATGGAGCCATACTGCCACCTAACTTGTTGCCTCTATTGTGTTCCCTGTGTAGGGTCCAGCATTCCCCCATAAGGGCAGAAATGGGGCACCTGGCTTCATCTACATGGTAAGACACCCCCTTCCAACATCAGAGGTCAGGTCTGGGTTCTACACAGAGAATGCAACAGAGGCAACAGGAGGCATGGGGAGATGCAGTCTACTGGCTGTCATGGGGAGTTTCCAGGAAAGACCAGGAAAATGGCCTTTGAGGCCAGGATCAGTTCAGAACTACTCCATCAGCATCTGGACTTGTCAGTCCTGTCCTGGGGTTATTTGGCCTGCATTATCCAAATAGGATGACACCAGCCTGGGGAAAATACAGGATTTTTGGCCCATGAGTACAACCCCTCATCACATGCTTCACCAGCATCCACCAGTATCATGTTCTGCACCAGAAATGGGATAATTAATAGAATATATACACACAAAAATCTACAAGTCCCACAGAGATGTACAGATATGTTCTGTTCAGACATCAGAGTACATGACTAGCAAATATTCTGAGAGACCCCAGTACTCCATGGTATACAATGTCTAACAATGGATGTACTTGAAACCGTATTTGAAATGATTTTACTTCAGTCATATCCTAAAAGAGTGTGTGTGAGAGCAGTGTATTGTGTATCTATGGCAAGCTAATGTTGTCTAAACGTATTTTAGGATGAAACAGCACAGTTGGAACTTTATTCCCTAACCCCAGAGAAATGTCACTAATCTTATCATTCTTTGTGAACCCTCAGATAATTCCTTAATGCAAGAACCTTCAATCTCATTTCATCATTTCCTTTTGGACAAAACTATCTGTCAGCAAAATGATTTGTGAACAACACCTGCCCTCCAACTTGGTTTTGGTTCTTAGTTTCTTGTTCTCTTGAATTCCTTGAATGGTCTCATTTTGTGGGGGAGAAAGGCTGTTCAAGGGAAATTTTGGTGACAACTTTTTTGTGACTTATATTAAATAGATGGCATTCAATACTTTTATTCAGAAAGTCCACTCTGTATAAAGTTTATAGGGTACAGAATTTTCCAACTCAAAGCAAAAGAATCATTTTTACCATTGTCTTAATAAAAGATTGTTCACTTTAAAGGGTGTTTGAAGTCATTTGTTTTGTTCTTCAGCAGTTAATAAAAAGGAAATGAGATGTTCACCCATGGGAATATTCAAAATCTTTTATTACAATCTGACTTATTTATTTATATACTGTTCCTTCATGTGCATTTATTGAAGATTCTCTTTGAAGAAGCAAGGTGACCTATTTTAAATTGTATGATGTTGATCTTGATATATTAGAGAAAGCCACATTCAGACCCAACTCAAGTAACCCTTGAAGCAAGGAGATGTTCTAGTACTGCTTTCTTGTGAATTTAATTCTTCATCTAATTCTTGTCACACAGCATGAGAGAGATGTTGGGATCAGACAGAGATTCCCTTGTACTGGCTGAGAGGATTTTAAGATCTGTATTTACACAAGGTGAATTATAATGCACCCCTTACTAGTGACCTACCCCAGGTGAAAGACAGTACCATCTTGTTTATCTTCCTGAATATTTCAGAAACTTTTGATATTGTACATCATGACATCTTACTGGACCAGTTGCATTAGATGGGAGTAGGAAGAATAGTGGTGCAGTAGTTCTGCTCCTATCTGTAGAAGTAGGAGATTCCTGTTCAGCCCCATGACCACTAAACTATGAAGAGCCACAAGATTGCATCCTGTCTGCTCACTATCTATGAGAAACCATTAAGCAAGTTCATAAGGGTTTTGAGGGTAAGATACTAGCTGGTGACACCCATCTCTACTTCTTCTGGCCATCAGAGTCAGCTAAGCCTGTATTAGACCAGTGCCTGGATGTTGTAATGGGATGGTTGGGGGCCATAAATTGAGGTTGAATCCTGATAAGATGGAGACTCTCTGGACTGGTCTAGGAATGAGGTGAGCTACCTGCCCTGCATAGGGTTGCACACACCCTGCAGGAGTTAAATACATTTTCCTAGAGTCTGAGGTGAAACTCTAGTTCAGAGTGCTTTGTGCCAGCTTTAACTGGGCTAACAACTATGACCTTTTATGGATAGGTATGATTTAGGCACAGTAGTGCATGCATTGGTATTTTCCCTCATTAGGCTACTGCAATGGATTCTGTGAGGGACCACCTTTGAAGATGACTTGAAAACTTCAGCTAGTGTGAAATATAACAGTTAGACTGCTGGCCAGAACATTAAACAAAAATCATGTTATACTTGTTCTAAAGTAATTGTGCTGACAAACAATACGCTTCTGGTCTGAATTGAAGGTGCTCATAATAGCATGTAAAACCCTAAACAGTTTGGGACAACAATAGTTGAGTCAAAACCGTTTTGACCCATCAATCAGGACAATATGCTATGGGGGGGGGGGGGATAGGAGAGGGGCATCTCTGTTATGTCACTCTAGTTATGAGCATCCTCCTTTTGGAGACCTAGTTGGTGCCAATGTTGCTATCATGGTGAAAACATATTTGTTCACCAAGATATATTGGGCTGAATTGCTTTTACACAAACCCACACATGAACACTATTTTAAATCATTTTACACTATTTATATTGCTTGAATCTGTCTTTTTAGCTTGTTAACCTAATTAGCATGCTTTTAGCCATTACAATTTTTTTTATATAATTTATACTGTTTTAAATTTGTATCACTGATTATATTGTATGCTTCCTTGAGATCTCTGGGTAAATGGCAGGATATAAATACTTTAATAAATAAATAAGTGCACGTTCTAAGAGATGGTGAAGTGTGGAAGTGTGAATTCCTTTCCTTTTGGTCTTTATCTTCTTGTCCTGCATATGTGGTCTCAGGCTTTTGGACACATGGCAGCTCAGAGTGTCTGGGTCCGCTTAGGGCCATGTCAAGGAAAGCATTCACACACACCAAAATTTGGGAAGACATCAGTATGGCTAACAAGGGATATCTTTCTTGGCCAGCCAAAATCACAAAACACATCATGCAAACTTTCAATGTTCTACTGGCTTCTTCATCAGGCAAAAGACATTTTAAAATCATGCAGAAGAAAAGAAGAGAAGTTGATGGTGTTGGAATCACAGGCCTATATTTTGTATCAGATGTTATTTCTGCTGTTGTCCAGTTGCCTTGGAGTGACTTTTAGTTAGTAATCTTGTCTGCATGTGTTAAAAGACCTGTTTCCCACTTCCCCTGTTCTGGTTCCGCCTGTTTGAATGATGTATGGATTAAACTCCGATTCTTGTTCGGGTAGTCTGGAGGCTGTCAGGCATGTCCTGCACCAGAAATGGGACACAACAAGGTAAAGATAAATTTTAACAACTTATATATTGCTACAGATCTTCCCGGAGGATCCCAAGCCCTCCATTTCTATGCCATAGAAATGTCTGCATGACCATCCTGCTGGGTCACAGATCACCTGTTCTGAGGTCAGAATGAGGCATTCAGCATATAACTGTAATTGGCCATCTCATTTTGACCTCAAAGGTGAGTGGCCTACTATGGCAGCAATGTGCTGGATGGTCCAATGGGACACCCATGCAGACAGTTGCCATGGCACAGAAATGGAGGCCATGGTAATTGGGGCAGGTCAGGGCAGCTGTGGGGCCAGGATACTACAGGCTGCCTCTGGAATATTTTGGCCAATGCAGACAAGGCCCAAGTGAGTTTTCTGTATATTTAGTTCCCCAGTCTGTCTATGGGCCTTTGCAGACTGCTAGAAATAGTACAAATTGAGTCCACTTTAACTGCCCTGGCTCAGTGCTAGGGAATCATGAGAACTGTAGTTTTTTCTGAAGCATTGAGCCTTCTATGTCAGAGAGCTCTGGTGCCACAATAAACTACAGTTCCCATGGTTCCCTAGCACTGAGTCAGGGCAGTTAAAGTGGACTTGATTTGCACTATTTCTGGCAGTCTGCAAAGGCCCTTAGTAATATGCAGTACCTTAGGGACTTAGGAGAAATCTTAAATGAGGGTGTGGGGGATAAAAACAGAGGAAGATAATAAACAATATATGCATGTTTCATGATATATATATATATATATCATAGGAGGACACATGCAATCTTTGGCAAGAAACATAGATTTTTGTAGTTTAGAAGATTCCCATGCAGTAAGCCTGTAGAGGGGGCCGAAGCACCAAAAATAAATAAATAAATAAATAAATAAATATTTTTTAAAAATTAAAAAATATATATGCATGCACACTCTCTCAGCCCCAGAAAAGCCATGGCAAAAACCCTGTGGAGATTTTGCCAAGAAAACCCCAAGAATAAGCTATAACAACAATAATCAATATCATTATGGTGGGCGGCGGCGGCAGGGGGCAGCGGGGGGCGGCAGTGGCAGCGGCAGCAGGACTGGCCTGGGGCCGGTCCAAAGGCCTCAGGGGGCCGTATCTGGCCCCCAGGCCTTAGGTTGCCTACCCCTGCTGTAGAGTGGAATCATTACTCTAATAATAATAATAATAATAAAAATTATTTCTATCCTGCCCCTCTGCAGTTTAATTGGCTGTATTTTAGCTTACTGAGCCAGGATGCAGCATTTCAAATCATGATAGGCCTTCTGAGAAAAATTACAGGAATCTATTCATGAAATGCAAAAAGTTAATAAAAAGCCAGTACAGTGGAAGGAAAACTCCATGCATACCATATGCTATAAGTTTTGTAAAATAATAACATTCCCAATTAGTGAAGGGAGCTACCTATTAAGAAAAAGGATAGTGGTGGTTGACAGCCATCTACAAAGTCAAAAGAGACTGCCTCGTTATTCTAAATGGTTCCCATTATACATAGCATTCCTTAATGAGCTATACAGAGAGATATAATTCTGTCTGCACCTAATTTCCCAGCAAAATGAAGCTTTGGGAGTGGAAAAGAAAGAAAGAAAAGATGGAAATATCAGAGGATTTTTTGTTATGTCTTGTAAGCCTTCAATAAGGTTGGAGACAGCAATAATCATAAAAGAGAATGCTTTGCCATTATGATAAAGAGTTTCAGAGATGCTGGGTTTAATTTATTTTCCAGAGGGACAGTATGTTTATGCAGCAAAGACAACAAGCAGTCCTGTGGGGCCTACCACATTATGGCATACATTTCCATTGGCTATAGTCCATTTCCAATATGTCTCCATTCCAGAGAGTTCACAGGCCTTTTTGCAGATAGAAAACAATGGATTTCTCAAGAACAGACTGGGACCTTCAACTAAGGTAAAATAAACTTTTCTCCTTCTTAAATTTGGAATGAATTTGTATGTTTTACCTCTACACCCACCAAAATGTTCCTGATGCAAAAACATGGAGACTTCTTGAGGAATCCATTGTTCTCTGTCTGCAAAGAGGTTTGTGACCTCACTGGAATGGAGACATATTGGATTGCAAATGAGGGGTCTCTGTTGAGATGCAAATGAACTTTGAATTTCCTGGACTTTGGAAATCTCCCTATTGCCACCATACCATCTTTAACTAAGGAATAAAACAACATGTAGGCATCTGACTAACATCTCCAATTGTTTTTCTCCTGTTTGGTTTGTAACATCTTGCCTGATGCAGAAGCCCATGAAGCTTTGAAAGCTTGCAACAAGTATATTGTGCATTTCAGTTTGCCAATAAAGGTATCACTGATGGATTTTGGGCAGAGATATCATTTCCCCTCAGAATAGGGGCAGGAACAACTGGGCAGTTAGGTAATCCTCAGTGTTGTGGCTGGGCTGAACAAAGACCTAGTTAAATCCATCAGCATCCATTTTGGCATGTTGACACTGAATCCTAGATGTGACATCCAATACATGAGAAAAAGTATCTGATCTTTTTATAAGATCCAAGAACTATAAATCAGGAATCATCTCCAAAAGTAGACTGAAAATAGTCCTATATATGTCCATTCCCCTTTGTCTTATTCCAAGGTATAAAGTTTCAGCCCAAGGATTATCAGGAATCAAAGAGAGATGGGTCCAAAGGCCCTTCCACACCTACAAATAAAGACAATTTAACTCAGGGGTAGGCAACCTTTCCCCATTAAGGGCCGAGGGACTTCAGCTCCCAGAATCCCAGGAGCTATTGGCCAACATGGGACTATTGGCCAACATAGCTGAGGCTTGTGGGAGCTGAAGTCCCTCAGCCCTTAAAGGGGAAAGGTTGCCCACCCCTGGGCTAAGAAAACATGATTTCTTGTTTCATATATATCAGTAATGCAGCCAAGAAGAAATGGCATGGCTGCTCCACCATCACAGTCTTTGTGGTACTGTCTGTGAGTGCTCTTTTTTTATGCATCTGGTCTATGATGAACATAAACACCATCAAGTGCATAAATAATGAAACAAATAAAGTGATGGATGTATTTTTTAAAAATGTATAAGTGGTTTTGTGTCCCAGTTTGGGGAGAAAGAGGAAGAGAGGAGGAGGAAGAGGAAGAGGAGAAGGATGGGTTAGTATGGGCTGGAAATGGAAGGGGGTAAAGTGGGCTAGAGATGTGCATCTATACATATCCTTATTGAGCCTATCTGAAACATTCAGTTCAAACTGTTAGACATCTGACTACAGATGTTTAACTGAAATGAACCCCCTTCTCTACTTCTGCAAGTGGACATAGAGGAGTCACTATGGATAGAAAGAAATGCATCTCAGGTGGCTGTATAAATTGGACCTGAGGCTTAGGCTTTACTGAGGATTGGTTCCTCTTGTATTGTTGAGCTCATGGGGTTTATGCCTTCTCTTCTTAACAGCTTTTCTTTTATCCACTCCTTCCTCAGAAGGATAAAAATACTACTGAAGCTGGTGCAGCTCTCTTGACAAACCTGTTTCCTCCACTATGGAATTCTTAAGCAGCTTTGAGGCTTATGTGGCTTCAGCAAGAACAGCAGAGCAGCAGTGTGGAACTACTCTGAAACACTCTCCTATTATTTTATAGGTTTAAACATTTATTAAATTTACAAATGATGTACTGCCTTCCTTCCACCCTCCAGGTGTTTGCAAATATGATATTACCATGAAAAATTAATCTGCATTTTAGCAAGCCCAAAGTAGCTTTAATTTAATTAGTGAGGACAATTTTTCAATAATGCTTTTACTGATAATTTCACAATTGTAGCTGTGGAGCCTGAAGGCAGACAAAAATATTATGAAGAAATGTCCAAATAATATTGTGAGGAACCTATGTCCAAAAGTTCATTATTCAGTTTGGCTCTTTTTCGTCTGGATAAACTTAACATTTGGAATTAGTGCCAGCAGGGCAGACCTTTAGAACATGTGACTCACAAACATAAACTTGATCAACCAGGGACTCAGTCAATGTCCTGCTTTTTGCTTCTGATAACCAAACATCTGGCAGTTCACATTATATAGTTAATGGTTTGTGTCTAATTTGGAGGGCTATAGGTCATGCTGGCCTTGTTTGGAGTAAGAATGGAGAACATATTTTAATCTGAAGGAAGTAATGTTTTCAGGAGGCACATTTCAGTGCTGGACAGAACCAAAGGCAAAAAACCAGAAGCAGTAATATTACCATATTTTCAATTAAAGCTCTTATTACTAGTAAGTAAGCCTGGGGAAAGACATTTCAATCTTTCTGGATGGGTGAAAACTTATGAAAGCAGGAAAAACTCCCAAATTAGTATCAAGGGGAAGAGGATATAGCATTTACGTAATCCCAACTGGCTGGAATGGGACCTCAGAAGGACTAGATTTGGCCCCCAGGCTTGAAGTCCCCCATTTCTGTTTCAGAAGATTCAGAATAACAAATAGCTAATTGGGAATTGATGAATCTCTCATTGTTGTTTTTGCCATTCTTATTTCTCCACCTGCAAGTTCATTTCTGTCAGCATTCACACTGCACTGGCAGAAAAGTCTACATATAAATGTGTGTGTGTGTGTGTGTGTAAGCACATACACACGTGTGTGAGAGGTTTTGGTTTTTTAATCCATAATAGTCACTGTTTGTACCCACTTTTTCAAGTATTTTTTCTGATACAATGCACCTTCATCAACATACAGATTATCCAGAATTCTGAAACCTGAAAGACTCCAAAACTCAACACTTTTTAAAATAGATGGCTGAACTATTGACACTTTCGCTTTTTGATGGTTCAGTATTCATAAGCTTGGTTTCATGCACAAAATTATTAAAAATATTCTGTATAAAATTACCTTCAGGCTATGTGTATAGTTATATATGAAACATAAATGAATTTCCTGCATAGACTTGAGACTCATCTCCAAGATACCTCATTATATATATGGAAGTATTGCAAAATCGGGGGGCGGGGGGGGGGGCGGGGGAGAGAATCCAAAATCCAAAACACTTTTGGTCACAAGCATTTTGAGTAAGGGAGTCTCAACCTCAATTAATGCATTTTGTACACATTTTCTAAGTTTCAAACCGGAATGCAAAATTCAGAAAATATGGATTTGGTATTTTCTAAATTTTTCATTCTGTTTTGCAACGTATTTCATCTCATAAGTATGTTCAGCTCATACATATATTCCAGGTCATAAGTATGTATATGGTTTATGTCCCATATATGTTTTGGAGTCCCCAATTTAGTAAGTTTATACCAAAATATCAATTTGATCAATTTCTTTGTGTCCCAAAACTTAATTCAATATTACTATTAGACACATATTGAAAATAATGAAAAATGACAGTTAGTTTTGAGGAAGGAAATTGGCATTGCTATATGCTGAATAAGGTTGGGGAAAATGCTCTTAATCATTGCCAAGCTGAAAAATGTGTTGCCCAACACTCAGGAAATTTAGTTGGAAATAATTACATGGAAGAAATAATTTTGTGTAGGGTTTTTTCCCCCCCCCCCCCATTATCAATGTGTGTTGGAATATATATTTGTGCAAAAATACATATGTGTGCAAAAATACAATTTGTAAAAGAAAACATGAAAAACATCACTGTTGCCAGAGACATTTTTTTCTGTACAAATATTTTTGTGCAAACCCCACAATTTTTGCTTCAAATAATCACATGCATTTTTGAAAATTGGATTATTTCTATGGAAAAAATGTTTATATATATCACTGTACACAAAAATAACATGGTGAAAGTGAAACTAAAAGCAAAAATTATCCTGGCCTTTTCAGTGTTTCTTTCTTAAAAGTCTGGATTGACATCTCTGTGATTTCTGTCGTGTTAGTGTTAGAATTAGGGTCATCATCTTTCTTTTCTGAGAGGTTCCTTATCATTAATACCTATACATATGAGAGGTTTGTTGTTGTTAACTGCCCTCGAGTCGATCAACATGTTTATCTCCATGTTCAGAATACATGTTATGAATTTGACTGGTGCACATAGAGGATAATGTCATTCCAGTGTTGGTCAAGAATTTACAAAGGCTCACAGGCTTCATATTCCATATAGAAAGAACTTAAGGTTGTTGTTGTTGTTGTTGTTGTTTTAAAAAAGAAAAAAGAATGTTGGAGAACATGTCTGTTTCCTCATTCCCATGTTTGACCCACAAAACCATCTTAGCTGAACAGATATTTATTGTATCCCAGCAGAATTCTTGTACTCACCCTGTGTTGATACCTTCCTGGAATGACAACAAGAAAACTTCTAAGGGGTTATCAGACACCTAGTAAGTCACAATGTTTGGTTGATGTTTTCACGTAGCTGAGCAGGTCATATTATTCTGCCCTTCTTTGTCATCTGAGGCCATTGGCCTTCTTCTCAAGTATTATAAGAATATATAATTCTTCTTATATATTCTGTAGGTCTAAAAAGAGCAATTATACTTAACATGGTCAGCACATCTCTCATTTTGTTTCAATCAATTTTTTATGCCACCCTTTCTATTGTACTTTATTGGTTTAATTTAAACTAGCAATATCTGTTACTGAATTTTATGATATTTATGAGAAGTTCTTTTATATATTCATTAAACTTTACCCTTCTTATTAAGCCATTGGTGTTTTTCAGCCAAAATCCGTATTTTAAAAAGATAAGATAAATATTTCATTAAAATGGTGTCTTTCTATACCAAACCTCTCCCCCTGAAACTCAAACAATTTATGAGGTGAAATAAATCTATATTCCAGACTCTACTATTATTTTTACCATATTCTGTGACAGAGGAAAAATGACAGTTTCGTCTGCCTTTGGCTATGAACAACTTTGTATTAATACAGTGCATACAATAAAATAGTCCATGTGTACCATAATTCCCCCAAAGAGTTCATTTCAAGTTTACTTACATACATTAATATCTCTGGTATTTTAACTGATTTTTTTAAACCATATATTGAAATGAAAGCTGAGAAAATTAGCAAAGTTCTTGTTTTGAATCTTAGACTTTTTCCTCTGTTGTGTATGAGGGAAGGGAAAGGTTGTCAATCATATATGAACTACTATTCTGATTGTATAAAAGTTGTGAGTTCCTCCCAGAGGCAGAATAACACTTCAGCAGCCATTCTTCACTGTGCTGTCATGAAACAGATACCGTATTTCACACTTTAATGGTGTATGACTGCCATATGTGTGTGTGTGTGTCTGTGTGTCTGTGTGAGAGAGAGTTGTGTGAAACCTCCCCAAGAAATTATTTAAATAGTTACAGAAATTATCTCTGTTTCATACCTGACCAAATGTCCCAATTTGGCAGGAACGATTATGGCTAATCTTTTGTCATTCCACTTTTCCCAGTTTTTCTCACCTCCTCCCACTTTCCCCCTTTCTTTTTGTCTTACTTCAGTTGCAGTAAATTGAGTTCAAAGTGTAGAGGTGAGCAGGGGGAGAGGAGAGGAGAGGAGAGGAGAAGGTGAAATTTTGCTCTTCTTTGCTGGTTCAGGCAAAAATAAACTACTAAAGCCTCTACTGCTGTGTGTGTTCTTCCTTATTAATACTTTTTTTTGCTGCCTTGAACATAATCTGCTGTTGTTTGGCCACAAGTTCCCAGTTTTTATCTGTCAAATATTGGAAGGTATGCAGCTTCTATATATATATATATATATATATATATATATAATGTTGCTTCACCAAAAGAAAAGAAAAATAACACTTAGAAACATTGATTATTATAAATTTGTTGTTTGGTTGACTTACCAGTCTGCCATTCTTCCAAACTGGAACCTAAGGCAGTTTACAGCTTACCTGTTGCATTTGTCAACCCATATGAAGGAATAATCCAGGCTTCTTCAATCAATATCTTGTGCTCCCCTTGTTTCTGTTTTGGAGATTGTGGGAAAAACCTAGTGTTTGTTCTGGGTTTTTAAAATTCCTCTTCAAGATTTGATGCCCTTAACTTCTCAGCACTTTTGGCATTGTGTCCTCCAAAACCCTTTGGGGGGAGGCGGTTCTCTTGGTTTTTCCTTAGTGAAGTTGGCAAAGCAACACAGGACCTTTGTTTAAAACCTACGAGCAGACCTGAGTAGAAGAACCCATACAGTGCTTAGTCCATAATATAGCCAAGCATTGGACTCCAATTAGGAAGCCAATAGGCACATGAGCTGAAAAAGTTCCACTTTGCTCCCTTCCTACAGAACAGGTACAGTAGGCTGGGGAAACTGGTGGGTACACATAATTTTGATTGCAATATTTTATAGATTTTGAGAATAAAATTGTTTGCCTTTCCAAGTAAAGGTTGGAATTGGCTAATATTGATTATCTCTTCTAACAAGCTGGGGGATGTGCCCCAAAAGGGGGAATTAAGAGAAAGCTTTTCTGTGTCTTGAACTGGAACATTGAAGGAATATTAGTAACATTGAATGTTTTGATTTGCAACATAGGTTTTTCTATTTATGTTGCCTGGAAATGGAGGTAAACATCTTGGAAAGTCAGTTTCCTTCTATATTCATGGTTGAGGGGGAAAAACTGGTTTAAAACCCCATTGAAATCAGACTGGTCAAATTAGTCACAGTAAACATAATGGCTATTGATTTCTCTGAAATAAAAACAAAACTAAATTTCTAAAAATTGTAGCTCTAATCTTAAGAAGCAACTTAACTTTTATTGTCATACAAACACAAACATATATACACATTCCTATATTGTCATGTTCTTAGCCTTTGGTGGATTGCCATGAAATCCTGTTCACACTATTTCTTGGAATATTTTAGGTGGGATTGTAAATAAGAATATTATAAGAAACACTGGGAGAAAATTTTATGGCAATGGAGAGAACAGAACACCCAGTGGAATGGATTGCCAGGGAGAGAAATAAAGTCTATTTTTACTGTAATGTGAAAAATTGTCAAAACTCCACATATAAGTTTAAAATATGCTCTACAGGTGCTGGGAAAAGCTAAAAAACAGTTAAGGCTCTTCGGCTAAGATGGGATGTGATTGAAATGCATAAAAAAGATAGGCAAAAATCAACTGGAATTATTGTTCTCTCTTGTGCAAGATAGTAGATGTAGTAACAAAAAGCCATAATTGACAATGGATGTGATGGCAAAATGAGTCCAGTTATTCTACTTAACTTTATTTACTGGTCTCTGTTTCTGATCAATAATTGTTCCTTTTGATTCTTTGATCAACCACTGTCTGTTAATTATTCTTTGAAAGCCTTTACACATCTTCAGTATTCTTTTCTTTTCTCCCTTTATCTCCAGACTATAATCAATTCTGTGTTGCTGTTTTGTTTTTGTTTTTAAAGGACTATGGGGCTGTACAGATTGGCAAAAAGTGATGCTTTCAGGCTGACTTGGAGGCATGGTATTTAGACAACACATGTCTAAAAGCCAGCAGGAAATCACCCTCTACACACCGCATGCTGGGAAAAGCCACTCCAAAAAGGAGTGGCTTTTCCCCACTTCTTCCAGAAAGATGTGCACCATGGCATGTACACATGTATGCAGTGACACCAATGCATCAGAAAAAGAGTGCCAAAGATTTAAAATGGCCATATAAATGAACCACCGCACATGTAGTGGAAACTGAGTTGGTGATCCAGAGCATGCACCCTACAATGCAGGCTCTAATTTAAGTGTCCCATGTTTCCAGGTGTGGATGCACCACTGCAGGTGTGCTTTAATATTGGAACCCTAACCATAACTGTAACCCTAACCCTAACTGTAACCCTATGCATGTGCCCTAGTAACTGTTCTCTATTATGACAATAAATGCATTCTGTCTCATGTACACTTACTGACAGCATGCACAGTAGTTTGCATGAAAGAGACTTTTGCGACTTCTTCTGCACTGGTGTGCAGATGTGCATAAGGTCTGCACACCACTTCCTGGCATGATGGGGGAGGGGGCTCCTGGAGTAACATTTGTCTGTGTGTCTTATTGACCATGTCCCTTGCATGACCACCAGTTACATGTACAGGTCTGTCCACACAAACCTCCCTTGCATGTACCTCTCACCTCCCCCCTGATCTGTGTGGGACATGTTTTGTGGATGACGATGGAATAGGTGTCTTTTTGTTTGACAACCTTATTCCTCTGCCTCAAGAGTGGCACAATCAGACAGTGGCACATGTCTATGGCACCCAATACGGCAGAATCCAAGGTCAGTGAATCCTTGCATGATCTATGGGTGTATGACAATTCCTGCACAGGTGCGCAGGGATGCTGAACTTCAATCACCTTTGTACATAGAGAGTGACAGGCTGTATGCCACCTTATTACATGTTCTGTGCAGGTGCGCAGGGATGTGTCCCTGTGCACATGTGCATGCATTTGAGAGAATGAAAAAATAAAATAAAGCAGCCACTGCCAGTCCATGCAGTTGCTCCCATCTCCCTTCGTGGCATCCTCGGGGCCAGCAGTGCAGTTGGTGGGGCCTCAATACGGCCTCAGAAAAGCTGCACTGAATGCCCCTCAGTGAAGTTGCTCCATCTTCAGGGTGGGGTTGCTGCAGCTTAGGGAAAAGACAGCTTCATGTCACCTTTTCCTGCCCATCTGTACAGTCCCTAAATTGGAATCTAAGTTTTTTTTTCCATGTACACATGCTTATGTGCATGTTTTAATTGGTACACTGTACTTGAACACATCCCCTCAACAGACCAGAACAGATTAAATTAGTGCTCTGTGTATTAGAAATGTGCACATATTTCTAGGTACACTTCTTAGATCTGTACATTTTCCCCCAAACATTTTCCCCAGCCTCTGTCATTATATGGATATTATAGCGCAAATTATATCCTGTTTTCAGAAAGTCTAGAAACCACAGATTGGCAAAAAGTCCAGTAAAATTTTAAAAGTTCATCAGAGCATTTTCCAAAAACAACCCTATCAAGAGGGGGAGACACATTTCCAAAGCAATGTTCAGGAATAAATTTCTCATGGTGTGGCCACTGGGGTGTTTTGTTTAAAATTAAAAAGGTAGCTGTATCATTACTTCATATCACCACTTCAAACAAGTGCAAAGCTTTGAAGTGTTTTTTTTTTTTTTTAAAGAGAGAAACCTTCAACCACTTTAGCTTTAATGTTAAACCCATGCTGCCTTTGAACATGTCATGTTTGCAACCAGGTAAAGAAATATATCACCTGAATATAATTTTCTATGGCATGATGGAGTGCCTTAAAATGGCTCCACCAAAGGTTTTGAACTTTAACTTCCAAAAGCCACAGAGAGTAAGACCAATAATCAGATAATCTGGCAGTTGAAGCTGAAAATATTTGAATGTCCAAAAGATTACAAACTACTAACATGGGTCAAGTAGATAGATTTGGATAAAGTACAAGTCCCTGTGAAGCCATAAGGCTTCATTGGTTAACTTTGTTCAAATGCTATCTTTCAGCCTTCTTTCTTTTGCAGATTGTTATTAAATTAAGAATGGGATAACTCTGTAAAGAATGAAAAAAATGGATGAAAGTAATAAATGAATAAAATTCATACATTTTTCCCCAGTTTACAAAGGGATTTGCTTGAGGAGAGAGCCTAAACAACCTCTCTTGCTTATATGACCTGTTCATCACTGTATAAGTCTCAGTATATTACTCATTAAGTATCAGCCAGTATAATGTTATGACTTCATATAAATCATGTGGATTGATGTTAAGAGTTGTCACTTCAGTTCCATCTATTCCAGTTAGCTCAATTACATGCTTAGTTGACTCAGGCTGCTAGTCAGTGTACTATTTTTAGGAAGTTCTAAACTGTGGGCCTAAGCAGACTGCCAGAAATAGTGCACATTAAATTGAGGCACTGCCCTGGCTCAGTGCTAGGGAATCATGGGAACTGTAATTTATTGTGGCACCAGAGCTCTCTGACAGAGAAGGCTCAATGTCCCAGAAAAAAAATACAATTCCCATGACTCCCTAGCACTGAGCCAGGGCAGCGCCTCAATTTAATGTGCACCTCAAAGGCTCTCCCCCCCCCTTTTTTTTTGTCTCTGCAGATTTTTTAGAGTACCTACAGTAATATTTTCCCAAAGACATTGAAGGTTTGCAGAGAAATACGATATGTCTCCAAGTGCCTCACATACGTGTTAAGTGTGCTAGGTTCCTGGAGTTAGCTTCTAAAAGCTTTGCATGACTTCTTAGAATAAATAATTTGTGTGTGTGTTAGAAGGTTAATTTCATTCCTATTTTAAGACTTTGCCAGAGTATATGGTCCATCATTATGAACTACAACTGCTGTGCACACACAAGGTGCAAATAATGATGACTTACAGAATAGTATGAAAACAACATAATTTTTGTAAAAATAATAATATTTATACCATGGCCCTCGGTATCTGTGTGTGAGTGTGTGTGAACAGCATCAAAGAAAGGAATTAATCAGCACAACTTTGCTCATGGGCTGATACAACTCATAAGCTTGAATACAGCTACCAGCATGATGAAGAGCAAGAATTACCATGCCCACCTTGTATTGACCTAGTAAACTGACTACCAAAACATGCATAAATTATGATGGGCATGTGTAGGGATGGATTTACACAGAAAAGTCACATTTTTTGTGTCATGCTATACATGTGGCACAGAGGGTTGAGTGACCCTCTATCATGAATGGTTTGCCAGGCTCTAATCTTTTCCTGAAGTATCACAGGAAGGAGTGACAACATAGGAAGGAGTGATTATACAGGGAGAAATGGAAGGATGCTTTAACTAGGCTAACTAACAATCTAGGGAGGGGCAGTCTGTCCAGCTGCTGGAAAGGTGGGGCAAAGTCAGATTTTGTGTGTATGTGTTTGGAAATGATGGTGGAGCAGCCATGCCATTTCTTCTTGGCTGCATTACTGATATATATGAAACAAGAAATCATGTTTTCTTAGCCCAGGGGTAGGCAACCTTTCCCTTTAAGGGCTGAGGGACTTCAGCTCCCAGAAGCCTCAGCCATGTTGGTCAATAGTCCCATGTTGGCCAATAGCTCCTGGGATTCTGGGAGCTGAAGTCCCTCGACCCTTAAAGGGGAAAGGTTGCCTACCCCTGTCTTAGCCTATAGCATCTTGACTGAGGGACTCTGGGAATTGCTGTTCTAAGAAGTTACTTATCCAAGATTTTTATGGCAGGGGAGCATTAATCACCTTGCAGTCTGCACGCAACCTCCATAGCAGTAGCTTCACTGGTATGTGTGTGGCGAGTTGTAGGCTGCACCTGGTGACACCCCAAAAAGGGTGTGTGTGTGTGACCCAAGAAGGGGGGGGGGGTGACAGCAGCTCAGCTCCCCACACCCTGTGGGCTCTGTTTCAGCTGTGTGGGCACCCCTTGAGACCACAGGGGCCCTGCTCTGGCCATCATGGGTGCCCCTCTGGCCCATGCAGGCACTTCTATGCACCACTGCCCTGGAAACTCTGCTGGAAGTCCAGGGCCAGAAGTCCTGCTCCCAGAAGCCCCACTCCCCTGCACCGGGTGTCACTTGGTGTGGGAATGCCACTGCTCCACGAGTCTTTGTGGTGCTCTCTGTCTCTACTTCCAGAATTTGCCACTTCTTTGCCAAACAACAGCACCCACAAACTCCACCTTCTCCAATTTTTCTAACTTTTCTAACAAGATCTGCAAAGAATGCACAACTTATTTTAAAGAGTTTATTTTCCATATCACTACTGTGTGGTATAACAGAAGGCTATAACCCACAGGAGATTCAGGTAGAGGCAATGTGGAATCCAGATTTTCTACTCATGGTGTGGAAGCATGATACAAATAATTCTAAACTGCATAAGAAGGCACATTTAAATTACTGAAAATCTTTTCTGGTTTCATAGTTCCCCGCTTCCTTTGCTCTCTACACTATGTTTACAAGGTCAGAAGTTTTCACATCACAGCAGTCAACTTTTTGATAGCAATTCCCAAATGAGAAACATTGACAGGGTATGTCAATGCTGGTTTTTCTGCATTTCCTTCTTGTCATTTGTGATAAACATGGCAAGCAGAGTTTTTGCAGTCTCTAGAGCTTTGTCAATTCCTCAAAGGCAGGGAATCATGACCCTGGAGCTTTTGCTCTCAGAAGGGGGATTGGAGAGCAACAAGATATTTCAGAGCTTGACAAGAAATATCATTATTACTTTCTCACAAAGAGAAACTTTGCAAATGTATTCATGCAGAGGAAACTCTTCTTTCCCCTCTGTGATAATTTCCTGTTTGATTTGACCTGTGATCATAACAACCTGATGGATCCAGCTGTACTGGGAAGCAAAGAGAGATAAAAGGCTCAGACAGCAGGTTCAGGATGCCATGAGAAAGCCATAACTGTTACTTAATTGTTTTCATTGTATTTTTACTGCCAGAGAGGAAAAGAGATGCTTCTGTGAATTTCTGTCAGCCAAAATAATTCAGCTAGCTTTGGATAGTATATGTATGTTGAGTGAGTGAGAGCAATATTTGCTGTTCTGCCTCTGGCACAAAAAAATGGATCTATATTTTGACAAAATGATTGAGAGTATACTTCTGCTCCTTACAAGAGTTGTCAACAAGTGTGCCATGCAGTGAGCATGGCAGTGGGTTGTGAGGGTGGAAGTTATCTGTTTCTTGTTGTTAGCACTCCCTGCATACCGTATGCTGTATTTTGGGGTCCCTATGTTTCATGTCTCATATGTGGACATAACATGTTTTTGAAAGATTGGTTACCATTCAGGAATACTAAGGGCATTTAGAGACCTGCCTAAAGGGGTGGCACAGAGCCACCCCTTGGAGCAGCATATCAGGGCCGCTGTAAACGCATACTGCAGCCCCAATCCTCCCTTTTGCTGCCCCCAAAAGAGCGGCAAAATGCTGCTCCTTTTAGGGGTGGCAAAAGGCCGCATGAAGAGCCAGCGCCATGGCTCTTCCATACCCTTTTAGTGCAGTGTTTGTACATGCTGCACCAGGACGGTGTCCTGACACCGTGCACCGCGCGGATGGGAGTACAGCGTAAGGATGGCATTGGAATTCAGTTGGGATGGCTGGCATATGGCTGCCCCGTCCCAACTCCACCTCCAGGCCGGCCCTTTAGGCTGGTCTGCATAGCCCCTAAGTCAGATTCCCAGGAGAAAAAAGCATGTCCCAAGGCATGTGTACATCCAAGTAAATAAGACAATAAAATTCAGATGAGTGTATCAATTGCTCCTACCTTCCCCCAAGTCACCTACATTTCCTCTTGCAGCTTGAGACAAAGGATCTCCTTGCACCCAAAACAGTAAGCCAATCTTTCTCTATGTACTCACTGTTGTGCTCCCAGTCAAACTTTCCTGTCTATCCATCCTGAGGATATCCTGATCCAATCACTGTTTTTGTCACACTAAAGTTAAAGTCATCAACCAGTCCAGAATCCTAATGTTGATCCTTGGGAAAGGACATCCAGCCTTTGTTACCTGACAAGATTGCCCATCGACTAAGGTTATATTTTAGGTAAAAGTATGATTCCAAAACCTAGCCTCAGTGCAAACAGCTGATATACGCCCCTGAAATTTGTGTATGTTCTGTGTCACCCTAAGATCCTTTTCCACAGTCTGAGCCATTCCAGCTTTCTATGGTCTACTCACCAGACAGGTAATTTCACATCACTGCACACCTATTAAACACCACTATCTCTTTTCATATTTCTGTTTTAGTTAGCTCTGAAACCTGTGTCTATGTGACTCACTATTGTGTGTGTGTGTGATATTTTTCTACATAAAACTCTCTTAATTAACCCTAAACCTGGATTTCCCCTCAGTTAATACTGGTATAAACAAGTATAAATGGTCCAAAGGTTACCCAAGCTTCTTGCAATAGCTAATTTCCCCAAAATTGAAAGTACTGTCAATAGTTGGTGGGAATCCACCTGCTGGCCCCACTTTCTTTGGGTAACAGAGTGGTGGAGAACACAGGTAACACCCTGAACCCCTTGAGTCAATGAGCGTGATCTTGATGTGTCAGACATAGGGAAACCAGTGGAGAGTTCAGTAGGTGTGTGTGTGTGTGTGTGTGTGTGTGTGTGTGTGTAAATGCATGATTGGATTTCTGTGTGAGGCAGCTATCAATGCTACCTTTTTGGGGTTGGAAATCTGTTCCTTGTTTCTGTTTGCTGCATATCTGGCAACCACCCCCAAGTGACCACAGATCTGATGACATCTGTGGGCTGTTCTGGCTCACATGGTTTGAATACATTAAGTCCCATGAATCTCTCCTGATCTCTAGGTCTATTGTGGTGTGGCATCCATGAGTTTGGTTAGGAACATACACACCACATAGTAGGAACTCAGGTTTTTCCCTTGTCACAGTGATAGAGGTTTTGGGTTCGTGATTTCCTGGATTTGGAGGAAGGTACCCTTCATTTCCAAAAATCAGGTTATATTTGGTAGGACCCAGCTAGGACCCTAACCCTCTTTTCCCTATTGCTAGGCCAGGCAGTAGTAAGTTCCTTTGAGTTTGTTTTCCTACCCCACAGACTTCTGTGATCAACCTGCCACTAGTCTCAGGTAAGTTCCATAGAGTTCATTTTCCTCCTCTACAGAACTCAGTGGTCTAACAGTCGCTGACCCATCTTCAAGGATTAATTTAAAACTGGCAGGTCTCAGGCAGGTTCCTAAAACTCCCCCCCCCCCGTCTAGTCAGGCAATGCTAAGTTTTGTAGAGTTCCTTTTCCTCCCCCACAAATCCCAGTGATCTACTCATCACTGAGAACAATGGCCAATCACTAGTAGTACTGTAAAGCAATTGTAGGGACATATGGAGGAGATATCTTCACATTTGAGAGCTGGAAGGGAATTTTTGGGTGTATTTTAAGAAAACACGTTTGTGCTTTGAAGAAGGCATAGTATTAGAGCAGTTGAACTCAATAGGTATAGACATATGTTCACAAAAAAGAAAAAAAGAAAATGGACAAATTAGAAATATGGGTTGCCAGTAAAGGAAGGAACCCATGGGAGAAGGGTTTTTTTTCTTTTTCTTTTTCTGCTCTTCATGAAAAACTTAATTCTCAGACAAAGATGACATTGGACGTGATTGATCCTGCTTTGATATTGTGGTGAAGCTTATCAGAAAAACTAATGAGAGTTTCAGATATTATCAGAGAGTCAGGATTTCTTAGCAGTGTAGGAAAGACACCACATAGAAACATGGTTTTCCCAGCCTTGGAAGCCTTTTTACTGGTCACCTGTAGCAACCATGGGTCCCACACACAAGACAGGCATACGACAACCAGTCACCCCATAGTAACTGGAGGGGGTGAGTTGAGAGAAATGGAATGGAGCGACAGAGTGGCAGAAGGGATGCCTCTGGGTGGTGCGAAACATGGCCTCAGTGTTGTCCTATGGAGGGTTCACAAAGCCGTGTGCTTAAAGTGATGAGTGCAAAGCTTTTGCCTCATGTGCAAAAAGGCAGATGTGAGCATGACATCTGTACACTGAAAATGATTCTTAAATGGTGTAGGGAGTTGAGAACTATGGAGTTGCATATATGAGACAAAGTCAATAAATTATATAATCTGTTGTTGCTAACTGCCCTTGAGTCAGCCTTGAATCATGGCAACCCTGTGGATGAAATGTCTCCAACCCCCCGATCCTCCACTGCTCTGCTTAGGTCTTGTAGATTCAGGCCTGTGGCCTCTCTGATTGAGTTCATCCATCTGGCATGTGATTTTCCTCTCTTTCTACTGCCTTCCACCTTCCCTAGTATTATTGCCTTTTTTTTGGTGAGTTGTGCCTTCTCACGAGGTGGCCAAAGTACAACAGCTTTAATTTTATCATCTTGACTTCCAGGGAGAATTCAGGTTTAATCTGTTCAAGGACCCATTTATTTGGGTTTTTTTCTTTTTGATTGTTTGTTTGTTTGTTGGCTCTCTACCTTCCTCAAATACAGATAGGATTACCCAATATCTCCAGAAACTGCACAATACCTTACCATGGAGTACCAATCTGAGTCAATTTGAAAGAGTTTTTCATCAGAGGAGGTAAACAAGACAGGAGCGACTGATTGCTTTCCTGAATACATCAATGAAAGCAATTCCTGTTCCTCAGGAGGAGGGGGATTCCAGTTTGTACTTTATAATGAGGTTTGACTTTTCTAAGATGGATAGGTCTTCAGGCTCTTTTGCCCTGCTATTCCCAGTAGGCCTTCTTACAATGTGTGCAGATGCTGGAAAGAGGCAGCTCCTTGCCGTACACATCAAAGTCCAACAATTCATATTTATTGAGCATAACTCACAAGATTGGCATCCTAGCTTTTGATTGCTTTGTTAAGCTGTCAATTATGTCCCTAGGGGTGTTTTTAAAAAGGGCAGGAATTGTTTAGTCCTTCAGATGTTGTAAGGCTATAATTTCCAGTATTCCTGATTATTGGCTGTATTGGGGAAGACTGCTAAGTGTTGTAGTTGAAGAACACAATTGGGGATGCATGATCCCCCTTTTTGTGAAACTATGATGTAGCATTTTCCCCAGGGATATTTTTGGGAGAAAGGTGACTTGACACATGGGAATAAAAGAAAGAACAACCCTTACCACATTATACTTCTAGTAAGCAATGCTAATAACTCCAAACTGTGTCTCAAAGTATAGATATCTCCCAAAGGTTAGGTAAAATCAAAATCACATCCAACCCATTTTTGCAAAATCACATCCAACCCATTGAAAACTGCAAAACAACAGTAGATGTGTTGGGTCATGACAGTAAATTGATGCAAATTCCAAAGGGAGACAATGGTAGGCATCCTGCTAGTGAGTTATGCATATGGAAGTCCAACAATATCTGTCACTGTGAGGTCAAATCCCCTATCAACTGTGCAATGACTAAACATTCACCACTTTAGCTGCTGCATTTACTGGACAATGGAGAATGAGAGTTGGCAAAGGAGCAGCTTCCAGCTCTGTTTTTATAAGTGGATGCACACCAATAATGTTACCTTTTGGAAATGATATAAAAGCATAGCTTCTCTGTCATCCCCTCCTCATTTGCACTAGCCCATAAATGTTCATATTTACTGCAGCTGCTAAAAGGTTTGTTTGGGGTGATGAGGAGGGAGATGTGTATTGTACTCAATATACAAGAGTTTACAATGCAGTACATCTCCTAGTATAGGATCATTATCTTTATTAGGTCCACCTAAAGCACATACCTAAGATGGATTGTGTGTTAAGCATCTCCTGTTTGAATCACTTTGAAATGGGGATTTATTAAGCCAGTCTCATTTTCATAAACCAGTTCCTATGATATCTAGAAGACTATCTAGATCAGGGGCAGGCAACCTAAGGCCCGGGGGCCGGATGCGGCCCCCTGAGGCCTTTGGACCAGCCCCAAGCCGGTTCTGCCACTGCCACCCGCCATGATGATATTGATTATTGTTGTTATTACTTGTTCTTGGGGTTTTCTTGGCAAAATCTCCTCAGGGGTTTTGCCATGGCTTTTCTGGGACTGAGAGAGTGTGCATGCATATATATTATTTATTTATTATTTATTTATTTATTTATTTTTGGTGCTTTGGCCCCCCAATTGTCTGAGGGACAGCAACCCGGCCCCCGGCTCAAAAAGTTTGCCTACCCCTGATCTAGATCTTGTAGAACATTTCATTTCTTAAGTTCTGTTCTATCATCTTTCTCACAGCTTTTTATTTCCATTTCAGAACCAGTTTAAATGGCCCATGGGGGGAAGCTCCTACATGGTCATCTTTTCTTTCTTTCTCTCTCTATTTCTCTCTCATTACAACTTGGCTTGAGTAATTGCATAGCAACCTTCAAATAAACAGGTATGCTGTGTGAGAAAGGTGCTAGTACTGTCACTAATAAGATTATTTTAGGGCCTTTGCAAACTGCTAGAAATAGTGCAAATTGAGTCCACTTTAACTGTCCTGGCTCAGTGCTAGGGAATCATGGGAACTGTATTTTTTTCTGAGAAATTGAGCCTTCTCTGTTAGAGAGCTCTGATGCCACAATAAACTACAGTTCCCATGATTTCCTAGCACTGAGTCAGAGCAGTTAAAGTGGACTCAATTTGCACTATTTCTGGCAGTCTGTAAAGGCCCTTAGTCAATTATTTTATTTTATTATTATTTAGAACAACAACAAACAAAATAATAATAATAATAATAATAATAATAATAATAATATAAAATTATTTTATTATTTAAAATAAAAAATATTTTATTTTATTATTTTTGTCAGTTATCTGATGTACAATAAGATGCATTAGCTCAAGTGGTTAAGACACTGACTCTGTTGATTGTAAGATTGGCAGGTTGGCAGGTTGGCAGGTTGAGGCCCGGGTGCCGCATGATGGGATGAGTGCCTGTCACTAGCCCCAGCTTCTGCCAACCTAGCAGTTTGGAAAGCATGCAAATGCAAGTAGATAAATAAGTACCACTTTGGTGGGAGGGTAAACAGTGTTCTGTGCAATCATGCTGGCCACATGATCTCAGAGTAGTCTCTGGCAATGCTGGCTCTTTGCCTTAGTAACAGAGATGAGCACCGCCCCCTATGGTTGGACATGAATTGACAATCTTATCAATGGGGAATACTTATACCTTTTCCTTATTTGATGTAAAATTGAACCATCACAAAGTATTCCAGGTAGAGGTTGCCATCCTGTGAGAGACATTATAGCAGTATTTTAACTGCTATTTTTATTTTATTTTTATTTTTTTGTCATTGCATAAATAAGAATTAAACACTTGCTATCTTCTTGAACCTCTGCTGTCTCTTGCAACTATTTAGTGGCCAGTGGGGAGTGAAGGGCAGGGGAAGAGGGGTATTTGATTATGTTCCTCTTGCTAGATACACAATGATAAAAGCATCCTCAGGGACCTCTGAAACATGCACATGAGGTGTTGGAGGTTGCAATTGTCTTACTGTGTCTCGCTATAGGAACATAGGGCCTTATCACACAAATGTCCTGTCCTGCTTTTATAGTTTTCTTCAAAAATGGAGCAAACTAGGTTTGCCTTCTTACCTTTCACACTTACAGAACAATTGTGCCCATTTGCTGCTAATGTGTTTCTGCACACAGTGATTGCTCACAACCTCTTCTTTTTTCACTGTTTGACACACACACACTGACTTTGGAAGAGAAACTTTTTAAAAACTATCCAGCCTTCCCCCATGGGGGAGATCTGTATGTGTGTGATTGTGTGTGTGAGGCAGAGGCTTTGCATCAAAACAAAGTGTGCAAGGGGGAATGTGTGAGTGTGTGAGGGAGAGGCTTTGCATAAGAACTGAATGAATTGGGGGGGAGATGTGTGTGTGTGTGTGTGATTCATGAGTGTGAAGCAATAAATAAGTGGTGTAGGTTTATGTTGAATTCATCCACACATTTTTTTTCTTTTTCAGATCACCCCCTTCTCAATAGTTTCCCCACTGTATGGTTTCAGATTATTACTGGTAGGTTTAGAAAGCATTCGTATGTAATTCCCAGAGGTAGGAAAACAACTTGGGAAATGGATTTCTGTTGTAGTTCTCTAAATCAATGTGTTATGTAGTATATACTTCTAGCATAGGGATATAAATCCTTACTCAATTTGTCCTTGTACAGTAAATAGGATCATTTTTTTTAAAAAAAATCCTTGATCTGAATCATTTTGAGATGGTGAGCTTTCTTTTTGTTGACCCTGGAGAAAATGTTTATATTTTTCTGAAATGATTTATTTTTGCACATTTCTTTAAGATATGCTGTGCTGGGAAATATGTTAACTGTGGTCTTGGGTGAAGCAGCAAAAATAGTAGCTTTGTATGGGACATTTTGCCTATGAAAACAAGGCTGTCGGCAACCTCCCAGAGGGCCTTTTCCGCTACCGCTCCCAGATTATGGAATGGCCTGCCGGACAAGATCCATTTTATTACCACCTTAGACAGTTTCAAAAAGGGTGTTAAGATGGATCTCTTCCAGCAGGCCTTTCCTGAATAACTATCCCGACCCAAAGAGTCAGCTATTTTTCTCCCTTCCATGCTGCTGCTGTTTGTGTTGTATTGTTGTGATGTCTTTGTGATATATTATGATTAATTGTAAATGTTTTAACTGTCTTAGTTTAATAATTTTTAAAGGGGTGGGGGTTGTGTTAGTGGATGTGATCCATTTTTCTTATATGTTTTAGCCATGTGGAGTTTCCTATGACCCCAGCCTGACCCTTGGGAGATGGCAGCCATAATCCCCTAAATGTAAGGTCAGGTAAGCAAGCTGAAATTGCTCAAGACCACTAAAGATTTCCTCGACAGGCAGGTTTTGGGAGTTGCCCTTGGGAATATCCCATTATACTGGAAAAGATGCACAATGGTGTTTGTTTGTCTTAGTCTCACACTTAATGGGACAGTGATCAGATTTGATCGCACCCCTTTCTCTAGCTTCCCTTCCTTGATAGTTTTGAAACCAAATGCATTGTTTAGACCAGGGGTAGGCAACCTTTCCCCTTTAAGGGCCGAGGGACTTCATCTCCCAGAAGCCTCAGCCATGTTGGCCAATAGTCCCATGTTGGCCAATAGCTCCTGGGATCCTGGGAGCTGAAGTCCCTCGGCCCTTAAAGGGGAAAGGTTGCCTACCCCTGGTTTAGACTATGCCCAGACTTAGGTAAACAATGGTAAACCCATCAAGCCTTTTGTCCACCTATTGTTTGACTCATGGCCAGAATGCAGAAATTCCCTATAAGAACCCCTGGATTTTGGCAGACCATGTGCTACCTTGGAAATGCATGCTGAATCTCTGTTGGTCTGCACTCTGAGATAGTTCCCGCGACTCCCTCTCTTGCCAGTCGTGCCCCTTCCACTGAACCCATCCGCATTCGCCAGAAGTCCGGAGGAGTCTCTCGGGCGTGAGTATATCCCCCTCTATCCTGGTTTCCCTCTCTGCCTCCCCCACTCTCGTTCTTTCCCTCTTGTCCTTCTAGTGTGTGTGTGTGTGTGTGTGTGTGTGCCACATTCGGATGTTTGCTCATTGTGTTAATAAATATTTTAGACATTATTGGAGTTTGGTCCGTTTCAGTGTCATTCCTTGCCAGAATTCTTATACCTCTGGTATACATTTGGACAAGATCTCCGAAACGAAGTTGGGCGCCTCACTCGCATATTTGAGCTAATTATAAATTCCCCAAAATTAGGCTTGTTTCCCAACAGTTGGATGTATTTTATTGGAATTTTACTTGTTGTAAGCTGCTCCGATTGCGTTGCAGAAGAGCGGGATAGAAATACATTTTATACTATTATTATTATTATTATTATTATGTTTCTTTATTATTCATCTAATTTTCTCATCTACACTCTGTGTTCCTGTGCATAGATTCAGAAATGGAAATACACAAATGTTTCATTAAAAAAAGAGAGTTTAAAGCATATTATGTTTGGAGTAAATTGTGAAAATCATCACCTCCATTAAAAGCAGGTTTTATGTCTCAGTCTTGCACCAGAGATGAGAACCCCCAAGAAGGTTATGGAATGCTCACAATGCAGTCTCTTCATGCAGAGATAACTGAAATCCCATAATACCTATGGAACAGTGAGATTTTTCCCCTTTCCATCCTAAGATTGCACTTACTAAATATTCAAAGTTCCTCTCGCAAATGACCACTGAGGACTCAAACCTGTTCATTATTGCTTCTGTCTGAATAATTCCTTTGCTCTTGATTGACAAGGACTACACTCAAAATGAATGCTGATATTTTTGGGACATAACTGAACCAATTATGGCTTATTAGCTTATAATTAATTGTGAAGTAAATGATTCACAAATTGATTCATTAGTGCAGAAGGGCCAATGGTCATTCATCAAGGCTGGTGCACTGTTTCCCACAAATTAAACTAGGAAGCAAAGGCAAAATATGTTTTTCTCCAGAAAACATTCTCATCACAGAAAATAGTATGAATGGAATTTAGGCTTTAATAAGCACTTCCTTTTTAGTTCTAGTGCATTTGTTCCACGTTTCAGACATTTGGAGGCTTTAATTCATATATGGGAGACCTGCTATCTACATTTATTTTATTAACTAAGTTATTTACTTTTATTTCCATGGAAATGGCCTCTTTGGGTAATCATCTCTCTGTAGTCAAAGCTGTGGCCAAAACCAGACCAGGAGCTTCTTAAAGTGTATAAGTAAACTTCATGTGCAAAGAGCTCCATGTATTGAACTCCTTAGAAGCTCCTGTGCTGTGTGTGAACCAGACTGAACGTGGAACTTAAGACATCTAGAGTTCTGGGTATGCAGAAAAGTCAGGGTATATATAGAGGTGATAATAAAATAACAGCAATAATGGAGCTTTGGAAGGAGCAAATCTGAAAATAATTAATGGCATCTAACCCTCACCTCAGACTCTCCTCTGAAAATGTCAATTCTGCATATTTACTAATTATATGAATATGGAATATTTGCCAAATAGTCATCCAAATGTTGTTTCTAGTACTTGATTTCCAGAATTTGACATTTTTAAAAATAATTGTTTTCAGTATTTCAGTGTTGGCACTTTTTTTTATAGCTGTCATGTGATAGACGGCATATAATAACAATAATTTTAATAATTTTTATTTTTATCCCACCCCTCTGCAGCGCAATTGGGGCGGCATGTAGTGGTGTCAATATCTGAGTGAGTTGAACAGGTGACATGCAGAGTTACTAACCTTTCAGAACAAGTGCAATGTAGTGCACTTGCAATAGTTTTATTTTCAAACCAGGGACCCTTTCACATGTCTAGCACTAAGATTCTACTGCCATGACTGCATCCTCTGGGATTCTGTGTTATATAGTCTGGCTGACACTCAAGAGCTCTTTGACAGAGAATTCTATTTACTCCTCCCTGATGGATTAGGGCAATTGGACCAGAATTCAAATCCCTGCTTAGTCATGTAAAACCCACTGTGTGACCTTGGCGAAGTCACACTCTCTTCACCTCAGATGGAGGTAAGGATAAATTCCCTCTGAATAAATTCTGCCAAGAAAACCCAGTGACAGATTTGCTTAGTATTATATTATCATAATTCAGAAATGACTTGAAGACAAGCAACAGCAGCAGCAGCAAACTGCAAAACCCAGGATTCCATAGAAGTTGCCATGGCAATTAAAATGGATTCATAGCATGATAGCTGGTATGTGTGAAAAGGCCTCTGATTTCATTCATTGCATGAATTAATAATATTGAAGTATGTGAATTCTCACAGAATTCTGTGAGGCCAATTATCTATTCACTGAAAATATTAGCTTCATACAACCAGATAGGAAAGTCTACACCTGGACATCACCAGATGGTAAACACAAAAACCAGATAGACTACATAATTGGAGGTAGAAGATAGAGAAACTCTATTCTTATGGCCAAAACCAGACCAGGAGCTGATTGTAACACAGACCATGAACTGCTCATAACAAAAAGAAAGAAAAAACCATCATTATACCAAAATATGACCTGAATAACATTTCAGATGAATTCAAGAACCATGTAAGAAGCAGATTTGAACTATTGAGTATAATCAACTGGAAACTTGAAGAACTGTGGACAGAAGTCAAAGACATAATTAAGGATGAATGCAAGAAAACACTAACAGTGGCCAAAAAGAAAGATAAGAAACAATGGGTGACAGATGAAACACTTTATGCAATAAAAAAAGAAGAAAAGCAAGAGCAAAAGGAGATAGGAACAAAGCCAGAAGTATGAACACAACTGTCCAACATCTGACATGCAGGGATAAGAAGATATACTACAATGGCCAAAGCAGAGAAATAGAAGACAACAACAATAAGGGAAGAATGAGAGACCTCTATCCAAATAAATAAATAAAATTCTGAAAAGTTAAAGCCAAGTTCAAACCAAGAGCAGGGATGCTGTATGGGGAAAGAAAGAACATAATACAGGAACAAGAAGAAATAAAAAAGACACTGGAGGCAATATACAGAAGAGTTATACAAAAGAAATGAGGGAACGAATGATATTTGGAATGAGAAGCCATGTGAAGATGAACCCCAAATTCTAAGAAGTGAAGTGGAATCTGCAATAAAGGGAATGGGAAAAAATAAATCACTGGGAACAGATGATATTTCAATTGAACTACTACAGTGCCTAAAGACAGATGCAACTTTAGTGCTAACTGAAATATGTCCACAAATATGGAAAACAAAGTAGTAGCCAACAGACTGGAAATGCACGATATAACATACCAATCCACAAGGAGATACAAAAGGCTGCAGCAACTGTAGGACAATAGCATTAATCTCACATGCAAGAAAAATAATGCTCAAAACTCTGCAGCATAGACTCCAACCATACATGGAGAGAGAAATTCCAGAAGTGCAAGCAGGATTCAGAAAAGGAAGGGGCACTAGGGACCACACTGCAAACATATGATGGCTAATGGAATGCACCAAAGAATGTCAAAAAATGAATCAGCATATGTTTCATGGACTACAGCAAAGCATTTGATTCTAAAGATCACAAAGATCTATGAATGCACTCAAAGACATGGGAGTGCCACTACATCGGATAGTCCTAATGAGGAATCTGTACCAAGGACAAGAGGCCACCGTCAGAACAGAATTCAGGGAAACAGAGTGGTTCCAAATAGGCAAAGGCGTCAGGCAAGGCTGCATCCTATGACACTACTTGTTTAACTTATATGCTGAAAACATCATAAGAAAAGCAGAATTAGAATCTGCAAAAGGAGAAGTTAAGATAAGAAGAAACAACATTAACAACCTAAGATATGTGGATGACACCATATTATTCACAGAAGACATTCAGGAATTGGAACAGTTAATAAGGAAGGTCAAAGATGAAAGCGCAAATGCAGGTCTGATGCTGAACATAAAGAAAACAAAAATAATGACCACAGAAGAAATACACAAATGCAATCTAGATAACAAGGAAACTGAAATAGTTAAAGAATTCCCATATCTAGGAACAAACATTGACCAGCATGTAGACTGCAGTCAAGAAATAAAAAGAAGACTAGGAATGGGAAGGGCAGCTATGAAAGAACTGGAAAAGATACTGAAGAGCAAAGACATACAACTGAGCACTAAAGTCAGAATCATCCAGGCCACTGTATTCCCAGTACGGATACGGGGGCTGGACAGTGAAGAAGGCAGACAGAAAGAGCCTCCTCGACGCGTCAGGAGGGGCTCCAGGTTGTGCCGGCCAATTAAAAAGAGGCCAACGCCTGATTGGCTGGGTGGGCAGGAAATCCCGCCCTTCCTGCACCGCCCAGCCAATTGGGATGGGGATCCTCTAGGATCCCCAGCACACTGGTAGTCTCATGTCTCGCGAGACTACCAGTGGAATTTGGGGCTATATAGCCCGTGGCTGCCACGAGGCAGCAGCCATTTTAGGGTAGCAAACAAGTAAAGTGCTTGTCTGCCAGGGAGGATTGGGCCTAGCGTGTGCGGGCCTGTTCTGGAGGCGGAAGGGAGCACGGATCGGTGCCTTAGCTCCCTCCGATCCCTGGGTGTGGGTCGCGGCCTGGAAATTCAGCTCGACCCAAAGAGGATTCCTTTGGCGGCTCGAGCCCTGGGCCTCCGCCGCCTTGGAGGTGTCGGCCTGGATCGAGGCGGCTTGGAGAGGGCTAGTCGACGAGCGGCCTTGGTCAGCCTTTCCAGGGGCCTGCGGCGCCACGGGGCCTGTGGCCGGTGGTGATTCACCCGCTCAGGAGGCCTGCCAAGCGGGGGGTGGCACCCACTGGGAGCCTAATGCAGCCAGAGCCTGTGTTCTGTGTTGTGGGCCTGGTGGGGGGGTTTGTGAGGGAGCTGGTGCCCATTTCACAGGCCTGAGTGGCTGGCCTTCTGAGCAGCCTTTGGAGCGGCCTCTGTTTGTTGGACTTGTGGCTTTCTTTGGTTTGTCTACCTGGAGGGGAGGCCATAGGCCAACAGCCAGAGCGCAGGGCCTAGTTTTCAACTAGTGCGCTCAGTGCAGCCTGGCTCCTTATGCAAGGGAAGGCCTGGTGGTGGGCCTAAGGAATTTTGGCCTTGTGGAATTTACACTAGCCAGGCTATTGGGGCCTTATTTGGGTCCTTGCTTGGGAGAGGTTCTGGTTTTGGGGAACCGTGCTTGGGGGTGTAATTTGCTACACTCTCCCCTTTTTTTGGGGGGGATTTTTTCCTGTTGCTGTATTCATTAATTAAATAAGAACTATATTTCAATTTTGGCTATTGGGGTATTGTCCTTAATAGGAGTACTTCAACTCAGAGTCTTTCTGGACCCCGCATTATTTATATTATTGTTTTCCATTGGTGTTTCTGAGGCTGCTGTTTAATTTTATTTCATTAAGGGTTGTAGCAATTAGAGGAACACTATAACCCTAGGCAGCCATTAGTTAGCCTGTTATCTGCCATGCAGTAAGACACAGTCTAAGTGGTGTGCGGTTTCTGCAGGGCCCAGTACTGGGCTGTCAGCACCGAAGAGACTTGATTCGCAGGGCAGGGAAGATGAAATTTCAGCTCAATTGGCACAATTAGGCTGTACGACGCAAGCTTATGTCACAGTTTGCGAGCAGTTAGCTCGGAAGGAGATACCGGGTGCTAGATCTGGATCTCAGGCTAACCCTTCCTTAAGTGAGAATCAGGTTCGGGGATCTCAGGTTACACAGGTGCAAGCGGCTGCTTCACCTGGCATGTTGTTAGATAACACAGCACGTGGTCCCCCAGTTACCTCAGCTATGGAGGTTGGGCAACCAACCATAGCTGATGTTATGGAACTGCTGAAAAGAGTTCCTGGTGTGGAACAACAGGGAGTGGCTGCCCCTGTGCTTGAATAGCCCACTCTGGCGGATTTGTATAATTTCGTCAAGAGGGCTGTGGTTTCAGGTCATGGCAGTGGGACAGCACCTGAAACATCTGAGGTTTCTAACAGGGATGGGGGGAGTTTCTCTGCTACTCTACAGCATGACACCTGAGCTGCGGTCACGTCACACTCGGAGGGAGCTTCACAAGCATCAAAGGATGCTTCCCAGTGCTTGTCTAACATAGGTTTGTCCCAATCTTTTTCACTCTTCACCTTCTTGGCCCATCTCGGTATGGACTCCAGGTGGGCAAGTTGGGCAAATTTCCGGTTCGGATGACTCTACTCCTGTTCCTCTTGGGGCACCCTCGACATCTTCGGAGGCAGCTCATGTGTATGACTCGAGGATGCTGGTTGCCCAGCCCTCAGTCCCTAAGGGAAGTGACTCAAGGGTGGTTGTGACCATGGGAGCATTAGGCCTAGCTGGAACGGACAGAGCAGTGGAGTGCAACCCTTATGCTGGGATGTCTACTCCTTTGGGATCACAACTCCCACTCACTACTAAAGAGAGAATTTGGAAAGGGGAGTACATTGACTTGTTTTCCTTTACATTTCGTGACCCCGAGCCGAGGATTATGGTAAAGGATGGGGTTGTATATAGTCTTCCAAAGGAATTCCAGGCTCACAAGCACCCTAGGATCGAGAGGAACTTTGTGAACTGGATGATGGGATTTACCATCTATAGGGGTGTGATTGAACAAAAAGACCCTTCTAGGTCTCCTGATTTCTCTAAGTATCAGGAGATTATTATTAAAGTGTACACGAATTGTCATTTTAATTCGAGGGGGTCTGCATAGCTCCAGTATGACGGGCAGTTTAGAATGAGAGCTGCTTTGGACCCTTCTTTATCTTGGCAGCATGTTCAATCTGAGTTGTGGGCGGATGTCATGCTGGGGGCCTCCCCTTCGAGCAGGTGTGACAATGGCTTTGTGCCTATGGTCATGCAGCCGAAAGGGCAGTATGCGAGGCCTATCCCGGGGAGGGGGGGAGGAAGCAACAGGTCTCTGTTGGGACTTCAACGCAGGTAAGTGCAGGAGGCAGCCCTGTAGGTTTGATCACAAGTGTAACACCTGTGGAGGTAATCACCCTAGCACATCCTGTTATAGAGGGAAGAAGTCTGGAACTGGGATCACCTCCCAACCAAACACAGTGGGAGGAAAAAGTGCCAACGCCAATTAAGTTGGACGTTTTGGCTGCATGGTTGCGGATTTACCCTAACTGGGATTCTGCACAGTATTTCTTGGAGGGCTATTCTTATGGTTTTTGTATACCTTATTCTGGTTCGAGAGTTCACCAATTTGCACCTAATGCGTGTTCAATGAGGGAGTTATGTGGGATTGTGAGGGAAAAATTAGCAAAAGAACTGGCTGCTGGTAGGATATCTGGCCCCCATCAACATCTGCCTATGCCGAGGCTAAGGTTATCACCTCTGGATGTTGTGCCAAAAAAGGCACCAGGTGAATACTGATTAATTCATAATTTGTCATATCCTAAAGGGGAATCTGTGAATGATGCTATTGATCTGGCCTTGGCATCAGTGAAATATGCATCATTTGACTCAGCAGTGCAAATGGTGCGGGCATTGCGTAAGGGTGCCCTGTTGGCTAAGTGTGATATAAAATCTGCCTTCAGGCTTCTGACAGTACATCCTGAGGATTTAGATTTATTAGGTTTTCAATTCAAAGGGATGTACTACTTTGATAAAGCAATGCCAATGGGGTGTTCTATTTCTTGCTCTGCTTTTGAGAAATTTAGCACCTTTTTGCACTGCTGTGCTGACAAGAGGTAAGGTAATCACGCTATTACCCACTATTTAGATGACTTCTTATTTGTTGGCGCTCCTGGGTCATCAGGGTGTGAGGATACCTTGTTGGCATTTCAGGTGTTGATGACTGAGATGGGTGTCCCTTTGGCAGAAGAGAAGATGGAGGGTCCTGGCACCCGTCTTACTTTTCTGGGTATTGAATTAGATATGGTTGAGGGAATATCCCACCTTCCAGTTGAAAAACTGGAGGCAATGAGACATCAGGTGAGGTTAATGAGGGGAAAGAGCAAGGCCACGCTTCATGATTTTCAATCCCTGACAGGTTTGTTAAATTTCACTTGTAAGGTTATTGTTCCTGGATGGGCATTTTTTGCTCGTTTATACAATGCCACAAAAGGGGTTTCTGCCCCACATCACCATATTAGGATTACAAGTGGGATGCGAGTGGATTTGAAGGTTTGGGAGTCATTTTTAGAACAATTTAACAGAGTTTCTTTTTGGAGGTCTGAAATGCTTTTAAAGGTGGATCTCTAGGTACACTCCGATGCTTCTGGTGCACATGGCTTTGCTCTCTATTGGAAAGGCCAGTGGGTGGCTGACAGTTGGGCTCTGTCTTGGGTAGATAATGGTTGGACCCGGGATCTCACTTTTCTTGAACTCTTCCCTATTGTGGTTACAGTTCATTTATGGCCAATGCAATTTGCAAACAAAACTGTTTGGTTCTGGTGCGATAACCAAGAAGCAGTCCATGTGGTGAACTCTCAAAGCTCCAAATCCTTGAGGGTGATGGCATTGGTTAGGTCAATAGTTGCACAATGTTTGAAGATGATTTATTAGTTTGTTCTTGCCACGTGTTGAGAAGGGCTTGGTTTACCCTGATAACTTGTTATCTGCATTGACACATGTGTCAAGAACAAAATAATTATGATGGATGTTATTTTGTTACTGAAAATAGTTTCGACCTGTACAGATAAAATAAAGTTGTGGCCAATTTTTACCCAAAAAGAATTGCGTGTGGAATCTCTTTGTGCCGGTGCAAAGAAAACCAACTCATTTGAAATGTGATGCTGGAGAAGAGTACTTAGGATAACGTGGACAGCCAAGAAGACAAACAAATGGGTTCTTGAACAGGTCATACTAGGCCTGTCCTTGGAAGCAAAGATGATCAAGTTGAGACTATTGTACTTTGGCCACATAATGAGTAGGCATGGATCACTAGAAAAAACAATAATGCAAGGAAAGGTAGAGGGTAGAAGAAAGAGAGGAAGACCACAAACCAGATGGATAGACTCAATCAAAGGGGTTATAGGCAAGAGCTTGCAGGTTTTGGGAAAGGCAGTGGAAGATAGAGATTCTTGCAGATGTCTCATCCACAGGGTCGCCATGAGTCGGAAGTGACTCAAGGGCAGCTAACAACAACAGCAATGTGAAGTAGAAGCCACAAAGTAATTGGCTGGAGTGTTATACTTTAGTGCTCTGGTTTGCTAAGTAATCAAGAACCAAGAATTAGTAGGTAGCTACATTATACAAAATTTTGGTTAGTTTATAGAGTAACAGTAGAGCTATTGCTGTCCTCCTCATGCATGTAAATAAGACAGGGAGGGAAATGAGAGAACACCAGCCTGAGGCTCACTGGTTATTGTTACAATTAAACTTTTAAAAATGGAGGCTTTTCTCAAATCTGATTGTAGTGGGAGGAGAAATGCCGTGCTTGTGTGTATGAGGCGGTATCATAAAGTTTTAATTATCACCTTTAAAAAATTGACAGAAAGTTTGTTTTGATTTGTAATTGTTAAGTTGTCTCTATGTGGTCACCATCCAGATTTACACCTTTTTCCTAGCATTTCTTGACACTGCGAATACCATTGTAGAAGTTGACAGATTGCACCTTAAACCACTCTTCCACTTCATGAATGACGTCATTTATGTTGTCAAATCGGCAACCCCACAACGGATTTTTCATTTCTGGGAACAAGAAAAAAATCACTTGATGTGAGGTCAGGAGAATAATGTGGATGCTTCAAGATCTCAAAGCCACATGCCCTTGCTTTGTTAATTTCATCTTGAGATGAGTGAGTTGGTGTATTGTGAGCTAGGAGACAAACTCCTCTGGAGAGCATAGCACGGTGTGTGTTTTTTCCCCCAGAACATCTCACAATTTGTCCAGAAGATTTCTGTAGTATGTGCTAGTGATGGTTTGTCTCTTTGCATGGTAATCTGTAAGAATGACTCCACGACAGTCCCAAAAAACTGAGAACATGACTTTTGCACCTTTACCTTTTTGGGGGGAGGGGAATCGGCATGCTTCTACTCTGTGCTCATGGTTTTGGTCTCTATATCTTACTGATAGATTCAAGATTTATCTATGGTTACTAGACGACCAAAAAAAATCTTATTCATCCTGTTCCAACAGCATCAACATCTGTCATGAAAGGTCACACTATGTTTGTTTCTGGAAAGAGGTTAACAAACATGGAACCCAGCATGCAGACACCTTAGTTTGTCATGACTACTGCACTACCATAACTGAGACCAGTTTCATTCATGATTATTTGGATGGTTGCTCATTTGTCTTCCAGGATTAAATGCTCTACTTTCTTCAGTGTGGCAGCATTGTCCGTTGATGGTCTTCCAGATCTTGGCTCAATTGTGAGGGACATGTGACCAGTTTGGAAATTCCTTTTCCACCTCACAATAGTGTCATAAAATAGGCAATCATTTCCATAAACTACCATATTGTCATCATGAATTTGTCGGGCACTATTACCCTTCAAGTGCAGGAACTTTATCACGCTGCGAGCCTCAGTCTTCTCCATCTTACACTTTATTCACTTCTGGCACAACCTGTAACAAAAATAAAGAACACAAAGAGCCAATTTTATCAACATCATGTACTTAGGGACCAATGATGACACTGACAAAACTGCACCAATATACCATAATAACTTCTGGGTGATTATTATTACTCTACGATACCCCCTCATATTTGAGCGTGAAAGAATGTAACCTCCACTACCTTTTTCTCCCTTTGGCTCAGGCCTTGGAAGTGTAGCCATGAGATAATGTAGACATCTGAAGGAAATATATTGTGGGGTTAATACAGAATTTCTACTCTGTATCAATCACTGTAATGATTGGTTTATTTATAGCTGTGCTTTTATTTTTCAGGGATACTTCCTTCTCTTATGAGCATATATGCAGCCTTCTCTTACTTGGTATAAATAAAGTCCACCTTGAATACACAAAGTTACATCATTTAGTGGATTTGTGGTTGAATTGAGTGGGGTGCTTGGCTATACTGATATTATCTCATTTTTCCTACTATTAAATCATTCACTGTCATTTCCACTTGGCTGTGTGCTGAGACACATCAGATCACCAGAAGCACCCACAATATAGCTTTTAAATGGCAGGGTTTTTATGCCAACAGCAGTGACCCATATACTATTTACTAAGGACATTTAAACAATTAAATAAAAACTGTACTGAATTCTCCGATTGTTACAGGACTTTGCAAGGTGAAGGAGAAGAGAAAAGTAAAGGTCAAGGTTAAGGTGGCACTAGCAAACAGATGTGTCATTGTTAATCATGCACTCTCTGCATATAAAGTTTCAGTTGCTAGCATCTACAGTTAAAGGATTTCAGGTAAGATAGTTGGAAAATATTTTGGAGAACCAGTATCAAGCAAAATGGGCACTATTGTGAAAGACAGATCCATAATCTACCTTATGATAAGGCAATTTCCTTCTTTCTCAGTTAGCTGACCTTTCATATACCAAAGGTACCTTCCAATTTAAAATGAAGATCTGGGTTATTTAATGTTGACTTAAGCTCTACAAAGCCACAAAATGAAAGCTAAAGCAGGTACATGATCAGTTGAAACATTATATAATTTCACAGCTTCTCTTTGCATGTCCATCTTTTGCCTTGGCTGAAATTCAAATGTAGATGGAGGACTTCCTGGAAAAAGCAAAGATATTGTACATTGTCCTGGATGTGTATTGTATTATGGAACATCTGGGATTTTCTGGATTGTTAGAGGACTTTTCCTGTCAATTGACCCAGGCCTGTTTGTTGTTTTCTACTATCATAGTCTTCTTGCATATAACTGATCTGGGATGGCTCAGGTCATTGCATGCCATTTCTGGACACTACAGAAAATGAGTGGAGCATATTTACATGTGTGTATTTGCATGTGTTTGTTTGTATGTAACCCAACTGTGTCAGATTACTCTTCAAGTGCAATATAAAAGGTCACCTTGAAGAACATGTTTTCTCTCTTTTGGCTTAAGTTTAAGAAAGCATTGAAGAATAAGAATAAGGTGAAAGCATTTTTGTGATTAGAAGATATATTTGGGAGCTAGATGGGAAGCCCCTGACATTCCAAATGAGCCTCTTACTTATCCCTATTGTAAATATACACATGATGTAGCAGTGTAGTATATCTTAGAGATGGTCTTTCATTTCCCATACCCAGAAGCTCTCTGATTCACAAGCACAGGAATTTCTGCTACAAAAGGCAGCACAGCAAACTGTCTCAGAAAGCATTAACAAAATAAATAGCAATCTCACACTTTTGGAAATAAAACTCAGTAATAAGAAGAAAGGCAATTCAGCTTGGGATAAAAATAGGCTTACAGGTCTAGGGGGTAGCTGTTGAAAGGACACAGCAGGATCAGATTTCTTTCTCCCCATTTCATGTTGCAGCTATTCTGGTGGAAATTAAGATGAATGCTGTGAAGACAGCATATTTATTTCTGCAGTATTGCCTACATATGAATACCAATTATGTGGTCAATTCATCCCCAGCTGATTAGTGTTGGCTGTGCTGTTTGGAAATTGAGTAGAGTTGGCTCAGAGCTGTTCCTTGTCACAAGAGATGAAATCCTGTATCAAAGTCTCATTCTTCAAGAGCTGACTCATGTGCCACCTGCTACCCAGTGCAGCAGAGATAAGCAAATTGTGGCCCTTCAAATATTGGACTGCAAGTCCTAGTATTCCTTACCACTGGTTATGTGGGCTACGACTGATGGGAGTTGTAAGCTAACAATCTAGAAGGCAGCATTTTGCCAACTCTCCCTCTTCTTTCTTATGCTACTGGACTTTGGTTATCCATTATTTAGCACTTGAATACTGTGTGAACTGACAGTGGAAGCAAAAATAGATAAAATGAGGGTGATGCAGGGTATGTTGAGAGGGATTTGGGAATGCATGTGATCCACTGGTACAACAAACCTCCTTCCTAGAACAGTGGGACAAGCACACCAGAACTTGGTAACAATGGGAGACAAAATCAGAGAAGGAGAAGAGAAGGGGGAGAGAGAGAGAGAGAGAGACCAAGCAGACCAAGAAAGGAGTAATATTTTACCCTCCTTGGTAAAGCTTTGGACTTGGCAGGTTGTCTGCCACAGACTCTCCCTCCCTGTGTCCCATTGGATTGCTCTGTTCTGTTCTTTTGAGCAAATTATTCCAGGCTGTGAAAATCAGGTCAGTTGATATCAAGATTTGCAAAGATCAAATCCTCAAGCATCCATCCCTCACTTCAATTATCTGCAGAAAAAGGAATTAAACATGCAACTGTCTCCACTGATCTACATATCTTATCCAGAATACCATACTTTATTCAGGGAAACTTTGGAAAGGCAAGTTGAAGAAAGCATACAACAATTTCCTTCATACTCATAGAAAAGGATTTGCAAAGATGGCAGAGATATCTGTTCATTGACACAGTGACACTCTTATGCTGATGCCCAGCAAGAGCATACTTTTTCCCAGAAGAAATGCATATCTTATACTTTATGAACCACTGTTATTTGTTGTGATAACCACTCACATGAAATTCCTCAACTCAATTTGATGTAGCAAGAATTGCAGTAAAAAAATATCTAGAAATCTTTTTATTCCTTCCCTCCTGGTATTGTACATTATGTTAAAGTCTAAAACAATGTGTTAGTGCATTACTAAACAGCAAATCAGAGTGTTTGAAGATGACAATAACTTTTTATTATTTCCCTATCTATTTTGTTAAGGTGAAGAATTCATTTTCTGCAGCCTTGCCTTATACTAAAAATGCAACCAAATTGCATTTTGAAATTAATTTAAAACAAAGCCAGATATGAATAAGAGCTTTGGTTAGAGCTTTTTCCTTCAAATCGGTGCTTGTGCTTTTTCTGATTCAAATCTAGAAATGGGTTGTGTGTGTTGGGGGGGGGGGCTCTTTAACTCTGGGAATTACTTCAGAGTAGACATAGATTGGACTTTAAATTAGATTAGTTCTATCACAAGGAAGAGTCACAATTGTTAACTTTACAGAATTGCTTTAATGACTCACAGTGGTCTTTGTAGATCAGTGTCAAAAGTCTGTGTGACCACTCCATACTATGCAGCACCATAACAATTCCAGCTAAATTCCCCTTCCTAAACCTCAGTTACCTGTAAGTGGATCTTGTGATCAACAGATGCCCATTCTCCTGTCAATGTAGTGTTCTCACCACCACCCCCTCCTGCAAGCAATTGCTGGTGTGACAGGCAGAATAAGGACTGCTATTGCAAGTTCCCCTCATGTTGGAGGTTGGTCATGCAAGGTGGGTGTGTGGGAATATGAGGCAGCTGGTGTTTCATTGTCAGGGAAATTGAGCCCTGTTGATCGCAGGAGCTATTTAATTTAGGGACTACATGTGTGTCTATGTATGTGCCCTCAAATTGCCTGTTGACTGATGGTGACTCCATGAATTTTATAGGTTTTTTTGTAGGCAAGAAATACTCAAGAGGTGGTTTTGCCAGTTCCTTCCTCTGAAATATAACCTACAGCACCTGATATCTGTTGGTTATTTGCCATCTAAGTACTAAACAAAGCTGACACTGCTTAGCTTTGAAGATCAGGCAGGGTCTTATGCCTATAGAATTGTGCATGTGTTGCAGTTACAAATGTGCAATTGGAGATTAGATATTCATAACTGCTCAACAGGATTCCACCCCAGTTTTGTATCTTTAACAGCTGTCAAATGTCTGATGTTTCAGTGAAGGCACTAAACAGAAGGCAGCACAAATAATACCTTTTGCTAACTTCATGGGGCTTACCTCAACCATTCTATGGTATTAATTTCTTTTGTGTTTCGCTCCCTTCTTTGTATCCCTGACAGACTCAGCCCTACATTAGGCATAATGAGAAAGCTGCCTCAGAGAAGAAATTTGGGGTGTAATGAAAAGGCAACTAATAGTCTGTTGTTTTATTTTGGTGTTATTAATGTTTACTTGAAGGGATGGGAAGGAGTGTGTGTTGGATTTTCTGCTACAAGTATCAAAATGAGAAAGGGGGACACCATCTGCTGTTCTGCTTTGGGCAGCAAAATGTATTGGGACAGCCCTGAAACCTAATAAGAAAACTCTTTGAAATCTCCCCACAATGAGAGAAAAGAGTTCTTCTGGTTTCCTGCTGAGGGAGGGTGTGTGAAGAATTTTATTAAAACATCCTTCCCAAGGAATTTCACCGGCCTCTTCTTGTTGCTATTTATAACAGTGTTTGCAGAAACATTTTAAAACAGCATATTATATAACACAAGCAAGTACAAATGGGGAAGAATTAGAACTTCACTTCTGTGTATTTTAAAGGGAAATCTTGAATGTAAAATGGGTAGAAATTACTTCATAATCATTTCTTTATTTTGCATTCCACTCTTCATGTAACATAGAAAAAAAGAGGCAGGTCTGGTTTGTTTCAACAGAAATATTGCTTAAATTAAGCAGCTTATTGTTAACAGCCATAGACCACCTAAGTCCTATATTCCTAAATGGTGGTGGTCAAAAGAAGTCACAGGTAAGTCATTATCTGTGCACTTTCTTTGAACCATGTCTCAGTCTGTTTTTTGATCATGTGCTATCCCTCCCAAATTTGGCAACATTGTCCCATGCCTTGGTAAGCCAATTCAGCATTCAAAAAAAAAGCCATTTGGTACATTTCTTTCTGAATGTGTTGTTGTTGTTGTTCATGGTGACCCTATGTATCAGCGACCTCCAATTCACCCTATCCTCAACTGTCTTACTTGGCGCCTGCAGACTCACGGCCATGGCTTCTTTGATGCAGTCTATCCACCTGGAATGCAGTTTTCCTCTTTTCCTGTTGCCCTCACTTAGCCAATCCCACCCCTATTCTATATTAAAGTAACGAGACAGTGAAGAATGGCCTGTCAGGCAACAGAAGCCTCATTGTATCTGACCATTCAGCTTAGAGAAAACGTTTTGGCAGGTTTTGGGCCAGTAATGGTCTGATCCACTGTAACCCCAAATTTTGTCACAAAGAGATGCAAATTATGGCTATTTGCAACTCCCTAGATTTTATGTCAGCCAAGTGATTTATTTATATTGCAGAAAATAAAAAAAATCCAAAAGTGAAAGAAAGAAAAAGTATTAACTTAACTGAAACTAGGCTATGTTGGGTCCATTTCACGGCATAATGGAATTTGTTGCAATATTTGCAATAGCCAAGGAAGCATTCAAACTTTTTTTGCAAATGTATTTAGGGGAAATAAACTATTCAAAAGCAAGTGGGAATTGCATGGGGGAAATTTACTGGGAACACTATCTTCCAAAATTGTCTTTCCAGGGGAAACCCACCAAATTCACATGGAAAACTCATGTATTCAAAGGGGTGATAGTCTTATCCTTTTTGCACAATGCCCCATAAAGCAACACTTTTATCTGCCCTATTGGGAAGAATGAGAAAGGAGCCCTGGTGGTGCAGTGGTTAAATGCCTGTACTGCAGCCACTCACTCACAAACCCCAAGGTTGCGAGTTCAATACCAGCCATGGCTCAGGCTTGACTTGCATCCTTTATGTTCATGCCATCTTGTGCATTTCCCACTCACTTCAACAAGGCTGTCACAAAAGATGTTCCCAGAAGATTCTTCTAAGAAGAAAGATTCCAAAAACTAAATTTCCTATTAAGTTTATACATGCCATATTTTGATTTGTGCATCAGGCAGAGAGCAAAAATAATAATATTGCCTAGTAATAACACCTAACAGTTATGCAGTGCATATACAGAAAGCAATTTCCAGGAAAAAATAGTAATGCATAGTTAATGAGATTCAGATATACAGACAGATTCAAGTGAGAGAATATTCCATAATGAATGTTAATATAATCCCATAAAGCAGATTATTCTTTGCAGAAATACAGTAGAAGTTAAATGCTTGTCTACTTAAAATAAAAACCCACAGATGAAATATACAACTGAATTGCTTATGCCAAGTTAAATTTAACCACAATTCATTTGTTTTGGAAAACATAGGATCCTCCTTTTCATATTATTGAAAGAAAGAGCCTCCCAAAAAGTAGGTGGATAGGAATCCTTTGCCTGTTGCAATCCATATTAAATAGTAATAAGATGACAATACATTGACAATAATTTATGATGATAAATTTGGACATTGGACCAGAAGTACTATGACAAAAGAACCACTATTAGGAATGGAAAAATCTCATTCCCTCATTTTCTCCCAAGAACCTCAAGTTATCTTCTTCCTTGAATATGAAAAATATATATATGTGAATTTTGATAAATCCCCCCCCCCAAAAAAAAGAAAGAAAGAAGAAAGAAAGAAAGCCCAAACAAAAAATGAAAAAGAATTCTCAGTTATCTGTTCTGGTGAAATATATTGCATCCCAACTTTCCCAACATGGAAAGGTACATTTTTTATCTGTCTACCAGGTAAGTAATGATATGTCTCTTAAAGAGATGGAAGTACCACTACATCTGATTGTCCTAATGAGAAATCTGTATTCAGAACAAGAATTTAGAACAGAGTTCAGAGAAACAGAATAGTATGTACCTAACTAGCTAGCGCATCAGGCAAGGTTGCATTCTATCACCCTATTGAACAACTTGTATACATACAATAAATTATGAAGAACAGTTACAGACTCAGAAGAAGGAGGAGTGAAACAAGAAGGAAGGAACATAAACAATCTAAGATATGAGGATGAGACCATACTGCTAGCAGAAGACATCACAGACTTGCAACAATTATTAAGGAAGGTCAAAGAAGAAAATGCAAAGTTAAGCTTACTGTTGAATATGAAAAAAACAAAAACAAAAGTAATGGTCACAGAAGAAATATATGAATTCTACCTAGGCCCTTATTGCACACAGCCATCAAAGCAGCATGAGAACATAACAATGGATTCAATTCCCCTCTCCTGCATGACATAATAGCTGTTGTGCGGTTGAACTGTGGGGGACTGTAGTAAAAGCAAGTCTTTTTACTCACTTGAAAAATGTGTTAATGACTTCCCTTAGCATTGCTGCCCCATAAGATTTGCAGTGCAAAAAGTTCAATCACACTTTCCTGCCAATTTTGTTGGGACATCCAGTCCCCCTTGAGAGTCCTCTTCTGTCCCTTCAGTGTGTGTGTGTGTGTGTGTGTGTGTGTATCCCTCCCTCACCTCCTTCCCAAAGCAGCCATGTGGGTTTTCCTGGGAACTGAGGAGAGAGGAGGAAGGGAGGGAGAGACAGCAGAAAAGAGGAAGGCAGGAAATTGCAGTGTGATGAGTACTGGGCATTAACAGTGCCTTAATTCTGGATTGGGACTGAAGGTGTGGGAGTCAAAAATGCCATCCCACTTTTTTGCATGCCATGGAATTACAGCAGGAAAGCACACTGTGTGATATAAGGCTGCTAGATAGTGAAGAAACTGAAATAGTTCAAGAGTCCCCATACCTTGGATCAAACATTGATCAGAATAGAGACGATTGACAGAAATAGTGCGCATTAAATTGAGGCACTGCCCTGGCTCAGTGCTAGGGAGTCATGGGAATTGTATTTTTTTTCTGGGACATTGAGCCTTCTCCATAAGAGAGCTCTGGTGCCACAATAAATTACAGTTCCCATGATTCCCTAGCACTGAGCCAAGGCAGTGCCTCAATTTAATGTGCACTATTTCTGGCAGTCTGCAAAGGGCCTTTGCAGATTGCCAGAAATAGTGCAAATTGAGTCCACTTTAACTGCCCTGGCTTAGTGCTAGGGAATCATGGGAACTGTAGTTTATTGTGGAATCAGAGCTCTCTGACAGAGAAAGCTCAATGTCTCAGAAAAAAAAATACAGTTCCCATGATTCCTTAGCACTGAGCCAGGGCAGTTAAAGTGGACTCAATTTGCACTATTTCTAGCAGTCTGCAAAGGCCCTAAAGCCAAGAAATCAGAAGGAAACTAGCAATGGGAAGGGCAGCAATGAAAGAACTAGACAAGGTCCTAAAGAGTAAAGATATACAACTGAACACTAAAGTTAGAATGATCCAAGCCATTGTATTCCCCATCACCATGCATGGATGCAAGAACTGGGCAATAAGGAAAGCAGATAAGAAGAAAATCAATTCATTTGAAATGTGGTGCTAGAGAAGAGTGCTAAGGATGCCGTGTGCAGCCAAAAAGGAAAACAGATCAAAATTGCCCTTGAAGCCAAGATGATCAAACTGAGACTGGTGTACTTTGGTCACATAATGAGAAGGCAACTCATTAGAAAAGATAATAATGCTAGAAAAAGTAGAAAGTAGCAGAAAGAGAAGAAGACTACATGCCATATCGATAGACTCAATCAGGGAGGTCATGAACCTGAATTTGCAGTGCCTAAGTAGAGCAGTGGAGGACAGGGAGTCTTGGAGATGTCTCATCTACAGAGTTGCCATGAGTTGGGGCTGACTTGAGGGCAGTTAACAGCAACAATAAACCAGGTAAGTGGTGAAATGAGGAACCTGTCAGAAGAAAAGATGTTGCATGTAACTCTTCTTCAACAACAGAAATATATTTGAATACATGGGAAATGAAAGCCAGACTTTAAAGAGTTAAGCACTGAAATTTCTGGGCCTGGATGGACAAACCTATTAGATTTACTCTTCACATTTTAATTTTTTAAAACTCATATTTTTGTCATTCAATATGCCTTTGCAGACTGCCAGAAATAGTGCAAATTGAGTCCACTTTAACTGCTTTGGTTCAGTGCTAGGGAATCATGGGAACTGTATTTTTTTCTGAGACATTGAGCCTTCTCTGTCAGAGAGCTCTGGTGCCACAATAAACTACAGTTCCCATGACTCCCTAGCACTGAGTCAGGGCAGTTAAAGTGGACTCAATTTGCACTATTTCTGGCAGTTTGCAAAGACCCTATGTGGTGAATTATTTTGAAAAAATGATCTGAAGCAAGGTTCTCGCCCATCTCTAGCCTCCTTTGTCAGCAGGCTCCAATAGGATATTATATTGTACCCTAACAATTTGTATTCATTCCCTTATGTGTGATTCAAATTTCACACCTTTAGAATTTCTGTAGTCTGGGACTTAGTGCCAATTTTCTGAGATCTTAAGCAGAAAGAAAAAGGGCAAGATCTGTAGAAATGGAATACATAATAAATGTGTGTGTGTGTATGTGTGTGCATGCTCACATCCTGTATAATATGACCTGATCCTTGTCAGGATTCTTCCTGTCTCCAATCTGCATTCAAAATGAGCCCCATGTTTGACCTTTTACATCAGGAGCAAAACGTCTCAAGGCTGGTACTTTTTAGATCCCATGGCAGTTGATGTCAATCAGTCTTAAGTGGTTTTTATTTACTCCAGACATCCCATTAGGCAATGTGAATTGCAAGGTTTATTTATTTTCTCCAGGTAATGAATTCTTGGCCCTAGCTCAATGAGGAAAAAGAAAGTTACAAGAACCCTTTAATGAGATTAATCTGAACTCTAATTAGCAGCAATAGAAAACTTCAGTGTACTTCACAAAAATAGCACTGAAATCATGTAGCTGTAGTCACCGCTAAGTGTATGTGTGTGTGTGTCGGCGGGGCGGGGGAAGTTGAGATAGAAACACATTTCACTATAGAAATGGACACTAAGGGAAAGTAAGACAGCTAGGCCTTGGGGAGAAACCAGAGAGTCAGGAGCTTTGTAATATTTCTTTGTGGATGAAATGTGATGCTTAGAGTGTTGTCTCTAGAGATATGCAATGTTCTCTTGAGAAATTTGCTGGGTTTATTCAAACTCTTTCATCTTCCCTTTGAAGACTAGATTGCCTTCAATAAAATTCCTTTATAACATAATACCTGTTCAGTCATTCAGTGAATGGGAGAGTGGCATTACAGCAGTAAACTTCACCTATCCAACCCTAGTGTGCAAAATGCTTGGCCATAGTCTCACACACTGACCATATAGAGCAATCTATCCAAATACTCTGAAACCCTGGAAAAGTTAGGAGTAACTGAACAGTTAGGTGATATGCAAATGGATTTTAGATTTCCTGGACTTGGAAAATATCCCTATAGCCACATGGCCAGAAGAAGGAGAAGCCTGCCTGCAAAAGATATCTTCCCCACCACATACCATCTTAACTAAGGGCTGAAACAACATGTAGTCATCTGACTAACATCTCCAATTGTTTTTCTCTTGTTTAGTTTGTAACAGCTTGCCTGATGAAGAAGCTCATGGAGCTTTGAAAGCTTGCAACAAGTATATTGTGCATTTTGGTTGGCCAATAAAGGTATCACTGATGGATTTTTGTTTGAACAATTAGGTGCTCAGTTTAGAATTAAATTCTGAGTTCTGAAGCTGATGAATTTCCCACTAAAACATGATCCACACCAAGTCATACTTAAGAGTAGACTCATGGATATCACTGAGACTTGAGTTATGAATTATTTAAGTCATGAATTTCATTGATGTCCATGGATCTCCTCTATATATGACCAAATATGGATCCAAACTAATGCATCATCAATAATCTTCTGTACTTGTCTCCTTCAGTAATATCAACACAGCTCAGTACAGAAATAAAAATGAAAAAATAATAATGGATACAGTCCACCTTCCACTGAAGTCAGTGACAAAAGTCTCATTAGATTAAAATGTATTTTGTTTCTGAACACTTAGTCCTGTCATATTAATCCTCTGTGAGGTTGTTTATCCTATAAATGGCTGTGAGAGGACATTATCAAAAAAAAGTTCCTAAGTGTGACAACACAGCCACAACCTTTCATACCTCAGTTTTCTACCTTTCTTGTGAGCAAGAAGATAAGTGAACTCTGGCCTTTTGATTAGAGAAAAACAGATGAGGAAGACCTTGAAAAGAATGACTGTGCTTATTTCATGGGCCTCTCCTTCAGGACACAGTAGGGATGAATCCATTTATAAGCAACTATCTTCACTCTTTTTATTTTCCACATAATTCACAGTGATAAGGAGCTGCACAAAGATATAATAGTCTGCCATTTGGATGGATTCAATCAGCTTTTCATATAAAGATTGCTTTGACATTACCAGCCAAATGTAGGTTTCATTTAATGCAGCATTTTATACGGCTTGCTATAGAACTGAACATAACATTGGAAGTAGGTGGACAGGAAACTAAACAAGTATTTCATCTTTTTGGTTCATTAACTCTGAAATGAGGAGGTATCTTGATTGGTCATAAAGGTGTTCCAGATATACTAAGAAGATTGTCCTCCGAAAAGTAACTGCACTGAAAATACCAATGCACCTTCATAATTTCATTAACATTTAGATTTGTTGTATTATTTACAAGATATTACTTACTGAGTCACACACACACATATGAACATACAAACACACAGCTTTTATAACCATATGTTCATTGTCCTAGTAATTGAAAAATCTAGATCTACAGATCCATCCTGGCTATCTAAAGGCCTGGATCTCTCCCAGCCTCTAGTTCCTCTTACTGAGCTATGGCCTTAGACTACAGGACATATGAACATTTGCTCCCTTCACTTTAAAATCTCTGGGATTCACCTAACATTTCATACACTAGTTAGGCCAGCGGTTCTCAAATAGTGGGGCGGGCCCCCCAGGGGGGGCGCGAGGCTCCATAAAGGGGGCCCCGTTACGGCTGGAGAGAGGGAGGTTGTCCCAGCACAGCCCCAGTAGCTCTATCCTGATTGGCCAAACCCGCCCATGTGATCGCGCGGGGGGGTGCGAAATGTTTTCTTCTTTCCTAGGGGGGGCGTGACAGAAAATAATGGAGAAACACTGAGTTAGGCTGACATCCTTGGCAGTATATATATGCATTTATGTATTTGTATGCACATCTGTGTACATTCACTTAAACTTTGTATCTGTAGCTGCAAGCCTCCAAGGGTGGATTACAGCCAGGAAAAAAGACTATAAAACTGTAAACCAATAATCTTTCAGACATAAACTGAACATGAGTTAGGACTGTAATTCTTTGCTATTTTTCCTCTTTCTCTCTCCAAGGAAGCAGTGAGAAATTTTAACAACTTTCTTCCTGCCCTATTACACTTTGGGACATATTCTGCACAAAACTCACATGTTTTTGGCTTCTTTCTTTGCACAGAAAATAACACTTTCTGCAAAGTGAATGATGTTTCTACTGAGACATATTACTATTATTTTCAATGTAGAAAATGCTTCTTTCTGTGGGAGAAGAAAAAGTGTGAATTTTCCATAGAATTAGTCCTGAACTATGATGATTCTCATTATTCCAGGTTTATCCTCATCAGAATTTTCCTGACATTTGAGGAACACATTTTTCAATCATATACATATATATGAGAATGTTCTTTCTATTCCTATGGAACATGACTATATCTATCAGCTTGTGTCCCCCAACATTCATATGCCCTCTGAGCTAGAAAAATTAAAGAATGACTGCTATAACAAGCAACCAATGCATATGTAAGTGGGGGGAGTAGGATACAGAGTTAGTGGTCTTGGGTATCTGATCCTGTCTTGATCTTATTAAGTAATCACTGGCTTGGTATCTACTGTCCCACAACTGCATCCTTATTCAAGAAGATCAGTCAGTCTTTCCCCCTTTTTAATAGAAAAGTTATAGTTTTGTATGGGGTCCAATCCCTGTTAAATTTCACAGCCTATTCTTATGCATAGTTGATGTCTATCTTTATTTGCTTCTATAATAAAGTAAAGGGTTTTCTCTCCTTCCCAATCCTTGATTGATTTCCTGAAACAATGAACATAAAAATTTTAAAATATTTACCTATTAAAATAAGGTGTGTGTGCGTATTTACATAGTTCATGCAGTCTGAGTATTTTCTCCTATTTTAACCATTACTTTACTGTGCTAATCTATCACACCATGCTTGTATTAAATATCAGTTATTATTACACTCTGGCCCAGTGCTCCTGGCATATGCATGTTGAGCAAAACTCTGGAAAAGAGAACCTTTCTGTGTACTCTCTACTCAACTTCACCAGTGAATCTCAGGATGCAGCCCATTTGCTGAAACTAAAAGTGTGATGTAGTAGTGGTTTCAGCACTGGACTACAGGTCTGAAAAATAGGGTTCAGATCACTGCTCAGTCATGAAAACCCACTGGATGACCTTGGATAAGTCACAAACTCTTAGCCTCAAAGAAAGGCAAAGGCAAGCACCCTCTATACAAATATTGCCGGCAGAACACTGTGACAGGTTCATCTTAGGTTCACCACCAGTCAGAAATGATTTGAAGGCACACAACAACAACAACAACAACACAGATTTGAGTCTTGCCAGTGCCTGTATGAGAGAATGAATGGGAACTCTATACCAACTCTATACCAACTTGAGTTCCATCTTGGAAAAGTGGTGGTTTATACATGTGCTAAATACATTAATATACAATGAAAACCAATATACAACAATAATGAAGGGCAATACACAACAACATGTAGCTTAGGATCTCTAGGGGAATTTTTAATTAGCTCAATTATGAATGAACTGTGCTACAAACAACCCTTTTTGGGTTGTTCCCACTTGTATACCAAGAGAAGTAGATAGGGAATCACAGAGACAGAATTCTTTCTATTACTTGTATTTTATTACAGGGGAAATACACAACCAGACAATCATACACACACGCACATGCACAAGACACTAAGGAATATAGGAGTGAGCGTTACAATAGACAAGAGACTCCACTAATGGTGATACTTACTATCGTCATGTTGATTCCTAATGGTTCCAATTAGATGGTGTGGTGTTGGACTCAGCCACATGGAAGTGCTGCAGGGAACAGCCGCAAGTTGGAACTAGGCAGAATTCAAAGTGATGCAGGGTCCCCTTGCATTCTATCTAGCCTGAGGAAACAAAAGAAATTTAGATCCTTATATAGGCCAAAACTAGCCTGAGGCAAAGATTCTTCAAAGGACCAAATCTGCATGGGAAAAGATCACTCAAGATAGGGTTTCAAAGATGGGGAACCAAGTTGTAAATTAGCCATCTCCGGCTTGGGTGCAAAATATCCTGGCTATAAATCACCTATCCTTCCTGCCTTTGGAGGTGTGAATCCTCTTTATCAGCAGCTCCCAAACTATCTGATTTTTTCTTCCCTTGTATGTGGTCTGTCACTCTTGGGCTCATGGCTGCCTTGGCTACATGACCTGGTAGGATAAGCCTCATGGCTCAGAGTCCATTCAGGGCCATGGAAGGGTGACACAAACCAAAATTGGAAGGTTTCCACTGCTCATAACAAACAACAGCAACAGAATAGATCAAAAATATAATGGGACCCAATGAAACACAATCAAGCAATATTAATATCAAAGCCTTCCACCATTTTCTAGAGTAGGAAAATTCATAATTGGAGTTCCACTATCCAAATGGCCTGATCATTTGCATTACCAGATAAGGAAATTAAAATTATGATTTGATTCTTCCAAACAGCACTTACCATTTCTGAGGGCATGCCTATCTCATTCTAGCTTTTAGCTTGGTAGAAGCTATCCTGATCAAGCAAAAAGACTTCCATGTTGGGCTGGTTTTGTGGCAAAAACATTGTAATAAGTAATATATGCCATACTTTCTTGCATGACAGGTCGGATCATCAGAGTCAAAGGCCTTGTCTGCACAGGCCAAATGGTCCATTCCCCCCCCCCCCATTATGGTGTCATCCCATTTGGATGACACGTGGCTTAAACTCTGGGTCTGGTGAGGCAGTCCAGACAGCATCTGGCATGTTCCACACCAGAACCAGGGCATGACAAGGTTAAAATGGTTCTTTAAAAACTTACCTGGATCTTCCAGGAAGATCTAGAGTTCTCCATATATGTAGCACGGTAGCTATCTGCATGAGTGTCCCACTGGGGCATCTGGGGCATCCACCACAGGTTGTTCATTCTGGGGTTGGAATGAGGTGTCAGGAATGTGACCATTGCTGGGTGCTTCATTCTAACCTCAGAAGCAAGCAACCTGTGGTGGCAGTGGATGCACCAGGCACCCAGTTGGAGGCCCATGCAGACAGCCACCATAACATGGAAATGGAGGACCAGATAACAGGGGGAAAATGGGGAAGCTGTGGAGCTAGAATACTCCAGGATACCCCTGGAGTATCCTGGGAAGTGCAGACAAGGCCAAAGAATAATCTTGATGGTAAGTAGAATAGGATCGCAATACCTGTGAATAACTAAATATTGGAAACAGATTTGAAAGGGAGATGAGTGGTAGAGATTCTCTGCTTTGATTTAAGGAGTAATATATCCCAAGGAACTTGACAATGCTAGGTTAACCTTTGGGACACAAGAAGAACCATAGCATTAGTTTCCCACACAAGCAAAATTATGCTCAAAACTCTGCAGCATAGACTCCAATCATATGTGGAAAAAGAATTTCCAGATGTTAAAGCAGGATTCAAGGAAGTTAAAGGCACTAGGGACCACATCACAAACATACAATGAATAATGGAGCGAGCAAAAGGAAAAAAAATCCAGGAAAAAATCAGCATGTGCTTTATAGACTCTAGCAAGGCCTTTGACTGCATAGATCACAAAAAGCTATGGGATGCTCTTAAAGAAATGGGAATGCCACTACATGTGATAGTCCTGATGAGGAATCTGTACTTAGGACAAACAGCTCCTGTAAGAAAAGAATATAGAGAAACAGAATGGTTCCAAATTGGCAAAAGGATCAGTTAAAGCTGCATTTTATCATACTAGATGTTCAATTTCTATACAGAAAAATATCATATGTAGAGCAGGTTTAGCAAGGGAAGAAGGAGGAATGAAGATAAAATGAAGGAACATCAATAATCTAAGATATGGAGACAACACCATACTACTAGAGAAAGAAAGCGTAAAGGCAGTCCTAATGCTAAATATAAAGGAAACAAAAATAATGACCATAGAGAATTTCCATAAATTCAATATAGATAATGAGGATCAAACATGGATCAGAAAGGAGACTGAAGTCAGAAATCAGAAGAAGATTAGGAATAGGAAGGACAGCTATGAAAGAACTAAAAGAAAATTAATTCATTTGAGATATGGTGCTGGAGAAGAGTGCTGAGAATACCGTAGATGGCCAAAAAGACAAACAATTGGGTCCTAGAACAAAACAAGCCTGAACTCTCCCTGGAAGCCAACATGACTAAATTGAGGTTCTCATACTTTGGCCACATTTTGAGAAGGCAAGAGTATGGTGAATCCTCTTGCCACCTTTCACTTAGCACTGACTTTTTAAAGATGGCAGTCCTGGGTTTGTTTGTTTTTTGTTATTTCCCCACTGACTCCAAATATGTGTAAAGGACCCACACTAAAAGCTTTAAAAGGTTAGTAGCATGGTTTGGTTTGAAAACATAGGCCAAGTGATGTTTAAATGGGAATAAAAGTTTATTCTAGAACAGAATGGAATAAATATAACTTGTATCAAAGCTTGTCACTATAGTTTCGCTTGGTTACATATAAACAATGTTTGTTTCCAATTCCCTTTTACTATTTCAGCCAAACAGGCTAGCAATATCCCTCAGGATATAACACAACAGCAACTCCCTTCCTAAGAGTTCTGTATGTGTCCCGAGTCCAACTTACACCAACTACCGGTAACAAAAATTACAGTTCCCTAAGGAACTCCCAGAAATATAGCGCGCTCTCTCTCTGGCTTAACTCTCCCGAATCCCAACTGCTCTTCCCAACTGTCAGCTTGAATTTTTTCCCCCCAAATGCTCCCAGCTTGAATACTATTGGTTGGCCCTCAGCTGCCTCCTGATTGGCCAGCGGGACATTTTAATCACCACAAAGACACATTAGAAAAGTCAATGATGTTAAGAAATGTAGAGGGCAGGAGAAAGAGAGGAAGACCACCAGTGAGGGAGACCATGGGCCTGAGCCTATAGGACCTGAACATAGAGGTAGAGGGTATGGGGGCTTGGAGACATCTCATTCAAAGCATTGTCATGAGTCATGGTCAACTCAAAGGCAGCTAACAAAAACAAAAACAAACTTCCAAACAATGAAGATTCTTAGCAGTTAAGGATTCTTCTCTAAAATATTTGAGAAACATATATTTAAAAATTTTTCAGAGTTGGCAAACAAAGACAACAACACAGATATAGGTAGGAGACCCTGGACCAAAACAAATGCACCAAATGAAGCAACTTCTGAGCACATCAGGGGTGTGGCAGGTGACACATGCCCCCAAAGTGGCCAGAGGTCACTCGGAGGCTGCCTAAGGCAACCCAAAGCTACCAAAAAAAAAAAAAAAAGGAGTGGCAAAAAACAAAACAAAAAGCTCAAATGCTCCTGCCGGCAGCTCATTTGGAGCCATGGTGGTGGCTGTGGTTCTGGGCCATTTGTGGCCCAATTGCAGCTGGAGTGGGCAGAAGCTGCTCCTAGCCACCCATCTGCTTCATCCACTGTTTATATGACTCAGGAACTGGATATTTCATAAAAATCAAGGTGTCTTTAAGCATCAGTGTTGTTCTGTCCCCTTAGGTATTTTTAGCTTGACTTGTAAAGACGAGTGGACACTTTCCCTTATTCCCACATTAAAATGTTTTAAACTTTAAGTTCTTTCCATCCTGCATATGAATATATATATATATATATATATATATATATAAAATAAAATACACAATTTGGTTTTATTTCAAATATAAACTGGAACAAAAATGCTCACTAATTAGCACTAATGAAATTGAAACTATACAGCTATGACCAGCATGGAGTTGCCCACACTGTGTTTACCAGCTATATAATTGTTAAAAATGAGAAGGTTGTCAAAAAAGGGCAACAACTCTAATGCAGCACTGGTTGAATATATAAAAGCCTCTCAATTCATTAGTGCCTTAGCATGTTGTAAATAACCACATGCAGACCTATGCCATCACACTATGCAGAACAGCAACATAGAGCAGCATACAGAGGCAAATTCCACAGTTGTGCAATGATTAAAATGCTTTGTGCAATGAGCAACAGCCACAGAGATAGGGTGCAGTGGTACAGCATAGGAGAATAAATCACAAGACACACACTGGCTGATGAACAAAATAAAACATTTAGTAGTTCACAAACAAAAGGAAGAATATAGAATAGGCCAAACAACAGCAACAACAACCTCTGCCCTAGGATGCCAAAACCATATCCCTAAGTCCCCTTGGGTACCATCCGTCCACCAAACACTCATCCACCAAACACTCTTCCATAGCAACCACAGATCCCAATAGGACAAACCTTAGATCCCAGGCACCACCCCAAAAAAGAAAGCCCCTCTCTGCTTGCAGCCATTCATTGTCAACACAGTGGCATAGAGGCAGACAGGCAGGGGGCCAGTGGGCCACTTGGTTATGGAAGATGTCTCTGAAGATGGACTATCTGTTCCAGGGCAAGTGCCATGTATACTCTGCACAACTGGTAGCGAAGACGATACACCTTCCTCTACAGACATGTGATCCGCCCACAATTGCAGAGGAGAAACAAGACAGTGGGACGGGGTCACTGCAACATACAATCATACATACAGAAACTAAACCAAAGACACTAACACAATCCTACATGCCAGGTACAGCACACACAATGGGGATTGAAAGAGACCAGGATCTGCTGGGGTGGTCCAACAGAAGCCCAACCACTGTCCATGTCCCAGTCTGCTGACTGTCTCAAGGATGACATGGCCTGTGGTGATGTGAGTTTTGCCGCTGCTGCTGCTGCTAAGAGACCTGATTCCGTTGCTGTGGGTGGGACAGTCTGGCAAACATAGCTGGGCTGAGAAGAGCCCAGCCACTGGGACATCACCAACATCAGGGGATGTCACACCATCCTTGTCCACCTCCACCTCTGCATCATCCCCCCCATCCAGTCTAGAAACAGGATGCAACAAGAACAGATAGCCATATTAGTTTAAGGTACCATACATGCCATATATGCACAAAAGAGCATTAGCTAAGATGCACACAGCACACACACCAGCAGTCTCCAAATGACAATCAACACTAAAATAGTATAAACCCAGCAAAGACCAGCACTCACAACATGCCTGTTGCGCAATAGGAACAATGTATTCAGCATGCCAGGCCCACTATGTAGTACCCAATCTCCCATTATGATTGCGTAAAAAGGACCATTTTGCAATGGCATCCAAGTGGCCATAATCAGCATGGTGTTTGTGCTTCCTAAAGTGGGCTTCATTTCACCTCCTGTGGGGGTACTGGTACATGCCATCAAAATACTCAATGCCAGACAGACATTTATTGTTCCCGTGTCATGGCTTGTACATCACCATTTCTGCTGTTGCTTCCTGAATGTGCCCATTGGCTCAAAGCTATGTTCCACAGTTCTTTGCTTCCATTGCTGTATGCTGAATTCATCTGTTGTGCAATGCCAAGTTCTTTGAATACTGTGTGTACTGCCTACTACACATGTGTATGTCTCTTCCTAAATTCAGGCCCCAGAATCAAACCAATTACTAAAGCTGTGTGCCTAAATCAATCTATCTATCAATTTTGGCTCATCCCACATTTGAATTTCTAAAATAAAACCACCACCACCCCAAAAAAGAACAACACAATTCTGTTTAATCCAAATATAATGAAATTTGTGAGTTCTGGCAAATTCTTGAAATAATTACATTCTTACCCACCCCTAACTGTAAACAAACTCATAGTGAGCTGTTTGATTCTGTTTGTCATTGTTCTGGCAGACATTTTGGAACACCAATCTGCTCCAATATGTCAGTCATGAATATCTGGTGCTTTCTATTAACAGCAGATCTTCACTGAAAAACATAAGTTTGTCAGATGATGCTACTCAAGTCTATTCTTGCAAGGAAGGTGGCCCTTGAGATTTCAAAGCCATTTATCTGTTCTTATGATTCTGGTGGCTTTTCACTTAACATGTACTTTAGGGGAAAACAGACCCATATCCTTCTCATCTCAAGAAAACTGAGACATTTTAAGGCTAAAACTGTCACGTACACCCCCACTTACCTCCTTGTACTGCACCTCTAAAAGTGTTCCATAATGCCAAGTCATATAAGTCAGCCATATAAGCAATGATGAGTTAATGTTAAATGTTTTTGCTTTTGTCACTTTGTCAAAATGCAGGCATAAAGGAAAAACAGTGCTGTTACCAATGTGACAGAAGGAACAGAGAACAGAACATCAATTTTCTTGCTTTAAATGCAGAGAGAGACTTCAAAAGTTCATGTTTGCATGTGGGGCAAGGAAGTAGTGAGATACCTTTTGAAAAAAAATAGCCAGTTTCCATGGAAAGCGTTGTGCAGTAACTCTGTTCACTCAATGAAAGCCTTTGTTTCCACTTTTAAAAGTCTTAAATGGAAGTTTGCTCTAGAATGGTTGAGGCCTGGTGTGGGGAAAATAGGGAAAGAGCTCAAAGGCAAAGTATATTTTTTAAGGAATGGAGTCTCAAACTGTTTCTAGCCTAAATCCCAAATGTGTGTATACACATACAGCAATATAAAACTGTACACATAAAACGTAACATCAAATTCAACCATAAACCCTGGAAAAAGGCAGCCACCCGACTTACTAGGCCGGCTGGGTTGCATGGGGGCTGGGGAACCAGCAACCACCATGGGGCCTCCCCAACCAACTCAGGAGGCTGGCCAGCTCCTAGGGTCCACCAGGGAAGCTTGGTGGCCTCTCATAGGAGGAGCGGGCCAGGTAGGGGGCGGGACTTCTGGCGGTGCAGCAGGACTGGCACTCCATTGGTTGGGAGGCTGAGAAAGGCAAGATTTCATCCCAGCACCAGCACTCCATTGGCCAGTGGGCTTATAAAAGGCCACATGGCTGGGGTGACCGGCACCATTGCTAGCCAGAGCTCCAGCTGGTAGGAGCTCCGACAAAGAGCTCTTTCCTCCCTCCTGCCCTTGTTGGGACCAAGGTTGCCATGGGGTGTTGTCACAACTTTCAGAGATGATAACATGGACCATGGATCTGATGGGCGTGGTTTCCTGGACTGCAGAGCACAGAATCAGGAATCCCTAGGGGACCTGGGAATGCTGAGAGTGGTGAGGTGTTGAACAGTGTCCCCCAGTGACAAAGGGGCTGAAAGGCAGATTGGTGACCAGTTGGTCACCCCCTCTGTCATCCCGAAGCCCGGCCATGATTGAGCCTTCTGGGTTCATCAAACAACAGGCAGTTTGGATGATGACAGATCCAGGTCCATGCATTCGGGCCAACCCCTACCTGTCAGCTGTATCCAATAAAGTTGTGGCCTTTTCCTGCCAATTGTGTGTCTGGTCATTCATTCTGCATTGGCTTCCTCTTCCCACTCAACTAGATTTGTGCGGAACAAAAATGCAAACCCTTTGCCCACTTCCCTCTCCTCACTTTGATGTTTTTCAAAGCTTGGGGAAATTACTTTTAGAATCAGAGCCTCTAGAATCCCACAGTCAGTATTTAAAATTCTGGTGTTTTCTTTATAAGTACTTCAGAGGAAAGTATATAGTTTCTTGTAAATGTTCTGTCTCCTACAACAAAACCCAAAATCTACAACACAGTTATATATTTATTGGGCCAACTAAAATGAATAAAGGACATCATGCAAATTTTCATAGCTTTTCTGGCTTCTTCATCAGACAAAGATGTGAAGAACCATACAGAAGAAAAAAGGTGATGATGCTAGGGGCACAGACCTCAATTTTGTTACTTTTGTTGTCAGTTAAGATGATCTGGAGGGATCTCAGTCTAGGCATAGAGTACTCCCCCTTTTGGCCATGTGGAGACTAGGAACAAAGGGTGGTAAATGACAGGTAATAAAATTTCAGCTCCATTAGCAACAGAAAACTAACTGTCTTCTACTTATTTATAAAGCTTTAGAAGGGATTATATTTGCTTTGGAATCAGTTGAAGTAGCTTGTTTCATCTTGGACATGTTATTGGGCTGGAATTCTTATAACTATTTGCTAGCATAGCTAACATTGACCTGCAGACCCAAGAACATCTGAAAGACAACAGTTGCCCAATCCTGTTGTATACAAAAGGCTATTGAAAATACGGACAATTTTACAGATTAATCTGATACAAGTTTAGTTGCATCTTCACCTATTGATTTCAACATACATAAGAGTGACTACACTGCATAGGGTTAAGTGAAACAAATAGCTAATATGTGTAGGGGTAAAGTCAGAAAAGCTAAAGCGCAGAATGAAATCAGGCTTGCTAGAGAGGTTAAGAACAATAAAAAGGGCTTTTGGGGGTATGTCAGCAGCAAAAGGAAAAAGAAGGAAATGGTAGGGCCACTGTGGAGAAGATGGCAAAAAGTTAACAGGGGACAGAGAAAAAGCAGAATTACTCAACACCTTCTTTGCTTCAGTCTTCTCAGAAAAGGCAAAGGGTGCTCAACCTAAGTATAATGGAGCAGAGGACAGAATAGGAGAATTTCAGCACAGAATAAGTAAAGAGATAGTACAGAAACATCTGGTTAATCTAAATGAATATAAGTCTCCAGGACCAGATGAATTACATCCAAGGGTATTAAAAGAACTGGCAAATGTAATATCGGAACCATTGACAATAATCTTTGAGAATTCCTGGAAAACAGGAGAGGTCCCAGCGGAGTGGAGGAGGGCAAATGTTGTCCCCATCTTCAAAAAGGGGAAAAAAGAGGATCCCAACAATTATCGTCCAGTTAGTCTGACATCAATACCAGGAAAGATTCTGGAGCAGATCATTAAACAGAGAGTCTGTGAACATCTGGAAGGTAATTTCATAATCACAAAAAGTCAACATGGGTTTCAGAGAAACAGGTCATGCCAGACAAATCTGATCTCTTTTTTTGATAAAATTAACAGCTTGGTAGATGAAGGGAATGCTGTGGATATAGTATATCTTGATTTCAGTAAGGCCTTTGACAAGGTTCCCCATGACATTCTTGCAAGCAAGTTGGTAAAATGTGGGCTAGACAAAGTAACTGTTACATGATTTGTAATTGGTTGACTGGTCGAACCCAAAGGGTGCTCAACAATGGCTCCTTTTCAACTTGGAAAGAAGTGACCAGTGGAGTGCCACAGGGCTCTGTCCTGGCCCAGTGCTATTCAATATCTTTATTAATGACTTGGATGACGATATTGGGGGCATAGTTATCAAATTTGCAGACGACACCAAATTAGGAGGAGTAGCTAATACCCCAGAGGACAGGATCAAAATTCAAAATGACTTGAACAGACTAGAAAGTTGGGCCAAAGCTAATAAAATGAAATTCAACACGGAGAAATGTAAGGTACTGCACTTAGGGCGGAAAAACGAAAAGTACAGATATACGATGGAGGACACCTGGCTGAATGAGACTACGTGTGAAAGGGATCTAGGAATCCAGGTGGACCACAAGTTGAACATGAGTCAACAGTGCGATGCAGCAGCTAAAAAGGCCAATGCAATTTTAGGCTGCATCAGTAGAAGTATAGTGTCTAGATCAAGAGAAGTAATAGTGCCACTCTATTCTGCTTTGGTCAGGCCTCACCTGGAATACTGTGCCCAGTTCTGGGCACCACAATTCAAAAAGGGTGTTGAAAAACTGGAGCGTGTCCAGAGGAGGGCAACTAAAACGGTGAAGGGTCTGGAAACCATGCCCTACGAGGAACAACTTAGGGAACTGGGTATGTTTAGCCTGGAGAAGAGAAGGCTGAGAGGTGATATGATAGCCATGTTTAAATATTTGAAGGGATGTCATATCGAGGGGGGAACAAGCTTGTTTTCTGCTGCTCCAGAGACTAGGACCCGAAACAATGGATGCAAGCTGCAAGAAAAGAGATTCCACCTCAACATTAGGAGGAACTTCCTGACAGTAAAGGCGGTTCGACAGTGGAACACACTCCCTCGGAGAGTAGTAGAGTCTCCTTCCTTGGAGGTCTTTAAGCAAAGGCTGGATGGCCATCTGTCAGGGATGCTTTGATTGGGAGTTCCTGCACGGCAGGGGGTTGGACTGGATGGCCCTTGTGGTCTCTTCCAACTCTATGATTCTATGATTCTATGAATAAGCATTGGGTTGCAACCTCCAGTCCTGGATGGGGTCACGCTCTCCTCCAGTGACTGTGTTTGCAGCTTGGGGGTGCTCCTTGACTCGTCGCTCCTGATGACGAATCAGGTTAATGCGACGGTCAGGAGCGCCTGTTATCAGCTTCAGCTGATACGCCAGCTGCGCCCGTTTCTGGAAGTAAGGAATCTTGAAACTGTGGTGCATGCGTTGGTAACCTCACGCCTCGACTTCTGCAATGCACTCTACATGGGGCTACCCTCGTGCCTGGTTTGGAAATTACAGCTGGTACAGAACATGGCAGACAGATTTGTTTCGGGAACATCTCGGAGGGATCACATCACCCTGGTTTTGAGGTCCCTCCACTGGCTGCCTATCAGCTTCCGGGCCAGGTACAAGGTGTTGGTTATCACCTTTAAAGCCCTAAATGGCTTGGGTCCAAGCTATCTCAGGGACCGCCTTCTCCCGTCTAATCCTCCCCGCGCTCTTCGATCCTCTGGGAGGAATTTGCTACAGCCTCAGAAATCGAGGCTTGTGGCTACCTCCCGGAGCACGTTCTCTGTTATCGCACCTAAGCTCTGGAACGGCCTGCCGGACGAGATCCGTCTTTTAACATCTTTAGACAGCTTTAAAAAGGCTGTCAAGACGGATCTCTTCCGGCAGGCCTTTCCAGACTAGTATACTAGATCAGTCCTTCCAGCCTTAGATTAATAGTTCTCCAAGAGACGATCCTCACGTGGCCCCATCAAGTGATGCGAGGATCATCGTGCCAGGCTTATGGAGTCATTGGGTTGGATGGTTTTTATATTTTAATTTCAACTGTTGTTTTATATTGTTTTGATTTAATTCTGTTTTAAGGGGGGGAGGGTTCGCTTATATTGTATGTTTTATTTTGTATTGCATGTTTTAATTGTAAGCCGCCCGGATTGGATTACCAATGGGCGGGATATAAATAAATTTTATTATTATTATTATTATTATTATTATTAAGCATTTTAACTTCATTATAGCAAATTGTGTCCTCACCCTCCTGCTTCCATAACTTTTGCGACTTCAAGGACTGAAATGGCAACACAATTAGATTGCTAACTTTCTGTGAGCAGTATGTGTTTGATCACTTGAACATTTTCGAATTGTAACTGTAAAGACATTTTCCCCTGTTAGCTTTGTTTTTTCTTTTCTCTACATGATCTATGTATTTCTCCCTTTTTATGGTTATTTAAATTCAAATTGAGTAAGATTATCATGAATCAATATCTCACCAGTGGCAGGTGTTTAGCAAACGTTCTAAGCAGCTCACAGCTCGACTACAAAGGAGGCTTATGCCATGCAGATGACTACTTCCCATTACATTAGCACTAACATCTAAGCCTTGTCAAACAATAGGAACAGGACACCTCAAGGTCAAGAGGCTGTGCAATTCCTTCACAGCTATATTTCACACCATGTCTGTAAGATCATTTATATATCATATTAAAAAATGTTCACAAAACAATGTCAGTTGCAAATAACAATTTAATGGCTAAGGTCTTGCATCAAAAGATGTAGCTACAATGGCAGAGTTCTGTTGTATTGGCATCTCCTGATGCAACCTACATCTCCTGATGAAACCACCTTAGAAATCAGGCAGTGCCACCAACATATGGATTTCCAAGGTACAAATGAATGGATCGGAGTGGGGATACATTTCACCTTCTCCTGAAACAATCACTTTTTGATTCTGACATTTCTAGTTAATTCAATATCAATCGAAACTCAAGATTTGAATAATCATTCAAGAGCCTAAACATCTCACAATATTAAATATAGATTAAGATTAATATGTAATAATAATAAAAATGAAATACAAAGAAAAAAAGGCAAAAATCCAAATGGTAGGAAAAAATGTGCCCCCCCTCCAAAAAAAGTACCGTATTTTCCAGCGTATAAGACGACTGGGCGTCTAAGACGACCCCCCCCAACTTTTCCAGTCAAAATATAGAGTTTGGGATATACTCGCTGTATAAGACGACCCCCCTTTCCAACACACACCAAATAAAAAATTTTAAAAATTAGATTTGATTTCAATATGGTAATGTTAATTCAAATGCTTATGACATGCAGGTACTTAGCAGGAAAACTGTCACTTATAAACACAACAAACTACAGATCCCTAGCATTTCTTTCTGCAGTGTGTTTTGGACCTTACTTTTAAAAAATAGTCCAGATTTAAATGCTGCTGTAAAAATTATTTCCATCTCCCAGTTATGAGATGTTTGGGGGAAAATGAGAAAGTGTTGGGGGGAAGGACTGCCAATATACTAGGTGATGCATTCTGGGGTATGTACAGTTTGCGGCCAAGTAAGTGACCCTGGGCATGTCACACACTCTCAGCCTCAGAGGATGGTAATGGCAACCCCCATTTGAAGAAACATACCATTCTTTAATGATAAGGTTGCCTTAGGGTCACCATAAGTCGGAAAGGACTTGAAGACACACAAGAACAACAAAAAGTCTGCAGTTGTTTCATTGGTAATACATGGGAATAGGTGCCAGTATGGTGTAGTGGTTTGAGTGTTGGACTACCACTCTGGAGACCTGGGTTTGATTCCCCACTCTGCCATGAAACCCACTGGGTGAACTTGAACAAGTCACACACTCTCAGCCTCAGGGGAAGTATGTCCTACATTTTCTTGTATGTCCTACATTTTTTGTAGTGACTTGTCCTCCTTTGCATTGAACACATTTGGTCACCCTGTCTGAGTATTGGAGTATGACTCTGGAGGCGAGGGTTCGAGTCCCTGTTTAGCCATGAAACCCACTGAGTGACCTTGGGCAAGTCACACTCTCTCAGCCTCAGAAGAAGGCAATGGCAAACTCCCTCTGAAGAAAAACATGATAGGGCTGCCCTAGGGTTGTTGTAAGTTGGAAACGACTCAAAGGCATACAACAACAACAACAACAACAATCTTAGAAGTGGCTTCCTCCTTCTTCTCCCCCCCTCCTCCCCCTTCTCCTTCTCTGCCTTGGGTCCTTTCTTCTCCTCCTGTCCTCCATTTGCCTTCAGATCTTGCAGGATCTTTCCCCCCGGCCTCCGTTTGCCTTCTTCTCTGCCTGGGTCCTTTCTTCTCCTCCCGTCCTCCATTTGCCTTCAAAGTAAGTGACTCTGGCCATGTCACACACTCTCAGCCTCAGAGGATGGTAATGGCAACCCTCATTTGAAGAAACATGCCAAGAACACCCCATAATAAGGTTAAAAGTCACCATTTTGACCATTAAAATGTCCTCCATTTTGAGCATGGCTAAAAAGCATGGATTTACTTTTATATTAGTGTTTTTAGCTTTCTCTACCTTTTTTTCTTGTATGTCCTATATTTTTTGTCCTCCTTTGCATTGAAGACATTTGGTCACCCTGTCTGAGTATCAGAGTATGACTCTGGAGAACAGGGTTTGAATCCTGGCTCAGCCATGGAATCCCCCTGGGTGACCTTGGCCAAGTCACACTCTCTCAGCCTCAGGAGATGGCAATGGCAACTCCCCTCTGAAGAAAGCTTGCCAAGCAAACACTATGAGGCTTAGGAAACCTTGCCAAGCAAACACCTGAGGCTGAGAGAGTGTGGCTTGCCCAAGGCCACCCAGTGGGTTTTTACAGGGCAAAGGAGGGCAGCCCAACCCAATGAGGGAGGAAGGGAAAAACATTTCACCTTATCCTGCTTCCTCCTCCTCCTCTTCTCCTCGGAGGCCATGCCATGCCTCCTGCTCCTCCCTGATTTTCTTGAGGTGTGGCCCAGCTTGGTGAGCTGAGAGGGAAGAAAAGACAAAATGGCCACCGCACTGAGGGCAAAAAGGCAAAATGGCTGCAAGGTGAGGAGATTTAAAAGGGTTTTTTTCTCTTACCGGCGTATAAGGCGACCCCCCAAATTTTGGGAGGCTGTTTTGGGGTTCAAAAGTCGTCTTATACGCCGGAAAATACGGTAACTGTTGCCTCTGTTTTAACTTATCATTCCTTCAAGGCATCACCTTTTTCTTTTTCTGTTGTTGTCTTTGGAGTCAGAAAGGGACAAACACCTCCAGACCTGGTAGAAATGGGCCAGATAGACAACCACGGCCTACATCTTATAGGTCTTGAAAGTAGATCATCTGTAAGCAATGTTCACAACAGCAGAATAAGAAAATTATCAAAATTTGAGATGAACTGAATTTAAGATTAGGCAAATTAGAAATAGAAAGAAAGTAAAACTGATATATTTGTTCACCCTTAAGCTGTTGCACTACTTGATACTTTGCTAAACTAAGGTTATATTGTAACCTATGTAAAGAGAAGGGTGAGGAGCTAAAGCCAGATAATGTGAACTGCATAAAAATCAGATAATCCCACCATCACCATTGTTCTCTTCATCACGAGCAGTGTTTGCTAGGTAACGTTTCAGATGATATACATAATAATTAACTGCATCTGTTTTCCTGTTGAGAACTATCAACATGTAACACTTGTCTGGAGTAATTATACTAGCTTGTTGTTTGTTTGTTTTCTAATCTCTTTACAATCTTTAGTTTGCCCAAGGAACCTCAATTTTCCCCCTCAAATAGCACTTTAGGAAAAATCCAGTGCAGCAACCCAGTGATGTACAATTGCTCCCTGAGCTGTTTCATTAGCCTTCTCTTGAATTCCTCAGATGTTTTGTCAAAGCAAACATTTTCTATTCTGCCTTGGTTTTTGCTTGAGGCAACTCTGCCCATAGCATAAACACAGTTATGGGAAAGATGCTCCATATTTCCCTCCCATAGGACCACTGACAGGCCTCAGACGAATGCATGCAGTTGTATTTACAGGACCTGTCAAGCGACTGGCAGAAGCACCAATCTCTTCCTTTTAAGTATGAACTGAAGAGTGAAGAGGATTAAATCTTAGATCTCTTCTCTTCCCTTGCAAGCAGCTTCTCACTGCTATTTCTATTAATCCTAATATTCCACTTTTTCCTGGTTTGTCTTATAATTTGCCTGTGAATTTTACAGTTATTTTTAATATTAATTATGGGAATACACTCATGAAAGCTTGATTCTGTCTGTCTGCCTTTCTTTCTTTCTTTCTGTAAGTCCCGGCTGGGAGATATAAGAAAGGGGTGTCATCTGAGAGTCTCAGATTACATGAATTTGAAGATCTGCAACATTTTACATTATACTGTCTAATTTATTTAAACATAAGGGAACAATGTTTGGAGCAAATCCTTGCCCAGGTTTCCCACCTCATGAAGGTGGGGAGAGTTAGATAAGAATGTGGGAAGAGTTAGATGAGAAGAGTTAGAGTGTGACTTCTCTGACTGCTAAGAGCATTAGATAACACTATGCCTAAGACAGCCAACTTTTGTCTCCATCTATTGTTGTTACAGAAAAGCATTCATAACACAGTCCTGTGAAATGTCTTGGTAATCCTTATTTATAAATTTATGAAATTTGATTCATGATTGCCTGCTTTATTTTGCATTTGAAATGTCCAGACAACTATATACAAATAGGATGTCTTGCTTGCTACTGATTCACATATACATACCGTACTTCAAGAGGTTGCACTAGAAAAAGGTCTGCAACAGCATGTACATGACCCACCCTACTACCTGCTGGAGGGGGTTTATTTGTGCCAGCCCCTCAGAGAACCGGCACTGGGAACCTTCTGCTACTTTGAGCAGCTGTTAGGAGTAATGATGGGCAAAGTCTCACGAGTGAAGCAATAATTGTGGAACTTTGTGTGAGATTTGAGTGAGATCACACTCTGAATCTCATTCATATCTTGCAGGACTTTGAATTCCCATGAGATTTGCTGTGAGAACTGGCAGGCCTATATAGGCCTGCACACATGGCTTTCTACCTAGTCCTCCATTGTCTGTGCTGATTGGCAACAACTCACTGGAGTTTCAAACTGAGGTCTCTCTCATCATCTGTTATGGATGCCAGATATCTGTGCTGGGACCTTATGTGTACAAATGATGTACATGGTCAGAAAGTCTTTCATTTAATTCTATATGGAATTGGATCCAATCAGTGAAATCCATGTATGTATGTAATGTATTTAAATGTTGAAATCCTAGACTATATCTTAAGATCTCTAGGAGACTCACAATATATTGATATATACAATTTAAAAAGGAAATAATGAAAAATTTAACCAAGCAGGAACTAAGAGTAGTGGAGGATAGGGAGTCTTGGAGATGTCTCATTCACAAGGTCGCCTTAACTTGAAGACAGTTAACCTCAACAACAAAAAGAAAAATAATGTAAGGATGACAAAACATATCAAACTATTAAACAAATTTAAAAGTAAAAGCTATAGGAAATCATGCATATATGCAGCTTTAAATGGAGCCATTAAGCCACAAGGCTTTACTTAAGAAACCAGAAAGAAATCCATTCCAGCACTACTCAAGCATCCCAGGAGAGGGCCTTCCACAACCCAGAAGGCCCTCTCCCATGTTCTCAAACAATACATTGTTCTCACTGGTAGGACAAGGTCGGCAAACTCTCAAATAGATTATAGCCTTTAGGCAGTCAATTAAATTGTGCTTCTATCATAAAACAAGGAGGGGAGTGATTTATCTCCTCCAACACCATGCACACTCTCAAAATGTTCTTTAGAAGGGAAAGTGATAGTCTAGAATTGATTTTCAGGGAGGGGGGTGTCAGGACAATGATGTCCTGCTACAGAAGGAGAAACCTAGGAGATTATTGCACAGCAAAATAAAGCATCCTATCCCCTATGGGATAGGGTCGCATTTCAGAATGTGATCAGGTATTATCACGCTTTAAAAGGCCGCTGCTGCCACCTAGCGACTACAACCTGTCTCCCAGCGGTGCTGAGCCATCCAATTTTCAAGCACAGGAAGCTTCTGCACTTAAAACTCGGCTGGCTCAGTATGGCTGGGAGGCGGGTTGTAGTCGCCAGGTGGCAGCGACGGCCTTTTAAAGCGTGATAATACCTGATCACATTCCAAAACGTGACCTTATTCCATAGGGGATATGACACTTTATTTTGCTTTCTGATAATTTTTTCATTCACCTGGTGCTAGATTCCATGGATTATGTTTTATAATTGAATGGTCACGTAATTCAGTTTTCTGTTTTGGCTTACAAAAAAAGTAAAGATCAATATAATAGCATGTCAAAATCAAAATTTCATTGGTACCAATCAAATATTAAAAACACACACCTTATAATTAGAACTGCCTAACTCTTTGGAAGAACCTTTTCCTTTTCTCCAATTTACTAGAGGTAAAATTACTTTTCCCCTAAGTACTGTGCGTTTCTGTTTTCAGCCTTAAAATCAATTACCGCTGGCAGAAAGTAATTAAACAAACTAATGGGATGTTATTTTAAATTACAACTTGACTTTCTTTCAGGCATCTTTGCAGTGAGACTTAACTAACCTTTTCTGCATTGTTGCATTTCAAACTCCCCCCCCCCCCGATCTTTGTCGGCTTGTTTTCCTTTTCTTGTTTTCTGTGACTTACCACCTACATTCATAGTAAGAAATAATTAGCTAAATATTTTAATTAGAGGTTTCTCAAAGCAACAGTAGGGCATATTCTAAATGGAAGATTATTTGATATTGTGTGTGTGTGTGGGGGGGGGGGATCTAGTTTACTGTGGTGTGTGGAGTTCTGCCAATGAGAAATTGCCTTCTGCAGTTAACTCCAACAGTAGGGTTAATTGCGTTCCATTCATCTAAGAGCACCATTGAGTGTGCTATAGAGTCATTTAAATGGGTTACTGACCCTTTTCTGCATTAACTTTTCAGAAGTGTGTACTAAAAGGCTCTCATCTGAAGATGATGCAATACCATGGTCAATTATTCTGATGTATGATGTGTGAGAGAACAATGAACTGGTATCTCTCTTTTTTTTTCTTTTTCTCTTTACTTTACTTTAGAGACCTATGAGCAAGAGCAGCTGAAGGACAGGTGTATCATGAAATTATGACTAATGCACATTGGTAAAACCCAAGTGCAAATTTTGAAGCCCCCTGGCACCATTCACTGTTTCACATCCTAGCCTACCTGAAGGGAAGGTGGGAAGATAAAATGGAGAAAGTTCTGTATGACTTCTTGAGCTCTTTGGAGAAAGGCAGAACATGGGAGATACTTTTTTGGTACTACAGTTTCAATAAGTTCTGTATGACTTCTTGAGCTCTTTGGAGAAAGGCAGAACATGGGAGATACTTTTTTGGTACTACAGTTTCAATAATCTTCTATGTTGAAAGGGGGATTCCAGGAGCTATAGCCCCAAAAGTAAATTTTACTGGCTTTGGAGGAATGATGGAATGCATATGTAATAAATATCTACCAAGAGATAGACTTTTAACTAACACAAAGATATAGCATCCATATCAGAGGGACCAAATCAGATGTTCTGAAATCATCTATACTTTACTATCTGTGGAGTGGATGGCATGATGATCATGTGTATAAGAGCTAAGCCAAAGTCAAAATATGCAGTCTGTATGCTCATCATGTCCTTTCCCTCATTGAAACAGATGAGGCTTTTCAGCCAATGGTGATAAAGGAATGATTCCAATGTTCTTCATTTTTCATCAAACAGGTTTGTATTCCAAAAAGAATAAATGAGGAGATATCTCCACCTGATGCACAGCTGTAAAATTACACTTTCATGAGAGAAATCTCTCCTAGTGATCTTTACAGCAAACAGTGGTATTCAGAATAGATGTGCAAACTTTTTTGAGAAATTTGACTAGACGTATTCAACTTCTGTTTTTTTCTTTTGGGATCCTTTGCTAAATAAAGACCTCCTTAGCATCCCACCTCAGGTCAAGGGTACAGAATTTTTTTTCAATCTCAAGGTCTATTCAGGTCCTAAACATACTGCAGAAATAATCCAGTTTAAGTCTGCTTTAACTGTCCTGGCTCAGTGCTAGAGAACCCTGGGAATTGTAGTTTGCTGTGGCGCCAGAGCTCTCTGACAGAGAAGGCTAAATGTCTCACCAAACTACAATTCCCAGGATTCCCCAACACTGAGCCAGGGCAGTTAAAGTGGCCTATAAATAGATTATTTCTGCAGTGAGGTTTGGACCTCAGTTTCAGAGGGATTGCATTCCACTGCTGGCTGAGGCCAAATCTAAAGTATGGGACCAACAATTTGAGCATATTTAACTGAAAGCTTACTGCTATTAACTAAGTTTTAGTTGACTTGCTGCCATAAGTTGGAGAAATTAATCACATCTACTTTTTTAAAAATTATCACATCATGTTTGAATCTGCTGAACCTGTGACTGAAATAAGACACACATATGTGCCTTAAATACACACTTTTTAAGAAAATAATGTTCTGATCTGAAACAACTCCAAAAATGTGTAAAAATGGATATATTAACTAAAAGTGTGCACAAAAATGTGTGAATTGGGGGAAATTACATAGAAGAAAGGTACATGAGGGAAAATGTGCACAAAATGTGCACAGATTTTCTTTTCTTCTTTCTTCTTCTTTTTTTTTTGTGGGGACAGGGTTTGGTAAGCCTGGAAACATGCCAAAACTAAAATGAGTTTGTGATCAAGGAAATGAGAAATTCAGTAAATCCAAAGCAGGGATATTTCCTCAGATTTAGATATTAGCACACATGGCACAGGGAAATGTAAGAAATACATTTGTCATGTTTCTCACCATGTATTGAAAGTCATGACACATTCTGACAGCTTCTAACAATCACTGGGGACCTCTGCTGACACAAGCTTTTCCTACCACTGTGAATTTTTGCCTGGTTATGATTAGGGAAAGGGGAGATTGGGGAAATTGTACCTGGAACTGAAAGCAAATGTTGACGGGCAATGGCATAAAACACTGGTGACATTGATAGGTCTGCAACTGGGCCCAAATGAGATGTGTGTGTGTGCGTATGTGTGCACGTACATTCCTTCAAGTCATCTGTCAGCTGGTAACCCCATAAATTTCAGGAGGTTTTCTTAGGCAAGGAATACCTAGAGGTGGTTTTGCCAGTTCCTTCTTCTGAAATATAGCTCACAGCATCTGATATTCACTGGGGTCTCCCATCAAAGTACTAACCAGGGTTGACCCAGATTAGATTCCAAGATCAGATAGGATCTGGTCCCTTCAGAGTGTTTATGCAGAATGACATAAACTGAGCTAAAGTGGATTGGTTGCACATGTTCTTTAAAATAATTTCATTTTCCCTGAGACTCTTGCAAATCAGGCTGACAGTGTCCTCTGGTTGTTTTTAGAGTTCATTTTTCTGTCAGTCTGTTTAGCTGCTATAGTGATTCTATTGTTGTTGCTGTTTTTAATTATTCCCCTCTTCTACATCACGTCGTTTTTATTACTGTTGAAGTCTTTGGTGTCACTGACTTGAAATCTTTGTGGTGCTTTGGAACACTTTTAAAAAGGTGCCTTGCGAAGAAAATTTTGACAATTTCTGAAAATCTAGGTATAATTATCAGTATAAATCCATCTCACACTATTTAAAGTCTAAATGTTGCAGTAATATCAAGCTAGCCTTTTCTAGGATATGCAACTGGTGGCCAATTGGCTATGAGAGCTTTTCCAAAGATTCTTCTTTCCTTGGGTCTAACTGAATCTTAAGGGGAATATGAATTGATCTCAATAAATGTTTTAATTCCCACAATGGGATTTCCTCAGAGATGTGTGCCACAGTAATTAGACTTCCACATTGATGTTGTGTTTACTTTCCAATGAACAATCGTGAAGCAAAGCACATTTAGTGCAAAATATTTAGTTGAGAAAAGTTAACTAATGACAAAAGGGCATCTTCCACCACCTCAGGGAGCACCTTTTCTAAAAGCATGCTATATTCACCATCTACTTTGGCCCTTTTTTGTTATGTTCAGCTGGTTTATTTCTTTCCTCCCACAGGCAAGCCCTGCTCCAATTCCTACCAGCATATTGACTAATATGACTAGCATTAGTGTCCTGGTAGCTCCCCATATTATGTATCGCAACCTTTGTTCAATATCATTTGCCAGCTCAAGTGTTGGCAATGGAAATGCATAATACCTGGAGGTTTCTGTCCAATTCGGTGCCATTATTCAGAATTAGAAGGAAAACATTAGCATATCCTTGGCTTTCATCTCTGTCCAATGGGCAGAGCTAACATTACTGGCTTCTCATTCCTTTCTCAGTTAAGAATTGGGTGCATTAAAACTAAGCCAGGGTACAATAAAAGCAGAGTTTGTTCATTTGAATTCATTTCTTTATTACATTTATATACCACCTTGGTTCCACAGCTCAAGCCAATGGGCATGAACCTCCTCATGCCTACTTGATCCTCACAATAACCCCATATGTGAAACCAGGGAGGGAGAGAGGGAGAGAGAGAGATTGAGAGGAGGAAGAGGGGAAAGGGGAGAAGGGGAGAAGGGAGAGAGGAGAGAGAGAGAGAGAGAGATTGACTGGATCAGGATCAGCCCATGGCTTGCTATGGCTGAATGGGGACTTGGACCTGAATCTTCCAAATCTCAGTCCATTACTCTTCTCACACTAAAATTTCAAAATAATAATCTCTCTCTCTCTTTCTGTGTGTGTGTGTGTATAAACTTTAATCAAGATTTAGTTTATACAGTGATTTTTTTTTTTTTAAGAGCAGCTGGAAGACTTATCTTAAAACAATCCCCTATGGACTTTATTCTGAACACATTTGGGACTTAACCTACTAAAATGAAACAAAGTGCAATTGATTTAATTATCCTTTGGATGAAACTTATATGAAAACACTATCAGCACAGTCAATGATATTAGAGTCGGATCCTTGATTAATGTACCCAGTAGGCAAAGCTTATTTTTATTGGGTTAATTATTTACAATGTTTCTTAATTTAAAATAGAGCTATCATTCCACTAGCTACAAATGTGGCCATTACTTTGTTTCATTTTCATCTTATCAGATATTTAGAATCCAGTGTCATTTTTTTTATTGGTGTTCCTTTAATGAATTCAAATAGTCACTTTAATTTAACAAAATAAAAAATAAAACATTTTTAGTTGAATTGGTGCCTGAATGTGCAGAATTTTAGATGAATGTTAGCCTGTTATGATGCAGCATTTTAAAGGACAGGAGCTCCATCTTGTGGACATGAAGCCAACCAATTTTGCTCTATACAGTTTTTAGTTCAGTATTTCCAATAAGCCCATACAGCATTGTAAATACCAACCCATATGTAGGCTTTAATTTTAAATATACTGCACAGATCCCTATGACACTCTTGAACTATCATGGCTCCATCCTATGGAATCCTGGGGACTGCAGTTTGGCAAGGCATTCAGAATTCTCTTCTAGGGACACCCAGTGCAGTAATTCAGCGAATTGTGCTAGAGTTCAGTAGAGAATTATAAGTGCCTCACAAAACTACAAGTCCCAAGATTTTTGTAGGAGAAGCCACAGCAGTTGAAGTGGTATCAAAACCTCTATAACTGCATACTGATACACTCAGTCAGTCAGTCACATTATTTCTGCAGTTAGAAGAGATAATAAAACTAGGGAATTAGTTCATCCTTTTATAGCAGGGATGGGGGGAGTGTAAACCATGGGCTATATGACATGGCCAATGCAGCCTCTTAATCTCTGACAGTTGCTGACCCCTGTTTTATGGGTCATTATTTATGGTAGGAGGATTGACTTTGGCTTAGGGAACCTTGTTGTTGTTCTGTCTGCAAGTAATATTTCACTTATGGCAACCCTAAGGTGACCCTATGATAGGGTTTTCTTGGCACGTTTCTTCAGAGGTGGGTTGTCATTGCCATCCTCTGAGGCTGAGAGAGTGTGATTTGCTCGAGGTGACTTGTTCAGTGTTTTTTCTGCTCAAGCGAGGAATTGAGCCCTGATCTCCAGAGTCATAGTCCAATGCTCAAACCACTACACCATGTTAACCACTATTCATGGAAGTCCCTGGATATTTTAGACTCTAGGGCAGGGGTCAGCAACCTACAGCCTGTGGGCCGCACTTGGCCTGCTGACCCCTGCCGCCGTGCACTCCCGCCACCGCGCTGCCGCACACATCGCGGCCGCCATTTTGTTTGCCAAAATGGCGGCCGTGACTTGTTTGCACATGCACAGTACTCCTGCGCATGCACAAACAAGTCATGGCCACCAATTTGGCAAACAAAATGGAGGTCGCAACGCGTGCGGCAGCAGCACCATGTGCGGCGGCGGCGGGGCTGCGCATGCGCATGCTGCCATTTCTCCCCCACACCCAGCCCAGCGGAAGACCTGGGGACCAGCGACCGGCCCCAGGTATGTGAACGTTGCCGACCCCTGCTCTAGGGGTTTTGTGCTAGGTATCTATAAAGTTTGCTAGAGCTTTCTTTTCTTTCCAAAAAACCCAAACATTTTAAAGCTTTTCACACATTGAATGGCAATTAATGTTGCTTTTTTTTCCTGTCGCTGTTCCTTGAGGATGTGTTAAAGTTTAACTACATGATAATGAAATGACAATGTGCTTGAGGAGAAGCTGCTTTACTTTATGCTGTCAGCAGTCTGGTAACTGGTAACATTTAATGACACAGCATACTAAAGTGCTGGGGAGGAAAAGAAATGGTATCTTCATTATATCTAATGCCTAACAAAAACAGGAACAACTACGAACAGCAGTACATGCAAAAGGGATCTAGTGGACCATAGACTGAACATGAGATTGCAGTGTAATGTGCCAGCTAAGAAAGCCAGTGCAATTCTAGAATGCATCAATATGTGTATGGTGTCTAGGTCAAGGGAAGTAATAGTGCCACTCTATTCTGCTTTGGTCAGACCTCACCTGGAATATTATGTCCAGTTCTTGTCACCACAATTCAAGGATGATATTGACAAGCTGAAGCATGTCCAGAGGAGTGAAACCAAAATGGTGATTCGTCTGGAAACCATGCCCTATGAGGAGCCACTTAGGGAGCTGGGTATGTTTAGCCTGGAGAAGAGAAAGGAGTGTTGCAGACTGGCCTAAAGGACCAGACTGGGGGTGGAGATGCCCTCCCAGTGCAGCATGTAGACACACTGTGCTGAAAGGGTGCAGAAGAGCCATGGTGCCGGCTCTTAGGGTGGCCTTTTGCCGCCCCTAAAAAGAGCTGCATTTTGCCGCTCTTTTAGGGACAACAAAAGGAAGGATTGGGACCATGGTGTGGAGTTTCTGCAGCCCCAATCCACCACTAGCAGGGGCAGCCCAGAGCCGGCCATCTGCATAGCCCCAAAGTTAAGGGGTGACACGATAGCCATATTTAAATATTTGAAGGGATATTATATTGAAGATAGAGCAGATTGTTTTCTGCTGCTCCAGAGACTAGGACATGGAACAATGAATTTAAGCTACAGGAAAAGAGATTCAACCTAAACATTAGGAACAACTTGCTGATAGTAAGACAAGTGGAACATGCTGCCTCAGAGTAGTTTCCTTCTTTGGATGTTTTAAAACAGAGGCTAGATCTATACATCTATCAGGAGTGTGTTGACTGTGTGCTCCTCCATGGCAGGGAGCTGGATTGGATGGCACTTCCAACTCTATGATTCTGTGAACTGGGGGGGGGGGGGGGATTCACTACCTAAATATGCTTGAACAGATACATTAATAAATTATGAATAAAACCATCAGAAGATTAAGCTATGTAATGAACAACTAGCCAATCCTTCATGTTTCACTGTCTGCTACTAGCATGACTAAGGGGGAAAACAGATGGGCCCCTTCTGAACATGGATTGTGAGGTGCACCAAACTCATCCCAATCCACCTTGAAGATGGCTGAAAAAGGAACAGCAAAGATCTGCTCCTCTTCTGGCTGGCAAAAAGCTGGCTTTTCATGCCCCACCGCAGCTTGAAGCTGGCTTTAAGCCACTCTGGTGGCATGCAGTATATAAATGCCACACCACCAGAGCACCTTGAAGCTGCCCACATGTGGGCAGCTGGGTGGCTTCAATCTGGCTTCTGGACATCATGTGGTGTCTAAAAGCTGTACTCTGAAGACACCCAACAGAGAGCTTTTTTGTCCATCTTTTCAGGCTCAAATCTAACAAGTAAAACAAAATATTATTGAGAGCATAACAGATTATATAACTTAAATATCTTCACATAATCTTTCTCAAAATGCACTGTAATTGTAGGGTGCTGATGAAATAACTGTGTCAGACTCTACGAGAGAACTAAGTATGAGCAAAGCTCAGTTCCCCAATTGCATCACATCTGCACTCCCCCAATTTATGGCCATATTGGTGATATATTGTATGTTTTTTTCCTATTTATTTTCAGTGTCTACATCTCAGATCATTCTGAAGTTCTCTAGCCTGTGTTACTTCACTGCACTCCAGACAAATCAGGTCAATCTAATATGATCTGCAGTTCATATAAATAAATCTTAATCAGGCTGATTCAGTTTTCCAGTCCTAGTGCAAATTATATTAGTGAACCAAGCAGAATCCTTCCCTATTCCTATCTCAATCTAGGTCGACATTTGACTAGCATTGGCCTCTGTTCCCAGTCATTTAAAGCCTGGTTTCCTGCAAAGATGGAGATCAGAGAGGAGAGCCATGGAAAACCTGAGATTCTGGACTTTAAGGATGGAAAACCAGAAATCAATACTTTTCAATACAGTAAAAGGTAACTAATCTTCCTTTCATGCAAAGTCAATAAAACACTTATGTCTGAACTCTGCAGAATCTCAAACTTCTTTAATTTCCTTTGTGCTTGGCCAAACTTCTTAAATGCAATGTAGTCACTTCTTCAGCACAGTATATTGAACATTCACAAATTACTTTCCTCAATGTCTAACAAAGACCTACTATCATTAGAAACATTTTCTTAAAATTAAATTTTAATCCTCAAGCAGCAGTGTTGGCAAAGATGTGCTTGATTCTGACAGTGGTGATTTATGCTTACAAAGTAGTATTATATTGCATTCAGCACTTCCTTCATTTTAAATAAAGATTGTTAAATGAAACCATGTGCTTTTGGAACCTCCCTTCCTTTTGTCATTTCTGCATGTGAAGTTTTGATGTTAAAATAGACACTTGAGAAGAAAGAGGGGCAGGAACTTGTGGTCTTTGAATAAGTAGATATTTCTGTGTTCCATTGATCCACCCCTATGGCTATTGTGCAGCAAAGTTAACTTGCAAAGATCACTTACAGTAGCAACTGGTGGTAAGTGAAGGTCTTGATATTATTATTATTATTATCATCATCATCATCATCATCATCATCCTGCCTCTCCCCATGGACCAAGGTGGGGAACAACAACAATTAACAAACAAACATCAGTTAAAATACACATCATTTAAAAGGACAAAGTTCACATATTGAAACAATCCACATCTAAAATCCATAATTTAAAAACCACCATTTAAAAATTATCTAGATAAACCTGCTAGAAGAGACTGGACTTCAATGCTCTTTTAAATTGAGACAGTGTGCTCAGCTGTCAAATCTCTTCCTGCAGGTCATTCCATAGTCTAGGGGAGGCTGAATAAAATGTCCTCTGGCTGAAAATTGCCAACCTAATCCTGGCAGAGTGGAGTAAATGTTGCAAGAGGACCTGAATGTACTGGTCAGATGATATGGGAGTAGGTGATCCTGTAGGTAACCTGGATTCAAACAATATAGGGCTTTAAAGGTAATAACCAATAAATGAATAGATAGATAAATAAGTACTTGTTTATACCACCATGGATTCTAATAATGTTCTAATATTATTCATATTTGTTGTTTCCACATAGATACACTAAAGATTGCTTCTAATTCTAGTGATAGTTTATTTATACTTTAACTTCTTTGAGTGAACATTTATCTGCGTCTATTTTGATTTTTATAAACTGCCTTGAATTCCCTAGCACTGGGAGAAAGTCAGGAAATGCCTATGTACCTACCTACCTAAATACTACCAAACACAAACTTAGGTAGGTAGGTACATTAATAAAAGCATAGGGGCTTGAATTCTCTATCACAGTCTATGCTGCATAGCTTTACGCATTCTTAGCTGTGTAGCAGAGGCACTAAGGTCCAAAACACACTGCAGAAATGATCCAGTTTGATACTGCTTTAATTGCCCTGGCTTAATGCTAGGGAATTCTGAGAACTGTAGTTTTGTGAAACAGTTAGCTATCTCTGCCAGAGAGCTCTGGTACGACAATAAATTATGATTCCCAGAATTCCCTAGCATTGAGCAAGGGGAATTAAAGTGGTCTCTATGGACGTTATCACACGGGGTCTAAAGCAGTCCCATCCCTGCGCCATCCCTGCACCATCGCCGATCCTTGTCCTGTGTTTTCACACGACGTTGCAGAGAAACCCCGCCCATCCCTGCACCATCGCCGACCCTTGTCCCATGTTTTCACATGACGTGGCAGAGAAACCCCGCCCATCCCTGCGCCATCCCTGCACCATCGCCGATCCTTGTCCCATGTTTTCACATGACGTCGCAGAGAAACCCCGCCCATCCCTGCACCATTCCGGCATCACCCGGCATCATCCCCATTCTTTTGAATGCTGGGTTCTTTTGGGAATTACTTTGCTGATGCCGGAATGATGCAGCTTTCTATACCGCAAGGGAAAAGGAACCGTGGTGGCGCAGGGATGGCACTGCTTTAGACCCCCGTGTGATAACATCCAGTGTGTTCTGGATTTAAGAAACTATACTAGTGAATTGTAAAGATGCATAACAAAGCACTTGCCGAAACACAGTCTGGACAATTAGACAAAGGCTGGTTGCTACACAGCTGATAGCAGAGATGTGGTACCAGCTAATGAGCAAGCAAAGTAATAGATCAGCTTACAGTTCAGCATTTACTTTGCTTAGCAAACAAAAGCCTTAAGTCCAAAACAAAGTTGATTCTCTCGGCAAGCGAGTTTAGCAATATCAAAGTTAGGTTAATAGTATCCAGAGTCAACAACTCAGTCCAAGTAAAACACAGAGTTCACAAACACTATGAGGAGTCAGGTTGGTCAGATAATCTGTGAAAACTGCTGAAGTGCAGGGCAGCAAATTTATAGACCAGCAGTTTAACACAGCTGCTGCTTAACTAATTGCTGCTTCCTATAAATCCTCTGAGCCCTCCTCAAGTCCTCCCTTTGTTGTCTCCACTCAGCAAAAGTAGGTAGGGGTAAGTTGTCTTATGTATCTGAATTGGCTGAACTCTCTGCCAGAGCTGGTACTGCACTCTGGTTTGTATTTGAGACTTGTGGCTCTGAAACCTCTTTCTGCTGTGGTTCAGCATTAGGTCCTATCATGTCCACTGCTTTGGTCTCTGAGTCAAAGTCCATTTCCATGTTCAGGAAGCAGGACATGGCAGCATCAAGAAGAGTGTCTCAATACACATCAGTCCTGTTGTGTAACTGGTCTTGTTGTGCATCAGGGCTCATTGTGCACTGGTCCCAATGTACATTGGTCCCATTGTGCATTGAGTCCCACTTTCATTGGTCCCAACGTACAATTGTCCCATGAGCATCAGTGCTGTTGCCTATTGGTTCTGATGCATGACAAGCACTTTTCTCACTCTCCTATATAATAACAAAACAGTCATTCCTTACTGAATATGGACTTTGTGAAGCTGTTCCATTCTGTTTCCAACAGACACAAGTTCACTTATGAAGACATAAGTCCCCAGGGTCTTGATCATAAGAAGTAATTGTGTCTTTGGGGTGAAACAGACAGCCCCTTCGTGGTGCCTTCCTGGCAGCTTGGGCATGTTGTTTAGATGATGCATGCCCCCAAGCCACTGGGAGGCCACCTGCCTGACCATACAGGGAGCAGCTTTTCAGCACTCCAGCGGTGCAGCGTTTAGATGCCACATGCTGCAGGAGTACTGAACAGCCACAGAGGCAGCAAAAAAGCCAGCTTTTTACACTGGCAAAGTAGCAGAGTGGAGCCACAGAATGTGGTTGTCATGAGCCCAATCCTATTTTGGCTGGGGCAGATTGACACTGCCCCTTTGAGCCAGTCTGTTTCAGCTGTTTCTGTCTTTTGTTAGTATGTTCTAACTGCAGTTCTGTGCCCATTTTGGGCTGTTGTTTTAAAAGGAGCATTGATGAAAGTGAGAGGATCAAGCAACCCTATCCTACATGGAATGAATTCAAAAAGGTAGCTATGTTTGTCCTGGAGGAGAAAAGATTGAGGACATCATGATCATATCATGATGGTCAACATGAAATAACTGAAAGGCTATCACATAGAACATGACATGAACTTATTTATTATAAGTTTCTCCAAAGAGTAGCACTAGAAGTAGTGGATAAAATATTTTTAAGAATCAGATTTTTGCTAAAGATTAAGAGAATCGTACAGACAACCCTTTCCAGTGTTAACAGGGTAAAAGATAGCCTCAAAATGTGGTAGGCTCTTCTTCACAGAAAGTAAGAGATGGGTGGCAATTTGTTGGGGATCATGATCAGAAGAGTGAAATAAACAACTTCCATCCATCAGATTCCAGAATTCCACATTCTATTTTCAGTGAACCAGAAGCCTACAGAAGTTCATCAACAAAGTATAATAGTGAGGATCATTCTGTGTGGCCATCTTCTGCCATTCAGATGTTTATTGCTTCTATACATTGGAAATTCCAAAACTTCTCAAAGAAAGCTTTTCTATCAGCTTCATACCATGTCCACATGCAGTCATGCACTCTTGTTTCTCCTTCACTTGGAAGTATGTCATATGATTCTATGAGACAGCACAATGAGAAATGCACAGGAAATGGGTAGAACCTCACAACTTTCCAGAGAGACCTGAAAAGAAAATAATGAGTTGTGGGGACCACCTTAAGGCTGGTTAATGAGCTCATTGTGGCTGCTGAATACCTCTTTTCTTTGTAGACCTGGAACATTAAACATTGACCTAGTCCTGCTGTAGTTGTGCATCTAGTTGTGAGGAGAGAATGTAGTTCACAGAAACGACACGGAGTTTGCATGCAATGAGTCCAAAGTTGAGTCCCCAGCATCTCCATTTAAACTTTTAGTTATAAGCTAATGGGAATTATCTAGGTCTGACATCCTGGAGAGTAGTTTAGAGCAGATTATACTGGCAGTTTGGTCCAGTTCAAGGTACATTTCTATGTCCCTGTGTACAGCAATAGGTATACATGATTTGGGTTGTATTGTATAGATAGAGGTTTGTGGTGGTTCTTTCACAGTGTCTTTGGTAATGTGTATCCCCACAAGTATTAAATTGATGTTTTGAAATGTTTCAATGGGTCTTCAATTAAGATTGTAGCATAGATGCAAAAGTCTCTATTTCTTCTGGTCCATTCACACACTCACAGTCTCTCATGGGGGGGGGGGAATGCAGACAGGCGGCCCTGGGCCGCTCTGGCAAGCGGAGGATCGAGGTCAAGGATGCCGGACAGTGCAGCCTTGATCCTCCCTTTTGCCAGCCCAGAAAGGAGCGGCAAAATGCGGCTCTTTGGCACCCCTTCCAGCGCAGCGCGTCAAAAGACTGCACCAGAAGTACGTCCTGATGCCGTGTGCCATGTGTGAGGACATCTTCGGAGAGGGGTTGAGGCAGCCGGCGTGTGGTTGCCCCTCCCCATCCCTGCCTCCAGGACAGCCCAAAGGGTCCATCTGTAGAGGCCCATAGTTTGTGTTAAGCAACATTGTTTTCAGATTATGGGGGAAACTGTGAAAGTGCTGTTCATCATCCTGTTTCTGAAATGGTCCCACACATGTACATCATCATGATCAGTGAGTAACAAATGGGCATGTGTGGACAAACCCCCAGAAACTGTAGCTAGGCAAAATCTTGTTGGAATAGTAACAAGCTCTACACTTGAGCCATTATAGGGTTAATGACCATTATAGGGTTAATGGAGAGTTACTGAACACAGATGACTTCCAGCTGTATATGCATAGCTCTAATCAACCTTAGAGTCTTAATAAGGCTAGCTTTGTAGTGAGCTCTAGCTCCCCTTCTTTTGCTCACTCTATTCTCAGCCTTCTTTTCTGTTACATTATACTTGTGTTATTTGCTTGTATTATATAGTTTGTATTATTATTATTTGCTATTTGTGATTATGTTTGCCATTACTACTATGTTTTACTTTGTATCTATTGTATATATGGGTTTTGTATGATTTTGTTACATATATTGTTTATTACCCTTTTAAATAATTCTAGATAAAGCCTTATTTATAGTACCTTAGGGGGGAGCAGATGGGCGGCCATGGGCCGCCCCGGGAAGCTGCGGATTGGGGCCGAGGTATCCCCACACCTCGGCCCCGCGGTGCAGCTTTGCCGCCCCAGGAAGGAGCGCTAAAATAGCGCTCCTTCCACAAGTCGCTGAGGTGCGCCGCAAAAGGCTGGCGCCGCACCTTCGGCTACTCTTCCATCGCAGCGTGTGCAGACGCTGCGGCAGAAAGGCATCCTTGGAGCGCCGGCCATGTGGAGGGGCCGGCGCTCCGACGATGCCTTCAGGAAGGGGTTGGGGCACCCACCGTGCGGCTGCCCCTCCCCTTCCTTGCCCCCAAAACGGTGCCTTGCGCCATCTGCTTCCCCCCTTAGTCTCATTTTGTCTCTTTTCAAATCCATTGTCCCAACAAATATGCCCATCCTGTTGGATCTGAGTCTTGTGCTTCATTGTAATCTCCTCCCTTCTGCTTTTGTTGCTCACAGTTACATGACAGCATTATTCATAATAGCAGGTGCTAATCTGGAAGTCTCTTTTCCCATATGGATGGCATTTTTCATCTCTCTCCTTTCTAAAGGCCTAAGCAGACTGCCAGAAATAGTGCACATTAAAATGAGGCACTGCCCTGGCTCAGTGCTAGGGAATCATGGGAACTGTATTTTTTTCTGGGACATTGAGCCTTCTCTGTGAGAGAGCTCTGGTGCCACAATAAATTACAGTTCCCATGATTCCCTAGCACTGAACCAGGGCAGTGCCTCAATTTAATGTGCACTATTTCTGGCAGTCTGCTTAGGCCCTAAGATAAATAAATAAATGCATTCCAGTCAGGAATTTGGTCTAGACATCTTCTCTCCCAGATTGTTGGCATCTGTCACATCTCTCTTTCTCTCTCTCTCTCTCTCTCACACACACAGTTCAGGCAAATTGTCAGCCCTACAGACTGCTAAGCAGAGATTCACATTTTATTCACAGATAACTATTTCTTTAATAATTTGGTGTATCACACATTTTTCGATCCACACAAACAATATAAACCACGTTTCCTTCTTCAGACAAAAACAAATGTGACCCCACACAGCACAGTCAGACTTGAATCATCTTTCTGTGGACCAAAGATGAGTTCAGTATTACATTGTCTATTATCTCCTGTGCAAGAGCACAAATCCTACCAAGTAACAGTGCATCTCCATTATCTTCACTGTGCTTTCCCATTGTGCATTCTTTAGCAAATGGCCTAGATGAACTGAGTAGAAAGATAAGGCCCTGACATATATTTGTAGTGTCTGGGTGTTGGTTTGAAGTGAAACTAGCAAGAACCTTAATATTCCAAAAATGATAAAGGATTGTGTTCTCTGCATGCCTGTTACTTTATTCTTCTTTCTGCCTTGCTTGTACATGGGAAATGAAATTTTATTGGAACATTAGGAAAGTTTATATCTGGCATGTAGCTAAGGACCTTATCAAACGCTGGCCATGAAGCAAAGAAAAAGCGAAGAAAAACAGAAGTAGAAATAAATTCGGTTCCGTAGCGAAATCGCCCTTTTGGCCATTTCGCAATTAATACCAAGGCTCCCTTCTCTCCCGTCACAAAAAGCCGGGAGGAAAGGCAGCCATGGGAACCGGGGAGGAGGAGGGCTGGAGGACTGGAGAAGGGAAGGCAGCCCATGGAGAGAGAGAGATCGCCTCCCTCTTCCCTCTTCCCTCTTCCTCTCCTCCTCTTCTTTCCAATCCGGTTTGCCTTTTGCCAAGGCAATCGCTTCCCCTCGCTGGGATTTTCGCCCTGCCCACCAATTCGCCTTGCCCACCAATTCGCAATGAATGCGAAGGCTCCCTAGGTACATCCTCTACAAACCGAATGTCAAAATCTCCCTGCTCCTGACGGATTAGCTCCGTATTCTGCCGAGTTCTGGGGCAGCGTCGTGTGTAGACACGGGGAACAATACGGATTAGCTCCGTGTTCTGGGGCAGCGTCGTGTGTAGACACGGGGGAACAATACGGATTAGCTCCGTGTTCTGGGGCAGCGTCATGTGTAAACACGGGGGAATAATATGTATTAGCTGTGGATGCCCTTTGGATTAGCTCTGCTTCAGACCCCATGTGATAAGGGCCTAAGTTTTGATCTGCATTCCCCTAGGGTTGCCATAATTCTCTTTCACAAAACTGGGACAAAATGTAGAAAAATGGAGGACACAACCAACAAAAGCCAAAACATTAATATAAATTCATGTTTCTCAATTATTCTCAAAATGGAGGAGATTTTTCACATTCTTCCTGGACAGAAGGTTGAAATGTAGATATTTAAAAATAGATATTTTTAATTTTATGTTGGATTATTTTAATTGGTCCTAGGATTATGTGCAGGAGCTGGCATGGTTTGAATGTTGGACTAGATACTGGAGACCAGGATTCAAATCCCTAATGGGCCATGGAAACCCACTGGGTGACCTTGGGCAAGTCACACACTCTCAGCCTCAGAGGAAGGCAATGGCAAACAAATCTTGACAAGAAAACCCCATGATAGATTCACTTTATGGTGTGTGTAAGTAGGAAACAACTTGAAGGCACACAACAACAACAACAAAGATTCAGTCAAGTGTTGGTGGCTAGTAAAGTACAATTGTAAGCCTTTTTCTTGCTCAGAGGCATTTAAACAACGATAAATTCATCAGAAAAATGTGATTGGGTGCATAATAAAATTCAGTGTATGCCATATAGTTGCAGATAAACCATATGAAATAAATATATATTTATGTCTATATTATTTATATTGCAAGGGAAAGGAGAATAAGGCAATACAACATGGAGAACATTCCCCAAAAATGGAGTACACTCCAAAATAAAAGCTGCAAACACTAAAGCTGCATCTGCACTGCAGAAATTATCCAGCATGACACCGTTTTAATTGTCATGGCTCAATTTTCATAGCTCTACTCTGGTGCCAAAACAAACTACGTTCCCCAGAATTCCAAAACATGGAGCTATGGCAATAAAAGTGGTGTCAAATAAAAGGATTATTTCTGCAGTGTGGATGGAGTCTTAATGATTTTAGCTTTTATTTTTACCCACATTTTTCTGGAATGTGCTCTATTTTGCACAGTAATCCAAATCCCTAAGGTAAAACTATCGTAGGGTTTTCTTAACAAGTTTGTTCGATGTGTGTCCCACTTCCATCTTCTGTAGTTAGTCCTAGAAAACCCAACGAATTTCACTTCTCAGTAGACCTATTTAGGATTGTGGTGTATTAATTCATTTGTTCATTTGGGAGGGAGGTAGACGGTGTGAAAAAGCAGGTAACAGACCAGACCCTAAAGTACACCCCCCTTCTTGCCTCTACCACTATTTCAGGATCCCCCCCCCCCCCAATCTCTGGCTGCTATGTTTCATTAAAAAATCCAAACCATCATCCCATAAATTAAGCTATCCAAACTGGAGAATTTACTTATACGGTGCAGAAACAATGCAGCTTGAGGCCACTTTAACTGTCCTGGCTCAGTGCTAGGGAATCATGGAAATTGTATGTTTTTCTGGAACATTGAGCCTTCTCTGTCAGAGAGCTCTGGTGCCACAATAAACTACAGTTCCTATGATTCCTTAGCACTGAGCCAGGATAGTTAAAGTGGCCTAAAGCTGCATTATTTCTGGCAGTCTGTAAAGGCCCTTTCTTCTCTTCCTTTTTGTCCCTCCTCCCCTCCTCTCTCAGTTAAGCTCCACAAAACCAAATCTGCCTTTATTTATTTTTAACTCCTGCTCTCTACATTGTAAGAGTAGTTAAGAGTACTTAAGTGTAAATAGATTTGTTATCACCTTGCTTTTATTTTCCTTGTTGCTCAACATCTTTGCAGAGGAAAATAAAAGGAAGGGAAGGGAGTTTCAGTACAAAGACTGGAGACTTACAAAATGTGGCCTGGAATAAAGCAGAAATCTGGGATTTGTGGCTTTAAACATGCCCAGCCAGCCAGGACATTTTTTTAGACTGTCCAATCTGTGACAATCCTGCTTTTCCGGGATTTATGGCAATCCTATATGAGAAGAGGTTCTTCTAACATATTGTTTGAAAACCTCTTTCCAGAAGCATGCTAAATAATGAAAATGGAACAGATTAGTTTTTCAGTGGATTGACACCAGGGGGCAGCATTTACTTTCTTGTGAAAAGCTTAATTACAAATGTGCAATCTTCCTAGTTGATAATAATCTCATTTCCATTTAATAAGAATGGGACTTCTTTCTTGAGTTAGACTTAATCACACCTCCAAAGGGACAGATCAAACTCTCTTGTCCTGCTCAATTGTCTAACTTTTTTACTTTATTTTTGACAGTGCAATTTATTTAGGCAAGTGATATAAAGGCATATATGAAATTAGGTATGATAATTTGGATAAAATGTCAAGCAGAATCAAACAGTGTGTGCCTGTATGTAAGAGGCTAGATAAGATTGTAATTGCAAAATGAAGCATTTGTATTATCATCTTGTATAATTTAAGGACCTTATAAATAAGATGGGGTTGCACCAAAAGGTGTAGGTATGTTCGCCATTCCCACCTCCACTGCCATATGTACTCTACTCTATCTCACTTTTATGATGTATGCTTCCCTTCCTCTTTGATCATCAGACAATACTATGGAAAGGACATCCATTTCAAGCTGTTTTCAGGGACGCTCTCTCCCCTCACACGCCCTTGAATTATTTTGTTGGCATTGGAAAATGCTTGGCTTCCTTCAAAAGAAAATATTATTTCAGAATCTTTCACATTTGTATTAAAATGTGGTTTTAGCTTACATTCAACAGTGACTATCCTGACATAGCTTTTCCACCTTATATCATTGGTTTCATGATAGCTTCTATCTCCCTAAAGCAGGGGTAGGCAACCTTTTTGAGCTGGGGGCCGGGTTGCCCTCAGACAATTGGGGGGCTGAAGCAGCAAAAATAAATAAATACATAAAAATAAAAATATATTTTTTAAAAAATTAAAAAATTAAAAAATATGCATGCACACTCTCTCAGCCCCAGAAAAGCCATGACAAAACCCCTGTGGAGATTTTGCCCAGAAAACTCCAAGAACAAGTAATAACAACAATAATCAATCTCATCATGGCGGGCGGCGGCGGCGGTGGCAGGACCATCCTGGGGCCGGTCCAAAGGCCTCAGGGGGCCGCACCCACCCCTGGGCCTTAGGTTGCCTACCCGATTTATGGTATGATCTATGGCAGGATGTTATGACATGATTCATAGTTTGATTTACACCATGAATTATGACATGGGCATGTACATATATGTCAAAAGGAACAATGTGAAAGATTTTGGGCTGTCAAATCTGTGATTTATGACCCTGTACAGATGAATAAAGTTGTGGCCGTTTATTATCCCTCTAAAGGCAAATGGGCTCCTTTGTGTCAGTGCAAAGACACACACCCCCACCATGTCGAGAGGGGCTGATGGTTGCACCGGCAGTTTTAGGAGGACGATGATGTGATTGGCTGAGAGTCACAGGAAGTCCCACCCTTCCTGTGGCTCACAACCAATCAGGGGGATCCCATGAGATCCCCTAGCAGCCCCTATAATCTTGCAATACTTCAAATCTCATGAAATTTTGGGCAGGATTTGGGGGCCGATTTAAGGCCCCCATCCACATGGCTGTGGCCATTGAGAGCCGGGCAGCCAAGAGACCCTACCCAGCTATCCTTGGCTTAGTACTATTCATTACCATACTCTCATGCTTTTGCTGGTCACCTTCAGGGGGCAGGAGGGAATTTTCTCAGCTACTGGAGCACAGGTTTTTCACCTTCCCTGTGGAAATTGCAGTCATAATTACTGTTGACTTTTTAAATGCTGTGGTCAAATGATGTTTGCATCAACCTGGTACAATCCGTTGCTGAAATTATGAGATCAGCTGTCCAATTCAATTGAAGAAGAAAGTAAATTTTATCCTAATTGAGTCACAAACATTGTGAAGTGTTAGTTGTTCTAAGTGTAAGCAATATATAACATGCATGTGTGTTACTCATCCTAATTATAACTTAGTTTTGTATTTTCACCAATTTCCTGCTTTGTCACAACTTTGGACAGGGGCATTTAGACACATAATTATAGTAGTCATGCATTATGCTAGGATTACTGAGTTATCAATATCTGGTGATTTACAATGGAGGATTGATTTATGATGATAGCTTGGGATTTATGGCCTTAATAATCATTATGATTGCTGTCAGGCTTTTGATTAATAAAAGATTTGTGACATGATTTATAGCTTGATTTAAGACCATAATATTGACATATGATTGATTTATGGTTTGATTTATGGCAGGATGTTATGACATGATTTACGGTTTGATTTACACATATGTCAAAGGGATAAAAAAAATGTGAAAGATTTATGGCTGTGAAAACTATGATTTATCACCCTGTATATATGAATAAAGTTGTGGCCATTTATTACCCCACTAAAGGCGAACAGGCTCCTTTGTGCTGGTGCAACCACATTTTAAAAGAAAATCACCCATAATTACTGTTGATGTGAAACATCTCAACAGACCTTCCATCTCCAGATTGTTCCTCTGATCAACTTAAAAGGGTATGAAGCAATCAAATATGATGGTAGGTTCTTCTGTAGAATAAGTAAGAATAAACTCTATGAGTTGGAATTTGGTATCTATGGGCTTTAAACAAGGTGTAATCAATGTTATTAACAGACTTAAAAGTTGAAAGATAATTCTGTGTAATATTCAAACTTGTTATTATCTTTAGCTCAAAATACATATGAGTGTCAATTCTAGCCACAAATTTTCTGCAAGAAGCAGATGTGTAGGTTTTATTTATAGAGCTTCTGGCAGCCGGGGTCACATCTCCTGTTCCAGGCATTCATTTTAGAAATAATTAGACCATGTGCATCATGCTAATAAGTTGGCCACCTGTTTGTTGGAAAAGCAGAGAGCTCTGCTCTTCTTGGCCAAATCACCATTTGTTTGAATTCATTTACTTTTTAAATGCTGTAGTCAAATGATGTTTGCATCAACCTGGTACAATCCGTTGCTGAAATTATGAGATCAGCTGTCCAATTCAGTTGAAGAAGAAAGTAAATTTTATCCTAATTGAGTCACAAAATGGATGTTTTGCTCTTATTGAGCCATACTGTCAAACAGACAGAGCAATGTACACAGTATCTATTGATAAAAAAGACAGGAAATTCTACATAAAATATGAGGGGGTATCGTAAAATAATAATTATCACCCAGAAGTTATTATGGTATATTGATGAAATGTTGTCAGTGTCATCATTGGTCTAAGTGCATGATGTTGAGAAAATCAGCTCTTTGTGTCATTTATTTTTGTTACAGGCTGTGCCACAAGTGACTAAGATGTAAAGCAGGGGTCCCCAAACTATGGCCCGTGGGCCGAACCTGGCCTGTCTAGGCCTTGTATCTGGCCCGTGGCCAATCCTGCCGCTGCCATATTTCTAGCGCGCGCATGTGACACCGGCCACCATTTTTGGTTCCAAAAATGGTGGCTGGGTCGCGCGTGAGCGAACAAGTGGCTGGCCGCCTCCTCCTCCGCCTAAATAGAAGAGTGGGAAGGGAGTGCGCGAGGGAGTAGAGAGAGCCCAGAGCAAGAGGAAGGGGCTTTGGGGGCCTCCACCAGGAGCTCCTTGGGGGTGCAATACTCGGTCTTGCTGCTGCTGCCCAAGCTGAAGTATTTATTCAGCCATTTGGCCATGGCGACACATGCCTTTCCTCTTCCTCCTCCTCCTCCTCCTCCTCCTCTTAAGCCTCCATGGAGCCCTCAAGGAAGGCTCAGGTAGTACGATGCCAAGCCCTGGCTGCCCTCAGGCTCTGGCTCCGGCTCCAAGGCAGCCATGAGACACCCCCCCCCCAAAGACAAGCCCTCCTCCTCCTCCTGCCCACCCCCAAAAAAACTTTTCTTCAGGAGGTCCTCTTCTTTCTCCTCCTTTTCCTCCCTCTCCTTTTCCTCCTCCTCCTCTACCTCCTTCTCCTTTTCCTCCTCCTTCTCCCCTTTCTCCTGTTCTTCCTCCTCCTCCTCTCCTTCCCTGTCTCCCTTCAACTTTGCCGAGTTGCCAGCAGCCAAACAGGAGTGGCCTCAAAGGACAACTCCTCTTCCTCCTCCTCCTTATTATGGCTCCTCCCTGAAGCCCTTCCCCTCCTTCTCTTTCTTCTTTCCCCCCTTTCCCTCTGTTGCCCTGGCCAGCGCCAGAGGAAGAAGAGGAGGGTATTGCCCTTGGGCGCCTCCCTTTCCCAGAGCCAGAGCCAACGCCAAAGAGCCAGAGCCCAGAGGCGGAGGTGAGGCGGGCGCAAAGGCTGGGATGGGAAGAGGCAGGACCAATGAGGAGCCCCGACCTCTCCTCCTCTGCCCCCCTCCACAAACCCAGACTGGGCCCCAGTGGGCTTCCCTGCCTTTGGGAGGGATTTCCAGACCACCTCCACCTCCAAAGGGCACTACTACAGGGAAAGAGGGAAAGGTATTCTCCCCCCCCCCCCCGCCCTTGGACCATTCCAAAGGTACACATGCACACAAAGGCACACCCCTCCCTTTCAGCCTCCTGGCCAGGAGGGAATCAAAACTGTCCTTCATTTGGAGGAGGGGGGTAACTAGAAGTCCTCCTTTCCCAGGACGTGCCCTCCCTCTCAGCCTTCCGTTCAGGAGGAATTTCAAAGGTCCTAGCATGACTAAAAAGGACATGCAGGGTGACCAGATGTCCTCCTTTTCCAGACCGCATCCTCCATTTCAGTCCAAAAGCATCCCAAAAGGTCCTCCATGTTGGGCAGATGACGCACATTCAAGGTGTCCAGAAGTCCTTCTTTTCCAAAGGTCCTCCATTTCTTTTTTTCCATGTTCTACTTTTCAACTTTCTGTCCAAGAGGAATGCTTAAGGAGGACATTCAGGGGTGCCGGAGGCCCCCCTTTTCCAGGACATGTCCTGCCTTTCAGCCTTCTGCCCAGGAGTAGTGTGTATTAGAGAGATCTTGTAGTCCCTTTGAGACTCACTGAGATAAAGAAGTTGGCAGCATGAGCTTTCCTTTCCTAGACTTCAGTCTACTTCCTCAGATGCATATGGTGATACAGGATCAGATGAGAAAGTAGACAGGTCTAGGAAAGCTCATGCTGCCCCCTTATTTCTTTCAGTTAGTCTCAAAGGTGCTACAAGATCTCTCTGCATATTGATTTTCCAAACTAACATGGCTATATCTGAATTCTGTACAGGAGGAATTCCTAAAGGTCCTCCATGTTGAGCATGGCGAAGGAGGACATTCAGGGTGACCAGGAGACTACCTTTTTCCAGGACATTCCTACATTTAAGCCTTCTGTCCAGGAGGAATTCCAAAATATTTTCTATTTTGAGCATGGCAAAGAAGGGCATTAAGGATGACTAGACATCCTCCTTTTCCAGGACACATCCTCCATTTCCACCTTCTGTCCAGGAGGAATTCCAAAATGTTCTTCATTTAGAACAGGGACTGGCAACTTACGGCCCGGGGGCCGGTTAAGGCCCCGAACCCTGGACTTACTGGCCCAGGCCATAGGTGGCCGGCGCTCGCCGCTGTCGGGGCGCGTTTTCGGCCGCGCTTGCTGCAGCCGCCATTTTGGAAGTCAAAATGGCGGTCGCGATGCGTTTGTGCATGCACAGTACTCTTGTGCATGCGCAAACGCATCGCGGCCACGTTTTTGGACTTCCAAAATGGCGGCCGCAACATGTATTGTGGTGGCTGCCCCCAGCCTGCCGAGGCCTTGGAACCTGCCCACGGTTGGTCCTGCTGCCGCGGCATGTGCAATGCGAGCCGCCATTTTGCTTTCCAAAATGGCACCCACGCTCGTGCACGCATGTGCACTACGGTGGGCGCTGTTTGGCCTTCCAAAATGGTGCCCGCCGCCATGTGCATGCGCACGCGAGCACGGGGCGCCATCCAAAATGGCGCCCCACGCTCATGTACGCATGTGCACCAACGGCGGGGGACATCGGGGGACAGGGGGACCGGCTCCACTCCCAAAAAGGTTGCTGACCCCTGCTTTAATAAGATGGTATATGGTGGGGAGGATATCTTTTGTGGGCATACCCCTCCTCCTTCTGGCTCTGTGGCTATAGGGGGATTTGGAAAGTCCAAGAAATTTAAAATCCATTTGCATCTCAACATGGACCCCTCTTTTGCTATCCAATATGTCTCAATCCCAATGAGGTCACAGAACTCATTGGGCGGAAAACTATAGATTTCTCAAGCTATTCTGAAACAACATGTAGGCATCTGACTAACATCTCCAATTGTTTTTCTTCTGTTTGATTTGTAACATCTTGCCTGATGAAAAAGCCCATTGAGCTTTGAAAGCTTGCAACAAGTATACTGTGTATTTTGGTTGGCCAATAATAGTATCACTGATGGATTTTTGTTTGAATTTACTAAATGGCCAACACAGCTACCCCAAAATGTTTTCTGCATTGTGAGATATCGCATCGTAGCAGCAACAGGGAAACCAGGAAGAATAGCCTGTGGATTGGGAACTTCAACCAAGGTAAAACAATGTTTTTCTTATTCAATTTGCATGTTTTACCTCTACATCCACCAAAATATTCCTGATGCAAACAAATGGAGACTTCTCGAGGAATCCATTGTTCTCTGCCGCAAAGAGGCTTGTGGTCTCACTGGAATGGAGACATACTGGATTGCAAATAGATTTTAAATTTCCTGGTCTTTGCAATCTGTCAGAGAAATTCTTGATGGGACATACAGTCAGACTTGAAATGTAAAAGATGTATGGGCAAATTTCCTATGGGAAGAGATTTGGAAAAATATGTTTGGGGCAGACAAACAACAGGTGTCACACCAGACAATAACAATGGAACTGGAAAGAAGAAAATACTAGTGTGTTTTGGGAAAAGGACACATCCTAACCAAAACACACAACGTAAGCATGGCCTGTCACATGGGCAAGGACGTCAGCAACATGGGTTGAGCTGGAGGTCTGGGAAAGTGGGACTCAACAAATCATCTAGGATGTACACACCCAAGTGGGTGGTAGCTTGGGGAAACAACAAAATGCTTTTTCCATGTGTGCAGAGTGAGAGAGAGAGGGAGTTTGGAAGGTTCTACTCATATTCCACTGTGTGGTGTGTTGCTAGCTTTGTTTTGTAAATAAACAACTGCTGTAAATATTTCTAGTTGTAGAATAAAGATAGTTTTCTTAGACTACAACTGGTGTGTTTCCTGACTACTGGAAAGGCTGGAGAGCTCAGGCAGTATCATCAAGATTCAGAGGAAAAGTCTGGAGGCGTGCAGGAGAGGATGTCAGCTTTTCCTGTCAACTCTGCTGTTTGGTAACTGCAACACACATAATTCACCATCCACTGACATATTGGTAACTGCAACACACATCATTCACCATCCACTGACATATAGTCACAGGGCCAGAAGAAGGAGGAGCCTGTTCGCAAAAGATATCCTTCCCACCATATACCATCTTAACTAAAGACTGAAACAACATGTAGGCATCTGACTAACATCTCCAATTGTTTTTCTCCTGTTTGGTTTGTAACATCTTGCCTCATAAAGAAGCCCATGACTTGCAATAAGTACCGTATATTGTGCAAAAGCTTGCAACAAGTATATTATGCATTTTGTTTGGCTAATAAAGGTATCACTGATGGATTTTTGTTTGAATTTGCTAAATGGCCAACACAGCTGTTCTAAAGAAAACATTGTGCATATACTATGGTGAAACTGATGAAAAATGTTTGGATTGTAGTGATCCAGAAATGTACAAGGTCTTCATAAGCTTTGGAGTGTTTTTGTCCTGTTTTTTTTTCTTTTTTTCTAGCAAGTATATCCATCTGAGATGCTGCAGTACAAATCCTCCCCCTCATACACACACATCCTGAAATTATAAAGCAGTGCATAGAGTCATTAGTGATTTTTTTTTCTAAAGCACCAGTTTGAAGCAAATGTATAGAAACTCCTACTCAGAAGAAACAGCTTAGGAAACAAATAAACACTCCCCAGTAAGGCTACAAATTTCCCACAGAAAATGTTTGGCACTGTGATCTACAGACAATATTGTTTTGGTTTTTCTGATTGTGAAAGTCTGTCTAAAAACAGGAAAAAACTATATTCTAGCCTAATATATATATGGGGGAAGAGAGAGAGAGGCTGATCTAATGATTTCATTCTACTCATACCAGCCTGTCTCAATAACATGAAAATATATAAATGAGAGAGAGAGAGAGATGCCCTATGGATTGGTGTCATGAAACATTATTCCAGGCTGTTCTGATCTGGTGTTACGATTACTGAATTTAAATCCCTGAAGCTGGACTGTTTGTGTGTCAGGAGCTTATCACATGAAAGCAAAAGTTCACCCAGATAGCAGCACTATTCTACACGCCTTACCACATGGCATTGTAGTTCTTCAGTTCTCTTCCTGTGGGAGATTACCATAAAAGTGAGTCTTTTTTCCTATCTGGAAAGAACTGTTCAACAAAAGATTTATTTTTACAACCATCTCTTACAGGAATAGAACTGAAGAAATACTAAGCCATGCAGTAAGCCACACAGAAAGGTGCTACTATCCAGGTGATCATCCACTTTCTTCCTTCATGTGATAAGCTTCTCATAGCAATATGTTATGACCATAGACCAGGGGTAGGCAAACTAAGCCCCAGGGGCTGGATGCGCCCCCCCCGAGGCCTTTGGACTGGCCCCAGGCCGGTCCTGCCGCTGCCTCCGCCGCCGCCACCCGCCATGATGATTATTGTTGTTATTACTTGTTCTTGGGGTTTTCTTGGCAAAATCTCCACAGGGGTTTTGCTATGGCTTTTCTGGGGCTGAGAGTGTGCATGTATATATTTTTTATTTTTTATTTTAATTAATTAATTAATTAATTAATTAATTAATTAATTTATGGTGCTTCAGCCCCCCAATTGTCCAAGGGACAGCAACCCGGCCCCCGGCTCAAAAAGGTTGCCTAGCCCTGCCATAAATCAATCATATGTCAATATTACAGTCATAAATCAAGCTATAAATCATGTCATAAATCATCCATCAATCAAAAGCCTGACAACAATCATAATAATTATTAAGGTCATAAATCCCAGACTGTGATCATAAATCAATCATTCATTGTAAATCACCAGATATTGATAACTCAGCTATCCATTATTCCCAGGATGGGATCCCTGTCCGGCCACATGAGAGGGCCAGCCTAGCTTGGCATCCCCTCCCCCCTGTATGACTCACTTAAGGTGAAAAACTAAGGAGTCTAAGTACAGGTCACAGCCCACAGGGGAGAGATGAACTCCATCACCTCTCTACAGATGTGGCAGTTCAAACCTAATTTGATCATGTATAATGAATGAGGCCCCTAAAGAGTTCAACCTCATTAAAACACCTCTATTCACCCAGTGATGAGCTGCATTAATAGCAGATTCCCTCATTGCTCTGGGACAGGCTCATTGAGAAAGGAGTTTAGTCCATAGCAACACTGTGTCTGGTAACAGGCATCATGCTTTTGGAGGTCTGCGATGATCCTTTTGACTAGCTGAAGTCCTGGTGTTTTGATCAAATCATTCTCACCCAGATGAATGGGATATATAAGAGGATGTGTAAGAGTAGGAGCCAGTTCAATGATATGTGGGATGAGGGCTCCCCATAGCAATCCTCTCTGCCTGAACCAATGAATGTGCCCCTGATTGCACCAGCTCCAGCCCCTGATCTCTGCCTGACTGAAGAGCATGTCATTCGGGTCAAAAAACCAAGTTGTCACTGGCAATCCAGATGTCTCCCCAATCTCCACCTGTTCAGCAGAAAACAACACATTAGACCACTGATGAAACAGCACTTAGATCCCTAGTATGAGAAGCCAGGATCTCCTGGTCTGAGGGCAAATGTTAAGTCTTAAAGGCCCCAGAGCACCACTGCCCAATGCACTGCAACACATCACTGGAGGAAAAATGGGAGGTTTCTCAAGAAACGGGGTTGGATGGCAAAAGCACTTTCTACTGAACTAAGTTTTAAATGGGAAATGTATAAGAAATGGAAAAGGGACAAAATCACTAAGGAAAGATTCTAGAACAGTTCATTAAACAGAGAGTCTGTGAACATTTAGGAAAAAATGCCATAATCACTAAAAGTCAACATGGGTTTCTTAAAAACAAGTCATGCCAGACTAATATAATCTCTTTTTTTGATAAAATTACCAGCTTGGTAGATGAAGGAAATGCATAAGTCATAGCATATCTTGATTTCAGTAAAGCTTTTGACAAGGTCTCCCATGATATTCTTACAAACAATATAGTAAAATGTGGGCTAGACAATACAACTGTTAGGTGGATTAGTAATTGGTTGACTGACCAAACCCAAAGGGTGCTCAGCAATGGCTCCTCTTCATCCTGGAGAGAAGTGACCAGTGGGATGCCACAGGGTTCTGTCCTGGGCCCAGTGCTGTTCAACATCTTTAGCAATGACTTAGATGAAAGAATAGAATCATCGAATCATAGAGTTGGAAGAGACGAAAAGGGCCATCCAGTCCAACCTCTGCCTAAACATAAGGGGACATGCTTCTCAAATTTGCAGATGACACCAAATTAGGAGGAATGGTTAATACCCCAGAGGACAGAAGAAACCCTAAAAGTATATATATATATATATATATATATATATATATTGTCTACCAGTCCTCAAAACACCAAAATCAGGAATAATAATAATAATAATAATAATAATAATAATAATAATTTTTACTTATAGCCCGTCCCTCTGCACAACAATCGGGGGGGGGGGGGTTACAACATTAAAAATAGACAAAGTTAAAAACATCCCCTCATGCCTTCAATCCCGCCCTCCCAGCCCCTTAAAACAAGATTAAACTAGAAAAGAATTAAAATGCCATAAGCAATAAAAACAAAACCAAAGCAATCACACGCTGTGGGTACAAATCAGGACTCAGCAGATGCAAATGAACTTCACCCAAGTCAGGGGGCTTCCCAGCAGATAATGGACCATTAATTAAATAGAAACTAATCATCCTTGCATATCCTTCCACCCTGAGACCTTGCTTCAACAGAACAATACAAAGATTTACATGCTAATTTACATGCTAATTCCCAGCTAACAATGGACCATTAATTAAATAGACACAAATCCTCCTTGCATATCCTTCCATGATCTGTTGATTCTGCCTCAACAGAACAATACACAGATTTACATTCTACTCTCAACCAAGGGTCATAAAGTATGTATAGCCCACACACCTCCATACCATCATTCTCTGAAGATGCCAGCCATAGATGCAAGCGAAACATCAAGAATACATTCTTCTAGAACACGGCCTCACAGCTCGAAAAAACCACAAGACCTATGGATGCATGCAATGAAAGCCTTCAACTTCACAATGGAATACTCTCCCTCAGAATGTAGTGGAGTCTCCTTCTTTGGGGATTTTTAAACAGAGGCTGGATGGCCATCTGTTAGGGATGCTTTGACTTCAAGTTCCTGCATAGCAGAGGGTTGGACTGGATGGCCGTTGTGATCTCTTCCAACTCTATGATTATATGGCCTTCGGACCGGCCCCAAATGCTTCAGTGTCTCCTGTAGTGCTGTCCTGAATTGGAAATGTAAGGGAAGGCCTGAGGAATGCAGAAAAAAGTAACCAGGAGATAGTGGGCACAACCCGAAGTAATCCGTCAAATATTTTACTGGACAAATCTGGCCCATGGGGCCTGTGACAGGATTACTGTTCAGCCCCTGGCCATGTGGCCCATCTTCAAATGCCTGAAGCAAGTTAAATAATTGGGTGATGACAGTACGTTGTTTGTTTTTCTTCTTAAGGGGTCTCAGGGGGTCCCAGCTAGCTCAGGGGAGTGGAGTGGGACCATAGAGAACTTTCACATAGGCTGACGTTGTTGTTGTTGTTGTTGTTATTATTATTATTATTATCTTATATCTCGCCTTTCTCCCAAAATAGAGACTCAAAGTGGCTAACAGCAAATTTAAAGAACAATACAATTTAAAAATAATGCAAAGTTAAAAAGTATAAATATACAATTTAAAAAACAAACATTTTCAGAAGTTAAAACAGTTATGAATTAAAATATAACATGTTAAAAATACAAACCTTAACATTTTCACAACATTTAAATCCCAGCCCTAAGCATCTTGAAAAGGCCTGACAGCATAAGAATGTCTTTACCTGCCACAAAAAAGATAAAAGGGATGGCACCATCCTGGCCTCTCTAGGGAGGGAGGTCCAAAGATTGGGGCAGTCACTGAGAAGGCCCTGTCTCTTGTTCCCACCAAACGAGCATGGGAAGGTGGTGAGACAGAGAGAAAGACCTCTCCCAATGATTTCGACACCTATAAAGGGAGATACAGTCCTTCAATTTAACTGACTCCTACATAAGCTACTAATAGAATGCTAGCCAAAGAATAGGGAATCAGATCAGACCTAGTAGCCTAACATGCCATTAATTATAACTTCAGCAAATCTTGTGCATGTAGCAATTGAATGGTGTTGTGCATGTACATGTGGAAAGGGATTCTGGGTGACAATAAGGTAATAAAGTGTTCAGATGATAGAACTGGGCTATTCTGTTTTGTATTGTAATTGTAACCCTCCCCCCATGAATTCTTTTAATGAACACATGTATAAGTTGAATTCTCGTTTCCTTGGGCTGTACAAACTGGCACTTTGTGCCTTTCTCGAGGTGGAGTGGGGGCATGGCAATCACATAGTGCATGCCCAAATGCTGCCCTGATGCCTGTGTCACACTGCCCACCCACACGACAGGTAGCATCACGCCATTTCTTTGGCACAGTATTTAGATGCACTGTGCCAAAGAAACATAGAACAACTACAGCACTTTCGGCTTCCTTTTTGGAGCAGCAAACTGCTGGATCAGGGCTGCAGCATATGGTTGTCATGGCCTCGATCTGACAAGGAAAGGGGCAGCCAGAGGCCGCTCTATCTGGCCCATCTGTCGAGCCTCCTTCTCCAGAGAAGACGAGATATGTGTTAGTCTAGTATAGAAAACAAAATGGGCTCACCTAACACTATGGATCTTTGTAAGGCACAGAACACACAGAAAAATTCACAGATGGGTATTTTGCATAGAACAAAGTATTTTCTGCATAGGAAACAGCATGGAAAATAATATTTCCCCACAGAAATATTACCATGTATTATATACTATATTACCTTGATGTCACCCAGAATCCCTTTCCATGTATACAATACAGAAATATTTATTTCTGCACAGAAAATGCTTTTTAAAAGAAAGAAAGAAAGAAAGAAAGAAAGAAAGAAAAGAATACAAATTATCCACAAATTTTATGTAGAACAAATCCCCAGTTACAGCCTTTTTCTATGCAGAAAACATTTTCTGTACAGGAATGAATATTTTTGCATCAAAATAATCTTTTCCATGAAGAAAATCTTAGTTTCAATACAGAAAATGCTGTTTTCTGCACATGTGCGCGCGCGCACACACACACACACACACACATATCATGTGAATTTTTCACAGCATAAGTCCCAAACTGCAAAAATTCTAATCAGTTCAGGATTGTTCTTGTCAGGGTTTTTCAACCATTTTTTTTAAAAAATATTTTCAAATATTATTTCCATCCCACTGCAGGTATGGAATTAAAAGACTAAAACCAGAATATGAAAGTTTCTGTCTAGATGACCATCACTCTTCATCAGCTGGCATCACTTTCCCATGATTAGTATCTCCTAGAAGAATACTCAACTGACAGCTAAGCTAAGGCACCCATGTGCCATAATTGCTACTGCTAGAAAAATAAACAATGAATAGGTAACAAGGGAAGGTCTGTTATTTGTTGCTCACTTTCTTTTAAAATTGTGTTGGCCCTTTCTTTTAAGCTTGGTTGCAAGTGGATAATGATGGGTAGACAGATGATAGGTATTACAGAATAATAATCCCAAGGCCAAAAGCTGGTGAGGCATAGTGGTTTGAGCATTGCACAACCACTCTGGAGACTAGGCTTGGAATCCCTGCTTAGTCATGGAAATCCACAGGGTAACCTTGGAAACTAACACTCTCTCAGCCTCAGAGGAAGGCACATACATACCTTCATTGAACAAATCTTTCCAAGAAAACCTCATAATAAGTTCACCTTAAGGTGACCATATTTTGGGAATGATTTGAATGTATGCAACAACAACAACATTCCTAAGGTAGGCAATGATATAACTAAGTGGCCACAATGTGGAAAAATATGGTCATCTGGAAATATGTGTTATCTTGCATACCTAGACAATTGTATTTCCCAACCTGGGCATAAAGCTATATACTGTGAGTTAAAGAATGGGTACAGTGCTTAGCATTTGGAGGGCTGGCATGTTTTATAGAACCATTGCCCAAGTCCAATGTTCCCCCTTCCTTAAAAGAATGGACTTTTATATGCAGTTTTCTGAGTAAAGTAATAAGCAATATTTTGGGCAAATGTGATGTGGCCACTATCTGTCTACCACAAGACTGGAGCTGAAATATTTAAAACTGAAACAAGTGCAATCATACTTTTTGAGCAGAAGGTTGCAGCAGAACATCATATTAGAAAACCTGAGAAAACTCTCTGTTTATCACTGCCAGCTAGATTAGTGGTTCCCTGCAGAAATGTTTACAGGGTTTTCAATGAGATTTGATTGCACAAACGCTGTTTGTGCAAATTCCTGTCAACAACAGTAGGCAGACTAATGCTGTGCATGTTGCAAAAGCAATGTGGTATATTTTTGTTTGTTTTGTTTCTTTACTGTCCAGCATGTATTACATGAATATACATTCATTAGAAAATCTCATTTAAATTGCTTAGCAAACCTTACTTGTTGAAGATCAAGCAAACTGAATGATGTGCAAAATGTATAAAAGAAATCAAATAGGACTTGGATGACTGCTTCATTGTAGATGCCATTTATAGGGAGATGGTCCAGAGCTTGGAAAGCTACTTTGTTTGACTACAACCCTCAGAATCAACCATTGGCAGGACCCTTTTTGGTGTTGTTACTTTGGCCACACTCACTGGAGGACTCTGGTATTAGTCTAAAGAGGTAACTTTTCCAGACTGGAGTTGAAAACATTATTTTTACAAGTATAGCATTCATATTTATCATTTTCATATCATTTTTCCATTGCTGACAGTAAAGACAATTCCCTTACTCTGAATTAACTTTATTGCCCCATAGTAATGTAATCATCTAGTTAATTCTCATTGGTTACATCATGAAAACATGCCAAAAAAGAACAAAAAAGAGTGGTATATATATATATATATATATATATATATATATGGCACCATTAGGACAGCCATTTAAATACACATACACACAAAAACAACAACAAACAAAAAACCTGTATAGGATCATTGAAAAAGGCAAAATGTCAGTCCATCCCCTCATACATGGGGGCATTTTTGACATTTGTTTTCCCATATCCAGGACACCTGACAACAGCTAAACTTTCTAGCCATTTCAAACAGCTATGTTGAGTGTGTGTGTTTAAACAAAGCCCTCAGATCCCAATATAACAGTCATAACAATGCAGATTCTAAAGAGGAATTTATGCTCTAGTTTCAACATCCTAGATCAGGACGTAGCAACCTGGTGAGTATGCTTTGGAATAAGGAATAGCTTTGGGAGAGGGGTTGCAATTACCAATCTTGAAGACGAATCCATGGAAGTCATGGGAAGACTCAAGCTGTGAGGCTTCGGTGAGCAGCTTAGGCAGACAGGTGAAGTGGACAAAAGATTTCAGATAGAATCTCTAGGGCAACAAACATGGTGCAAGTAGGGGAAAAGTTAACTGCAGTGACTGTCAGAGAAAGGTTTTGTTTGGTGGGTATTATTTTTACCCTTAATCTCTGAGAGTTTCATGGGAAACCAAAAATTTGATTACCTCTCACAGAACCTGAAAATGTTTCTAAAGTGAAGAGTTTGTTTAGGTATTTGGGAAATGAGAAGGCTTAATTGTGATTGATGATGCTTCATAGACTTTACACCTAGACATGATCTGGATTTCCCAAAATGTGAGAACAGGCAGGGGATGTTTAGGAACACATAAAAGACAAAAGGGTGGTGGCAGTCTTGTTTGATCTGGCAGAACTCATTATTTGGCCAACATTTTTGTCAGTAATGCTGTGTGTGTGTGTGTGTATATGTTGGAGGTATATGCTAGTGCTCTTTAATCCCTGCTACCACCCATGCTTTTCTATATAGCTGTGGCCATGTGCCATTCACACACCCTAGGTCCACATCCACTCATTCTGGTGCTTTCATGTTATCAAAATGTATCTGGATTGATAAATGTATCGGGATGTTCAGAGCATTATATGACCTTTAGACAATTCTTCAGAAAATATTTGCATATTCATTTATGTGGGTTTCTTCCATGATCAATGGTATCACACATTCAAAATCTGTTTGGCTTTTGGTGCCTTCTGTTCACCATATGTGTCTTGATTTGTGTGGGATTTCACAGGTGGAAACCAAAAAAGCATTGTCCTCACTCTTTACTGCCCTCATTTCCCTACACTAGGTAATCTTATATAGTTTTGTTTCACAATGCTATATGGCAGGGGTAGGCAACCTTTCCCCTTTAAAGGCCGTGGGACTTCAGCTCCCAGAAGCCTCAGCCATGTTGGCCAATAATCCCATGTTGGCCAATAGCTCCTGGGATTCTGGGAGCTGAAGTCCCTCGACCCTTAAAGGGGAAAGGTTGCCTACCCCTGCTATATGGTATAATGACAACCTGGGAAAGAACTGGAGACCTTGTAGCCCACCAGTTTCTGAGATGTTTCCTATCAACCCTATCCAGCCATGCCAATGACAGGAAATGATTAGGACGGTAGATCATTGACATATGAGAGAGTGAAGATTCTCTACTCCAATGCTATCATTTGCAATTTTGAAAGACAGCCAGGCTAGTGTTCAAATCCCAAGCACCAAACAATATTCCCTCACAGAGGAGATCCATTCTTGACATGAGTCTAGTTATAGTTCACACTTTCCAAAGAGTTACCATATTGGTTTTATTTCCATCCGTACTGTGGGTTGACCAAGTAAATAGAGCCCCAAAATGTGTTGAATCAAGAAGTCAGGACAGTTTTCTAGTAGGAAATTAATATAGTTAAAGTGCAAACATTTCAAAAGTTTAAGCACAGAAGTGGTCCTACCATTAGGCAGAGATTGGTACCTGCCTTAGGCAGCAAATGATGAAGTAGTCAGTTAGCTTCCTGACTATTGCTCATAACCTTTCCAGCTTCTCCCCATTGTTGGAGGCCACACAACCTTCCTGGAATCCCTGAACTTGGCTGCTGCATCAGGATGTGGTAGGGATCCCTATTCCACTGGTGGTATTGAAGCACAATTCAGCTGCTACTACAGTCATCTTCAGTACATGGTCTAGGAAGAAGACATCTTATTCTTTGCCTCAGAAAGCAAAATGACTGGAGCAGGCCCTGCATGTGTGCTTAGTTTCTAAAGACAAGGGCTAAAATCGTGTATAGTCTTTACATGTACATAAGCACTGTAGTTATGGTGCTATATACTGAAACCTAGCATGATCTCTCCAATCCTCACTTACTGCACAGCAACCACTGAGATCAATGGGAACTGTTGCCCTGTCACTCAAGAAACAGCCTGTTTCCACACTCTTCCTAGAGTAATTCTAACTGTGGCAGGTAGAAACAGGGTTTGTTTTGCTATTTCCCCTCATGCATGAGAACACTGAGAGTGAGTGGGAATGACAGACAGTTGCTTTCAGAGGCCCAAAACAGATGGGCCAAAAGTGCTGCCTTTGGACTGATCCGGGGGCATGGTGTTCAGATGACACATGCCTCCTGATTGGGCCAAAGTCATGCTGTGTCCACCTAATCTGGCCGAAACCCAGCCACAAAAGGAGTGCAAAAAAGTGCAGTGGCAGGTGGCCTCGGGACCATGGCATCTGGTTGCCGAGGTCTTGTGCCGCTCAGGGCACACTTGCGGATGGAGCGGCCAGAGGCTGCTCCAAGCCACTTGTCTGTTTGAGACCAGAGAGCCAGGGGAATAGATCCCCATCAATTAAAGCAGTTGCTATAAGTAGAGACTGGGAAATTTTCACAGTCACTACTTAGCTCCTAAACTAAACCAAAGGAAACACAGATACTGTGAATATACTCATATAACAGTCATGAATAAATAACTCCAAGTTACACATTTGTAACTGTGGATTCTGGCTGGTGTACTGGAACCAGTTTTGTTTTATTTCATTTAGGAGATAAATCCAAGAGCTGCATTTGCTTTTGTCCTGCCATAATATGTGTCTAACTGGTGTGATGGGTTATATATCAGTAATGGACATAGTAGCTATTTAGTTATCTCAGATATGGTCTGGGATATAAGGCAGAGAGGAGGCAGACATGACTCAAGTCTGCTAAAGTTCATTCCATGTTTTAAGGCATGGTGGTGAAATAACAGAGGGGCAGCCTGGGAAAGAGAGAAGGCAATGTGTTTATAAATTAAAAGGAATGAGAAGGCAACCTGGCCTGAATTTGAAATAATCTACTGTTTAACTAGTCAGTGTTAATGTCTACTATATAGTCCTCACAATGAACATCTCTAGAATTGATCTATAGTTACTGAATAAAGGTTTTTGAGTTTAACTACTGAAGACTGATTTTCTGAAGTAGGAGCCCTGCTAGACTTGACAGATACAAGATAGGAAACATGTATACTATAAAGCTTAGTACTTTCCACTTAAAACTGTATAGAGGAATAAAAATAGGCATGGAAATGCAGAAAATTAGTTTGCTTAGAGAGCCTCCTCATAAATCAATATGTCATAGCACAGTCATTATATTGAAGGAGAAGCTAGAAAGTCAGATTAGCATGAGGAATATTCTTTTTCTTTTTTCTTTAATCAGGTAACATTTTGTGGGGGGAGGGGGAGTAAATAGCTGCAGGAACTGACATTTCAGAAACCATTTGGCATTTAATGGAACATTGCCACCAAACTGTACACATATTACATACATTATGTTCCTCATATTTCCTTGATTGCACCTGCCTGATTATCACAGGATAAGGCTAATCTTTCATCTTTTAATAATAATAATAATAATAATAATATCCAAATTCATGGGTCATAAGATCGATCCCTTTTCTTGTCCCATTTTTCTCAGTGGTGGAATTAACTATGCAGTTACTTTTCTTGGAATGCCAATTTATTGTTCTGTATAGACATTATTTGGCTATTGATAGTTTTATCACCAATAATGAACACCCTAATCATAAGCTACAATTACACTTTAACTGCCATAACAATATCCTGTGAAAGCCTGGGTTTATAGTTTGGGAAGTGCTACAGCTCTCTGGCTAAGAATTCTACATATCCTTCCCTAAATTGCAAATCCCAGAATTCCACATGTGACACTATTTCAGTTAAACTGGGATCACAGTGATATAATTCTGTAGTATGAAAGGGCTCCAGTACTGTCACTGTTTTTTCCTTATAATTTATTATACAGTCACAATTCTATACATATCTACTCAGAAATAAGTCCTATTAAAATAAATGGGAATTATCACCAAACATGTGACTTTTGAGGTAGGTATTGAGTTATCTAGCTGACATTTTCTATTGTTGTTACACTAACTGGACTCCTTTCCATTCACCTATTATGTATCTACATAAAATCATTGGCTAGTTTCTAAGAAGGGAGTTACAAGTAATTCTAGAGAGGTAAAGAACATTGATAAAGTTTCTTGTTCTCAACAAGACAAGCTGTCAGCCTGCCATAAATTATACTCCTCCACAAGAATTGTTTCCGGCATAAGAATAAGAAAAGGGACTTTTTTTCTCAGCAAGGCTCGTGTCATGTGCACTAAAACAACTCTGTGCAAAAGAACCATTTTATCAAATTCAAACTAAAATCCACCAGACAGTGATACCTTTATTGGCCAACCAAAATGCATAATATATTTGTTGCAAGCTTTCGAAGCTCCACTGGCTTCTTCATCAGGCAAGATGTTACAAACCAAACAGTATTAAAAATTGGAGAAGTTAGTCAGATGCCTGCATTTTGATGTTTCTGTCCTTAGCTAAGATGGTAAGTGGAGGGTATCTTTTGCAGGCTGGCCCCTCCTCCTTCTGGCCATTCGGATATTGGGAGATTTGCAAAGACCAGGAAATTTAAAGTCCATTTGTATTTCAACAAGGACCCCTCTCTTGCAATCCAACATGCCTCCATTCCTATGAGGTCACAGGCCTCAGCTCTGACTTCTCTCAATTTTCAACTATTTCTGGGTGACAGCAGTGGGAGATCATTTCCCTAATATATATATATATATATATATATATATATATATATATATATTGTAGGAGTGACATTCTCTAATTGGTTTGGAAGGAAAAACTAGCAAATTCTTGCTTAGAAAATATTCTCTCAGAAACTACAGTTCAGATAATAATTCATATTTTATGTTACTTTATAGTGGTGAAAAAACAAAACAACCTGCTTAGAAAAAACTACTAAAAGGAGTAAAATTCAAACCTACATTTTTTTTAATCCATCCATAGGAATGATACTGATTATTGGCATTGAACAATGCACAGGGATTGCTTCTTGTTTGATGCATTTATAAGGGCCCATGGTATCCCTGGAGAGTCCTCATCTTCTGATATCAGAAATGTAATAAAACATGGGCAGGGTGACCCTTCTCCAACCCTGATTGTGGATATCATGACCAGAAAGCAGTCCCTGCATGTAAGCTAGCAAACAGGAGGTGCATTGGGGTCCCAGTTGATTGATCAATTCTGGACATTCTGGAGAAGGTGAGGAGGCCTAAAACTAAAGAAAAAAAGGGCTGCAGATATGGTAAACAAAGCTTAGGCAATCCTCTCTGCTTGGGAATGTGCATCCATTGCTCTCCATTCACAGCTCAATGTTACTACCTTGGAAAACAACTTCAAAGTGGCCCGAATATTTCAAAGTGAATCCAATCCCATTTCAAAGTATTCCAAAACCATTTAGTCTTTTCAAGCCCTTGGAATCTGTTCCCAAGGCATATTTTTTGTATAAATATTGGGGCTTTTCAGCAAGTCCTTGGCTTAGTTCAGCAGCAGACAGAATCTCTGTCAGTTTGCCTGGCTAGCACCTCTATTGCTCGCCACCCCCATTTGCCATGGGAGTGATTGAGTCCTCTTTCCATTCCTGGACACACTGCAATTGGAATCAAGATCTGCATAGGTAATTATCACTGTTGGTGACAGCCTTACATCTATTCCAACCTCTCACCCTTGATTTCTCTAGTCCTTGTGTGTGCGTGTGTGGTTGTTTGCTTGAGTGGTATGTCTATTTCCCCCTTTTAAATAAAATTCATTTTCATTTGGAAACCTGACTGGAGTTTTGTGTACTTTGGGACCCTGTAAGGCTGGGACACATCCCTCAAGACTGAATTACTCTGGTAAATCTATATCTCTATATTTGAGCTAAATTTAAAGATTCCCCTAAGCCAGGAGTAGGCAACCTTTCCCCTTTAAGGGCCGAGAGACTTCAGCTCCCAGAATCCCAGGAGCTATTGGCCAACATGGGACTATTGGCCAACATGGCTGAGGCTTCTGGGAGCTGAAGTCCCTCGGCCCTTAAAGGGGAAAGGTTGCCTATCCCAGCCCTAAGCCAAGCAGAGGTTTGGTGTCCTCTCCAGACATGAGAGTCAAGAGGATAACACACTGGAATGGATTAATACAGTAGCATAGGGACATTGAGGTATTCTTTTGCCATTCCTGATTATTTAAATATGATGCATGCAAGATGAATTCCTGGATGATTATGTCCATTGCTTCAAAAAGAGAGGGAAGAATATGGTTGATCATCTGTGGTAAGCTTGACACTTTTGAAATGTCCCCTGGTCTCCATGGCTTTTCATGTATTTATTTTCTAAATAGAGTTTCAGCTCTAAATTCTACAGGGACAATTGAAGAAGTGTCAGACGTATTTGACACGAAACCTAGTTTTGATGGTTTTGATTTGCCAGTTTACCACAGTACTAGCTGAGTGATTGTCTCTGATCTGAGTCTCTCTTCTACTGTAAAATCACCAAGTAGGGAGGGCACTTCCTCACACTGTCGATATGCAATATGGGAAATTATACATTACACTGGCGAGAGGGGGGGGGGGCACAGATTTACACTGAAACACTGAAAGCCTTACATAAATCTCCTCTCCCCTCACCCCTCCTCTTTATCTTTTGCTGCAATTCAGTCCTACATTCCTGTTGTTGCTACTTGCTGTTTATTGATTCATTCATTTTATTTATTTTATGATGTCTTTTATGAAATCCTTTTTGGGTGTTATCATAACACATTTTTCAAAAATTGAAATGTAACTGTAGGCCCAAAAAGGACATGGTGAGATGTAGGAGCCTCTGGATCTAATTAGCTGAAACTGGCTTGTTTGTTCTTGATACTCCAGCCTAAAGTACCTGTCCAGGGTCTTGCCTAGACTTCAGTTCTGGCTGAAACCTGTACTTGAACCACTAGAAATAGAACAATGGGAGAAAAGAGAGGAGTATTTGGTTTGAGTGCTTGCAGAAGTCTTGATGACATTTGCACAGAGTGTCTGATCTTAAGAAAGGAGGAGATAGAGAGAACTTTCTAAACTGACATAAACACAGCTTTGCTAGCATTGCTAATTATGTTCCTCTTTATAAACCTCACTGTTTGAATGCTTACAAATATTTGTGAAAGTTCTAAACATAATTTAATTATTTCCAAAGTGGAGAGTTTTGTTTTGTTTTGGCTAATTGAGGGAATATTGATCAGTCAAAAAAAATTGAGGAAGTTTGAGGAAATAACCTATGCATACATTGGGTCCTTGTTGTATGCTGTGGTTTGGTTCCATGATCCCCATGGATAACAAAATCCATGGATGATCAAGTCCCATTAAATATAATGGCATAGTAAAATGGTGATCCTTGTACTAAATGGAAAATCAAGGTTTGCTGTTTGGAATTTATATTTTTTTCAATATTTTCAAGCCATGGATGCTTGAATCCATGGATAAAAAAAATCTATGGATAAGGAAGACTGACTGTATAACCCATGGAGCAAGCACTACACATTAAATATTCATAGGATACTTGCCTCAAATGTTATTATATTTTTTATCTGGGAATAGGGATAAATGAATCAGCATGGTGAAATGGGTCGAGTGTTGAACACCCTTGGAGAGTAGAGTTTAAATTCCCCACTCAGGCATGAAAAATGCATTGGATGACCATGGGCAAATAGTAATATTTCATTCTTAGAAGAAGGCAATGGCAAATTTCCTCTGGATAAATTTTACATAGAAAACTCTGTGATAAGGATTTCTTAAATTGGAGTCAACTTGAAGGTACATAGCAACAACAAAAAACTCAATGAGGCTTGAATCTGAGTAGAAATAGATATCTCTACATTATAAATGGGTGCCTACTAAACTTGTAGGCTTTCACAATCCCTACTCGTGTTGTCTCTTCTGAATGCAACTAATGTAGGATGCAAAACAGAAATGTAGATGTAGTTGCTTGACAAAGTAGAACTGACATTTACATTCCAGAGCAATTTAAGTCACACATGTCAAAACACCCAGGGAGTGTTGATGATAAAAAATTCAGAGAAGAGTTCCAAGATTCTTTAGAAGGCACTCACTGGTAGAGAACATAGGACAGGGATCATAACATGCCTCTTAGCCTCTTTTGCATGCCCTGAGTGTTAACTACTCCCAGTGAATTTGTCACTGCAGTGGGATTAATTGCCATAGCTCTATGTACCTTAAAGGTAAAAAAGTAAAGGTATTCCTTGTTGACAAGGTTGTCAAGTCATGACTGACCATAGGAGGTGGTACTCATCTCCATTACTAAGCCAAAGTGCCAGCATTGTCAGAGACTACTCTGTGATCATATGGCCAGCATGATTGCACAGAATGCTGTTTACCTTCCCACTGAAGTGGTATCTATTTATCTACTTACATGTGCATGCTTTCAAAATGCTAGGTTGGCAGAAGCTGAGACTAGTCATGGGTGCTCACCCCATCATGCGGCACCTAGGCCTCGAAATGCCAACCTGCCGATCTTGCAATCAGCAGAGTCAGCATCTTAACTACTTGAGCTGATTAAAGTTTTGGTATGCAAGTGCGGGAATGGGTTCCAAGAGAGAAAGTCTCATCTCAGATAGGCCAACAAGCTTTGCTAATTAAGGTAATTCCCTGGGTCCCAGGTTAAATGCTCCTGAAATTCACATCCCCAAATTTTCTTGAAAACAATCTGTCATGTGGTCACTTGAACATGGATAGTTATCAAGGAGGGGAATGTTACAAAAACCAATGTCTTCCATAATTTTGGGGGTGTGCAGGCTTTCTGTTATGGCCCTAAAATGGAACTGTAGAATCTGCTATGAGTCTAAAAGTGGGCTAATTTACAGATCAAAGCAGTTAGTTTGAGGAGTTGCAGTCAGGAAGATCCATATCTTCAAAACAGGAAGATTAGGTAAATTTGTAGCCCAGGATGTTCTCTGGCACGGCTAAGAAAGAGCCATTCTCACTTCTGAATCTATCTCTATCAAGACAATATTTACTATGTAAATTGGGTATCTTTGAAGTATAGTAAACAACTTTCACCTCAGGATTAGATCTGGTCTATTTAAGGACCTCCAAATCCTTTGTTCAGTGTGCTGGTTGAAATTCCTGGTGAATCCACGTCACTTTGAATTTTGACTCAGCTCTGACACATTGTCATTTCCAGCAGCCTCGTTCAGGTAATTATCACCATCAGAAGGCCTTTTGTCTTTTCCAATGCTAACTACTTTCTTCCTATGTTCTTGGGTGAGTGAGTGAGTGAGTGAGTGAGTGAAAGGCTGTTTTAGAGTGTGTGTTTCCCCCAATAAATTTTGTATAACATTTGAAATACTTTGTCCCTGCCAATCTATTATTCCTAGCCATCTTCATATATATAGGGATGTATCCTTGCTAATTAATTGAGCTAATTAAAATTCCCCAAGTCCAAGTTCATTCATAATATTTGGTAGAAACTATAATTCAGAGGATTCTATAAAATAGAGCTATGGCAATTAAAGTGATAATGATTTGGTATTATTGCCCAGTGTGATTACAGCACTGGAAGAAGAATTCCACATACATACAAGAGAAGTGGAGGAAGACATTTTGATTTAAAGGAAAACCGTGTGTGTGTGTGTGTGTGTGTGAGAGAGAGAGAGAGAGAGAGAGAGAGCAATTTAGTGGTGGAAGTCTCTGGTCAGTTTGAACTTTTACGTTGACTGGCACAAAGAAAAGCAATGTTACATGTAGCACAACTCTGCACATCTTTGTGAATAACTAAGCCAAAGTGCACCATACCCACCATGTGAAGCCTCAAAAAGGGATTGTTATGCCTTCTCAGTTCATATATGTTTAGATGACTATACAATTAGAACACCAATATAAGGATCTTTAACACAGGACTCTAGTTTTACTAACACAACTAGAAGCATCCATCAATCCATGCAGCTTTGCCAGAAAAGTCTTGGTAAAAGGTTGATACCTCCCCAAGTATGTGGTCAGTGAGAAGCTATGTGTTCCAGTTTCCCAGAGCTCTATAAAAATAATTCTGAACCACAACTTCATCATGAACAGCAGCAACAACAGAGATCCAGTATGGTGAAGTGGTTTAAATGATGGACTATGACACTGGAGATCAGGGTTTGAAATCCCACATGGCCATTTTCAGAATTTCAGAAGCCTACTGAATGACCTTGGAGAAATGCTCAGTTTGTAAGTTGGCTAGCCATTTTCAGAACTGTGTGTTCACAGAACATGAAATACACATTTTGTTAAGAATTACATTAAAATGTAATTATATTGTATCCTTAATATGCAATTAGTAGTTCAGCACTGGAAACCCTTTGGGTTACCTTGGGCAAGTTACACACTCTCTGTCTCAGAGGAATGCAGTAGCAAGCCCCCTTTGACCAAATCTGTCAGGAAGTAGTGAATGGGATTTAGAGTCAGTTGTGGAAATGTACAAGATATATGGGGAAATTTTCCTGTGAGAAAGGCTTGGAGGGAAAGACAGGCCAAACAAACACCAGATGTCTCATCAGACATAAACAGGACACCGGAGAGGGGATAAACAACAAGGTGTTTTGAGAAAGAAAAAAGAACTGATCATAAACACATGACGTCAGCATGTTGACACTTTGCAGGTCACATGGGCATTGACACAGACACCAAGGGATAGACTAAGGGTCTGGGAAATTGAGTTACATCCAGTCAACAAAGAGGGATACGCCCAAGTGGGTGGAAGGTTGGGGGGCGACAAAATCCTTTGTGTGAGCTATGAGCTGAGCTGGGAGGTGTTGGCGTTTCATCTGGCTAACACTGTGTGGTATTGCAAGGAACTGTTTTGTAAATAACTGTGGACTGTAAATAGCTTAATAGTTGTAGCAATAAAGCTTAATTTTATTTGCTTATTACTGGAGTGGATTTCTGACTGCTGAACAGCTGGAGAGCTGAGGCAGGAGTTTCAACAGGTTCCAGATGGGAAGAAAAGTCTGGAGGACGTGCAGGAGAAGAGTCAGCTTTTCCTGTCAGCTCTTCTGAATGGTAAACACTACTACAACACATATCATCCACCATACTGACAAAATCTTGTCAAGAAAACCTCACGATAGGTTTGCCTTAGAGTTGCCATAAATCAAAAATGACTTGACAGCACACAACAAGAACAAAATTGCAGCTTTAATAATCTTCCAAGTGTATACAAAAGAAAACAAAATGCCCTCACACATTCTGAATAGTGTAAATAAACCACACAAATGCTCATTTCCTCAGGTATCCATATTAATTTGAGCAAGCTATGAAGCTCAGCAGATTTAACCACTTGCAGTTGTGTTCCATGTTATTTCAATATAAGTTTATTACTTGGAAAACACTTCACAACTCAAGAACTGAATAGCTCTGCCTATATTTTTAGCCATCAATGTTTTAAATGGTCCCATAAAACTTATCTTGCCAGTAGGTAGGCATGCATATAGCAGTTAAAATGTTTATTTCCACTGCTGTTTTTATGGTAGTTTATCCAGATAGCTGTGAGAAATGGGAGGGGGAGAGATTCTTGAAGAACTGTATGGAAATGATGGGTATTCCTGAACAATGCTAAACTATTTATTAGCCCCTTGCCTCCCAAAAACTGTAAGAGTTCCATTGATAGTAACATATTCTCTTTTTGTATACTTTTTATTTAAGACTGGGAGCTTGGATTCTGTTATCTTTCCACATGATAATACATGGTGGGAAATAAGCAGCCCAAAGACCACTTTAGCAATTATACCACAAGAAAAACTGGGTTGCCACTATTCCCAAGTAACAAACATATTATATGGTCTGGTGACACATTGGAAAGGAGAAAAATTGCACATCTCCAATAAAGTTGCCAAATGATTAAGAAAAAATACCGTAACTTGTTCTGCTCTTATTCCTTCCACAGCAACTAGTAAGTGGTGAGTGTCTATATGTTCTTTTTATTTTCTATGGGACTCAGTTCCTTTTCCCTGATAAAAGCCCAACATATTTCATTTTTGATTTGTATCACATTTGCTTCACTACATTCATCAGTTGTAGCAGGAGCTTCCATTATTAGTGAAGTCACAAATCTGCTTAGGTTTTAGTGTCAGGTTTAATGGAACTGTTCAAGGTGCTGAGCTTTATCCCCAAACAGGTTCAACATTCTGGATACATCCTTGAAAATTCAAACCAAAATTTAGAGTGGATTCATTGCCTCACTGACAAGGAAGCAACCAGCTACATTGACAGTCCTTGAGATGTTCCTCAAGAAATAGAAAATCATGTTACAACAGCTATCTTTTTATTATGATGATTTTGCAGGATGGACTACCATTTTATTTCCTCACAATACCCTGGGACAATACAACATTTGTGAATAAATAAAGGGATATTCACCAACAGAGAAGATCTCTGAAGGAGATAGGCCCACCATCCCTGAGTAGATTAAACATAGAATGGATGGGTATGAAAGAGAAATAGATTTAAAGTGTCCATTTAAAACCATTCGCTGTGAGTGCATTACATTCAGAACACATCAAAACTGAATGTTAGGTAGATCAGTCCAGACATGTCATTAGGTGGAGTGAAGTAATCACATTTTATGGCAGATGCTGGAAGGGAGCAAAAAAAGATGATGTGGAAGTTGTGTGTCATGAAGCCTGCCCTTATCCCCCTAACTTAGCCTTCTGCCTTTAGGTGTAGTTAGGATGGTGTCCCATGATCACTGGTGAGGAAAGTGTCAATGACTAGTCCAGTTGGGAAGGAAGGGAATCATCATGTTCCTTGCCTCAGATAGCAAAGTATCTTCCAACAGCTCTGTCTCCCATAGTGTTCAATTTATCATCCATTCTAAAAAGACTGCACATAGCAAGAATGGCTTATCGTGGCACAGAAAAGCCACTTGTCTGATCTGTGTGCAGTTATAGTGACTATTTAAAGACCAGAAGCTGGGACTAATAAGCCCAGATAGCAAGAATAAAGAAAGGTGAGAAAAAAGAGTTGACATACTTTTCTGGGTCAAGTCGTAGCTGCTCTCTCTTTCTCTCTGTGTGTGTGTGTGGATAGAAGGAGAAAAAAGAAGCAGGCTCTAGACAATCACAATGAATTATGATTTATACCAGAGCCTGGAACATTAAGTATATAATGAATTTGATAATGTTAAACAATAGAAACACTAATAATTGAATTGTTTGATTAGTTAATTTATCATCTTGTTTATTGAAAAGTTGGGGGGTCTTACCATGGGATTTAGAAAGAAAGACACCTCCCGATGAGTCGGGAGGGGTTTCTTGTTGTGCTGGCCAAATAAGGACATGAGATGCCTGGTTGGTCAAAGCGCGCAGGGGAATGAGAACACCTGAGTGCTTTGTCCAATCAGGTTGTTTGATTACTATCCTAAGTCTCGCGGTGCTAGTGCTCTCACAAGACTTGGGGCGAGAGTTTGTTTTTTATAGCTCTGTGCTGCCATGTGGAGGCAGCCATTTTTGAGCTTGAACTGAGCGAGTAACATTGCTCAGCTCTTTGCTTTGGTTTTTTGGCTTGGCTTCTGCCTAGCGCTTACTCGTGGCTTTGGCTGCGTTGTGGTTTTTACGGACTTATCTTCCTTTTACAAGCGGGAGTGTTCAGGTATTTTTCCTGAGCATCCCAGTGGACGGGGCCTTTGGGCTGGTCCTCTGGGCCTGTTAGGGCCTCCGCATCCCCAATTCTCGGGGGTTGTACACCCAAGGAGGGCCCTGCGGCAGGCATCCTCACTGGGTGCGTGGACCCGGTATTGGATTCGGTCCCAGCCCCGCCCCGGTGACCCCAGTCTGATAAGGTCGGGACCCCATCACTGGTTGAGAGGGTTTTGCACTTCTCCCCAGCGGTGAGTGTGTTGGAAGATGGCTGTCTTTGGTTTAGGGCTCCCCATAGGACCCTTGGTGGACACCTTTCCCCCTGGTTGGTTGCCAGTGATGCTTCCTGGCTGTTTGCGTCACATGAGAGACTTGGGAAAAGGTGGCCTTTTGGCCTGGTGGTAGTCATCCAAGGTTGGGTGATTTTGCTTTGGCCCGTGTTCCATTCACTGAGGAAGGATGCCACGCAGTAAGGCCCAATACAAAAGGCGTGCAGCTGCGGCTGCTCTCAGCTCTAGTCAATTTGCTTTGAAAAGGCCTTCCCAGTCTACCAGCAGAGATGATGAGATTACTGCTCAGTTGGCACAACTGGGCAAAACAGTTCAGGCTTGTGTCGCTCTTTGCAATCAACTTGCTCAGAAAGGGCTAAAAGCTACAGCCACCAGCCCTATTCCTGGCACTTCTGGTACCACCAGCACAGAAGTGCTCCTTCCTTCCGTGGCATCTGATGCTCAGGTGATGGATGCTACACCGGGTCCTTCTCTGGTTTCGGCTGTGGAGGCTGGGCACTCCACTATTGCTAATGTGTGGGCTCTCCTGAAAAGGGTCCCTAGTGTGGAAGCTCAGGGTGTGGCTTCCCCTGTGTCTGAGAAGCCTACTATGGCTGATTTATATAACCTCTTACGAGGAGTGGTTCTTCCAGGTGTTGGTGCAACGGAGCAGACCCGTGAAGCGCAAAGAGGTGATCAAGCTGTTGCTGACTCTTCTGCGCTTGACACCTGAGCTATTGCGGGGCCACACTTCGGGGACCGTTGCGGTCGGCTAGCGATGCTTCCCAGCAAGCTTCTGTTTCAGGTTTGTCTCCTAATATTGCACATGCTAATTGGCCTGCCTCGGTATGGGCTCCAGGTGGCCAGGTTGGTCAGGGTGTGGCTACAGAACATCCCAACCCTATGGTGGTGGTGGCACCCGTGCAGGCACCTGCACTTTCACAGGTCCCTGACACTAGGGCGCAGGATGGTCAGCCAATGGCTGTGATTTGCAACACCTCTGTGGTGTCTCTTTCTAGTGCTCCTTTGTTATCTGGAGCGGTTGGGCAAGTTGAATCTGCCCCTTACGCTGGAATGTCCACACCCCTTGGTTCACACCTTCCTCTTTCTACTAAAGAAAGGATTTGGAAGGGAGAATACATTGACTTATTTACTCTTACCTTTAGGGATCCAGAGCCGAGGATCATGATAAAAGATGAGATTGTTTTCAGTCTTCCCAAAGAGTTTCAAGCCCTCAAATGCCCTAAACTGGAGTGCAATTTTGTGAATTGGATTATGGGCTTCACTATTTACGGAGGTGTTATAGAGGAAAAGGAACCATTGAGATCTCCTGACTTTTCTAAATATCAGGAGATCATGATAAAAACATACACTAATTGCCATCATAACTCTAGAGGTGCAGCCTGGCTACAATATGACGAGCAGTTTAGAATGAGAGCTGCACAGGATCGCTCTTTGTCCTGGAGGCATGTTCAGTCTGAGTTCTGGGCTGATGTTATGGTGGGGGCCTTCCCTTCAAGCAGGTGTGACAATGGGTATGTCCCAATGGTTACCATGCCGAGAGGGCCAAATGCAAGGCCTGCCACGGGAGAGAGAAGGCAATTTGGCATATGCTGGGATTTTAATGCAGGCAAATGGAAAAGGCAACCCTGCAGGTTTGAGCATAAGTGCAACACCTGTGGGGGTGGTCACCCTGGAGCTTCCTGCAATAGAGGCAAGCGGCCAGGAGTTATTACTGCCCCCTGGCCAACTTTGCCTGGAGGAAAAGGCCCCATCACCAATTAAGTTAGATACTATGGTGGCATGGCTAAAGATTTACCCTAATAAAGAGGCTGCTTCTTATTTATTTCATGGTTTTCTTTAGGTTTTTGTATCCCTTATACAGGTTCTTGAGTTCATCGCTTTGCCCCCAATGCTTGTTCCGTGAGGGAACTGCCGAACATTGTGAGGGAGAAATTGGCAAAAGAAATAGCTGTGGGAAGGATTTCGGGGCTGCATGATCGGTTACCTGTTCCCACCCTCTGTCTATCCCCTTTGGGGGTGGTGCCTAAAAAAGCTCCTGGGGAATTCAGGTTGATACATAATTTATCATATCCCAAGGGCGACTCTGTCAATGATGCTATAGGTCCCGGACTTGCCTCTGTTATGTATGCATCATTCGATTCAGCAGTGAAGATGATGAGGAATTTAGGCAAGGGAGCCCTCTTATCAAAATGCAATATTAAGTCTGCCTTTAGGCTCCTTCTTGTTCACCCAGATGATTTTGACTTACTGGGTTTTCAATTTGAAGGAAAGTACTTCTTTGATAAAGCCATGCCAATGGGATGCTCAATTTCTTATTCTGCTTTCGAGACATTCAGTACTTTTCTTCATTAGTGTGCAGTTAAGCGGACTGGCAATAGAGCCATAACACATTATTTAGATGATTTTTTGATCACTGGGAATCCCAATTCATCCCAATGTAGGTATTCCTTAGCCCAATTTCAGGAATTAATGTATGAGTTGGGTGTGCCCTTAGCGGAGGAAAAGACTGAGGGGCCAGACACTCGACTTACTTTCTTGGGTATCGAGATTGATATCATAGATGAGATTTCATGCTTACCAAACGATAAATTGGTGGCTATGAGGCAGCAGATCAGTGCTATGTTGGGGAAACAAAAAGCTACACTTCTTGAATTTCAATCCCTTACAGGACTCTTAAATTTTACCTGTAGGATTGTAGTGCCAGGACATGCATTTTGTGCTAGATTATACAGGGCTACTGCAGGTATCGTGGCGCAGCACCATCACATCAGAATCATAAGGGGCATTTGTGAGGATTTGAAGGTTTGGGACACCTTCTTGGATCAATTTAATGGCACATTGTTTTGGAGATCTGAAATGCTGCTGAGGGCAGACTTTCAGGTGCATTCTGATGCTGCTGGTGCTCATGGTTTTGGTGCTTATTGGAATGGCCAGTGGGCTGCAGAGGCCTGGCCTTCTACATGGGTTGAAAGTGGTCTAACCAGAGACTTAACGTTTCTTGAGCTTTTTCCCATAGTGGTGGCTGTCCACTTATGGGCAAGCCAGTTTGCTAACAGGACCATCTGGTTTTGGTGTAACAACCAGGCGGTCATGCATGTGGTGAATTCTCAGTCCTCTAAGTCTCCTAGAGGTATGGGCTTAGTAAGGGCGATGATCTTGCAATGCTTGAATTATGTGTTATTCAAAGCTCAACATGTTCCTGGTGTACATAACCATTTGGTGGATGCCCTTTCTCATTTTCAGCTCTCCAGGTTCCGGCAACTGGCTCCTGAGGCGTCGACACACCAGGTGGATAGCCTTGCTATGGAGCCTTGGAGATTAGAAATTCACAGGGCAATCTTGAATTCCATCACCACATCTACATGCAAGTCCTATCAAACTGCTTTAAATTCCTTTAATCAATTTTATTGGAAATTGGGCTGGATCAAAGTTGGCCGATCAGGGTTGACCTGATCCTACACTTTATAGTTTATCTTAGACAGGCAGGCCTTTCGCCTGTCACTATTAGGGGCAGGTTTGCAGCCCTGGCATTTCACTCCAGGGCAAGGGGTTATTTTGATCCTACCACAGACTTTAGGGTCAAAAGAGCTGTGGAAGGTTGGTCTAGGGCAGGGGTAGGCAACCTTTTTGAGCTGGGGGTTGGGTTGCTGTCCCTCAGATAATTGGGGGGCCGAAGCACCAAAAATAAATAAATAAATAAATATCAAATATTAAAAAAAAGCTTTAAAAATATGCATGCACACTCTATCAGCCCCAGAAAAACCATGGCTAAACCTCTGTGGAGATTTTGCCAAGAAAACCCTAAGAACAAGTAATAACAACAATAATCAATATCATTATGGTGGGCAGCAGCGGCAGTAGCGGTGGCAGGTGGCGGCAGCAGGACCGGCCTGGGGCTGGTCCAAAGGCCTCGGGGGGCCACATCTGGCCCCTGGGCCTTAGGTTGCCTATTCCTGGTCTAGGGAATCCCCAGTAACAAAGGACTCACGATGGCCAATAACAGGCACAATCCTGGCTAAAATATGGCAACAATTAGCTGATACATGTAACTCATCTGGGGAAGAGGCTTTATTTAAGGCGGTATTCGCTTTATCCTTCTTCGCTGCATTAAGAATTAGTGAGATTGTGCCAGGATCACGTAATGATCAATCTGGCAGGGCTCTTCAGTTTTCTGACATATTATTAATGGATCAAGGGATTCAGATTTGTGTTAGGCGCTCCAAGCCGCAAAGGGTCAGTCTGTTTTCCTAGCAAAAGCAGCTTTTGGGCAAATTTGCCTGATAATGGCAATGGTCAACTATTTGAAGATTAGGCCAAAGGTGGTGGGCTATCTTTTTATTCACCTGTCTGGTATGCCCTTAACTCAATTTCAATTAGGGCAGTGTTGAAGGAGACACTAAGGTGGCCTAATTTGCCCCAGGCCTGTTTTTCCTCTCACTCCTTCCATATTGGGACAGCAACAGCTGCGGCCACTCATGGTTGAGTGAAGTTGATATCTGCAGAGTTGGCTGGTGGCGTAACCAGGCATTTAAGTCATATGTAAGGCCATCAGGGAATGTGATCTCTGATCAGCCACACTAATTTCTATTGTTTCTTTTCAGATGGTTTCTACCGTGGTTCAGTTTGGATTGTGGGCCATAGTTTGGTCTTCTGGGCAGAACGCCACCTTATGGAGCACTGATGGGATTCCACTCTGGGACTTTCCCACATTGGACACACCATGTGGTTTGGACAAAGGGGCATGATGTGGGGAGCGCTCCTTCCATGGATAATACAATTGGCACAATCGCGTCCGCGACCCCATGATACACCTGGGGGGAAATGATTTAGTTAAGACTCCGTGTTTACAGCTGGAAAAGTAGATCATGAGGGATTTGCTAGAAATTCAAAAGATATTCTTGGGTGCTGTAATACTTTGGACTAAGCTATTGCCACGGCGTAGCTGGCCTGGAGCCCAAAAAGATGCGGCGATCAATAATGCTCATCGCTGGTTGAATCACTATGTTGCTTAGCAGCTATCTAAAATGGGTATTTTCATAGTGGAACATGGAATCAAACTTCATTGGCCGCAGCTGTACGGGGGAGTGGGGTACACCTCTCTCCAGAAGAATCAGAGATGTATGTTACAGCACTCTCTGACCAAATTTTAAAAGCTGTCTGCGGGGGGGGGGGGGGGGGGGGGAGGGGATGCCTAATTAGGCTGGCCTCCTCTTGTGGCAGGTAATGACCCCCACAGGAAAATTAATCTGGCTATTTAAATTAATTGGGGTAAAATTGGCATAAGACAAATTTAAAATAAATGACGTATGCGGTTAAATGCATAACGTCATTAATTTTTATGACGTCATATGACGTAATATGACGTCGCTTCCGATGGGGAGGAGTTTGTAAATTTGTGGATATTATTGTTTACTTATTTTGTCACATGCGGTGAAGGACCACCCATTTGGGGGGTTACACCTTCACTTACACACGTGACAAATTTGTTAATCTTTATTGCCTTGTAAATAGACCCTGTACAGCTAAATAAAAGTTGTGGCCTGTTTAAACCCAAAAAGAGGCGTCTCGTGTCCTTAGTGCCAGTGCAACAGCATCGAGGTTGTTTCTGTTGATCTTAGAAAGTGTGTTCTGTTATTTGAATTGTTCAGAAAGACTCTTTATAACTTGGTAAAATTGCCCAACTCCAACCTGTAATTTTCTTTTACATGGACTAAAAGTCCATAATATTGTTATGTTACCTGGGGATGGTGAGTATTAGGTTGGGAAAGAATGTTCCAAAGCATAGAATCTCATCTTAACAAGTGTTTTAATTAAGTTTGTCATCAGTCTGTATCTTTGTTTTCTTTCTAAACACAGCAACATGCACATTTTATTCATTTTCTAATACACTGTTTGTTAAAGGTTAATAGTTATCAATTTGAGTTAGGTTACTGATCCACCATGATTACAGCAGTACGTGCATAGCTTCTAAGAACATTCATTGAATCAAGGAAAAGGAATGCTTCATCAGAAGTGGTTTTAGTGCCCCTGATCATATGCAAAACATTTCTCTGCATTTGAATATTTACTGCTTCCCTACTCTTGATCAAGAAGCATGGGTCTGCAATGATAGCTGGAAGAGCACATGTTTAGCATGCAATAGCTGGAGAGACCAAATTCAATCTTTGACATTTCTAACTGATAATATCACACAACGACTCCATTATTCTCTGCACCCATCTTACTTTAATTGTTTAAGTCTCTTAACCTTGTCTTGTGAGGCTATTGAAATAAAGTGATATTTGCACTTATTCATTTTGAATGAATGAATCATGGCTTTAAAACTGGTCTGGCTCAATGTGCAAAAGAAAAGCTATACCTTAGAGATCTATGAATTTCTCTGTTGGATCACCTGGGGAAAATGGGCTTATTGGAAGTTAATGGAACAACCCTATCCTACTTATCTAGGACTAGTGTCATTTAATTGAATTTAAGACTTACTCAGGAGACTAAGGGCCTTTGCAGACTGCCAGAAATATTGCAATTTGAGTCCACTTTAACTGCCCTTACTCAGTGCTAGGGAATCATGGGAACCATAGTTTACTGTGGCAGCAGACCTCTCTGAAAGAGAAGGCTCAATGTCTCAGAAAAAAATACAATTCCCATGATTCTCTAGCACTGAGCCAGGGCAGTTAAAGTGGACTCAATTTGCACTATTTCTAGCAGTCTGCAAAGGCCCTTACTTCTGAGCAGATTTTTAAAAAGCCATTAAGGGTGTAGCAAGAGATGAATTTTGATTTCTCTCTCTCTCTCACTCACTCATCAGTCTTACCAATCCTCTCAAAGTGTATGCAGGCCCACTGAAGAAGGAGATGAGTAGAAATAAGAATGGGAAGTGGGGGAGAGAAAGAGCAGTGGAGAAGCCAAGGAAAAAGGAAAAAGGAGGGGAGGGAAAAGAAAACTTTAAGATTCATAATTCAAGAGCCATGAACAATAAAGACTTATGTAGCACTCTAAAGAATTATGGTTGTGTTTATTGCATCTCACCCAAAATGGTATACTGTTATACATTATACAGTAACATATATATATTAGAAACAAGCCCAGAATATAAGTAGAAAATGAAAATAGTTATTGAAGAGAGTCACAATGCACCCACATGACTCAGAAAGGTTCCCAACAAAGGTCTCTGTGGGTGGGTGGATGGGGGAGTGGAGTGGAGAAACTAGCCTGTCAGGCCTAACTCTGAAAGGGTCCAAATAATATTATACAAGAGTATTATACAAGAGAACAATGAATAATATTACACAATGGTTAAAAAACTCATTTTTAGGTTTCTCCATGTATACAATGAATCAGTCAGGAATGGAATGCTATGGGTATTCTAAATGGTATGTTATATAAGCTATATGTTTGTAAGTGCCATCTTTCGGACCTTTAGAACCAGGCATGGAGACTAAGAGTGGGATGTGACATCATACAGGGCAACTTTGATGCTCTCTTATTTGGTCTTTTTGCCTATATTCCACGTATATGCAAAGGATTACAGAAATGATCTTCTCATGCACTTGGAACTGATGATGATGATGATGATGATGATGATGATGATGATGATGATGATATTTATAAAAGGCTCCTCCTCCCCCCTCAATTTTATCCTGATTCTTTTTTTCTATTTCTTTTTTTGAAAATACATTGATTAAAAATAATCAAAAGATTTTTTTTGTTAAATTCCCATGGAGAGCAGGATTTTATTTTACATGTTACATTTATACCCTACTTTCTTGCACTGAGCTCCAGGTGATGTACATCACTCTCCTCCCACTATCCATTGTAACAAGCATGTTATGAGGTAGGTCAGGTTACCTCCTGGCTCATTGATGAGCTCTGGGGACAACATTGTGATGACCTTTCTTCCATTGGGCCTTTTCAGGTCACAATGTCTGGGCATCTACAGAGGCTTCAGAGTGATGGTGAGATGTATAACAGAAAAGGGAAAGAGAGAGAAAGGAACACATCATGCTCAGCAGCCTTATAAGGAGGAAAACACTGTGAAAGTGATACTGAAAATTTCTTAAAGTTAGGGAAGAAGCCTTTTCATGAAGGAGAGAATGCTTCAGAAATATTGGAAGACCATTTTGACAGAGTCCTTGTTTAAGGAACTTCAGAAAGGAAACAGTGCATGTCACATTTTCAGAGGACAGTGCAGGACAATACAGACCCTTACTCTGGTCCAATTAAATAAAATTACGAACACAGTGGTATACATTTCTGTAAAGATTTAATTAGGCATTAGACCCTTCATAAGCAAGAGTAAGCTTTTCATTATCAGGGGGAAAACATCTCATAATATCCTACATGCTCCCCCACAGTAGAATTTCTTGTTTGTCATGAACATGAGCTCTTTTCGACTCTTAAAACTAAGCACAGACACAAGCACTGCTCTCTTCAGGGAGCAAGTGGTGACAAGGAGCAAACTCTGAAACCAGTTGCTAATATGTTTCATCCTGACATCCTTATATCTGAGACCTGCATTGGTAGATGTAGTTATGACAATTGAGTTCTGTCATTGTAGGTATTGCTGTTAACGTTTTCCTCCAGAAACCCATCTTTTCAGCCAGTGAACACCCCAAACCAAAGGGTTTCTATGGCTCTGCAGATCAATCAAAATGACAACTGCAGTGCACTCCAGTTGTGGGGCACATTGTGACAAGTAGTTGGAGATATCCCTTGAGGTCCTGCTGTGCTGCTTCTCTCAGTGCACCTTGTGAGTGGGAGAGTGTTTCTGTCATCATTTCCCAGTGCCCCAATCTTCAATATCTTGGAAGCCATTTGGATGGCTTAAGACTTAAGTGGTAGATTGGCAGGGAGGGAATCACATCAATTATTATCACTCATAAGCCTGAATCTCAAAGTTATAAGGTCATAACTCTGGTTTTAAAATATCTTCAACAGTGAACAGGATGGCAGCCTAGGATTTATGATTTCAGATGGAAATAAAATGAAATATATAAAATGAAATTATAATGTGCACCTATTCAGCATATGGATAAATCAGCTGCTGTCATAGCAGAAAAATAGATGATGCTTGTTTTGATTCCTAATTGCAGTGGATAGCCTTTCCTGGCTATCTAATTACTAGTATGATCTCTCCCATCTCTTGCTATCTGTTTTGTTAGAACTACAAAGTTATATTTGTTTGGATTTTAAAAAAAAAAGATGAAAAGTTATGGCTGGTAGTTCCATGGCAGGTCTCAGAGGAGCAAGTTTCTCATTATAGCTTTGAAATAATTATTTTGCTGTCTTCCAGTTCAACATATATGTATATAGGTATGCTTCCAACTTGTTATACCTTTTAATTGTGCTCATGGGAATGTATTAGTGTCACTGAGTTTAAAACACAGACTCTGATCTATTATCTGTGTGATTTTGATTTGCCTAGTCTGCAAAGAAGATGCAATGGCTCAAGTGGTTAAGACTCTGACTCTGTTGATTGCAAGATTGGCAGGTTGGCAGTTTAAGGCCCGGGAGCTGCATGATGGGGTGAGCTCCTGCCACTAGTCCCAGCTTTTGTTAACCTAATACTTCAAAAGCATGCAAATGCAAGTAGATAAATAGGTACCATTTCTCATTGGGAAGGTAAACAGCATTCCGTGCAATCATGCTGGCCACATGATCATAGAGTTGTCTCTGACAACGCTAGCTCTTCAGCTTAGTAATGGAGATGAGCACTGGCCCCTATGGTTTGACATGACTTGACAACTTGTCAACAGGAAATACCTTTATCTTTACCTTTAGGGGGGAAGCAGACGAGAACTTCCCAGACGCCGCCAGACGGAGCGCCGCTGGATCACAGCCTCTGCACTGCGGCGCTCCTGGGGCATCCCTAAAAGGAGCTCCAAATTGGCGCTCCTTTTAGAAGTCAGGGAAAGTGCACCCTAAATGCGTAGGGCGCACTTTCCCTGACTTTTCCACTGTAGCGCGTGCGGTCGCTGCGGCGGGAGGTTGTCCCCGGAGCGCCGGCCGTGCGGAGGGCCAGCGGCTCCGAGGATGACCCCGAGAAGAGGAAGGGGCGCCGCGCGTGCGGCTGCCCCTCCTCTTCCCTGCCTCGGAGACGGCTCAATAAGCCGTCTGCCGAGGCCTTTAGTCTACCTTCATTATCAGACCAAGCTGAAATATCAAACCAAGAGGGTAAAATATTATCAGCTGGTACAATCCACCAAATCTAAACCTTATTTGCAGGGCAGATGCCAAATGGGCTTGGTTCACACATGCAGGGAGATTAGCTGATTGATTGTTCTTTCTTTGATTACTGTAAACTTGAAGATTGACAGTTGAACATCTGAGCCAATTGATTATATGAAAAGGAGATGCACCAGAATCATGTGAAAAGACAATATGAGTCTATGGAGTTTTATCCATATTAGTTCACTCCCTTAGGTTGGTAAGGGTTGGAAAAATCTGCCACATCTTTTGCTTTTACCCACATCTGATTTTTAAAAAAAGAAAAGAAAACTCAAAAGACAAAACAAACAAACAAACAAACAAAACAACCCTCAAGCCCATAATGATCATAAAGAAATTTGTGAATTTGATTAATTCTTCAAATAAAAACTTCAGAGATAACCTACCCCTTTCCACAGTAGTTGAATTCAATTATTACAGCTGTTCCTCACACAAAGAGGACTATGGGGGGAAGCAGACGACTGCTTCTGGGACGCCACCGGACGGAGCGCTGGCAGAGCGGATCCTCTGCACCGCGGCGCTCCTGCGGCGTCCCTAAAAGGAGCTCCAAATTGGCGCTCCTTTTAGATGTCAGGGAAAGTGCGCTCTAAAAGCGGCAGGCACACTTTCCCTGACTCTTCCGCCGCAGCGCGCCCGGTCGCTGCGGCGGGAGGTTGCCCCGGAAGCGCCGGCCATGCGGAGGGCCGGCAGCTCCCAGGGCGACCTCAGGAAGAGGAAGGAGCGCCGCTCGTGCGGTGGCTCCTCCTCTTCCGGGCCTCCAAGACGGCTCAATAAGCCGTCTGCCGAGGCCCTATGTGGTACCTACATGCCATATAAGTGTTAAAAACAGGGAAACACAGAAAACATTGAAAATAGTTGTAATTCTAATTCCCCAGCAACAGCAACAGCATCAGCAACAGCAACAGCAACAGCAACAGCAACAGCAACAGAATGGTTATTATTATATGAATTTGCCAGGTTTGGTTTATCTTGTATTCTTTCTTTTTTTTAAGGCAAGTTCTTTTCTCCTAAATAGAAATTTTTTTAAAAAGAAAATTAAACTGAGCAAAAATCTCACTAATCTTATTGGTTACATTCCATGTCCAACATATGTTGCATTTATAAGTGAATAAGCTAGGATTTGGGAGCAGAGGATTGTGTTGTCCACATTTTAAGGGACTTAGGGCCTCTACAGACAGGCAGCCATGGGCCGAGGATTGGGACCGAGGCTGCCCCACGCCTCAGCCCAGATCCACCCTTATGGTGCCTTTCAGAGGAGCCAAAAGGGGTGCTGGAAGAGGCGCCGGGCACCTCTTCCATGCTCCTTCCTGCTCATCTCCTTCCGGAGCACCCACTATGTGCAACGTGCTCCGATGACATCCTCAGGAAGGGGTTGGGGCGCCCAGCGTTTGGCTGCCCCTCCCCTTCCTGGGATTGAAGACGGCACTTTTCGCCGTCTCCATCCCCCCTTACTGAATGATGGCACAAAGGACTTTATCACACTCACCTGCTTTCCTGCCACAACTGTGCTAATTTAAGAATGGAAGCATACTGGTTTGACATAATTTCTTATCACACTTTTTCCCCAAGATAGCATTTTTGCAATCCATTTTTCCATGTTCTGTTCCCCACATTGCCAAACACTGCCTATGCAAATATGCTGCTCCTCTGTTCTCCTAAAGTGTGTGGCTTCCCAGCTTCTGGAATCTGTTGGTAACCACAATCGCTGCTCCACCCCCCTTCCATAGTGTTGGACTACTACATGTATATTCACACGTCAACCCAAAGCTTCTGAAGGAAGCAGGAGAAAAAGACATGCCAGCTGCCAACTGCCTCCCAAAGCTGGTTCCTGTGTCAGAAGCAACTTCAGGAAGCAGTTGGCAGCTTCAGTTGCTGCTTCTCTGCCGTTCCAAAATGTAGGACTGCTGTGTGCACATTCACACAGCAGTGCAGCACTTTGGGAGGAAGCAGACAGAACAAGCCAGTCCAGCTGCCAAATACTGGCACTATCACTATTAGGAGGAGGAGAGCTGTTCGAGACCCATACCCACTCACTCCATGTGACTGCTTGAGAAACAGAACTGCTGCAGAAAGGACCTATCACATGGAGGCAATAATGGAACAGCAATGACATTGAGATTCTATTGCCAGGTTTTGCCCATTAATGAAAAAATGAACTATAGTAATGAATGGAATGCAAGGCAGCTGCAGGATGGACATGACATTGTGGGCCTTTGCAGACTGCCAGAAATAGTGCACATTAAATTGAGGCACTGCCCTGGCTCAGTGCTAGGGAGTCATGGGAATTGTATTTTTTTTTGGGACATTGAGCCTTCTCTGTCAGAGAGCTCTGGTGACACAATAAATTACAGTTCCCATGATTCCCTAGCACTGAGCCAGGGCAGTGCCTCAATTTAATGTGCACTATTTCTGACAGTCTGCAAAGGCTATGTGTGATAAGTATTGGGCAAAGAGACTTTTATCTGTTTAAAATTTGTATTATAGCCTTTTGTGATAAAGTCAAAGTTTGCATTCTGGACAGTGATAGGTTTGACTAATATGAAACATTACAAATTTGTTGGAGGGAGTGTTAAGACACAGTAAGAAATATAAGCAGCATTTTATTTCAAAGGACTGTTATATCTTGCTGCTTGCTGCTTGCATTTCATCAGAGAACAGAGAAATTTCAATAAAGAATGGGGGTCTTAATTTTTCTTTTCATTTAATTTTCCATTTAGGGACAGAGGCAACAGGAGGAATAGTACAAAGGAAAATAAAACTAAAACCTAATTCATTTTCCTCCTGTATGCCCAGCTAGCATTTTGTGTAGAATGATGCAAAGTTTGTTGAAATTTTCAACTCTGTTGGGTGTTATTCATATTATAGAGAACCAGACAGAAGCATTTTAAGATGTATTAAACATTTATTGGTTGGTTTAAATGAGAAAACATTTATAAAGTAGGTGAATGTGAAAATTCACTTTACCAACTTGATTTCCATAAGCTTTATATTAGATAGGCATGGAGCTCTTTATATGTTTCTGCTTTATTTGCTTCTAGTGTTCACATGTGTTTAATTTATTTAATAAAATTTTATTGTACATTTCAGTATACAAAACCTGCCCTGGATGGCTTACATAAATGTAGACAAGTTACTTTTTTTGTATGCCTTCAAGTTGTTTCTGACTTACAGTGACTCTAAGGGAAAGCTATTACAATTGTTTCTTGGCAAGATTTGTTCAGAGGGGGTTTGCCTTTGCCTTCTTCTGAAGCTATGATTTGCCCATGGTCACACAGTGGGTTTCCATGGCCCAGCAGGGATTCAAATCCTGGTCTCCCAGTTTCAGCAGCTCACTCCATCACACAGAGCTGTTTGAGACCCAATTCCCAACTTCTGCCAACTTGTCCCAATTTTTGCCAACCTAGCAGTTTGAAAAAGTGCAAGTAGATAAATACGTACCACTTTAGTGGGAAGGTCACATGACCATGGTACCCTCTTTGACAATTCTGGCTCTTTGGCTTAGTAATGGAAATAGGGTCAGACATTACTTAGGGCCTCTACAGAACAACACAAAGGGCCAGCACTGGAGTGGAGTGGGGGTATGCTGACCACACACCCCTACTCCACCCTGATGCTGCCATCACACTGCTCACCCAACCAGATGGCGGGCAGTGCCACACTAATTCTGCAGCACAGCATTTAGATGTGTTGCACCAAAGAAATGACAAAAAGCCGCTGCTGCAGCAGCAAAATCAGCTTTTTGCCATTTGTTTTGGGCCAGCAAATTGCTGGATTGAGGCCACAGCATGCTGTTGCAGCAACTCCCGATCCAATGCTGAAAAGGGTGGCAGGAAACCACTTCTTTGGGGCCATCTGTTGAGCCCTCTAGACAATCTTGTCAAAGGGGAAACCTTTGGCTCAAACTGTACAGAGGTGCCCTAGAACCTATTTAAAAGATGAATCATGGAGGTTTCCAGGAGAGGCACTACATCCTTTTATGGAGGTTTGAAGTGAAGAAACAAGTTTGGAAAGGGTGAAAAGGCAGGGAAGCGGGGGAAGGGGCAGTTAAATTTCTGGAAAAATGGATTCTCTTCTGCTGATAGGGGGAAAATCATTTGCTATTTTATAGATAGAGGGATAGTGCTTTGTCTTTCTTCATGGATTGTTACCTGACTTAACTTTGTAAGTATAAAGCTAGCCCTGCTAGAACATAAAATCAACTTCACTCTTTAACCTTTATACATTCTGAATAGGCAATTTATTCATGTTTAGTTTAATGAAACTAAATATAATTAGGACATTTATGTAACCAAAGAGATTTTTGCTTGTATGAATTGTGGCATTTCTTCTCTCTGTTTTCCAGGAACACTATTAATCTTAATGGTAGACATACATTATTAGTCATATTGAGTTATTCCACAATAAATTTGACAAAATGAGCTCTCGACATGGCAGAAAAGGAGACCATTAACAATAAACATAACATTTAATAGAAGATGGCATAATGATGAAAATGTACTCAAATGCTGCATAATTAGAGAATTGCACCACTAATCTTATCTGCAGATGGCTGGTCTAAGTGAGAGATGGTCCAAATTTGGAGGAGCAATCAGGAGATTAGAGGAAATTTAGCACTAAGTTGTTCCTTTTTGCTGCATGACTGGATCTTCTGCCAAGCAACAGAATTGGTTAGAGAAGGCAAAGACATAAATGGCCCTTCTTGGTTTTGTAGTCATACCTTGAATGTGTGCATTTTGTCATTTTGTGAGGCAAAAGCAGTAGGACCCAAAAATAAACTGAAGGATTACTTCAGTATACTATGGGCCTTTGCAGACTGCCAGAAATAGTGCAAATTGAGTCCACTTTAAATTGAGGCACTGCCCTGGCTCAGTGCTAGGGAATCATGGGAATTGTATTTTTTTCTAAGACATTGAGCCTTCTTTGTCAGAGAGCTCTGGTGCTACAATAAATTACAGTTCCCATAATTCCCTAGCAGTGAGCCAGGGCAGTGCCTCAGTTTAAAGTGGACTCAATTTGCACTATTTCTGGCAGTCTGCAAAGGCCCTAAGACATTTGTTGAAGACTGGTGAAGCTTATTATTGGAAGATAATCACTTTTTTTTAACTACAGTTCCTGCCAGGGCACTGGTCTTAATGGGTTCAAAAAAAGGTGGGCTGGAATTAATGAGCACAGTTACACATTTATGATTGGTTTATATTCAGAATCCCTATATAAGGATGTAGGGAATACATATAGACCACGAAAGTCCTCCAATCTGTACTGGGCTGTAAATGACAGAGTTTCTTTCCCTATCAATTGGTACACCCCACTCCTATAAGTGATCTTTAGTTAACAACCAGAGGAAAGATCTCTGTCATAATTCCTCCTCTCACTTGAGATTGCTTGAGGGAAGGGAGTGGAAATATATTCCTGCTGTATCCTGATCAACAAGAATGTAGACTCCTGATGCCATAGTGCCTGCTGTCCAGTACATCCAGACTGGGGAAAGGGGAAACACTACCTAGCTATACAACTAAGGGCCTGTACAGACTGCCAGAAATAATCCAGTTTGAGACCACTTTAACTGTCCTGGCTCAATGCTAGGGAATCAAGGGAATTGTAGTTTTTTATGAGACATTGAGACTTCTCTGTCAGAGTGCTCTGGTGCTACAATATACTACACTTCCCATGATTCCCTAGCATTGAACCAGGACAGTTAAAGTGGTCTCAAGCTGTATTATTTCTGGCAGTCTGTACAGGCCCTAAGTCTGCATCTAAACCACATAATTAATGTCATTTGACACCACTTTAACTGTCATGGTTCCATCCTATGGATTTGTAGTTGTAGCACTAGAATGGTCTGACAGTGAAGACTAAATATTTCACAAAACTACAAATTCCACAATTCCATAGCATTGAACCATGATAGTTAAAGCAGTGTCAAACTATATTAATTATGCAGTGTGGCAACCGTCTAAGTAGCTCATCAAGAATCATGGCCAACATCTGGGAAAGGAGAAGACAAACAACTGAGCAAGAGATCCTAGGAAGGGAAAAAATAGTAGTGGCTTAGGTGAACAAGGAAAGAGGATATGTCTGGAGTCAGGAAGATGACAGATGGCCAATAATGAGGGACTTCAGCTCCCAGAATCCCAGGAGCTATTGGCCAACATGGGACTATTGGCCAACATGGCTGAGGCTTCTGGGAGCTGAAGTCCCTCGGCCCTTAAAGGGGAAAGGTTGCCTACCCCTTTCTGAAATGATGGAATCTGGAGTTAACAGACTGATTAAGACAGTGGCCTAATCTGAGGAACTTTGCCATGAAGATAAAGCTCCACTTTTTATATGTATACCAAAAGTGGGGTGGGAGGTCATTGTAATGTTGACATAGGTGGTTCAAACATTTGAAAGCCACTTGAATGCTACAGTTTTGATCACAATTAGTTTCTCATTGAAGACCAGGGACAAAATAGTACTTTTATTCCTGGCTAGAAAAAACCCCATGGAATCAGCTGAATTCACCAATGCGTTAACACATGATTTCACAATTGATTCATTATTCATTACACAAGCTGGGACTAACCAACAGGATACACAGAGAATAGGAGGAAACAAAATGCATGTATCATGTTTATATTATTCTTTTTTCAGCAATATATCATATTTTTCCTCCACAAAACAGTTTGCAGTGATTTTAAGGCAATATCCCATCAACATGGCTTTAGCAAGAGAAGAGAAACATATACCTTTAGGAAATAGTCCAGTCAGTGCACAGTGACCAGTGACGAGTGAGCTTGCAACATGTAATTGTGCATTTTGGTTGGCCTAATAAAGGTATCATTGTTTGGATGTTATTGGATTTGCTATATGGCCAAGATGGCTACCCCTAGAAGTTTATAGTGACTAGAAGACAGTGTTAGTACATCTGCAGCTTAGAAATGGAATGGATATTTAAACATATTCAAAGTCATTGTCAAAAAGGTGTTTATCAAGCATCAGGAAATCTTGGCAAGGAAAATCTTGGATTGTTCAGTATCCTCACAATTCAGAACTTATTCTACACAAAATTAGCAGATTTTTTTCTTCCACATTTTGTGCATAGAAACAGGTGTTTTCTGAACAGAAAAAACTGTAGTTGGGGACTTATTGTGTGCAAAATGTACACATTTTTGCTTAGAAAACAACATTTTCTGTGCAGAAAAATAGTTCTACACAGAAATATGAATTTATTTGCAAAAGTACAAAGAAAAATATCTAAACCACTGCTCACATCTTCAACTCAAGGAAATGCAATTGATCCTTATTTATTAATTATTTAAATTATTTAGATCCTGCCTTTCCCCTAGTAATGGGAGTCCGTGCAGCATGTCAAAAACCATGCAGATTAAAATTATACAAAAGCATCTACAGAAAAATATAAATATAAAAGTTCCTTTTGTTGTTGTTGTGTGCCTTCCAAGTCATTTCCAACTTATAGTGACCCTAAGGCAAACCTATCATGGGGTTTTCTTGACGGGTTTCTTCAGAAGGGGTTTGTCATTGATATCTTCTGAGGCGGAGAGTGTGTGAGTTCCCGAAGGTCACCCAATGAGTTTCTATGGCTCCACAGGGATTCAAACCCTGTTCTCCAGAGTCATAATCCAATGGGCGGCTGGCGTAGAAGGAGTGGGCCTGACCACCCGGGCCTACAAAAGGCCCCAACGACCCCCCCCCGACCCGGCGGCGAGCGGCGAGGTGCAGCACAGCACGGCGGAGGTAGGCGTAACCACCTGGGCCTATAAAAGGCCCCAACAAGCCTTCCTGACCCGGCGGCGTGGCGCAGAAGGAGTGGGCCTGACCACATGGGCCCACAAAAGGCCCCAACGACCCCCCTGACCTGGCGGCGAGTGACGTGGCATGGTGCGGTGTGGTGCGGAGGAGGTAGGCATGACCACCTGGGCCTACAAAGGGCCCCAACAAGCCTCCCTGACCCGGCGGCATGGCACAGAAGGAGTGAGCCTGACCACTCTGGCCTACAAAAGGCCCCAATGACCCCCCCTGACCCGGTGGCAAGTGGCGCAGCGGAGGTAGGCGTGACCACCTGGGCCTACAAAAGGCCCCAACAAGCCTCCCTGACCCGGCGGCATGGCACAGAAGGAGTGGGCCTGACCACCCAGGCCTACAAATGGCCCCAATGACCCCCTGACTTGGTGGTGAGTGGCGAGATGTGGCGCGGTGCGGCAGAGGAAGGCGTGACCACCTGGGCCTACAAAAGACCCCAATGAGCCTCCCTGACCCGGTGGCGTGGCGCGGAAGGAGCGGCACGCCAGAAGCAGATCTGACCACCCAGGCCCTAATGGACTGCAGCCCTTTATTCGCTCCCTCTTCTTCCTGGCAGTAGTGAGAAATGATGTCTGACTGATAGTCTGACTTATGTAAGATTTTACACATTTATATCTTTATTCTTCCTTGTCTATGGAAGACTTCCTTTGCCCTTCCACCTTTTTGTAAGTTTGTTGCCATTAGGGTAAAATAGTTGAAATTGATCATTTTGTCTGGTTTTGCCTTGTATGAATATTTGCTGAAAATTTATTCTGTAGTTTTTGCAAAGATCATTGGATGCTAACTTTAGATTGCCTTTGAATAGACTCGTAGTTGTTGGGTTTCTAGCCATATTGATATTAAGTAAGTTTAAAATATGACTAGAAGGGATTTTGAATTTCTGGAGAATTTTTCTCCCCCGAATCAACCCTCAAGAGAAAAAAATGTGCAGTCTAAAATAACACAGTATTTTACTAACTACAGACGTGAACCTTCGTATATGCATACTGAATTCAACATAGAGGTAAACCCTGCTGGAACTTAAGGAAAAATCTCACCATCTGTAGCGCCAATATTAGATTGGTCCTTGGAGAAAATAGGCTCATTGAAACCTATAGTTAGGACTCCTTCTCTACCAAACCTTGCATTTGAATTAGCCATTGTTGAAGAATCTATATCATCTAAGCCCACTGCAGTAAAGGAATCACCTGAAACTGTAACAGACCAAAAAAATGGGAGTGTAAGGCTTGACAGCAATTCCAGATTGCTCAGACCTGAAAAGGAAAAGGAAATGGAAAATACTGGGTGGATTTCTACTCTACTAGAGGAATTGGTATCAATAAAAAAATTTCTCACTGAATGTAACATCCTTCTAACCACTCTAGTAGACCTGCATCTCCAAACTAGCAGTACTACCCAAAAAGAACAAAGGTGAATATGGGAATAAAAAAGGTGTTTTTCCTCCGATAACACCCCCTATTTTAAGAAGGAATTCCTTGATAAGCCTGTTAACAAGGAATTCCTTGTATAAGCCTGTTAACAACCAAAAGAAGGGCCTTAAAAGGAAAAATCTGAATGAAGTATCATCTGAGAACCCCAGCAAGCTCTATAAAGCAGAAAAACATCTAGGCCCAGAAAACTGCAGAAAGCCCTTATCTGGTGATGAATCCAAAATTAAGGTAGTCAGTCTCTCCCAGATACCCATGATAAACCAAACATCACTAAATACTGAAAGTCAAACTTCTAAAGCCAACTGGCGTGACAGGAACTCCTCTGCTATCTACTTGGGAAAAAAATTCCCTAATAAAGTTACCTCTAGTCTTTCTACCTGTCAACCTGTAGTACCTGATCCTTTAAAACATATCTCAGCCATAGGTCCTCATGTAAATCAAAAAATGCACCAATAAAAGGTATAAATCAAAAGGGAAACAAAAAATACCAATTCGTTCTTAGTCAACATCAAATTGTACTATCAAACTTCCCCAAACCCTTTGGTGTACTTTCTCAAGCTCAGCGTATATACCACCTCCCAAATTTTCTGAATGAGATATGCCCAAATCAAATTTCTATAGAAACCAAAGATATCTCACAAGTTACATATTTGTACTTTAATAATCGACGTGCTCGCGCTTTAATTACATTCAGAGAAACCAAGTTTGTTAGTTTACTGAACAGATGTAAACCTCTACTTATAAGAAAAGGTATCTATGTTTCCAGATTTTTTATCAACACAGCACCTCCACAACCATTAATAGTTCTCACTTTTTCCCTACCTACCTCCATCCTAAATGGAAATCAGAAAAGGAAGGATCAAGTAAATGTTAAATCTGGGAAATGCAATCTCAACAAACTAGCAATGAAAAAGATTCCATATCAATAAATGTCTCGGGACTACCTCATCTTCTCAATCTTCCAATTTTGGAGGAGGAGAAGGGGCTGATTGGTTCATTTCTGGTCTTGCCTCAAATTGCACAAGACGAAATACTAACCAGACTGGAAAAATTGAGACAGTATTTGCTAAGTGTGTGTTCAATAAGGAAATCTCCTATAAAAGAACTTTGTGAGAAGAAAAAGAACAAGATGGTGACTACAGCGGAGATAAGCCCATCATCATGGACAGAAATGAGGTATCTGGAGAATTCTGAAAATGGCTTATTATATACTGGTAACATTCAAAGAGAAGACATATCAAACATGCAAGGCCCGGTAATCTCAAATGTGAGCTGTATCCATCCAGCTGTCGAAACTATTGAGGAATTATCAGCTACTTCGAACATCAGTAACAACATAGTTCGTTCAACCTCTGAAATTATTGGCAACATCAAAACTGACTTCTGAAATGCAATCAGTTCCTCTATTCACAAATCAACTTCAAGATCTTTCTCATGATACAAGAATGAATCTATGACAACAAAAGAAATTAGGAACAAGAAGACTAAGGGCCTTTGTAGACTGCTAGAAATTGTGCAAATTAAGTCCACTTTAAGGGTTAGGGTTATGATTAGGGAATCATGGGAACTGTATTTTATTGTGGCACCAGTGCTCACTGACAGAGAAGGCTCAATGTCTCAGGAAAAAAAATTCCCATGATTCCCTAGCACTAACCCTAACCCTTAAAGTGGACTCAATTTGCACTATTTCTGGCAGTCTGCAAAGGCCCTAAAACTCCTGTCTTGGAATGTCATGGGTTGGGGTCGGCACACCTGTGACCCACTATTTATTGAGTTTATCTCCAAATTTGATATCATATTACTCCAAGAAACATGGTTGAGAGAAAAGTTAACCCTAAATAGTTTTACAGCGTATTCCATAGAGGCCTCTGTTTCTTTGAATGGTGGTAGTCCTAGTGGTGGCCTATCGATCCTGGCTTCTACAAATATCAAACATGTCTCTTTTCCTATTGCACTACTGGCAAATCTCGCCTCTTCCTTATTAGTCAAATTTAATGACATCTGGCTGTTAATCATGAATGTTTATTTACCTCCCTTAAGACAAAGGATAAGGCTGAAGAACACATGGTTAAGTTTGGAAACTTATATTACGAATGCACTAGCTCAGTACCCTGAAGCCCTTCTGAAATTGGCTGGGAACTTTAATGTGAGAACTGGCCCCAATGAAGCATATATATATGCCCATTTTCGTCTTGTTCAACCTAAATTAGATCCAGGTGTAGTCCTTCCATCTAGAAAATCAAAAGATAAAGGATACAACTGGGCTGGCCTTTATCTTACTCAGCTAACTCATAAATTGAATTTGGTGGTGATGAATGGTTCAACTGAAGGTGATATCTAAGAGGAATATACTTTGGTGTCCAATCGTGGGTCCTTTACGATTGATTACTTCCTGGTATCATATGATTTACTTTCTGTGATGCCCAGATGTGTAATAGAACAACGAGTGTAGAGTGATCATCTACCTGTTATCATGACTCTGGACTGTGCTATACAAGCAGATTTTGCAGAACAGATTGTTTCTGTTGGGCCTTCCCAAATGGGGCTCCGCATCGCGTGCGCATGCGCACTAATTCGCACGGCACTGTCACTGTTGGGCCTTCCCAAATAGCACGATGCGGGGCGCCATTTTGGAAGGCTCAATGGCACAGGCACCATGCGAATTCACCTGGCGCCTGCACCATTGGGCCTTCCCAAATGGGGCTCCACGTTGCGTGTGCATGTGCACTAATTCGCACGGCGCCGGCGCCATTGGGCCTTCCTAAATGGTACGATGCAGGGCACCATTTTGGAAGGCCCAATGGTGCAGACACCATGTGAATTCGCACGGCGCCTGCACTGTTGGGCATTCCCAAATGGCGCTCCGTGTTGCAAGCACATGCACGCACAATGCGGGCGCCATTTGGGAAGGCCCAACGGTGCAGCCCCATGCGAATTCACATGGCGCTGGTGCCATTGGGCCTTCCAAAATGTCGCCCTCCTTGACCTTTCTTTGCCAGACCCTCATTGTCGGCGCACCATGATGCCAAACTGCCATTCATAAAGATGCACATACATCCTCACCCCTCCAGCTCAGCACAATCCAGCAAAGGGTAGGAACAAGGACCCACTCCAGGCCAGTCTGTGGTAGCCAACCAGGCAGGCTTTCTATACAAAATACACTATCTTGCTCGCTTGATGGCTGCAGCACATCCAATCCAAAGGTGTTTGGTTTGGTTTAGTTTCCTTGACCTCACCAGGATCCTGGACCTGTGGCTTAATTCTAGGAGACTTTGGGAGGGACCTGGAGACCTGTAAACCCTATTCCATATCCACTATATTGCAGTGTTGAACAATATCAGGAGTAGACAACTTGTAGCCCTGTAATGTTGGAGTGCAATTCCCACCATCCCTCACCATTAGCTGTAACAGCTATGACTGATGGCAGTTTAAGTCCAACAACATGCAAAGGTCCAAAAGGTGTCTATCCCTTCATGGAAATCACATGGAATGATCTTGGGCCTCTAAGAAGTGTATAGTGTGTGCACACATCATTGTCACAAGATATTCTGAGATGTATGGTGAAACACAAAGGGAAATGTTCCATGCCTCCCTAAAATATAAGAAATAGCACAGCTTCAGAATAACAAGCTAGACAGGGAATTAGCTTAACAGAGTGGTAATTCATATATACATTTCTTTGCAAGATTCATATCCTGCCGCAGAAATGATTCTACTTGCGAGCAATGCTCTTTTCCTCTGGATATTTATATCCTGTATAAATCTTTTGTCATCAGCTACCACACCTACCCTGAAGGGTAGTTTCTCCATGGAATTGGGCAGGCTGACATTGATCAATTGCTACAGACCATCTGCCTCAACATACCTTCCGAAGACTTGAATTTAAGCCCGATCTTCTTAAGGACATTGTCCTGGATGGACTCCTAGATGTTCTACTCTAAATGGATAGTACATGAGAGAGAGAGAGAGAGAGAGAGAGGGAGAGAGAGAATTTGTGAGATGTTGGTGATTATATATTGCATACAACATAAAACTATTGTACTCTGGGCAGAAAGACTGTGGCTTGGTCAGAAATGGGTGAAATAAGTATGCATCAGATTTAATAGCAAAAGCAAGTAAAGACAAATTATTTTTATTAAAGAACCCCCGAAGGAACTAATAGCATCAATGTTCAATCCAATATTCAAGAGGTGCTGGCCTGGTTGAAAACACTTCCTTAGATCCATACTCCTGTTGGCATTGAAAAAAAAAGTGGTTTAATGACCATCAGGACAACATACTATCGGAGCAGGCCCAAGCCTTTTTGGTCTCCGAGAACAAAAAGATGTCCCCTTTTCCTGCTCTCTTGGTTGTACAGATGCCAACTGCACTGATCATTGACTTTTCAACTTGGACAAGAGAGTCTGGTGCTGGGTTAGGGAGGGACTGCTTTCCATTTCCTTCTTTTCCTTCTTGATCTCTTTCTCTCACTTGCAACCCCCCCACCTAGGACACATTTTCACCTGTATTGGAAGACTTTTCAAATTCAAATTCTCCTCCAATCTTCCCATAATCTGGTTCTTTTTTCTTCTCATATGCCTCTGTTCCAGTGTTGAGGAGGTACATGATATGATACTCTGTGGGATCCATAGGAGGAGAATCCAAAGTTTGATGTCTTCCTATGATGGTTAAGATCTCTCTTTACCCTTGGAAGGAGAGATTCCATATCACTTAGCCATATCAATGCCTAAGGTTCCTTAGGATTGTTCCTCACATTTATTTAGGGCCTTTGGAGACTGCTAGAAATAGTGCAAATTGAGTCCACTTTAAGGATTAGGGTTAGGGTTAGGGAATCATGGGAACTGTATTTTATTGTGGCACCAGAGCTCTCTGACAGAGAAGGCTCAATGTCTCAGGAAAAAAACCCAACAAAACAATTCCCATGTATGCATCTCTTTGGTTCTTTTCGGAACCCTCCTCCCACCTTCCTCTTTTCTTCATCTATTGAAGATGTTAATGGGAGCTTCTCTTTGTATGGTAGTCTCAGACCTACTTCGATCTAGTATGTAGATTTTTTTCCTTCTTCTTCCTACCTACCCCAAGAAGCTGAACTTGTGTTAAATTGTCCATAAATATTTAAAAGTAGTCTGAGTTTGATTATTTTACTTAGCTAGATGCGTGTTGGTACTGCCATTTTAAGTTTCTGCCTTAGTGCAACTTTAAACTCTGCTAAAAGTGATTCACCAAATGTCATTTATTAACTAAACCCAACAACCATTTCTTCCCTCTCTCTGTCACAGTGCAAACACAGTAGATGGCCTTACCTAAAAGTCCATTACGTGAAAGGTGACTGAGTCCTGGTAGGATCCCAGTTTCTGCATGAGGCAGATTGTTTGTTTGTTTGTTTCTGTTTTGTAGCTGAAATGTCTGATCTGCACATTCTGGATTAATATTAAGAAATTACTGCAGGTATCTGTTAGATGAAGGGCAGGTAACTGCCAAGGGTGGATAGGTAGACATGCCCCCTTGCAGGATTCCAGAAGACCACAACTCCCTTTTCATCCTCAAATTGGGAAGTGATTAAAACAACAACCCAAAAAAGAAAAACAAAACCTGAGTTGCCACTAACAGGTCCAGGGTTAGTGGTGGGGCTCCAAAATCCCTAAAAACCCAGGGATATGGACAATATCCCTGGGTTTTTAGGGATTTTGGAGCCCCATCAGCATTTTCCCCCTCCAAGGGCAGGAAAATATTTGTTTCCTTTGAAACTTCTCAAGATTTTGATAAATTTCTCTCTTGCCTTGAACTTATACAGAATTCCACAGCTTTGTTTAAGTATCTCTGCAAATATTTGTTCATTCTGTTGGAAAGTAAAGGACTATAGGCCCTTTTCTCACCTGTCACTAGACAATGTTTGTAAACAAATACACATTTCCCTTTCTCTCTCTTTCTGTCACACACACAGAGGCACACCACAAAATTAGTCCAGATAATATCGATCTCTTTTTAACACATGTGTTGTATCATATAATTGATTTCTCTAAGTGACAAAGACCGGCATATTAACAACTGAAGCATGAACATGGTATAAAATGTACAAAATCCCTTGAGAAGATGCTCTTAACCTTTTACACTCAGCTTATTGTTTGGACACTGTAAATGAGGCTTGCAATTTCTGTGTCCCACTGAGCTAAATGTTGACCACCAGTGAATTTATCTGAGACTATGGAGTTTATCTGCCCGGGTTAATGTCATGTTAATGCTCATTAACCCTGATGTGACTGAAAATCAACCCGCCTTTGTGGGTTTTTTCCTCCAGGTTTTAAATCCCGTTTTTGCATGGCATTTGGGCACTTTGCTCCCCATGTGATAAACTCCTATCTGTCCTTAGGCATCACTAGAGAGAAGTATTCTCAAGAAGTTTTCTAACTGAAGAAGGGCTTCAAAGGAGATTTGATTTCCTTGCTATCACTTTATTCTAATAGACTACTACAGTGTGCCAGAAGCACCAAAATATTCTGGAAATATTTCTAGAAATAATAATAATAATAATAATAATATATTTATATCTTGCCCCTCTGTCAACAATCAGGGCGGCTAACAACAGTTAAAATTCCATACAATATATATAATACAAGTCTGAATCCCACCCACCCCTTAAAAAATATTAAACTGAAAAATATTAAAACATCATAATTAAACAATATAAAATAATTAAATCCAAATTAACAATAACTAAAAACAAGCCAATACAAATTACAACAAGCAGAGAAACGGCTACAACCAAGGAGGGAGAGGGCAGAATGGGGGAGCTCCTGAGGCTGGGAAATCTAGTCAGGAAAGGCCTGCTGGAAGAGATCCGTCTTAACAGCTTTTTTAAAGCTGCTCAAGGTCTTAATTTGATGGATCTCATCCGGTAGGCCATTCCATAGTCTGGGAGCAGACACCGAGAAGGCCCTCTGGGAGGTTGCAGACAGCCTAGTTTTTATAGGCTGCAGCAGATTCCTCCCAGGGTTGGATTATATGGGAGGAGGCGGTCCCAAAGATAGGTTGGACACAAGCCATATAGGGCTTTAAAGGTGATAACCAACACCTTATACTGGTCCTGGAAACTAATAGGCAGCCAGTGGAGAGACTTTAATACAGATATTATGTGGTCTCTCCTTGATATTCCTGGGACCACTCTGGCTGCCATATTTTGTACTAACTGCAGTTTCTGGACCAAGCATGAGGGTAGCCCCATGTAGAGCACATTACAGTAATCCAGGCAAGAGGTTACCAGCATGTGCACCACAGTCTCAAGGTCCTTTACTTCTAGGAAAGGGTTCAGCTGGCGTATCAGCTGAAGCTGATAACAGGCACTCCTGACCGTCACATTTACCTGATTTTCCATCAGGAGTGACAAATCTAGGAGCACCCCCAGACTGTGGACACAGTCCTTCATGGAGAGTGTGACCCCGTCCAGGACTGGTGGTTGCAACCCAATTCCTGGTTTCGGGGCTGCTACTGTGAGCACCTCCATTTTGTCTGGATTTAACCTCAATCTGTTTTTCTTCATCCAGCCCATTACTGCCTTAAGACAGTCATTGAGAGGAGAGATGCCATCAGAATTTGAGGCCGACAATTGAGACATGGAGAAATTGATCTGGGTGTCATCAGCGTACTGATAACACCTAGCTCCATATCTCCGAATGATCTCACCCAGCGGCTTCATATAGGTGTTAAACAGCGTTAGGGACAGGATGGCACGTAAGATCCTTTTTTCCAAACAACTGTCCCTGAGCAGCACCCTCTGGGGCCTGCCCAAGAGGAAGGAGCAGAACCACTGCAACACAGTGCCTCCAATTCCTAATCCACTCAGGCGATCCAAGAGGATGCTATGATCTATCGTATCAAAAGCCGCTGAGAGGTCTAAAAGCACCAGCAGGGTCACACTACCCCTGTCGATACTCAGACACAGGTCGTCGGTCAAGGCAACCATGGCAGTTCAACTCCAAATCTTGTCCTAAAGCCAGTTTGAAATGGGTCTAGATAATTGGTTTCATCCAAGACCACTTGGAGTTGAAAAGCAACTGCCCTCTTGATCACTTTGCTCAAGAATGGTAACATAGACACCGGCCTATAGTTGTTCATATCCAGGGGGTCCAGGGAAGGTTTTTTTCAGAAGCGGCCTAACTGCCGCTTCCTTTAAACAAGAAGTAACACACCCTTCCCTGAGGGATACATTGATGATGTCCTTAAGAAACATCACCAAGGCACCCACCCCCCCCGATGGCCAGCCATGAAGGGCAAGGATTGAGGGGGCAGGTTGTCTTCCTCACTCTACCAAGTAGTCTTCCTCACTCTACCAAGTACCAAGATTGAAAATGATTGAGTAAAATTACATCAGCGGAGTTGTTGAACACCTTATCTATTGATTCTGTTACAACACTGGAGTTCAAGTCAGCTCTTATCTGAGAGATTTTATCTGCAAAGAAGTTGTTAAACACGTCACAGCAGGCTGTTGTTGGGTTAAGCAATGGGTTCTGCACACGTAGAACCTGTGTCAGCTCCCTTACCACCCTAAACAGCTCTGCTATACGAGACTTTGCAGATGCAATACTTAATCAGATACTGCACCATAAACTGATCTTGGGTTTGTCACAAAGGGGCATGGCATTTGAAAACCATGTAAACAAATTATTATTATTTTTTTAAAAAGTTTATTAATGTTTCATGCTTCATTACTTGATTTTATTATATTTTATGGATTTAAATATTGGGATAACATAAATCATTTGGGATTTTTTAGAATGAAAAATAGTATAGAAATGTTTTGGATAAAGGCAAACTTTGTTCTCGCATGATTCAGATGTCTGGTCAATTTCTCTATCTCCATTAGATCCAAAAGCTTAAAGGTCCATGCTTCTATTGCTGGATTCTCTTCTTTTTTCCACATTTGAGCATAGAGCATTCTTGCTGCTAACAACATATAAAACAAAATTTTCCCATATTTTTTTGTCTTAATTTATGTTTAACATATTCAGCAAGAATATTTCTGGTTTCAGCTCAATATTCTCTTTTATAACCTCCTTGATTTCATAATGTATATGTCTCCAATATTTAACTGCTTTATCACATGTCCACCATATGTGGTATAGAGTACCTTTTTGTTTCCCACATTTCCAACATTTACTGTTATAATTTCTATACATTTGGGATAATTTTTCTGGTGTGAGATAACATCTGAAATATATTTTATAGTAGCTTTCGTTTATGTTCTGACCATTTACATATATGATACAGGCAAACTTTTAAAGCAATATATATTTCAACAGACTTTCGGGAACTGGTTATTTTAAAAGAAAGTGTTTTTAATAATATACTGGTTTTGAAATTTTGAACTTTTTTCTATAGATTTCATTTCTAAAGTTATTGATTAATTACATTTAAATTATAACATTTTAATGTTTATATCTATAATACATTTTGTTTTCTTATTGTATTATTTTATTTTAACTTTGATTAACTCGCGTTGATTCCTTTTGGATATAGGTGGGCTAGAAATTATTATTATTATTATTATTAGATGCAGTCTTCATTTTTTTTTAGAATTTATTTATTAAAGTATATTCTTACATAATATAAAATATCATACACATTCCAAACAAACAAATACCTCAATAGATACACTCAGGACAAAAACAAACAGTCATGTACATTTCACTAACAATTTCAACAAGACATTTACACCAATTACCCACCATTCTCAATCATACATGACTTCCTCTTGCTAAACCTTAAGCTGTTGTGCTGTAACTATAAATCAAATTTATCTTAAATTTTAAATAACAAAAACATGTTTTCTCTCCATCTTAATTTTATTTAAAGTTCCTTTCTAACTGATTGCAGAATTTAAATAAGTAAATCTATTAGCAAAATTTCCCAATTTCTAAGATTTATATCTCTCATCATCTAACTTAAATTTTCCATTACTCTGTCCCTATATCAAGAATTGTTATATTCCCCCAGTACTGTTGACAGTATTCTATAAAGGGATTCCAGTCTTCTAAACCCAGGTTTGGTTCTCCATTTGCAAGAGAGTACCCTGTGGAAACACACACTGTTGCAATCATATTCACTCAGTGGTACACTCAGGAACTGAGAGTCTGAGAAACCATTTGGCAAAGCTGACAAGAAAAATATATAACTACATTCTTTCCCCTTACATGATATCCTTTAAAATGTGTGTGTTCAAAAAACATTCTTATCCTTCAAAATGTGTGTGTGCTCATGTGTGAACTCATGTGCATGTCTCTTCATGTGGTATCTACCTTTCTATCTATCTGTGTGGGTGCATGAAAGTATACAACATACATGTTTCTTGCCAATGCATAATTCAAATTTTCTTTCTAATTAGAACACCAGAGAAGATGCCAGTATTTTATTGCATTGCTTAGGACTATCCTGACTAGAATACTGTAGTAACCCTTCGTTGCTGGAATGGCACACAAACATGAAGTCTTCAAAGGCTTAAAATCAAGCATTCTTCTTCATATCTCAACCAAATTAAATTATTTTGTTTCTTTGTTTGTTTTTCAAACACAGAAACCCTTCCTGGCAATTCATATTGACTAGGTAAAGTAAAGGTATTCCTCATTGACAAGATTGACAAGTCATGTCCGGCCTTGGCTCCTCAGGTGCAGGGAGATCTTGAGGCTGTGACAGAGCCTCATTCTGCCCTCCCAGGTCCCAGCTCTTCCCTCCCAGACCCTGCAGAGATGGCTCAGCCTGTTACCAGCAATGTGGAAGCTCCTCCATGGGACTCTGAAGCCCAGCCTTATGTCAGCAGAGAGCTCAGCACTGGGAGATGAAGGGGGAAAGCAGACGGGTGGCTGTGGGCCGCCCTGGGAAGCTGTGTCATGGGGCCGAGGTATCCCCACACCTAGGCCCCACAGCGCAGCTTCGCCGCCCTTGGAAGGAGCGCTAAATTGGCGCTCCTTCCACAAGTCACTGAAGGTGTGCCGCAAAAGGTGGCCGGTGCACCTTCGGCAACTCTTCCGCTGCAGCGTGTGTTAACGCTGCAGTGGGAGGTCCTCCTCGGAGTGCCAGTCGTGCGGAGGGCCGGCTGCTCCAAGGACGACCTGGGGAAGGGGTTGGGGCGCCCACCGTGCGGCTGCCCCTCCCCTTCCCTGCCCCCAAAATGGCTCTTTAAGCTGTCTGCTTCCTGGTTTAGATCAGCAGGCCATCCCTACCTTCAGCCAGAGGAGAGCTGAAAGGGCGTGCCTGTGACGTTCAAAGAGGCTTGCTGAAAAATGCTCAGCTAACACTTAACAGCTGTGGTGTTGTGATATAAGGCACCTGAGGAACGCTGACTCTTTTGTCAGAAGCTATTGAGTTCCCTTTGAGCGAATGCTGCTGGCTCTAACTTCCTCATGCTTAGACTATTTTGGAACAACTCTGGACCGGACTCTTGACTTACCCTGTGACACCTTGACCTTGGACCGAACTGATATTTGTGCATTCCTGGAATTCCTGAACTCGGACTGGCTTTTGACTATTCTCTTTGGACAAAGCAGAGGTCTGTAACTTCAGTTTACTTGCTGTCAGCTCAGCTTGAGCTTGCCTCTGTTATCAGCCATTTGGTGTCTGTGTGCTGGCAGCTTTCCAGGACATTTTTATCCAATTAGTAAATTTAGAGCCTAATTCCATTTTTTCAAAAATTTCAAAAAGGGTTTGCCAATTCACTGTATCAAAGGCTTTCTCTAGATCTATAAATAACATTCCTAAATTTTTTTCATTATGTCTTTCATAGTATTCTATCACATTGATCACCATTTTAAAGTTTTCTCTCATTTGCCTTTGTGGCAGAAAGCCTCTTTGACTCTCATCAATCCAGTTTTTCAGGCAATTTTTAAATCTGTATGCTAGAATATCAGCGAATATTTTATAATCAGCATTTAATAATGAGATTGGTCTATAGTTCCTAACATACATTCTTGATTTCCCTTCTTTGGGTATAAGTGTAATTTCTGCCTCTTGCCATGTGGGTGGGATCCCTTCTTCTAATATAGCATTCATTAATTTTTGCATGGAGAGACATAGTTCTTTTGCAAATGTTTTATAGAATAAATTCATAAACCTGTCTGGGCTTGGTGATTTACCCTCTTTACTTCTGGAAATCACCTCTAAGACCTCTTTATATGATATAGGCATATTTAATTCTTCCAGTTGGGTTTGGTTTGGGCTCTTAAACTCTTGTTTACTCAGATATTCTCGCATTTTATTAGTTTCCACCTCGTGCCTCTGATATAGTTCTGAGAAAAATTTGTAAAATATCTTTTATTTCTTTTTATTGAGTTACAATTTTGTCCTCATTCTTTATCTCAAGAATCTACTTATTCTCTCTTTTCTTTCTTATCTCTCTGCCAACCATTTCCCAGTTTTATTTGCTAATTCAAAATTTCTCTGCTTAACAGCTTTTAGTCTTTCCCTACTTCCATTCTTGTCTTTGCAATATTTTTATATCCTCAAGGATATTTTTGTCTTCTATTTTTATAAGTTCTTTTTCTTTTTGTAGAAGAAGGTTTTGTATCTTTTGTATCTTTTTCTTTTTTAGTTATTTTGGATGAAAGCATCTTGGCTAATTAATAAGCCCCTAAATACAGCTTTCCCTGCATCCCATATTGTTGTCATTTTTGTTTCTGTTGTTTTATTTTCTTCAAAGAATAATTTTATATTTTCCCTGATTCTTTCTATTACACCTTGGTTCTGAATTAGCTCATCTTTTAATTTCCAGTTGAACTTCTTTGGTTGTTCATTGATCATCATTATCAATGTGTTGTCATCAGACAAGTTCCTTGGCAAGATTTGTATTGATATAATTGTTTTACTCATTGTTTTTGAAGTCCAGAACATGTCGATTCTGGACAGCGAGCATGTTGGCTAGAATAGAATGTGAATCCATTGGAGTTTTTGTTTAGATAGCTCCATATATCATGGACAGCAAAACTCTCTTTCATATTAAAAAAAATCTTGGGAGGTTTCCCTTGAAGATTTTTATCTTTAACTCCTGATTTCCTTTCTAGTTCTGGGTTGACCATACTGTTAAAATTAAAATAATAATAAAATTATTATTATCTTAGCAAATTCTAATTCATAAATTTCTTTATGGATTTTATAATAGAAGGCTCCCTTATTTTCTTGTGGGCTATAAATTCCTATCAACATTTTTTTTCTCCCTTCCAGATTATTTTAACCCCTATATATTGTCCTGATGGATCATTCAAGACTTCTGTTGTTTGAATTTGTTTGTTTATATATAACACTATTTTCTTCTTTTTGTTAGTGGAGATGAATGTGTTTCCAAGATTGTTATTTCTAATTGTCTCTTTTCTGTCTTTTTAATGTGAGTTTCTTGGAGGCAAATTATTTTATATTATAGTTTCCCTAAGGACTGGAATTCCCCCCCCCCTTTTTTTTTTTGTCACTGAATTTAGTCCTTTCACATTATAAGTTAGAATTTTCATATTTTAGAATTTTAGAATTTTCTTCTTATTTTTCACTCCTAACTTCTTTATCTTTCCTCCCCTTTTTCCAAATTTGAGAAACTAATGAGGAGCGTATACTTTCGTTATTCTAGATTCTCTTCTTCTTCTTCTATACTTTCATTCTCACCTGTTTTATTTATTTCTTTTTTGTTTACTTCTTCCCTCTCTGAGATTTCACCTTCTTCATCTGTTAGGTTAGTTCTTGTTTCATTCTTTTTCATTTTCTTTCCTTTGTTTACTTCTGTTTCCTCTTTTCTATTTGTCTCTTCTTCATTTGTAACTTCATTTTTTTGTTTTTTCAAGTTCCTTTTGGTTGAGTTTGATTGTTTTGATTGTTTTTCAATATCTTTCCTATATTCCCTCCAAAATTCTGATGCTTTTCCTAATGAATTAAGTCTAAATCTTCTTTGATTCCAAGATACCAACAAACCCTCAATTTCCTCCCATCTAAATGGGATTCTATAATATTTAAGTTGCTCTGTTAGGAATTGGTAGTCTTTTCTTTTTTCAGTATCTGACTTGGTATATCTTTGAAGACCTGTATCTCATTGCCATGAATTACAAATCTTGTTTTGTAATTTTTTTTTTGAGAAATTCATCTTTTGTTTGTTTCCTTATCCAGTACACTACAATGTCCCTTGGTAATTATTTTTGTTTCTGGCAATTCTTGGGTTAATTCTGTACATTCTATCTATCTTGTTTTGTATTTGCTGTATTGGTCTGTCTAGGTATTTTGCTAGATATGGGATCAAGAACTCACATAAATTCTCATTCTGTTGTTCTGGTAAGCCTCTGAATTTTATACATTTCTCCCTTTGTTTAGTCTCAAGTTATAAAATTGCTTCTTGGTCTTCATGTTGGGACCTACTCACTTCTTCCATTTTGTACTCCATTTCTTTCATTTTTTGTTCTACTTTTTCCATTTTGACTGACTTTTTAAAATATCTTTGTTAATCTTGTCTAAGTTTTGTCTTATTAAGTTAGTTTCATATTTCAGTTCTCTCATTGTTCCTTCTCTTGATTCTCTGATTTCTTGTCTTGTCTCATCTCTTGAGTCCCTTATTTCATTTCTCAGCTCTAGGTGTAATTTTTTCAGTTCATCTAACAGATTCATATTTGATTCATTTCCCTTCACTGACATTTCCAGGGATGGTTTTCTTTGAGTTGTTGGTGCTGATGCTTGAGTTTGTCTGTCTCTTTCCCTCCTTGACATCATTATAATTTCTTCTTCTAGGTTTCTAATTTCAGTTCTCTTTTGGATGAGGGTTTCTTTATAACAAGTGAAAGGTTTAATATGTATTCAATTTATATAGTCTGATTTTCAAAATTTAATTTGTTTCTATTACTTCTCTTATTTTATCTTTTATATATTTATTTTCTCTCTTATTTTTTTTAATTTTTGTGATTAATGTCTTCCAATCTACTATTTTTTCCCCTTTTCTAATTTGCTTGATCCTTCTTCTCTTCCTTCCTCCACCTTCCCTCCTTCCTCCTGTTGCCCCTTTTTGGCCTTTGTAAGTCCTTCCTTAATCAGTACTTTCTATCCAAACTCAGGGGGGTTGCAGACTGCCAGAAATAGTGTGAATTCAGTCCACTTTTAGGGTTAGGGTTAGTGCTAGGGAATCATGGGAACTGTTATTTTTCTGAGACATTGAGCCTTCTCTGTCAGACAACTCTGATGCCACAATAAAATACAGTTCCCATGGTTCCCTAACTCTAACCCTAACCCTAAAAGTGGACTGAATTCACACTATTTCTGGCAGTCTGCAACCCCCCTCAGTTCCTTCTAGTCTTTACACTCTTTATGATTCAGTATATTGTAATTTGATTCTTAATCAAAATTCTTAAATCAGTCTAAATTTATACCCCTTTCTTAATTTCAGTCTACTATATGTTATCTCCCCAGAGTAGATCAATAATATGGAAACAAAAGGGTAAGACAATTAGGGTGTGAATTTCTCAATATATCTTTTCCTTTGTTTCCCAACAAGGATTTTGGTCAATCTTAACTACAAATCTATTGCATTTAAATCATTACCTAGCTTGTCTATTTCACTTATATAATCAGTATTCAGTACAGGCTATATAATATATAATGTCCTCAACACAAGATATCTATGCAATATTGGACACCTTATTGTCTCTATCAATTTAAATTATTACCCACTAATTAACTTCCTCCTATTACTTATAACCCAATATTTAAAAAGTAGAGAAAAAGGGGAAAAGAGGAAAGAGAGAAAGAGAGAAAAAGGAGGGGAAGGGAAAAAAGAAAAGAGGGAAAAAAGAAAAAAGCTTGGAACAAGAGGTTAGAAATGAGGTTGTATTTTAAAAAAATTATAATGTGTTCATCAATCAAGTTAATTAGCAACTCTATGATTCCTTTTTTTTTAAAGTCCCATCAAATTCCAATTGGGTTTAGCTACCTAACAAATTACATCCAATTATCCCAGTCTATAGTAACACTTCAATACAATACAGCATCCACCATGTAACAGGCTTCAGAAGCGATTTTCCTCTTTCAACTTTCCCTTTTACGCGCTGTCTTCATTCCTGCTTGGTTCGTCTTCTGAATAGAATCTCCTCCGCTACTTCACAAGAGAAAGTGTTCTGGGAGCTTATTAAATTACAGCCTCTTTTCTTTTTTTTTCCAATGGGTATAATCGGACCACTAGTCCACAGAATTCAGTTAGTAATCGACAGGTAGATCACTCCCCCCAACCTTCTTCATTGCTTGTTACCAATCTGTCTTTTTGCAATCAAACTTAATCCAAGCAAATCCATTGTCGCTGTTCATTTAAGTCCTTTCAAAAACAGGTTACAGAGTCTTTCAGTCCCCTTTGAATCTTATTTCTTTAGCTCTTTCCTCCCTCCTGAGTCACAGTATTATATTTTCCCAGCTTAATAATTATTAGATGTTTATTAGTGATCCTCCATGCTTGTCTACTAGGACAACATGTCACCAGTCCATCATTAATATCCAAAATCTCTTCTAGTATTTCCAAAGAGAAAGCTCTTATAGTCCAAATATTATTTAGGGCAGCAAAAAGTGAAAAACCCCATACACTTTTAGCATTCTTATTTATATTAAGTTTGATTGAGATTATTTCCAAGTCCGTTTTCCTTTTTGGTGAGTCGGGGAGTGGATTTAACTTCCCCTCCCTTCTCTCACTTTGATTTCTTTCCCTTTCTCCAAATTTAATCTATTTCAATCTTTTGATCTTCTTAATGGTATTTGGATTTATAATTGTCACAAGTGATTTTAAAGTAAAGGTCTACTCCAACTTAAACAAGCTCCCAGCAGAAATCAGTCAGCTTATTCTGAAGCTTATAACAGTGGTGGCAATGCTTAAAACCACTATTTACGGGCTCCGAGACCATGGACATGGTCCGCTCAGATCTCCATGTCTGCTTTCTCTTACCAGCTGTCCTCTGTTCTCCAATCCCTGAGATCTTCCTGGTAAACTGGCTTGGAATTTTGGTCACCACTGAGCCCCTCTGTTTCTCCCCTAGCTGGGAAGGTAATTTTATCCTCTAGAATTCACCGCCACCACCACAGTCCCAAGTGGCCACCAGCAGGAGTGGTAAACAGCATGCCCTCAAACCAGCCGGAAGTTGCCTTATTTGGCCTCTGTGTTTTGAGCCAGAGTCTACAATCCCTTAAGATTAGTTGATTAGATTACTGTAGATTGATCAGTAATAGGGTTTCAGCACCTATGTCATCTTTCCCTTCTTTTATATTGAGGAACAGCTTGTTTTGAACAGTGTTCTGTCAAACTTACTAAAGAAATATTTTTTAGTGCTTGTCTTCATCTCTCCCTCCTTCTCTCCTTCTCTCTTTCTCTCTCTGAGCTATTCTAATTTGAAAAACCTTTCACATGTAAGGTCCTGCAGAGAGTTAGTGTCTGGGAGAACTTTTCCCCCAAGACAAGTAAACCCAGCACACCACAGAGTCTCAGGCTTCTTTGTAAAATAAATTAAAAAGCGCCTTCCTGTAAAATGTCTGACCCTTTCTCCTTCCTTGTAGCCATAAGGAGTTGTGCTTTGTTCAAATTACAGCTGTATCAATATTCCACATACGAAACTGATGTAATATATTCCAATAGAAATGCCACAGTAATAAATGAAATGATCCAATCCACACTGAAGCCAGTATCATATCTCATCTAATTTCTCAAGTTGATTGGAAGTAGTTTCCTTTCTTCCCTTCACTGGTTTGAAAATAAAAAAGTTGACCTTTCTAAACATCCAAACTATGACAGGGTGTGTGTGCATGTGTGTGAATAAAATAACTGCTGATACATTTGCATCATATACTCTATGCAAGCAATCCATCCACAGTACATTTGTATCATAAATTAAAACAACATACTTTGGCTTTCTAATATGATGCTTGGTTTTGTTTTTCTCCTCCCTCCTCCCCACCGACATAAACCATTTGTGCATATGAATATGAACAGTCTTTCTTACTTTGACTCTTCACCATCTCTGGTAATATAGAAAATATATAACAGGAACTGAGGCCTTGTGGCTTTGCTACATCTTAGAAGAAGAGATAACACAATATATTACTCATGATCATTTGATTTGTTATGCAATAATGCCAAAATGAATGTGATGTCATTTCTTCCATTCTGTTAACTTTTATGAGGAATTAAAGAAGAAGATAGACTTGATGTCCTGTAAGTAACTATATTGGGGAAAATGTTTCATGATGCTTCATAACTTATTATTTCAAACATCTCTGGTAGTATTGTTTTATTATGGTAATGTGTTATGTATGTTTGCTGGGTTTTCCTCAGTAAAATCACTGTTGATGCTGTCAGTCAATGGTGGAGCTCAATTAATTTTTATTTTGTCCTTTCAGTGGATAGTTGATGATAGTTTTGGTTTACCATGACTTACATTTGTTTTCAGGTTTACCATGACTTACATTTGTTTTCAGGTTTACCATGACTTACATTTGTTTTCAGGTTCAGATTAACATGGGAGGCAGAAAGAGAATGCCCTGTACTTCTATGTATATAAAGCATCTATATCTGTGCATATATTGTCCCAAACTAAAAATGGTTGAAAGCTACCTTTAATTTGGAATATATTGCAGATTTCAAGACTTCTACTCTGAATCAACTCTCAGTGATTAGTATTAGTGAAGAGATCCTCTGTTTTCTACACCCAGGATTCCATGACAATGATTCTTGATTCTATGAGAACCAAGCATTAGGAGACCTTGTTGTTATTAACTGCCATCAAGTTGACTTCAACTTATCTCAACCCTATGAATGAGAGACCTCCAAGACACCCTGTCATCAAGAGCCCCACCCAGGTCTGGCAAACTTGGGGCTGTGGCTTCCTTGACTAAGGGCCTCTACAGACTGGCCCAAATGGCAAGCCTGGAGGCAGAGATGGGGAGGGGCAGCTGCACGCTGGCTACCCCAACCCCATCCCAATGATGTCCTGACACCGTGTGCTGTTACGCACAGCATGCAGCATCAGGACATCCTCCTGGTGCAGCATTTTTATGTGCTGCACCAGAAGGGGCGCTAAAGAGCCGTGTGCCAGCTCTTAAGGCGCCCTTTTGCTGCCCCTGAAAGTAGTGGCATTTTACCGCTCTTTCAGGGGTGGCAAAAGGAAAGATCAGGGCTGCGGCACACAGTTTCCACAGCCCCAATCCATGGATAGCAGGGGCGGCCCAGAGCTGCCCGTCTGCATAGCCCCTAAGTCTATTTACCTGCAATGCATACTTCCTCTTTTACTAATGACTTCCACCCTGCCAAGCATTATCAGCTTTTCTAGTGAGTCATGTCTCTTCATGATATGCCCGAAGCATGACAATCTCAATCCCACCATGGCACTATCTTTCTGTGGTGGTGGGATTATATGCTCCTGTGAGGAAATAGGCTATTCTGATGATAGTAGTACTGCTGGTAGGGTATCTCATGTCAGAAAGGCTTTTGCTGAGGAGCCAGGCCAAATGCGCCAAACTGCTACTGGGTAGCAGCAGTAGTGTAGGATGACACTGGAGGAGGATCTCTCAGAGACAACAACATGGTGCAATATTAACACTTATTAGAAGTGCATAGAACCAGCAATGGTAAACCACTCCTAAAACTTTCTACCTTGAAACCCCTATAATGAAATTAGAAGACCTCTAAAGGTTCATATTTCTAAACCAAGGAATATGAATTTCAGCCACATCATTATTTGAGAGTCTCTGAAGATAACTATGGCATGATTTATCAAAATAAAAGGACGGGGCTTATTAATCTGGATGTTCAGTCAAATAGTAAATTGCAATATTTTAAACAAAGTTAGTGGGGAAAAAATTCTTAACTAATGAGCGGTGTGCTATTCACTTGTCATGGTCAACTAATGAATTGATGGTGATGAAACAAGTGAGGTGGCAACTAGAGTGACACTGGCAGAAAAATCAGAGTGGATCACATCAAGCATGTGCTACAGCCTATTTAAGGGTCTATTCCATGGCAATGCAAGCAGCAAAAACTATTTTTTTCTCTCTCTGCCACCATTGTGTCAGCAAAGATCCAGTCGAGCTGTTTTATGTGGTTAGAGATTTCTTTTACACATAGGCCCACAAGAGGATAATGTAGACCATTAGACAGCCAACTGTGATAAAATAGTTCTGATTCACTTTGACCTGGACTCTATTAATTAATACAGATGCAATTGGTGTATCTTTGGTCTCTGCATATCCAATATTAATGGATGCCTTTCGATTTGTACAGATTGAAGATGTGGACAGGATCCATGCGATGACAGCCACCACATGTATTTTTTATCCTTTTCTCTCCTCATTGTGTGTGTGTGTGTGTGTGTGTGTAGGCAGGGGAGGACTGGCTGAGTGAGTGAGTGGCCAAAGGCAGAGTTCCATCATACCTAAAGGAGGCAGTTGTAAGACTACTGCTGAAAAAAGTCCTCTCAACCACCTTTCCAGACTTATAGTGCTGCTATTCCACTATTACTGCCCTGTCTGCCTCCTGTTGCATTCTCAGGCTTATAGATCAATGAGACCTAACAACTCCCTGGATGAGAATTCTAAATGCCCCTCCCTCAACTGCAAATCCCAGAATGCAACAGGAGGCAGCCAGAGCACTAATAGTGGAATTGCAGCACTATAAGTGTGCAGTGTGGAAATGTGGCTGGATTTCATGGTATTGGTCAATTATCAGCCAGTTTCCACCATTCCATTTCAGGGCAAGGTGCTGGAGCATGTGTTAGCCTCCCTGCTTTAGGGATTCATAGATGAGATGAACTATCTTGATTTTTTCAGACTAGTTTCAGGTCTAGCTATGGAAAAGGTACAGCTTTGGTCACTTTGGTGGATGGTCTACATCAGGAAAAAGACAGGAGGAGTGTTTCCCCTGTTAGTTCAATGGCTTTAGATAGCATCAATTGTGGTGTCCTTCTTAGCCACCTAGCTTAGATGGGACTTGGAGGCACTGTTTTATGTTGATTTAATTCCTTTTGGGAGGGCTGAACCCAGGGGTATTGCTGGGGACTCCTTCTCAATACCTTGGCTGTTGACATGTGGGGGGCCTTGAGTGTTCTGTTTTATCCCTCATGCTTTTCAACATATACATGAAACTGCTGGGAAGGATCATCTCTAGCTCTTGGGTCTGATGCAATCAATATGCAGATGACACCCAGCTATACCACTCCTTTCCATGATAATCCAAGTGGCTGTCTTAGTTCTAAATTAGTGTTTGTCATCAGTGAAGGACTGGATGAGGGTGAATAAATTGAAACTTAATCCAGACAAAACAGAGCTGCTCCTGGTCATTTGAAGGGCAGATCAGGGAATAGGTATTCTGCATAGAGTTATATTCCTCCTGAAGATACAGGTTCACAGCTCAGGTGTACTCCTGATTCAGCACTGAGCCTGGACACTCAGGTTTCAATGGTGTCCAGGAGTGTCTTTGCATAATCAGGCTTGTGCACCAGCTGCACTCATTCCTAGACACATCAAATCTGGCTATTTTGATACGTCTTAGTTACATCTAGTTTAGATCACTGTAATGGGCTCTACACAGGTCTGCCTTTGAAGAGTGTTTGGACACTTCAGCTGCTACAAAGAGCTGTAGCCAAATTGTTAACTGGGATGGGTTACAGGGAGTATTTAAATCCCTTATTGCAACAGCTACACTGACTGCTGGTTCATTGCTGGGTACAAGTCAAAGTGCTGGTTATAACCTTTAAAACCCTACACAGTTCAGGTCCAAGTTATCTGAAGCCCTCTATTCTTCACAAAGGGTCTTCTTTCTGTCCAATCGTTATCGTGTGTACTTCTAGTGGGTCATGGGAGACCCCTAGGTTTTGGAACTCCCTCCAGAGAGAGGTTAGATTGGCACCATCCCTGCTACCTTTCCACAGGCAGGTTAAGACTTCCTTATTTCAGGAGATATTTTACAATTGACTGCTCAAGGGGACTGGGTCCTGTACAACTCTGATGTGTTGACTATTTGTGTTTTGTCATTTTAATACTTACATTTTTAAACTGGTTTTAATTTTATGAATTGCTTATTAGATTTTTAACTTGTGTCTTTTGGTATAATTTTTAGTTATGTGCTTTTTAACTTTTGTTAGGAAAAAATAGGATTTAAATTAAACAGGGGAAAAGATGGGATGTAAAGTAACAACAACAATAACAAAATTTCCCCATCTACTTCATTCTATTATTTCTGTTTTAGATAGAAAATGGCATTCTAGGGCATTACATCTTTGGTACTTCTTTGATAATAATATGACACAAATATGGTGCCTGTCCCTGACACAGTGTGTAGGTGTGGAGGGAGGAATGCTGGTCTGACATATCAAATAGCTTGAGAAGCACTGTGGTAGGTTACAGAGATAGTTGAAGACTATAAAAAACAGTTCAGCACTTTGGAGAATAGCTATGGCAAGTGTCATCAGTAGAGGGATGTAGGCCTCAAGGCAAGGTAGCAGAATAACAATATCTGCATGTATATGTGCCTCCAAGTTGTCTTTCGACTTATGATGACCACCTAAATTTCATAGGTTTTTCTTAGGCAAAGAATTCTCAGAGGTTTTTTTTTGGTCAGTTCCTTCCTCTGAAATATAGCCTCTGGCACCTGATATTCATTGGTGGCCTCCCATACAAGTGCTAACCAGAACTGACTCTGCTTAGCTTTCAATAATAATAATAATAATTTTTAATAATAATTTTTATTTGATATCCCACCCCTCTGAGCGCAATCGGGGCGGCTTACATCATAAAATCATTACACAGGGATTAAGAACAATTTCCTCCCCCTCCCTCCCTTAAAAAATTATTAAACCAATTACAGATTAAAATAAAATATAAAAGAGGTAGATTCCTCCATATAAAAACACAGAGCAATACATAAGGAAAAAAGAGAAGTGCTGGCGGGTGTATAATTACTGGCTCATAAGAGAATCTGGTCACAGAAGGGGGAGCATCTCGGAGGGAGATTCTGGAGCCAGAGCTGGTAAATTAATCTGGGAAGGCCTGCCGGAAGAGATCCGTCTTGACAGCTTTCTTGAAGCTGTCAAGTGATGACAATTGGTGGATCTCCTCCGGCAGGTCATTCCACAGTTTGGGGGCAACTACAGAAAATGCCCTCTGGGAGGTCGTCACCAGCCTCGTTTTTTGAGGCTGTAACAAATTCCTCCCAGAGGACCGGAGGGTGCGGGGGGGATTATACGGGAGGAGGCGGTCCTTAAGATAGCCTGGACCCAAGCCTTTCAAGATAAGGCAGGATCTGGTGTCTTTAGAATATTTGGCCTGTTAAGAATGTCTAGAGGAAATAGTGAAAATAAATAACCACTTGTGAAATATTTAACTCCCTGCTGGATTAGATTTTCTTTTCTTTCTTAAAATGTTCTCATCCAGAATAACTAAGTGTAATTTTTGTGTGAGTGTTTTGTTTCAGAGGCTTCATATGATTCAGCAAAACTCAAGAGATATAGTTGCTTAAATCTTCTTGGAATATATTAAAATTTTCTGAGTTTGCCAGCCTAGGCTGCTTACACTGTATGTACTGATCTGATTCTGGGTGTTTAAGAATTCCCTGAAAGAATGACATTTGGAAATGAAAATGATAACACAACCTTTCCCAAAGTTCAGAATGGACAACCCATGAATGTAATTCTACTTAATCTTTTTAAATCCCTTTTTGAATACCCTACTGCAAAATACTTTAAATTCTAATCCTTCCAGAAGTCAGCGCTGAAAGTTGTCTGCCGAGCTCTGCTCCTACATTACAGCCCCTAAAGAAAGATGGAAATCAGATGGTAGAACTGTCCTCTTAGGTGAGCAAAGCAGCACTCTTGTGTGATTGTTTCAGAGATCCCTTTTCTTAACAAAGGGATGAACCTCATCAAGTATTGTCAAAGGTGATTGCATCAGGGTAAGCATGTTTAACCTAAGAAAGCTAAGTTACGGTGCCTTATGTGAAGGAACAGAGCTGTCCTCTTTTCTATATTTAGCCTGGTTTGAAAGCATGGCAGAAGTGTGTTTGCTTGGTTGTGCTCCTCAGTTTTAGGTGTACAGTTAACAGCTTGGAGCTGTTGGGGTTGGGACCCATTTCATTTCCCTGAAACCCTCTATGGACCACACAGTCTTCTTAATTTGTTGTAAGCTGCCTTGCTGGGAGAAAAGCAGGATATGAATTAAATCATTCAAGAAATTTCCTTCAGAGTAAGTTATTGGAAGTCCACCTTTGGTTTTGAAAAAAAGAGGGGGGTATGGATGGAAACACAACAGCTGAGATTCCACATCACACTGGTGGAGCGTACATCTCCACTAAGCATAATTCTATTCTCTAAACTCTTCCTATGGTTTTTACTCACTATTCTTCTGTTAGATCATACAAACATGCATATGCACACACACATGACCATTTAATGGGCAGGGGGAGACAGAAGGGGGAAGGATCCATTTGGCTGTGTTCTTGTAGCCAGATGCATAAGGATGGCATCATCCAGGATTCCCGTAGTTCCCTGTAGGTTCCTGAGGATGCCTATTTGTCTGTGCATCTGACTACAATAAAACAACTTGTCAATTGGCTCCCACCCACCCCATCCCCCAGTTCTCCCCTGTCTTCTAAATGTGTGAGGAAGGGGAACCTGTATTAAGAATAGTAACTGAAAGTGCTGATTTACTTCATCTGCCATGACAAAAATAAAAAGGACATACAAAGGTGTAACTTTTCATTATGTGTGCAAATGTCACTAGCAAATGTCACCCACCAATTTGTATTAATGCCTGATACAGGAGAATTTAGGCATTAGCTCTTGCTGAAAAATTTACACTTCCAATGAGAGAATGCCAGAATCAAGATATGCAGGCAAATTTATTAACACTTGGTTTGCATTTGCTATTGAAAATAGTGCCTAGCCAAGTGTAAAGCCACCTGGAATACATTTTATGTCTTTTTAAACCTTACTGAGAAAGTAGTAAATTGAAGCTAGATGTCAAAATCTGAGTGGATAGAAAAGGTTCTTTTCCAAAAGTTACTGTAGCTATTTTATAAATCATTTTATGAAAGTTTTCCTCCAAATTGTACTGTGGATCTTTAGAATCATTCATAGAGTGTGACTTATGTATATATGGTCTTCTGTATTAGAGTCATAACATGACAGATTAGGGTGCAATTCTAAATACATCTGTGACTTTTTACGTAGCTGTAATTCATACTTTTAATTTCCTTCTCCCTCTTGACATGGACATATTTGACATCAGATCACAATGATGGGTGTTTGCTTTCAGGCTATACCAGGCCAGAGTTTGGGACTTAGCTAAAGAATTCTGAAATATTCAAATGCTAAACCTCAAAGGGAACTAATTATTACCAAATTTATTATTAGTACAGATAATAGTCCATAAAAGAATATGCTCCATAAAAGAAACCAACAGAGAAGACCATAGTGCCTCTACAGACGGGCGGCCGTGGGCCGCCCCGAGAAGCTGTGGATTGGGACTGAGGCTGCCCCACGCCTTGGCCCCGATCCACCCTTATGGCACCTCTGAAAAGGAGCACTAAAATAGCACTCCTTTCAGAGGAGCCAAAAGGGGTACCGGAAGAGGCGCTGGGCGCCTCTTCCGTGCTCCTTCCGGCTCAGCGTGTCCAGACGCTGAGCTGGAAGGACATCATCGGAGTGCTCGCCGTGTGCAACAGTGAGCACTCCAATGACGTCCTCAGGAAGAGGTTGGGGCGCCCAGCGTCTGGCTGCCCCTCCCCTTCCTGGGCTTGAAGATGGCACTTTTTGCCATCTGCATCCTCCCATAAGCAGTTTACCTCCTCATCCCTGTAGCTAAGAATGTTGTAATCTAGGCAGTGAAAGCTAGTGGCTCTCTCATCAACAAATCAGTGAAGGCATTCCAGGAGTTAGTCTAAACTTGAAGGAAGTTATCCAAGGCACTAAAATTATTTAAAGGAGTGGGTTTGACACTTTGAGTAGCTCATTTACAGCTCAGACCTAACCCTAGAGCAGACATTGACATTGAAGCTGCCATCTGCCATACTATCTAGCTATACACAAGGTTATGAGAAAGTACAAAAGAGCAACTGAAGTTTTGAGATAACAGTCCAGAAAAGGAACTGAGAAGAACAGAACAAGTTCTAAACAATGGAAGTCTAAAGGCATATTGTGGTACTTGGTGCCCTTCTGGTGCTCTGAACTTATGCAATGGATTTCACTTTTCAGGCAAGAATGCTATTTTCCTTAATCTGTGTTGCCTAAATACCCTAAAAGCACCATATACGACCTGAATTTGGAAACTAACCTGGGTCACCCCTGGTTAGTACTTTGATGGGAGGCTACCAACAAATACCAGGTGCTGTAGACTGTATTTCAGAGTAAGGAACTGGCAAATCTCTGAATATCCATTGCCTAAGAAAACTGTATCAAATTCATGGGGTTGCCATACGTTGACAGACAACATGAAGGTACACACACACACAGTGTTGTAAAACTCCATCAGTGATGTCTTCACTCAAAGGAAACTGAGGGCCAATACAGACAGGCCATTTGGGGTGGCAGAGAGCAACCCCAGTGAGCAGCAGATCGGGGCCATAATAACCGCACGCTGCAGCTCTGATCCTCGCTTTGGCTGCCCCTAAAAGAGCGGCAAAATGCTGCTCCTTTTAGGGGTGGCAAAAGGCTGCCCCAAGAACCGGTGCTACAACTCTTCCATGCCCTTTTGGTGCAGCGTGTTTAAACACTGCACCGGGAGGGTGTTCTGACCCTGTGCGCCATGAGCTGTGCGTACGGCCGCGCAGTGTCAGGATGGCGTCAGGGTGGGGTTGGGGTGGCCAGTGTGCAGCTGCCTCACTCCAACTCCACCCCCAGGCCAGCCCTTTGGGCCGGTTTGCAACTGCCCTGAATCTGGTAAACACATTGCAGTCCCAGAACTTCTCATTGCCCAGGGATGCTGTCCATGCTAGCAGTCACTGGAAGACTCTACTATTCCCTAACCTATTAGTATGAGAGAGCTCCACATGGAGGAATCCTCCTTCCTATAAATTGGAAACATATGTTTTCCAGAAATCTAATAGTTGAGCTTTTCTTAGCAGCAAATAAAATTATTTATTCTACTTCATCCCCACAAAAAATGTATCTTTGTTGTTCCTTCTGGTGTAAAGTTCACTTATCATTGCCCACAAGCTTGTCACCCATTCTTCTCAGTTGCTTGAAGCTGTGATGTGATGTTTTATCTCAGGGGAACCAAAGTGTCTTTCTCTGTGGTGCTTAGACTCAATGGGTATTCCCTGGAGGATTTTTACCTCAGCAGGACCTTCGTCCACTGAGGCTGGCTGAAATCTGGGTCAGTCCACATGTCATTTTATTGATCTCCACATGAGAGCTAGACTGCTGTGCAGTCTTTCTTGAGTTTTTGTCAGTTTTTTTTTTAATTTTCAACATTTTAGTTTGTTTCAAATATTTCAAAGAGTTAGTATTTTTTTAAAATGTTATAGATATTCTTTTGTGTTTGTGATAGATGTCCTACCAGTGCTGTAAGAGGGAAGCATTAAATAATTCAGATTAAGAACTGTGGCTGGATCATGTGTCTTTGAGAGATAATTCACATTAACAAATAATATCAATGTGGTTTTTTTCCTGGTCTATGTCTATTTTTAAACATGTGACATGAGTAGTCACTCTTTTCTGTGTTTTATATGGATATAGAGTAACTGATTACATTTTCTAAAAGGTATGTGGTAGCTTATATGGAACATGAAAGGATGGAATAACCACACCAGGAGGCAAATTTAGGAGCTAATTGAGAGACTTATCATACCCATCAGTGCAACAGATTCATTAAGATAGCAAGTTGTATCAGATATTGCAGCTACCATTAATTACTGAATGGTTTGTGTTCTGACTTAAGGCCTTTACAGACTCTCAGAAATAATGCAACTTGTCCACTTTAACTGCCCTGGCTCAGTGCTAGGGAATCATGGGAATTGTGGTTTTTTCGCAGATATTGAGCCTTCTCTGTCAGACAGCTCTGGTGCCACAATAAACTACAGTTCCCATGATTCCCTAGCACTGAGCCAGGGAAGTTAAAGTTGACTCAAGTTGCATTATTTCTGGCAGTCTGTAAAGGCCCTTAGTGAGAGGGGTAAATGGCATTAAAATTGTCACCTAGGTACCAAAACATCATAGGCTAGCCCTACCCTCATGCAGCTTCTATTCATTCACTGTCAGGCAGTACACTTAGGGGACCATCCCAGAAGATTGTGTTCTAATATAATTTGTAAGAATCTGGTATTTCTGAACCCAGCAATAATTTGTTGGAAGCAAAATAAATAATAATAATCATTTAAGCACATAGATCAGAGGTGTCCTCTGCAAGTTCTGTGATCAGGGATGATGAGATTTTCAGGTGAAGACTATCTAGAAAGACACACCATCCCATACTCAAGAGTATGAAAAGTTGGGCTGTTTCATTTATGGCATTCTCTCTTGTATTCACACCCACACCCACACATTCACCTTTCTGCCATGGAAAAAAGAGTGTGGAGATTTGACTGAGGCTGCTACCACACTGCATAATTAATGTAGTTTGACACCACTTTAACTGTCATGGCTACATCCTATGGAATCCTGGAATTTGAACTTTGTTGTGGCATCAGATCTTTCTCACAAAGAAAGCTAAATATCTCACAAAACTACAAACCCCAGAATTCCATGGCATTGAGCCATGGCTGTTAAAGCAGTGCCAGAGATGACATCTTTAGACAGCTTTAAAAAGGCTGTCAAGACGGATCTCTTCTGACAGGCCTTTCAGTGATAGATAATCCCAGGAATTCCCTCCTGCAAGAGGGCTTCTAGGTTCTTAGTTTAAACATCTAAAATTGGAACCGCAGCCACATTGTGAGATATTTTTACATTATTCTTGTTTTATATTGTATGTTTTAATTTTGTAATGGATTTAATAACTTTTTAAGGGGGGAGGGATTCAGATTTTAGTTTGTATGTTATATCTTATTGTTGTTAGCTGCCCCGATTGATCTCAAAGGGGTGGGATATAAATAAATGTTGTTGTTGTTATTATTATTATTATTATTATTATTAAACTGCATTAATTCTGCAATGTAAATGCAGCCTGAGGCATTTCATTTTTTTCTCTTGTTGCTCTTCTTTCCATTCTCTTGGTGGAAATCTTTATAAGTAAACGTCTGTGCACATTTTATTTAAAAGAACACAATCTTTGGGCTTAACAGGTGCCAGTGGGCTTGACAAACGTCAGCACAGACCCACCTTCCATCTCAGATTTCCTCATCCCACTCCTCTTCACTGTGTGATTCTTTTTCATACATTGATCTTGCTCTATAATGTGTTACTCATTTCTCAGAATACCTGGCTTACCCTCCCCTTCTCAACAGCGGGCCTGTTGACTAAAAACTCCAGCAGAAAACGAGAACAATGTGATTTTGACATTTCACATACTAATTGTTTCATTTACCAGCATGCATAATTATACCACATATACATTTATAAATATAGATGACAGAATGAAAGCATTTTAATATAACAATGTCTTTTTTAAAAAAAAAAATCTAGGTACAATTTACTTCACAAGATATGAAAACAATAATTGTACAATTATATGGTACTTTGCAAAAAGTAAGAAATCCTTTTTTATGGTTCCTTCAATCCTATTTGCATGTAATTTGCACAGCATAAATAACAATATCTTGAGGTAATTACACAGTTACTTCTCAGAATAAAATTAAACTTTAATATGCTTTTTCCCTGATTACTATTCTAAATCTCTCCTGAAATACATCTTACACAGATCTAAAAACAGAAGCAAATATCAAAAGTACATCAAACTACATTTGTACACCATGATTGTGAAGCACAATTGTCTGAAATTCTGATTCTGCAGTGATGTGCTTTTTTAACAAACAGGGCTGGACAACTTGTGGCCTTCCAGATGCTGTTAGATTACAAACCACAAACTGTTACAATTGGCTATTGCTCACTTCAGCTTCAACATTATCTTCTTTCTTTCCTGTTTGCAAAGTAATATTTATTTATTGAAAAATCTTTACCTTGGCTACTAGCATAAGAACCTGTAACTTATTTGGATATTATTTCTAAATTTGTGAGATTGTATGCATTGCAAGATGTTAGTAAAAGTCCTCCATTTTTCATATATATTTTGACTATGCGGAGTCCCCTATGACCCCAGCCTGACTCCTGGGAGATTGAAGCCAGAATCCCCTAGATGTGAAGTCATGTAAGCAAGTAAAGTTACAAAAGACCACCGGAACAGGCAGGTTATGGGAGTTGCCCTGGAGAATATCCCATTATGTTGGAAAAGATACCTAATAGTGTTTGTTTGTCTCAGTCTCACATTTGATGAGACAGTGGTTAGATTTGATGGCACCTCCTTTCTCTAGTTTCCTTTCCTTGATTGCTTTGATACCAAATGCATTGTTTAGACTATGCCCAGACTTAAGTAAACAACAGTAAACCACTCAAGCCTTTGCCCACCTATTGTCTAACTCATGGCTAGAAGGCAGAAATTGCCCTTAAAAACCCCTGGATTTTAGCAGACCGTGTGCTACCTCGGAAGTGCATGCTGAAACTCTGTCAGTCTGTGCTCTGAGATAGTTCCCACATCCCCCCCCTTGCCGGTTGTGCCCCTTCTACGGAACTCATCTTCATTCACTGCCAAAGCCCAGAGGAGTCGCTCGGGTGTAATTGAATAGTATAGGGGCCAACACACACCCCTGTCTAACTCCATTCTTGACTTGAACTTCTTTAGAAACATGTTCCTGCAGACTACATCTCACCTTCAAGCGGTTATTTTCGTGCATCTTAATAAGCAATAAAAGAAGGTGTTTGTCAATCGAACTGTTCATTAATTTGTCCCACAATTTAGCTCTGGAAACAGTGTCAAAAGCCGATTTGAAATCTATGAACGCTACATACAATGGTTGGCCCTTAACAGAATATTTCTCTACCAGATGTTGGAGTGTCAACGCATGATCAAAAGTAGACCTCTCAGCCCTGAAGCCTGCCTGTTCATCCTTCAAAATCTCTTCTGTTTCAAGCCAGTCCATTAACTTAGATTGTAGATGTTTAGCATACATTTTGCTGATCTGACTAAGAAGACTAATAGGACTAAAGTTTGTTGGGTCATCTCTTTTGCCTTTTTTATATATAGGAATTACAACTGCAAGACCCCAGTCAGTTGGTATCCTCCCTGTCCAATCAATTGTGGTGAAGAGTGTGGATAGCACAGGTATCCACCAATTCAAATCATTTTTGAGCATTTCATAGGTGATGAGATCTTCACCAGGTGCCTTTGCTGGTTTAAGTTGGCTTATTAGGCTCTTAATTTCAGAGTGGGAGACAGGGGGCCAAAAAGGCAGATTAGAGGCATCCAACATTTGTCATATATAAGATTTCTCAGTGTTTCCATATAGGTTAGCAAAATGATTTTCCCATATGTCAGCTGGAATCTGGAACAGGGGATTTTGTACATTTTTAGGGAAAGATGGGGATACCTCTTTCCAAAATAGAGTGGAGTTGTTTGTTCTGGCTGCTGTTATTAATTTTCCCCAAGAGTCTTGTATGGCAATCCTCTTTTTATATTTAATCAGTTGTTTATATTGTACCTTTTGCTTCATAAGGACTGAAACCGGGCAGTGAGAAGGGTTCTGTTTGTATTGTTTAAAGTGTTTTTTCAAATCTATCCAAGCCTTTCTGCACTCTGCATCGAACCAGCTTTGCTGGTTTCTTTGCTTATGCCTGTTAGTAGAGCTTTTGGGGTCAGTTAGAAGTGGGCGGATTTTACTTATTAAGTTATTAAAGTTGGACAATATGTTGATTTCAGATCTATTATCAACTATAGCAGTATGAAGGCTTCTCATTTCTTCACTGCCAAGAAATTTAGATATGGCCTCAGCTAATTGTGGGGACCATTTAGTACGAATTAAGCAGATTTCATCAGGCAAGGCCAAATTTTGACAAATTGGCAGAAACAAACTATCAAATGGTTTTAAACATAACATCACTGGAAAATGATCACTTTCAGGGCGGACCACTACAGTAAACTTATATACAAAAGGAATTAGGTCCTGGGTAACCCCTACGTAATCCAATATTGAAGGTCTATTGCCCGTCCAGTGAGTATATTCTGCAGGATGGTCATCAATAGTAGAGCCATTCAGAATAACCAGATTTGACTCTGCAAAAGTTTTTACTAAGCATAGCCCCCTGAAGTCACAAATTATATCCTTAGACTGGCGGAGCAACAATGGATGTGCTGGAATAGATGGTAATAACTGGCAATTAAATTTAGAAAAAAGAGTTACATCGTTAGTTCCAATTCTAGCATTGAAATCTCCCATCAGTATAAGGTATGCTGCCGGTGAAGCCATCATAATGTTTTTAACAAAATCATTTAATTTGTCCCAAACTTCTTTTATCTTAACATGCCCTTGCAAAGGCGGTATATAGGTATTAATCAGGCACACAGGGCAATTTCTAAATTGCAACAGTACAGCTATGGCAAGATGGTCTAAAATGGATAGTTTGGATACTTGCGTTTGTAGAGCTGTGGATATTAAAATACCCAATCCCCCACAGAGCCTACCATGGCCTTTCCCTGACACTGCATCCAGAACAATTGATTTATATCCCCCTACGTACAGTTCCTCTGCTAACCAAGTTTCTTGAAGTAAGATGATGTCATGCCTGGTAATAAAGGACATGAAAGAAGGATCTCTGCTTCTGGTTTTCCATCCAGCAATGTTCCAAGAAATTATAGATAAAGGGGCGGAATCCGTTGAGATTGTCTGTCAATCATTAGAAGTCAGACAGGGAGTTAATGCTGTTGTTCCCAGAAAATTATTTAGGTAGACTTCCTTCTTATTGGGATTACTGGTTTCAGGGTTGGAATTTTGAGAATTTAGTGTCCATGTGTTTGAGTTATCTGTTATGTCAATATTTTTTAACCCTTCCTTTGAGCTATTACAAAAGTCTATATTTGATTCTTCTGTATTACCAGTCTGGTTGCTTGATTTATTATTACTTGATTTGTTGTTACACTGGCTAGCTGGTATCATAATTGGGCTGGATCTTCTCCTTTTCTTATTTGTATGTATAACTGGACGCCTAGGTGATAACAATGGTGTTAGTGGCTCATCCAGAAGATCAATCTTACGATTGGGGGACAGGTGTATTAGTGGAGCCATATTCTCAAATGCACAGACTAGAGAGTGTTTAGGAGTCGTGTGCATTAAAGATATTAAAGATTCTTCAAGGCATTCAGCAGATCTTTTAAGGTCCTTTTTTGATGGAATTGGTGAATCAAATACAGAGCGAGTGGACGGTAAAAGTTCGTTAATGGTCTTAGTTGCAGTTGCAACTGAGCTTAAAGTTGTCTTAACATTTTCTAATTTATGCAAGATGCGTTGCTGTTCTTCAGGAGAAAGTAAACCGAACAGTTGTACAAATCCTTCTTCATCATCAGATGAATTAATAGATGTTTGTTTTTTCAATTTAACTTCCTCTTTGCTACTAACTCCCTTTCTAACAGTCTCTTCTCTTGAAGTTGTTTTCAGTAATGGTTGAACATTGATGTTAAATATAACCTTCATAGGTGTAATTCCAAATTTTTCCAACATTTTTCTGCTGTCAAAGATCAATGATGGGACAAAAGAATTCTTAAAAGTCAATACAACTCTCTGGGTATTATTCCATGTGGGCAGCCAAAATATTTCAAGGAGCTCGTTAGTGTACACCCTTCGGTGTAACAGGGAGGACAGTGAGTAGAGTGCTGTTCTTTTATTATGCCATCTGCCTCTGTTAAGGGAATTGTTTGTAATTAGCAATGCAATCTTGTTTCTCTGAGCAATTAGTTTATCTTTGGTGTAGTCCTTTTGTGCTACTTTAGATTTGGTCTGCTTATATTGATGTGATTCAGTCTTGAGGTGATCAGCTGTCTTCTCAGCTTCCTCACTTTTAGGAGATGGTTTGATCTTAGGTTTAGTTTGCTCCAATAAATTTTTTATCCCATCTATTTTATGATTGATGTTTGTCAATTGTTCAAAGATTGCGATTACTGTTTTCGCTGTTAGAAGGCAGTTTTTGGCTACTATCTCTAACTCCATCTTTGCGTTTTTGATAGTATCTGGTGCAGAATTTAGCTTATGAGCAGTATCCTATTTGACAATTGAATCTTCTCTTCTAGGGTAATTATTTCAGGGACGCTTGAGAATGAATTAGAGAGATAATCAGTAGAGGAGTTATCTGTCTCTTTGAATGGTAAAAGGTCTTCCATTCTTAGCTGTTTAAGAGTGGAGGCTGCTTTCAAGATTTCATAATTTCCCAAACACCCCTCCGGATGTTTCTTATGGGTCCTACCCCTCTTGATTTTTATCTGTCTGTCGCCTTTGGTTGTATTCCTCTTTCTTTTGGGATTGCTCTTCATTATCTTCATTATCATCTACTACTGTTAAGGATTACAGGTAATATCCTCCCAATCTTGTTTTTATCTATCTGTGATGATTCGGTTTGGTGTTTCTCTGGCTCAATTATTAATACAGCATAGTCACTGAGTCAATTAGTAATGTGACAAACTCTTAACAGTAGGCAAGACTGTACTTTGGTCTCTGATTAAAAGGCAGGTGAGATAGGGCAGGCGTGTCCAGTTCCAACACCGACTTACCCTGGGTCTTTTGTTGGTCCCGGTGCTGGCTCTCTTCCTCAGCCGCCGCCAACACACTTAGCTGGGAAGAGCCCACTAATATGTGGCCTTAGGAGGGAGGCGAACGGTCCGCAGTCCAGAGCCAGGAATGCTGCTGTGTTGGGGAAAGAGTCTTGGACCTGCTAAGCACCGCCCACTTCCCCACTGAGGAGATGGTGCCTGGGCGCCCAGTCCTCTGCAGCCTTGGGCTCAGGTGCTGCTGGTAAGCACCAGTGGGAGGGGGGAGGGATGTCTCCAGGCGAAGCCCCACGTCCTCCAAACGTCCTCCGCTGTGCTCGCTCGGGTGTAAGTATATCCTCTGTCCTGGTCTTTCTCTCTTTGCCTTCCCCGCTCTCGCTCTTCCTCCACTTATTCTTCTCATGTGTGTGTGTGTGCCGCATTTGGATGTTTGCTTATTTTTGTCAAATAAATACTTTAATTGGAGCTTGGTCCATTTCAGTGTCTTTCCTGCCAGAATTCTTACGTCTCCCGTAGACAATTGGATAAGATCTTAGAAGCGAAGTTGGGCGCTTCCCTCTCATTTGAGCTAATTATAAATTCCCCAAAATTAGGTCTTGGTTTCCCAACAAAGAGTTGTTGTGGGCCACAATCAACTTAGATGTGGGATTAGATGTGGGACCAAGAAAGGGGGGGGTAAAAACCTTGCTTAGGGGGGTTGCAGACTGCCAGAAATAGTGCAAATTGAGTCCACTTTTAGGGTTAGGGTTAGGGTTAGGGTTAGGGAATCATGGGAACTGTATTTTATTGTGGCACCAGAGCTCTCTGACAGAGAAGGTTCAATGTCTCAGAAAAAAAAAACAATTCCCATGATTCCCTAGCACTAACCCTAACCCTAAAAGTGGACTCAATTTGCACTATTTCTGGCAGTCTGCAACCCCCCTTAGTTACTGACTGTTAGTTTCACACCTTAGTTTGAAAAATAGGTGCCCTAGATAGTAGCTTTCTATCCCCCTGGCTGAGAGGCTACATGATATAGAGAAAATGTTGCTCCACCTGTAGGTATGGATGCCTTTTGACAATATGATGCATCCACTGGCAAAGCTCCCTGTTGTAGTGGCAAGAAGCTCTGCTGTTGCTATTGTGCCACTTGCAACTGTTCTTTCCAATGAAGATAGAGGACAAAACAATATGTTGGGGACTTGGGGAATGTTATAAGCCAAATTCAATTGTTAAGCCCAATTATAGTTGAGCCATTGAGTCAAGGGAAATAGAGGGCCAATGAAGACCAGCCAAAAAGGCCAGCCTGGGGTGGAGTTGGGGCGGGGTGACCACATGCTTGTTGCCCCAATGCTGCCGTCACACCACACGCCCAACCGCATGATGCATGGCATCAGGGCACCCCCGTTGGTGCAGCGTGTACAACACTACACCAAAGGGGCGCAAAAGAGCCATGGCGGTGGCACTAAAGGTGGTTTTTTGCTGCCCCAAAAAGGAGCAGCATTTGCAGGCTCTTTTTGGATCAGCAAAAAGCCAGATCAGGGCTGTGGCATGTGGTTGCCATGACCCCAATTGAGCACTCCCAGGGCGGCACAGAGTTGCCAGACTAGAAACTGGAAAGGTCTCTTGTACCTTTAAAGTGGTTGTGTGAAAGAGAATTTCAGCAGGTGTCACTTGTCACAGAACCAAATATTGAGCAACACCTGTTAAAATTCCCTCTTCTACACTCCCATTAGAGAGACAGATGGTGTAGGAGTTTGAACATTGCACTATGACTCTAGAGACCAAGTTTCAAACCCCCATTTGTTCATGGAAACCTACTTGGTGGCCTCAGAAAGTCACAATCTCTCAACCTCAGAGTTTTCAAAGGCAACTCCCCTCCCAGAACAAATCTTGCCAAGAAAACTTTATTTATTTATTTCTCATCTCTCCTCAGGTCTTGAGGTGGACTACAACATATTAAAATACAAAACAAAATTTAAAACACATAAACCCACAGTTAAAAAACACACACTATAAAATCATTAAAATACACTAGTCAGAGTATATATACAATTAAAAAGTCATGTCTGGGTAGAGATATCTCTTTAATGATGTTTTACAAGCAGTCAGCATTTTCAGCTGTCTTATCTCCTCCTGCAGGTCATTCCACAGTCTGGGGGGTAGCAGACAAAAAAGTCCTCTGGGAAGCTGTTGCCAGTCTAGTTCTGGCTGGTTGGAGCAAACATCTCCCAGAGGACCTGAGTATATAGGTCAGATTGTATGGGAGAAGGTGATCCTGTAGGTATCCTGGACCCAAACCATGTAAGATTTTAAGGCTAATAACCAATACATTGTACAATGCCCAGAAACTATTTGGCAGCCAGTGGAGTAATTTTAAGACCAGTGCAATATGATCATTCCTGGATACACCTATAATCAGTCTGGCTGCCATATTCTGAACCAGTTGGAGCTTCTGGACATGGTATAAAAAGTAGCCTAATGTACAGCAAATTGCAGGACTACAATTGAAACTGATCTAGTGTAATCCCAGTCACAGAATCACTGAACTCATTTTTGACTTCCACTCCAATCATTGTATTTTAGCCAGCTCTTATGCCAGAGATATTATTTGCAAAATGATTATTTAAAATGGTTATTAAAAGTGTCACAGTAAGCTGATGAAGTTTCTAAGGTTTTGTTCGGGGGGTGGGAGAGATGGTGCCTGAGTTAGACTTTTCACCACCCTGAACAGCTCAGCTGGACATGAATTCAGACACAATATGTTCAAAAAAAGAAAGCTTTCTTTGCTGCACGCTTTGCCACTTGATAGGAACAAAGATGTTGTCTAAATCATGTCTTGTCACATAGAAGTTGAGTTTTCCAATAGTTCAGAACTGTTAGAGACAATCACTAAAGAGTTAAGTATTAGTAAAAATAATATAAGAAATAAAAAAAAATATAATTACATTGCTAATGGAAAGAGTAAGTACATTCAAGAAAGTGATATGGGCAATGAATCAGTGAACGAAGGGAAACTATGAGGTTAATATTGTTGTAATGTATAATTGTGTATATACAAAATTACAGACAAATGACAATGGGCTGAAGGAAGCAGCCTGGAAGGGTCAGGACCCAATTGGGTCAGGACACATGGCCTACTCCTGAGGCAGAACTCCACTGTGCTCCCAAGCTGGCAGCAGCTGGAGCAAATTAATTCCATTCTTAAAAGGGCTGACTCTTGCCAATTTGGTGCAGCCTTGGTCCAGCTTCCATGCTAAATGTCACACCCGGAAGCCACTTTATATGTCCCGTCTGTTTTGAGCCAACATTATAAATTGTGTAAGTGAGGTTAACTTAGCAAAGAGGAATCATAGAATCATAGAGTTGGAAGAGACCACAAGGGCCATCCAGTCCAACCCCCTGCCATGCAGGAACTCAAAGTCAAAGCATCCCCGACAGATGGCCATCCAGCCTCTGTTTAAAGACCTCCAAAGAAGGAGACTCCACCACACTCTGAGGGAGTATGTTCCACTGTCCAACAGCTCTCATGTCAGGAGGTTCCTCCTAATGTTTAGGTGGAATCTCTTTTCCTGTAGCTTGTATCTGTTGTTCCAGGTCCTCTGGAGCAGGAGAAAACAAGCTAGCTCCCTTCTCAATATGACATCCCTTCAGATATTTAAACAGGGCTATCATATCACCTCTTAACCATTTCTTCTCCAGGATAAACATACCCAATTCCCTAAGTCGTTCCTCATAGGGCATGCTTTCCAGACCCTTTACCATTTTAGTCAGCCTCCTCTGGACATGCTCCAGCTTTTCAACATCCTTTTTGAATTGTGGTGCCCAGAACTAGACACACTATTCCAGGTGGGGCCTGACCAAAGCAGAATACAGTGGCACTATTACTTCCCTTGATCTAACAACAACAACAACAACAACAACAACAATAATAATAAAGTTTTATTTATATCCCGCCCCTCTGTCAAACAATTGGGGTGGCTTACAATAGTTACAATTCCATACAATATGTTAAAATACTATCCAAAACCCCAAAACCCTGCCTCCCCTTAAAAAAGTATTAAACCAATAATTATCATTAAAACATATAATTAAAACATCAAAATGAATAAAAATAATTGAACAGACAAACATAGTAAACAGAGCAGTGATTGCAGCCAAGGGAAAGAAAAGAGATAAGGGGACTCCTGAGGCCGGGATCTAGTCAGGAAAGGCCTGCTGGAAGAGATCCATCTGAACAGCCTTTTTAAAGTTGCTTAAGGTTGTAATCTGATGGATCTCATCTGGCAGGTGGTCTGGGGCGGTTACTGAAAAGGCCCTCTGGGAGGTTGCTGACAGCCTAGTTTTCATCAGCTGCATCAAGTTCCTCCCAGAGGACCTGAGTGCACGGGGTGGATTGTATTGAAATGTTGAAATTCATCTAGATACTATACTTCTATTAATGCAGCCTAAAATCACATTGTATTTTTTAGCTGAGGCATCACACTGTTGACTCATGTTCAACTTGTGGTCTACTAGGACTCCTAGATCCCTTTCAGACATTGGGTCTCGGCAGACGACTAATAGAGTCGTCTTGGAGGCCCGGAAGAGGAGGAGCAGCCACACGCGCGGTGCTCCTTCCTCTTCCTGAGGTTGCCCTTGGTGCTGCCAGCCCTCCGCACGGCCAGCGCGCTGAGGGCAACCTCCCGCCGCAGCGTCCGGGCACGCTGTGGTGGAAAAGTCAGGGAAAGTGTGCCCTACACGTTTAGGGTGCACTTTCCCTGTCTTCTAAAAGGAGCGCCAATTTGGAGCTCCTTTTAGGGTCGCCACAGGAGCGCTGCAGTGCGGAGGCTGCGGTCCCGCGGCGCTCCGGACTAGGGAGTCCCCGACGCCCTGGTCTGCATCCCCCCTAAGTCTCATTAAGCCAGGTGTCCCCCATTTTATATCTATGCATCTCATTTTTTTTTTTTTTTTGCCTTAAGTGCAGTACCTTACATTTCTCCATGTTGAAATTCATTTTGTTAGCTTTGGCTTTCTAATCTATTAAGGTCATTTTGAATTTTCATCCTGTCCTCTGGGGTATTATCTATTCCTCCTAATTTGTGTCATCTGCAAATGAGATGTTCAATGTATAAGTATGAACAGGTTGAAAGTCATGTAAGAAGAAGACAAAGATTATTTCAATTATGAGCAAGCTGGAAACTGTACCATTGAAGTTTTATTTTAATAAAGTTAAAAAAAAAGTTTTCTGCCATCTCTACTTTAATTGTCACCCTTCCTGTTTCAGTTCCCTGAGGGTCTCTGTCTACCAAGCAGCTTGTTTGCAAATGGGTTGGAGAGGAGGTTTGGGGGCAACTGTGTCAGTAGGCCTGGTTAGTTTTTGGTTCTATTTATCAACCAGGACTTCAACAGGGTGATCAGTGATGACAATTGTATAACCCTCCAAGGCCTCCTGGAATCTCAAGGGATCCATTAGCCTCCAACAGTGGATCATTTTAATAGATCCTCCACCACTGCATGATCAGATTATACTGTGATGCTAGCTCTGACCAGAAAATGTTCTGTTCATGACAATTTGGAGGAATTAGTCACTTCCGCCTGCAAATCCATATATTCCGAGCTGAAAACCACATCAAGGGTGTGACCTGCCAAATGTGCCACAACAGGAACGACACACACACAGCCAATAAAGGTAGAGGTCCTCTTTCTGTTTTCCTTCAGGCAACTGTAAATGAAACTTAGGGGCTGTACAAATGGACAGGAAAAGGTGACATGAAGCTGCCTTTTCCCTAAGCCACAGCAACTGCACTGCCTACCCTGAGGATGCCCAAATGAGGATGGAGCAACCACACTGGGGGGCAGTCAATGCGGCTTTTCTGAGGCTGTATTAAAGCCCTACCAACCACACCACTGGCCCCAAGGATGCCACGAAGGGAGACAGAGTAACTACACAGGCTGGCAGTGGCTGCTTCATTTTTTTCCATTCTCTCAGACGCATGCACACATGCACAGGAACACATCCCTGCACATCTGCAAACCTGCACAGAACATATCATAGGGTGGCATACAGTCTGTCATTGTGTCTGTACAAAGGTGATTGATATTCAGCATCCCTGTGCACCTGTGCAGCACCTGTCATACACCTACAGTTCATGTGATGATTCATTGACCTCAGCTTCCCCCAAGTAGTGGATGCCATAGACAGGTGCCACTGTCTGATTGTGCCACCATTGGGGCAAAGGAATGAGTTTGTCAACTGAAAAGACACCTATTCTGTCCTCCTCAACAAAACATGTCCCACACAGATCAGGGGGGAGGGGAGATGTACATGCAAGAGAGGTTTGTGTGGACAAACTGGGTACATGCAGCTGGTGATCATGCAAGGGACATGGTCAACAGGACACACAGACAAATGTAACTCCAGGAGCCCCCCCCCCCCCAGCATGCCAGGAAGTGGTATAAAGGTCTTATGCACACCTACACACCTGTGCAGAAGAGGTCACAAAAGCCTCTTTCATGCAAACTACTGTGCATGCTAACAGCAAGCATACATGCTACGGAATGCATTTATTGTAATAGTAGAGAGCAGTTGATAGGGTGCATTTGTAGGGTTACAATTAGGGTTAGGGTTGGGGTTCTAATATTCAAGCACATCTGCAGCAGTGCACCCACACCTAGAAGCATAGGGCACTTTAAATTAAAGCCTGCATTGTAGGCTGCATGCTTTGATTCACCGACTCAATTTCCACCACATATGCAGCACTGTATTTATATGGCTGTTTTAAATACCCAGCAACTTTCTTCTGATGCAACAGTGTTGCTGCATACATATGCACATGCAAAGGTGCGCATCTTTCCAGAAGAAGTGGAAAAAAGCTGCTTCTTTTTGGAGCAGCTTTTCCTGGCATACAGCACCTAGAGGACACTTTCCTGCTGGCTTTTAGACATGCGTCATCTAAATGCCACACATCCAAGTCAGCCTAAAAACAGCTCTTTTTGCCTGTCTGTACAGCCCCTTAGCTAAGGATTGTCTTACAAAATTTATATAGATCCAGTAGGTTTATTCTAGTTGAGACTAACAGATGGATTCAGGCCAATGGTAAGTATCATGTGGCCATCTAAATTTTGTTGGAGCTTACCCTTAGATATGCTGGCTAGATACTTACAATCCAACAACATCTGAAGATCCACATGATTCTCATCCCTGATTTAATCCCATGGATCCACAGGATTGCAAGACCTCTCATCTCCCACCAACGACCCAAAAGCCTTTCCATCCTGGAGTTGGCATAGTTAATTTCTGTCCAGGATTGTTCAGTTGTGATCAACAGGAAGGAAATGAAGACAAAATGTAAAGGGAGAAAAACACCAAAAGCAAAATGATGCACAAAATGAACCAGAAAGAAATGGATTTAATAGTTTATTTTTCATGGAACCTTCTCCTACCTCTGACTGGCTGCAGTCTTATTCACATTAACCTAGGAGTAAGTTACATGGAAGTCACTGAATTTAGTGTCCCTCTAAGTCAGGGGTCGGCAACCTACAGCCCCCGGGCCGGTTCCGGCCCAGGACGCCGGACTTGCAGGCCCAGGCGGACCCCTGCCGCCGCCGCCGCCTCCGACGCCACGGCACCTCTGATGCCTGTTTTGGTCGGCGCGCGACTGCGCGCGCCGTGGCCGGCATTTTTTTCTCCAAAATGACGGCCGTGACACGTTTGCGCATGCGCAGGATTTGCGCATGTGCAAACACGTCACGGCCAGCATTTTGGAGAAAAAAATGCCGGCCACGGCATGCGCAGTCGCGCGCCGACCAAGCCCAGCCATTGGTGGAGGCAGCGGCGGTGGAAGCAGTGGAGGCGGCGGCAGAGGCGGAGGTGGAGGCGCCACCGCCTCCGCTGCTGCCTCTGCCTCCGCAGCTGCCTCTGGCTCCGCCACTGCTGGCTCCTCCTCCTCCTCCTCCGCCACCGCCACCTCTGCCTCCTCCTCCTCCTCTGCCGCCGCCGCCGCCGCCGCCTCTGCCTCCTCCTCCTCCTCCTCCGCGACCGCCGCTTCGCTACTGCCGCTGAGCCCACTTTTGGCAGAGCGGGACGCGCCCGGCATTTTGGTATCCAAAATGCCGGCCACGTCACGTTCGCGCATGCACAGGATTTGCGCATGCGCAAATGCGACGCGGCCTGCATTTTGGATACCAAAATGCAGGCCGCGTCGCGTTTGCGCACGCGCAAATCCTGCGCATGCGTAAACGCGACGTGGCCGGCATTTTGGATACCAAAATGCCGGGCGCGTCCCGCTCTGCCAAAAGCGGGCTCAGCGGCAGTAGCGGAAGCAGCGATCGCGGAGGAGGAGGAGGCAGAGGCGGCGGCAGCGGCGGCGGAGGAGGATGAGGAGCCAGTGGCGGCGGTGGCGGAGGAGGAGGCGGTGGAGGAGGAGGAGGAGCCAGAGGCGGTGGCGGCGGCGGCGGCAGGGGTCCGCCTGGCTCGGTAAGGTAAGGGGACTCGTGGGGGGCGTGCGCGCACGTTAGCGGAGGGGGCGCGCGCCACCATCCCCCCCCCTTGGCCCAGCCGAGACCTGGGCTAGTGGAGACCGGCCCAGGTCTCAAAAAGGTTGCCGGTCCCTGCTCTAAGTAGACATGTAGTATTTCACTTTTCAAATGAGTAAAAGCACTTGTAAACGCTGCTTTTCTGCCACTCTTACTGGGAGAAAGTATAAAGACTTTCCATCTGGATTTCCCCAAACTCTCTTTTATAAATGAAATCTAATTGATTTGATAGTAATTGCTGCTACCAATTTGAAATCTTACTTCATTAACAGGCAAAAGGGAATGCAGTTACAGGTTTATTAGCCATCTGTGTTTTGTTTTCTTTTGTTTCCTAGTCTTAGAATCAGGTACCCTTCAGTATCACTAATATGATCTCCCTCCTTTATCTCCCTAAAAAGTAACAATGTGATTTAAGTAATGGATACAGTTTGTTCTAAGTGGGTTACATTTTAAAAACATGCATGTAAATGTTGTTCACTTTCAAAATGAGGTTGTAAATTGCCCCATCTTAGGTTATTTTTGTATTCTTAAAAAGTCCATGCAAAGGAATGTTATCATGCATTTTTAAAAGCAGGTTGTAACTTACTGTAGTTTAGGAACACCCCTTCCTGGGTAGTTAACATAATAGGATAAAGATAGTTACAAGTGTCATGTTACAGTAGCTCTGCTTTGTTGTTCTTAACTGCCCTGGAATAGATGTCAACTCATGGCAGCCCTATGGATGAGACATCTCTAAGACCATCTGTCATCCACTGCTCTGCTTAATTCCTGCAACCCCATACCCGTGACCTACTTAATAGAATCCATCCATCTAGCATGTGGCCTTCCTCTCTTCCTACTTTCCTCCACCTTTCCCAGCATTATTGTTTTTCCCCAAGAGTCCTCCCTTCTCATGATGTGTCCAAAGTATGACAGCCTCTGTTTGGCCATCTTGGCTTCCAGGGAGTTTTCCAGCTTGATCATGCTAGTTTGTCCTTTTTGCTGTCCATGGGATCCTGAGCACTCTTCTCCAGCACCACATACCAAATGCATTGATTTTCTTCCTATCATCTTTCTTAAATGTCCAGCTCTCACATCCATACATGGTAATAGGGAATACAATGGCTTGTATGATTCTAACCTTTGTTCTGAGTTGTATATCTTTGCATTTTAGAATCTACAACAAAATACAAAATCCATTAAAGAGCATTACCTTTATTGGCCCTCCAAAATGCACAGAATATATCATGCAGGTTTTCAAAGCTCCACTTCTTCGTCAGGCAAAAGATGTTTAAAAATACGTAAGAAGAAAAGTGGTGATATTAGAGTCATAGGCTGACAGTCTGTCCTGTTAAAACAATATAACATATGAAGGGTGTTATGAGGTTTGAGCTTTCCTCCCACTTTTGTCCAAAAGTCCAGAAGCTGCCATACATATAGAACATTGGCTCATATTGTTCAGTACTGTCTATACTAACTTGGAGGAGTTCTCTGGGTTTATTGCCAGAAGCTTTTCCCAGTCATATGTGAACATTCCAGAGGTTGAATTTGGGATCTTTTGCATCTGCTAGAACTGAGCTATGCCTGAATTTTATCCAAGTCTATGTGTATTCCTAAAGGAATTGCTATTCTGCACTCAGGCAATCCAAGTTATGTACCAAGCAAAATAAATGCTGCCATCTGCTCTGGCTAAGGGGGGAAGCAGACGGGCGTCACGGAGCCGGCCCGGGAAGCTGTGGATTGGGGCCAAGGTATCCGCACACCTCGGCCCCGCGGCGCAGCGTCCCAGCCCCAGGAAGGAGCACTAAAATAGCGCTCCTTCCACAAGATGCTGAAGGTGTGCCACAAAAGGCTGCTGGCACACCTTCGGTGCCTTTACCGCCACAGCGTGTGTAGATGCTGCGGCGGATAGGCATCCTCGGAGCCCCGGCCGTGCAGAGGGTCCCGCACTCCGATGATGTCTTCAGGAAGGGGTTGGGGTGCCCAGCGTGTGGCTGCCCCTCCCCTTCTTTGCCCTGAAGACGTTGCTTTGCGCCGTCTGCTTCCCCCCTAAGTAAGTTTGACACATATATTTAACCAAGTTACTTTGCATAATTTATTCTTGTTTTTAATTGTTTTTATGAATTGCTACAGAGCAAGTAGTGCTTGTGGGGAGGAACAAGAAGCTAAGAAAATCACAAAAGCCCCCCAACCACAACCTGAGGAAGACTTATTCACTCTCTCTCTGACTTCTGAGATTTTAGCAAGCATTGCCTAAATGTGGAAATAGTCCTTTCCAACTCTTAAGAACTAGAAATTCATTCTCATTCAGAATAGCTAGGAATGCTGTTAAATGAATCTTGATTCTGATCTGAGGGAATTTTGCACCCAGTACCATCTTCTGCACACCTTCTGAACTTTCCTGGAATTCATCCCTTGTCTTAAATTGTGGAACTATATTACAGATGAAGACAGTGAGAGAAGGGGAGAGAGAAAGAGGGGAGATGCAAGAGAGAACATGTTTGCTTTTCAGAATTATACTTAAGAGATTTCAGAAGAGTACAATTAGTACTATGCTGCCTAATTATGCTTCTCTCACAGAAGTTTCACATGCATTTTTTCCCTTCTGCAAATCTGAAACAAAGTCCTTTTATTCCTCTTCCCCCACATGTCCTGTTTTTTGTTTCCCTTGATAGTCTGCCTCAGTGCCTCCCTGGTGGCTCTCAGGACAAATCTCCCCTTCTTTCTTTGACAGGAGCCTGCCCTGTCCTCGGTTTCTGTCAGTAGAATCATCTGACACTGTCACCATTTCCCTGCTAAACTTTCTGTAGCCTCGGTCTCAAGGTCTGAAACTGTCACTTTAATCTCAGTAGACCATGGTGCTAATTTTAAAGCCTACTTCTTTGACTTGCACATCCCACAAGTACTCCAGGAATAAGAAGCTTATCGCATTGCCAAAAAAGCATCTTTTCCCAGCTTCAATCTTCTTCTGGGATACACCCGGATGTTATCACATGTAAGTCACCACAATTCTGGTATCACCACTGGGGGTGGTGGGCCCATTAGAATGGTCCACCCTCGAAGGCTAATGGAGCCAATTGGATTCCAGAAAGCCTTGGAGGGTTTAATGATAGGTAATGCCGGTGACCCTGTCAAAGCTTTGGTTAATACTCGGAACACCGATCTTACCAACGCTATTGACATGATCGCTCCCAAGCGTCCTTTCCAACCCGCTCCAAATCGTAAGCCATGGTATACATCAAAACTTAGGAAAATGAAGCGGGTTGGACAACAACTAGAGCACAACTGGCAGAAAACTCGACTCCTATCCAACAAGACTCATCATAGGAACTTTCTTTGGTCCTATCGAGAGGCAATACGTGCAGCACAGAGATCTTTCTCCTCTGCACGTATTGCGTCGGCAGAGTCCCGTCCGGCAGAGCTGTTTAGGGTGGTAAGGGAGATGACGCAGGCTATACCTGCACAGAACCTGTTGCTTAACCCAACAACGGCCTGCTGTGATGCATTTAACAACTTCTTTGCAGATAAAATCTCTCAGATAAGAGTTGACTTAGACACCATTGTTGCGGATCTCGGAAACAAGGGCCCATTGAACAAGTTTTTTAATGTGATGCTTTTTTAATTGTCAAGGAGTCAACAGTGTTTGACTTGATTGTCATTCTAATTTTTCACTTTTCATAGAGGTGACTTGATCAGTCTGATCTTCCTGTAAAGTATTTGAAGGACTGGGATCTAAGTATAAAAGGTAAATGTAAAGGTTTCCCCTTGACATGAATGTCTAGTCATGTCCGACTGTAGGGGGCGGTGCTCATCTGTTACTAAGCCAAAGAGCCAGCATTGTCTGAAGAAGACTCCAGTGGTCATGTGACCAGAATGACTGCATAGAATGCTGCTACCTTCCCACTGAAGTGGTACTTATTTATCTACTTACACTTTCAAAAGCTTTCATACTGCTAGATTGGCAGAAGCTGGGATTAGTGACAGGAGCTCACTCCATCACATGGAACTTGGGCCTCAAACTGCCAACCTTCTGATCTTCTGATCATCAGAATTGGCATTTTAACCACTAAGCCACTGTGTCCCTGGGTCTAAGTATAAAGTATAAATATAAAGATACCTAAATTCATACAGATCTGTAAACTCAGATGATTACCCCCTCCTTTCCCCAGTTGTATTATGATGCCTCTTCACATAGAAGTGAAATCCTTCAGGAAACATAGGTGCTAATACACAGATTTACTTGCTTGAAGACATCTCAAACAGTACAATAGAGAACAATACTCCCAGATTAGGTTACAGTCCTATACCATCTCCCTAGGAATTACCCCAGCCCCAGAATTCAGCAAGTTCTTTTGTCAGACATCAGCTTCCAGCTTGCATGCACAGCAACGTTCAAACAGACATGATTAGAATTGCATTGTGAACCATCAAATTGACCCCCATGCATTGTTCAGGTTTCAGTAATTTTCTGAGACATATGTAATTTAAGTTCCAGCACAAATGATGAACAGTTGGTTTAATATAGTCTAAAATTATGGTGCATCACTCTATAATAAATGAAATGATTTTGTTTCTTTTCTAATCCGATTTTTGTTTGTTAAAAATATCAGGAACAGATAGGTAATTGGAATTTGTGTTACAAGCAAGTAATATTCCCCTATAATTCTAAAGAATAAATTGCACTAAAGACTTTCAATTAATTTTTTGTTCTTTGCCTCTCATCACCAGGACACAATATTTCATGTTTTATCCAAGACTTTTATCAGTTGCATTGCTACCAAGGCACATGTATTCTAATTTCAGTAAAGAACTGAAAAGTGTTTTCCTAAACTTGTACCATGCTATATTAAACTATAAATTGCAGGTGCTAGGAGGATTCGAAGGGTGTGCCAATGGATAATTAGACTGCATGCTTCAGAAGTGGAGTATTGCTTTGAACAAAAGTGTAGATACAGTATCTGAGTATGATAAGGATGTAATGGTTCATCTTTTCAGGAAATACATATCATACACAAGCCCTTTAGAAGTGGAATTCTGCAAGAAAAATTGCATAGAAGTAGCCAATTAAGCCTCTCAGGAAACAGATTGATAAGTTATTTCCAGATAGTATTATTGACAATGTGCATAATTGAAGTGATTGAACTTCTCCTGCTGAGCAGAGCCCACAATCGGCTCTTTGCCATATACCTGAACTGTGGACAATAAAGCAGGTTGTGTGACAACTAGAATGCAAGTGGAGGAAAAGTTATTGTGAATAATTAAAAACAAGGAAGACCCTACTATTAAGTATATTCTGTGGATGTGATGATATCAAAGGGGCATTTCTCCCCACCATTATTCTGTCTTCACAGTCCTTCAAAATCCATGTGATTCAGAGGCCTGTGGAACCTGACCCAGTGGAAGATTTGAAGGAACCATCATGATTGTGCTGCACCGGTTAGCTAGAGGAGTTTATCACATGGGGAGCCCCATGCAAAATCACTCTTTGAAGTTAAAACAAAAACAAACAACAACAAAAACAAAACAAAAAAAACAAACCGCAAAAGCGGAAGCTTTTAATGAATGGGATTTATTCTGTTCTGCAGTGTGTGAAAAGTGAAAGCGCTGTTAAAAGGAGGTTAATCCAAATGGAAATTAGATAAACACTGCTTCTTTTTACTTTCAGGATCTTCCGAAAGTAAAAAGAAGCAGTTCTTGTGTAATTTCCATTTGGGTTAACCTCCTTTTAACAGTGACGTCGTCTGAAAAAACACCCGCTTTTGCGGGTTTTGTTTAATTTAAAGCCCCGTTTCCGCACGGGATTTCCCCCATGTGATAAATTCCTAAGTTAGGCTATTCAACCAGACCAAAACAAAATTGAGAATTTAAACAAGACCAAAGTGACCAAACTCAGATAACAAGCAATAAACACCTACCCCTAGCTGTCACCCTAGCTCCTTTAATCTACTATTAACAGCTCTTTCAAATGAGTGAAGAGACGTAGGACATATCCACAATCTCATCAATCCCACCTGACAAGAACTGAAATAGAGAGTGCTTGTAGGAAAGTTGATAATAATAATAATAATAATAATAAATTTTATTTTTATACCTCCCATTGGTAGTCCAATCCGGGCGGTTTACAGCATAAAAATTAGCATACAACGTAAAACAACATTTTCCCTCCTCCCCTTAAAACGTTATTAAACCACATTATAATTAAAACCATTTAGCAATATAAAAACAAACAATAAAATTAAAACAATACAATCATAACAACCCCTGTGACTTTCTTCCAAGAAAACAGGGCTTCTAGAGGTTCTGCTGAGGAGGGGGGGAGAACCTGAGGTTGGGATATTTAGTCCGGAAAGGCCTGCCAGAAGAGATCCATCTTGACAACCTTTTTGAAGCTGTCCAAAGATGTTAACTGATGGATCTCATCCGGCAGGCCGTTCCAGAGCCTGGGGGCGACAATAGAGAAAGCCCTCTGGGAGGTAGCCGAGAGCCTCAATTTTTGAGGCTCCAGCAAGTTCCTCCCAGAGGACCGGAGTGTGCGGGGAGGATTATATGGGAGGAGGCGGTCTCTGATATAGCTTGGACCCAAGTCATTTAGGGCTTTAAAGGTAATAACCAACACCTTTTATTGGGCCCGGAAACCAATAGGCAGCCAGTGGAGGGACCTCAAAACCGGAGTGATGTGGTCCCTCCTAGATGTTCCAGATACAAGCCTGGCTGCCATATTTTGAACCAACTGTAGTTTCTGAACCAAGCAGAAGGGTAGCCCCATGTAGAGCGCATTATAGAAGTCCAGGTGTGAGGTTACCAGCATGTGCACAACTGTCTTGAGATCCCTTACATCCAGAAAAGGGCGCAGCTGGCGTATCAGCCGAAGTTGATAACAGGCGCTCCTGACTGTCGCATTTACCTGATTTGTCATCAGGAGCGACGAATCAAGGAGCACCCCCAGACTGCGAACACAGTCCCTGAAGGAGAGTGTGACCCCATCCAGGACTGGAGGTTTCAACCCAATTCTTGGTTTCGGGGCCGATACCGTGAGCACCTCTGTCTTGTCTGGATTCAGTTTCAATCTGTTTTTCTTCATCCAGCCCATTACCGCCTGAAGACATTCATTGAGAGAAGAGACGCCATTGGAATTCGAGGCCAACGAACAAGACATGGAGAAATAGCTTTGGGTGTCATCAGCGTACTGATAACACCCAGCACCATAACTCTGTATAATCTCACCCAGCGGCTTCATATAGATGTTAAATAACATCGGGGACAAGATAGCTCCCTGAGGGACCCCACAAGTGAGCTCCCTCTTACTGGAGCAACTGTCCTCGAGCAGCACCCTCTGAGACCTTCCCGAGAGGAAGGACCGGAACCACTGCAGCGCAGTGCCCCCAATACCTAACCTCCTCAGACGATCCAAGAGGATGCCATGGTCTATTGTGTCAATAGCCGCTGAGAGGTCTAGGAGCACCAACAGGGTCACACTACCCCTGTCGATGCTCAGACGTAGATCGTCGGTCAAGGCAACCATGGCAGTCTCAACCCCAAAGCCTGTCCTAAAGCCGGTTTGAAATGGGTCTAGATAATCGGTTTCATCCAAGGCAGCTTGGAGCTAAAGAGCAACCGCCCTCTCAATCACCTTGCTCAAAAATGGCAACAGGGAAACAGGCCTGTAGTTACTCATATCCAGGTGGTCCAGACAAGGTTTTTTCAGTAGCGGCCTAACAGCTGCTTCTTTTAAGCAAGATGGAACATGTCCTTCCCTGAAGGATGCATTGATGATATCTGTGAGGAGTCTCCTCAATGCATCCCCCCCCCCCGGACGGCCAGCCACGATGGGCAAGGGTCGAGAGGGCAGGTTGTTTTCCTTACCTTACCAAGCAACTTGTCCACGTCCTCGGTACTCACAGGTTAGAGCTGATCCAGTATAACTTCATCTCCCTCACCACCCTAAACAGCTCTGCTGGACGAGACTCTGCAGGCGCAATATGTGCAGAGGAGAAGGCTCTCTTCGCTGTACATATTGCCTCCCGATAGGAACAAAGAAAGTTCCTATGGTGAGTTCTGTCAGATAGGAGTCGAGTCTTCTGCCACCTGTGCTCTAGTCATTGTCCAAACCGCTTAATTCTCTTAAGCTCTGGTGTGAACCATGGCCTTCGATTTGAAGCGGGATGGCAAGGACACTTGGGAGCGATCGTGTCGATAGCCCTGGTAAGATCGGTGTTCCAGGTGTTAACCAGAGCGTTGACAGGGTCGCCGGCTTTCCCAACCATTAAACCCTCTAAGGCTCTTGGAATCCGATAGGCTCCATTAGCCTTCGAGGGCGGACCATTCTAATAGGTCCACCACCCCCGGTGGGGCAGAGATTGGCTCTCAGTTCCATCTTGACCAGGAAATGATCTGTCCATGACAATGCGGATATTCCTGTTCTGTACTGAAGACCGCATCGAGTGTATAACCTGCACAATGTGTGGGCCCATTGACCAGTTGGGATAGGCCCATGTTTGTCATGGTCTCCATGAACTCCCGAGCTGCGCCTGTTAAATTGATCTCGAGCAGAATGTTGAAGTCCCCCAAAACTAAAAGTCTGGGAGACTCCAACAGCACCTCTGAGACCAACTGTGTCAGCTCGGTCAGGGAGTCTGCTAGACAACAGGGTGGCCGGTAGACTAGCAAAATCCCCAAACTATCCCTGGTCTTCAGGCTAAGGTACATACACTTGAAGTGGACCGTGTTCCGGACAGGTATCCTGGTCCAGGTCAGGTGATTTTTATGAACTAGAGCCACTCCGCCCCCCCCCCCCCCGCCCAGTTCCCCTCACCTGTTCACTGAAAGAGTACCCGGTTGGGAGGGCTTGCACCCAGGTGACTGCGTTATCCTCCCCCAGCCAGGTCTCTGTAAAGCAAGCCAGGCCAGCATCCTCATCCAGAAGGAGGTCATGGATAATATGAGTCTTGTTTTTAACCGACCTGGTGTTGCAGAGGAGCAGAGTGCGGTTCTGTGGAATGGTTGGTCTGCTCTCCAAGCCATTCTGAGAAACAGAAGGAACTGAAGGTGGGATAGCTTTCAAACAGCGATCCCGTCTTCTTTTGTAACATTTGTTCCTTCTATTCCAACCATATCTCCCATTCCCCAGCATGACTCCAATAGCCGCCCCTGCCACGTTCCCAGCCCTACAGCTGATGTTGCTGCTGCGCTGCAGGGGGTTGCCTCTTAAAGGCACCAGGAGATGGAGGGTGGTCCCAAGGCTCCTTGGAGTCTTCTCCCTAGTCATACAGCTGGTGTTACTGCTGTGCTGCCGGGGGTCGCCTTTTAAAGGCATCAAGAGATGGAGAGCGGTCCCAAGGCTCCTTGGAGTCTTCTCCCCAGCCCTACAGCTGGTGTTGCTGCTGCACTGCCGGGGGTCGCCTTTTAAAGGCACCAAGAGATGGAGGGCAGTCCTAAGGCTCCTTGGAGTCTTCTCCCCAACCCTACAGCTGGTGTTGCTGCTGCGCTGCTGGGGGTCGCCTCTTAAAGGCACCAGGAGATAGAGGGCGGTCCCAAGGCTCCTTGGAGTCTTCTCCCCAGCCCTACAGCTGGTGTTACTGCTGCGCTGCCAGGGGTCGCCTCTTAAAGGCACCAGGAGATGGAGGGTGGTCCCAAGGCTCCTTGGAGTCTTCTTCCCAGCCCTACAGCTGGTGTTGCTGCTGCGCTGCCGGGGGTCGCCTCTTAAAGGCACCAGGAGATGGAGGGCGGTCCCAAGGCTCCTTGGAGTCTTCTCCCCAGCCCTACACCTGATGTTGCTGCTGCGCTGCTGGGGGTCGCCTCTTAAAGGCACCAGGAGATGGAGGGCGGTCCCAAGGCTCCTTGGAGTCTTCTCCCCAGCCCTACAGCTGGTGTTGTTTAATGTCCAGCATGCACGTTAAAACAGTCAATCAGCAAAGCCCAGCACATCTTCTGTCTGTTACCTCAAGATCTAACCCCCTGAACCTGTCCTCCATGTCTATATCAAATTGATATCAATATGATGTTTAAAGCACGTAGTCACAAGGGTGTCTCAGTGTGAGAAATTGGTTTGCTATATAAGAAATTCCAGTAAACTCAGCATGGAGGAGATCAAGAACACATAGAAAGGATAGATAAATCAAGAACAGAATCTGCATAATCTGGGTGTGACTGTAAAGACCTGGTGTTTACATATGAACAGAAATCCAAGTACACTTCCCTCTTAGAGTGATTCTCTTTTGTCCACGTACATTTGCACTGATTTTCCAGACATTCTCAGCTTCCTTGCTCACTCTTCTCTCCTGTAAATCTTTTCACATCTCAAAACCTGATTGGGATATTTTTTGCCCTATAAAAATGCCTGTCTAGGAACCCCCAAATCAGTCTCATTTTATGTTAGCCAGACACTCTGTCTGCACCTCACCATCTCCTCAACATAAACTGGCCACTCCATGGTCCCAAGACAGCTTTTAAGCCAACTCTCATTCCCCCAATTGGATCTACACATCTGTGATTGGTATAGTATTATCCTCTGCAAACTCTGTTAAGTCACTATCTGCTATTCATTAGTTCTTGAATGTGTGTGTAGGTGGATATCTCATGTGAATGGTGATTTCTCATGATTACAAATAAAATTTTGTTGAACTCAGGAGTCTTCTTTCTTGGAACTGTTTACACAGGCTTGATCCTCATTTTAGTTGTCTGAGCCCTCTCTGCTGCTGTTCTTTGAGCTAATAAAATCCCCTTATTTGAATATTAAGTGTGGCCGCCCTCAGTACCCTAGCATTTTCGGTAACATCCCCCTCACTATCACACCATCTTGGAATTTTCTGTGGTCATGTTAGAGACATATTGTTTGGCTTTCTGCCATTGATTTTTGATGTCCTGGTCCCTATATTGGTCAGAATTATTTTGAACTGTGCTGTTTTGATACAAAAGTAAATTAAGCCAATCAGATTCAGTTTGGAGCTCATAAATACAGTCAGCTCTCCATACCCATGGATTCTGGATCCAAAGATTCAACCATCCATGGCTTCAACATATTAAAAAAAAAATGAAAAAGCAAACCTTGATTTTTTATCATTTTATATTAGGGATACAATTTTACTTTATCATTGCATATGTTTGGACCTAAGTAGCTACAGATTTTAGTATCCATGGAGAGGGGAGGTCCATGGGGAAGGGAGGTCCACAGATAACAAGGGTCCACTGTTAGTATGAATATGACAATTTCCTTAATTATGTGGGATTAGGATGTCTATCATTGTTAAAATTAGTGACCTTTACATGGCTATACTCATTAGTTGTCAACTGTTAATTACCAAATCGCTAATTGTCAATTACAGTAGACCCACTGGATTGGTAACTAGCAATCTGCAGATTCAGATCACCATGTCCTATATTATTCAGTTGTTGTGCATGCACATGAGCACATTGATGTGGATGTGTAGTTCATCACTGCCCACTGAATAATATAGGGTGTGACTGTCCACATTTTTTCTCATCCATGGGTGCCCCCCAGAAACAAATCCCACAAATGGGAAATGACCACTTTACTATTCCATACCTATAGCCACTACAACACAATAATAAGGTTGAATGGGAGTTAAGAAGTACAGAGAGATCAAGTGTTCTCCAAGCCAAAAGCACACATGAAAATGTTACTGCAGAACTGAATTGTTCCCAGGTGGCAAATTTAGTTCCATTAATCAACTGGCAAACTGAAAACTCAAAAGTTCCAAAACCTATTGAAGTGAAAATGCTCTGACAAGAATGTTCTTCTGTTTGTCAAATACTGAGAGAAAGCCAGTTCAGTTGCCCTTTCTGGATATTCATGGGAAAACTTATTTCCAGTAACAGTAGATAGAACTGAAGATATGTGGTACAGCAAAAAATAAAAAATAAATTAAAAATGCATTGTCATTTGTCACTAAAACACTCATGAAAGTACTGTACAGTAGAGAATACTGAATTTCCTTAATACTGCTTCATCATTATTCCACATTTCATTTGTGCTTTGAATTCCATTTTGGTCATCTTCCAAAAGAAAGAAGAACTTCACTTTGATAAAAAGATGAGCATATGTCTGCCTTTTTTCAGAGAAATGCAGAACAATATCCAATGTATTTGTAATGTAAAAAATAAAAACAACACCAACAACTTCACATCACTCCCAATAACAATTTCCCTTTAAGAAAATTATTTATTAAAATATATTTTACAAGGCCATCAACTCAACAACTCACAAACATCAACTGCAATCATTTAAAGTTAATTGCAGCAGACAATCCACTTAACTAGATGTTTGTTGTCATTTGTTGTTATGTGCCTTCAGCTTGGCCCCAAACTACAGTGACCCTATCATAGAGTTTTCTTGGCAAGATTTATTCAGAAGAATCTTGCCATTTCCTTCCTCTAAGGCTGAGAGAGTGTGACTTGCCCAAAGTCATCCAGTGAATTTCTATGGATGAGCTGAATTACTACCTCTTTTTCTCCCAAGGGGTTGTTCACCTAATGTCAAATTTGGCAGAGAGATCAAAAAATTCCTCACTGTGGGGGGAAGCAGACGAGGGCGTCCAACGGCCTCGGCAGACGGCTTATTGAGCCGTCTTGGAGGCTCGGAAGAGGAGGAGCCACCGCACGAGCGGCGCTCCTTCCTCTTCCTGAGGTCGCCCTGGGAGCTGCCGGCCCTCCGCACAGCTGGCGCTTCTGGGGCAACCTCCTGCCGCAGCGACCGGACGCGCTGTGGCGGAAGAGTCAGGGAAAGTGCGCCCGCCGCTTTTAGGGCACACTTTCCCTGACATCTAAAAGGAGCGCCAATTTGGAGCTCCTTTTAGGGACACTGCAGGAGCACCGCGGTGCAGAGGCTCTGCTCCGCCGGTGCTCCATCCGGCGGCGTCCCGGAAGCAGTCGTCTGCTTCCCCCCCAAGACACCCTGTGACGGTGCGCCACGGGACTGGAGCAGTCGCACCGTGGCGCACCGTCGGCACCTCTGAAAGGAGCGCAAAAATAGCGCTCCTTTCAGAAGTCAGTGAAAGTTCGCCCTAAAAGCGTCGGGCGCACTTTCACTTACTTTTCCGCCGCAGCGCGTGCGGTCGCTGCGGCGGGAGGTTGTCCCGGGAGCGCCGGACATGCGGAGGGCTGGCGGCTCCGAGGACGACCTCGGGAAGAGGAAGGGGCACCGCGCGTGTGGCTGCCCCTCCTCTTCCTTGCCTCGGAGATGGCTCAATAAGCCGTCTGCCAAGGCCCTGTATTGAGAATAAATTGATCTATTGAATTTGGCAAGCATAAATGGGTGAGAATTCTTTTCAGGTTGTTTTTGAAGAAATCTGAAACATTTTCAAATGTGTGTGATGGGGAAGCAAGTATTTTAAAAATGGATACAGGATAAAGTGAAATCTAGACACTTTCCCATGTCTGGCCTAAGCATTCACATCCTTCCTGTGTTGATACCATAAATAAATCACATCACCGTGACAAATCTTCTAACAATCTTGTCCTACCTGGAAGACACAATTTGGAGTGATATTACAGTGTAGGCCTATTCAGACATTTAAGAATCAACACAAGAATCAACACCTGTCATCTCTGTCTTCAGTTTTATCACTCTCTTCACATGAACAGCAATAAATTTTAATCTACTTCATTCTTCCCAATTCTTTCCACAGGACTGGGAAAAAACTAGGGCCCCAGTTGCCTGCACACATAGCAAAAGCTCTCCTACTGAAATTTTATCACTATCAATGTGAGAAGAATGAAGGAATTGGAGATGGAGAATATGAGGGACCCCATCATTGTGTGGTAATTCAGCACAGTTCCTGTATTCCTAATTAGGACTTTGCCACTTCTTGCAGTTAAAAAAGTCATGGAAAACATCACTACACAATGACCCTCTGTTACAATTAGTGGTTCTGATTGGTTTTGATATCACGACCAATAGTTGATGGCCATATATATATATATATATATATATATATATATTTAAAAAACCCATTAACTTTCAGGTTCTACACAGTGCTACAAGGACTCTTAAGTTTAGCACAATTAAGAGCCCCAGCATACCTAAATCCAGCCCTTGTAGTACATCAGACCAATCTGTCATTTCCACTTTGAATTTTGTGTTTTTGAGAACAAAAACAAACTAAAAAGAAATTCTTACCAATTCCCTGGACATTTGCAAACATCAGTTTTTTACATTCTTCCATTTTTAGATCTGGAGGACATGAAATTCTCACCTATTCCTGTGATAGAAAACTCACAGGTTATAGGAGAGGGATATAACTCTATAAATCCAGCATGTTTAATATGTTGAAATAAAAGTTCACAAGAGCTCCTTCATACAGATAGTCAGCATGTGGAGGAGGCAGCATTTTAGCTTTCTGGTCCTAATATTTACATTCTACTTACCCAGCTACTGATATCCTCATATTACAAGTAACATTGGAAAAATGTGGAGGACCCACCAAGTTCGACTTGGAATCCCAACTGGACATGGTTCCCACTGGCAGAGAGAGCCTATGTACCTATACCGATTTAATTCTCAGTAACATTGGAGCGTGTGGTCAGAAGGCACATAGATAGAGCAGAGATTTGTCAGCCACTTGCATACATGACACCATTGTAAATAATGTCATGTCAAGAAAGAATGGAATTATGCATGCTGTTTCTGCTCTGACTTATGTGCATGCCTTTAAAGCGGGAGTCAGCAAAGTTTACAGACCTGGGGCCAGTTGCTGGTCCCCAGGTCTTCTGCTGGGCTGGGGGGGGAATGGTGGCACACGTGCTCTCGCACGCACAGCCCCCACCACCACCCCTGCTGCCAGCCGCCGCCGCTGTTCATGCTGCCGCCACGCCACTGCATGCATTGTGGCTGCCATTTTGTTTGCCAAAATGACGGCTGTGATTCGTTTGCGCATGCGCAGGAGTATTAATGGTGGCTGCAACTCATTTGCGCATGTGCAGTACTCCTGCGCATGAGCAAGCAAGTTGCGGCCACCATTTTGGCAAACAAAATGGCGGCCGTGACACACATGGCGGCACGGCAGAAGAAGTGCACGGCGGCAGTGGCGGGGTTCGGCGGCGGCGGCGGTTGGCAGGGGCCGGTCGGCGGGGGTCGGTGGGCCGGGTGCAGCCCATGGGCCGTAGGTTGCCGACCCCTGCTTTAAAGGATAAAGAGCCACTGTGTAGGTCAAGACCTAAGTAAATATGAGCAATTTCCCCCAATGTTCTTGGCCCATGAATTGACCCCCCCAAAATAAACCCTCTTATATTTAATATAACTTCATATCAAAAAGGAATTTTGATAAAGAGTGAATTGTGGATTACCTGGGATTGCCCCCATAGCTGGACATCTGGTCCAGACTAGTTGGCTCCAGCTAGGTTGAAAAGGAGGGCTATAATATCAGCATATTCCCTGTGATAAATGGAAGGTAGTAGTGTGTTTCCGTCTTAAGAAGATGCTGGTGTATAATGAGAAGATTCTCTATTTTGCCAAGGTGGGAATTTGCCCTTTTTCTTGGGAAGTACCAGATATTTCTTGAGATTTACAACTCTCAGTCTGGGGTATGAAAACATGCTGCAATCATCAATCTTTTATCCAAACAATCATAGACACATCTAGTGCAATTCCTTTCTGGAAAACAATTTGTCATATAGGGGGGAAGCAGACGATGGTGTCGTGGATGCTGCGGGACGGTGCGCCGCCGGAGCAATGCAGCCACACCGCAGCGCACCGTCGGCGCCTCTGAAAGGAGCGCTAAATCAGCGCTCCTTTCAGAAGTCAGGGAAAGTGCACCCTAAATGTGTAGGGTGCACTTTCCCTGGCTTTTCCGCCGCAGCGTGTGAGGACGCTGCGGCGGGAGGTTGCCCTCGGCGCGCCGGCCATGCAGAGGGCCGGCAGCACCGAGGGCAACCTCGGGAGGAGGAAGGGGCGCCGCGCGTGTGACTGCTCCTCCTCTTCCGGGCCTCCAAGACGGCTCAATAAGCCGTCTGCCGAGGCCCATAGTTACTCAATTCAAATCCTTGATTTCTGCTCTTAAGGCACATTTTACAGTATAAATATTGGGCACCAGCCCCCTGCTTTTTGGATTGAGTTGACTTCAGATTGGCGTGCTGTGAATCTTCTACATTCCCTCAAGTACTCAGCTGCATCCACATTTCCAGCTAACTACCTGAGTCCATTTCTGTCCTTTCCATTTGAAGCAAGCCTCATTGTTGGTGAGTATTGCCATTAGCAAAGCCTCAATCTATTCACCTCTCACACCTTTGATTTCTTAGCTCCTGTCTCTGTGTGTGAATCCATGTGTTTTTCTGTGTATGTTGTTCATTCCCCTAAATAAACTACAGCTAATTTTGAATTGCCTCTGGAGTTCTGTGTGATTTGGACCTGGTATACATTGGGTGGTTATCCTGGGTTGCTTATCACCACAGCCATACTACAACTCTCATTTGAGCTATTATTAAAATTCCCCTATAAACATATTACTCTCACAGGACTCTAGCATTTTTGTTAACAAAGTGATAGACAAACTTATCACAGCAGGTAAGTCTCTTGAAATGAGTATGCATAAGCAGGGATCGGGGCTCCCACAAAGATATAAGGTCTCTATAGACCGGCCCAAAGGGCCGGCCTGGAGGCAGAGATGGGGCAGGGCAGCCACATGCCAGCTGCCCCAACCCCACACTGACGGCATCCTGATGCAGCGCACCATTACACATGGCGCACAGCATCAGGACACCCTCCCAGTGCAGCGTCCTGACGGCTCCCTTTTGCCACCCCTGAAAGGAGTGCCATTTTGCCACTCTTTTTGGGGTGGCAAAGGGGAGGATTAGGGCTGCGCCATGCCCCCGATCCGACACTACCCGGGGCAGCTCTATGCCACCCATCTGCAGCCTGGGCTAGTCAACCTGGACTGAGCATCTGAAAAGTCCTTTGTTCTTAGGATATTGAGCATCAATGTGAACATTGTGAGCATGTATGTAATGTCCCCAGGAATAAAAGGTATACACCCACCCATAGGGAGAGTAATTTGGGTGATTCATTAATTTGATAAACTTTGTTAATGAAACAAGCATTGTTAAGTAATTGATAGGTCCAATGCAAACTGAAGAAAATTAATCAGACTTGTAAACCTTAAACTGCAGCATTTAGATTATAACTTTGCACAAATCATCTGTATACTAAGGAATGAAGACACTCTCTGTGAATTACTGGACACTTTTAACAGTAGGGCATTTAGTTGCATTTATATTAAAAAGTGGAAGCCTAGTAATTCTTTCACCTTTGGCAACTGCATTCAGGTCTGCAGTCAGGGATTTTGATTTAAGAATCACTATTAAGAATCACTTAGGAAGCTCTATTAGCCACACATCACAAAGGCATCCTTTTCCCATTGATACACCATTTCCATTTCCTATTGACCTTCTAGAATGCCCACACACACACTTTTTATATGTAATAGTGGTGGCTGGTGCTTAATATGCCAGTGGGGTGATGACTTTGTTTTAATCTAAAGAAAGCACCGAAGATAATGAATCCTGTTCCTCCAAACAGGCACACCACTGTTGCTAATAACTTTAAAATTCAGATTAAAGTCTAGATGAGATCATGATGAGGTAGCTTTGTAAGGGGTCAGACTAGAGAATCTTAAAATATATTTTTTAAAAAATTCCCCTGCAATATATTTTCTGAAACTTTGTACTCACAAATGCTGATGCAGAGATACTAAGTAACTAATTACACTGTTCTTGTCAATTTGTCCTGAAAACATTTCCTAGAGGACTAAAGGGTCCCGGGACTGGTTATCTTGTTCTAAAACTGTTCTGCAAACTAGTTGCTTAAAATGTAAACAAAATTGCAAGAAAGGGAAATGCTGAGCCTACATCAGAAAACTATAGAGGGTGGGGAAGAGGAGTTTTTCTGCATGTCACAAAGCTAATTAATTGTCTATAAAAGTGTTCAAGATCTGTCAATCGAGACTCTTGGTTTTTTGGAACTCGTTTCTACTGAGAGCCTGCGCATTACTTGGAAATAAAAGCTCACTTTCCGAATTTCTTTGTGGGTCTTTTGTCGGAGTTTCTGCAACAATGAAAGCATTCAACTGCCCTTGTTGCACAATTATGCATGTGTATGTGTATACAGGTATATTGAGATGGAAACTTTCTATCATCATCACCCTCATCATCTTCATCATCATGCCATCACTGTACACAACACTTAACAACTAAAAGATCAGCCAGTAAAACAAAGGGCCTCAGCAGACTAATACAGTCGTCTTGGAGGCAGGGAAGAGGAGGGGCAGCCGCACGAGCGGTGCCCCTTCCTCTTCCCGAGGTTGCCCTCGGAGCTGCCCTCCGCAAGTCCGGCGCTCTGGGGGCAACCTCCCGCCGCAGTGTCCGGACACGCTGCGGCGGAAAAGTCAGGGAAAGTGCGCCCGACGTGTTTAGGACGCACTTTCCCTGATTTCTGAAAGGAGCGCTATTTTTGCGCTCCTTTCAGGGACGCCGCCGGAGCGCTGCGGTGCGGAGGCTGCGTTCCCATGGCGCTCCGTCCCAGGGTGTCCCTGATGCCCTGGTGTACTTCCCCCCAAAGTTCCCTATCCTCAGGCATACAATCTAATCAAGACATGACACAAAGGAAAAAGGAGATGCCAGTATTGGAGGGGAAAAGTCTGGTAAGTACTGCCTCATATTCTCTCTCTCCACAGTCAGGGCAGTAGTAGTTAGAACAGGAATCTTTATACTGGACTTTTTTTTTATTGCATTTATATCCTACCTTTCTCCCAAAGTGGGATCCAAGATGGCTTATAAGACTTTGAAACCTTTCCATACTATAAACTGAATTACAAACCATTTAAGCTGCCCTCACCCTTACTCTCATAATTTTCCTGGGCAGAAGCCTAAACATTTTTTAAAACCATATCTTGCCTTAAGTGACCTACATAACAGTTTCATTCTTTTCCTTTCCAAATGCAATGTGAAAGACCACAATTAAGAGGAAGGGTTACAGAGCCCTGTGTAGCTATAGAGGTCTTAGGATCAATCAATAGCTCCTCCATATAAGGATCAGTGCTACCTGAAACCTTGAAGAGATTATACTGAGCAAAGTGAACCACTAGTCTGACTATTGGTAGATCATGCATTTGAAATATGTTCTCCTAAAGGCACCTCATATATGGAAATGTATTACTTAAAAGTTGACTAGGAATCTGTTATGTGTATATTAGTAGGAGAACAGAATCATGAATTATTTGAAAGTCTTAATAATGATGGCTCAAAGGCTTGGCTTACACTTGTACTGAATTTTGCCATGGTATGATAATGATACTTTTAAAAGAACACTATTTATCATACTATATTAAGTAAAGTTTTTAAACCCAGCATATTCAAATCATTCTGCTTTTACTCAACATTTTCCATTATAATGAGCCTTCTACAGGGGTTTAGCAGGCTGCTTAAAATTCAACAGCATCTTAGCCAATACATTTTTTATTCAGGAAATTCAATTAAGTTAGATCTACACTTCCTTGCTCTGACAAACTACCTCAGTTCATGTCTTTCTCTTTGTAATTACCTTAATGGTTTAGCTGCCTACCATTATCCAAGGCAAACTGAAAGTGCTTTAGCAAGTTTATCTTGAAAAGCTTCTAACAGCAAAGGCTTGTTAACCCAATGTCAGGGCTCATTGAAATTTCAGTTAGATACTAACATAGCACAAGAAGAATTTTAAAAAATACAAGAAAAAAAAGATTTGTATTGTCATTACTAATGAGATATAAGCTTCAGTAAGAAATCTGAGCAATCTGTGTTTTATATAATCATTTCTTATCATATGCCACAAGGTAGCTTTGGTATGTGATAGACATCCTACTTCTGCAAAGTTCCCTTTACTGTCCAGGCAATGAGACTTCTTTGGGTTCTAAAGCCCAGTTCAAATGTTACCACAGTGACATGAGGGCTGTAACTCATATAATTAAAATATTTAAGTAGTATAAAATATAGTAAGACACCATTTAACACTTCAAAGTTGAGGAAGGTGGCCTGTTGATTTGCTCATAAAAATATCAGTGCTTGCATACCATTTTGCATGACAATTATAAATGCACACTGAAGAATCAGATATTTTTCCTGTTGTTTATAGAGGATTCAGATGACTAGGTAACTAGTGTCCAAAATACACTGCAGAAACAATCTAGTTTGAGTCTGCTTTAATTGTCCTTAACTCAGTGCTAGGGAATCCTGGGAATTGTAGTGTATTGTGGCACCAGTACTCTCTGACAGAGAAGACTAAATGCCTCATAAAACTACAGTTCCTAGAATTCCCTAGCATTGAGCCAGGGCAGTTAGGACCGTTGCAGACTGGCCCAAAGGTCCGGCCTAGGGGTAGAGTTGGGGCAGGGCAGCCACACCCTGGCTGCCCCAACCCCAGCTTGACACCATCCTAATGCCACACGGCTGTATGCATGGCCGTACACATGATGTGCAGTGTCAGGACGTCCTTCTGGCGCAGCGTGCAGACACGCTGCACTGAAAGGGCGCAGAAGAGCCATGGCGCCAGCTCTTAGGGCAGCAAAAGGAAGGATTGGGGCTGCAGCATGGAGTTGCTGCAGCCCTGATTCACCGCTCCGCAGGGCGGCTCTCTGCTGCCCCAACAGGCCATCTGCATCGGCCCTTAAAGAGGTCTCAAACTAGATTATCCCTGCAGTGTGCTTTGGACCTAAGAGTCTCAATAGTCTTGAACCTGTTATGGTGTACTAGAATGGAGAATAAGGATACAATGTAGGAAGGCCAGAGAGGGAAGGGATGGCTTTGCAATGTAAATAGAACAAACATCTGCCTTCGACACAAGAACACAAGGCTACTACAAATGAGGCCAAAGTGTAACATCCCTGGATGTATCATGGGAAAGAATATAGAGGAGTCTAGTCATAGAGAGAACAAGAGACATACCCATAACACTGTGCTATATCATGTCCCACCATCTTTCTTGTAAGACCACTCTGGAACTGTGGAACGGTATGAACCACCTTAAGAGAAGGAGAATCCCATTACTGATTTGAACATTTGAGGGGTCCAGGGAAGGGGTTCAAAGATGTTGATATTACAGACAGAATAGAAGGGCAAAATAAAATGGTTTTCAACTGCTTTGAAGGTGTTTACATGATACATGCCTCTAAAGTGGGCAAAAACTGGCCCAAGACTATGCTCTGGGACTAAAAACCAAAGCAAACAGAACACAGGTTAGTCCAGCTTAGTGCAGAAGGTGCACACATCTTTGTGCCTACATATAAATGCTTCCAATGCAAGTGCGGAGCTGTGACAAAGCAAAGAAATGAAAGGGCGACAGTTTTAATGGATTTAATTACACAAACCAGACAGCCCAATGTGGGGTGGATAAGGTGAAGGGGGTGAAGGGGGCATGTTTGGGGAGCCTCCATGATTGAGATTTGCTAATATATTGCTTGCACACTGATGCTCCAATTTCTTGTATCGGTGGAGCATCGCCTGTGCGATTGTGTGGCCATTTAAAGGGACAGCCATCTAATGGGATGGCATGACAGTGAATATAGGAGGTATTTGGGGATCACAGGTGGTGTGTTTGCTGCGCCATGGGAGTGGACTGTGCAGGAAGCAGGGTTTTGACCAGCTTCGGGAAAAAGCAGGATCGAGACTTTTTTCCTGCCCATCTGTTCTGGTCCCAGGTTGGAAAGTGACCAAGAACAAGAAAGAGGGAAGACATTAGGGATGTAAATGCTCAGAAATCTTATTTTCAATGAAAAAGAGTATCTGCACACATCAAGACGATGTCCAAACCATATTTATTTCTTCCTTAATTTTAATTTTAATTTTTTTTTACATTTGGAGAGGGTATTTATTTTTAAAAGACAACCACTAAAAATCATATACACACAGGACATTATCACACGGGGAGTCACGGGGAGAAAGTGGAAATAAACGGGGACGAGTGGAAGTCTTTAATTTACGGGATTTGTCCCATTCCGCCTCGTCTGATAACTAAATTTGAATTTAAAAGGGGGTTAATTCGAACGAAAACCTGATCTTTTCATTTTCGGGATTTTTGAGGATTTGAAAAGATCAGGTTTTTGTTCAAATTAACCCCCTTTTAAATTCGAATTTAGTTATCAGACGAGGCAGAACGGGCCAAATCCCGTAAATTAAAGTCTTCCGCTTGTCCCGTTTATTTCCACTTTCTCCCCACAACTCCCCATGTGATAACGTCCACAGACTGGTTTGGGGATTTTTGTTCAGAAAAACACATGGCTTTACACAGAATACTGTTTATGTAGGTGGGCTTTCTTCAAAAAGTTGGTTATTCACAAACAGTGCATTTTACACACTTTTTGTCAAAAAACATAGCTCCTAAAACATGGAAAGTCACATGAAGATAAAAATGTCTCATGACCTCACCCACATGGGAGAAAAGTTTTGAAATTCTACATTTTTGAAGCAAACATTGACATCCCAAGAAGACACATTGTCAAACTTCCTATTTGACCTTCACTTCTCTGGAGTTCAGCTAGCAAAACTGAAGGAAAGCCATGGCTACTTTACTTTTAGAAGAGAAAGCAGACAAATGTGTTTCAGCAGAAGGAAATAAAAAGGCTCTTACTTCAACCAGGATGAATTAGTAGAAAGAATCCTTGCTACAGGTAAACTGGTACAACTCCTATGTTTCTGTCATTATCTTCCCATAACTCTTCATCTCTTTGCAGTCCACCACCTTTAGATTTCTAACCATGACCTACTTTTTATACAACTCTGCACATTCTCTTTTGCCAGCCCTTATGCCTAAAACCTCCCTAGAATATCTGCTTAGTGCCACATCATTTTCCTCCAAATCACTATTCCAAACATGATTTTTCTATGAGGTATCCAACTTCACTCACTAATTTGCTATCCTAACTAAAATATCTTCTTAAATTTGCCTCAATGGTCCTCTCACCCTGTTGTATCCCTGATGACAAAATTTAGATAGCTTATGGTACACCGTAATGTGCCATGTATATGAAAAAAACACATAAAATTGATAAGTATATTTTAAAAATATATATATTTTTAGTATATTTAAAAAATCTTCCATGCTCTTGAATTCAGCTAGTTAAGGTAGAACTTTAAGTATGTTACTTCTACTACGTATTTATTTAGTGTGTGTGTATTTATGTATGTATGTATTTATACCCCACCTTTCTCCCATTGTGCTATCTAAATCAACTTACAACATGAATTACAATTGAATAGAGCTAAAACCAAACATGGTAGCAATTAATAATAACAATACCAACACTAACTAATTGTTTCTCTTTCACATGGATTTAGCCTGGCTACACTTACTTTCTTCCCCTGCCCTCTATTCAGTGAAACTAGTGTAACACTGAATAGTGAAGAATTGATTTCCCCTTCCAGAAATGACAATTTGGTTGGAATAGATACTTTTGCTGCTTTTAGCTGCCATCTTGTGGTAGGTTAGCTTCATCTCAGGCACACCCTTCTGAACTATGTGAGTTGTCTCTTCCAAATCTGTGTTAATAGTTGCCATGTAACAGTTACAAAGTAATTTCACTCCCATAAATCCTTCAATAAAACAAAGGGATTTCCATGCAGGTCCTGCTTATTGATACTAGAAAGTGAAAATGAGAATGGAAAACAGCTCATTCCATGGCAGTTCTATGATGTTTGGTCATCAAAGACATTCAAAAGAAGGTTTTTCTGACACTACTTGATGGATGTAAAGTTGTTGAAGTAGTTGGTAGATTGGAAGGGAGATTGGCACTGGCAATGCCAGTTGAGGGGTTACAGTAAGTATGACCAGGATGACAAAAATAGGTTCTTCTGATCTCAGGGAGCACTGAAAAGTGCCAACGACTTCTTGAGAAATTCAGTGTTCTCTACCTAATAAAAGGAAGGCTAGCCTTGCAAAAGACAGAGGTAGCCTGGTTCTCAAAGGAAGAATGTTTTTATATTGCTAATGGAGTTTATTTCCTGGACTATAAAGGCTCATTCCCACTATGATTACATCGATTTGCTGATCCCCATTTGAAACAATTTCAGAACTGACTGTGATCGCTTGGACTCACTTTGAAGCGAGACAAATGCAAAAATAAAACCCCCTCTTTTCAGACATTGGTTTTTTTTGGCCAGTCCTTTTGAAAAAAAAAAAAGCAGAGCCCACATGGCAAAAAGGAGTGGTCTCTACATGCCAGACTATCCTTCCATACCTCCTTAACTGAAAGCAGTAACAGCTTGTCAAAATGTAGGCCTGTGACTCTAACACTGTCCTGTTTTTCCTTTCTCTTGTATTTTTTTTAACACTTTTGTCTGATGAAAAAGCCAAAGGAGCTTAAAAAGTTTGCATAATGCATTTTGATCATTTTGGTAGGCCCAATAAAGATATCACTGTTTTGTGAATTTCGAATGTTATTGTCCTAGATTATGATTAACGTCACTGAAATACAGTCCTAGATTATGATTAATGTCACTGAAATCCACAGATTCTTTATCCACAGATTTAACCACCCATAGCTTGAAAATATTTAAATAAATAAATAAATCCAAAAATCACCCTTGATTCTGTCATTTTATATTTTTAAAAAAACCCACTATTTTACTGTGTCATTGTATATAATGGGGCTTGAGCATATTTTGGCATCCACAGCAGCTCTTGGAACCGAACCCTAGTGGATATCAAGGGCCCATTGTAGCTTAAGAAGAATTATTTACTTGGCAATAAAAACTAACTAAAGCAATTCTGAAAGAAACAATTCTAAAATTAAGAAACCAGCTCAAACATGCAGTGCTGTAAAATCTTTCTACTGTACTTTCAAAGAGAAAAGCACTTCCCCAAACAGTAACCATAGGGGAGGCCTTGGTTTCTATTTGATAGTTTCTCTGTATGTGAGTGTATATGTGTGCATGCTATCTTTGCTGACACTCTAAATGTTTAATTTGACAGTTTGCATTTGTATGTCACTTAGGATTATGTTAAACAGAAATGCAGGATATTTATTTATTTATTTAATTTTTTTGGTGTAAACCCAGCCAGTCAGCCATCCAAGTAGGCCTTTCTGAGAGGATTTCATAAAGAAGGTTCTCTCTAACATTATTGATGTTGTACAAATCTGTGGTGTCACCACACATACACACATATGCACAGAGAGAGAGAGAGAGAGAGAGAGAGAGAGAGAATCCTAGAGTTAGAAGAGGCCACAAGGGCCACAATCAAAACACTCCTGATAGATGGCTACCCAGAAATGATCTCGAGAATTGGTCATTAGAAAGAGAAAATAAGAGGAGGGAGGGAGGAGGGAGAGAAGTAAATTCAGCATATTAAATGACTCAAATAGGTTAAAACTGGCCAAAGAGACTAAGGGCCTCTACAGACCAGCCCAAAGGGCCAGCTTGGAGGCAAAGATGGGGAGGGGCAGCTGCACTCTGGCCGCCCAATGACGTCCTGACGGCATGCACTGTTATGCATGGTGCGCGGTGTCAGGACGTCCTCCCAGTGCAGCATTTTTATGCGCTACACCGGAAGGGCACTAAAGAGCCATGCGCTGGCTCTTAGGGTGCCCTTTTGCTGCTCCTTTCAGGGGTGGCAAAAGGGAGGATCAGGGCTGCAGTGGCCTCAATCCGTGGTTAGCAAGGGCAGCCCAGAGCAGCCCCTAAAAGTTTTTTTAAAAAAACAACAACTACCACCATGCTTAAGAGTACATCAGGCCCCAAAGGGTTTAATAAAAAAAAGTGTCTTGAGGTTGCACAAAAAAATAAATAAAAAAATCAATGCTGGTGCCAGTCATGCTTCCAAGAGGTAGACTTTCCATAAGTGGGGTGTCACAGCCAAGAAGGCCCTCCTCTGTGTCTTCCCTCATCATATTGCCCCCATGATGCGACAATCCCCACGTTTCTAATAATAATAATAAAATTTATTTATACCCCACCCTTCTGTCGAACAATCCTTCTAGTAACAATTTGATCATTGGAAAATAGTCCACCACATTTGCAGTTACTTAATAATTATTGCTCAACCTTTTTTGAAAAAAACCCATGAAGTTCTAGTTTTAGTTATTAGCACATGTGCAAAGGATTTCAAAGCTATGCTTTTGAGTAGTCGTTTCACTACATTAGACCATCTAGGTAATATGCCTCATGCTCCCACTTCATATCACTAGATCTTTTCTCTATTTTCAACCCTTCTGTTTCTTATTAATTGCCTACAAAATCACAGACAGACCAGAATTGTTTTTAGGAAAACTAGTCTGAGTGGAAGACAACCAAAGACAGTAGTCAGGGATGGGTGGAGGTTAAATCAACCTAATTTTGTTTAAAAGGAGGAAAGTACAATAGAGTGCTTATATTTTACACTGATTTTTTCATGAATAACATCCAGGTCCTTTAAAATTGGTATACAAGTTAATAGGAAACTATGTATGGAGTTAGATTTAATCATACTTAGAGTAAAGACATTGAAATCAATAGGTCATTGGCCAGTCACCCCTTAACTCATTTAAGTGTCATTGATTTCAGTGTATCTAATCTAAGTATGACTATATTTGTATTAACCCATGGTTTTCTTTTTCTTTTCTTTTTAATGCTTTTCCTCCTGCACCCCCAGCGAAGCTGACTACAGCACAGACAATACTGCATAATAATGGATCTCATACAGATATAGACATAGTTGATAAGCTGAGTATTTCCTTAGAAGATTTAGTAAATCTCATCTAAGATGCCTCCATGTTAGGCGCTGATATAATTATCATAGCACTAATGCAAGAATGATTATATTTAAGGAAGTATTTATAAGTCTCTAAAGAAAAGTCAGGGAAAAGTGAATTGTGAATAAAGGGGTTTTTTTGTCCATAAGTCAAGGACACATTAGTGGGTGTTGGGTGAGGAAAAGTTCCAGCATAAAAATAGAATAACACATGTAACATGTGATATGGTGTATGTTGTACGTATGTATGTAAAATAAAATAATTTTTTTTTAAAAAAAATAGAATAACACAGAAACAATATTATAAAGTACAGGAACTTTCCATGATTAATTTTGAGCAAGCAGATGCTTTTGTATCAATATGCACCAAAAAACCACAACAGACAAGATTTTTGTAATTAGTTTCATGAGATGGAATGGGAAATTATCTTTTAATGAACACGTGAATGAATGCTCTTCTGGGCATATACAATTATTTTAATGTGAAGATTCAATTTTGGGCTATTGTAGCAAGCAAAATTCAGCTCAAGGCGAAACTAAATCAAACCCTTCCATCCTCTGCAACCTTAATGAAGCCCACAACTATTGGTCTTAGGCAGTACTGGAATTAATAAATATATGTTTGCATTTAGGGTTGGGGGGGGCAAGATGCTCATATGTTTCTGTCTCCCCAAATGTCTAGAACTCAGGCCATCTACTTGTTTTCATAAAGGACATGTTGAGAATGACTTGTGACATGTTGGGCTTCACAATAAAACAGTCTAGCAAACACACAAAGAACGTTCTAACTGTATAGAGGCTTTTGCTGGATTCTAATTATGTTTCACATGATTCTAGATTTACCAGTTAAGGTATCTCTTTGTCTATCTGTCTGTTTCTCTCTCTCCCTCTCTCACATCAACTAGCAGTATCATGCCCCCCCACCTTAAATGCAAACACCCTTTGCCACTCCATAAGTACTCTGAATTGAGGAGTACATCAAAAGAAATATACCTTTTATATTGGGGAAATGCAAACGGGTTGTCTAAAGTCTTATCTGCACAGTGGAATTAATGCAGTTTGGCACCACTTTAACTGCCATGGCTCCATCCTATGGAATCCTGGGATGTATGGTAGTAATAGTAGTAGTTGTTTTTGTGAACACCAGAGTTCTCTGAGAGAGAAGGCTAAATATCTGACAAAACTACAAATTCCAGAATTATATAGAATTGAGCCATAGCAGTTAAAGCAGATGGAATGAAGAAATAAAGCTAGGAGTCAGCCTTCATCCTTAAGTATCACACAAACCACTGCCACCACCTAGGCTCTGGATATATACATTTATATAGCAAAAAAGTGGAGATGAAACCTTTTTCGTATTCCACAGTCCAAATGCTACAGAGCCAAACATCATTTCTAAAACCTAATTTTAGGCTGTATCCTGTAAACAGAGTCCATCTAATACAGTTCCACTTATCATCTAAGGGTGTGAATCTTTATTTTGCTCACATCTATCTGGTTAGATTATGAGAGTTTTGAACATTTCCCCCTATATTTTAGAAAGGTTCTTCCCCCCCCCCCCATTGCATTGTATTAAAAAATAATGGCCAGAATTCTCTATCTCTTTTATTAATTTTACAAGTTAAAATACACCCAAAACCAACGGACAACAGTAACATATAAACCACATACAAATACCTGGCATTGACCCCTTACCCTCCCCCCATACATGGATCACTCAAACTACTGACTCACATATAAAATAACTACATATATCTAACTGGCATCAAGTTTCTAATAGAACATTAAACTGATGTTTCCTTCACAGCTGAAAAATACCCTTAATTTTACCACATTTCTTATGTCTCAATAGCTTCCTATATTCTTCTGATGACTACTATATCTCCTTATTGTTTGTGTCTCTGCTATTCCTCAGTGTCTCTTTCTACTATTTGAATTTGCCACTTACTTATCTTTGCATTCAAAAATATAGCCAAAATAATACCATGCAAATCTTATTTCTGTTTATCTATTTATCTATTTCATTCTCTCTTGCTATAAAAATGATCATATTATACATTCTTCTTTTTAAGCCAAAGTTTCTTTATCTCAAGCCATTCTTCTTCTATCTTTTCCATGGATTTATTCTGAATTAAAGCTGTTAAAATGTCTATGTTCATTGTCTCTTTTAATTTTATTAGCCATTCCTCTACACTTGGTATCAGTTTTTCCCCAGTATCTTGGATACTGTGGAGACCATGTACAGCAATATACAATTATGTCTTTTCTTTAATTCCTTTTCAACAGCCAATATCATGTTTAACAGACAAAGTTCTGGATTGAGTGCTATTTTCACTTGTAATGTTTCTATTATTATTTTCTGGATTTTCCTCCAGTAACTTGCCACTGCTTCACATTTCCACCACATGTTATAGAATGAGCCTTGGTGTTTTTTGGCATTTCCAACACATTACTTTTCCTATGTTATACATTGCATTAAGCCTGATTGGTGATAAATACCATTGATGCATCATTTTTAGAAAGTTCTCTTTGAAATCATGGCACAATGTGAATTTGTTTGCATGATGCCATGCCTTTTCCCACCTGTTTAGTTTGATATTTTTTTCCTATATCCTGGGTCCAAGTAATCATTACTTGTTTCACTGTTTCAGCTTCCAAGTTTCCTCCATTTAGTGCCTTATAATACTTTGCTATATGATGACCTTCTTCATCCTCACTAATTTTATCTACTTCGTTTTGTTTTCTTCAAATCCTTCTGTTTTTCTATCTATATTGAATCTTTAATTTAGTTGTATATACAATAACCAGTTGTTAACCTTCCCTTCTTGTCCTAATTGTTCCTTAGCTTTCATCTTATATTCTTTGTTATTTCCCTTATTTTTTTACTTTTCTAAGATGTCATAATATCTAATCCAAGGTTGTTTTTCTCTTTTACTTCTATATAGAAAAGACTCTTGAGGAGATACCCAAAGGGGTAGTTTTCTATAGAAAGTATTTCTTATTTTCATCCGTATTTTGAGCAGTGATCTTCTAATATAATGGTGTGTGAAATCCTTATTATCTTTTACTTTCCATACCACATAAAGGCATGCCAGTCAAATCTGATGTTGTTACTCTCTAAACTTAACAATCTTTCATCCTCCAAGTTTATCCAGACCACTATCCAGTTCATACTGCAAGCATAATAGTAAAGTTTGAAGTCCAGAAGAGAGCAGCCTCCCTTCTCTCTAGTCTCTACCAGACTGGACCATCTTATTCTGGGTTTTTTACCTTGCCACAGGAATTTGGAAATTTCTTTTCACCATGTATCAAAGCATTTATCATTGTGAATTATGGGTATGTTTTGAAATAAGTTCATTAATTTAGGTACTATGTTCATTTTTATTAGTGATATTTTTCCTAATAAAGAGATCTGTAGTTTGACCCTCTTACTAAATCTTTCTGAATTTCATTCCATACTTGATTGCAATTGTTCTCAAATAAGTCTGCATTTTTTTAAAGTAAATTCCCATATATTTAATTTTTTTTTCAATCCTAAATTTAGTTTTTTTCTTTCAATGTTTCCTCATCTTTATGGGTATATTCATAGTTATTGCAGTCTTTTCCTGATTAACTTTAAATCCTGCTAAATTGCCATATTCCTGTAAAGTATGTAGTAATTTTTCTATATTTTTAATGGTTCTTCTAAAAAAATACTACATCATCTACATATGCCTTGATCTTCTGTGTATGTCCTTTTGCTCTTATACCTTGGATCTCTATGTCCTTGTCAAAGGCCTTACTGAAATCAAGATATACTATATCCACAGCATTCCCTTCATCTACCAAGCTGGTAATTTTATAAAAAAAAAAAAAAAAAAAGAGAGAGAGATCAGATTTGTCTGGTATGACTTGTTTCTCTGAAACCCATGTTGACTTTTTGTGATTATGGAATTCCCTTCCAGGTGTTCACAGACTCTCTGTTTAATGATCTACTCCAGAATCTTTCCTATTATTGATATCAGACTAACTGGACAATAATTGTTGGGATCCTCTTCTTTTCCCTTTTTGAAGAGGGTGACAACATTTGCCCTCCTCCAGTTTTCTGGGACTTTACTATCCCCCAAACCCACCCAGTTGACCTATACCTTACTATATTTCACAAAGCAATAAGGGATGACACATTTTTAGTCTAACCCTAACCATTATTCTGTCTGCTTCTTCCTGCCTCAGAAACTGAAACAGATCCCATAACCCATGACCAAATAGCTCTAGATATTTACAAAGAATTTAAAATAATTCTGAAGTATAGTTCAGTACAGAGCTAAGTGATTTTGCCCTACAAATGCCTCACAAGATCAGATTACCCCAGAGGTCTGGAAACCAAATCATATCATCATGGTAAACATCCAGCTTCATTGCTCTAACCACAACAATTTTTGAGACAACAGCAGCAGCAGAAAATGTGACTGGGACATTTCTATAAAAATAAGAAACTTCTCCCTCATTCTTTTACTTTGCTTATATCGTTTTTTAGAAGATTAATTTGTGGCAGTTTACCAACCAAGGGGTTGCAAATTATAGTCATGTCTCCTCTAAGCCAAACTAGCATGAGATGATGGCTCAGCTTTAATTCATTGCTTGTCACCTATCATAGAAGTATTGAATATTTCAGGCCTTCAGGGGAACTTTTGCATTATGCTTGGCAAATTGCAAACTGCCATCCAAGATAGCATATAGATCACTACTTGGGCAAAATCAAGAGAAAAAAGATCTTAGAGAACTATCTTGACATCATTAAATCCAATTACAATTTTTAAAAGAAAAGAAATGATCAAGGTGAGTATATGATAATAATAATAATAATAATAATAATAATAATAATAATAATAAATTTTTATTTATAGCCCGCCCCTCTGCGCGGCAATAGGGGCTGGGTACAATAATATTTAAAACAAAACAAAGTTAAAAACATTCCCTCATCCCATAATCCCATCCTCCCATCCCCTTAAAACAGAATTAAACAACAAACTAATTAAAATACAATATTAAATAAATTAAATATATATATTTCTGAACAATCCTGGTTTAAGTTATTTCCTCATGAATCCCATTAATACCAAAATGACTCATGCCTTTATACTAAAATGTGTATCAGTGGAGCATACTAGAAGGCCAAAGAAGAATCTCAAATGGAGCAATGGACTTTTTATTGTATGAGTCATTTATACATTTTAAGTTGCTAAGTTGTTTATACATTATACATTTGATTTGTTTGGTTTGAGTGTTGGACTGTGACCTTGGAGACCAGAGTTGAAATCTCCACTCAGCCATGAAACCCACTGGGTGACCTTGGGCAAGTCACATGCTCTCAGCCTCAGGGGAAGGTAGTGACAAACTTCCTTTGAAAATATCTTGCCAAGAAAACCCTATGATAGGTCATAAATTATCTGAAGGTACACAACAACAACAACAACAACAACAATAACAGCAACAAACATTTTAAGCAAAGACTTACCTGTTGTACACTGTCCATGTTGGACAGAGCCTCCTGGTTGAATACCATTGCTCCAGGCTGTGCTGAGTGGCAATGCCATCCCAAAACAAGAGAGTTGACCCCTCCTTGTCATGGATATGGAAGGGAAGAGCAAACCCAAGTCACAAGTTAAAACTATAGAAAGCCCTGGGGTGGTTAGAGGAAATGGGATGGGGAACCTGCAGTTGGGGCAGATGCAAATGATCTCACCTCTGCCTTAGGCCCCATATCCCTTTAATCTTCTTTTGACTATTCATTGTATACCCAATGATGATAGTAGTTGTGAATGAATGAGCTACATGATTATGGGGCTTTGCAGATGGCGCAAAGCGCTGTCTTGGAACCAAGGAAAGGGAGGAGCAGCCGGATGCTGGGTGCCCCATCCCTTCCTGAGGACATCATCAGAGCACCTGCCATTGCACATGGCGAGTGCTCTGATGACGTCCTTCTGTCGCAGCGTCCGGACACGACACTGCACTCCTTCCTGAGCTGGCAGAAAAGTGGATTGGGGCCAAGGCGTGGGGCAGCCTCGGCCCCAATCCACCACTTCTCAGGGCAGCCCATGGCCACCCGTCTGCATCCCCCCTATGTTTGCATTAAGTTGTAATCAACCTTTCATCCCATACTTGCTGTATCTGGCCTCTTGTCTTGGTGAAAATGTTGGAGCATGTGTGATCTAGGATCAACATGCAGAAGACCTACGCCAGGAACAAAACACTACAGAAGAGTCTCTACTGTGAAGTTTGGTGCAGGCTGCAGAGAAAAAAATCCTCCCATGTAGAAGCTGCCAGCAAGACACTAACTGCTGGACTACTGGATTCTCACGTAGAGGCTTTTATTGTTGAGTACAGCTATACATCAGACTGACAAAGTGCTATGCCAGGCTCCTATTTACAATGCAACCACACTGAGCATTCAGCTCACTTACTTATATACAATATCTCCCCTTGGGATTTGAGTTCAGCCCACTACTGGCATGTCACCCAGTTTCCTGTCACCTGATAGCCATGACTCTGCAGAAGTGAAGTTTGCTGACTTTTCCTGCCCTTCTGTCATCAGCTTCCTATGACCCAGGACTCTTCAAATGATGAGTCATCGTGTCTCCCAACTGAACTTAGGTTATCTTTTTACCTTTGCTCCAGTTTCATGCCATAACCACATGTATGACATTTTCTACCTAGAGTGCAATTTACTCTGACAGAAAATACTTATTTTCAGGCAAATAATAGTCCAAAGAACAATTATTATTCTTGAAACAAGGGACGTAAAAACATTTGAAAGTTGTTCTAATTATTGATGCAGGCTCAAGACATCAAAAGACTCTCTGTGTGTGCGCATGCCTGTGTGACTGCCTGTCTGCCTGTCTATCTGCGTTCAAGTCACCTGTCAACTTATGGTGGCTCTATATGGTTACCAATTCCTTCCTCTAAAATATAGCCTACTGACTTGGAAGATAACGTATGAAGATAAAATTGACAGAGAAGGATGTGAATGTAAATTATGTATATAGCTAATCAGTGATGTGTATTGTGGTGTGTGTGTGTGTGTGATGTGGTGGCTTAGTGGTTAAGACACCAAATATGACAATCGGAAGAGCGGAAGGTTGGCAGTTTGAGGCCTGAGTGCTGCATGATGGGGTGAACTCCTGTCACTAGTCACAGCTTCTGCCAACCTAGCAGTTCAAAAGCATGCAAATGCAAGTAAATACATAGATAGCACTTTTCAGTGGGAAGGTCACAGCATTCAGTGCAGTCATGCTGGCCACATGACCACCAAAGCAGTCCTCAGACAATGCTGGCTCCTTAGTAATGGAGATGTGTACTGCCCCCTACAGTCAGTTATGACTAGACATTCATGTCAAGGGACTACATCTACCTCTCTCTATATATATTTATAGCCCACAGAACCTCATTTCTGTGGGCAGCCTTCCATTCAACTACTAACCAATGCTAATGTTGCTTTACTTCCAAGATCAGACAGGATCTGGTACCTGTTTAAAAATTGTGCAAGGATAAAAGGCTTATTATTATTATTATTATTATTATTATTATTATTCCTAAAATGCATCTTGTACAGAAAAAAAGCCCTTATTGTCTTTATTATTTGCAATACAGCCCCCAAATTTTGAGGGGGAAACTGGAAAATCTGAGGAGACAACACTGAATAAAGTGAAGATCCATCTCTCTACTCCAAACACATGGAGTTTACTTGCAGTACTGCATCATTTTGTATTATTGTTCTTTTGCTGTTTGTTCTGCTGTTGCTGCTAACACTCACACTTGATATGATTGAGGAATTTGATCTTTGCAAAGTTCTGATTTGTATAAACTGATCGGATCTCCACCACTGAGACTGATGTTTGAATTGAAAGGTAACTATTATCCATCACATTTCATACTTCTCTGAATGTTGCAATGAATTTCTCAACTCAGAAAAAAGTATATTGTAATGTATTTTAAAAATGTGTGCTTTGGCAGAAATTTTGCTATTAAAGCCTTTAGGGCCTGAATTCATTCTGATTTTGCACATCGCCATGATTTTATATTTTTATTATTTACTGTTTTAACTAATTTAAATTGTCTTGATTAAACTTGTTAAATTCTTTAATATATTTTGAGCTTATTTAAATTGTTTTCCAAAGTTTTACATTGGTTAAATTTATTTTATGGAATGAAATCCTAAGATCCAATGATATAGGGTGGCATATGTGGGATATGTATGTGTGCGTGTGCTGTTGTGTGCCTTCAACTTATGGCAAACCTACCATGGGGTTTTCTGGGTCCGAGATGATGTAACTCAGTCAGTCACCCAGTGTGTTTCCATGGCCAAGCAGGCAATTGAACCCTGGTCAGAGTTGTCATCCAATGCTCAAACCACTACACAATACTCTCTCTCTCTCTCTCTTTCTCTCTCTCTCTCTCTCTCTCTCTCATAGATAGATAGATAGATGAAAATTCTATGTATCTCTATACAAAAGTATGTTCCAATGATATAAAAAAAATCTTACAGATAGATTGATATTGGATAGTAGTCTTAGGAAAGCATATTTTAAGAGCAATGGATACTTAAATATATATGGAAATGCAAATACTGTATTCATGTGGATTTGAAAGCAACATTTCAAATTACTGTAGAAAAGGAGAGGTCATGAGTAAATAAGTAAAGGAATGTGAAAATGACACAGACTGTATATAATGTATTTTATACAGCCCTGCAATAATTTAACAGAAGATCTCTTTGATTTCGACATGTTTTGTGCTTTTTACAGTAAAATAGAGATAGTGCAGGAAGATATAAGGATATTAATAGAAACCACATATTCGAAGAACAAAAGTTGCCCCATGGACAATTATTCTTCTGAAGAAGCTCATTTACTCAAAGCACATGAGGATTTCCCCACATGTGCGGTATTTTGGATTCTATCCAGGAATTGCTTCAACAACAAATCATTTTCAAAATTAAGAACTAGTATCTTTAACTTCACAATCACTCAAATTATCCACCCAAAACAAATTGAATTGGCAAGGGTAGCAAACATCACCTAACGACTCATACTTAATAAATGTGATATCAGTGGGGAATGCAAGTAAATGTAGTAAGTAGCAATTCTTTGCTTGTCTGTGCAAGCATGTATAATCGTATGCATGCATCCAATGTGAACTCCTCAATTGTGGCTTTTTATGGTCTTCTTGTTCTTCTTGTTCTTGTAGTGTGCCTTCAAGTCATTTCTAATTCATGACAACCATTAACAAGATTGTCCAGAGGGGTCTGCCTTTGCCTTCCTCTGAGGTTGAGAGGATGTGACTTGCCCAAAGTCACCCAGGGGGTTTACATAGCTGAGTGGGGATTTGAACCCTGATTTCTGGAGTCATAGTCAAATGCTCAGTCCATTACACCACATTGAATTCTCTGGCAAAGGTGTCTTAGGCTGTGTTCACACATCCAATGCTGCCAGTGACCTTCTCCAGTTGATATGCCACACAGTGGGCTATATCCAATTATGTACATTGTTCTGGATTGTTTCCTCCTAAGACTGGTTTTAAATTATGTGGTCAAGACCCATATGGGTCATATGAATTCTGTTCCATCTAACTCAGGGGTAAATCAGATGGGCCAAATAAAGCAGTTTTCACTTGGTTTGAAGGCTGAACATTTAGATGATGCACACCTCCAAAGCAGGCAGAAATCAGATTGAAGTTGCACCCTAGGGCTAAAAATCAAAAGCAAAAAGAATCTGGGATATTCCAAATTAGCCCAGAAAATGTGCACCTTTGACCTTGCATATAAATGTCCCCCACTTGAGAGCAGTTTTGAAGGAGTTATCCATCCTAACCCTAAGCCTAACCTTAAAGCTGCATATAAATGCACTGGTGCAGGCATGCATTTAAAAAGGATGGAGCCAGTGTATCCATGTGGTTGGGGTGGCAATGCAAAAAAGTGAAACTGTGAAACCTCCAATGTATATAAGTACAACATACACAAACCAGACCATCCAAGAGGGAGCATGGGGTGAAGGGGGGTGAAGGGAGGATGTGGCGGGCATGATTGTATTTTGCCAGTGTTTTACTGGGCACACCAATACTCTGATGCCCTGTACTGGTGGAGGATCACAGGTGTGACTGTGTGGCTGATGGAAGGTGCGGCCATCCAATGGGATGGCATCTAGGCAACAGGCAGTTACAGGAGGTGTGTTTGTGCAATGGTGTGCATGCATGGTTGGGAGGTGACAAAAAAATACCCAGTGACACAGCCTAATTCCATGCCATGCAGTCGGGCTGTGCACATTTGGGCCACCTTTGGAGCAGCCAGTACAGCCAGTGGGGTTTCAACCCACTTCTGGAAAATGTAAGTTCCAACCACTTTTTCCTGCCCATCTATACCACCCCTCAGTATTGTTTACACTGGTGAATAACTTCTTTCTATGGCTCAGCCTGGGGAGTTTCTCAGTAATACCTGTGGAACCTAGGACCTTCAGCATACAAACTGTATACTCCAACACTGTGCCAGGGTTCTTCCTCAATGGGATTAGTCCTACCCATGTTTGCATAATTTTTGCTACACACAGCATTTGTGTGTAGCATATAATCAGAGAGATTATATTCTATAAATTTTGGTGGGTCTGTGAATCTGTATGTTCCACATAATGATGTTTAGGGGACAACAATGTAATTTCCCCCCAGTTCAAATAGACTGGGTGGTCTCAAATAAAGTTCTATCACTTCGGCAAACTTCACAATAGAAACCTCCATAAATATTGTTGTCAAGAATTTCCCCCCCTTTGGGTATAGTCGAATTCATCCTACTTCCTAATTACTGAATTTTCAGTTCCCCATCAGGCTGAATCCATTTCTTTTTATTGTACTTCTTGAGTAAAAGGCTCAGTTTTGTTCACTGTCCTGACAGAAATATGAGCTTATTCCACTTCATGGGGCTTTTCTCTTTTCCATGCAGCTGACAGTAATGCTTCATGACCTGTCTAAGCCCCAATGTGTTCCTTTCCTCTTCTTGCTGTTAAAGTAACATACTCCTGGGTTGCCATAAACCCAAATTCCCTTTGGCTAAACACAGTGGGCTAAAATAGGAAACAGCAGGGGATTGTAAATATACATCCATGCTTCAAACACGTCAGTATCAAATATCCTCTATGACCCAGATCCCAGTTTTATTTATTTATAAACCATTTCTTCTACATCTCTATCAGGTTTTCTCAGGAGAGTTCAATTTGGGCCCAAGAAATGGTAAGAATGCCCTCAGGTACAGATGTCTACCAAAGCCTATAGAAAAACTCTCCCCCAATGAACTAGGAACAAAATTGTTGAACTGATCTGAAATGAAAAGCAACATTTGTGGCATGTTATCATTTTTTCTTCCCATAACCAGAAATATATGAAAATGCTAAGCATTTATTTGTTTCAAATTCTGCCTCTCTCCCAAAACAACACACATTTGCAGAAAAATACAGTATTAAAACTCAATCAAATAAATTATATTTTTAAATCCCTCTTTTCTACATTGAAGGTAGTTGAACTAGATGACTCCTGGGATTCTTGTTCTATTCTATAGTTGTATGATTCTATGAATTTAAAAAATAGAGCACCATGTCTTAAAACTCCCTACTTTGTCAGGCAGTCAGTTGCTAAAAGCTTTCCTGAATAAAAAGGCCTTTGCTTAGTTAAATCTCCAGTCTTGAAGTTTATAGAGTCCACCAGTCATTTTTTTTGAGCCCAGCCTCACAAGGCTACTGTGATGATTACTTAAATAAATAAAAAGTGGAAGCATTTATACATGTAATAGTTTAGGGTTCACTATAGTTCACCACTATAGTGACAGATGTGCAGCCTAGAGTTATGCTTCCATAAGTGATTCTTATTCACAGTCAGTGACTATTGCCACAATTGTAAAAGTCCCCTAATCTTGCTTTGCTGGGCAGCAGCCACTGTGGGTGATGGAGGTTTGTCCTCCTATAGATTGGGGTGCAGCACACTGACCTCTCCTCCTGCCAGTGAACTCTGGTGGGAGAAGAGATTGCAACAAGGATCTTGCTTCTACAGACTGCAGGAGGGAGGCGGTGGAAACATCAGTATGCTGCAGCCTAATTGACTGGACAACAGGACAAAAGACCTCCATCACCTACACCAGCCGCTGACTGGTAAAGCAGAACTGAGGGTCTGGTTTAGGGTTAGTCCTATGTTCCTATGTAATAATTGAATATGTTGTTGTGTGCTTTCAGGTTTTTTTTATGCTGACCGTAAGGTGAAACTATCACAGGTTTTTCTGGGATTGAGAGTGTGTGACTCACCCAAAGTCACCCAGTGAGTTTCTATGGCCAAGTGAAGAATTGAACCTCGGTCTCCGCAGTTGTAGCCCAACACTCCAATCACTACATAACACTGGCTATTGTATAGTATAATATTATGTGTTTGTGTATGTATACATACTTTAATAATAATTTTCCTCCTCCTCCTCCTCCTCTTTCTATTCCATCTTTTTCTCCAGTCTAGGACTCAAAGCACTCTCCCAAAGTTACAGTAGATATAACACAATAAGAATACATCATAGAAAAGTTTAAAAATACATTATCAATAGAGGCAAAATCAGTTAAAAGAATTATCATAAGAAGAAAAACAAAATATAAACAACAAAGCTTGTTATGAAAAGCTCTTTCCCCTGAGCAATCATGCCTTGAAATTGAACAGAAAAGTCCTCATTTCTGTATCAAAAGTCACCAAGGATGACCTCTCCTATGTTCCCACCAAATGTATTTGTGAGGATGATAGGACAAACAGAAGGACCTTCTTAGATCTCAAAATCTGGGCAAGGTCATATGGGAGAATGAGACAACATGGAAATGAGTCATATAGAAATTTATATGTCATCACCAACACACTGGATTGTTTATGGAAACCAATTGGCAGCCAGTGGAGCTGTTGCAATGAGGCAGTTGTGTGTTGTAATATGGTAAGTATGGTAGGTACAGAGCCAGTGTTGCATAGTGGTTTGAGTGTTGTACTATGACCCTGGAGACCAGGGTTCAACTCCCAGCTCAGCTATTTAAATTCACTGGGTGACCTTTGGCAAGTCACACTCTCTCAGCCTCAGAGGATGGCAATGGAAAAACCCCTCTGAAGAAACTTGCCAATGAAACTCCATGAAAGGTTTGCCTTAGGTTTGCCATAAGTTGGAAAAGACTTGAAAGGATGTAATGACAAACAACAAATGGTAAATAATAGGTAGAGAGATTGAGTGACAGGCATTGGATGCTTTTATGTTTTTACTGATTTGAATGCTTTTGCTAAATCCTTCCTCACCATTAATGCCACCCCATTTCTTCTTAGGTTTTAATTTCCTGAGAAAATGACTAGGTAATTATTTGACTCAAAATGTCATATTCCTGTCCACTTTAGCTCATTCACCCCAGGTTTTGCAATGTTTATATGTTCAATTTCTTGTTTTACTATGTCTATTTTTCCTCAAGGTCAGAACCCCGATCATGCCTCTTGATTGTGATACCAATTTAATATTAAAAGGGATGCTGAGGTTGATAACCTGAAAAGGCAACCCCACTGCAGAGACCTGTCCATATTATAGTTGGAAATCTGGATGGCTGCATCACAGAAGGAAGCAAGAGCATGCTCACAATGAGATCACCGAAAGACATCAGCATAATCAATTTGTCTATGGAGGGTGACAATGTGATTCTGGCCAAACAAAGTGGTTGTGCATACACAGACAAATGACTCTTCTACAGTAGAGTACTGGACATGATTTTGTATAGGGCATGATTTTGAATATATATATATATATATATATATATATATATATGAGAGGATATCGTAAAGCAGGGGTAGGCAACCTTTCCCCTTTAAGGGCCGAGGGACTTCAGCTCCCAGAATCCCAGGAGCTATTGGCCAACATGGGACTATTGGCCAACATGGCTGAGGCTCCTGGGAGCTGAAGTCCCTCAGCCCTTAAAGGGGAAAGGTTGCCTACCCCTGTCGTAAAGTAATAATTATCATCCCAAAATTATTATGGTATATTGATGAAATGCTGTCAGTGTCATCATTGGTCCCCAGGTGCATGATGATGAGAAATCAGCTTTTTGTGACCTTTATTTTTGTTGCAGGTTGTGCCAGAAGTGACTAAAGGGTAAGATGGAGAAGACTGAGGCTCGCTGCATGATAAACTTCCTGCATTTGAAAGGTAATAGTGGCCGGCAAGTTCATGATGAGATGATGATAGTTTATGGAAACGATTGCCCATCTTATGATACTATTGTGAGGTGGAAAAGGAATTTCCAAACTGGTCATATGTCCCTCACAGACGAGCCAAGACGTGGAAGACCATCATTGATGTACGATGCAGCCACAGTGAAGAAAGTGGAGTGTTTAATCCTGGAAGACAGATGAGCAACCATCTAAATGATCATGAATGAAACTGGTCTCAGTTATGGTAGTATGTGGGAAATTATTCATGATGAACTGCACATGTTAAAGGTATCTGCACACTGGGGTTCACGTTTGCTAACCCCTTTCCAGTAACAAACACAGCATGACCTCTCAAGGCAGATGTTGATGCTGTTGGAACAGGATGAAGAGGATTTAATCATCTGATAATCATAGATGAATCTTGGATCTATCAGTATGATCCAGAGACCAAAACCATGAGTATGGAGTGGAAGCATGCTGATTCCCCTCCCTGCAAAAAGTCAAAGGTGCAAAAGTCAGCAAAGAGGGTCATCCTCTCAGTTTTTTGGCACTGTTGTGGAGTGATTCTCTCAGATTACCTTGCAAAGGGACAAACCCTTTGCTGAAAAAGGGTCAGCAATCTTCTGGACATGTTGTGAGATGCTCTGAAAAAGAAAGCCACAATATGCACTCCAGAGGCATTTGTTTCCTAGCTGACAATGCACCAGCTCATTCATCTCAAGTTGCAGTTAACAAAGCAAGGGCATGTGGCTTTGAGATCTTGCAGCATCCACCTTATTCTCCCGACCTCGCCCAAGTGACTTTTTCTTGTTCCCAGAAATGAAAAATCTGTTGCGGGGCCACCAATTTGATAACACAAATGACGTCATTCATGAAGTGGAATAGTGGTTTAAGGCATAATCTGCATACTTCTATAATAATGGTATTCAGAGGGTCAAGAAATGCTGGGGAAAATGTGTAAATCTGGATGGTGACTATGTAGACAAATGTTAACAACAACAAATCAAAACAAACTTTCTGTAAAAAAAATAAAGTTGATAATTAAAACTTTATGATACCCCCTTGTACCTCTACCTAGGCACTAGCAATTTGGTTTAGTCTGAAGCAGGACAGAATCTTTGTTTGACCTCTGCTAGATTCCTCAATAAGCCAGCCACCCTACTTGCCATGGTGGCTATTTTGCTATCTCCATTCCTTGATTGGAACTAAGCTTCAGAATTACCATTAGTAAGGCCTCAACTTTTCACCTTTGCTTTGTTAATTCTTTTGTGTGTGCATATGTGTGTGTGTGTTCATTACTTTGCTAATAAACTACAAAACCTATTTGGAATTATCTCTTGAATCCTGTGTGATTTGGAACTGATATACAAAGGGAAAAGGTCCCAGGCTGAACATTGTCCCAGCCAAGGTTTATTCTTATTTGAACTATTAAAATTCCTTCAAATAAGAATAATTTGTGAGTGCCCTCCCAGTACCCCCAGCTTCTGGGGTAACACTACCTCCCCCTGATTCATGCTTTTCACATTCCATGTGCCTATAAAATGTCTTGCATATCTTTGGATTTTTCTTTCATCTCAGAGCAAATCAATAGCTGAACATCTTTTAAGTTGGAGTCCAGATGTGTCATTAGTCACATTGCTATTCATAGTTGTTTTCTGATGTACATCAATAGCTCATTGAGTTCTTTCCCATCTTGGAGTGTCATCTTCTGACGCTATCTCTTGTTTCAATTTGCATTATTTCATTATAGATTCTTCATGGTAATAGACATTCAAAAATGGTTTACTATGCTTCCTTCTGTGCAGTACTAACAAGTGTGAACTACGGTGCCACTGCCTTGTTTCTGTGAAATCCTTCACTAGTGTTACCCTGCACAAAGCAAAGCAAAGCAGCTTCATTTATAGACCACTTCATACCATGCTATGCAGTATCTAAATGGTTTACAACTGTAAGCTCATTGCCCCCAACAGCTGGGTACTCATTTTAGCAATCTCAGAAGGATGCAGGTCTGAGTTAAGTCTGAGTCCTGGCTAGTACTGAACTCGCAACCTTGTGGTTTATGAGTGAATGGCTGCAGTACAGGCATTTACCACTGTGCCACCAGGGCTCCTGCCCAGTAGCTGTGTGGCAAAGTTAGGGGGGAAGCAGATGGGTGGCCCTGGGCTGCCCCAGGAAGCTGCGCCGTGGGGCCGAGGTATCCCCACACCTCAGCCCCACGGCGCAGCTTCGCCACCCCTGGAAGGAGCACTAAAATAGCGCTCCTTCCACAAGTCACCAAAGGTGCGCCACAAAAGGCTGGTGGCGCACCTTCGACAACTCTTCTGCCGTAGCGTGTGCGGACACTGCGGCGGGAAGGCGTCGTTGGAGCGCTGGCCGTGTGGAGGGGCCGCCACTCCGACGATGCCTTTGGGAAGGGGTTGGGACACCCACCGTGCAGCTGCCCCTCCCCTTCCTTGCCCCCCAAACAGCCCTTTGCGCCGTCTGCTTCCCCCCTTAGTCTGGCTCTTTAGCAAAGACTTCCTGACATGGGAGACCCTACAAGCAACATTCCTGTCATCTGCATAACCCCTACTAGCAACACTGCTGCCATCTACACAACCTCTTCCCTCACAGGAGTATGAAATCCCACCACTGGGGAAAGGTTGTGTAGTATGGAGATTGACAGAAGAAAAGAAGTCAGGATTAACAGGAAAGCAGTAGTGTAGGTTTCAGCAACATTAGGAAAACATTAGGAAAAAAAGTCTGTTTAATCTCATTTAGATGCTTACACTCTGGAATTTGAGCACTATGCTACTAACCTTACTTCACAGAGCAATATTTTTACCTCCAATGTTTCTTCCCCATGCTTCAAAAGACAAGGTCAATTGTATGATTTCCCCTCATCTAGCTATTAAATTGGGTTACAAGCTGTGACCTTCGTAGAGGCTTTCATCTAGGATTGTGCACCCAACGAATTTCCTGCTGTCTTGAGCTAACAGACCATAGCTTTTTAACTTCACATCGTGGCTGTTCTTTTTGCAGATGACGATCTTTGCTTCTGACCCTGGTAGTTTCTTTTCATTACCTTCTTGCCTGCAGTTTCCAAATAAGAGGTAGTCAGATAAACTTGAAAGGTGAGGCAATGTAGGTTTCCTAAGAAGACAGAATTTGGTTCATTTGCACTGTGATTTTTCTGTTCCTCCTTCTCCATGGACCAGTTACTTTCAATTCTGCTTAAACTCCCAAGTCAGGTTGATTATTTCGCCTGCCACTTGCCTTATCTAACACCACAGTTTCCCAACGTGTTTTGTCAAGTGTAAAAGTTTGTGCTGACTGATGAGAACTGTTTTGTGGTTAATGTTAGGGATGGGTGAGAATTATGCTTGCTTGATATTTTTGTTATGAACTTTTTTAAAAAAAAATTGCAAATTTCTTCATCAATTTGACTTAAGGACGTTGACACTTAAAAAAATGAATGGCAAATTTATCTGACCTAATTGCTCTTAGTGAATCAGCCCGAAGAACCAAGTTATGCTAGTGTACATGTTTACTGTACCACAGAGGCAAGCAAGCAGTCATTTGCAAATACTTCCAAATATGCAGTGGCCAAGATACTGCAAAGAGGAGGCCAGAGCATAATGCTCTACAGCTGAACACATCTGCCCCCACCACAACAGCTGTCAACCTCAGGAACACTGTCAAGATTGCAGTCAGGGGAAGAAAATGAAAGTCACTATTCTGAATCAGTGGTTTGCAAACTTTAGTCCTTCAGATGTTTTGGACTTCAGCTCCCAGGATTCCTAACTTTTGTACAATCTAGCCTGGACTTCTAGGAGCTGAAATACAAAATACCTGAAGGATCAAGATTTGGGAAGCACTGTCCTATAGGGATGAAAAGAAAACTGAAAAATATTCTTAAAATTATTAAAATTGTCAAACCTCCCCACTCCCATTTTGCTTGAGAGTTGGGACTGATGAGAATCTTCACAGTTTTGGACATATTCTACAGAAAATTTTGTGAATATAAAATAGTATGGTTGTGTAAAAAAAAAAAAAAAATATTGTTTTATGAACAGAAAATGTTTTTCCTGTGCAGAAAGTGCTGGTTTCTGTGCATGCACAGATAGACACATTCAAATTTTACACATCAAATAAGTCCTGATCTGCACTTTCTCACAGTGGGAAGCACATTTTTAAAATGTTTTGTTTCTTCCTTCAAGAACAAAATCAGCATTGCATTCTGAATCTCCAATGGCTGGTTAGAGGCCTGGGTTGTTGTTGTTGTTGTTGTTTTTAACTGTCCTCATGTCAACTTTGATTCATGGCAACCCTGTGGATGAGACATCTCCAAGCACTCTGTTCTCAACCACTCTGCTCAGGTCTTGCAGGCCTGGACCCATGTCTCCCTGAGTCCATCCTCAGGGATGTGGTCTTCCTCTCTTTCTACTGTCTTCCACCTTTCCTAGTATCATTGTGTTTTCTAATTATTTATTTATTTTCCCCTCACAATGTGACCAAAGTATGACAGAATCAAGTCATCTTGTCTTCCATGGAGAATTCAGGCTTGACCTGTTCTAGAACCCCTTTGTATGTCTTTTTAGCCCTCCATGGTATTCTCAGTACTCTTCTCCAATACCTCATCTCAAATTATATATGTATGTATGTATGTATGTATGTATATATGTATGTATATATATATATATATATATATATATATATAAAATCTTATCCACCTTCTTCACTCTCCAGCTCTCACATCTGTATATGATGATGAAGAATACAATGGTTTGTACAATCTTCACTTTAGGATTCAAAGCTATGTCTTTAAACTTTATGATCTTGTCCAGTTTTTTCATGATTGGCAATTTCCCAATCCTAGTCTTCTTCTGATTTTTTTGACTGCAGTCTGTTCTAATTAATACTTGAACCAAGGTATGAGAACTCTTTGTCTGTTTCAATTTTCTCATTGAATTGAATTCTAGGATGAATTCTTGTAGAGTTTTTGTGGTCATTATTTGTGTGTATGTTTTTTTTTTTAATGTTCAGCATTAATCCAACTTTGGCACTTTCCTCCTTGACTTCTTTATTATTTGCTCCAGGTCTTTGTAGCTTCTGATAGTTGTATTGTGCCTGCCCTGCATACAATATTTTCTGCATTCAAGTTGAATGAATAGGGTGATAGGGTGATATATGCAGCCTTCCCTGACACCTTTGCCACATGGGAACAATTCTGTTTTCTGTATTCTGTTCTGGGGGCAGCTTAAAATAGTGATCTTATTCCTCTTCTCTTAGTAGCAACTGGCTGCTATCTCATCTCTTCCTCCCCTGCTTTTCCACTACCCAGTAAACAACAGTGGCAGCATCCCAGGAGGGATGTTTTGGATTTGTGCAACTAGTGAATCGTGATTTGTGAACTAATGATTTGTGCAGCTAGTGAATAGCTCCTTCCTCAACCTCCCTCCCTGCAAAAAGAGAGAGGCATGTATGTAACTTGATATTACATGTTTACATGTCGCCAGAAGGATTCCAGCCATACATTCTGGAGTCTTTTTTAAAAAAGTCTTAAAAATAAAACGAAAACATGTAAAAATGCTGGTACAATAGACATTAAGATAAGGGAATATATGATTTATATGACTCTTCATACCTTCATTACAGTGTTAGTTAAAGAGTTTCATCAATTGAGTGAGTCTTTACCACTAACTTTGAAATTAAATAAGTTTTTAATATATTCTTCCCTGAGTATACAGTTCTGTTTCTGAAAAGGGTCTGATGGAAAAGTGTTGAAGTACAACACCATGGATGTCAGGAAATATGAAAAACTTGGATTGCTGTTGAAAGGAATATTATTGCTTGGAAAGGCTTTTTCAATTTGTCCTATAAAGAGTTAATTATGAACTAGTTCCTTGGTATTTAAGTGTACTAGCAACTGATTGGTTGGTGCTTTAGGATGCCTCAAACTCTGTTATCCAACTCTTCCTTAACCTACTTTTTATCTGAATAATAATTATATCCAAAAATAATTCTGAAATGATTCATTAGGTTCCTGCAAGAGATGGCTGCTGGTTGGAATGGCATGGCTTAAGGGACTCCAAATGCTCCTTAATGTAATTTCTCTCCTAAGAGAACCATAGCTTCTGCATTTATATAGCACCTTCTATTCCCGAGAAACCTAAAGCACTCTGCAGACATCAATAAATTATACATTCACAGGAATTACTCTGACCACTTGTGAAAAGTGGGACTAAAGCATCTTAATCTCAAAGGAATATGACATGTTTCATTTTCTTGTTGCATTCTTTCTGGGAGAGGGTGAGGTGTGGTAAGGAGACAGATGAAATAGAGTCTTACCTCTGTATATATATTTTTTTCATCCTCAGATTGGATTGGCTATTCTGGAGGCACTCACAACCAGATTATTGTTTATATATTGCAGAGAGTGTGAAAAATGCTGTATAAGGGCGGAAGGATGTGTCAGGCAAATAGCAGGTTGCTAACATCAGGGAAAGGATGGAATAGTTAAATGCATGGTGCTAAGTCAAAGGATTTAAAAAATGGTCATTGTAGCAACTGAAGTGCACCAGCTCTGAAAAACTGACAGGCTTTGTCAGCTAATGATTAAATAAATGGATGATCCAAATAAGAAGTTGTGAGCTTGCAGATGTCAGGGCAAAACAGATAAAATACCTATTATAAGGAACACAAGGTTGTGGCTGAAAATAAGATTTCTGCATGTCAAGTATCCTATTTACCTCTCTCTCTCTCTCTCTCTCTCTCTCTCTCTCCCTCCCCCTTTCAACCAAGTCCAAGGCAATTGTCTCTGTGCTAACTCAGTGTGTCAGTAATGGATGGATGAGGGCAAACAAATTGAAACTTAACTCAGACAAAGCAGAGGTGTTCCTGGTCAGTCAAAAGGCATAACAGGAAGCAGGGATTCAGCCCTGCTGGACTGGGTTACAGTCCCCATGAAATCTTAGCTTCACAACTTGGGTGTGTTCCTGGACTCAAAGCTGAGCTTGGATGCCCAGGTTTCAGCAGTGTCCAGGAGTGTATTTGCACAGCTAAAACTGGTGCTCCAACTGCACCCATTCCTTGAGATGTCAGATCTGGCTATGGTGACACATGCCTTGATTACATCCCATTTGGCTGATTGTAATGCCTTCTACATTGGGCTGCTACATCAGAAACCATTCAGAAACTTCAGCAGGTCCAAAATGCTGTTGACTGGGCAGATTATAGAGATCATGTGCCCTCCTTGTTGAAACAGCTCCACTGGCTGATAATCACGGCTGTTCTCTGTTTGTAGAACTCTACCATGGGAGGTCCATTTGGACTCTTCTTGTTTTTTTTTAGTCAGCAGGAGAATTTTTTTTAAAAAAATTTAAGGAGGGTTTTAGCTTTTAATATGATGTCCCAGACCAAGCTTTTAATGAGAGAAGGGAGTGCTGTTTTTGTTTTCTTATGTTTTATATGTATGTGTGTTTTAAAAACTGCCTTTAACCTGCATTGTTAACTAGGATGTTTTTAAAACAGAAATTTGGTTTAATTGTATTTTAACTTTTGTACTGAAAGTTTTTAAATTGTGTGTTTGTTTGTGTGTATTTTTAAAAAGGTTGTAAATGGCCTTGGATCCCATGGGAGAAAGGTGACATATAAATTTAAGTAGGGCCTTTACAGACTGCCAGAAATAATGCAGCTTGAGGCCACTTTAACCGTCTTGGTTCAGTGCTAAGGAATCATGGGAAGTGTAGTTTATTGTGGCACCAGAGCTCTCTGACAGAGAAGGCTCAATGTCCCAGAAAAAAATACAATTCCCATGATTCACTAGCACTGAGCTAGGACAGTTAAAGTGACCTCAATCTGCATTATTTCTGGCAGTCTGTAAAGGCCCTAAGTAAGGTCCAAAACACACTGCAGAAATAATCCAGCTTGAGACTGCTTTAACTGTCCTGGCTCAATGCTCAGGAATTCAGGGAGCTGTAGTTTTGTGAGACATTTAGCTTTCTCTGTCAGAGAGCTCTAGTGCCACAATAAACTACTGGCCTTTACAGACCCCCTCTGCAGACCAGGGCGTCGGGGACGCCCTGGTCCAGAGCAGCGGCGGAGCTCAGCCTCCGCACCGCGCCGCTCCTCCGGCGACTCTAAAAGGAGCTCCAAATTGGCGCTCCTTTTAGATGTCAGGGAAAGTGCGCCCTAAAAGCGGCGGGCGCACTTTCTCTGACTCAAACGCCACGGCGCGTCCGGTCGCCGCGGCGTGAGGTCATCCCCGGAGCGCCGGCCGTGCGGAGGGCCGGCGACTCCGAGGGCGACCTCAGGAAGAGGAAGGGGCACCGCTCGTGCGGCTGCCCCTCCTCTTCCGGGCCCGGAAGACGGCCGAGGCCCAGACTTCCAAAAATAATGCAGCTTGAGGCCACTTTAACTATCTTCGCTCAGTGCTAAGGAATCATGGGAACTGTAGTTTATTGTGGCACCAAAGCTCTCTGACAGAGAAGGTTCAATGTCCCAGGGAAAAAAATACAATTCCCATGATTCCCTAGCACTGAGCCAGGATAGTTAAAGTGGTCTCAAGCTGCATTTATTTCTGGCAGTCTGTAAAGGCCCTACAATTCCCAGGATTCCCTAGCACTGAGTCAGAGCAGTTAAAGCAGTTTCAAACTGGATTAGTTCTGCAGTGTGTTTTGGACCTAAGAATTCCCAGTACTGTCAATAGCTTTGCAATGGGACAGCTATAGGTGTCTGATGCAAAAGTCTCTTACTGAAGAGCATATGCAAGATACAAATCTACACAATACACTTATCTACACAATTAAAATAGTCCTCATTCAAATCAAATAGATGGTTATCTGGCCACACACAATATTGCACATACATGTAGACTAGCCCTTAGAATGCATACCTGACTGACCAAGGTTGCCAAGACCTAGCTTACACTAGGCCAGCTGAAATTGTGCTCTGCCCAGGAATGATGGAAATTACTTACAAGTACACTAAAGGGGGGAAGCAGACGAGGGCCTCTGGGACGCCGCGGGATGGTGCGCTGCGGGACCGAGGCATCCGCACCGTGGCGCACCGTCGGCTCCCCTGAAAGGAGCGCTAAATCAGCGCTCCTTTCAGATGTCAGTGAAAGTGCGCTCCAAAAGCGTAGGGCGCACTTTCACTGACTTATCCACCGCAGCGTGTGCGGACGCTGCGGCGGGAGGTTGCAATGGGAGCGCTGGCCGTGCGGAGGACGACCTCGGGAGGAGGAAGGGAGGAAGGGCTGCCCCTCCTCTTCCCTGCCTCGGAGACGGCTTTATTAGCCGTCTGCCAAGGCCATAAAGTCTCATTCGCACTACACAATGATTACACCTTGATGCTAGTTCCACTATGATGGCTGCTTCCCGTGGAACCCTGAGATATGAATTTGGTGGGGCACTAGACATTTCTGGCGGAGCATTCTAAATATTTCTCTTTAAACTGCAAATTCCAGGATTCCATAGGATGTTGCTATGGCAGTTAGAGTGGTATGAGAGTGCTTTAACTGCATAGTTTGAAATAAATCTAAGCTACTCACCTGTGGAAAGACTGGAGAGATGGCTTTTTCTGCAATTGTGCCCTATTTGAACAATACCTTCCCTGTAGAATCCTGATTAGTGCCAATATTGGCTTCATTTTAGTGCCATGTTACAACATGGCTTTTCACTAGATCATTTGGAACCCAACTGATTGCTTCCAAAATGTACAACTGAATAGTTTTTTATCATAGTTTTTAACCTTTAAAGCAGATTTAACTTGCTATATTGTTTAATAAGTTTTTAACCATAAGTTATTATTTTAAATGTTAAATTATCTTAAAGTGTTCAAACTAAATTTACTTGTGCAGCACCTTGAGATCTTGTGTTGCAGGGAGGATATAAATATTTCACTAAATATTTTTGTCCGTGGCGGAATATACCCTGTGTTATCTTCCATCAAAGCATCTATCTAAACTGGACCCGCTTAGATTTTGGAATGTGGTGGGAAATATAAGTCATGAAACCCTGAAGCCCACAATCTTCCAACGTGTGCTGAAACTCTTTTAAAAAATGATTTGTGCTGTTTGGGGGCAGTTTTTCTGCCTCAGAATCATATCCTAAGACAAAACAGGTGAGTTAACTTTTTCCCTACCTGAGAACCCCTACCAACCCACTCCAAATTATTTCAGCCATAGATCAGGCAAAAATGGGAACTGGAAAATGACATGATACTTTCAGGGTGCCTGGATCTGTAAGTGTGACCTGTGAGGAAATGGTCACAGGGGCAAACCCCCTGTTTTGAATGGCTGCTCTCTCTCGTGTCACCAGTCATCTTTCAGCTATCTCCATTGTGTGCATTTCTTAAATTGTGTTGCCTCCCACGGTGTTCTTCTTGATAGATGGTATGTCCAAGTATTTCATTTTTTAAAAAATAAAAGTCACTGAACATGATAAATACAATGACTGGCAAATGAAATCCCATCTACAATATTATGTAGGGGAACTTTTTTTATGCTTTCCTTCTTCCCTACCCACTTCATTTAGAGAGCATTATCAAAGATAATATGTTAGATTTAGGGGCATAACTCTTCACTTTATTCCTTTTTGCATGGCAGAATGTAAACTTTAAAAACCTTCTTCTCATTGTCCTCCCACCCACCCACATATTATTCAATGAATTTTGCATTTTGGGACTTCTTTTTTCTTCCTCAGAGTCATTGACCAGTAGCGTAGGATATCTCAATAAGACGAGACACTATTTTCATTGAGAATGAAACAAATTCTCTATATGTTTAATACCTCTAGTTGGATTTTTAATGCTGTTTCCCTGATAAGCCTTTTGATTTTAAATTTTAATTGGTGGAGAAAACAAGATGCTCTGATTGCTTTAAAGACTGGAATGCCCTTCACATTTCTGATTTGAACCAGTGATTAACAGCCTTTCAGTACTAAAAAGCATGGCAATGGCTTAACCCTATCTTGACCAACATGATTTTAAAGGGACCCTTGATTCTTCTGGAATCATACCACACATTTCCAATTGTCTTCCCCCCACCAAGAAAATTTGCAAAGCTTTTCTTGCCTTCCTAGAAAAAGAAACTTAAAAAAAACCCTTCACCATTGTTGAGTGCAGTTTTTATAATTTTTCTCCTATCTCCCATATAGGGAGCCCTGGTGGTGCAGTGTTTAAATGCTAGTACTGCAGCCAAAAGGTTGTGAGTTCCATTCCAGACAGGGCTCCAGGGTTCACTCAGTCTTCCATCCTTTCATAGGTTGGTAAAATGAGTACCCAGCTTGTTGGGGGCAATTGGCTTACACATTGTAAACCTCTTAGGAAGTGCTAGTTCACTGATAAGCAGTGTAAAAATGCACTTGTTATTGCTATGACTCAGAAAAATGGTAAGTCTAGAACAATGTAAAGGGAAAAAATAATTACATGTTTTCCTACAAAACGAAACAGCCTAGCAATAAAGAAGTAAGCTGTGATACTTTCATGGCTAATGGTGGATCCTGCCCCTGAGAAAATGTTTGAGAATGTGTTTATTCTGAATGAAATATAATGAAATGCTCCTCACACCAGCTCTCTCTAGAAAAAACATGAATGGTCAATTAACCATGCTTTTTGGTCATGAATGATCAGTTAATCTAGCATGTTCTTTTGTATCATATGCACTGTTTCTTTTCTCCTGGTTTAATAATGCCTGGGAAACCATAGCCACCATCCTATCGGTATCTTACATGTACATAAGTGTGTGTGTGTATAAAGTAATATCCACATTCAATTCAAGGTTTCAGAGGGGGGTTGCAGACTGTCAAAAATAGTGTGAATTCAGTCCACTTTTAGGGTTAGGGTTAAGGTTAGGGAATCATGGGAACTGAATTTTATTGTGGCACTAGAGTTCTCTGACAAAGAAGGTTCAATGTCTCAGAAAAATAACAATTCCCATGATTCCCTAGCACTAACCCTAACCCTAAAAGAGGACTGAATTCACACTATTTTTCACAGTCTGCAACCCCCCAGAGTTGCACATGCAGCACCATTCTATATGCAAATGTTTAGGCAGAAATGCATTCAGTTGCATAACTATGCCATTCAACACATGACTGTGCAGCATGATCAATGCATAATTCCACATGTGGACATTTATCCTACACAGCACCTCTGTACAATCTTAGTCCATGTCTTCTGCATGTTAAACATCTCAGTTCATTATGGAAGAAGTGTGTAATGCAATAAGGAATCATGAGTTCTGGCTTTTCTCCAGTTTAAGCAGCTGTTTGAAATATAGACCCATACAAAATAGCTGGAATAGACTCTCACCTGGGCCTTGAATCAGTTGAACCTTGAATATTTCTTTCTTCTTGCATACATGACCACAAAGCAAGTATATTTTTCAATCAAGAAACTTTGAGAAAGTTGCTGTGTAAATCTTGCCAAATGCAAAAATTGGAACTGAATTGGAGGTTTGCACATCTCCTCAGGTGCAATAGCTGAGGGGAGGAGGGAATCAGAGAAACTGAAAAAAATAGCAATGTATTTTTCATGAAGATCTAATAAGAGACATAAGACAAATAAAAGATTGGCAAACTTCATTTGGCATAGACCTTTGTGTACTTTAGCCCAAATCATTAGATTGCCTCAGTTGGAAAATCCAGGTTCTGAGGTACACTTGAATTTAACAGCTGGATCTCTGTGTCTGGAAAAGAAGACAATGCATTTTGGAGACACCCCTGATTTCAAATTATGAAAGATGAATTTGAGTTCACATTCACAACAGGATAAGGCTCAGGTATCAGTAAACTGAAATCCAAGAAGCCAAACAGCAGCAAAGATGGAGTTTATGACACAAGTACAGTAACAAGTATGCTTTACTTGTGAATTAGTTTCCCTTAATGCCTTCATGCTTCTGCTAACATAGAGCAAGCACTCAGTTAGAATAAATGATGCCTCATAAATTTTGAGGCTGTCTTTTTAAAAAAAATCTCCATTACACAGATCCTACTAACGATATGAAAACATAGTTGATATTACAAAATGACAGCTTCTCTGAGACAAATGGAGTAATTTGGTTTTAGCCATTGCCTATATGATTTCTTTTCCCCACTAAAATATGATTCTTAAAATTGCAGAAGATGTTTAAAAAGCAAACAGAACAGAATAAAGAATATGATTAATTACCAGAAGCTGATATGTTTAACATTGGGGCTTTGCAGACCAACCTAGAGGGCCAGCCTGGGGGTGGAGTTGGGGCAGGGCAGCTGCACGCTGGCTGCCCCAACTCTACCCTAATGCTATCCTGATGCCATGCGCCCATTCGCATGGCGCATGGTGTCAGAGTGCCCTCTTGGCGCAGGGTACACACACACTGAACACAGCTGAAAGGACGGTCTTTTTCCGCCCCCCAAAGGAGTGGCCTTTTACCACTCTTTTGGGGGTGGCAAAAAAGAGGATTGGGGCCACAGTGTGCGGTTGCCACAGCCCCAATCTGCCGCTCCCAGGGGCAGCTCTGTGTGGCTCCTTTAGGCCAGTCTGCATTGTCTTGAATGCTTCATCATTAGATTTAATTTTACATACAGATTTAATCTGTTCATATATTTCCTTTATAAACTGGCTAGAAGTATATTTATTTTACACTTTTTTTCTTTAAAGGCAGACTTTTCTCGTAGCTACAAGTGATTAAAAGTAACTCTTACAGCTGGCATGAAAATAAATGTTATGATGCTTTAAAAAATTAATAAATAAGACTATAGGTAGCAGACTGATAAAAAGATCTGGTTAGTGGTAAGGGTAGGTTGTATTCCATTTTGTTTTACCTGTGGTTTGTTTTAAATTTTACTTTTCAGGCCAGGAGCCAACTGATTCCTTATGCTGACCAAACAAGACCATTAAAAAAAACCTCTAGGAGGTGGTGCTTTCCCACTTCATACACATATTTTGGTGTTATTGTTTCTTTGCAAGATTTATTCAGATAGGATTTGCCTTTGCCTTCGTCTGTGGCTGAGAGAGTGTGATTTGTCCTAGGGCACCCACTGGGTTTCCATGGCTGAATGGGAATTCAAACCTTGATCTCCATACTTGTCATCCAATGCTCAAACTACATCATGCTGGCTCCCAATACACATTTCACATACCCAAAATATCTAGTCTTAAGGGATGAAGATGAGAACAAGAGTTGTGAATCCATAAGAGTATAATAGAGAGGATGTCAGATAATCTAAGATCAATTTATGGGCTTTTCCATCAGCAGAAGGCCTCATAAAATCCTGGCCTTAGTTTTTACTTGTAAACTCCACAGGAGCTTTGTTTTTTGGATGTACTGAATTACTGTAAAGCACATAACTCTAAAACTTGTATCATATTTGAACAGGTCTAGGTCTGACAGGAAATGGGGTGCAACTTTTCCAACTTGAGGAGTTTTTATAGCACATTTCTCCAAATTCATATCCACCCTCATAGCAAATACCCATGACTCCTTCCCACATCACCAAATAAGTAAGTAACTGAGAACTGTCTCATTCCCCCATTTAAATTTAGGTATCCTGTAGAACCTAGCACACAGGTTTGGTCCAAGAGATCTTCCCACCCGAGCTGAAACAGCAATAGTACCTCCCCAACCATCCAACTCCTCTTTACTATCTAAATCCAGCTAAGATGTTTTGGCACATGAAACAGAAAATCATCACAAGCATGTATCTGTTCATTCCTGGGGATAAATGTGCAATAACTGGTAAACAACAAATTAAATAACTAAAACTTTGTAGCCTTACTGCGATGGCTAAAGTTTCCTGCCTGAGATGGCTAACTCACTCAGCTTAGTGATGCAAAAGTTTCAAAAGTGTTGGCCATAAAAGAGAAACATTTGGACTCCCCTTGAGAAAGAAAAATGTTTTGTCCATACTCTGAGGAAGATTGGCCTCAGCAAGCCAATATATTTTCTTTCAGCTATCACGGAAACTTGTAACCCAAAGTGACCACTGGGCAGCCAGTTAAATTAAGGACATACACTTGAAAAGACAATAATACTATCAAATAAACCTTGTCCTTATTTGCTTCCTGCACAGATAATTGCCTGCCAGTGGAAATGACAAGGATAAATGGCATTAGTCTCATGATCTCATCTATGTCAAACTGACCTATAATTATAGTCACTGTTGGGGGAAAAGGTTACAAAATTTGGGGTGTTTAATTTTGGGGGGAGGGTAAAGTGTATGGGGGAGTGAGAGAGGTTTAAAAATCATGCATGATGCACAGAAAGTGGATGGAATATATCATTTCTACTCATTACAATACATTTGAAATGTGCTTTGTGATGTTGATCTTGGGTCTTAGTATTGGGATAGAGTTGGGCTATAAATAACAAAATAAAATAAAAAAACAGTGGACCCTTGATCTCTACTGGGGTTTGGTTCCAGGATACCCTGTGATACCTAAATCCATAGATATTCAAGCACCATTATATATGATAGGGTAGTAAAATGGTTTCTCTTACATAAAATGGTGAATTCAAGGTTTGCTTTAGAAATTTATAAATATATTTTAATATTTTCAAACTGTGGATGGTTGAATCTGTGGATAAACATTCTGTTGATACAGAGGGACAATTGCACATATATAATGTGAATTATACTTTATGACACCCATCAATATGAACCTAATTACTTGTAACTTCTTACTTCAAGGGCTAGTAACTCGGTGGAAAAGCAAACAAATTCCATGGGAAAGACTTCATGGGTTTGATCCATGATAGCCTGGGAAAGAGCCTTGATTGAAGCCTTGGCACACTATTGCCAGTCATTGCACTGGCTCAAAGGACACGAGAAGCCTCTTATGGGTTTAAACAGGCCACAACTATTATTATAACACAATAAACCAATAAATTTGTCATGTGTGTAGATGAAGGTGTAACCACCCAAGTGGGTGGTCCTTCACCCCACGTGACAAGATAAATAAACAATAACAACAACAAATTTACAAACCCCTCCCCGCCGGAAGTGATGTCATATTACTTCATATGACGTCATTCACTTAATGATGTCATGCACTTAGCTGCACACATCATTTCCTTTAATTTGTCTACAGCCAATTTATTCCCCAATTAATTTAATTATCCAGATTAATTTCCTGTGGGGTAGGGGTCATTACCCACCACAAGAGGGGGCCAGCCTAGCTAGGCATCCCCTCTCTCCCCCCCCCCGACCGCTTTTACAATTTGGTCAGAGAGTGCTGTGACGTACATCTCCGATCCCTCTGGAGAGAGGTGCACCCCTTCCCCCCATACAGCTGCGGCCAATCAAGTTTAAAACCATGCTCAACTAAAAAGATGCCCATTTTAGAGAGCTGCTTAGCCACATGACGGTTAAGCCAGAGCCGAGCATTATTAATTGCCGCATCCTTCTGCTCTCCAGGCCAGCAACGCCTTGGCAAAAGTTTGGTGCAAAGGATTACAGTGCCCGATAAAATCTTTTGGACTTCCTGCATGTCCTTGACTATCTGTTTAGCCAGCTGCAAACACGGAATCTGGACCAAGTCATTTCCCCCCAGGTGTACCACCAAAACCCGGGGTTGTTGGTGCGAACATGCCAACTCCATGATAAGAGGAAGGAGAGATCCCCACATCATACCCCTTTGACCGAACCATTCAGTGGGTCCAATGTGCGAAAGGCCCAATGTATTGTTGAGCCAATTCTCCAAAAGGTGGCGTTCCGCCCGGAAGACCAGGCTGTGGCCTATGATCCATACATGGCTGCAGTAAAAGCCAGCTGAAATGAAACAAAACAAGTTAACATGGCTTATCAGGAGTCAGGTTGCCTGATTGCCTGACATAGGACTTAAATGCATGGGAAAGCCACTGGCCAATTCTGCACATATCGGCTTCACTCAACCCATGAGTGGCCGCAGCTGTTGCTGCTCCAATACGAATGGAGAAAGGTACTGAATGTCTCGAAAGCAGAACAAAAAATTGAGCATCCCATTGGCATGGCTTTGTCAAAAAAATATTTTTCCTCAAATTGAAAACCCAGTAAGTCAAAATCATCTGGGTGTACAGGAAGGAGTCTAAATGCAGATTTAATATCGCAGTTAGCTAAAAGGGCTCCCCTGCCTAAATTCCTAATCGTCTTAACTGCTGAATCAAACAATGTATACTTAGCAGAGGTAAGCCCAGGATCAATAGCATCGTTCACCGACTCACCCTTTGGGTATGATAAATTATGAATCAACCTAAATTCCCCAGGAGCTTTTTTAGGAACTACACCCAAAGGAGATAAGCGAAGCGTAGGGATAGGTATCTGATCATGTGGTCCCGAAATCCTTCCTGCAGCTATTTCCTTAGCTAATTTCTCTCTCACAACACTCAGCAACTCCCTCACGGAACGAGCATTGGGTGCATAGCAATGAATCCTAGGGCCTGAATAGGGAATACGAAAGCCTAAGGAAAAACCTTGAAGTAAATAAGTAGCAGCCTCCTTATTAGGGTAAACCTTTAACCATGCCACCATAATGTCTAACTTAATTGGTGACGGGGCCTTTTCCCCCAGGTGAAGCTGGCTGTGGGGCAGTACCCACTGCTGATCATTTGCCTCTACTACAGGAAGTTCCAGGGTGGCCACCCCCACAGGTGTTACACTTGTGCTTAAACCTACAGGGTTGTCTTTTACACTTGCCTGCATTGAAGTCCCAGCATAAGCCAAATTGCCTTCTTTCTCCAGTGGCAGGCCTCGCATTTGGCCCTCTCGGCATGGTAACCATCGGGACATACCCTCTCAGCATGGTAACCATCGGAACATACCCATTGTCACACCTGCTTGAGGGGGAGGCCCCCACCATAACATCAGCCCAAAGCTCAGACTGAACATATCTCCAAGACAAGGAGCGATCGGGTGCAGCTCTCATCCTAAACTGCTCATCATATTGGAGCCATGCTGCACCCCTTGAGTTGTGATGGCAGTTAGTGTACGCTTTTATCATAATCTCCTGATATTTAGAAAAATCAGGAGATCTGAGTGGCTCTTTTTCCTCTATAACACCTCTGTAAATAGTGAAGCCCATAATCCAATTTAAAAAATTGTGCTCTAGCTTAGGGCGTTTGAGCGCTTGAAATTCTTTTGGCAAACTAAAAACAATCCCATCTTTTACCATGATCCTCAGCTCAGGATCCCTAAAAGTAAGAGTAAACAAGTCAATATATTCACCCTTTCAAATCCTTTCTTTAGTAGAAAGGGGAAGGTGTGAACCAAAGGGTGTAGACATTCCAGAGTAAGGTGTAGATTGCACGTTCCCAACCGCTCCAGATAACAAAGGAGCACTTGAAAGAGACACCAGAGAGGTGTTGCTAGCTGCAGCCGTAGGCTGACCACCTTGTGCCCTAGTGTCAGGGACCTATGAAATAGCAGGCGCTTGCAAGGGTGCATCCATAATCACAGGGTTGGACTGTTCCATAGCCACACCCTGACCCACCTGGCCACCTAGAGCCCATACCGAGGTAGGCCAATTAGCATGTGCAATATTAGGAGACAAACCTGAAACTGATGCTTGCTGGGAAGCTTTGCCAACTGACCGCACTGGTCCCCCGAAGTGTGGCCCTGCAACAGCCCGGGTGTCAAACATAGCAGAGGCAGCAGCAGCTTGATCACCTCTCTGTTCACCACATGTCTGCTCCATTGCACCACCTGGAAGAACCACCCCTCGTAAGAGGTTATATAAATCAGCCAAAGTAGGCTGCTCGGACACAGGGGCAGCTGCATCCTGCTCCTCCACACCCGGGACTCTTTTCAAGAGATCCCACACATCAGCGATAGTGGGGTGCCCAGCCTCCACAGCTGAAACTACCGATGGACCCAGTGTAGCATCAGCCACCTGAGAACCAGATGCCACTGGAGGAAGCAACACTTCATTGTTACTGGCACCCAAAGGGCTGGCGATAGAGCTGGTGGCTGTAGCCTGTAGCTCCATCTGTGCAAGTTGATTGAAAAGTGCCACACAAGCCTGAACTGTTTTGCCCAGTTGTGCCACTTGGGTAGAAATCTCATCATCTCTACTGTTAGACTGGGAAGGCCTCTTTGAAGCAGAGTGACCTGAGCTAGGCATGGCTGAAGTTGCATACCTCTTGGATTGGGCCTTACTACGTGGCATCTTAACCTCAGTGAATGGAATGCGGGCCCAAGCCAAATCACCCAACCATGGATGATTACCACCAGGACAGCAGGCCGCCCTTTCCCAAGTCTCAAGGAGACGCAAACAGCCAGGAAGCGTCACTGGCAACCACCAAGGGGAAAGGTGTCCACCAAGGGTCCTATGCAGAGCCCTCACCCGAAGACTGCCATCTTCAACACACACTCACCACTGGGGAGAAGTGTAACCAACCCTCCCGAATCAGCGATGGGGTCCCGACCTTACCGGACCGGGGTTACCAGGGCGTCTCTGGGCCTGAAATCCAGTACCGGGTCCATGCACCCGGTGAAAGATGCCTATCACAGGGCCCTCCTCGGGTGTACATCCCCAATTCTTGGGGGAGGTGCAACAGGCCCAGAGGACCAGCCCGAAGGCCTCACTCACTCCATGGGTTGCTCAAGGAATGATATCTGAGCCTCCCAATGAAAAAGTGAGAATAAAAGTAGACAAAAGCCAAAAAGAAGACAAAGCCAAAGGAAGCGCTGGGCCAAAAGCCAAGCAAAGCCAGAGCAGAGAGCGGAGCGATGTTACTCGCTCAGTTCAAGCTCTAAAATGGCTGCTGCCACGTGGTAGCGCTGAGCTATAAAGAACAAACTCTCGCTCAAACTCTTGAGAGACCAGCAGCATTCTGAGACTTCAAATTAGCAACCAGACCACCTTATTGGACAAAGCGCGCAGGTGTTCTCATTCTCCCACACACTTTGTCCAATCAGGCCTCTCGTGTCCTTATATGGCCAGCACAACAAGAAACCCCTCCTGACTTGTCAGGGGGTGTCTTTATGCTGAATATGATAGAGCAAAAGACTGAGTCAGGTTAAGGCAACTTCCTATGTCCCTATGAGTTATGGAGGAAGTCTACATACTGACTTTATTCTTATATGTATGCTTCACCCTCTACCTCCCTCTGTCATACGAGAAGCATAATGGTTAATTCTGAAAAAAGAGACACTCCTAATGATAATCCCCGTATCCCAGTGGGTGAGTGACTATAAGGTGTGGTAGGGATCAATTTTTAACCCCAGAAGACCCCTCCAAGTTGCATTGTCACAGCTGTACATCAAGACATTGCATAAATTTTGGATACCACTGCGGTTGATTTTTGGCAGGGGTGTATGTTTACATTTGAGAGGTTCTGAGGGAGAAGGTGAACCAAACTGCTCCATTTATAGGTTGTTGTTGTTGTTTTTGCTATTTTGGCCACTTTGGGGAGTGGAAAAAGCATTTGAAAATTTCCATTTTTACCTGGGGGGAAGTCACCAGTGGGGCTTCAGCTGATTGAGAGCTATAGGGGGCAATGAGATGCACTCTTCACACTGTCATAGCCAGACCCTCAAAGGGAATCCAAAATGCAATCCTGACCCATTCTCTCCATATTGCATTCATGTGCATACTTTAGACAAAAACTTTGCAATACAATATGGATAGCTTACAATATTATATTGTTCCTGGTAAAATCCACCACTCTCTGTCCCCAATAACTTTGAAGGTCCCACCTTAAACTGTAAGGAACTTGGGGTGGAAGAAATAGTGAACATGTCCCTGCTAAGCAAGATCCCATAGACCTTTGACAATGACAGTCCTGGCTCCATACCATAGCCCTGTCCCTGAGATTTTAGTAAAGGGAAAACAACTGGCATACCGAAATTTGAATCTACATTTGATCTTCTGACAACTGCAGATTAACAGACTTAATTTTCTAAAAAGTGCACACTCATATCCATGTGTTTTGTCCTGCTGCTTTCCAATCATGCAATAACCAGTTGTGACTGCTTAATCTCTAAGGCCCATAGTCTTTGTGTCTTGCTTATCCTTTGCTGTATTAAAGCTACAATTCAGATGGAAACGGATCCATGAAATGTCTGTGATTTCAATCTGGACTCATGCTGATTTGCCACCTGCTAGCCAATCTACCCATTTAATGTATACTTCCTCTACCTCCACCTCACTCCAGAAAACTGTGTTTGTAAAAGCATGAGGCTTATTCATGCTTGTTTGGATACCACTTCCCTGTACACTTTTTCTATAGGGGAAAAAGGAAGTTATATAGAAGTATTTTTTGTCCTTATAATCATATGCTTCCTGTTCCAGGGAACCCAGGGTGTGTAGTGACCGCATTTCTATTAGACTGCTGGTCTCTGATTGAATTTGTCTTTTCAATATGAACATTTTAAATGCATAATATGAAAGGATTTGTCTTCCCTTCTTGCCCTCCTCCCCCTCTTTGACAGCATTTTGAAGCACTCAATGACAGTCCCCCATAGCCCAAGGCTAGGCAACCAAATTCAATTTTCACATCCACAAACACTGCACAAGCACACAATGATATTGACAACTAAGGATATTGGTCAAAACCACACATCCCATGTAGAGTAAATTCATTTAATCAGGAGTAGCTTGGCAAGCCAATACTTATATAGGATTCATTGGTTCAATAGGTCTACATCAGTAAGGAATAACAATAGTGTTAACAATAACAATAGTGAGCCCAGGGTACTTTGATGTCTGAGGCCACATAAAACTAAGTTATTTGAGACATGAAATAAACAATCCCAAATGTATTTCAACCTGCCCTGTCAGAAAATAGAAAATAGTAAAAGTTTTTTGGTTTTTTTTTAATGGGGTCAGACTGTGGTAAACAAAACAAAACAAAACAAAACAAAACAAAACAAAACAAAACAAAAACTTTCCTGGGCTATTTTCCAGCCTATCTAGATTTAAAAAAAAAAAAATTCCTTGCTGATATTTGGCATCATCCTGCCAGTAGGAAAACTTAGAAATAAATCAAATAAATGTTTTTGCCAAAGATGTCACAGCACTGAAAATGCGGATTTGGTAGATGATATATTTTGAGCCAATTGAATTCCCACAACTCTTTCACAGTGTCTGGACTTTTGCTGGCTATTTGGGGAACAGGACACTTATCATTGGGTCTACTTCACAGCTCTACAGGATTAGTGAACACCATTTACTTTGCATGGGGGTATCAGATAGACAACATAGCTCTTAAGAAAGTTCTGGTAAGTTTCAGCATGTTTTCCAATTTATTAGCTCTCTACCTTTAGAACCAGATGAAGGGCTAATGTATATGGGCATGTCTGCAATATCTTGTCATATATTATGATGTTTGACTGTTTTATCTCCCTCAACAATTTGGGTTCTCTGCAATAGCTTCAATTGTTACCCATACTTGATCCTATATGCTACTTTGGATATAATAGTTTTCCTCTGCATGGAGAAGGGTTCAGGCACTAGCACAACAGAGAAAGTTTCTTAGCTATAGGGAGAACTGAACCCTAACATTAAAAATGGGAGTCCAGATTGAATGCTGTGTAATGCTGTGGAAACAAAGATGAAACTACGCTGTGTTTTTCCCCTGTGCAAAGTATTACAGTTCATATCAATAAAATAATGCTTTCAAAAGACTTCAGATTTGGGAGCCAATTAGAGTATGAATGAAGTGATTGCTAATAGTGTATTAACATGTGCCATTCAAGCAAATTTGGATTTATATTTGCAAATGTATCATCAGCTCAGATGGATGGGAGAGAATGATGTTTGATGTTCTCATTGTCTTGGTTAATGGTGTGAGAAGAAAACACAGTGCAAACAACTGTGCATCATTTGGAAATACACATTATTACTTTAATTTCTATGAATAAAACTATTGCACTGAATGTAACAGAGGAAGGCCATAAATGTGATCATCAGTAGCCTGTTACAAGTATTATAGTCTTGATCCTGCATGAGGTTGATAAAGATCAAAAATGGCATCAGGCTGCAATCCAGTGTAGATTTAGGTTGCTATGGCTCATTGATTTGATTGAGATTTAAGCATCCTAAGGGTGGGATTGCAGCCAGAGGCATTTTTCACTCCCTGACTTTGCTGCAATAACTTTGCTGCAGGTGGTAAACTCAACAGAATAACTGGCTGGATCTTGATTTGTGAATGTTATGAACTTAATATCACTGAGAACTTTCAGCCCTCAGAAAAATGGTAATCTGAATCTCCCAGTGACAGTGATGGGAGCTGCAGTATACCCAATATTGGAAGAGCACATGTTCCCCACCTAGACTTGTCAACAGCATTTTGAAAAGTAAAAATGATGATGATGATGATGATGATGATGATGATGACAACTAACTTCCAGAATCCTTCATTTAGATAGACACTGGGCAAGCTTTGCTTATTACTATGTGCCTATCAACTATTGGTGCCACCAAATTGTTAGGATAACAACAACAACAACAACAACAACAGTCTGGGGGTGCTCCTTGACTCATCGCTTCACATGACCAGTCAGGTGAATGCGGTGGTCAGGAGTGCTTGTTATCAGCTTCGGCTGATACGCCAGCTGCGCCCTTATCTGGATAGAAGAGATCTGGAAGCTGTGGTACATGCCCTGGTAACCTCACGTCTGGATTTCTGCAATGCGCTCTACATGGGGCTACCCTTGTGCCTAACCCGGAAACTCCAATTGGTACAGAATATGGCAGCCAGACTGATTACAGGAACATCGAGGAGGGAGCACATAACACCAGTGCTCAAATCCCTCCATTGGCTGCCAATTAGTTTCCGGGCGCAGTACAAGGTGTTGGTTTTGACCTTTAAAGCCCTACATGGCTTGGGTCCATCTTATCTGCGGGACCGCCTCTCCCCATATGATCCCCCCCGCGCCCTCCGGTCCTCTGGGAGGAATCTGTTACAGCCAATAAAGACCAGGCTGTCACTGACCTCCCAGAGGACCTTCTCTGCAACCGCTCCCAGGCTCTGGAATGGCCTGCCGGACGAGATCCGTCTTATTACTACCCTTGCTGCTTTTAAGAAAGCGGTAAAGACGGATCTCTTTCGGCAGACCTTCCCGGAATAACTGTCGGCCCATAGAAAGGTTCCATTGTCTGACTCCTCATGTTAAAATTTGTAATTTAAGTTATTAATTTGATTGATATTGTATTTTAATTAGTTCATGGTTTAATTTTATTTTAAGGGGATAGGGCGGGGGGTGGGAGGATGGGATTGTGGGGAGAGGGAATGTTTCTAACTCTGTTCTTTTTAAATACTGCTGTTCCCCGCCCCGATTGCCTTGCAGAGGGGCGGGCTACAAATAAAAATTTATTATTATTATTATTATTATTATTATTATTATTATAACAACAAATTATCCCACCCCTCTGTGAAACACAACTGCAAATATACATTATATATCCCACAGTCCCACCCACCCCTTAAAATACTATTAAACAATGACAATTTAAAAACACACTTAAAATAATAATACAAATAAACAAAAACTGCAGCAGAATCAGGGGAGCAGGTTGGGCTGTCTCTTGATGGCCTGGATATCTATTCAGGAAAGGTCTGCTGGAAGAGATCCATCTTAACAGGCTTTTTAAAGCTGTTCAAGGTGATGGATCTCATCCGGCAAGCCATTCCATAACCTGGGAGCAGTTGCCAAAAAAGTTCTCTGGGTGGTTGCAGACAGCCTAGTTTTTATAGGCTGCAGCAGATTCTTTTCAGAGGACCTGAGTGCACAGGGTGAATTGTATGGGAGGAGGTGGTCCTGAAGATAGGTTGGACCCAAGCCATTTATGGCTTTAAAGGTGATAACCAACACCTTGTACTGGGCCTGGAAACTAATGGGCAGCCAGTGAAATGATCTTAAGATTGTTGTTATATGGTCTCTTCTTGATGTTCCTGAGACCAACCTGGCTGCCATAGAAGTACCAGTGGAGAGAATGGATGTGGGGAGGACTAACAAACAGGATGTCACTATAACTATATACTATGCTTAGACCCCTACAGAGTAGCATGCAAATAAAGAATTAGTGAATATAAGCATGCAAAGGTGGCTAACCCTAACATCCTTTCTCAACTGTATGTACATCTGATACCTGATTATCTTGATTTGCAGGTTCTCCAGCAGTCTCTTGCACTTGTCTTTTTGTTCTTGCAGATGTTACAATACCTTCAGAAATTATCCACAGAAATAAAAGCATATCTGTTTCTGCCAAATGAGAGCACATTAAATGGACCACATATCACTGCATATGAGATCTAGCACTTTATTCTTCTTTCAGTGCTTAGCTGAAATGGGGGCTTAACTGCCTTTTTTTCAACACAAGTTGGATATCTACTTGGATTTTATTATGTGTTATGTTTTGCACTATTCTATTAGGTAGTTTGAAGTTCAGAATACTGTATCCAGTCCCTTTAAATTAAAATGACTTCATTACATTTGTACTTTGTGAGATCTGCTGCTAAGACTGGTTGAGCCATGCTGGTTGCACTCTTTTTGCCTTATAGATTGAATAGTTGGAATGCTACTATTGACTGGAATCTTTTGGGGGAAGGTACAGACTCTTTAAAAATGACCTTTTCTATCACATTCATACCAATGGACTTCTGATTGGCTCTTGAGTGGAGTTTTCCTGCTGTCCTTCCCATTGTCAATGTAACGTGATCTATCTGCAATTTGATAACGGGGAAAAGATGAAGCACTTTGTTCAATGCATTCCCTTCTGAGATGTGAAATAGCATCACCAAATTTCAGATAATATTCTTAATAGATAATAGTCAGAATAGATTAGAGAGGCTGAGGCAGACCTTCAGTCTGATCTGGTTTATGATATTGTCCAAAGACTGGCTCATTTTCTGTCTGCATGTATAAGAGAATATGGTTCTAAGTCATATCTGGATTGCATCTCACTTCATAACTCCTTGTGTAATTCTTTAACTTGCCCAAGCACTCATTTGGAACATCCACTTCCTTTCCTGCAGAATATGGAGAATGCACTGTGTCCATTTCCACAATGTTGTTATCACTTAGCCACTGTAACCTTTCCAGTTAGATTCATATAAATGTTGCAAATCATGGGAGATAAAATAGGGAACAATTGCCATGGTACAACTGCCATATAACAAAGCAATATCCTCATAGCAAAACACTCTGTAACTAGTCATCCCAGTGGGAGTGCAATTATTGTGATACCTTGTCCCCACATCCCAATGCAGATAGTCTGCTAAGGGGAATACCATGGCCAATGGTATTATAAGTCACTCAGATATCCAAGGAAGAATTACAAGAATGCTTGCAAATGTTCTTGTCATCTCTAAGAGGGGATATTGAAACACCCTACCAAAAGAGATAACTGACATTTTAAGATGCACCATTAAATATGGACAAATCTGTACAATATACTACATTAGTGGATTTTTTAACCCCTACTAAAAGAGAAGATGAAAGAAAGGAAAAGGGGTTTTCAGGCAAAGAGCAATGTTTTCTGACCAAGGAAATATTTCTTTGTTCATAAATTGCAGAAAAGACAGTACTTGAGAGAGAGAGAAATAGCAAAAGCATAATGACCACTGCATCTGCACTGCAGAAATAATCCCATTTGACACCACACTAACTGCCATGGCTCAATGCTATGGAGTTCTTGGATTTTTAGTTTGTTGTGGCTCTGCTCTGGTGCAGCAACAAACTATACTTCCAGATTATTTTTGCAATATGGATGCAGCCTTTTGTGAAAAAAAAAAAAAACAATTTTGTGAACCATATTTTTTGTTAAGTGTCCTATTTTTATATAATCAAAAATATGCAAGAATTCTTGTAATATTACCCACTAGGAAGAAAACTCTTTCTGTTTTGTTCTTGCATGCAAGAATTAAATAGACAAAGATTCAAGGTCCAAGAGAATGAACAGAATCACATTTCTGTTGTCCTTTTCCTAGCACAGGTCACCCTGCATGAACCCAGATGTTATATGCCTTCCCTCCTCTGACACACAATTTGAAGCATGACTCTAGAGCAAAGGAAACTACAAGAATGGTGCATTTTAGTTTTTTTTTTTTTTTAAGAAAAGTGCACAGTTTGGACAAGCTACATCAGGGGTAGGCAACCTTTCCCCTTTAAGGGCCGAGGGACTTCAGCTCCCAGAATCCCAGGAGCTATTGGCCAACATGGGACTATTGGCTAACATGGCTGAGGCTTCTGGGAGCTGAAGTCCCTTGGCCCTTAAAGGGGAAAGGTTGCCTACCCCTGAGCTACATAATAGGTCAGGAAAATGTGTTCATTTGGATTTCTCCCACATTTGAAACATTTTAAACCCCCACATTTCTGACTCTGAACAGGAAGAAATATGCTATTTTTGCCAATTTCTTCAGATGATGATGATGATGATGATGATAAATTTTATTTCTTTTCCACTTCTTCTAAAGGACTGAAGCAGAGTACAACATGTTAAAATACAAAACGCAATGAAATGAAAATCCCCCCTCATATATACTGACCAAATGAAACAGATACAACTAAACAGTTAAAAGTGACTCAGAAAAAGAGCGGTGATAACTTTAGTTCAGCTCTATCGTGGCTGAATGCACAGAGATCCAAAGCCACACTGCCAAGACATAGGTGCTTATCACAGGGGAACCATATGTACCTCCATCCCGATAATGATTAAAGCAGCTGCAACCCACAAAAGCATGCAATGCACGAATGATTTTCACATGCAGAACACAATAACACATTAGAAGCTTATTATTAAAGTGAGAAAGAGGGTAGAAGAAGCCTTGGTAGTGCAGTGATTAAATGCCTGTACTGCAGCCACTCACTCACAAACCACAAGGTTGTGAGTACAATACCAGCCAGGGGTCAGGCTTGACTCAGACTTGCATCCTTCCAAGGTCACTAAAATGAGTACCCAGCTTGTGGGGGGCAATTAACTTACAGTTGTAAACCGCTTAGAGACTCCATTGCATGGTATGAAGCTGCTGCTATTGCTAGAATGCACATTTGGTTTTCATACAGATGTGTGTAAATCCTGACAATGTTTGGGAATCACTTTTTTTGCATATGTACACAGAAGAAGTAGTTGCATCACCAGAAATCACCTGGAGAAATAAGCAATTTCATTTATACAATTTTCTTTATAAAAATATATTATACAATCTCTTACGCTCCAAGAAATTGTATCCAACCTAAATAAAAAGAACAAAGCATTACCCAAAGAAGTAGGAAAGGTAGAAAAACAGCATAAAAGGCTGTGTCCCTCTCAGCAAACAGTGTCCCTGCCTTCCTTGAGCAGCTGTTCCTGCAATAGCCCCAGCTAATGGGGAAGGGCGAGGGAGAAGAGACATTCACACAGAGGGAGAAGCAAGCTTTTTCACTGTGCTCCTGCCTTTGTCTCAGTATCAGTTCCTTTAAGAGCCCAGGCTGCTCACCCCAAAGAACCATGGGAAATCTGGCAACAAGTACAGAAATGGGGAGAAACCCGCAAATGGCTTTCACACTAGAGCAATTGCGCAAAAAAAGCAAAGTTGGGAATGAAATGGAAATGAATTTATGGTATTTCCCTGAAAAATGCCTATTTGCTGGTTCATGTCACTTTCCTGTCGGATTTCAAGCAGTTTGCACACAATATCATGTGAAAACCATTGTGCAATTGTGCCTAATACACTGAATAAACACATGTTCTGATTCGTTTAAACTTCCAATTTTCTCCATGTTATTAACTCCATAAAGATTCAAAGCCTTCTGCCCAGATGAGTACATCTGGTAGTTCCACTTCATCTCACAGTCAGTTTTGAAATCACATACTTTTCCCCCCCACCACAAATATGAAGGCATTTGTGAATTTTGGTAAATTCTTTTTTAAATGAACTAGAATGAAGCTCTCACTTACTCTGCAACACAAACACCCAAGTAAATCTGTGCCTGGATAATAGGTATGAAGAATTACTTATTAGATTTTTCATCCTATGGGGATTGTACATAACTGATATTTGGGGGAAACAGGAAAGCAGGAATTCCTGACAGTTGTGGATGGAGAGAAAATACCTCATCATTGTTAGCTGAGGTTAACTTAGAAAAACAGGGATGGGTTAAATATGTATGTTAAAAGACATATTTTCATGCTATTGGGTTTTGTTTTGTTTTAAAACAGTTTATTTGATGCTTTTTAAAAAGAAGAAGAAGAAGAAGAAGAAGAAGAAGAAGAAGAAGAAGAAGAAGAAGTGCTTTCATCTGTTATTTTGCCCAAGGAAATCAAAGCATTCTAAAAAAAAAAAAAAAAACGTTCTGCCTCCCAATATTACTTTGAGAAGGTTATTCAAATCCCTGATGGCAAAATACATGTCAAGGTAAATTCACTTGGTATTCATCTCTCCTTGTTGTTGTTGTTTTCCATTGGTAGTCTAATGATTTATAATTAGAGGAGGTACTAGTACTCATCTTCAGAAGGAGAACAATGTACTTGAAGGAGGTATCTAAGACACCAGGGACCCTCAGCCCATTAAGCCCCACAGATGTCAGCTTCTCCAGCTGTATAAGAATGCAAACATCTGTGATGCCAGCTAGAGGAAAGAGTCCTGTAGTATCTAACTTGAACAAGTAACCTGAAGTGGCAGAATGTGAGATTCAAATCAGACTCAGTTAAATGTTACCTAATGAAATACACTGCACTAAAGTCAGTTTTTATTGGACTTAAGTCAAACTTTATTGACTTAGATCCAGTTAATTTTCAAGAGCTTGTTGTAAATATGACCAGGTCTGGCACTGAGTATTCACTTAAGGTTCACTGAGCTTTCTTGAATCTGCTCCTTCATCCCCTATGCTCAAATGTAGATATCCCCTGCCTGCTCATCCATGCTCATCCATTTGTCAGTTACTTTCTAAAGGTAATTAGCTACATTATAGAACTAAGGCCCTAAAAGTAGTTAGTAACCATTCTAATTATAAATTTACAAAATTGCAAGACTTCTAAAAGAGCTAACCTTTTAGTTACTTTTTTTAAAAATAGAAGGCTACAAAATAAATTAAAGTGAGGAAACAAGTTATAATTACATCACAGACAGAGGAGTTATCTGTAATTATGCTACAATTGTAATGTGACTGTCATGTCTTAGTTATTGCAAAAGTGAAATAATTACAAGTATCTAGTAATTTGTAGTGGTTTACTTCCAGGCTCTGCTTAGTTTGTCTCTTCCATCCATCACTATTGTCTCCTATATGCTTCTTCTTCCACTTGGTGCTCCACTTTTCTGCTTATATTTTTTTCTCCTTTTCCCACTTTCCCACTTTTCTTTCCCCATGCCTTCCTTTTCCATAATGTAATGGTTATATTTTTGGAGCCTTGGACTTGCTGTTATTTTCCAAAGTAATTGGTCAGATTTTTGTTATTTGCCTCAGTCTTCTCACAAAAGGAAAAGGGTGCTCAACCTGACAAAAATGGAGCAGAAAATTGGGAAAATTGGGAAAATACAGCATAGAATAAGTAAAGAAGTAGTACAGCAATACCTGGTTAATCTAAATTAATTCAAGTCTGTAGGGACAGATGAACTAGAACCAAAGGTATTAAAAGAACTGGCAGAAGTAATCTTAGAGTAATTGGCAATAATTTTTGAGAATTCCTGGAGAAGAGGAGAAATCTCAGTGGACTGAAGGAGGGCAAATGATATCTCCATCTTCAAAAAGAGGAAAAAAGAGAACCCAAACAATTACCACCTAGTTAGCCTGACATAAGTACAAGGAAAGATTCTAGAGCAGATACTTAAACAGAGTCTGTAAGCATTTGGAAAGCAATGCCATAATCACAAAAAAAGAATCAACATAGGTTTCTCAAAAACAAGACAAGCCAGACTAATTTGATCTTTTCTGATAAAATTACCAGCTGGTTAGATGGAGGAAATGCTGAGGATGTAGCATATCTAGATCTCACTAGGACCTTTAATAAGGTACTCCACAATATATTGTGAACAAGCTAGTAAAATGTGGGCTAGACAATGAAACTGTTAGCTGGATTTATAATTGGCTGACTGGCCAAACTCAAAGGCTGCTCAGCAATGGCTTCTCTTCATCCTGGAGGGAAGTGACCAGTGGGTGCCACAGAGTTCCATCCTGGGCCCAGTGCTGTTCAACATATTTATTAATTACTTGGATGAAGGTATAGAGGACATGCTTATAAAAGTTGCAGATGACACCAAATGAGGAGGAGGAGTTAACACCCCAAAGTACAGGATCATGATGCAAAATAACTTTAATAGATTAGAAAGCTGGACCAAAACTAGCAAAATGAATTTTAACAGGGAGAAATGTAAGGTACTGCACTTAAGGTGAAAAAATGAAATACACAGATATAGGACAGAGGACATCTGGCTTAACAACAGTACATGTGAAAGAGGTTTAGGAATTGTACCAGACCACAAGTTGAAGATGAGTCAATAGTGTGATGTGGCAGCTAAAAATACTGCAGCCAATTCAGGACACCATAATTCAAAAAGGATATTGCCAAACTGGAGTGTATCCAGGGGAGAGCAACCAAAATAGTGAAGGGGCTGGAAACCATGCTCTATGAGAAGTGTCTTAGGGAGCTGGGCATGTTTAGTCTGGAAAAGAGAAGGTTAGGAAGTGATATGATAGCTCTGTTTAAATATTTGAAGGGATGTCACATTGAAGATGGAGCAAGCTAGTTTTCTGCTGCTCCATAGACTAGGGTATGGAACAATGGTTTTACACTACAGGAAAAGAGATTCCACCTAAACATTAGGAGGAACTTTCTAAGAATAAGAGCTTTTTGACAATAGAACACTCGAAATGTGGTGGAGTGTACTTCTTCAGAGGTTTTTAAACAGAGGTTAGATGGCCATCTGTTGGGGGAGCTTCATTTGTGTATGCCTGAAAGGCAGGGGATTGGGCTGTATGGCCCTTGTGGTCTCTTCCAATTCCAAGTGGCTCTGCAAGGAAAGAGCTTAATTGTGGCATCCCACAAAGCACCATCTTGTCCCCAATGCTATTTAATATATGTATGAAGCTGTTGGGAGAGATCATCCGGAGACATGGGGTGGGGTGTTATCAGTATGCTGATGACACCCAGACATATTTCTCCATGTCTCGGTCTTCAGCTTTGACTTCAGATAGCATCTCTCCTCTCAATGACTATCTTAAGGCAGTAATGAACTGGATGAAGATTGAGACTGAATCCAGACAAAATGAAGGTACTTATGGTAGCGTTCGCAAACCCAGGTATTGGGCTGCAGCCTCCAGTCCTGGATGGGGTCACACTCTCCTCTAAGGACTGTGTTCACAGTCTGGGGGTGCTCCTGGACTCATCGTTTCAGATGATAAATCAGGTGAATGCAGCGGTCAGGAGTGCCTGTTATCAGCTTCGGCTGATACTCCAGCTGCACCCTTTCCTGGAAGTTAGGGACCTTGAAACTATGGTGCATACTTTGGTAACCTCTCGTCTTGATTTCTGTAATGTGCTCTACATGGGGCTACCCTTGTACATGGTCCGAAAACTTCAACTATTACAGAATATGGTAGCCAGGTTGGTCTCAGAAACAATGAGAAGAGACCATATAACACTGATCCTAAAATCACTTCACTGGCTGCCCATTAGTTTCTGGGACCAGTACAAGGTGTTGTTTATCACCTTTAAAGCCCTAAATGGCTTGGGTCCAACCTATCTTCGGGACTGCCTCCTCCTGTATAATCCACCCCATACACTTAGGTCTTCTGGGAGGAATTTGTTGCAGCTGCTAGAGGACCTTTTCAGCTACCACTCCCAGATTATGGAATGGCCTGTGGGATGAGATCCATCATATTAGCACCTTAGACAGCTTTAAAAAGGCTGTTAAGATGGATCTCTTCCAGCAGGCCTTTCCCAAATAGATATGCCAGCCATCAAAAGACAGCCATCCTGCTCATCCCTGATTTGGCTGTAGCTATTGTTATTTGTTTCTTTGTTTTTGTGTTATTATTTTAAATATGTTTTAAATGTCACTATTTAATCGTATTTTAAAGGGGGTGGGATTGTGGGAAATTAATGTATATTTTAAAGTTTTAAGCTGCCCCAGTTGCGTTATGCAGAGGGGCTGGATAAAAATAAATGTTGTTGTTGTTGTTGTTGTTGTTGTTGTTGTTGTTGTTACTATTATTATTATTATTACTATATTACTATTATTACTATTACTATTATGTCATTCTATGAGATTTAAAGGAAATTGTCAAGAAACCAGATAATACTGAGGTATTGAGGAAAGGAAGAAGTTTGGAGAATGGGAAGAGGCAACATCCAATCAGAGACAGTAGTTTTAGGCTACTAACTGAGTTCACTAACTGAGTGAACTGCATTCATCTTAGTTGATCACAAGCTATGTGAGCCTGGTGTTGAGCAAATGATTTCCAAATAATCACTGGATAACAGTGTATTTCCATGTAAAAAATAAAATAAAAATTGCACATGAAGCTGTGTGACTGACTTTTGCATAAACATAAGTTTTGTTTGTTTCATCAGTAAAATCCCAACTTATGAAAAAAATCATTGATAGGATGTGGAAAAACTCTGTTACTCTCACTCATAGTGTTTGTGTGGGTGTGTGTGTATGAAATTATTTATGCTAAAATTGAGAAAGCAAAGATGAACACCCCTTATTCAAACTCATGGAGTATGGCACATATATGTATGACATGACATGAATAAGTGAAAAGAAGAACCCTGGAATCTAGCACATTAAACTCTACATTAGACAGTACCTGGGAAAATAAAAACACATTTTATCTTGTGAGCTACTTTGGGTCCCTTTCTGGGAGAAAGGCGGCATAAAAAATGAAATAAATAAATAAAATTTGTAGAGTTATAGACAAATAGCAACTTGCAACTTTTATACGACCATTATACCAAGCAGGGAATTAGCAGGGAAAAAAACTGATGCTGGTTAGCACATTGTAAAACCAACCAACCAGAAATCCCCCCCCCCCAAGTTTCTTGCTGATGAACTGAGAAATCTCAACAGCAGCATCACTGGTTTTCAAGGATATCTGACATTGTAAGTGATGTGCTAAAAGGAAGCACAATGATTCTTTTTCCTTTCATACATAAACATGCAGTAAACTCAGACTAAAAGACAGCTTCTGAAACCACAAAACAACCCAGCCTCTTGGCACCTATATTTTTAAAATTCAAAATAGGAACATTCTCAGTAAAAATGTACATTAACCCACCCCCACCCCCCAAAAAATCAAATTCTAAATGGTGTTGCACTTATCACAATATCCTGACATATTTTATTTGTGTGGATCTATTGGGCATCCTTTGGACCAAATTGTGGATTGGGGTTACACTTTTCCTTTGATTCAGACTTAATGCCATTTTGGCTTAATGTCATTTAAATTTGAGGGAGATGAATATTTATAGAAAGTCATCACTGTTTCTATTAATTTTAGTTCTATGTAGGCTTTCATTTATCATTTTTCTTCCTTTCTCAATTCTGTTTATATCTCAACTTGTCTCTAGTGAGCTCAAAATAGTGTACAAGGCTCTACTCCTCTGCACTTTTTCATTACAACAATGCTGTAAGGTGGGCTCAACTGTGAATGACGGGCACAAAGTGAGCCAATGAGTGTAGTTTACTGGCTGAGTGGAAATTTGAACATGGACCTTTGACCTTTCAAATGCAAGTCCAATATGCACATCAATAAATATTTCATCTACATATGTGAGAAACACATGACACCCAAGCACTTCTTCTAAAACCCTCATGTGTATTCTGAAAAATAGGCAGCATTCACGCATACATACACACACACAAACTGACCTCACATAGTAGTGACTGCTGCTGATTCCATTTTGGCTAAGATTTTTTCATTCAGATCACACATACACATTTAAAATTATCTGTTCAACAAATGTACATGTTTTTATACAAGCCCTCAGCTATAGTTCTGTGAAATTGGTTCATATATTTTTATGTCTGCTTCACTTTTATGGTAGTGGTATTATTTATCCTGCATTTTCAGAAAAGGGCAGAGTTTAAATTTGAATAAAATTATGCTGCAAAACAGGATCTACCACTTCCCTGAGAAATCCAGTTCCTATGTTTTACATTTCTGTGTGTTCTGTGGATTGCATCATAATAGTTTTATCCAGTTTTAGCCTGAGAATTTTGAAGCTGCCATATAGATCCATATAAGTGGGACAGCTGGTGTAGTTTACCTTTATATTCAATGAAGAGTGGAGATAGCACAGAAATATATTTGTGGGTATTATCAGTAAGTCTGATAAACAAGTCTAACATCTTTAAGTAAGTATATTGCATTGGATTTGAGAGGTTGTGAGGCTTAGAGAAAAAATGTTTCTCATCAATAAGTCTGCAATTCCTTGCTAAGAAGCTTTACTCTTGAAACCCTCTTGGGGTTTACTAAATGAATTTAAAGCAATACAGATACCTCCCAAATCCCACAACAGAATTCAAAAGTAAGCCAAATAAGCTGGCAGAAATAGTAGCAGAAGGCAAAGTTGAATTAATCAAGACTGAAAAAAGGTATGTGTGCCTGTCTCTGTAAGTTCTCCAAGTGCATTTAGCCAGTCACTTGACAAATCCAGAAAGAAATTTGTTGTTAACTGTCCTCGAGTTGATCTCAACTTATGGCGACCCTATGGATGAGACATCTCCAAGAGCCTCTGTTCTCCACTGCTCTGCTTAATTCCTGGAACCCCATACCCATGACCTCCTTAATAGAGTCCATCCATCTAGCATGTGGCCTTCCTCTCTTCCTACTTCCCTCCACCTTCCCCGGCATTATTGTTTTTTCCAAAAAGTCCCCTCTTCTCATGATATGTCTGAAGTATGACAGTCTCAGTTTGGCCATCTTGGCTTCCAGGGAGGTTTCCAGTTTGATCTGCTCTAGGACCCACTTGTTTGTCCTTTTGGCTGTCCTCAGCACTTTTCTCCAGCACCACATCTCAAATGAATTCATTTTAATCCTATCATCTTTCTTAACTGTCCACCTCTCACATCCATACATGGTAATAGGGAATACAGTGGCATGCATGATTCTAACTTTTGTACTGAGTTGTATATCATTGCATTTTAGAATCTTTTCTAGTGCTTTCTGAGCCAGCTCCCCATTCTCAATCTTCTGATTTCCTGACTGTAGTCCCCATTTCTATCAATGTTTGATCCCAGGTATGGGAATTTTTTTGCTATTTCTATTTCTTCATTGTCTAGGTTGAACTTGTGAAGGTCCTTGGTGGTCATTATTTTTGTTTTCTTATGAAGCCTGCCTTTGCACTTCCTTCTTTAATTTCCCTTAGTAGGTGTTCCAGGTCTGTGAGGGTTTCTACCAGTATCATGATGTCATCTGCATATCTTAAATATTCCTTCCTCTTATTTTCACTCCTCCTTCTTCTGTGTCCAAGCCTGCTTTTCTTATAATATGTTCTGCATACAAGTTGAACAGATAGGGTGAAAGGATGCAGCTGTGTCTGACTCCTTTGCCAATTGGGAGCCATTCTGTTTTTCCATGTCCTGTTCTGACAGTAGCCTCTTGTCCTGAATATGGATTCCTAATCAGGACTATCAGATGTGCTGGCACTCCCATGTCTTTAAGGGCATTCCATAGCTTTTCATAATTTATGCAGTCAAAGGCTTTGCTATAGTTTATAAAGCATATGCTGGATTTCTTTTAGAATTTCCTGGTGTGCACCATTAACCATCATATGTTTCTAATGTGATCCTTAGTGCCTCTTCCTTTCCTGAACCCTGCTTGGACCTCTGGAATCTCTCTTTCCATGTATGCTTGGACTCTATCTTGCAGAATTCTGACCATGATTTTGCTTGTGTAGGTTATCAGTGCTATGGTCCTATAGTTATTGAAGTCTCTTGTGTCTCCCTTTTTGTGGATGGGAATGTATATTGATCACTTCCAATCTGTTGGCCATTGTTTTGTTTTCCATATCTGTTAATGTATTTTGATTAGCACTAAAGTTGACTCTGTCAATGTGGCTTGCAGAAGTTCAACTGGAATATCATCTGTTTCTGATGATTTATTTTTTGCTATTTCTCTTATTGCAGTTTCCACCTTTTTTAAGGATTGGGGTTCATCTTCATATGGGTGTTCATTTCATGTGTCCTTCATTTTGTCATCTCTCTCTCTCTGTTTTGTTTTATAAAGTTTATTTATTGAAAATTTAAAAAACCCACAAAAACAAAGAGAGAAAAAAAACCACACATAAAATACATACATGGATTATACAAACATACAAACATACAAACATAAAATAACATAGCAAATATAACTCACAGACAATATAAAAACTCTCTAGTCAAAACAAACAGAGGGATTATTAATACTACAACAAAATAGCCATTCAATATATATTTCACACAATATCTCAGTCCTTATTTTCCCCATATTATTTAACTTATTTTCTTATTAACTGTATCACCAATAACAGAGGAGAAGAAAGAGAAAGGAAAAAAGAAAAATAATCACGATAAGAGTAGAAATGAAATCCCGTCTCCCCCCCCCCCCCCGAGGATAACCTAAAGTCTTTAATCATATATATAACACTATTTATGACTTTATACATTCTAACATAAATCGATAAATTTCAGAACAAATATCAGACTTGTGGTTGATACTTATATTCACATAAAACAAAACTATTTCTACAAGTTAAGTATACAATATAACTATTGGATAGATTAATACTAAACCTTTAAAAATAATAACAATAAATTTAGAAAGTATCACTATACGTTATTATTCTGTGATTACATTCTATACTTCAGTGATTTTTATCTTTTATACTATGTAACATGCAATGTGTCTTACATATTGAAATCACATTTACCCTGGTCATTTAAAAATAACACAGTGAAGTTTAGATTCCGAGTCCGTCTTTTTCAAATATTGATACCACCGGGCCCAGTTCTTATGAAACTCACTCAATGAATTACAATGACTTAAACATGTCAACTTCTCCATCTCATATATTTAAAAAACTTTTGTCATCTCTTTTGTATAATTCTTCTGTATATTGCATCCAATGTCTTTTTATTCCTTCCTGGTCTTGAATTTTCTTATTTTTAATTATCATACATCGTCCCAGTCCTTGGTTTGAATTTTCTTTTGATTTTCCAGATCTTGTGAAATAGGACCTGTTGTTCTTTCCTTTTGGTGTTGTCTTCTTTTTCGCTGCATTAGTAGTTGTAGTAATTTTCTTTATTTTGCTGCACAAGCCATTGTACTGTTGCATTCATAATTCTTTGTTTGTTCCTATCTCCCTTTTGTTTTTTTTCTCTTCTTTTCTTTATTGCTTGTAATGTTTTTTCTGTCATCCATGTTTTTTTTCTCTTTCTTTTTGTTTATTGAAAGTGTCTGCCTGCATTCTTCTTTTATTATGTCCCTGGCTTCAGACCATAGTTCCTTTGATTCTCGATCTATCATGCTTAGTAGTGTGAATCTGTTTCTTATGTTGTCAGTAAATTCTGTTGAGATATTATTTAGATCATATTTTGATATAATCTTGCAAATCCAGAAAGAAATATGGAGGGTGAAAACGAAGAACTATGGTAGTTCTGCTTGCAGTTCTTCATCTGCTTAGTTTACGACAGAGGTGTAGAGGTGATCTGTCCCAATTGCTAAACAGCTCAGGCTCGGCAAACATTGTAGTAGTTTGGTGTGTCTATGTATTTTGACCACCAACACCAGTGTGAAGTTCCACTTAGTTTGAAACTACAAATAGGGAGGTTTGGTTTCCAGATAGCTCTAGGGAAATAAAAGCAGTTCTCTTCAAAGACAGAAGAATCTGACAATTTCAGCATCTCACATGTTTAAATGGTTTATATCTCGATTTGTTTCCACCCTGAACATGGAGGAGGTTGCAAATTTTCATAAATCCTTCAAAAAGCAAATTGAAATTTATATGGTTTTGCTATCCTGTGGTTCTCTCTCCCAAATATTATAACTTCAAATTCATTTGTTAAAGGATTTATGCATGCAGGTTTTGGGTCTATCTTGAATCTTTCTCTCAGTTGATTATGTTTGAACGATTAACAATGCATCCTTTCTTCTAGTAATTCCTCTCTAGTCTTCATCTTACATTCATCTCTTAGAATTTTCAACACATTTTTATATGTCCAACATCTTTCTGTTGATGTTTTCTACATTCCACAGAGGGCTTCATGTAATATATTATTATTTAATTGGAATATTGAACAAGAGGTAACTAAAGATTCAGTGATAAGTGGGCACAGAATATTGGACATCCTCTACAATTAGAACAATGAGAACTCACCTGAAAGAAGCATATACAGTAGAGCTTTTTGTGACTCAAAAAATTATTATGAAATGTTCTTTTATAAAATGTATAAAAATGAGAATAGTAATTTCTGGGAATGCCAAAGTAAGCCCAGAACATTTTTTCATATGTGGTGGCAGTGGCTCCAAGCAAAGAGATACTAATTCAAGTTACACATACTGATGTCAAATATAATATATATTAAAATTCAGATGGAACTGGAGCTTTATTTGCTGAACATGACACATACTTTAGACAACAAAGACACAAAGAAGTGTTGGAGGATGTTGATCTATATGGTGACTGCCACAAGAATATTTTTTGCACAAAATTTGGCAAGGAAAAGATGCTGATAGTAGAAGAATGGCTAGTGAAGCTCTATGATATGGTGGTCTTAGATAAATTAATGACATTGCTCAAAGCCAAATATTAAATAGACATGTAGAAGATTGGAAACAAAGTTGGCAGGCATCAGCAGTACTTTATTTTGAAAGGCAACCAGCAGCACTGTGAAAGACACTTGCTCACCCTACTTAATATAATCCTTAAAAAATTATAATAATATATAAAATTTTAGCATCTGTAATGTTCTTTGTTATCTGTTTTTGTACTTCCACATTACATTATTACAAGGTTGACTATCTGAAAAAAATTACGTTTCATTGTTAAGCCGAGCATCTGACTAAATTGATATGAAAATAATTATTACAAACCTCAAGTATCACAATGTATAAATATAAAAGACATTATGAATAAGTTGTAAGAAGCATAGGGGAATGGTTTGGATAAAGGAAAGGGAATGATAAGACTATAGGAAATCAGCTCTGGGATGAAAGAAAGTCAAATAAGGATTTAATAACTAGAAGAATGTGACATGGAACTGAAGGTTAGACAACATGGGCTTATATACATGTTATTCATGAACATCTTTTATGCTATTATGTTTTTAAATTACTAAAATCATCATCATAATCATCAGTATCAGCATCATCATCATCATCAACAACAACAACAACAAATTGAAATGAATTTCTCCCTATCTGTGCTGTCCAAATTCAACATGGATGGCTAGCTAGTTCCAGCATGAAGAAGGCCATACAGTATGTGCATATCTCCATCTCAATATCTGTCATATATGCATCTGTGAGGGGGGGAAAGAGGTGGCAATCCTAGTTAAGAAGTAGCATAGTTGAATACACTTTCAGTTTCTCCAATAGTTTTTAAAAGTTTTAATATTCCCATCCCAGATATGAAGAAATTTGTGAATTTTCTTCTCTCTCTCTCCCCCCCCCCCCCCCACATATGGGATGAAATAAAATTATAACATACACACCACCACATGATTTGGAATGGCAATGGAGAACGTGCAATAGTGGTTTGGGTTCCTCCTTGGCATCCTTTCCCTGTGCTTTAAAGCATCCTGGGATTTACTAAGAAATTCAAGAACTTGGGAAGATGAATGGTGGAAACCCTACACTGAATCTGAAGCAGTATGCTGTGTTGTCCTATCTAATGGCTGATGAGGGGTGTTAATTGAAATGAAATAGGCTTCTCTTCATTTTTCATCTTTCAATTGAGATCTTTCAGCTGGTAAAAAGTCTAAAAGGTTTGTGGAACTTTAAAATCATACTTGTGGGCTGTGGTATTTTGTTGCATTGCCAGGGACATCTGGTAGATGTTTTGGAGAAAATGATGTGATGAGTTCAGTTCTGTATGTGGTCTGGATCTATCTTGTAAAGTTAAAGCAACCCCTTCCCTCCCTCCCTCCCTCCCTCTTTCTTTCTTTCTTTCTTTCTTTCTTTCTTTCTTTCTTTCTTTCTTTCTTTCTCTGTCTCTCTCTTCGGAATCTGTCACTAATCAACCATTTTTAAATCAACTTCAGTTCAACATATAGAATATATAGAACTTCTTCACACATCACTCCATAAAAGTGGGAAAAAATAATACATCTGTTTAAAAAATACCTGGTCTTGCTATTACAGCTCCCCTCTCACCCCTTATGATGGAATCTTTTACACAGGGAAGCATTTAAAAATGGGATTTTTTACAAGTGGTGTGCAGTCTGAAGTGGTGCTGTCCAGTTTACTCAATATCCTTTATATAATATTTGATAGCTGGGAAGGCTCTCAGATGTCTTACAGCTTGGTTAAGAAAGGTAAGACAGCCCTTGCCTTCAAGCTTACAACCTACAAAGCCACCATTCAAAAGAAAAAGAAGAGGGGAAACAAGAAAATCCAAACAAACATGCTTAATGTGAAGTCAAAAGCCTTCATATCCATAGATTTTTGTGGGTTTTTTTAGGTTGTGAGGCCATGTTCTAGAAGAATTTATTCCTGATATTTCCTGCATCTGTGGCTGGCATCTTCAGAGAATGAAGATGCCAGCCACAGATGTAGATGAAAAGTCAGGAATAAATTCTTTTAGAACCAGCCTCACAGCAGAAAACCCCCCACAAAACCCTAAAAATCCTTAATGTTGTGAGGTTCCTCATACTAATGGAATGGTGGTGGATAAAAGCCAAGGCAAGGCAAAATTCTTCCCAACTTCAGAGAAAGACAGAGCAGGATTGTTCTATTTAAGTGTTTATGAACTTGTTAGTGTGAACAAGTGAGAAGGATGTCTGTACTAATCCCACTTTCTAACTACTCTTCCCATGTGCAGAGTGACAGATTGAACCTTAGAGCCTTCACTATATGTGGAGGCTTTTCACATGATTTAGACCAGGGGTAGGCAACCTTTCCCCTTTAAGGGCCGAGGGACTTCAGCTCTCAGAATCCCAGGAGCTATTGGCCAACACAGGACTATTGGCCAACATGGCTGAGGCTTCTGGGAGCTGAGGTCCCTCGGCCCTTAAAGGGGAAAGGTTGCCTACCCCTCATTTAGGGCCTCGGCAGACGGCTAATAGGGCCGTCTCCGAGACCCGGAAGAGGAGGGGCAGCCACACGCGCGGCGTCCCTTCCTCTTCCTGAGGTCGTCCTCGGAGCTTCCGGCCCTCCGGACGGATGGCGCTCCGGGGATGACCTCCCTCTGCAGCGACCGGACGCGCTGCAGAGGATAAGTCAGGGAAAGTGCGCCTTACGCGTTTGGGGCACACTTTCCCTGTCTTGTAAAAGGAGCGGCAATTTGCCGCTCCTTTTAGGGTCGCCGCAGGAGCGCCGCGGTCCGGCTGCTGCGGTCCCGCGGCGTTCCGGACCAGGGTGTCCCCGACGCCCTGGTCTGCATCCCCCCTTAGACCCTTGATTTTCCAGGTTTCTTTCCAGTTCATATTTACAGGCTCAATGGCTAACAAAAACTGTTCGGTTTAACAGATCAACAGAAATTACAACAGAAGCCTGAGATGGCTTTCTCCCCTTCTTTTCATGTTTAGTAGACACACTTCCATCATATCTAAATAGGGCTTTTATTATCTAATTCTTCTATTTGTGTGTATCAGAATCTAATTTAAATGGAAAATCTAAGATGTGGATATTACTATTGTCCATTGGTACAGTGAGGTTGTGAAGGCTTTTTATAATAGTTACATAGTTATTAAGGGCGGACATCTATATGCATTTGGTCTCTGAACTTGGCATGTGAAGCTAGCATGAAGAAGATGTACATAATGATGCAGGGGAACATAAATCTTGCCAAAGCATAAACAAAGCTTTACACATATTACATCTCTACCTGTCACATAGTTCACATATTCAGTAAGACGAGGGCTTTATGTATGATGAACTGGCACTATCACTAGATCACTTGTTTGTGTGAAGGAGGTATTTACTATAATAGATCATTCCCTGTTGTCACATTAGCTTATCATTTAATAAGGCAAGATTCTCTTGGATGTGATATGAACAGTCTGTAACACTGAATCCTTGCTAATTTTACTACACAAAGAAGAATGTTCTTAGTGAATCAAAATCTTGTCATCTGCATCAAGTGGCCTTATGCTTCAGTGAACATACTTTACAAAGCAAGAGTGGGAGGTCTTCATTGCAATACATTCTAGTTCTGACTATTGCAATCCCAAATTCCTATATCCTACTAATAGTAAAACCTGCACTGAACAATAATAGAGGTAGTGAAAATAAATGAAACCAAGAAACCTGGTCAGGATAATAGTAAAACAAATTCTCAAATCTGCTTCATAATTTCTTATTTATGGAATCAGAAAAATGAATTTATTGTAGCCCAATACACACTGTGACCTAGCCAAGAATATTCTGTAGCATAGGAAATAAATTTTGGAATGTCCATTACTCTAGTATGCACATAATTATGCAGCAAAGTGCAATTCACACAGAGTAAAAATCCTTCATGGAATGACTGCAAAGACTATCAATGTGAGCACTGGTCATAGCTCAAACAGAGTGCTCAAGGCAATCCTGCTAAAAAGTACATGGCAGAAAACTGATTTGGTTTTTGGAAATGTTCAGCAGAGAAAATAAAAATAAAAGATTAGTTTTCTATGTAAAACATATATTTACTTCCGCTACTTGTCGATAATCAAATACATGATCTAATAGAGAAGGGAGAGGGAAGAGAAAAAGTCAATTAAAATATGAGAATATAGCAGAAGAATGGAAGAGCAAACTAACTAGCAGTCAGCAAACATGCAAAGTAGCAATCAGTTAGTATAAGCATACAAAGTTTGCAACGCTTGGACCCATGTCAATGGAGTAGTGAATACTTTATTTGTTTCAAAATATTCCAATTTTGATTAGTGATACACCTTTTTTAAAATGGCAGAGGGATATATCAAAATTTATATGTAGTGGGGAAAAACCAAGGATAAAGATGAAACTGTTATATGATTCAGTGGAAAGAGGAGGAATGGGATTGCCCGACTTGAAAATGTATTACTATGCGAGTTGCCTGTATTGGATTATGGATTGGATTAAGTTAGAAAATGAAAAAAAAAAATTGGAAGGTTTTGATAAAGTTTATGCCTGGCATGGCTATTTAGTCTATGACAAAATCAAATGCCATAAAGCTTTTAACAACCATTATTTAAGAAGATCACTGTTGAAAGTTTGGCAGAAGGTAAAAACTAAATGGGCGAATAAGGTTCTACTTTGGACAGCAATTAATGAGGTAACATTGAGAGAAAATAAATTACGAAAAGAAAACTGGTTGACATATTGAGATTTATTATTAAAAAATAGTCAAAACAGTCAAAGCCAAGAAATAAAATCCCAGGAACAGTTAATTGCTGAGGGCTACAATTATAATTGGTTTGCCTACAGACAAATGCGAGAAGGTTTCCTGTTAGACAAAAAAACAAAATCAATTGGGATTATGTATAAAGAAATTGAAGAACTTATAGAAGCTGAGGATGCTCATAAAATATCAAAATTATATAAAATGTTGCTTAAATTGGAAATGGAGGGAGAACTGATTAAGCCTCATGGTTAAATGGTCCCAGGATGTTGGTCAAAATATAAATTTAGAACAATGGGGAAAAAATTAGAAAATAAGACTGAAATATTCTCTAAATTCAGATATAAAGGAAAATTATTATAAAATGCAATTCTGTTGGTACCTCACTCTGTATAAATTGGCTAAGATGAGAAGAAACAACTCTAACAAATGTTGGAAGTGTGAGAAAAAGATAGGTACTTTCTTTCATTTATGGTGGAGCTGTAAATCGGCAAGAAAATATTGGCAAAGTATACATAAGGAATTAGAAAAAATATTACAGATTAGTTTGAAATTTGACCCATAGTTATATCTTCTGGGGATAGTACAGGAAGAAAAATAGAATTTTTTTTTGGAAGATTGATATTTTAGTTAATTTCAGCAGCGAGAATTACTTACGCGGCAAAATGGAAAACCAAAATAACCTCTGATAAACGGGATTGGTTAGAATTTTTTTTAGAAATTATGGAAATGGAAAAAATAACTTGGACATTAAGAAACGAGAAAGAAGTATTTAAAGATATTTGGATGCCATTGGTGAACTATTTGAAATCAGAGGTAGACTCTTATTTTATTATTGATTTGGATTAAGAGAACTTGAGTCAAGTTGGGATATTTTTGACTGGAAATATTGATAGTAGTATGGCATAGTATGTTTATGTATTTTTTTAAAAAAACATTGATATACTTAATTAAAATGTGGGGTGTTAGATATAACAATAATTTTAGAATGAAGTTCAAATTAAGTGGGCTAATGGAAAATCTTTGTTCAGTCGGAAGTCTTTTAATGTTTTCTTTTTTGTTTGTTTGTTTGGGTTTTTTTTGGTTTGTCTGTGGTTTAGTGTGTATTGTCTGTTGTTTATGTAGTCGTTAATTAAGTGTTATGTGTTTTTTGAATTAATAACATTTATTTATTTTTTAAAAAGAGAATAATAGTAGTGGTTTTGTTGTAGTTGGCCTTGCTGCTCTTCAGAGTTTACCTGTACATGCGTTTAAAGTGAAAATTTGGTAAAATGTGATGTTTTTAAAGAAAATTTTAAAAAAATTAAAAATACAATTAAAAAAAACCTTGAGGCTTCTCTTTTCTCCTCCCACTGAACCTCACTCCACTCACTCCATCTCTTAAACATTTTTAAAGGACACAGATAAATGTCATAGCCCATTTATTTCCAAAAGCAGATGTTTGAGGAGCACTGGTATCTCACCCTAGTGCAGATGCAATACAAAGTAGGTTCCTCAGCAGTCAGGCTGAAACACCAGGATCTCAGTTTTATTCATGTTCAGCTTAAGATGGTGATTGGTCATCCACAGAGAAACACTCAACAAGCAGTCTGTCACAGAGTTCAATGAAGTAGCATCAACTGAATAAAAGCTCTGGAATATCTGAGTGTCATCAGCATAGATGTGCTATTGGAAACCCACCTCTGAAATAATTAATAATAATAATAATAATAATAATAATAATAATATCCCGCCCCTCTGCAGAACAAACGGGGTGGCTTACAGCATTAAAATTAACATAAATACAATCCCCATCCCATCCTGGATCACCCCGAAAATCCACTCACCCCTAAAAAGGTATTAAACAATATCACAGCTTAAAAATGTACTTAAAATAAATTCATTGAAAGAGACCAACCCCTAGTTGCAGCAGAGAATAGGGAAGGAGAGGAAGACTGACTCTTAAGGCTGGGAAGTCTAGTCAGGAAAGGCCTGCTAGAAGAGATCCATCTTGACAGCTTTTTAAAAGCTGCTCAGGGTAGTAATTTGGCAGACCTCATCCGGCAGGCTATTTCATAATCTGAGAGTAGTTGCCGAGAAGGCCCTCTGGGAGGTAGCAGACAGTCTCGTTTTTATAGACTGCAGCAAATTCCTCCCAAAGGACCTGAGTGCATGGGGTGGATTATATGGGAGGAGGTGGTCCTGAAGATAGGTTAGGCCCAAGCCATTTAGGGCTTTAAAGGTAATAACCAACACCTTGTACTGGACCCGGAAACTAATAGGCAGCCAGTGGAGTGGCTTTAAGACTGGTGTCATATGGTCCCTTCTTGATGTACCCGAGACCAACCTGGCTGCCATGTTCTGTACTAATTGAAGTTTCCAGACCAAGCATGAGGATAGCCCCATGTAGAGCACATTACGGAAATCAAGACAGGAGGTTACCAGCACGTGCACCGCAGTTTCCAAGTCCCTTACTTCCAGGAAAGGGTGCAGCTGGCATATCAGCCAAAGCTGATAACAGGCACTCCTGACTGTTGCATTTACTTGATTAGTCATCTGAAGTGATGGATCCAGGAGCATCTCCAGACTGCGAATAGAGTTCTTAGCAGAGAGTGTGACCCCATCCAGGACTGGAGGTTGTATCCCAATGCCTAGTTTCGGGGCTGTTACTGCAAGTACCTCTGTTTTATCTGGATTCAGTCTCAATCTTTTTCTTCACCCAGTCCATTACTGTCTTAAGACAATGACTGAGAAAAGAAACGCCATCAGAAGTCAAAGCTGATGACCGAGACATGGAGAAATATATCTGGATGTCATCAGCATACTGATAACACCCCACCCCATGACTCCAAATGATCTCTTCCAGCTGCCTCATATATATGTTGAACAGCATCGGGGACAGGATTGCACCTTGAGGGACACCACAATTAAGCTCCTTCCTGTTAGAGCAACTGTCCCCGAGCAACACCCTTTTTAATCTGCCCGAGAGGAAGGAACGGAACCACTGCAATGCAATGCCTCCAATTCCTAACTCTCTCAGGTGATCCAAAAGGATATGGTCTATTGTGTCAAAGGCCGCTGAGAGGTCTAAGAGCACAAGCAGGGTCGTACTACCCCTGTAGATGCTCAGATGAAGGTCATCAGCCAAGGCAACCATGGCAGTCTCAGCTCCAAATCCTGTCTTAAAGCCAGTTTGAAATGGATCTAGATAATCAGTTTCCTCCAAGACAGCTTGGAGTTGAAGAGCAACCGCTCTCTCAATCACTTTGCTTAAAAAAGGTAGTAAGGAGACTGGCCTATAACTATTCATATCTAGGGGGTCCAGGGAAGGTTTCTTTCAGAAGCAACCTAACCTCCACTTCCTTCAAACAAGGTAGAAAATAGCCTTCCCTGAGGGATGCATTGACAATGTCCTTAAGGAACTTCCTCAATGCATTCCCTCCCCCCACCCCCGGATGGCCAGCCATGATGGTCAAGGATTGAGGGGGCAACTTATCTTCCTCACTCTACCAAGGAGCTTGTCCACATCATCGGTACTCACAGATTGAAACCGATCGAGTATAATTTCATTGACAGAGTTGCTGGACACCTCGTCACTTGATTCTGTTGCAATATTGGCATCCAAGTCGGCTTTTATCTGAGAGATTTTATCTGCAAAGAAGTTGTTAAATGCATCACAGCAGGCCGCTGTCATGTTAAGTAGTGGGTTCTGTGCCGGTGAAACCCATGACAGCTCCCCTACCACTCTAAACAGTTCTGCTAGATAGGACTCTGCAGACGCAATACGTGCAGAGAAGAAAGATCTCTGTGCTGCACGTATTGCTTCTCAATAGGAATAAAGGAAATTCCTATGACGAGTCTTGTCAGATAAGAGTGTGCTCCAGGTGTGCTCCAGTTGTTGTCCAACCCACTTCATCTTCCTAAGCTCTTATAAGTGTATATAATGAAAAAGAAGAGGACTCAATACTGATCCTTGAGACACCCCTACAGTTACAGGGAAGGTTATTGACATTGCTTCCTGAGATGAAACAACAGAGGAACGATCCAACAAAAAGATTTAAACCAGGACAGGGCATTCCCTGTTATTCCCAATGATGCCAACTGTAGTAGTAAGATCTGATGATCCAACGTATCAAAGGCTGCAAGAGATCCAATAGGATCAGTGCTGATGTTTGCTGCTGAGCCTTTGCCACTAAAATATCATTTACTATATGAGTCAGAGCCATTTCTCTGGAATGACATAATGAAAACCCTGACTGAAATGGATCAAAAAGAAAATCACGTGTAATCAAATAAGACAGCAATTGGGAAAGGGCTGATCTCTCCAAAACTTCAGAGAGAAAAGGGAGGAGAGAGACAGAACAATAGTTAACACAAAATGAAGGATCCAGGGAAGGTTTCTTGAGCAAAAGTCACACAACAGCATTCTTAAAGCAGCCCGGCAAAACACTCTTTGAAAAGGAACAGTTCATCCTGTGGGTTATAAAAGGGAGAAATAGAGGCAGAAGGACTAAATAAGAAAAAGAAGAAAAAGGGTCGGTAGAGCAGGAAATAGAAGAGGGAAAAAATCTGACACATGATGACTTCTGTAAAAAGGGGAAATTGGAATTTTGCCCCAGTGATAATGACATAGCCTGAACCAAAGGATAGGTAAATCAACTGATGGCAATGACAGAGAACCATCCACAAAATGATTTAACAATTGAGGCCACCTTCTGTTCAAAAGTGGTCTGGATGTGACAATTACCTTGGACAATCCTGCACTCCTGTTAAGCCCTGTACCAGTTCTGGTTTCTGGGTTATGTTTAAATAGCTGATAAAGTTGTGGTCCCATTTATTTCCATTGTACATGTCTTGACTGTTTATTTCCTGGTGGGTGAGCAAGCCCCTCCTCCTATCCCTGGCAGTTGAAAAGTGAAATAATAAAGGACTAGTGAATAATCTGTTCCCCTTTCATGACATCCCAAATCTTCTGCCTGATACAGTTACCCAATGGTAAGGCTGGCCCTCAAAACGGGTATCTAGGTGATGGTGCAGAGTGTAGAAAGACATGTTTAAATTTTAGGGGCCACAAGATGGCAGCAAATTAAACTGTGTCCAGAAAGGATATAAAACAGCTTATTTTAATGACTGCCTTCACCTCATTTTAACATGTGCTTTGATTATTCCCAACTTTCGAGGTCAACTGGTAAATTAGAGTAATGTGTTCAGTAATGGATGTTGATATATGAGTAGGAAGGTTAAGGTCTCTTGGCTAATATGCTTTACTGACAGTCTAAAGGAGAAAAGACTGATGTTGCACATCTTAACTGTCCTTGTAGATAGGTTATGTTTCAACCTACAGCAAACCAGAAAATGTCCCAGACCTCACAATCTCATTTGGAAGTAGTAGTTACCATGTGTGTACTATGTCAGGATAGCATGTTTTATGGTTATTTCTTTGGTGAGGACTAGGCCTTGGAGTGTGATGTATGAATTGTTCATTATTTCTTCAGTCAAGACAATTTTCGGGGGGTGGGGGGGAAAGAAAGCCTCAGATTTTCTGTCAAAAGATCTTCTATTGTAATCATTTTTGTCCTTATTTATGAGCTCATGTGGCAGAAAAGATAAAAGAATATATAAAAATGTGATACAGATTGGATCTGAATTCTAAGTTCTTATCCTAAACTGTTAGTTCTGGTATAAGACACTTGCAAAAAAATGCAGGTAACATCGACATTAACAATAGGGAACAATTTGTCTGAAGCCAAAGGGTCCCTCTAACTTTGATTTACTTCTTGCAGATTTTAGCTTCTCTGAGTGCAAAGACATTTTCTATGTCACAATGCAGCTATAGCTTCACCATCATTTTTCGCTATAGTTATTACTGTTGGATTTCATAATTTTTTGGGGGGAAATATAGGAAGCAAAAAGTGATAGCACATATAACTACATAACAAGATTGCCAATGAAATAAAGTCACTAATTAGAGTCCTTAGTGTATCATGCTTATGAGAAAAGAGTAAAACAAATTAAAGAGACATGCACTGAACATCGAAAGATAGGATAGGAAGTGAGGAATACGATGGGGGGTTGTCTATTGTTGTGTGCCTTCTTGTTATTTCTGACTTATGGTGACCCTAAGATGAAACTATCATGTGGGTTTCTTGCAAGATTTATTCAAGGGTCTGTCTTTGCCTTTGCCTTCTGAGGCTGAGAAAGTGTCACTTACCCAAGGTCACCTAGGAGATTTCCATGGATGAAGGAGGGGAGTCAGTCCTTGATCTCCAGAATCATAATCCAATACACCATGCTGGCTCTTGTCATGGGACAAGCTTTGTATATTTTCTTTAACATCTGCATTCTCATTTTTTTCCTATAAGAATCGATTTCTGAGAACTGAAAATATTATGGGAAAAGGTGTATGTATGGATCTTGACCACAAATGTTTTTTTTTCATTTATCTCTTGAATGCTTGTTTTCCTTCTCCCTGTTCCACTTTTTGTAAATTTTAATGCTGGAAAATAAACAGTGTGAGACAGGAAGCTCTTGAGCCTATAGCAGTTTACATCAGTCAGACACCTAAGGTTGGAATATAGTTTATTAAACTTCTACCATTAACTATGGTTTTCTACAAGTTTTATAATTTCTTTATAATTTATTATAGTATGAAGATGGCATGTTCCTCTTTTTAGACAGTTTGTTTTACTTATGTGAGATAGGTTAATGGAGTTGCAAGACAGAATATATAAATTATATAGCATCTATAAATTATGTGTATAAATACATCAGTTAAATATATTTATCTCAACTTCACTGGAATTGGATTAGACATTTGACAGACTTCTGCACAGGAAACAATAATCTGAAACTAGATTGCCATAATATCTTTTTAAAATAAGATTTGTTGTTGGCCACACTTGCTAAAAATATTTGTACATAATCTTAAGCACTCAAGCAACATTATCTCAGTCCTCTTGCTGTCTGGATGGCTGCTTTTAAGGTTGATTCAAAAATTTTCTTGGCTTTTATGTGACATGTCATGTTACATTTCTTCCATGAGAAGGAACCATCTTTTCTTTCATTCAATTGATATTTCTAAGTCAGAGCTCTGTCACATGCAGACAGATTCTTTAGTTCCTGTGATGGTATCAACTGGCCACTGATATCTTTTGGAATTATCTAAGGGCAGCTCTGATAGAAGTAATCTGAGTCCTCTACATTAGAGGTGTGTGCAATGTGACCCTCTCGAGCTTGGAGTGCAACTCTATGGCTTCATGATTTGCTATGCTGGCTAGGGCTGCACGGAACTTCAGCCCAACAAAATCTAGAAGGAGGCAATTTTCCTTATCATTTTTCTGTGCCTTCAAATTGATTCCAACTTATGACAACCCTATCATAGGGGTTTTGTGGGAACATTTATTCAGAGGCTTGTCATCTTTCCCCTTCTAAGACTGGGAGAGTATGGTTTGTCCTAGATCACCCAACAGGTTTCCGTGGCTGAACAAGGATTTAAACCCTGGTCTCCTGAATACTGAATACTGAAACCACCTTGCACACTCCTGCTTTCATAAGTGATAAAATATGCTAGGGTAGTGGAGGTACATTGCCCTCCCTGTATCCTGTTAGGGAACACAACCTTCTGACTCCATCGTTTCTACCACTGCTGCAAAAATCCAAACAATTCTACTAGGAAACATTATGCATGGAGAACACCATGTTTCCCATCAAACTACACTATCAGTAATCTGAGACAGAAACATAAGTATTGTTCCTATATGTTTAGCAGCACACCTCTAGGACTGTCTGCTTTCTGGTGGCAAATGGACAAAGATGCATGCTTTCATAAAATATACTGGGTGAGATAAGGAGCTCCCTCCCCATTAAATCCTCCTTCATGCTTCTGACCTACACTAATAAGGTTCTTTTATTTTCTTCCCCACTCCTTAACAGAACTCTCTCACTGAAGTAGCTTTTAACAGGTGGAAATGCAAGAATGCTTCTTTATTATTGTACCTTCATAGTGGTGAAATATTGTACCTGTTGCATTTTTGCTGCAGCTGTTCAGGGAGACTGTTTTCAAACAGGAAAGATTTATAGCTCACCCTTATTTGGAACTCACTCATGAATGATTAATCCTATTTACCCAGAAGAGGATCTTAGGTGCACATATGGAGAGTGTGCATTTTTTTTTTAAATGACTGGTTGCCACTGAAATTTGTAGTTAGTCTGTGGTGATGGGAGACAGTACCTCTTCCACTTTAACATTATGTCCTTTCCACCTTATATTCCATAAAACACAGCTTGACACTAAGGAGAGTCATGGTATATAATGCTGCTTGGATTACTGTTTCCCTTATCTCTTCTTCCTGGCAGTGGCCACAAAGGTGGCCTCATCAACCACATGCTTGCTCTGAGTACTTTTTGTATGAGTGAGTTGTATAGGATCTTACTACCTTGACATGTACAATTTGTTCTAGTATGGATAAACCTTTACTTATGAGGATAGTGAAGGCATGCACAAGGGATGAAGAGTTAAAACAGAGCAGTGTAAGTCCCAGCGAAAGTTTAAACAGAGAAGGTAAGTCCCAAGGTTATATTTTTCTGGCAATAGGAAAACTCAGCCATTAACACCAAGGAAGTATTTCCTGCTTCTTTCACTTCATCCTATTTCCTCTTGAAAACATTGGGCTGGATCAAGAAGACTTATCTTACAGCTTTACCTTTCTCAAGCTACTAGTCATGATTTCTGCTTCACCAGGCTACAATAAAGTTGTACTGGAGCAGTCTGGGGGCAGTTAGGAGAGTCACCTGGCTCCACTTTGATACCATCACTACTAGGTTATCACCTCAAAGACATGCTCAGCATGCTTATGCAGAATCCAGTCCTGGTCCTGCAGAGTGTGGACACCTGCAAGGAGGGACTGTCTTTGACTGCCTGGTACATAGGAGGCCAGACAGAAAACATGTTGCAACACAAATGGTACAGTGATTTGGAGATATGGAGTGGAGGCAGAGAGCTTATAAGGACTAGACACCCTCACCATTCTTTCTTTCACCCATGACACTCAGCCCACTCAGCCACCTCTAATTCAGTGTAGCCACGGGTAGGAATTTTCTCTTTTTCCATGACCTTTTGCCTACTCAGTATTGCATGTATGAGGAGTGTGGGGCACTTGCTTAGGGAGGTATCCTAAAATTGAGTAGACCATTGAGCAGGTAGTTGGGGAAGAAAGAGGAAGCAGCCCATTGAGAACCTCTTGATGTCATTTTTAAGGTCAGTAAGTGCCAAGGTGAACACACCATTAGTCCATAAGAACTGGCAGTGGAAATCCAGGTCAGTCTAAAGGCTCACCTGCTGTTATTGTTGTGTGCTTTCAAGCATTTTCTGTTTTACATCAACCATAAAGCAAACCTAACACAGGGTTTTCTTGGCAAGATTTGTTCAGAGGGGTTTTTGTTCTTGCCTTCCTCTGAGGCTGAGAGTGTGTGACTTTTCCAAGGTCATCCAGTAGGTTTCCATGGCTGGGTGGGTATTCATGGTCCAGAGAGTCCAAAGTTCAAATGGAGAAAACAGTCCTGAACACAGTCCAAACTTGAGAGGGGAGTTGCCAGAAATATTAGTCCAAATGTATGTTTCAAAGTTCAGAAACCAGAAAGCCAGAAAATTTGACAAGATTGCATAGAAGTTTTGAAGTTGGTTATTTTACAACAACAAAATGGCCTGGATTAATTTATAGCCAGCAACTGATCAGCTCAGCTGGCCTTATTAGCTTGACATCCTGTATTTAAAGTGCAGCAGGATTTTGCTTGATATTTTGCTCCCTGCACTATAATTTACACTGCTTGAGAGGGTAGTGTGCTCCAGCTTAGTTCTCCTGACCTTGAACTGTATCTGGGATGGATCAGGCTCTGCCTCTGGCATTCCATAGCAGTAATGTCAGCTTCCTCTTGCTCCAACAATTTTGTTTCCCCCTTCCCCTTCTTTGTCTCAGGAGGCCTCCTCTAGGTAGGATATGGTGCCACTCTGGTAATGAGGGTACCACTCTGGTAATGAGGGTGAAGCTACCTCTTGGCATATTCCCTCATTAAGTCACAGGAGCTGAGGAAAGGGCATCCCTAACCTAATTAGTTGGGCTGTTTCTGGGGCTTTGAGTGCTTTGCCCAGGGATAGCTGAAGAGGAGGTGTGAGGAAGCCCTCTGCCCCAAGTTGGCCCATGGTAAAGCTCCCCCTGTGTAGTGCAAAAGCTGAAGAGTTAAATAGTTATAATAAAGTGTCCCCATCAAACCCAAGCTTTGTGTCTAGCCTCATTATTCCAATGTGAATGGGTAAATACGAATAACTGCATTGATCAGGCTTGAAAAGGGTACACACACCACACATACATCTATAAGAATTCTAGTATGCTGTTATGACAGCTGTGGGGATTCTGAGAGCTGTGATGGTCCAAAAAGTCATTTTTTCCAGCTCTTCTCTTGATTCCACTTTGTTCAGTTTAGCCTCCTGAAAAACCTATGCTAATGAACCTTTTCTCCCATTTGCTATCCAAGAATTGAATACAATTCACCATGAAGCTAACTTTGTGCTCTCAAAGCATCATTAGCCTCCTAGGACACATGCCAAATTTCTTTGGAAACAACAGAGTGTCAAAAGCAGCTTGTGACATGGCAGAAGGATCTGTCATTCAAAAAGTAAAAATAAAACAGTCTATTGGACATCCTCAGTCCTTTAGGGACACCTTTGGATCCTAGCCCCTAAATTGTTTCTACTGTTCCATCAAAATATACTGTCCTCTAAATTTTATACATCACAATTAATGGCACTTTAATCACTTCCTCTAAACTTTATGAATCACAGAAAGAACATGAAGATCTTGTGAATGTCATTTTTAAATACATTTCTGGTGAGTATATACAATGTTAGCATTGTACATGTTTATTGCACCATCCTAGGCATGCATTAAACCTAAATGAAATATAGCCTCATTTATCTTTATGTATTTTATTCTCTCCTTGGGAAGCATATGTGAGGCAAAGCTGTCTATTGGTATTGCTACTTTGTAGCTCTCTATTAGCATTGCTACTTTCCAAGGGCAAGGGGACAGAGAAAGATTTATTTATTTATTTACTATTCAGCTAAGAATACTATCAGATTCCTTCATTTTGACAGGCAGGATAGGAAAGAATAAATGGATATGGTACTCATATTATTCACACCTTTCTCAGCTAAATCTGAAGTTTAAACAATTGATCTATGGAGTGGTAATAGAATTTTATGTGTATGCTTGGCTGATATGGACTTTACAGAATTAATGTCAATTATGTATAGTATAAAAATGCACTTTATCCTGTCTGTTAATACATTTTTGTTAATAGCCTAGTAACACTTGCTACTTACAGGATCTTATCCATAGGCTGGCAAACACTCTAAAGGGGGAGCAAATGATTGGAGAGTTTAGTTAATCTCTACAGAGCATGATTTATAATCCTGTCTACTAGAATTTGAAGATACACCATCCCATGCTCTCCACTGTCGAAGGAAGATAGCAATTTTGGACTTTCCTTTTTTGCATTTCATGGACCAACACAGAGTGTTCTTATCATTTCTCTTTTTGTCTTTTTTACATGCTCCAAAGTAGATGACAGTAAGATTCTACAATAATGAAAGACTTTCACTACAATATGCTGTATTCTAATGCAAGGCTCTTGACAATGAATGCAAGATTATTTTAGGAATGAATTAAAAGCTTTGTACTTCAACAGAGTATTCAAATATTTTGCAAATCCTACCTTATTTGAATTATTTTGCTCACTCTCTCTCATCCTACATATCTGTCTGTGGTGTACTTGCAGTGCTATAACTGTAGGAATGTGGACATTTAGGAAATTAAACATTGCAACAACATTTTAACATTTCAACATGCATACATTTTCAGCCATGATGGTAAAAAAAAGACAATTCCAGTAGGCCTTTTAAGTTATAAATAGAAAGTTTTTTCAATATCTGGTGGACAACAAAAGATTTACAAGGCTTAAAATGAAAAGTGTGTCTGGTGTGAGGTTTCATTCTGGCTCTGGGTACTACTGTTCATGAATGCAGTTCCACAGGGATGGATCTGTTTGTAGACCTCCTCAGAATTCCCATCATTCCTCACTATTGCTTATGCTAGCTAGGGCTATAGGAGTTTCAGCCCAATAATGCTGGAGGACTACATGTTCCCTTTCTTTGCAGGAGGCTGTCTCATATGGATTTAAATTTCACCCAAACAATCATTACAAGTAATAATATGAAAAAAACCACTATACACAATCCTATTAGTCAGCCTACTTCACTAGACTTTAGGCTGCCATCATAGGATAACTAATTCCAAATTATCTCTCTCTCACACAGACACACACACAGGGGAGGGTATAATATGGATTACACCAGGGTACAAATATTCCTCCAGATGTTGTTGAACTGGAACTCTCAAGACCTGTAGCCAGCATAGCCAATGGTGAACAAAGCTGGATGTTGTGGTTCAGCAACACTTTGAGTGCCACATGTAGTGGGTTGTGTTTTCTGCAGACTGGCAAGGAATAAAGTTGTTGTTGTTCTAATATTTCCTTTGCGATTGTTCTGACAAAGTTTTAAATATTATAAACTGCTTAGATTTTTATATGCATTAGTTTAGCAGACCTCTTTCTCTCTACTTGCATTTCCCATAACCACCTGGAGGCCCTCTGAGATAAGCTGTGCAAAGGAGAGACATCGTATTTATAATCTGAGATCTACCATCTTTACAGGTAAGATGCTTGCCCAAAATGTTTTGTAATAGCATATTTTTGAACTAACAGCATAAACAGCTCTGAAGGCATGAATTGAAAACAGCCCCACCCCAATCCTATGAAGTAGCAAAGGAACTTGAGAATTAACCTACTTCACTATGGACTAGTCCGGGAAAAACTAATTTCATTTGGAAGGTGGTTTAAAACACCTCTAAGGAATCTCATAAATTCATTTGGATTTCATCAAAATTGTTCATACACTTCTATTGTAGAACCTCCTGCAATCTTCCTGTTACAGCCTCACTGTCTCCAACATATCTACAGCCACAGGAAGCAAAAGTGTGACAGACATGCTTCCTGAACTTGATGAAGGATTCCACAGTTCTCTCATTTCCAAGGTAATCTTTCCTAAACTGTACCTTGTTCCAGTCTCTCAAGTACTATGGAAAATAAACTGCATACTGATTTACACAGTCTTAAAAAGAGAGAGACATTGACAGAATTTTGCAAACTTTTTTCTGCATTGTACCCATAACAAGGAAACAAAGCAGAGGTGTTCTGAGGTGTTACAGGAAATATTTTTGATTTAAGAAAAGACATAATGATTTTTTTTTTAAAAAAAAACTATATTATGAAAATTTCTCTGAAATCTACCATGTGCAGAGTCACATTTAGATTGCATATACAGAAAAAGAAATTAGCATACACTTTTAAGCAGAACACTGAGTTTTGCAGAGTATTTTATTTGGTTATCTAATTATTCCTGCCAAGGATTAAGCAAAGTCTGTGAAATGAAGTGAAAAGTATTAAATATCAGCATTTCCTGCAGTTTTTAAGCCCATAAGAGCTCTGTGAAGAGAAAGAGTGATGAAGAAGTGGTAAAGAAAGCGGGAACACAGGTGCATAAAGCAGATTCAGCTTAAGTTTTTGCAACCCTGACTTACATGCAAAAAAAAAAAAAAAAAAAAAAAAAAAAAAAAGCTGAGAAAGCACAGCCTTCTGTTTCCTATCTATAAAATAACTGAGACATAGAAATGAAAAAAAATACTCAAAAATATGCAGACTTATTTTTCAAACACACACACACACCTTATATGGTGTTTTTGCACTGAAGGTTCTTGCATAGAAATCATGATTTTCTGTGCAGAAAATGACATTTCTGTAAAGAGTATTTCTGAATAGAAAGTGTGTGTGTGTGTGTGTGTGCATATCCACATATAGGCCTGGTAGTAAACATTTTATGATCTACTATATAATTTGCAGAATGAATTAATAAATACACAATCTGAAAAATTAGTTGCCTGCACTGGAGAACTAGAATATGTCAACAGAAAGAGAAGTAGATAGAAAGAGGGAGAGAGAGAATGAAAGACAGTGGACCTTATCACACGCGAGGTTCAAAGCGGCAAGAAAGCGATATAAGAATCAATCCAGAACTATACCGGTAGAAACCCCCAATACGAAAATGGCTATCAGACACAACTAGCATCATCGCGCAATTAATGAAAGTGCGATGAAGTTCCCCCCGGGAACCGTATTTGCTGTTCGCACACAAGTGAGAAGATCCCATACAGAAGATCCCATACAGAACCCAACAAGGATGTTCTTGCACATGTGCAGAAACAGGACAACCGTGGCTGTCACTTGCCGCGGCTGTCGAACACACCCCTTCCCAAGTCGGCTGTCCCCCAAACCCCTTCCCAAGCCGGCACAGGGTCCGCGCTCCGAGGTCTCTGGGGACGTTTTCCTATGGAGCGCAAGGCCTGCGCGGGTCCTCCGCTCCAGGGAAGACATCCCCAGAGGGGGACCTCTCTGGGGATGTTTCTGGGGATGTTTTCCCATGGAGCGCAAGGCCCGTGCGGGTCCTCCGCTCCAGGGAAGACGTCCCCAGAGAGGGACCTCTCTGGGGACGTTTCTGGGGACGTTTTCCCATTGAGCGCAAGGCCTGCGCGGGTCCTCCACTCCAGGGAAGACGTCCCCAGAGAGGGACCTCTCTGGGGACGTCTTCCCATGGAGCGCAAGGCATGGGAAGGGGTGTGTGTGTGTGACAGCTGGCTGTCACACACACACACACACACACACACCTTCCCAAGCCTGCGCGGGGCCTGAGCTCTGAGGAGAAGTCCTCAGAGAGGCGCCTCTCTGAGGACTTCTGATCCGAGCGCGGACCCTGTGCCGGCTTGGGAAGGTGTGTGTGTGTGTGTGTGAGAGAGAGAGAGACAGCCGGCTGTCACACACACTCCTTCCCAAGCCTGCGCGGGGCCTGGGCTCCAGGATACGTATCTGGTGATCAGACATATGGCAAAAGTGCAATGATTGCGCTATCATTCCGGTCGCACGATTGCAATTCCTCAAGAAACCGGCATTCAAAAGAACGGGGATGATGCCGCATTGTGACGGGGTTGTGATGGGGTTCTGTGCGACGTCGTGTGAACACACGGAAAAATAAAGCGCAATAGGACGGGATTTAGTGTGGATTCTGTCTGCTTTAGACCCCGTGTGATAACGTCCATAGAGAGACTCCTGGTGCCTTATATGAGTCAGGAAGAAACTGCAAGGGGAAGAAGGTTCAACAAGCACTAGTGTGGAAGGAGAGATAGACTAGTGAGATTTTGGGATATGGGAGAAGAGGACAGGGGACTGGGAGGAGGAAGGGACTGAGGCATTTCCAAATCAAATGCGAAAGTGATACAGACTGAATGTGTACTGAAGTGGAAAAAAGAAAAAGAAAGAAAAAAGAGTAGGTAGGAGCAAAAGGAACATTGGTTTGTGGGGGGGGTATGCTAATGGGTTTGGAACCCAGGAAAATCTGACTACTTTTGATAGGAAATTAATCACAAATAAAAATGGCCACCATGGATTTCACCTCATCTCTTACACAATGGGCAGACCTAATTGGTGTAACACAAGAAGTGTAGAGAGTAGATTCTTGGAGAAGGAGTGGAGATGCTCGTTGTATATACCAGCCACCTTGACCCTCATGCCCTAAGGTGTCCTGCTGTGTTCAGATGCTGCAGCAAACACTATCTTATCATGAATATGACAATCAGATTTCTCTACACATTTTTCAAAGAATATGAGGAGAGGAAGGACTGTGCAACCCCAATGTTCATTCACATAATGCAAAACCATAGGACCTTTCACACTATGCAATAATAACATAATTATTCCATTTTAACTGATATAGCAGCATCCAATGGAATCCAGGGGTTTGGTGAGGCACTAGAACAATGTGATGCAAATTCTAAATACCCATCTCTAAATTCCAGATTCCAGAATTCCATGAGCTGTGACCATGCTAATTAAAGTAAAATCATAGTATAATATACAGTGCACCTGTTCCATACGCGGGTGTGCCATACACGGGCATGCCATACGTAGCTTTAACCTTACATGGAAGGCGAGCCATGGCAGGAACAATGTGGTGTGTTCCACACCACACCTGGGAGCGTCCCCCTATTATTTTCAATGGGGCTTAAGCATACACAATTTTTGCCTTACGTTGGGGGGGGGGTGTCTGGACCAGATCCTCCACTTATGGGAGGATGTATGTATGTATGGTGTAAAATGATTCCATTATTTGGTTATACATCCAAACAAGGACATTTTATCAGTTTTCATTCATGCTGTGAATAATCTCCCATTCCATTATCTGTCATAAATGAGTTTAGAGATAAGTTTGTTTTCATTTTTATAGAAACAGAAAGTGCATATTCATTCTTCTAGTTTCAGGGCTTTGAATATTTAACTCTTAAATGTCTGGATTTGAATTTGATCAAGCATGGGATAACAAGACCAGACACAGAAAGCTGGGTTAAATAAGAGCCACTTTAATGGACCTACAACTTATTTAAGTTGCATTGAGCCTGGAAAGGAACAAGAGGGCGAAAACAACTGAATGCATGATCATAGGAGACTAAGGGCCTTTGCAGACTGCTAGAAATAGTGCAAATTGAGTCCACTTTAAGGGTTAGGGTTAGGGAATCATGGGAACTGTATTTTATTGTGGCACCAGAGCTCTCTGACAGAGAAGGCTCAATGTCTCAGAAAAAAAACAAAAACAATTCCCATGATTCCCTAGCACTAACCCTAACCCTTAAAGTGGACTCAATTTGCACTATTTCTGGCAGTCTGCAAAGGGTCTAGGTTTCACCCCTTGACTACCTCCTCAGCCTTTCCTTTAGTGAAACACCTGATACCTGAGGCATACCCCACAATAAGTCTCAGGATGTTTTAAGTGAGAGGACCCCCCCCCCAGGACTGCCTCAAGGGAGATTATTGCATAGCTTTTAAAGCAACTTATCCCTAACAGGATAAAGGCACATTTAATTTTTAAACTAGGTGTTATCTTACAACCAGTAGCTGGACGAATGCAACCTGTATGCAGCCCGGATCCCAGCTGCAGTTATCCAGCAGCTTCACAAAAATGAATTTTTGCCATTTTTGAAAAGCCACTGGATAAGCACAGCCGGGATCCAGGCTGCACTTACCAGGCCACCAACAAGTGCAATAACACCTGGTTTTAAAATTAAATGTGCCTTTATCCCACTGCTTTAAAAGCAATGCAACAACCTTCAAGTACAGACTCCTTCCTCACCCTCTGGGTTACAGGATCCAAAGAGGCAGTTCCAAATCCCTGCCCTTCACCAAAAGGGTGCCATGGTGTGCACCAAAACTCTTACATTCTCTCCCCTCTACCTGCCACTATCAAGGGACAAGTATTTGCTTAGTCCCTTTCCTCCACCAAGCCAGACAACATGGTCCTCATACCCTGTTACAGATCCCCTAGGAACAACGTGTTACCCACTTTGGATAAAGACACATCGGGCTTTTGCAGACTGCCAGAAATAGTGCAAATTGAGTCCACTTTAAGGGTTAGGGTTAGTGCTAGGGAATCATGGGAATTGTTTTTTCTCTCTGAGACATTGAGCCTTCTCTGTCAGAGAGCTCTGGTGCCACAATAAAATACAGTTCCCATGATAACCCTAACCCTTAAAGTGGACTCAATTTGCACTATTTCTAGCAGTCTGCAAAGGCCCATCATCAATTCTGTAGGGTTCTGAACATTAAAAAACTATAGCAGGATACAGAAGAAAGTCCCAACAGGGATTCAATGCATTCTTGATTTCCCTATTTACCCTTCACCAGGCACAATCAATACATTGGAGATCTTGCTCACCATGCCAGATTTGGTGTGGCAAAATAGCAGGCTATGCAATGATTACACCTGGCCACCTAGTCTATATGACACAGAGATCATGCAGAGCCTAAAGAATACCCTTATTCTCTGTGCCTTGTGTGATCTCCATGTCAAACATAGGGGATAGCTCTTTGGCAATCCCAACTAATTTTCACTGAGGTAAATAACTAACACACAAAGAAGAGGCCCAGAGTACTCTTCAAATGACAGAGGCAACAAACCATTCCACCAAAGCCCTCTTCTCCTAAGCCACTCCACCATGGCATACTTGCTCAATCCAAGTTGAATTACAAAATGACAATTTTGGGCCTTGCAATATGTCCAGTAAACCACACTATGGCCTCAGATCAGGACTCATTGCCTCTCCAAACAACACTTAGAATCTAGAACAAACAACAACATCAATAAACAACAACACTATTAAAGCTTAAGAGGATACACATACCTCTTTAAAGCCAAGAATCTCCAAAGTCTAATGTACTGGATAGACTGTGGGTCTATGCCCATGGCATAAGCTGTAGAAACAGGCCCAATCCTAAAAGAATGGGTGCCAAATTCATTCTCTTGCAGACCCATCACTTAGAGGTAATGTTCCAAAATTGATACCTGATAAGGTGGGGGGGGGGGACCATCTCAAAACAATAACCTCAAACTAGTTCCCCAGACATGTGTGCAATTGTACAATTAATATACAGGACAAAAAGCCCGATCAATGCACATCCCATGTGACTCACCCCCTTTTGATCTGGTTTGGAATGCTGGATCCATAATGTTCTTTGCTGCTCTGACAGTACTAAAGTGCTCTAAAGTCCAAAGCCCTGCTTGAAATGTACACTTTGGAGAAGACTACTCATTTGCTAACTTACAAGATCGTGAAGAAAGCAGTCAAAGCTGCAACACAGAATAAAATAGCCTCATAGTCTGAGACACAAATCCCAGACCATACATCCCAGAAATGGTTACAAGTGAATTATGCCTTGTGGGATAATAGTTCCTGCCTATTAGACACTCAATCTCACTCCCAGGACCACTCTTCCAAAGCCTTGCAAACCCTGAAATTGTCTGTGTTGTCCTTATACTGCTGAGTCTTAAAGGCCAGCACTAACAGCCTACCCTTGATGAACTGTGGAGCCAGTCCCCTGCCCTCAAATTAATGCAATAATGCAAAATGTGGGTTAATAGGATGGGTCAAGTGGCCTGAAGCCCAGTCACCAACCTAAAATGTTCAGATTCCCTACCAGCCTTCTAATAACAATTTCTGGCTCTAGGAGCTAAAGAGAGGCTGATGACTCTGACAACCTCATCCCTCCAAGCCTCCATAGATCTCTAGGCATTGGGTCTGGACATGCCCTCACTTGCAGAGGTACTCGTCTGTTGGCAGGAAAGAGCATCAGTAATCACATTGTCCACACAAGTCACATGGAGAGCTTTTTATTTTTTTTATTTTTATTAGTAGAATATACACATAAATATGAATACAAAACACAAAAAATAGAAAACTTCTACTATTGATATGTGTGTAAGTCAAAGCATTCCCAATTCAATGTTCCCTGCCCTCCACATTCTCCTAATCCCAACAGTTATGTTTCTAATTATGGTTTGGTTTATGAAAAAGCTTCATAGAATATTTTATGAGCACCCCTTTATTTTTATTATATTATATTGTTGTTAACAATACAGCATGCTATATAATCACTCTCACTAGATGTACTGATCTGTGGATGAACCCTAATGTTACAAATTCATGAAGAATAAGTTAAAAATGAAGCTTTTAATTTTATTTTTATTGAAACACTTTTAATTACATTTACAAGAGTACATTTTAAATTAACTGTTCTTCATTTCCATTCTTTTTTCAAACAGTATGAATTATCTCTGAACTTCCTATCAAATTACCTGGTTTTGGAGCAAATAAAAGAAGTACAATACAGTTCCTTTTTTATTGTAATTTGTTTTGTAACTTTAGTCTTCCTATTCTTACGATGTTTCTTAAACTGTTTCAAAGTTTTGTAAACATTTATTGTATTTTCATGACCATCGGTTTACACAATAATTTTTCAATTTCACCCAATCTGTATTTGTCACATCTATGGGGCTTCCTTCTATCAGGTTTGTTAATCTATCTAGTTCTATATTATCTAAAGATTTTAATAACCAATCTTCTATTGTAGGTATTTCTTTTGTTTTCCATTTTTGTGCAATAAGGGTTCTGGCTGATGTGATCATGTATAGCAGTGTTTTCCAGTGAGGTTTTTCTTCTTCTATGTCTGATATTTTGTTAGTCATATTTAAAAGATAGATTTCAGGCAGAATTTGAAATTTTATGTCAATTTTTTAAATTTCTATATGGATTTCTTCCCATAGCTTTTTAATCTCAGAACATTGCCACCACATATGGAACCAATCACCAACCACCTTATTGCATTTCCAGCATTTGTTTTCTCTGATTTTGTAAATTTTTGCTAATCTGGATGGAGTAAGGTACCATCTATATGCCATCTTTAAATACTTCTCTCTGACATTCTGACATCTTGTAAATTGAAATGTTTTCTTTCTGGAGTATTGCCAGCTTTCCAGATCTATGTTTCTGCCAATATCTTTTGCCCTTTGATGATATATCCTTTGATGATTTCTTGTTGTTGGTTTCTGTTAAGAAGTATTTTGTAGATTTTTGCTACTTATTTTGTGACCTTTTCTTCCAATACTTTGTCTAGTTCGTTCTTTTGCAATTCAAAATCAAATTCTCTTTTATCTGATTTATATCTTTCTGTTAATTGATAGTAAACCAGCCATTGGATTTTGAATTCAAATTCTGGAATTTCTTTTGTTGTTTTCATAACATATTGTTGTTGGTTATCTTTTTTTAGGGTATCCTGGTATCTTAGCTATCTTATACTTATCTTTGTTCTTTCAAGTAGTGCTTCCTGAGGGGAAAGCCAACCAGGTATCTTAGAGTAGAAAACTGGCTTGATTTTTTTCCATACAGTGAAGATAGATTTCCAAATAAAGTGATGTTTCAAATTTTTGTGTATTTTGTTTTTACCATACCAGAGGTAGGCATGCCACATGTATCGTAAGTTAAATCCCTCAAGATTTAGAAGCTTTTGGTTATTGAGTTTAATTCAATCTGACAGGCATACTAAGGTGTTTGCTTGAGAATATAAATATAAATCTGGTAAATTGCATGCTCCATTTCTTATATCTGTTAATGTTTTTCATCTTACTCTTGGTTTTTTGCCTTCCCAAAGAAATTTTTTGAGTTCTTTATTCCAGACATTAAATGGTTTGCTATTCATTATTATCGGAAGTTTTGAGAATAGGAAATTAAATTTAGGCAGTATTGACATTTTAATTGCATCTTTTTTTTTTAAATCTAAGAAGGATAACTTTAGTTTTGACCATCTCTGCAGGTCCTGTTGTATGGTATTCCACATTTTTTTTATAGTTGTTATTGAATAAATCAGTGTTCTTACTGGTAGGCCAAATACCAAGATATTTTGCTTTTTTAACTGTTTTATATTTGGATTTTTCTTGCAATAGATTTTTTTCCAGACAGTTTCTTGTTATGAACACTGATTTGTCATTGTTAATTTTGAAGCCCACTATTTTCCCAAAATCTATGGGTGTGTTCATCAGCTTATTGATACAATACAGAGGGTCTTCCAAGAATATTGCTAGATCGTCTGTGTAAGATCTAAGGAAGTATTAGTTGCCTCTTATTTTAGCTCCCATTACCTCTGAGTCTGATCTTATTTTATTATTCAACATTTCCAATACTGTAATAAAAATAAGAGGGGATAGAGGGCATCCCTGTCTTGTGCCTTTTTGTACAGGAATTGGATCTGTTTTTTCTCCATTTATCATTAAATAGGCACATTGTTCTTTGTATATACTCTTCATTCAATTTAAAAAGTTATCTCCTACTTTTATTTTCTCTAATACGCCTAACATGCAGTCCCATTTTATGTTATCAAAAGCTTTTTCGGCATCCACCAGGAGTAATGCAAATTTCTTTTCGTTGTTTTTCTCATAGTATTCAATAAGATCTATAACAATTATTGTATTCTCTTTTAGTTTTCTTGAAGGAAGGAATCCTACTTGGTCTTTGTATATTATATCTTTTAACACTTTTTGAATCCATTTGTTAATATTGCTGTAAATATTTTGTAGTCTGTGTTGAGGAATGATATAGGGTGACAATTGCCCATTCTTGTTTTTTCTTTCCCTTTTTTATGAATTAGCACAATATTTGTGAACTTCCAGGATTCTAGAAATCCTTCTTTTATGACTGAATTGAAGGTATCTTTTAAGAGTTTTTAAATTACATCTTCCAGCTATTTGTAAGCCACATGGAGAGCTTTAAACAAAATATTGTAGTGAAGTCACTACAAGACAAAGGCCCAGACTCAGACCCAGTTTGCATGACCTAAAGGAGTTGGCCAAGTTCTCCACCCAATTCAAACAGCTAGTACAATTGGAACAAAGTTCCAAAAACATCAAAGCCATCAACAAGCCTGCCCCAATCAACTCTTCAGGTCATACCTGGGTACACAAATGACCACACAAGTAAACCCAGACCCAATGGACCCTGCTGCTTCTGAAGTGACCTTCAAAGCACTATTCATCCACCCAAAAAGAAATCTCATTAAAGATGCAAGAAACTCTTGCCCAACCTTCAAATGTTAAGTGAAAGCTTTCACAGACGACATCCATGGGGGTTTTTGTGAGTTTTTCAGGCTATGTGGCCGTGTTCTAGAAGAGTTTATTACTGTTTCACCAACATCTTGTTGCTGGGACCTTCATTCTCTGAAGATGCCAGCGACAGATGCTGGCTAATCATCAGGAATAAACTCTTCGAGAAAACAGCCACTTAGCCTGAAAAGCCAAAAAATAAAAAAATAAAAAACCCTTCAAATGTTCTTTAATCCTGTGAGTAAACCAAATTCTGTGATAGTGTTTACACACTGCTATTATAGCATCATGAAGAGGTCTCAAAAAGTCCATACCAGGTGCCAGAAATTTACAAGCAAAATTTAAGTGGCCAATGAGTTCCTAAATTGCCTTACCAATGGCCTTCCTAAGGCCCATTAATTCAGATATACTCATATTCAAATCACTGTGTTTCACCACAGGGAGCCTACAAATGCTGTTCTAGGGAACTGATCTTGATACCCAATAAAACTAAACCAGTACTAGGCCCCTCTGTCTTCTCATGAGCTAAGGATATCCTCAATTCACCAGTTAAAAATCAAACTCCCTCATTATAAAGGTACATTGCCCCATTTCAGATCAGCCAATGAACAAAAAGTTATCAAGATAATGGATCATCCCTTTCTGCCCTGATTTAAACTTAAGGGTCCATTCAAGAAAGATACTAAATTTTTCAAATGTGGAACATGATACCAAACATCCCATAAAAAGCTTCTGGTCCATGTAAAAATAAATAAATAAAGAGCCATCAAAATCCCCAGGATGGACAGGAAGAAGGTGGAATGGAGACTAAATACCACAGTTTGCCAATTCTGCCCCAACCCTATTACTACACACTGTATGAACTGTGTAAATGACATACAGCACATCATGCAGAGTTCTATAGAAATGGTGTCATTAACTTATTCCACTTTAGGGTATGACAAATGGTAATTAAGCCTGTATTCACCAGGTGCCTTCTTGGGAACAACCCCAAAAGGTGACACCCTCAAATTGGGTAGAGGAGGAGAAGTAAAAGGACCTATAAACTCCCTTCTTCCACCTCCATGAATCTTTTGTCTCATGACACCCTCTAGTCCAACTATGAACTGGAGGGTCTTAGAATAATAAGGTGCCTGGATTCCATGAAATGAAATTCAAAAACATTCTCTAAAGCCCTCTTTTAAGTATTGGGTTGTGCTGCAGCCAGGATAAAAGTGAAACAGCACCTCTACCCTATCCAACGTAATTGGTTTGGATCCCTTTTTGAGATGTGGCACCCCCAAATCCCTGCCTACCTGGTTGCTGCTCCTTATTCCTCTCTGCTCCCCTTTCTTTAGGAAGTTCTGGAAGCAATGGGTCCCAGTACAAATGGAACGCTCATGCTAGAATTTACAAAGCTTGCATGTGCAAGCACTCCAAACTCGAAATTCCCAGCACAATTTAATCTGTGGAGTACAAACACTTGGTTCTTAGCACTTGTACTAAATTGGGCCGTTCAAACAATATGATTATTGTGGGACCTCTCACCTTATGTTGGTCATGTGGGGCCATAAGCTGCACCCACAATTGTGAATGCATTTGATCCCATTGAAAGGATCATTTAAATTCATTGCTACCCTCATCCTAAAGATTTCATCATAAAGCAGCCATACTGCCCCCCAAAAAGCAATATAGGCCTTATATGATGACAGCCTCATATTGGATGAATAAATATGCTTTCCAAGGCTATACCCTCTCAATATCCTCATATAAATGAAAAAATCTGGACAGCCATATCCCCCAGGTCCAATCCACTTTATTCTTGCATATATTTTCTTTCTCATCTAACCCCTCCCAATCTCCCCTCCAACTTCCTGTAAAGCAGAGAAAAAACACTGATATATTCCCCATGCAGGATCTTGTATAGAGAGCCGTGTGATAGATGGGCCCCCAGAGGCACTGTCTGGTTCCAAAAAGAAAGCTATATCACTATAACCACTAGTGGTGGACTACTGCAGATTCCCCTGAGTGCCATAATGCCACTGCTGCAAATATGGTGCATGTGGTTGAGTGCATGCAGGTAGGAATAAGGGGGTGGGGTGAATTTGCATATGGCCTAAACCACTTCCCTGCTGTATGGGAAGCTTACCACCCTCTGAGCTCCTTCCTGATCGCATGGTGCCCAATTTGGCTAAAATGGACACCTTCCCCCACCTTCTCCCCTCTTCCTCAGAAGATACAGGTGATTCAGAGGTGGATGCTTAGCAGAATGTTTCTTGGCTGGGCCTTTTCTCTTGGAGACTTCTCTTCCCTTTCTAGATGCCATAAATCAATGTCTAATTGTGAAGACTAAGTCCTAGTCCAACACTCAATCCTGTATGAAAAAGGGGAGGGGCAATTAAGGGGCTTACCAATTATCAGGGACTAAAGCCTAGCAACTGTAATTGAAGTCTAGAGACAGTAATGATGGGCCAGGTCTAGCTACTAAGGTCTGCTGTCATGCAAGCCAAGAAAGGCCAACTGTTTGTCCTATGTTATTTGTTACATTTCAATTTGTACAGCATGAGCACATTGACAAGATCCTTGAAGAAGTAAAGGTGGGCTACTGGACTTATGTCCTTTCAAAGGGTGTCTCACAGAATGGTTAAGCTGAGCTTTGAATGCCTCACTGCAGCAAGGCAGAATTCAATCTTGTATCAAAGAGGCTGTACATAGAGCAATCTTGCAGCACATTTGGAACGAAAGAAATTGGCAACATGAGCTTTCATAGACTTCAGTCTACTTCCTCAGATGCATTTGGTGGAGTGGAGGCCAGGCACAGACACATATATGTGAGGATGTCAATCCAAATTACAAATCCTTTGTGTATGGAAATGAAAAGAGGCCTTCACTGAAAAACAAACAAGCAAAACAACACCAGTAACAACATTAAAAACCTACCCTAACTCAACTGCACTAGATAACTACCAGCCAGTCTCCAACATCTCTGTTTGGAGTAAAGTTCTGAAGAATGTGGTGGCCTTCCCATCCATGTATTCCTAGATAAAATGGATTATCTAGATCTATTTCAAACTCACTTCAGGCCGGACAATGGGACAGAGGAGTTTATTACATGGGGAGCCCTGTGCAGAAACGAGCTTTAAAGTAAAAAAAAAACAAAACAAAAAAAAAAAAAACCCAAAAGCGGAAGCTTTCAATGAACGGGATTTCTCCCATTCTGCCCTGTGTGAAAAGTGAAAGCGCTGTTAAAAGGAGGTGAATCCAAACGGAAATTAGACAAACACTGCTTCTTTTTACTTTTGGGATCTTCCGAAAATAAAAAGAAGCAGTTTTTATCTAATTTCCATTCGGATTATCCTCCTTTTAACAGCGACGTCATCTGAAAAAACACCCACTTTTGCGGGTTTTGTTTAATTTAAAACCCCATTTCTGCATGGGATTTCCCCCGTGTGATAAATTCCAGAGACAGTTTTGGTCACTTTAGTGGATGGGGCACTGGCCAGGAGAATATGTCCTGTTGGTTCTGCTGGATCTTTCAATGGTTTTCAATACCATTTAACATGATATCCTTCTGAGCCACCTCTCTGGGATGGTAGCAATGTTCTACAGTGGTCTTGGAAAGGGGAATGCAGAAATTGGTGCTGCAGGCTTTCTGTTCTACCCCACTGGCTGTTGGCCTGTGCTAAGGGCTCATTCTTGTCCCCTGTACTGTTTAATATCCATTGTGTGTGTGTGTGTGTTCTATATTACCAGTATGTTGAGAATTACCATTCTATGATTTCAACCTCTCCTTTCCATTTAACACTATGGGTGCTGACTTGGTGCTAGATCAGTGTCTGTTATCAGTGTTGAACTGGATGAGGGCAAACAAATTCTAATTTAATCCAGACAAGCAAAAGGTGTTCATAGTCAGTCTGAAGTTAAATTGGGGGGCAAGGATTCAATCTGTCCTGGATTGGGGTTACAACTCTCCTGAAATCTCAAGTTTGCAGGTTAGGCATACTCCTGGACTCAGATCTGACACTTGATGTCCAAGTTTTTGGCACTGGACCAAAGTATGTTTGCAGAGTTAAAACTAGTGTTCCACCTGCACCCATGATAAAACATGCCAGTGGATCACTGTAACACACTCTATGTAGGGCTGATATTGGAAATTGTTCAGAAACTGCAACAGGTCTAAAATGCTGTAGCCAGGATGCTGACTGGGCTGTTTACAGGGAACACATTACTGGTTGAAAGAGCTTCAGTGCGTACTGATCCATCTCCTGGTAGAATTCAGAGTCATGGTTATAAAATTTAAACCCCTATATTTCTACTGTCCAGACTATCTGAAATGCAGTTTATTCTGATTAAGTAGCTACATAATGTATGAAGGGAAGGGCAACCCCTCACCCCAAGGACATCATAAGAAGTTACAGCTTTATAAATAGTCTTAGGTGAGTTTGAGTCACAATAACAGCACAATAAATCCTATCTGTGTATATACTTCCTATTCTACACACATTGAAGTTGTTAATGTGATCCCTTGAAGTAGTTGTTTCCCCAGGAGGGAAGTTTAGGAGTCTGGATCATTTTGCTCAACTTCAATAATACTTCCACAAAATTCCTGGTCTCTTCCTCTCAGTCCTGCTGAAGTCTGTCTTGTGCCTTTAAAACAATCATCATAAACAACAACAACAACAACAACAACAACACCCTGACTCCCAAAATCCAGAAATTTTCAAAGGAGGGCTCATTGAGTGAGTATTGTGTCTTTCAGTCTCTGAAGATCCGATATCATGTTGTTCCCTTAGTCTAACCCCTTTGGGTACATGCAAGCAACCCAGCATTCATTCACCTGTGTTGCCCTTAATGACCAAGATAATGGTAAGATATCATTATCACAATATCCTTGGACAGACACCCCCACCCCCCATGCCTACATTAAAAAGGCATATTGATCAATGTTCTGCTTTCTGATGTGGGTGTTTTATCCAGGAATAGCAGAAGGAGACAGACCACTGGAAGCAAATAAAATCCTTGAAATAACAGCATATTACATTGTTTTCAGGGAGGAGACTTTAAAGTGTCTAAAGTAACTAATTTACCTTGTCCTATTACAGCCACCTAAATTGGTCATGGGCACTGCTGTATTTGGATGCAAGGTTCCAACTCTGGAAAATATAAGTTGCACTCCAGAGAATGTTACTTCCCACTGGTTAAATTCTGAAACTGAATGCATGTTTATCCTGCTTTGTGTAATATTAGAAATAACATATTGTAAAATGCCTAGTATGAGATTATGCTGCTAGTAATTTACATCAGTGAAGGGGCTAATTGAGCCCTTGGTTGAGTAGTCAAATTAGCTCCCACAGGCTAAAGCTTTTCTTTGTTGTGACAATTGTAATCAAAAGGTCTTTGAGGACCATCTTTAGTGGTAGTTACTAATCACAGAACCATTCACTGCATTGCTTGCTTACAGAGTTTGTCAGCAATTACATTTAGTTTGAATAGTTAAGTACCTTGGGAAGATCATACATTAAAGGATCAAAAAGTTTAGCTTAGCTTGTCAAAGCAGTGGGCTAAAAAATAAAATAAATAGCTTATGCTTTCAGCTAAGCCTCACAGATTCCTGTATAAATCAACAAAGTATAATAAAGATAAAAGGAATTCAGTTAAAAGTTTTCATGGAGCATCTCTCAAATGGCATTGGAACATGGTTGAGGATGAAAGTAATCAGTTATTCAGGTAACTAGTCCTATCAATCCTGTCTTGGGTTTGCATTCAGTAATCATAGAAGCATTTGACAACACCACTGCAGTTTGTAGCTATAACACAGTTGCTTGTCATTGCCTTTTGAAGGAACCTGGCAGAGAAAACATGAAGACTACCATGATGTGTGAATCAACCTTGAATGATGCAAAAGAATGCTTAGATCATGTATTATTACTGTAGGACAATTCTGCCTTTGGATTCAGAATTAATTTGTATAAAATCTGTTGCTGAAAAATAAAAAAAGGTTCTCATCAAAATCAGCACAACTGTCAGACATTCTCTGTAGCCTTACTAGATGCTTAAAAATCCACTCCATTTCTGAATGGCTTAATTCAACATTGTATTGGCAGTCTACTGCTAGTGTAGCAACATTTCTCTCCATACCTACATCCTTCCAGGCTATCTGAAAAGCTGTTCTGGTTTTGAGGGTGCACAGAGAGTGACGGCAAAGCAAATCATCATTCCTCCCAGTTCTTTTGTTAGTAGTTCTATTGACAGAGCAGCTACACTGAATTGGTTAAGCAAGCCAACAACATAACCTTTCACACATGCTGAAAGGCCAGTTTTTTTTTTTAACCAGGAACTTGTCTTTGTCAGAGAATACTGGAGGGAGTCTCTTCAGATCTGTCCAAGTGTTAATTGGAGCTGTTGCTTGCTAATCTGAACATGTGAAACTGCCATCATCAGTTATCATGTGATCAATCATCATGGGTCATTTGCTTTAGGCAATTATTTCAAGCTAGGAGGTTACAAATCTATTCTGGGTTAGCTATTACTCAATATGTATTAGCTATCATTCAACTGAATATATCTAGTTATCTCCGTTAATTGTGGCAATTACATTGATAGCCTCCACCCTCCACTCATTCACTCACTCACTCTTCCATAGAATTTGAAGCAGAGTAATGGTACCTGGGTGTTAGGATAGGATCTAACTAGGGGAGCTTATAATTAACTCAACATATGCAAGAGTGGGGCCCTAACAACACCCCATGGGACCAGGTACCATTATGTATACAAGAGGGCTAAGAGATCTCTCAATGGAAGATGTGGAGATTGGCTTCTCCAATTAAAGTCTGAATATTTATTAATTAACAAATGGAAAAACTGCACTCATCCAAATATAGTACACACACAACACACTCTAGAAGGAAAGATGGGTGAAAGTGGGGATAGCTTGAGAGGGGCTAGGCTGAGGGGAAATACTTACTTCCAAAGGCTTATCTGGGATTGGCTGCGAAGGTTGATGGTGATGGAGCATAGCTGCCAAAATGAGGAGGGGAAAAAGATGGCTGCAGGAGCTAAATCAGAGTACAGACCAATGTGGAGTCTGCATGCACTCTCAAGATAGCACATGGAGCCTAGAAATCCAAGGGTTCTTATAGGAAAATCCTGCCTTCTAACTATAAGTATAATGGCTTGTGGACAAAGATGTTGATAGGCTTAGCTTTGTCAACCAAGGTGTGAACATAGTTTAAACAATTCATTTGATTTTGAAGCTATCAAGGAAGGGAGGCTAGAGAAAAGGGCATAATCAAATCTGATCACTGCCCCATTAAGTGTGAGACTCAAGACAAATAAACACTATTATGTGTCTTTTCCAGTATAATGGTTTTCCCTTTTGGCAACTCCCAAACCTGTCTGGTAGGGAATTTTCCAGTAGTTCTGGGAAGGTCTCTCAGTGCCTACATGACCTACCATCTAGGGGATTATGGCTGACATCCTTCAGAGGTCAGTCTGGGGTCATAGAGGGAACTCCACATGTGTCCAAAAGTTTATGAAAAATCACATATGCTAACATGGGTTCAGTCCTAATCACATTACAGTGGCTTCAAGCTCATGGGTGGGGCAAGAGGGTGCAAAAAATTAGAACTATTCATAAATGTTGACTGGATTTTTTTTATTAAAAAGAATGCAGATAATTACATATTACATTTGAGAGACCATAACAGATTAATTACATCAAAGTGAAAATTAGCCAAGAAGAAACCAATAATAATAATAATAATAATAATAATAATAATAATAAAGTGTCCTTCTTTCAATATTGACCTCTAATGCCTTAAGTAAAATCATTCACGTAGTTAGGTCAATCGTGTACAGGCAAATGGAAGGTATAATGGCAATAATCCTATTCCTCTGTTCTAGACTTGTTTCTCTCTACTTCCACAGTTTCTCTGCTTTTTCCCATTTCTCACAATACTTTTGTTCCATTTTACCATCTAATAGCATTGATAGTTTATCCATTATTCTCAAATCATTTACTTTAATTTTCCAATCATCAATTAAGTTTTCATAATTCATTTTCCAATGTTTGGCAAAAGTTATTCGTGCCACTTTTATCATGTAAAGTATTACCCCTGGCTCCTCTTTCTTTACTTTCCCTTTTATATCTTCTATTATGTTTAATAGGAATAACTTTGGGTTCATTTTAAAATTAATTTGAAATATGTCTTGTATTTTTCTGTGGATTTCTAACCAGAACTTTTGAGCTATCGTGCAATTCCACCACATGTATATTAAATCCGCATTACTTTGATCACATTTCCAACATTTGCTTTCTTCCTTGCCCTTGATCTTAGCCAACTTTTAGGGGTGCATGTGCCATCTGTGAAGGATTTTGTAGTAATTTTCTATTAAGTATGCGCTTTTCATAAACTTAATTGATTTTGACCATGCCTCCTCCCAAGTATTTAATGCAATATTTTCATTAATGTCCTGCATCCACAAAATCATACTTTCTTTAATTGTCTCTTCTTCTAGATCTATATCTACTAGCATCTTATATATTTTAGATATCATTTGTTTTTCCCCTTTATCAATTATCTTATCTAGAGCTTTTTTCTCAAGGTCTATGCCCCTTGTTTGACTATGTTTGCAAGAAGAACGGGGCTGTGGGAAGCCCAACACCCAGAACAGCCTATTGGGGACACCTGTGGCTGGGAGAGCAGCGCCGAGGCTGTGGAGGCACTGGGCAGAGACTATAAATCCTGGCAGTACCATCTCCTCTGCACCCCGGCGACTGCAAGAAGAACGGGGCTGTGGGAAGCCCAACACCCAGAACAGCCTATTGGGGACACCTGTGGCTGGGAGAGCAGTGCCGAGGCTGTGGAGGCGCTGGGTGGAGACTATAAATCCCTGCAGTACCATCTCCTCTGCACCCCGGCGACTGCAAGAAGAACGGGGCTGTGGGAAGCCCAACACCCAGAACAGCCTATTGGGGACACCTGTGGCTGGGAGAGCAGTGTTGAGGCTGTGGAGGCGCTGGGTGGAGACTATAAATCCCGGCAGTACCATCTCCTCTGCACCCCGGCGACTGCAGGAAGAACGGGGCTGTGGGAAGCCCAACACCCAGAACAGCCTATTGGGGACACCTTCTCCTCTGGCGGATACTTAACTCTGCCTGAAGTCTACCTTCTCCGCAGTGAGGCGGAGCTCCTTTGCTCCTCCCAAGGCTGGGAATGAGGAAGGGGCGACTATTGGAGTCGTGCAGGGGAATGGGAGGTATGGCTGGAACAGAAGGAACACATGTTACAAAAGAAAGCGGGATCGCTGTTTGAAAGCCATCCCACCTTCAGTTCCCTCTGTTATCCAGAATGGCTTGGAGAGCAGACCAACCATTCCACAGAACCTCACTTTGCTCCTGTGCAATGCCAGGTCAGTAAAAAACAAGACCCACATCATCCAGGACCTTCTCCTGGATGAGGATGCGGACCTGGCTTGCTTTACAGAAACCTGGCTGGGGGAGGATAGCACTGCTGTATGGGTGCAGACCATCCCAGCTGGGTACTCTGTTAGTGAGCAGGTGAGGGGAAGTGGGCGGGGGGGAGGGCGGAGTGGCGCTGGTTCATAAGAACACCTTGACCTTGACCAGGATACCTGTCTGGAATACAGCCCATTTCGACTGTATGTACCTTAGCCTGAAGACCAGGGATAGAGTGGGGATTCTGCTAGTCTACTGACCACCCCGTTGTCTAGCAGACTCCCTGACCGAGCTGACACAGCTGGTCTCTGAGCTGTTGCTGGAGACCCCTAGACTTCTAGTTCTAGGGGACTTCAACATTCTGCTTGAGACCAGCTTAACAGGTGCGGCTCGGGAGTTCATGGAGACCATGACAAACATGGGCCTATCCCAACTGGTCAACGGGCCCACACATTGTGCAGGTCATACACTTGATGCGGTCTTTAGTACGGAACAGGAATATCCATGGGCGGAGGTTGTAAGTATCTCCGCATTGTCATGGATGGATCATTTCCTGGTCAAGACGGAACTTAGAGCCAATGTCTGCCCCTCCGGGGGTGGTGGACCCATTCGAATGGTCCGCCCTCGAAGGCTAATGGAGCCTATTGGATTTCAGAAAGCCTTGGACGGTTTAATGGTTGGGAATGCCGGTGAACCTGTTGAAGCACTGGTTAATACTTGGAACACCGATCTTACCAGGGCTATCGACATGATAGCTCCCAAGCGCCCTTGCCAACCCACTTCTAACCAGAGGCCTTGGTATACGCCGGAGCTTAGGAAAATGAAGCGGGTTTGACAATGGCTAGAGCGCAGGTGGCAGAAGACTCGACTCTCATCTGACAGAACTCGTCATAGGAACTTTCTTCGTTCCTATCGGGAGGCAATATTTGTAGCAAAGAGAGCCTTCTCCTCTGCACATATGGCGTCTGCAGAGTCCCATCCAGCGGAGCTGTTTAAAGTGGTGAGGGAGATGACGTAGGTGCAACCTGCGCCAAATCCCTTACTTAACCCTGTGACAGCCTGCTGTGATGTGTTTAACAACTACTTTGCAGATAAAATCTCTCAGATAAGAGCCGACTTAGATGCCACTATTGAAACAGAGTCCATAGGCGAGGCGTCCAGCGACTCCGCCAATGTAGTTATACTGGATCAGCTCCAATCTGTGAGTACCGAGAACATGGACAAGCTGCTTGGTAAGGTGAGGAAGACAACTTGCCCTCTCGACCCTTGTCCATCATGGCTGGCCATCCAAGGGGGGGATACATTGATGAGATTCCTCACGGATATCATCAATGCATCCTTTAGGGAAGGACATGTTCCATCTTCTCTGAAGGAAGCGGCTGTTAGGCCTCTTCTGAAAAAACCTTCCCTTGACCCCCTGGATATGAGAAACTATAGGCCTGTGTCATTGTTGCCATTCTTGAGCAAGGTGATTGAGAGGGCGGTTGCTCTTCAGCTCCAAGCTGTCTTGGATGAAACCGATTATCTAGATCCATTTCAAACCGGCTTCAGGACAGGCTTTGGGGTTGAGACTGCCATGGTTGCCTTGACTGACGATCTGCGTCTGAGCATCGACAGGGGTAGTGTGACCCTGTTGGTGCTCTTAGACCTCTCAGCGGCTTTCAACATGATAGACCACGGCATCCTCTTGGACCGCCTGCGGGGGTTAGGTATCGGGGGCACTGCTCTTCAGTGGTTCCGGTCCTTCCTCTCGGGCAGATTCCAGAGGGTGCTGCTCGGGGACTGTAGCTCCTGCAAGAGGGACCTCACTTGTGGGGTCCCTCAGGGGGCTATTCTGTCCCCGATGTTATTTAACATCTATATGAAGCCGCTGGGTGAGATAATACGGAGTTATGGTGCTGGGTGTTATCAGTACGCTGATGACACCCAAATCTATTTCTCAGTGTCTCGTTCGTCGGCCTCGAATTCCAATGGCATCTCTTCTCTCAATGAATGTCTTCGAGCGGTAATGGGCTGGATGAGGAAAAATAGATTGAAACTGAATCCAGACAAGACGGAGGTGCTCACAGTAGCGGCCCCAAAACCAAGAATTGGGTTGCAACCTCCAGTCCTGGATGGGGTCACACTCTCCTCCAGTGACTGTGTTCGCAGTCTGGGGGTGCTCCTTGACTCGTCGCTCCTGATGACAAATCAGGTAAATGCGACGGTCAGGAGCGCCTGTTATCAGCTTCAGCTGATACGCCAGCTGCGCCCTTTTCTGGAAGTAAGGGATCTCGAGACTGTTGTGCATGTGCTGGTAACCTCACGCCTCGACTTCTGTAACTCACTCTACATGGGGCTACCCCTGTGCTTAGTTCAGAAGCTTCAGTTGGTCCAAAACATGGCAGCCAGGCTCATTTCTGGTACATCTAGGAGGGACCACATTACTCCTGTTTTGAGGTCCCTCCACTGGCTGCCTATTAGCTTCCGGGTGCAGTACAAGATGTTGGTTATCACCTTTAAAGCCCTAAATGGCTTGGGCCCAAGCTATCTCAGGGACCGCCTCCTCCCATACAATCCTCCCCGCGCCCTCCGGTCCTCTGGGAGGAACCTGCTGCAGCCTCAAAAACTCAGGCTTGCGACGACCTCCCAGAGGGCTTTCTCTACTGTTGCCCCCAAACTCTGGAACGACCTGCCGGATGAGATCCGTCAGCTGACATCCTTAGACAGCTTCAAAAAGGCTGTTAAGACGGATCTCTTCCGGCAGGCCTTTCCAGATTAATTATCCCAGCCTTGGGCTTCCCGGTCCCCTTGGGTTTTCTGGCCCCCTTGGGTTACCCGGCCCCCTTTTTCCTCTCGTGGCCCCATCATTCTGATGGATGAGGAATGTTTAGAGGTTGGCCGGGTTTTGTTTTGTGTTGTTGCTTTATAAATGTTTTTATAAATGTTTTGATTATTTTAATTATGAGATGTTTAATACTGTTTTAAGGGGGGGTTGGTCTTAGGGGTTATATTGTATGGGTTTTTATGTAAGCCGCTTGGATTTTCTTTTTCAATAAGCGGGGTATAAATTATTATTATTATTATTATTATTATTATTATTATTATTATTATCCTTTTTAAATCTCTCCTTTAGCTGTTGATAATTTAACCAATGAAGTACTATACCCTCTTTTTGAAGTTCCTCTTGGGTTTTCATTTTTAGTGAAATGTTGACTGGAAATTTTGAAGGAGAAAACCAGGGGAAGCAATAAAATAAAAGTTCAAATCCATGACCAATTTAACTTCAGTTTGCAAGGGGAAATGGAGTAAGACTAATTCATAGAGATCAAAGGATGGAGAGCTCCAGCATGTAAATTTGGGGATGCATCTCTTTTTTGTTCTATACTTGGATCTTCTTTCTACATAATCCATGCACATTGGTCAGTCTAGCTGGGATTGATGGAAGTTATACTCCAACAGTGAGAATTTGGAAGGAACAAGTTACAAGTAACTAGCTACTTGTAATTAATTTCTCTTTCCTTAGTGAAGGTATAACTGTGATACTCTATGCTTGCAACTTAACTATGGACAACACAGCTCCTTTGACAGTGTAATTCTAACTTCTAAGCTTTTCCCTGCTGCAGAACTTTGGCTTTACTAAATGATAGAAGAGGAATGGTTCAAGTATTGGATCATTATCTGCCTCATGTTACCACTTTGAGTGTATCAACATGGGCCAAATAAAACATTTGCCTAGTTTTCACAGTGAACTATCCAAAGGATGTGTGAGATGACTGGGCCTTTCCATTGCCTCAAGGATTTGATTTAGAGGGGAAAAGAGTGAGGACTTATCTCAATTTTTAGCAGAATATCTGAATATCCAACATGTGTGTTGACTGTGTTCCACAGCAACATCAGTGTAAGGCCAGGAAGAAGAGTTCCAAAATACATACATTTGCATGCATCAGGGGTGGGGGAATAAAAACAAAAACAGGGCAGCCATGGCCATGTGCCCACACATACTGTGATTTATTGGATTTTTCTCCCAAACTCACTTTTGTGTGTAGACAAGCCTGTGGTCACTGTGGATCAGGGTAACCTGAAGGTAAACTGTATTTTCCTGTCAGTATAATAGACGTACCCTTTCTGCTCTGTTTTTGAGGTATTGATGAAATGGCTGAGAGGAGATTGACATTTTTTATAATAAGTCAAGTGGTTTTTAGTATCTAATTGGTTCTTTAAGTAACTGTAACATGTAAATCAGGGGTAGGCAACCTTTCCCCTTTAAGGGCCGAGGGACTTCAGCTCCCAGAATCCCAGGAGCTATTGGCCAACATGGGACTATTGGCCAACATGGCTGAGGCTTCTGGGAGTTGAAGTCCCTTGGCCCTTAAAGGGGAAAGGTTGCCTACCCCTGATGTAAATGTTAACATTTAAGTAACCAAGATTGTTACTGTTTCAAAAAGTTATGCTGACATTGTAACTGTGATGGTAACTAAAAATAGTTTATGGGAATTAAAAATACTTTCCAAGTTCTTCCAACAGTATCTTGAGAACCACCAGTCCCCTACTTCTGTTCTATAGCATTAGAGTGTAAACATTGCTCCATTATATTAATATTAGTTAAACTGTTCCAGTGGAAACCTTGTACAATACTTGTATGAAACTTGTTGGAGGACACAGCAGTGAAAAATGATTAGTGTTTCTGCTTTTCATTCTCTGTGTGTTTTCATTTTAATTTCAACAAATCAAACTGAAGGAGGGAAATAAATTCCATCAAACCTATGAACAACTACTTTAGAATGATTAAAAGCAACAGACTCTGATCATTGCATTTTTAAAAGGACCTTTGTCATAGATCTTGTGATTCAAAATGTTTGCAAACAATCCATTGGGATTTCTGAGTAATTTGTTTCTTTTAATTTGTAACCATAGAAGAAGGACAACACTGAAATATGATCTTCCAATATAGGGGGTGGGATGGAATTATAAACCCATCTACTTTAAAATTACTGACCAGAAATACATAAGGGATGCATTAGGCAACATTCAGGAAGACTCTATTTAAAGTAATTGAACCAGACATTATGCATGCTTATTTATGAATTTTTAAGGGTTGCTTTTCATTAAAAAAAAAATCAAAGTGGCATTTAAAATAATTAATTATTCATATTGATGGAAATGGCAAAGTTGGCAAAGCACTCCCTCATTCTTTAATTGATGCTGAATAAATGAGTGTCTCAGCAGAAGCTTGAATTCTTTCCACTGAGATGACAATGTACCACTGAACACAGGGGCTTCTCTTTTGCTGAAATGAACAAGGTCTGTACCACATTTAAGAGAGAAATGGGAAAATGCAGCTAAAACTATACACACACCACAACCATACAAGCATAAAGGGGCGGGGAGTATGTTGTGTAGGCTTTAAAATTCAACTTCCTGCAAATATTAAAAGGACTGGCAAATGTAATCTCAGAGCCACTGGCAATAATCTTTGAGAACTCCTGGAGAACAGGAGAAGTCCATAATACTGGAGAAGGGTAAACATTGTCCACATCTTCAAATAGGGGGAAAAAGAGGATCTCAATAACTATTGCCCAGTTAGTCTGACATCAATACCGGGAAAGATTCTAGAACAGTTCATTAAACAGAGAGTCTATGAACATTTAGAAGAGAATGCCATAATAACTAAAAGACAACATGGGTTTCTCAAAAGCAAGTCATGCCAGACTAATCTGAACTCTTTTTTGATAAAATTACCAGCTTGCTAGTTGAAGGGAATGTGGTAGACATAGCATATTTTGATTTCAGTAAGGCTTTTAACAAGGTCCCCCATGATATTCTTGCAAACAAGATAGTAACATGTAGACTAGACAATACAACTGTTAGGTGGATTAATAACTGGTTGACTGACTGAATCCAAAGGGTGCTCAGCAATGGCTCCTCTTCATCCTAAAGAGAAGTGAACCATGGGGTGCCAAAGGGTTCTGTCCTGGGCCCAGTGCTATTCAACATCTTTATCAATGATTTGGATGAAGGAATAGGGGGCATGCTTCTCAAATTTGCAAATGACACCAAATTAGAAGGAATAGCTAATACCCCAGAACACAGGATGAAAATTCAAAATGATCTTAATAGATTAGAAAGCTGGGCCAAAGCTAACAAAATGAATTTCAACACAAATTAAGATGTCCCCAATGTGATTGCCTGGGGAATCTTTGATAGCTGAGGTACTCTTGGCAAAGGAAAGCTACCATCAATTCACCAAGAAGGATACCTGGGTACGGAGAATCCTAGAAGCCGGTTTGTGGGTCTATTCCTGGGTCCCTTAGGCCAGAGCCCTGGATGAATCTGGATTCAGAGGCGAGACATGAGGGAGCACCAGATGAAACCGAGGAGGCATCTGGCCTCAGCATTTCTGCTTCGTCCAAGGATGACCCGGACACCACCAATTTTTATTATTTGTGACTCTCTACCAAATGAGTAAGAACATATATCTGATTATGTCATGAACCGAGGTTCTCTGTTGTTCTTTTGATCCAGAGAGAAATCTAGCTACTGTAGATTGTAGGATTTTCAATATATACACATGGGAAACCAGATCTGGGTTTAGACACTATGCATGTAACATTTATTAAGACATATGGATGAAACAATAAGAAATAAAACAATAAGAAATAACAAATAACAAATAAGATAATCATTTTAAGTATCAAGAGCTCTTTCACACACACATTCACTCAGACATACTCACGAAGGTCCTCCACTGAATGTTGATCAGGCATCCATGAAGGTTGGGATGACACCTTGCCCGGGTAGGTGCCAACAAAGTGAGGCTGGTAGACCACTTCTTTTATACCTTGTTCATCTTTCTTTTGACGAAAACATGTTTTTACCAGTGTCTTATCTTTGTTGATATTAAAGCATCCTGAACCATCACACCAAGTTCTTATCAGTTGATGCAGCTCGGAGTGTCCAGTACACCTTGTTTGTACAAATTCCTTCTTGTTATTTTGCAAACTCCATCTACTCCGGCCAAATCTACATTCCTTTTAATTTCTTGCTTTCAATGTCCAAATCCTTCCCACATCAATGCATTGCATGCAGCCATGTTCTCTGGTTTGGGACCATACAGTCAGCTTGGAACCCACTCATTCATTACATACACCCCTCTTGATTCTTAATTATCTTATAATTGTGTATCACAAATACAATGTTTATAATAAAATGGTTATATAAAAATTAGATATGATTAAAATAATATAGGTGTATATAATATATGTCAAAAGCAGCCAAATAATATAGAAATCCAAATCAATCCACCCAACAAAAAAACATAGTTCATTTTATCAACTAGTTTTCTTCAAAATATTGACCTCTCAATCATTATGGTCTAAAATTCAAAAGTGTCTATTTTCTTTTGGGATATTATTGACATAATACTATGTGGACACAAGCAGATAAAAAGTGGAAAACAGCAACCTTTTATACCAGTCATGACCAATATCACAACCACTATGTATATAACTTTTTTTTATCTAAATAGCAGAAGGCCACAAGTTATTTAACCACCCAAAAAGAGACCATCCCCCTTTTGTGTCATGAACATTATTTTGGATCAATTTTCTTAAATTTTCCATCTCATCTTCTATTGATCTGTTCAAATTATGAAATTTTACCACACATTGGCTTCCTATCATGTTACAAAATCCCCCTTTTGCAGCCAACAAACAGTCCGAAGCTAACCTTTGTTGCATTACCATTTGGCTCAATTTTTTAATTTCAGACTGCAACATGCATACAATTGCCCCAGTAGCATTTATTGATTTCTCCAGTTTGTATGTAAGTCCCAGTATGCTCCTAAAATTCTCTTGAGTGATGATCCCTGGATATGCTCCCAGGGTTATGGCTCCAAATATAGCCCCTGCTGTTACTCTGCTCCCAAAAGTGTCTGAGTATTGGACATCAATTATAACTTCATCCGAACACATCGGTCCCAAAGGCTCATCATATGTTTCCCACTTATGTCTAACCTGTGGAGACTCGGACTTATATACTTGGACTGGAAAAGTCAAATATCTCACCCCTACACACTGACAATTATCAGAATGGAAATTAATGGCTTATTTATCAAAGGAGAGCCATAGGTTTGGATCTCATGGTTGCCATCCAGAACATATATTTCTTCTTGTTTTAACTCATTTACATCAATATTAATATTTGAATAATCTGGATACATCTCATTTAAATTGGTCTTATTCATTTCTTCAGGTCTATAACTATGATTATATATCCCATGTAAATAAAATCTATCTGTACAATGGGTATACTTTTTTTTTTTAAAGTTCCCTTGCTTTTGATAATCTTCTCCATATGGCATTTCAAGTTCTTTTATACCACAACATGCTTTAAGGAAAACACATTCCCATTGTTGTAATTATATATTTTAATCTTTTGAGTCTCATATAAAATATCATGGGGGGCCTACAGCAGATTTTGATAAACCAGATAAAATCACATTCAATTAAAGCAGGAAAAAAGGACATGTGTCCTATAGATGATGTCTAAACAAGTGTCCAGCATGTTGTGGAATTCAATTCCCTTGTATTATTTCACAGAGCAAAACCCTCAAAATGATAACGAACACCCTCCTTTTAAAGCACAATTCTGTGTTAATTCTGTGTAAAAAGAAACAAGAAACATTATAACAGTGAAAGATAACATCAGTCAATATCCATTTGAGCTATAAGTGCATGCAAAGTAGCAGCTTTGGAGATTGACTTATGAAATATTTCTAACAAACAGCATAAGAGCATGGTACACAGAAGGGTGGGGGGAAATCCCTATGACCAGGATAGACAGTATCAGTGCAAACAAAGTCTAAAGTGACATTTATATTTCTAACCAGCGCACAAGAAAGCTCATTGTCCTCCATAACTAACTTTCCATTTAAGATACCATCTGAAGGTTTTTCTCTCCGTTATATATATAAGAATAGGATATACTCTTGCCACTGCAGCAGCCTGCAAAATATAAATATATCTGTTAAATCCTGAAGGTGCTAAATCTGATTTTCTCAATGGAGGTTCTCCCATTCATCCGTGTAATATATTTTGATCCTAAAAAAAAACCATTCACAAACAAACTTGTTATCCATCAACTTTATACAGTTTTATCTGATTATGGTGAACCCATTTTGATTCAATCAGATAGCTGGTGGGCCATATTTAATTCATTATTATATATATGCCCCCTTCCACTTGGGTCTCAAAGCATGTTCCTTTGGACCCAAATGAAGGTGTAAAACTTCCAACTGGTATCATTTCCTTTTCTGTTTAAGTAGGAATTTCAAAACTATTTTTCATATCTTGTTGTATAAACCATCTGGTATCCTCTCTATCTTTTATAGATTGTAATCATTCTAGATCTTCCATATTCCCTTCTGGTATATTTGGTAGCCTTAAATTAACTTCATAAATCTTTTAATATCAGATATTGGTCTATTGCATTTTCTCTTCCTTAGAAGTTTTCATTTCTTTCTTGCTTTGTTTAACTAATTGATCTACATATATATTACCTTGCTGTTGCCACTCCAAGTTATTTTTCTTTTTCTTATCTTGATGGGCCTTAATCCATGCAAATTTTACCTTTGGCAACTCTTTTATAAGACTCCAAATTTGTTTCCATTGACTAGGATGTTTTAAGTCTTCCTTATCTGCATTTTTAAATCCATCTTTTACCCAAAATTAAAGAAATCTTATGCCTCCATGATAATATATATTCACTTGTTGATGACAATTATAGAATCTTCCTCTCCCTCTTGTTCTTTTAATATTAAAAGAACATCTATAACTGCCTGGATCTCCGCTTCCTGTGCTCACATTCATGTGAATCTCTCTCCCTTAAAATTGTTATCATCAAGTCTGGCTGTTTATGGTCTCAAGATCAATCCCTTTTTGATTTAATTTAACTATCTATTTTTGGTAGTACTAAGGGAGAGGGTTTTCCTTATAAATTATTGATTTTTTCTTGTATTTATATTTCTTTTTAAAGCTAAGAGTGCTATTACTGTTGTCTGTTTCTATTTTCCCACATTATCTGCTTCTTGACAAAACAGAGCAACATTGAAGGATAGGCAAAGATCATGCACTTGGGAGGAGGGAAGAAAAGAAAAGAAGGTTCAAAACAACAGTAACAAATGGATTTTAAAAGTTTTGTCCCATGGGCCAGGAAAAAAAAGAGCATAAGGGAAAACTTTTTTTTTTATGCTCAGGTAGACTGTGCATAATGAAAAGGGTCTTCTAAAAGTGTAACAACACACACACACACACACACAAATCAAACCTAATCTAATTCACATGGGGTTACCAAACAAATAAGGTTTCCAATAATTGCCCCCCATATTAAATCATCAATTTTATCTGCCACATTGATTCTCCTATTTTATAATCTAAAATATTATATCATGATTGAAAATCTGTATAAATCCATCGTTCTAGTTTCCCTATTTTAACCAACAGATTTCCATGATTTCTGTATATTTCTATATAGAGCTGACAACAGTATAACTCTATCGCAGTAAAGTGGTCTGAGTTATAAAACATGACAAAACTTCAAAAACAGCTTCCAAGGTCTTACTGCTGCTTGCATACAGTGTACTATTTAAATGTTCATAAAGTCACTAATAATTCCCCTGACAAAAATACTGAAAATAACAAACTGTATCTATTACTTCTTTATTTTTTTTAATTTATTTTTTTCAGCTGTCTCCATTTACTCTGCAGTTTTCCTCTGTTTTCTGGGGGGATCCCTAACTTAACGCAACTTAAACAAATTTGAGTTTTGTATTCAATAAGAGAGAGGGATGCCAGGAGACAGCATCATTTATCAGCAGCTAGTGAGATTTTTCAACATTCCTGAGCTAGTGTTACTTTCTCCTATCAGGGAAAGCAAAGGAACTGCCTTTTTCTGTTTCTCTAACTAACCAGATCCTTAGCTCAGTTTAGATTTTGGGCAGATTTTTTCCCTTTTTTCCCCCTATATCTCTATTTAGTTGTTCCTTAAAATATTACAAAGATTTTTTTTATGCTTCCTCAATCTTTTTTGTTACCTTTACAAGTCTTTGTTAGTTTCTACATTCCTAGGCATATTTTATTTTCCCAGTCTTCTATTTTATTTCTTCAACACATTTTCATTTTACTTTTTTTTTGTAATGACATCTATGGAGGATCTGTTTCCCCCTCAAGAGTAAAAAGGGTTTCTTAAAAACAGCATCCCTAAGGGTAATCCCTACCTTCACCTGTCCCCTTCTTGCTCCTTTCCCCCAAAGAGCCCTATGACTCCAATTAAGCAGAGGAGTCCCTCTGTTTTCCACTCTCCTACCTTAACCCTATCAAAATGCTCCAGAAACCCTCACACCTTCCCCTGACTATGTCCTTCATCAGGGAGTGTCAAGGATCCTGGAACAAGTGACAAGCAAAAAGGCATGGAAAGACCAAATTTGGCTTTTCAATCACAAATCACAAATCAATTCCCAGTGTCTCTTATTTACACACCCTTTACCAAGGCAAAACTAAATTTCTCTTGGATCCTGCCAACTATGCCAATTATGTCATGAGCCAAGGTTCTCTGTTGTTCTTTTGATTCAGAGAGAAATCTAGCTACCCTAGACTGTAGGATTTTCAATATAGACACATGGGAAACCAGATCTGGGTTTAGACACTATGCATGTAACATTTGTTAAGACATATGGATGAAACAATGAGAAATAAGACAATAAGAAATAAATAACAAATAAGATAATTATTTTAAATATCAAGAGCTCTTTCACACACACATTCACTCAGACATACTCACGAAGGTCCTCCACTGAATGTTGATCAGGCATCCATGAAGGTTGGGATGACACCTTGCCTGGGTAGGTGTCAACAAATTGAGACTGGTAGACCACTTCTTTTATACCTTATTCATCTTTCTTTTGATGAAAACATGTTTTTACCAGTGTCTTATCTTTGTTGATATTAAAAATCCTGAACCATCATAATATAATAATAATAATAATAATAATAATAATAATAATAATAATATTTTATTTTTAACCCGCCCCTCTGCAGCGCAATCGGGGCGGCTTACAGCAAGTTCTTATCAGTTGATGCAGCTCGGAGTATCCAGCATACCTTGTTTGTACAAATTCCTTCTTGTTATTTTGCAAACTCCATCTACTCCACCCAAATCTAGCAAAAATAGATCTACATAAGCGGCAAAGGAGGTGAGGGAAAAAAAAAGAAACATCATAGAAGACTCCCTTGGAAGGACTTCTCTCTCTCTCTCTCTTTTTTTTTAGTTTTGCAGTCATTTGTATCTTTCTAAAGTATTTCAAAGCTTTTTTGTAAGGACATCTGAAAAAGAAAAGACTGTAGAGATGTTAATCTTACAATTTAGATGTGTTGGAGTGGAGATGGGAGAAAAATGGGGTCGGTGTAGCTCGGAGCAGAAACAGAGACATGCGGACTTAGAACTGAGGAAGCGGTGGGTTGAGGAGCATTTGGCATTTGGCTAACAAGCTGAGAATAGAGAACTGAGAACTGAACTGAACTGATCTGAAGTGAAAAAGCTGAAGGAGGAGAGAAGAGAGATAAGGTGTTTTGTTCGGAGATAAGAGAGTGCTGAGGACGTCAGATATAAATAAATAAATAAATAAATATAAAACCGAATTAATTTTTAAATTAAAAACCAATTAACAGGAAAAGTGAGATTAATTTAAAAATATAAAAAAGACAAAAACAAATTAAAATAAACAATAAGGATCCTTTATAAATTAGAAGGAGTTCAAAATAATAATAGGAGAAAATAATTTGTTATTAAAATAAAACAAATAAAATAAAAATTTTGTGAATTAAGAAATAAATATCAACTCAATAGATAAGGATAGTTAAAGATCAATAGTTAAAATGTCAATGAATTTGAGAAGCCAATCATCAAAGAATTATTCAAATAAATCACAGACCCAATTACAATTTACAGGGAGACCCTCTCTTGAACAGCAAAAAATGGAGCCCACTAATCAAATACTACTGGATGAAATTAGGAAATTAAGGTCGGAACTAAAGCAAGAAATGGACGATTTTAAAGCGTAGATTCACCAAGAGATAAGAATAGAATTGAAATAAATAAATCAAACAGTAGAAAAATTGACTAATAAAATGTCACTAGTAAATCATAAAATTAAAACTTTAGAAGATAAGGTTGAGGTGACAGAAGAGAAATTGTATAATATCAAATCTAAAAGAGAAGATGAATTAGATGAGAAGGCAATGTTGAACCAGAAAGTAAGAGAAAAATGTGTGAAAATTAGAGGATTTCTGGAGTCTAAGGAAGAAGATTTAATGGGAATATTTGTTTAAAATATTGCCCACTTCCTGGAAAAGTTTTTTGAACTTGAAATTGATAGAATTTTCTGACTGAACTCTAGAATAACAAAAAAGAAAGACCTGCCATGGGATATTGTAATTTATTTTGTTAGAAAACAAACATGAGGTGACTTACTAAGATGGCATAATGAGAGACCCTTGAAAATAAGAGACCATGAATTGCAGATTTTCAAAGATGTGCCTACTAGAATCCTTTGAAAGAGAAAAGATGACATATTTTTGATGTACTTACTAAGAGAAAGGAATATCATGTATAGATGGATTCAACCAGAAGTGTTATTCTTCTGGTTCAATAGGGAAAAAAAGTTACAATCAAAGGTATAGAAGAGGCTAAAAGTTTCTGGGAATATTTAGAGAAAATGAACAAAAAGGAGAGATGAGAAAATGAAGAAAGACAAGAACTTTTGCATAACAGAAAAAGAGAAAGAAAAACCAAACCAAAACAACCAGAAACGGGAGGACAGAACCTTTTGGATTGTGAAGAAACTGAAATACTCATAACAGCAACAATAGAAGAAACTAGGCTTATAAAGAAACAGCAAGAATTGGAAATTGAGGAAGACTTGATACACTTAGTAAGAGCACAAGAAGAAGATGAAGAAGATGAAGATGATGGATTAGAGCCAGAATTAGAGTGGGAGCCTGGATGTTATTGATCTAAAGACAAATAAATAAAGACAGTTAAAAATATACAAATGCTCAATCAAATCAAGTTTCTGACTTGGGATGTATAAGGCCTTAATTCACCACAAAAAAGAAAAAAGATATTCCATCATCTACCAAAAAAAGAAAAAAAAAAAGAAAAAAAGGAACTGGATGCAGTTTTAGGAAATCCATATAAACGATAAAGACAAGAAATATTTTAAAAAATTAAAATTAGGCAAGGAATATATATCAGCAACAAAAGATTAAAAAAAGAGATGTAGTTATATATGTAAACCCGAAATTAGAATCAAAAGAGATATTGAATGACCCAAACTAAAGATATGTAGCAATTGAAATAATTTGTTCAATAGGAAAAATACTTTTGATGGGAGTTTATGCATCCTCTGATTAAAAAAAAATCTATAAAGGAATTTTACAAAAGCTAGAAGATCTAGACCAGGGGTAGGCAGCCTTTCTCCTTTAAGGGCCGAGGGACTTCAGCTCCCAGAAGTCTCAGCCATGTTGGCCAATAGTCCCATATTGGCCAGTGTAGCTCCTGGGATTCTGGGAGCTGAAGTCCCTCGGCCCTTAAAGGGAAAGGTTGCCTACCCCTGATCTAGACTATGAAACAATAATTGCAATGGGAGATTGGAATGGAGTGATGAACCCCATAATAGACAGATCCTCAAAAAAAAAAAAAAAAAAAAAACAGAGAAAAACAAGGTAAATTACCTGAAAGTTTTTTGAAATGCTAGAAAGACTTGGATTGAAAGATGTTTGGAGGGAGAAATATACTGAAAGTAAAGATTTCACTTTTTTTTCAAATGTCCAGAAATCATGGATGAGACTTGATATGATTTTTGCCTCACCACAAGTGCTAAAATTGGTGCAAAAAGTAGAGATCCAGCCCATGATTTGGTCGGATCATAGCCTGGTATTAATGACAATTTATAAAGATAAAAAATCATATAGATGGCAGTTAAATGAATATTTACTATGAAATGAAAGAATAGTAGAAGAAGCAAAAAAACAAACAAACTATTTCTTTGCAGAAAATTTAAATAAGGGAACAGAAACACATATAGTATGGGATACAGCAAAAGGGTTCTTTATTCAAAATAATTCAGAGTGGAAGAAGAAAAAATATGAGAAAATAAAAAAAAACTAGAAGAGGAAATTAAAAAAGAGGGGAAAAAACTTAAAAGTAAACCCAAATGATAAAGAAAAACAAAATGAGATAAAAAGCTTACAGAAACAAATCTCTATAATAACAGTGGAAGAAATGGAGGAAAAATTGAAATTTATTAAACAAAAAAAAATTGAACATCCAAATAAACTCGGAAAATTCTTGCATATAAATTACAAAAAGAAAAAGAGAAAAAAATTAATCAGTTGAAATGAGAAGATAAAATAGTTACCGATCAAAATATAATAAAAGATACCTTTTTTGGATACTTCTCCAAACTATCAAAAGGGATTAAAGAAGATAAGATAGATAGATACTTGGATGAGTAAATAATTAATAAAATAACAGATCAGGAAAAAGAAATTTTAGAGAAAAAGATAACGATGGAAGAAATTATAGATTCTATACAGAGAAGCAAATCAGGAAAGGGACCTGGACCGGACGGTCTAGGTGCTGAGTTCTATAAGATATTTAAAGATCAATTAATAGCCCCTTTACAAATGATGTTTAATGGCATTTTAAATGATAAATTCCCAAAATCATGGACAGCAGCGAATGTAATATTAAAACCAAAAGAGAATAAAGACCATCATGAACCAAAAAACGATAGACCAATCTCATTTCTGAACAGTGATTATAAAATATTAGCAAACATATTGGCAGAATGATTGAAAAATATATTAAATAATTGGATTTATGAAGGTCAAATGGGATTCCTCCCAAAAAGACAAATGAAAGATAATATAAGAAAGCTTCTTAATATAATAGAATACCACTCTAAAAACATTGATAAAAAATTGGCTTTTCTCTTCGTGGATGCAGAGAAAGTGTTTGACCAAATTAATTGGCAATTTATGTTTAAAATACTGGAGAAAATGAATATAGGAACCAATTTTAGAAAGTGGATTCAAAATATATATAATAATCAAGAAGCGGCTCTAGTAATTAATGGAGAACTTACAAGAAATTATACGATTTAAAGAGGAGTAAGGCAAGGATGTCCTTTGTTACCACTACAACACATAGAAGAATTATTGGAAACTTCAAAAATATTGCAAAGTTTCAGGATTATCAATAAATAAAGAAAAAAACCCAATATTCTGCTTATGAATTTGACAGAGGAAGAGAAACATACAATAAATGAAAGGCTAATTTTCAGTTGGTGAAAAAAACAAAATACCTTGGGATTTATATTACAATGAAGAATTCAGACCTATTTAAAAATAACTATGAGATAAAATGGAAGGAGATTTAAAAAGATCTAGAAAAGTGGACAAAATGAGATTTATTGTGGATGAGGAAAATATCAACTATTAAAATGAATATTTTACTGAAAATTATCTTTGTATTTCAGAATTTACCAATTATTAAAAATGATAGTCCATTTCAAAATTGGAAAAAAAGACATTTTGAAATTTCTGTGGACAAGTAAAAAAAACCCGAGTACGATACAGACTATTACACAATGAGATAAATAGAGGGGGCTTAGCCTTACCAAATTTGAAAATTTATTATTATGCTTGTGCAATGGATTAGGTTAAGAATTGGCTAAAATTAGAAAATAGAAGAATGTTACAATTAGAAGGAACTGATTTAAGATTTGGATGGCACGAATATTTATTCTATAATAAAATAAAAGCTAATCAAGATTTTAATGACCACTATATTAGGAACTCTCTTCTACAAATTTGGCTTAGACTGAAACCAAGACTGAGTATAGGAGTGCCAAAACGGACCTCCATAAATGAAGCTTTCTTCAATAAAGTACCATTAAGAGAATCAAAGTGGGTTACATATGAGGATTTATTAGAAAGAGATGAAATGAAACTAAAAACTTTAGATCAATTAAGAGAAGAAGGAATGTGACTTACATGGTTTACATATTTTCAAATAAAAGAAAAATTCTTGTTAGATATAAAATTACATAATATCAAAGATGCAGACTCGAGATTTGAAGAAATAGTGAGATCAGAGGGGGACCATAGGATTAAAAAATTATATAAACTTTTATTATCATTAGACTTAGAAGAAGAAATCATTAAATCCCAAATGATAAAATGGGCCCAGAATATAGGTCATCCAATAAGCTTGACACAATGGGAAAAGACGTGGTCCAAAAGATTAAAATTTACATTAAGTTATAATCTTAAAGAAAATAACTATAAATGTTATACAAATGGCACCTCACCCCATTTAAATTATCAAAAATCTATAAGAATGGGAAAAACAAATGTTGGAAATGTGACAAAGAATTGGGCACATTCTTTTACATGTGGTGAGAATGTAAATATGCAAAGGCTTTTTGCAATGGTATAGATCAAGAAATGGAAAAGATTTTAAATCTTAAGATCGCAAAAAACCCAGAGAGATTTTTATTAAATATAAATCAAGAAGAGTCTAGAAATGGAACAGGGTATATTGATCTTATATGACCATAGCAGCCAGGATAATATATGCTTGAAAATGGAAACTAAACTCCATCCCAGAGATTAGAGATTGGATATGGAAGTTATATGATCTGATGAAAAATGACAGATTGACCCAAATTTTACAGAAAAAAACTACTCCAAATTTTTTTGAAAATATGGAACCCCTTTATTGAATATATGAAACAAAAATGGGGTCAGATATGGATAATAGGCAAAGGAAAAGAAATATTAACATAAAAGAGTAAATGTTCAAAAATATGTTCGAAATGCTATTATAGAATATATAGAAAGGTCTATACGGACCAAGTGTCAGTGATAATGTAACAAACTGATAGAATAAGAGTAGAAAGAAGATGATAAGGTAAAGAATCTGAACAGGAGAGAACAATATAGGAAAAAAAGAGATAAGAAAGAATCTGTAGTTTGAAGAAGGAGGCTAGTGTGAAATAACAGAGAAGTGATTATGTTATTATTGTCTTTGTCTCATAGTCAGTGTTTTTGTCTTTGTCTTTGTTGGTGTTGTTGGATGAGTGTGATGGAAATAATGTATACTGATGTTTTTTTTTAATTAATAAATTTTTTACAAAATAAAATAAAATAAAAGATATAAGATGGGGGACACCTGGCTTAATGAGACTACGTGTGAAAGGGGTCTATGAGTCCTAGTATACCACAAGTTGAACATGAGTCAACAGTGTGATGTGGCAGCTAAAAAAGCCAATGCAATTTTAGGCTGGATCAATACAAGTACAGTATCTAGATCAAGGGAAGTAATAGTGCCACTGTATTCTGCTTTGGTCAGGCCCCACCTGGAATACTGTGTCCAGTTCTGGGCACCACAATTCAAAAAGGATGTTGAAAAACTGAGCATGTCCAGAAGAGGGCAACTAAAATGGTGAAAGGTCTGGAAACCATGCCCTACAAGGAACGACTTAGGGAACTGGGTATGTTTAGCCTGGAGAAGAAATGGCTAAGAGGGGATATGATAGCCCTGTTTAAATATTTGAAGGGATGTCATATTGAGGAGGGCGCTAGCTTGTTTTCTGCTGCTCCAGAGAATAGGACTTGGAACAACAGATGCAAGCTACAGGAAAAGAGATTCCACCTCAACATTAGGAGGAATTCCTGACAGTAAGGGCTGTTCAACAGTGGAACACACTCCCTCGGAGTGTGGTGGAGTCTCCTTCTTTGGAGGTCTTTAAATAGAGACTGGATGGCCATCTGTCAGGGATGGTTTGATTTTGAGTTCCTGCATGGCAGGGGGTTGGACTGGATGGCCCTTGTGGTCTCTTCCAACTCTATGATTCTATGAAATATCAGCTTGTTATTATTTTCCACAACTAGTCCACATTTCTAGTCCTTTTTTTTTTTTTTAAGTTTCTAGTCCAAGCAAAATCTCAGCAGTTGGAAAACAGGTTGCGAAGGCATTACAGCTACCTGGGGTTGGATAGTTCTGCAAACTCTTCTCTGATTAGTCATTGTCATCCTCATCATCATATGGGCAATTGCACTTTGCAGTCATTGTCTATTAACATTATTCAATATTCTGTTGGCTTCTAAAGGAGGAGTGGAATTGAATCTCATTGTTTATTTTAAAATAATTATTTTTCATTATAATCAAGATCTGGAATAATTTCTCCAGCCCCTGTTGGAACATGTTCTGGGAACAGGAAACCTTTGACTCCTGTAACTCCAAATGACCCTTGATCTGCCCAGATTGTACCCCAATCCATTTACATTTTATCTATTCTCATGTCAAAGTTCTAACGAAAGAGTTGATGAATTTTCCAAAAAGGTGGTATGTGTATAGGAAGACTTGTATGTAGAGAGTCCTTGAAGGGGGACACTTGTCCCAGGGGACATAGACTATGTAGCCTAAAGCATACAACACAATAGGAACTCTAAATGCTTACCAATTTTGCTTAATTCATATAGGTCCAAAACACACTGCAGAAATAATCCAGTTCAAGACCACTTTAACTGTCCTCGCTCAATGCTAGGGAATTCTGGGAACTGTAGTTTTGTGAGACATTTAACCTCTTCTATCAGAGAGCTCTGATGCCAAATAAACTACAATTCCCAGGATTCCCTAGCACTGAGCAGTTAAAGCAGCCTCAAACTGGATTATTTCTGCAGTGTGTTTTGGGCCATAGTTTGCACAATCCAGCACTTCCTGGTTCAGAACATAGACAATGATAAGTTCTTAAAACTGCCCATGGTATCCCCCCTTCCACATAGCAGTAATGTGTTTTTTGATACATTACAGATGCCAACAGAGAAGATACATTTTTTGCAATCACTGGGGCTTAACTTTTTTCTATCCAAACATATATCACTTCAAAGCCAGTTGCCCACACATCTCACAAAAATCAGGGCAATACTCCATGTCCTGCATTTCATAGGAAAGACAATTGTGACTTAAAGGTTATAATGTGACAACATAGGTCCAACATTGTTCTCTTCCATCCTCAGTTTTCTGAAATTCAGGATGTCCCAGCCACCCAAAGTCAATGGCTGATGGCTGTATTCCTTTATCCTAGGATTCCGTCATACTATACACTTATAGCAATATATTACACTTTACTGTCATGGTGGCATTCTGTGGAATCCTGGGCTTAGAGCTCTATGGCTGAGAATTCTAAACACTCCTCCCTAAATGGAAAATTCCAGCATTACATAGGATGGAATCATATGGCAACTAAGGTGGAGTCATAATGCTATAACTATACAAGGTACATGACCCACTGTTCCTCTTCCAGTATAATTTTCTTTCTTGCATTAGGGCCTTTCACAGAAAGAATTGGAGCTGGAAGGTGCAACAGAGCAAAGTCTACATTTTGATGAGTTGGACCTAAATAGAAAATGTTGTGATAAAATGATCCACATACATTTTGTTATGGGCCATTGTCAAAGGTGAAAGGAACAAATTGTTTGTTTCATGAAATTGACATCTTGTCTTCAGGCAAGGTAGATTAAAAAATAAAGAAGAAAAAACATTTGATACCCATAAACCTAAAAAGAACAGGACACTGTTTTCATAAAGCCCAACCAAAATCATGGCCTCTGAAACAAGAAAACAGAACCCTGTCTTTCTACTTTCTCTTCTCTTGGATCTCTTTAAAATGCTCTCTTTCATGTTACACAAGGGATGAAAGGACATTCTGGCAGCCTTCTGCACAGTAGAACAGAAGATAAGGCAAAGTAAAGCAAGTAAAACATGATATTAGTGTTGTCCCAAATGGTCATCTGACAGGTAATATGGCTTCTCAACCCAAAGAAGTTGTTCACCCTGTCTTATGTAATCCTTGTGTACCATATTTTCTGACGTATAAGACGACTGGGTATATAAGACGACCCCCAATTTTTCCAGTTAAAATATAGAGTTTGGGATATAAGACTACCCCTCTTCCAACACACACCAAATAAAAATTAAAAAAAAATCAGATTTGATTTCAAGATGATAATTTTAATTCAAATGCTTATGACATGCAGGTACTTAGCAGGAAAACTGTAACTTATAAATACAACAAACTACAGCTCCCATGTTCCCTAGCATTTATTTCTGCAGTGTGTTTTGGACCTTATTTTTTTTAAAAAAATAGTCAAGATTTAAATGTTGCTTCAAAAATTATTTCCATCTCCCAGCTATGAGATGGTTGGGGGAAAATGAGAAAGTGTTGGGGGGAAGGACTGCCAATATACTAGGTGATGCATTCTGGGCTTCTTCTCACCCCCATCCCTGTCCTCCTTGTCCTCTTCTTCTCCCAAGACTTCTTCTCACCCCCACCCTTGTCCTCCTTGTCTTCCTCTTCTCCCAAGGCTTCTTCTCACCGCCACTTATGTCCTCCTCCTTTTCCTCCTCCTCCTCCTTATACCGGCATATAAGATGACCCCCAACTTTAACCCCAAGTTTTCCTGGGTTAAAAAGTCATCTTATACACTGGAAAATACAGTAATTATTCACTTCTATCTTATATAGGTTTGTCCAGGCATCATCATCTCTGAAGATCCCTTGTGAAGACTGAAAATGTAAATATGATGTAAAGATCAAAAGAAGTCCCATCCATTAACCAAGCCACAATTTCTGCTGCTCATCTCATTCACGCATAGGATATCTACTTTACTAACAGAATAGTGATGTATCCAGACCATAGAAGTTGCTCTGCAAATAGTAGCTCAACTTTCTTGACTGTAGATTACAATTATGATTTACAGTGAATTATTACAAGGTTCTGAACCATCTCATATAACCCCTTATTTAAATTCTTGCTCTTATCTATGGAGCTGATCACCTGGGGAACTTTCTCCACCAACACTCCCCACCCCTTTTGGGGCTAGGCTTGGCCTCTGTGGAATTTCAATGGATTTATAATTTGTTAGTGGATTTAATGCAGTGTTTGGTAGATGATGACACAAGGATAGAAGAAAAGTTAATCAGATTTTCCAGATTTATAAATTAGCAGGATAATGAACTGATAAATCAGTAATAAATGTATTCTATATAAGACACTTTGGCTCTCTTCATTAAGATTTGTATCTCCTGGAGGCAAAGTGATTTTCTTAGAGCTAAGCCCTCTAGAAGTCACTGTGACCTAGATTTGAGACCAAAAATCCAAAAGATAAAGTTTTTATTTGAAATTCATAGGTATTGAAAGAGGAAACTAGTGTCACAGACAAACTTCTCTCTCTCTCTCTCTCTCTGTGTTAAAGCTGTAGTGTATTAAGTACTTGAGAAAGGAAACTGGGAAGGTATTATCTTCATGCCTAAGACCAAGCATAAACACCTTCACACCTATGAACACTTATATTTGTTCAATGAGTTTCTTCAGTCTGACCCACTTTCTCATAAACTTGACCTTTGTTTCTATTATGTAGGTGGGTGTTCCCTCACCATTCCTTTTAATATTAAGACTGTTAGAATATGGCCTTTAAAGCTTATACCTAGTTTAGAGAATAGTTGGTCCTCTGGATATTGTAGACAGCTGCTCTCACAAACCCTTGCCCCCTTGCCATTAACCATGCTGCCCAAGTATTGAAGGCCAAAGCATATAAAAAGCCAAGTTGCCCCCCCCCCCCCACACACACACCTTTCATTACACAATGTGCAGAATGGAAAAGCTATAATCTTTGGAATAAGACCTGCTGAACCTGTAGAGTTGGAATTCACAACACCTTTGGAATGGGAAACTATTCTTTATCAAATCTGTCTATGGCTTTTGTACAATGTAGGCCGGCAAGGGGTGTCAAATACCAGAAAGAAATCATAGTGGTGAATTCATATGCCTTTGGCAGAAGCTTAGTTTGCAGTTTTTGTGTTTGTTTGTTTTTTACTCATTGAGGAGAGAAATATGATTCTATGTATATCAAATTGCTGCTGTTTGTAAAGGAGAAAGAAGTCCAAAACATAATTAGCACTCCTAGTAAACACTTTATGGTCCATAAAGTAAATGCATATCCTCAACATCATATGATGCCAAACCCAAGGTTCAGTTTGTAACAACAATGACATTAACAATACCAACAACAAACAAACACAACTGTGTGAAGTCGTAGGCTTTCATGGCCGGCATCCATAGTTTTTGTGGGTTTTTCTGGCTGTGTGGCCATGTTCTAGAAGAGTTTCTTTCTGACGTTTCGCCAGCATCTATGGCTAGCACCTTCAGAGAAAACTGAAATGGAAGAGCATGGGTCTATATATACTGTGAGACCCTGGGTGAGACCATGCCAACAACTATCAGGTCAGAATGCAGAGGGAAGCCATCGAAATCCACAAACACTTGGACAACTTCAACAGGAAAGAAGAAACCCTTAAAGTAAACAAGATATGGCTACCAGTCCTACAAAATAAGAAAATTGGCACTCAGCAAATGCAAATGGAAAACCAACCAGGGTCAGGGGTTTTCTCAGCAGACAATAGCAGACAATCTCCTTGATTGCATATCCTCACCTGGAAGCCATGCCATTAACAATAGAACATACCTATTCAACACAGAACAATACACAGTTTACATAGGAATAGCAGACAATATCCTTGATTGCTACCCTGAAGCTATGCCATTAACAACAGAACAATATCTATTCAACACAGAACAACACACAGTTCACCTGGGAACCACTCCTCCCTACCCAGGGTCTCACAATATATATAGACCCATACTCTTCCATTTCAGTTTTCTCTGAAGATGCTAGCCACAGATGCTGGCGAAACGTCAGAAAGAAACTCTTCTAGAACATGGCCACACAGCCCGAAAAACCCACAAAAACTAAACACAACTGTATTTGCTGGATACTTACTCTGGCTTGTGGGGCTGTGAAAGTGAGCGACTATTGAGCATCCAGCAATATTTGTAAGTGAATCACAAGATGGATAGACGAGACTTTCCAATGTCTAGGAAAATTCTTGAAATTCTTACAAGGGTTACTCTCTTCTATAGGCCAATGTTTAACTTTACAACATTGTGTGTGGAGTATTAACCTAATGCATATACATGGTCATCTCAAGCTAAAGAACTATTCCATTGTGATCCCATTGTGATTTTACCTGATAGAACAGTTCAGAGACTTTGGACCAAAACTCACTGCAGAAATAATCCAGTTTGAAACCACTTTAACTGCCCTGGCTCAATACCAGGGAATTCTGGGAACTGTAGTTTTGTAAGACATTTAACCACCTCTGTCAGAGAGCTCTGGTGTCACAATAAATTACAATGCCCAGGCTTTCCTAGCACTGAGCCAGGGCAGTTAAAGCGGTCTCAAGCTGGATTATTTCTGCAGTGTGTTTTGGACCAATGTTCTGTAGGAATATGTGAGATATATGCATATCTAAAACTTAGGCTGACAATCTGTTCAATATTTACAAGATCATAAGCCAGACTTCCAATCTCGTTACCATTTGGGATCTACATTTGTGATCTGTAATGACTGAACATGACCCCCCCAAACCTACTTGTTAAGCCTGGTGGAACCCCAACTGAAGAGTTTCTGAGGTGCTGCAGAATGGAACATGGGGCAATGATGACTGCACTTTTCTCCCAGTCATGGACTATGTTGAGACAAGCAACCATGGCACAACCTCAAGGGGTTTTGCCATCTGCCCACCTCAACATGCCCCATGGTGGTTAGTCTTCATTTGCCAGCACTCCAGTCTGCACAGTTGAATGAATCCTTCAGTTGAGATACTGCCTGGCTTAAGAGTTGGCATTTTGTGGTGGTGGTGGCATCATAGTGGTAGCTATGATGGTAGAGCTACATCATCATAGCCCCATCTGATGATGCAGGATTTTGCTATAATTGTTTAATCACTGTCTGAAAGCTCTGTTTTAAAAAAATGGCTGCAGGTTACAGTAATTCAGGAAGAGAATGGGTGTGGAAAAGCAAACAACCAGGAAGTTTGCAACCATGAAAATAAGAAATCAGTGAGGATAAGCAAACAAAAGTTACTAGCTCTAGAATTTTCTTCCTTCCTGGTAGTGACAATACAGTTGGACCTCCACATTTGTGGCTTTGCCTTTTGCAGATTTGATTATTCGTGGATGTGATTAATATGGAAATTGACCATGGGGTTGCACTGGAAGACTTAGAGGTTACTAGAGAACACATTTCTCTAGGCATTTGTAGGTCATCCAGCATGATTCTGTAGAGTTGTCATGCAGGTAACACAATGAATGAAACTTTAGTATCTACCTTCAGGCACTTAGGGGGGATGCAGGCTGCCCTGGGAAGCAGAGGATCAGGGCTGAGGCTGCCGGATGCCTCAGCCCCGATCCTCCCTTTTGGCGGCCCAGAAAAGAGCAGCAAAATGCCGCTCCTTTCAGGGCCGACAAAAGGGCGCCTAAGAGCCAGTGCATGGCTCTTTAGAGCTCCTTCCAGTACAGCGCATCAAAACGCTGCAGCAGAAGGATGTCCTGACACCGCATGCTGTGCGTAACAGTGCACAGCATCAGGACACTGCTGGCATGGGGTTGGGGCACCCAGCGTGCGGCTGCCCCTCCCCATCTTTGCCTCCAGTCTGGCCTCCAGGAAGCCCTTAGATACCAGGGTGGAATTAAGAAGCTGGATCGGACAGCTCAAAGGTGAAGAGATTTATTTACAATTGCCAAGCAGAAGCTATATACAGAAACCGGAACTGTACAAACAAACAAAAAAGTTCCTCTCTGGCTCTCAATAGTTCACAAACAGTAACACACACAACTCACCAACTACTCTCCCACTCTGTAACTCACTACTCTGTAACCCACAACTTGTAACCCACACTGTTTACATCAGGGGTAGGCAACCTTTTTGAGCCAGGGGCCGGGTTGCTGTCCCTCAGACAATTGGGGGGCTGAAGCACCAAAAATAAATAAATAAATAAATAAATAAATAAATAAATATTTTTAAAGAATTAAAAAAGTTAAAAAAAATCTATGCACACTCTTTCAGCCCCAGAAAAGCCATGGCAAACTCCCTGTGGACATTTTGCCAAGAAAAACCCAAGAACAAGTAATAACAACAATAATCAATATCATTATGGTGGGTGGCAGCAGCGGCGGTGGGGGGCAGCAGGGAGGCGGCAGTGGCGGCGGCGGCAGGACCGGCCTGGGGCCGGTCCAAAGGCCTTGGGAGGTTGCATCCAGCCCCCGGGCCTTAGATTGCCTACCTCTGGTTTACATTAACACACAGCTTTATATAGCCTTGGCTAATGCAACCTCTCCAGCACATGACATAAGCCATTACCACATCCTGCTGAGCCATACACACACAGGTATATGCTTGAATCCACATCTTGGTGTCTGGCCTCAAGGACATTTATGTACATGTCCTGGCCTTGTCAGACACACCACACACACATAATGACTTAGCAGTTCAATAGATGTTCATTTTCACTGCCAATATGGCTGGACAAGAGTTGCACTGGAGGACCTAGAGATTCCTAGAGAGGTGTTATTTTAGGTATTTCCCCACTGTCATGGAGGTCCTGTGCCCCTAAGTCCAGTGAATGTGGAGGGCCAATTGTAGTAGTATTTTTGAACATTGGTAATTCAGCAGTTCAGTAGGAAGCTGTATCTTTCCTTCTATTGATAGGTCAAAAGATTTCTGTGCCACCTAGCTTTTGTAAACTGACCAGGGCTTTTAATGCTGTGTGGTGCTGTTTTTAAGTTTGTATAGTCTTTTAATGAAGTTTAATATTTTAAAGTTTAATGTTTTAACCTTATAAATTATTTAATTGTTTTAAAACTTATATTTGTACTTTTATTAATGTGTTTGTATTGTTTTTAATCTATCTTCCTTTAAATATATTGTAATCCACATTGAGTCCCATTATTATGATAAAGGAAGAATATAGATTAATAAAATAAATAATTAAATAAATTGGATGACTGACTCATAGAGAAAAACACTAGTCAGTGTAGACAGTACAGAGACAGCTGAACCAAGGGGTATATTCCTATGTTTAATGTAGTGACAGAATGTTGTTCCACAAGCTGGATCAGTAAAATAATGGATACTTGCCAATGGAATTTATTGTCAACGCTGAATATAACTACAATTTCAGTTATACAAGAAGTGGTTGTGGACCCACTCTGTAGCCATATTCATCAATATGTATAAGTGCAACAAGTGTTCTCTTTTCTTAATTGTTAAGTTCTAAACATGTATATAATAGCTAGTGTTCTCTTGCTTCCTTTACAGCCTTATTTCTTCTCCTTCATTTCCATTCATAGAGATGAAGAGGTACCTTAAAGTGCCCTTTGGGTTCTTCTATCTCTCTGATACTAATGAACAAAAATGTGAAAGCCATAAGATTTTTCATACTTCTACTTCCTTCCTTGAAAGGTACACATTTCCATCACTTTTAGTACGACATCTATTAATTAGCTCATTAACTTGTCCGCCTTTACTTCTATCACAGTAGCTACAGTTAACAGGACTGTTATGTTGAGTATTCTCTGTTCTTTAACAGCCTGTTGGCTCTTTTATATTTCCTCTTCTGTCTTGCATTTTCCTTGAACAAATTCAAAGTGTTCTTCCCCATACAAACCCCCAATGATTCATATTGCCCAACCTTGTGGCAACTGCTGGGTTCCCATGCCAGTTGGTCAGTGAATCTGCCCTTGGGTTTAGTACAAATTTTAAAGGACCTATGGAAAGTTCTGGATATATTTTGTGGATAGAATTTGATATCTTGGATAATTGACTTCCTAGGATAATTAAAGTTCAAAGTAAAATCTGAAGCAGACTCACTGCCCCATTGACATAGAGCCCACAAGCCATCACTAAGGGCCCAAGCAGACGGCGCAAAGCGCCATCTTCGAAGCCAGAAAGGGGAGGGGCAGCCTCACGCTGGGTGCACCAACCCCTTCCCCAAAACATTGTCGGAGCGGCCAGCCCTCCGCACGGCCGGTGCTCCAACGATGCACTTCCACTGCAGTGTCCGCACACACTGCAGTGGAAGAGGCACCAAAGGTGCGCCGGACAACTTTTGCGGCGCACCTTTGGCGTCTTGTGGAAGGAGCGCTATTTTAGCGCTCCTTCTTGGAGCAGAGACGCTGCGGCGCGGGGCCGAGGAATGCGGATGCCTCTGCCCCGATCCGCAGCTTCCCGGGGCGGCCCTGTGCGGCCCGTCTGCTTCCCCCCTAACACTACCTCCAATAATATCAACTATTAGATTCAAGTTGATTTGAGAGTTTTGTGATAACTGGGCCCAATCTTTTGGCAGAGCGCAGTAAGATCTAGCAGTCACCTAAACATCAAGAGACCATATAGCACCAGTATTGAAGTCTCTTCACTGGTTGTCTATTAGTTTCCGGGCCCAGTACAAGGTATTGGTTATCACCTATAAAGCCCTAAATGGCTTGGTTCCATCCTATCTCTGAGACCACTTCCTCCCATACAATCCACCACGCGCACTGCAGCCGATAAACATGATGCTGTCTGCTACCTCCCAGAGGGCCTTCTCGTCGACCACTCCCAGACTATGGAATGGCCTGCTGGACGAGATCTATCATATTAAGACCTTAGACAGCTTTAAAAGGGCTGTCAAGATGGATCTCTTCTGGCAGGTCTTTCCAGACTAGTTTCCCCAGTCCTAGGAATTGCCCATTCTGTCATTATTATCCCCCGCTGCAGTCGTTATGCTGCTGTTTATTTGCTATTAGACTGCTGCACTTCTGTATGTTATTTTAAAATGTTTTAATCTGCTATTGTTTAATTAATTTTTAGGGGTGGGTGGGTGTAGGTGTGGGACTTGGGATAGTGTTTTTATGGTAAATTCTTGTTCAGTTTTAATGTTGTAAACCACCCCGATTGCTCAGCAGAGGGGCAGGATATAAATAAATTATTATTATTATTATTATTATTAACATTAATTTCCACCAATTTTCATTAGCATGACCGCATGACAAGATCCTCTCAGTAAAACACCCAATAATTTTCTCTCCTTTTACATTAATCATTTTTTACAAAATCCATGGCTCATTAATTTTAAACGGAAAAATAGCTGTATTCAGAAATGAACTTTTCATCATTTTTAAATACAGTGTTTGCTTGTCCCACTTTTAGATCCATTTCATTCCTTGGTTTCTTCAGCTGTGAACCCACAGCTTGTTACCTGGAAGTAAGCCCCATTCAACAAAGCAGTACTTTCTTTTGAGTAAATGTTGGGGTCATACAGATGGGGAAAAGGAGTGGCCAGAGCCTGCTCCTGCCCTGCTCGCATTGGGACTGTGGCAACCGCATGGGGCCACTTCCAAAGGAGGCTGCCACCACAGCCTGAATCCAGCTGCCAGCAGGAGTGGCTTTTCGCCACTCCTTTTTGTGCCAGCTCTTCTGGTTTGGCATGCTCTTTGCATGGCTTCCGACTACATTCTTATAAACAGCATGGCCTGAGGCTGGCACTTTTGTCCCATCTGTTTCAGGTGAGGCCAAAGCCCAGAGTACATTACCTGGAAGGAATTCCCATTTATATTGAGATTTTTTTTTATTTCATTTTTCTGAGTAAAAACATGCTACAACATACAGAAAAATAAAATATGTGTGAATCAGGTTGTAAGTTGATCACTACTGATGTTCACTCTTCCTGATGCATAACATGAGTTAATTTAATAATATTGTTGTTCTAATTTAGGGATCAATGATAAGTCATTCTACAGATATGTTAGAATCTTTCATATTACAATGTATTAACTGTTATGAGAATTTGGCTGTGATGGAATACTGGGTTATGTAGCATCAGTGCAAAAAACATAGTAGATAGAATTCATTTATCACCTGTGTACAAGTTGTCATCTCCAGAGACTAATTACCTGACCACATTATCAATTTAACTACCAATCAAATAACTAACAATCTTCTGCACTTTCATGAGACTAAAACTTTGCTACCTTAGGAATATACCCCACTCTGCCAAATGGTAGAGTCTAACTGGCCCTCCCCATCATGGGTCCATTTGGAGTCTCATTGTTGAATGTAAATTTGCCATATATTTAAGAAACAAATTTGACCTTAAGCTTTCATTTTGTGTGTGCTTCGTTTTGAAGTTTCACTTAGGAATGAGATCCAAAAAACAAAGAAGAAGAAGAAGAAGAAGAAGAAGAAGAAGAAGAAGAAGAAGAAGCTGTAATTAAAATAATTTCAACTCTGCAAAAACCGCCGGTTTATAGATTGTGTGGTGCTTGCAAATTATGCAAATTCCCTGTACTATGTGTGACTTCAAACCCTAAATCTATTTATGCACCTAAATTCTCCATTCTCCACTTAGGCCTTCAGGGAATTACAAGTCACAGTTGAAGCAGAAGGGAGCCAAGAAGAATTAAAGCAAGGACTTTGAAAATGTAAACATCACAAGCATGCAAATTGTGCCGCTGGAGGGTTTTCATTATTGTTGTAGCACTCTTTAGGAACTGGCAGCATCTAACAACACAAACCTTTCTCCCCCTGCTTTAGTCAGTAATAACCACACTGTTGTTAAACTTAATGTTCTACTCCTGAAGAAAAGAAGGGGCATCTGTATGGATACATGGGGTGATGATAATTTGTGATATTGATTAATAACCAATAAATATATGGATCAGGTCATTAGCACTAGTCCAATAATTCCCAGCCTATGGAATAAGGCGTGATCATCCAAGTAGGATGAGTCTGGCAATTTATGACCTTTGGAGGAACAGCCCCCATGTACAATTAATTTCCACCCAGATCTGCTAACATATGTGCAATGAAAACATCCACAAGAGGAGCAAAAATGAGATTTGCCTGACAGCCCACACACCAGTTGTTTCCAATCTTCATCCCCCCAGATTTTTTTTGGACTACAAATCCATTGATTATGGCAGCTGGGGCTTCTGGAAGCTGAAGTCCAATAATATCTGGAGACAGATGACAAAAACAGAGGAATTGCAGAAGTATCACAACTGCACAGGAGACATGACCCAGTCCCTAGGTCTTGGATGGACTGATAAAGGAAAAAGCAATATCTCTCCCACCATCTAATATAAAGCTGGGCACTATACTACTACTAGGATGATGCCTTTTCATTGGTCTAAGAACTGGTCAAGAAATTCTCATTTTGATTGTAACAACCTTCAGTGCTAGCCCTTACACAAACACAGAAACACTAATGTATTGGGGAAACTATTCAGATTTCTAGCATTTAGGGAAACCTCTACTTCAAAAGGCACTGGGGCATTGAGCATTATACTTTTACCTAGGAATATTTCAGGAATACTTGTTTATATTGTACATGAAAAGTATACGATGGAAGCTAGTTTCATTTGCAGAACATTTCCTAATTTAAATCCATGCATATCTTCCATATCTTTCTATACCACACATAATTTCAAAAGACAACATCAGACAAATCTTTAGCACAAGAGAACATAATACATGGTTTCTGCTCTATATCATTATTGCATTCATTGTCCACATCCATATATACTTTTTAATTATATATTTTAATTGAAACATCATTTTTATATTGCACCCTGTTGCATATCTCTTTTCAGCCCCCCCCCCTCCCCATGTTAGAAATTTTCCCATTTTCTTGATAGCTTATATAGAATAGGAAGTACAGTCAGCCCTCCATTTTTGCAGGGGGTCCATTCCAAACCACCACCACCCCGTGAAAATGGAGACTCACCAATATTCAAGCCCCAAAGGCTTGGATGGGGTGCGCCTGTGGGGATGCACCCCATTGATTTTAATGGAAGTCACCCCTCTGTGACTATTCAAAGTTGCAGACCTCAAGTCCATGAGAATGGAGGGTGACTGTATACATTTCTTCCTGGGAGTTTATTTATGGAATTCACTCAGCACTACTATGTATTAGGCACTATGCCTAATCACCTCTCCTAAAAAACTCCCTGTGTTCAACTGCTCTAGCAGTCAAGGAGTGGTAAATTTTGAAATACATGTTTATTTCATGGCAATCCCCATAGCCACACCCCAAGGAGAGTCCAAAGAGGCAGAGTGCTGTTTTGAATCATTTTAGCAACATTATCCAAAAAGTTTTCCTCTGTGGTGTGAGAAGATCTTTTTAGTCACTAATTGTTATTAATGGCCATGTCTACATGCATGAAATGAAGCAATTCTCCCCTTCACCCACCCACACCCTCACCATGATGTGTCTTCACAATACAATGCCAAAGCTCCAATTCAATTATGGACAGTCTTCATGACATGAAGAAAACATGAGCAAGGAGTGGAACATGATGTCACTATCCCTAACATTCAATTGTCCCAGTAATCCAAGCCTGTGATGGTGATGAAAATAGTGGAAGTTTGGCTCAGTGTCTCAACCAACAGAAGCAGGGTGGGGCGGGGAGGGATGGATTTTTCTTTGTTTTTTAAATGTCTGCTAAGCATCCACCCCCTCAAAAAAGAGCTATAAATATTCTTTGTAAGGTCAATGGTATTTGATATGTTTAATAGATGCATTACAAAACAGAGTCTGTCAATTTTGTTTTCTTTCCATTCTCCACTCATATACCTGAAAATAGAACATGCCTGAATCATTTTTATTGTGCACTGTTTCTTGGAGCTGATGAAGAAAAACTGAAGTCTGCATGGACTTGCTGGAGAAAAATTAGCATGTAAATTTGATCTTAAGTAATTAGTACAGTGGTACAGGGAAGTTTTTAAGGTATGGATTGTTGTCTGTGTGTGCCTAATGGGGAGCAGGACACCATCACACCCTGAGATTTTTGTCCACACAGACCAAATGGCCAGGTTCCCCCTGGCCTTGAGTCATCTAAATTATGGGATGCAGGCCAAAATCATGGTAGGATCAGGCCTGATCCTGCCAATACAGGTGTGGATCTGGAAGATCCAGTCTGACCCTGCAGTAAAGAGTTTTACTCCAGGGTAAAATAGCACTGGTTTTCCAAATTGTTTTTTAGAAACTCAATAGCAAAACCAGGCTCTTCTGACAATGGCTCCCCCACGCTTCCTTTCTTCCCAGCAGATGATCCATCTGAGAACCTCCCCTCCCCCCCCCCCCCCCGTCACCCTGTCTGATGTAAAAATGGGGCACCTGGCCATATGGATGCAACCAGGTACCCTGTTTCTGCATCAGATGGGGCAACTGGGGGGCTTCTCAGATGGATCACCTTCTCAGATGGATTGCCCACTGGGAAGGTAAGGAGTGGTGTGCCGGTCCCTGGTCCTCAGTCGGTGCAGGGATGTGTCCCTGCACCAGCCTAGGAACTAAGTCAGGTGATCACCAGGACAAGGATAGCACAGGCTCAATCTGTGCTTTCCTTGCCTGTCTGTTCAAGCCTGCTGTGGTGTTTTGGTAAAGGCGCACACAAATAAACCCTTATTAAAGGTTGCTGACTTCTCAACTTGCATCTTACACAAGGTCTTACATTACCAACTTGATATCCAACTTGATACTAGGGGAAACTCTCCAAGGAAAGGAGATAAACCTGGTTATCTGGTACACCTCTTTTCCTATATATCAAGCTGCTGTAAGCCACAGCTGCAGGGTCTGGTTGAAAGACTGAATATTTATTGGCATTATAGTTGTTTTTGTTGTGCATGATGATGATGATGATGATGATGATGATGATGATGATGATATTGATATTGGCAGTGGTAGTGGTGGTGATTATGATGCTACTCATGATGATGGTGATTACATTTTCATCCCACCTGTCTGCTAAAACAATAGTACTTAAGGTGGATAATTGAAAAATAATCAGACCACAAAATCATTAAAAAGACAATAGTTGGCCATCCAGATCCACAGATTCTCATCCATGAATTCAACCATCCATGATTTGATTTAAAAAAAAAAAAGCAAAGAAGAAAACCTTGATTTTGCCATTTTATGTGAAGGACAACATTTTACTACAGCAATGTATATAATGCCACTTGCACAACAACAAATTTTGGTATCTATGGGAGGTCCTGGAACGAAACCACAGCAGATACCAAGGGCCCATATAATAAATAAACTTCAGAAGGTTCTGAAAGCAGATTAAAGAGATTTGTCTTCACAACATTTCTAAAGGAAGTAAGAGTGACTCCAGATCATAACTCTGTAGGAAGAATGTTCCATAGTCAGTGAGTAACAGAAGAAGAAGAAAAAATCCTGCAAGCTCATGATATGAGCCTCTCCAGAGGTTTGCATTCTCAGAAAGGCCTCTGTTTTAATACTATTCCATCAGTTAATGTTCATGGTATTCCTCTGCCTTGCTGTAATTTTCTGTCCTCAAGTGTCCTGAGAGAGGCATCAGTGAAAAGAGTGAGGAAAAAGACCTGTGAATTCCATTTGTCTTGCCCTTAACCTCAAGTATTGTGATGAATATAGCCTAGAGCAGTGTCTCTCAAGCTGTGATCCTTCAGTTTCCAGAATCTCTGGCTGTTGAGCATGCTGTCTGCAGCTTCAGGGATGTGAAATCCAAAACATCTGGAGGACCAAAGTCTGAGAATTACTGGCCTAGAGGATGAAGGCTAGCAAATATAACAGTAATAACAGAGATGAACAAGAGAGTTGAGGCTCACTGAAGATATCTTACCCATGGACTTGCTAAAAACTGGAGCTAGGACTGGATGATGCTTCAGGGTAGAATTACTAGATAAGGGAAGGAGGGTGGAGTTTCATGAAATAATTTCTTTTATGCTTCTATTCCTAGGATATATACACATTCATGTGGCATTTACATAAAGATAGTGATATTTGATATGGTTGTTATTTTATCTGAGGAATTTCAATCAAGCCCTTAATAAGATTTCCAGGGTGGCAAGAGATTATACTAAGAGTGGGCTAGAGATCCCTGATAAAGGCATACTTACCTTTAGTAAAATATTTATAATCTCTTTTTTGAGAAGGACTACCAGCTGCTTTGAAAATGCTGTAAAAACAGCAACTATGGGTCTTTACAGGCTGTCAGAAATAATGCAGCTTGAGTCCAACTTAACTGTCCTGGCTCAGTGCTAAGGAATCATAGGAACTGTAGTTTTTTTCTGAGACATTGAGCTGAGCTCTGGTGCCACAATAAACTACAATTCCCATGATTCTCTAGCACTGAGCCAGGGCAGTTAAAGTGGCCTCAAACTGCATTATTTCTGACAGTCTGTAAAAGCCCTATATCTTTGGATAGCAAGCAAGGGAAAAACTGTAAGAAGTCCTTTGTGTACTGAGTTGTTGTAGACTTTTGCTGCTGGTCATGATACTGTTGGCATCTGAAAGATTAGACTTATGTAATAATGAGAGTCATTTGTTATAGAATAGTGCCATCTACTGTCAAAAGAGGGAAAACATACTAGGCATGGGTAGTAAGTAGTATGATCCTGTGTAAATGGTATGATCCTGCGATGTAATTTAAAAAGTTACAAAGTTTAGCATGTATAAAAGGCAATGCCTGGAAGGGCTCGGTGTGCAGTATGGCTGAACAAACCCCTGTGCCATTTGCATGCAAATAAAGCTATCCAGGCCTGAGGACCTGTTTCAAGTCTCTTTCTGTTAAACCAGCAAACTGTAACATTTTTGGCGAGCCAGCCAGGAGCACTTGAGGCAGAAGATTTCCTCCTGCCCTCCCTTGATCTCAACCGACTGTGGGAGGCTTCTGAACTGACTGGGAATGTGTGCCTTCGCATTTTTGTGATGCCCAGTTATCTGGAAGAATCCCAAATCTGGTGAGATACAACAGAGGTGAACTATGAGGTCCCAGCCAGATCGCTTCTTGTTTTTTGTTTTGTTTTGTTTTGTCTTGTTTTGTTCCTGTCCTGTCTCCAGCGCTGGACCTAGATATCTGTCAGGCAAGTATTTGGGGATCCCAAACTCTGTCTGATCCCAAAGGATCGAAGGGGAGGGCCGTACACCCTCTCATCTGTTCTGTATCTGGCAGGGGGAACCCCCTCATCTGTTCTGTATTGGCAAGAGTTCTTGCCTCATCTGGTTCTGGTTCTGTATCTGTATTTGGCAACAGTGTTTGCCTCTGGAAGGGAGCACTCGGGGAGGAGGGTTTCCTGTTTGTATGTGAATGTATGACTGAATGGCCTTGCAGTTCTCAGAGTGGACCATTGAGAGTCAGGCCTCCTGAGTCAAGGCATCTGTTAACCTTTTGTGTCCACAGATCAGCTCACCCAAACTCCTATAGCTGATCCATTCCCTGTCACTCCCCCCTTCTTCCATCTGTCTGCTATGTCTGTCATTATGAATAGCTAGGCTTAGATTAGGCCAGGATCGAGAGGAAGGTGCTTCAAATCCCATTTTTTAGTCAACCCACATACTAGCATGAAGGTTTATCTTAAGATCATCAATACTAGAAATGGAATGTTCCATCAATTTCCATATATCAGAAGCAATCATGTTTAAAGCCCTCTTCAGGACCCATTTTATGGAAACTGGAGAAAGAATTGTGCAGAGGCTTGAAAAAGATTCACTGCCTCTGATAGACACCTACTTGAGAGCATGAGACAGCCCTTCCTTCCTCACAAGGGGGGATGAAGCAAGAAAAAAATGGTGCGTTAAGCAGAAAGGCAGAAGCTATGAGAAAGAATCTGCTGTACCTAAATGTTGCAATTGCTTCTTACTTGGCTGTATTCCCAGAAATTAGTTCCACAGACCCTCATTGTTCTTAGAGAGCAACATAGAAACATAGGAACATGGAGTCTTAGAGTTGGAGAAGAGCCCAGAGCCATCCAGTCTGATCCCCTTTTGCCATGCAGGAACTCTAAATCAATCTCTCAACTGCAGACCTGTACTCTTTTATTGATCAGAACACTGTTTGTATCCATGTAAATTGCCAATCAGCTTAGTTTTGCTCATGCATGGCTGATTCCTATGAGTTCAAGACTGATCTGAAGTTATAAAACTTTTGCTGTGACCAATAAAGTTCAAGAGGCAGAAGGGAGACACAGGTTAACTACATATTAGCAAACCTTTTTAGTAGCAGTAAGAAAAAGGAGGCTTCATTGAAATGAGCATGATAGCAGAGAAAGCCAATGTATGTAGTGAGAAGAAAAGAGAACAGAAAATAAAGTAGAGCTGGCTGCAACTGCTGCTATCAGAGAGAAAGAATTTGCAAGCCAGGAAAAGAGGGGCAACAGTTTCCCAAGGAGAAAGAAAGAGATAAGGTAAATGCGCATACTGTAAAAAGAAAGAAAAATTGTGTGTTTTTGATGCTACAGGACAAATTGTATTTAATATTCATATGTAAAGCCTTTGTTTTATTGCTCCTTAGTGCCTCCTGTCAGAGTTTTTTGTATTTCTTGTATGAAAATAGATTGTAGAGCTCTTGTTCATATGAATCTTTGTAATAATGTATGGCTTGGCCTTGATCCCCTTTTTGTCTGAGCCCTTGTGAGAAATTAATTTCATCATAGTTCAGTTAGAGCCTCCATGCACCAGCATATTGGAAGGCTGCTCAAGTTGTGCATTTTGGTCAGGATTACTTGCCCCTGGAATATGCCCCTGTTGCCAGTTAAGAAGCCTGGCTAGCTCAGTTGGTAGAGCATGAGGTGCACCCCTAATGTATGGGGGGATCTACACCTCTACTGTTATTTGTGGACACTTTGGAACAAAGGGGGAGGTATCTTTGATAAGACAGCTTTTAAGCTATCTACCCTGTTTATTCTGTTTTTGTTAAATTTGATTATAATGCTACTGTTGTTTCCTTCATACTGTCAAGCCCATACTCAGTGCCATTCCTGTATTAAAGCTGTTAGATCAGAGCAGATATAGCTGCAAAGGGACCAAACATCTGTGTCAGTTTAAAAATATCTGTGCCTTGAAAACAATAGACTCACTTGTTATAATCCCTTCAGTGGGATCTCCAGGTACACCAGACAGACCTGGGGGGAATCCTGTACTTTGGAACTAAAAGTAGTGGACCAACCAGTAGCACTGCAGTGACATTTGAACCATGTACACTGGCAGATTGGCCCACCAGATGTGGAAACATGGGCTGGCAGAGAGCATATGTGTCTGATGGAAAATGCACATGTCCCCAAAGTGGTATGAATGTCAAATGCAATAATATAGAACATAGACACTAAGGGCCGAGGGACTTCAACTCCCAGAATCCCAGGAGCTATTGGCCAACATGGAATATTGGCCAACATGGCTGAGGCTTCTGGGAGCTGAAGTCCCTCGGCCCTTAAAGGGGAAAGGTTGCCTACCCCTGGTGTAGCTGAATGACCTGGAAAAGTGGGAGTTGATGCCCAGCTCACTAAGGCCCCTGTTCAGTCTGCTTGTAAGCACTTGCAGTGTAATTATGTCAATATTACAATTAATAACCCTGAATTCCTGATCAATAGATATGGGCCACAATTTGGAATTGGGATTGATGCAAGAGGTCATGATCCCTGTCATGGCCAGCCATGAGGAGGACTCGGAGGATGAGGAGGAGGATGGGTCTCCTCCAGAGAAGGAAGAGATACAGGCTCCACCTGGCTCTCATTCTGCTCTGCCTGAGCCAAGCCCTGTTCTCCCAGCCCCAGAGCATCCAGGTCCTACTGCTACTCCTATGGAGGCTCAGCTGCCTAGTGGGGAGAATCAGGAAGATACAGCAGGGCCAATACCTTCCTTTAGGCAGAGGAGAGCTGAGAGTGCTGGCGTTCGCAGATCCATGAGACTGGCTGAAAAGCAGCTGCTCAACAAGCCTCAGCTGGCACTGAGGTAGGATTTGGCTATTTAAACATCTGCAAAAGGCTTCCTCAGTGCCAAGATTTATTGTAGTTTCCTGGTGAGACTATGGTTGGTGTGGTTCCTTGTTTCCTTCTTTGTGCTTCTTGCCTTGTGGAACCCTGTTGCCTTGACCTCAGACTGGACTGGACCTCTGTTGATTGCTGCCTGCCCTGACCTTAGACTGACTGACTTTGAATTCTGGACTCTGCTTTGTTGGTGCTTCAACTACAGGAAGGTTTGTAGCTGGCTCTGCTGGTTGTTGCTCATCCTCACCATCCCTAGCAGCAGTTGTAGGAACTGAGGCTGGCTGTAGTCCAGGACAATCCCTTAGGGTTGTTCTCCCTGAAATTTGTTCAGTAAGAGGGGCACTCTGTTCCACAAACCCTTTATTCTGAGTTTTGGCAGGACATTGGAAGACCTTTTGTACCAGAAGTAACCAGAAGCTTGTTTGTAACTTTTGTAGAAACCGTTGTAGATGTCCTAAATGTAACCAGTTATGTTTGTGGAGGCACTCAAATAAGAGACCAATGGCTGTGGGAAGCTGATGAAATGAATGTCAGCCAACCTTATAATGAAACCAATATGATACAGCCCAATAGTCAGTGGATATTCCTGTGTGTGTTAGTTAGTGGTGTGTCAACAGGATTGACCCTATTGTACCCTCCATAGGGAGACTGATGTGTGAAACCATGACTCTGATAAATGTAACTGGGAATGTTCAAACCATTAGTTATTGGCCCAATCAAACTGCAATTCCTGTTAACTTATTGTGGAATGCCAGCTTGCAATCTAATCTCAAAATGACAGTCCCCACTGATTTGACCTGGAATGCTCCAAAAGGGCTATACATCTGAAGGCAAAGAACAGTCAGGATTGGGGAATGGAAAGATGAGGAATGGCCACCTAAGCACATTGTTTAGTATTACAGCCCAGTCACATGGGCTCAGGATGGGATGTATGGATACAGGACTCCAATTTATATGCTTAATAGAATCATTAGATTATAGGCTGTGCTGTAAATAATAACCAATGAGACCGGCCAAGCCCTATCAGCCCTGTCCTGACCCAAACTCAGATGAGAAATGCCATTTATCAAAACTGCCTAGAATTAGATTATTTATGGGCAGCTGAAGGAGGAGTGTGTGGAAAGTTCAACCTCACTAACTGCTGTTTACACATTGATAATAATGGAAAGGTGATAGAAATTATAGATAAAATAACCAAATTGACTTATATTCCTGTATAAACTTAGAAAGGATTTGAGTGTGCTGAAGCATTGGATTCATAGCTCAGTTTGGCAGAGGGTTTGAGGGGACTCATTGTTATAATTGCTGTATGCTTGCTTTTGTGCTTAATTTTGCCTTGCATAGTGCCAGTGGCTTTAAATGGGATGAAGAATATGATGGAACAGATAGCTGATAGGAGAGTTGTTGTTCACATGATGGCAATCAGAGATGCTTATCTCCCAGTGACAATACATGAACCAGAGAGTGTATCTAATTCAGAATAAAATCACCTCAGACACTTGGCCCACCTCCACCTGAGTAAACTTGATCCTGATAAGAAGACTCAGACTAGTCCCAGGTGAACAACACAATACCTGGAAGCTGCTGTTCTCTACCCTCGGGCAGATCTGCAACTGGAGAGGAAAGAAGCTTCAGGCTAGCCCCAAGTGAAAAACACAAACTTGGAATCTGTTTTTCTCTACCTTCGGGCAGACCTGCACCTGGTGAGGATGAAGATCCAGGCTAGGCTCTACTGAAACAAACCAGGGAGATGTTGTTGTTTTATGTACAGCCAGACCCCCACTAAAAAAGGGAGGGCCAGCACTGTCCCAGGGTGATGATGCAAAATTCTGATAGAATAGATGAAATCAGCAAAGGGGGGGATGAGAGGGTTAAATGAGCCATTTGTTATAGAATGGCATCATCTACTGTAAAAAGAGGGAAAACATACTAGGCATGGGTAATAAGTAGTATGATCCTGTGTAAATGGTATGATCCTGTGATGTAATTTAAAAAGTTACAAAGTTTAGCATGTATAAAAGGCAACGCCTGGAAGGGCTCAGTGCGCAGTGTGGCTGAACAAATTCCCCTGTGCCATTTGCATGCAAATAAAGCCATCTAGGCCTGAGGACCTGTTTCAAGTGTCCTTCTGTTAAACCAGAGAACTGTTAACATATGCACTAGGTTTCTTGTTACAATTTGTTACACAATTCTCTCTCAAGAGAACACCAGATACTCAGGACCTACACAGACCTGAACTTCTATTATTTATTCTAGCCACCCTGGCTAAATATGTTCCACAGGATATCAAATCCCAGTAACTCCCTCACTTGGAGTTCTATACTGGAAATAAGTCCCTCACTACTGGACTGTTCCCCTCACAGTCCCTAACTGACTCCAACTGTCAGCAATGGTCTCCTTTTTCACTCCAGCCTTTGATTCGATTGTCTGCTGCCAGCTCTTTTTCCATTGGCTGTTGCTAGGGCTGGCACAGTTCTGTCTTCTCTCCACACTCACTTTATCAGTTGGGAGGTGAAGTTCATTTTTGTTTCAACACATCTAGCATCAGGTATGTTGCTTTTCCCCAAAGTGGGAGCAGATGAATTTTTTAAAATTTGTTATTGTTTGTTGTTGGCAACTGCCCTCAAGTCAACCATGACTTATGTCAACCTTTTTAAAAATATAGATATAGTAATAACAAGCAATAACAAGTACTTTTTTATACTGCTTATCAGTGAACTAGCACTCCCTAAGTGGTTTACAATGTGTAAACCAATTGTCCCCAACAAGCTGGGTACTCATTTTACCAACCTATGGAAGGATGAGTGGACCTCGGAGCTCTCCTTTGGGATTGAAATTACAAAGTTGTGGCTGCAGTACTGGCATTTAACCATTGCCCACCAGGACTCCTATATAAACTGATTGATGTACTTGACTTATATAGACTGGAAATTCCACTGTGTTTCAGCATGCACTTACCCATTATGGTTGTGTGCACCTATTCTGATTCTGACTTCACACAACAATTACTTTATGCCCATAAAATAGATCTTGAGGGGCATCATTCTTAATCTTCCTATAAGAAATGCTTGGTTAGATATCCCTAGATCTGGCCTCACACTGCCTATGTATATGCAGAAAATAACATACTAACAGTGGTATGATCAAGGAATACTCTTCAGTCCACCAATGAACTACCAGAAACTATTTGCTGTACTATCTCCCACCCTTTCATTTCTGTGTTCCCACACTTTGCCCCCAAACAAATTTGTTTTCAAAAACCAGAGAAATGAAATGGCTGGAAATGATCCAGTAAATACTTGCTAGTGGGTTTGTCAGCAGACTGGAGTATACCCTAAATCGATTTATAATATAGCCTGTGGACATAAGTAAAAGTATATCCATTGGACTTTAATAAAAAGTTCATATTCAGATCAAGAATGTAAATTGTTGTTTATGGGGGACTGCAGACGGGCAGCTCTGGGCCACTCTGTGGCAGATGCTGTGGCCCCGATCCTCCCTTTTGCCATCCCGAAAAGAGCAGCAAAATGCCGCTCCTTTTAGGGGCAGCAAAAGGCCGCCCTAAGAGCCGGCACACGGCTCTTCAGCACCCTTTTTGGCATAGCATGTTTGAACACTGAGCCAGAAGGGCATCAGGACGGCAATGGCGTGGGGTTGGGGCAGCCAGTGTGTGGCTGCCCCACCCCAACTCTGCCTCCAGGCCGGCCCTTTGGGCCGAACTGTAAAGGCTCTGTCATCCTTGCAGAAGATAATATTTTTAAAAGCATTTTTTTTTTTTTTTTGCTGACAAGAATTGCCCCCCCCCCCATTTTTGCTGACTTTCACATTTTGTGAAAGTTTTTTTTTTAAAAAAAATAGAAAATAATAGTGCTTTTTTAAACAAAAAAACCCACCAAACATTTAATTCTCACAACAATCAGCTTAGAACATGTATGCTAAGTACTGGTCATGGCCCCAAGGCACTCAATGAAATCTATAGGACATTTCCTTATGCTGAGTCAGACAATTGGTCTAGTTCAATCTTACTACATTGACTGGCAGCAAGGGTTCTCCAGGGTTTCAGACAGGGTAGTGATACGCTTAGAAAGCCAGCATGACACAGTGGTTTTGAGTGTTGGACTGCAATTCTGGAGACCAGGTTTCAATTCCCAGCTTGGCCATGAAACTCAATAGATGATCTTGGGCAATTCATGTGTTCTCAGCCTCAGGGGAAGGCAATAGCAAACCTCCTCTGAACAAATCTTGCCAAGAAACCCCCATGATAAATTTGCCATAAGTTGGACATGATTTGAAGGCATACAACAGCAACTGTCCTATTTGTACATTGGGATGTCAGGGATTGAACTTGAAATTTTCTGCAATTCAGGAGATTTGAACCTTGAACTTCCTAATGAAAATTTAACACTCTCTATTATAATACTTCTGATTTCAGTTCATACTCTTGTCTCATAAATTTAAAACATGACACTGGGGGTCACAGTTAAATATTAAAAAGGAAATTAGTTCATTCTTGTCCTAGGATACAGTGTTTTCTAAAGGTAATTTAATCATTTTATTGTAATTGTGTGTGTCTCTGTGTGTGTCTCTGTGTACACACACACATGCGCGCGCACACACACACACATATCTATATCTATCTATCTATCTATCTATCTATATATATAGTGTGTGTGTGCGTGTCCCCTTTCCCCCCCTCAGGATTCAAATATCAATTTGGCAAGTTGTCTCATGACTATATTTCAACAGTGTGTTCTTATCTTAACAGGGCCGAAGGCACAAAGTGAGGTCAAAATAAACTGGGCAAGTCAGATGTTATTCTTTTGAATTTGATTATGTCCCCATCATACATCAGGAACTCAAATGTATACAAGTTTACTCAGGAGTAAACCTAAGTGAAACAGTGTTCATGCCTAAACAGAACAGTTTAATTCCATTAGTCAGTTTTCTTGTCTGTAAACCTTGGCTCAGATCAATTGAGTGGAGTAATGTAATGTAATACTCAGTTCTGTTCTATACAGGGCATACTGCCATAGCTTTAATTAGGAATGACATCAGAAGAAGCTTGAAGCTTGATAGCATTACCCACAGGATGCTATGTATTTATCAGCTGATCAGACAATTGTATTGAGTTCATTGAATTCATCCACCTTATTCCTAGATAACTCGGTTTATGGTTGCAGGCTAAAAGCTATGAGATCGTCAATATCATCCATAGAAAGAGATGCATATTTGAAACATTTTGTTATACCTATGAAATAGAATGGGACAAGAACTATGTTACCAGCATTACAAAAGTTTTTAGAGTATGCTGGGCCCTTGGCATCTGCTGGGGTTTTGTTCCAGGAATCTTCGTGGATACCAAAATCCATGCATACTCAAGTCCAATTAAATACAATAGCATAGTAAAATGGTGTCCTATATATAAAATGATGAACATCAAGGTTTGCTTTTTAGATTTTTTTGGGGGGGAGGGACAAATATTTCCAAGCTGTGGAAACTGTGGATATGGAGGGCTGACTGTACTTTCTTAGTTTCTTCTTTACCTGCAATGGCTTTTCTGCAGAATCCCTTCTTACCCAAATTCCAGGACAACCAACATTCCAAAGAGATTTATTCTCCAGTGCTCCAAAAAAAAGTCTGTGTCTTAACCTTCCTGTCAAGCTTGATTTAAAAAGAAGAAATGGGCCTTCTGTAAAGATTTAATGCTTTCTTCCCTTAAGGAAAATATTAAGTGTCACAGCAAGTCTTTCCGAATGTATAGTATGTAAGTGACAGTCGTGGCGGTTTAGAGGATTTGTAGCTAGTTAATATAATCTTAGCTTTATAGCAACTCACCAGATGTTAACCAGGACACATGAATAAATTTTCCCTTTTAGCATTTAAGTAAAATCCTGCAAGGCTGATGATGAAAGTGGGAAGAGGAAGTGCTCTGATTGATTAATTATGCATGCAAAGTTAGTTCCAGCCAGAGTAACTTGTCAGGCACAGCTAATGCAAGTGATGCTTGACCTAGAGATGTTCTAATGTCAATTTCAATACAAATATATTTTCCCCCTGAGGGTCTTTACAATCTTCCTGACTATTCTTTAAATGGATGGAAGATGGGCAGAGGGGTAGCATGATGATATTAAAATGGAAGCCCAGTGGTTTTGCCTACCTCAGACCCCTGGAAGTTGCCTACCCATGTACTAAATGATGATTTCTACTCTTTAATGTTGTTGTTGCTAACTGCCATCAAGTCAGATTGACATATGGCAACACCATGAATGGGAGGCCTCTAAGTCTAGCTACCCTGCTCAGGTCTTGCAGACTCAGGACTGTGGCTTCCCATTTGTAACACAATCTTCCTTTCCTATTGTTTTCAACCTTATCAAGCATTATTCTCTTTTACACCAGCACAAAGGAGCTCGTTCACCTTTAGTGGATAATAATTGCTCTGCAGAAGGCCACAATTTTATTTATCTATACAGGGGTCACATATCACAATATGACAGCCATAATCAATCACACTATTGGTTATCCATTTGACATATGTGTTTATGCCATATCATAAATCATGTTGTAAATCAAATCATAAATCATGTCATAAATTTGGCCATAAATTATGTCATAAATCATTCATAGGTTAACACCTGTAACCAATCATATTGGTTAATAAGACCATAGATTACAAGTTCACATCATAAATCAATCATCCATCTTAAATAACAATATATATTGATTAATGAGCTATTTTAATCCATGTGGGGGTCACTGCCCTGCCACAGGAGAGGGCCAGCCTAGTTTGGCATACCCTCCTCCCCCACCCCACCCCACCCCGTGTGATTCACTCAAGGTGTTGGAGGATGGAGTCCAGATAGAGATCACAGCCTGCATGAGAGATATGGGCCCCATCACCACTGTACAGATGTGGCAATTTGAATCTAATTTGCTCATGCATAGCAGACGAGGTCCCCATGCAGTCTAGCCTCTTTAGAATGCCCCTGTAAACCCAGCGATGAGCTGCATTAATGGCCACCTCATGCATAGCTCCCAGCCAGGCACGTCTTGGTAGGAGTTTAGTTCATAGTAACACTGTGTCTGGTAAAAGGCATCAAACTTCATGGTCCCAGGGTCTTGACCAAAATGTTATCACCTAGATGAATCAGAAGTATGTGAGGAGGTGGGTGCATAGCAGCCAGCTCAATGACATGTGGCACGAAGACTCTCCATAATATCCCATGATGCCCAAACCAACGAATACATGCCATCTGCTCCAGACCCAGGTCCTGACCTCTCTCCGACTGTAGAGTATGTAATCCATCCCAAAAAATCAAGCTGTGACCTATATTCCAGACGTCGCCATGATCTACACCTGCTCAACAGAAAACAACACATTCAAGCACCAGTAAACTGACTTTTGGATCCCCAGTGTGGGAAGCCAGGAGCCCCCTGGCATGATGGTGAATGTAGAACTTAAATGCCCTTGAGCACCATCACCTGATGTGCCACACTGCATTACTGTTCAGGTCATGAGAAGACACGACCATGGCAGCTCCAACCCTGAAGGAGTGGGTGGAAAGCTGCACCACTGGGAGGCCCAAGTGGTTTGGTGTCCCATGCAACACCACTCTCAATTGGAATTGGGGAAGGGGAAGGCTCGAGGGACATAGGAACAAAATAACCCGGGATCAATGGATGTGATCCCAGATAGTTGGCCAAGGATGTTACGGGGCAGATTTGGCTTGGAAGGACTCATGACAGCTTTATGGTTTGACCTTTGCCCATCTGGTCTGTGCTTGATCACCTGAAGCAGGTCCAGAGTCCCTGGTCAAAATCATGCACATCAGACACCAGCAGGGCCCTCTTGGAGGTATCAAGACAAGAGCTAGGGATTTGCTCACTAATCCTGGTGGCAGTGAAGAAGGCCAGCATGAAGGCTGCCCAGAAGAGGGTCACTTTGCCAGGTAAATTGCAGATGGACTATAGGGAGTGTAAAATCTGAAGAAGAACTAAATTGGAAACAGACATGTGAGTGTCCCGAGGTAGAGGGAAATCCCTCGTCCACCCCTCCAAGGCCGTCTTGACCTGAAAATCCACTACTCCCACCCCCATGGGAGTAGAATGACAGGGCTGCTGACCTCCCCCTAATAGTGACAGGCAAAAGACCTCCCTGTTTCAGATAGATGGCAAAGTGAAGTATGGCTCCACCCCCAGGGGCCACACCTTGATCTCAATTACTGACTCAATGAATTATCTAAAGGAGTGCAGCAACAACTGATATGACTTATGCATAGAAGGAGTGATGGAATGAAGAATAGCCTGGTCGATCTCTAGCTGCCAAGTTTCCACAGATGGGCCAGTACTATCATGGGCTGGGCCGATGCTCCAGATACAAGCTCCCAAAACCTGATGAACTGAAAATGTGAGAGGGCATCTGCCAGGGAATTCAATAAACCTGGGACATGTCAGGCTTAGAAGAGCATGTTGTGCTTCAAATATTGAAGCAAACACATCACTCTAGGGGATTTTGAGACTTAAAACCAGTTTTATCTGAAAATTATTCCCTCCAGAGGTGAACCATCACCACAATGGAAAACAGTTCAAGAAAGTTGAGGTCCCTTGTCACCCCCGTACTTACCCAGCCTGGCGGCCAACTCTCTGTCACCCACTGGCTGTTCCAGTAAACTCCAAAGCCGTGAACTCCAGAAGTGTAAGAATGCAGCTACAAATATGTTTTGAGAAGTATCTCACCACTCCAAAATGAGACCCCATTGAAATCCCTCAGGAATGTGTCTCATGCACGCAAATCCTCACAAATCCCACTATTGACCTATATGTGGCGGTGCAGAGAGGAGACCCCTCATGGCCAGCCCCAGTGTCACCACCTTGCAGGCAAAATTCGGCAAACCAGTAAGCGTTCAGAAGTTGTGCAGGGTGGCTTTCTGCTTACCTCCTGAAACACTCACCTGCTGTCTCAGTAATCTCAATTTTTCCTGGGGGAGGCAAGACACACCCTTGATTGTATCAATCTCGATCTCAAGGAATGTGATTGTAGTGACATGACCTTTGGTCTTCTCATGGGCAAGTGGGATGTGCAACTCGTCCATCAGGAGCTGGAAGGTCCATAACATGTCTCCTTATAAAGATGTAGCAGGTCCCCTGGCCAACAGGAAATCATCCAGGTAATGAGTGATTGCAGCATTTCCTGACCTCTGTATGACACATTATTGAAGGTACTAAATTTCTCAAAAGCCAAGCAAGAAACTGAACAACCCATCGGCATCACTTTGTCAAAGTAATACATTCCTTTCAACTGGAAACCCAACAACTCAAAATCCTCTGGGTGGACTGGAAGGAGCCTGAAAACCAATTTTATGTTGTACTTTGTTAGAATATAGATGGGTTATACAGTCAAATGTAGAGATGTGTGTCTGGAATTTTCCTCATGAGAACTACATCTAGGCAAACAAAGACAGCCCAGTCCAGGTGGCCAGAGAGTCATAACATCAGAAGTTCCTAGCTGGGAAAGGCAGCAAAGAACAGATAACAGTATCCAAAACATCGTTAGGCTTGGGAAAGAAACCACATGGTGGATGATGGACAGCAAGGGGCTGGGTTAACAAACATCATACACATAACATCCAAACAACATCAGGTTAACACCCAGAAGGTGGAGAAAGGGCAGGGCTGAGAAATCCCTTTGTCTAGAATTGTTTATATTTCTTGCTTTCTTCCTGTTTGTGTGTGTGTTCACAATGGATCTAACTATGGAGTTAATTCTTGGACTATAATATGGCTATATTGCTTTTACAATGTAACTTCTGGATCTGGAAACATGGATCTGTAACTCTTTTGTTCAACCACATCAGCATGATGTGATCCTATGGTGGACTGTATTTTTCTTTGCTTATTTTTACTTTTTGAAACAATAAAGCTCTACTTTTAGAAGTTTGGATTTTTCCCTGGCTCTGTTGGATTTTCAAGCTCACCACACCAATAAAATTCAACACACTTAGCCATAAAGGCACCTGCACCCAGGGCCCACACCATCTGTACCGCTGAATTAAAGGATGCATATTTCACAGAGGCCAGTGAAAGGTTGACAATGTCATTGACTGACTCCCCATTAGGGTATGAGAGGTGATGGATCAAGTGGTACTCACCTGGCACCTAGTCACACACAAGGGTGACAACTGCAACTTCGGCATAGGTATCTCCTTGTGAGGGCCAGATATCCTGCCCACCACCAGCTCTTTTGCCAGCTTATCTCTCACCACCTTCAGTAGCTCCCTTACCAAGTTTGAATTAGGTGCAAAATTAAAAAGCTTAGAATCGGAGTAAGGAATATGAAAAGCATGTGTAAAACTTTGATGTAAGTATTGTGCATACCCCTGCTTGGGATAAATCACCAACCAAGTGGCTAAAGCACCCACCTTAATGGGTGTTGGTGCCTTTGCCTCCAGTGGAGGCACCCTGAGACACAGCACCAGTCCCAGTCCTGTCCCACTTACCTTTGAAGCATGAGGAACTGGGGTGGCTCCCAACACAGATACCACAATGATGGTTGAAATTGCAAGACTATATCCTGCACTTACCTGCATTGTACTCCCAGCAGACATCTGATACTCTCTTATCACCGGTGGCTTGCCTTACATAGTGCTCTTTCAGCTGCGTGACCATTGGTATGAAGCCATTGTCACAGCGGCTTGAAGGGGAGTGCCAACCATCACATCTGACCACACATAGGCTTGTATGTGGCTCCATAAAACCAAATGATCTACAGCAGCATGCATCCAGAACTGTTCATCATATTGAAGCCAGGTGGACCCCGAGAATTGGTGTGACAATTAGTGTAGACCTTTATCATGATCTCCTGGTATTTGGACAAATCAGGGGCCCTCTCGGGTTCCTTCTCCATAATCATACCCCTTTAAATTGTATAGCCCATCATCCAATTGATGACATTTTTTTCAAGCTTAGGACACTAGTGAGACTCACATTCCTTAGGTATACTAAATACAATTCTGTCCTTTATCATCACCCTGGATTCAGGGTCCTGGAAAGTCAACGAGAAAAGATCAATATACTCACCCTTCCATATATGCTCCTTTGTAGCAGGTTGGAGATGTGCACCCAAAGGGTTGGACATGCTCCCGTAGGAGTTACAGTTGGTGGAACTCTCCATTCCCCATGGCAATGTGGATGGCACCTCCAATGTCTTGGTGGTGGCACCTACTTTATCAGTGGTGACTGCTGTCAGCAGGTGACTACCTGATGTCATCTGGGGCTGAGACACCCCAGAAGTAGGAACTGCAACCCCGGCCCCCTCATTCTCAACAGCTCCCAGTGTCTGACCTGATGTTGGTGTAGGTTGATTCACAATCCCATTTTCCTGAACTACAGGCCACCTGCCTTGATGCTGGGTGCCCACACCACTGCTGGCCAAGACCCAGAGGGAACTGATTAGATGTACCTGTTCTAACTGGTTGCAGTGGGATCTCAAGGGCTGTACCTTGCCCCGTCAGTGGGTCTGCTGTGCCAGGGGCCTGGTCTCCCTGTTCCCAGTTAGGAAGAGACACCCCCCTGTTCCATCCCCCAATGCCCTGCAGCCAGCCCGTGGGCCTGGCCTGTGGCTACCACTTGTTGCATGAACTTATATAAGTCAGCCACTGTAGGCTTTGCCAATGTAGGTGCTGCTGCTCTCTGCTGGGTTGAACCCAAAGCCCCCTTCATAAGCTGAAGGACATCCACTAACATTGCCTGACTGCTCTCCACCCTAACATTAGCCATTGGGGGCAACATTGAATGGTCAAGAGAGGATGGTCCAGGTGAGGGTATTTCCACCACCTATGAAGGAGGCATGACCACCCCCTGGGTGCCACTCAGGCCTCCTGGATTCATGGTTATAGAATATGTCATCCCGCATCACTGATCTGTGCCTCCCTCTGGGCACACATCACTTGGTTAATTTTTTCACAAGTAGCCATGCAGGCTGCTAACATGTGGTCCAGCTGCACCAAATGGGCTGCAAAATCCTCCCCATGTCTCACACTGGGAGTGGCTGGACGCTTAGGCACCAACTGCCTGTTGGACAACCCAGCAGGTGCTGCACACCACTTGGGTTTAGGCTTATTCTGAGGCATGTCAAGGATCTCGAAGCAAAAGAGAAAAAAATTACTATGATTGTAGCCTTCCTACGCAGGTAAAGGGCTCTTGCAAATGAAGCTCTAGTAAGCTATAAGATTGCACTGGATATTATTATTAGTCCAAGCGCCACTGCCATCCTAACCCCATAAGATTTTGTCTCAGGATTTCCCTTAGCCTCACCAATTAAAATATAGAAATAAACAAATTAATCAAAAATGAAAACTGAATAATAGTAGTCATACTAATAACAATGATAATAATATGGAAATGCTAGCAATTGTGGTTGCAATGGTAAAATAATAACCCATTAACAACAATAATTATGGTTTATGCATATATATCTTTATCTATCTATACACACACACACACACAAACACACACACACACACATATTGACCACAATGACATAATAGGAACAATAAATGGTATCAACTCTTCAGAAACATTGTCCTAATCTGATTCCTTATTACTACAGTCATGACAAAAGAGTGTAACAAAAAAAAAAAAAAAAAAAAAAAAAAAACCAGCCTATCCAGGTAACAACAATAACAGTGGTGCAAAGCATAATAAGGGCATAGCCCAGTAAATCTACAAGCCCCAGCCCCATGTTACCTCCCTAGTCCCCCAGCCCAGTCCCCTCCCACCCACCCAAGGCAAAGCAGCCCAGGAGAGTACAGCCCAGCATTGGGCTTGTGTGGGAAGGCTTCCATGGACTACAATTATATAAGGAGGCCCGGAGGAATAACTGGGAGTGCACGGAGTTGCTCATGCCCTAGACAGAACCCACCCCCATCCCAGGCCATCTGGTTCACCCAGGAAAGCCAAGGGGCTGAGCTCCTAGAATTTCCCTCCCACACAGTGCCCTGTTCCACCCCTGGCCTCCCCTGACTCACATCTGCTGTCCCTCCCCCCCCCTCACCATGCCTGACCCCTGCACCATGCATCCTGAGCTCACCCCATCTCTAGGCTCCAGAAGCAAGGTTGATGGACTGCCCAGAAGCACAGTACTGGCAAAAGGGCGATGAGGTTGGGGAGTATGCCCCAAATGTGAGCCTGGCTGTTGGGGTAGTGGAGGGGCCCATCCCCAGGTGCCAGAGGTTGTGGGCACCATGAGAGAGCAGGAAAGGCCAGCACACCCCAAATAAAGAGGCCAGGAAAACACCAGGGGCTCACTTACACTTGGGGGACAATGGGAAAGCACTCAGTAAGGTTCCAATCACACAACATGCCTCCCCACTCTCCTGGTGAACCCCCCAATCTCCAACTCCAGCCCACTCCCCCCCAGATGACGACTCATTCTCTGTCTCCCCTCCATCCCAGTCTGCTCCCCCAGACACCCAGCCTCATCACAAGCCCGCCGGTCAACCCAAAAATCCTCCACTTCCAGATTGGTCTCTGCTCCCCCTCCCCTTCTGGTAGGTGTGCCCGCCATCCCGCTCCACTGATCATGCCCCCCCCCCCCAGTCTCCAAGACCCTACCTTCAAATGACTGGACAAGAAGAGCTCTGGCTACCAACCAGAAAGAGAGAAGTGGAGTTGCAGGTCCTCCTCTCTTGGCTGCCTGGCAAACAATGGCTGCCACCATGTGGTGTAGAGCCTTATATAGACCCCAAATCCTACCCCAAATCTCACAAGATTACTCAATCCTCCAGGATTATGGGGTTTCTAATTGGCTGGGAGCCAGAGGAAGGGTGGGACTTCATGTGGCCTCCACCAATCATGGTGCCAGCCTCCTGAGATGGACAGCACAAGAGCCCCCTCCCAATGATGGTGTGTGTGTGTGTCTTTCTATTGAATCATGTCTTCACATGATATGGCCAAGGCATGACAGTCTCAGTTTAGTCATCATGGCTTCTAGGGAGAGTTCAGACTTGATTTGCTCTTCTTCTTGTTAGCTGCCCTCAAATTGACTTCAACTCATGGTGACCCTGTGGATAAGACATCTCCAAGTCTCCCTGTCCTCCACTGCTCTGCTCATTTCCTGGAGACTCATGCCTGTGTCCTCCCTAATTGAGTCTAATTGTGTGTGTGAGGTACCCTCAACCTTTCCCAGCATTATTGTCTTTTCCAATGAATCATGCTTTCTCATGATGTAGCCAAAGATTTGCTCTAGGACCCATTTATTTGTCTTTTTAGCAGTCCATGGTATGTGTAGAACTCTTCTCCAGCAGTATATTTCAGATGTGTTGATTTCCCCCCATCTGTTATCTTCACTGTCCAGCTTTCACAACCATACATAGAAATGTGAAATGTGATGGCATGGATAAGCCTAACTTTAGTAATCAATTATATATCTTTGCAATTCAGGATCTTGGCTAGTTCTTTCATACCTGTCATGTCCTAGGCTGCATTTGACACTGCTTTAATTGGCATTACTAAATGTTATGATATTATGGGATTTGTAGTTTTGTAAGATATTTAGCTTTCTCTGTCAGGGAACTCTGGTGCCACAACAAATTACAAATCCCAGGATTCCATAGTATGGAGCCATGGCAGTTAAAGTGGTGTCAGACTGCATTAATTCTGCAGTGTGGCAGCAGCCTTAGTCTTTTCCTGATTTCTTGACTTCAGTCTTCATTCTGATTAATGACTGAGCCAAGTAGGGAAAATCCTGAACTACAGTTGCCCTTCCTAATTCATGGGGGATCCATTCCCCATGAAAATGGCAGCTCACAAATATTTGAGCTCCATTGAAAATAATGGCACATGCCACCATTTTATCTATAGCTGCTTGTCTCTCCCATGAAGAGCCACAAACGGGGAAGGACAACTGTATTTCAATGTCATCATCATCTATTTTAAAGTCATGTAAATCATTTGTAATTTACAGTCATGTAAATGATGCGGTGGCTCAAGTGGTTAAGAAGCTGACTGTTGATTGCAAGATCAGCAGATTGGCAGTTCAAGGTGCTGCATGATGGGGTGATCTCCCATCACTAGTCCCAGCTTCTGCCAACCTAGAAGTTCAAAAGCATGCAAATGCAAGTAGATAAATAGGTACCACATCAGTGGGAAGGTAAACAGCATTCTGTGCAATCATGCTAGCCACATGATCACAGAATAGTCTCTGACAAGGCTGGCTCTTCAGTTTAGTGACAGAGATGAGCACCACCCCCTATGATCAAATACAACTTGACAATCTTGTCAATGGGGAATACCTTTACCCTTTTAAATCATCTGTCATCATTATTTTTGTTTTTTGTTTTGTTTTCTTCATGTTCAAATGTAAACCTACTTTTGCACTTTCTTTCCTGACTCCCTTCAGTAATCAGTCCAAGTCTTTGCTATTTTTTGCTAGCATTATAGTCATCTGCATATCTTAAATTGTTGATGCTTTTTCCTCCAATGTTCACACCTCCTTCTTCTGAATGTAGTCCTGCTTTTTGTATGTTATATTCAGCAAACAAATGAGGTAGAAGTCCCAGACAAATGTACTTGCAAATAAGTCCCATTGGATTCAGCAAGAATTTGAAGGGTTGTAATGTAAACCAAGAGCTCAAATTGGAAAATGCCGGAGTGTCATTTTTTGTTGTTGTTGTTTCATTATTCCAAATTTTCCTAGTTTAATCATTTGGAGCCTTCATCCAAAAACTTAAATTCCCCCTTAAGTCCATGTATAAGTCCCATCTTCCCTGTGGCAATAGTGACTGGGATTTCTGAAAGTTGCATTCTAAAACATCTGGAAGGCACAAGGTTGGGGAAGGATTCTTTGGTGCTTAACAAATCATCATGCAATTTTGTTAGCATAAATGATTTCTCCCTTTAAAAAAAATGTTACAAACTATGACTACCTGCTTTATCAAAGTTTTCAAATGTTCTGATACCAAGCATTTAATCACTTTCTTTATTTGCTTAATCTATTTAATTTTCTGAATTGGGAAAACTGTGTTCTGAGATAAAATAATCTTGTACTGGTTTTTATGCATGATTTCATTTGCTGGAGAGCTTTAATCAAATATTTGTGTAAATTAATTCATGGGAAAAGCTCATAATAATGAACATGTATTCCTTGTAAACCTAAGGATATGCGCTTTAGAGAGGTTTTTCTTAAATTGAATTAAAATAGCATGAAACACCCTCGTACTGCCTTCTGTAACATATTTTCCCCTGGAGCCATCATAATTTGGTGCATCCTTTTCTTGCATATATGGACTGACACTGTGAAGTTTGATTGGCAGCCACTTTGTCAGCATTATCTGCACACGAGCACAATATGAGATCTGATTTAATGTTCTAATGATGCACTCATCTACACATCCCATCATAGGTTTTAACATGGTGGTTTGGAAATAAATGATGTTTTCTACTCTCAGCTGATAATAAAACCAGTAATTCTCTTGACGCTTCAGGTGTTACAGTAAGTATGGGCTGAAATTTTAATTTTAAAATTTCATATTTTCTAAGAGTCAGACTATGCATGCAGGTTCATTTTTCTGATTCCTTAAATTAACTGCAGGAGGGGAGGGAAAGTTGGGCACAACAGATGTTTAAATTAAACTCTCAGAGTCCCTTACCAGTTACCATCCTGAATGGAGTTGATGAAAGGTATGGTGGGGAGGGAGACCCTGGATTAGAGGCATGAGAAGGATAGTTGTCATTTTGAATACCATGGGATTATTGTCCATGGCACAAAGCTTTTTTTGGGGGGGGGGGGAAATGGATGGGGAGGGGAGCTTTCTTATCCAAGTGTTGCTGTAGAGTACATGGATAAGCCTCATATTCAGTCAATTTAAGAAATTTCAAACAGCACTGGATGCTAAACATTTTGTGATAATATGTAGCTTGATCCTAATATGTGGCTGAAATGGCAGGCATTGACAAAGGCATATATAAAGATCCTACATATATGTTCATATGTTAATTGTACACAAATCCTTACTGGGACAAAGAGGGCTTAGCTATGTGAGAAGATACAAAGAAGCAAGAAAGATGCAGCCTCAGGCAAGAAGCTCCAGTATGTGAGAGAGGATTGTTGAATTTGGTTCAAATTGGTTGAATGTGATGATTTTGATTAAATTTGTTGAATTTGATTATTTTGATTGGGCCCTGATTTGATCTTGAACCTTTCTGACCTGCTTTAGCTCCCAGCATAAATGGAGATCCAAAAATTTTGGGCACAAAGCTATGACAACTGGAGCCATGGTAACCTCTTTAGAGCAAATAGTCCATGGCAAATTATAGGCAGGTATAGCCAAAGTTTTTCATGTTAATCACATTTTCTTCTTCTTCTTCTTCTTCTTTAAAAAAATGAAATACATTTTCAAAGAACACTCAGTCAACTGGGTGCTCAGCCTTTCCAGCTCATGTTGCTTTGTGCACTCTAGCATCTATGATGTATATTGATTACTTGTAGAGCAAGAGAGTGTGTACATAGTACTCTCTCTCTATCTTTTTTTCCACAGACTTCAGACAGATACAAGGAGGGGAAAAAGTAAATTGAAGAGAAGAAGTACATTTTTACAGATGGCTGACCCCCTCCCCCAAAATTGGAAGCATCATATTAGGTTCCCCTAAGATCCTCCCCAGAGTTTAGCATTGAATTTCAGCAGCACTAAAAGTCACAGTTAAAGACTAGTGTCCACACAGGCCAAATAACAGAGCCTCCCCTCATCCTCACAGCGACCAGTTTGGATGGTACAAGGACCAATCTACAGTTCTTAGGAGAACTTTCTTGAATACATATGGCTTGTTCAGCACTAAACCTGCAGCATACCATCCTTACAATGGATTTAAAACAAATAAAGAAAACAACAACAGCGAGCAACTGTTTACAATGTGTCCTGCTGTCCATTGGCAGTGCTGCAAGTTACTCCCTCTGAGGTCAGAACAAGACACCCAGCAATTTGTTGATGCTGGACACCTCATTTTTGGCCTCTGAGGGAGCCAGTAGCAGTAGGCAGCACAGTGGAACACATTGTAAACAGATGCCTGACATTGTTCTGGAGTGCCCAGGTAATGGGTATGTCAGGGTAACTTCAGGTCCAAATACCCTGAGCTGCTCATGGAGTATTTGGCCCATTCAAACATGGCCTCAGGGATCAATGATCAGAAGTGAAGTATTGCACTGAGAGAATGTGTTGCAGGTACTGGATAGTTAGGCAGCTAGGCAGGCAGGGTTCTGTTTGGTTCTGTTTAGAGTTGAGTTCAACTAACTAAAGGGGGAAGCAGACGGGCGGCACGGGTCCGCCCCAGGAAGCTGCAGATTGGGGACGAGGCATCCGCATTTCTTGGCCCCACGGCACAGTTTTGCCACCCCAGGAAGGAGCGCTAAAATAGCACTCCTTCCACAAATCGCTGAAGGTGCGCCGCAAAAGGCTGCCTGCGCACCTTCTGTGCCTCATCCACCACAGCGTGTGTGGACGCTGCAGCGGATAGGCATCCTCAGAGCGCCAGCTGTGTGGAGGGTCCGGCGCTCTGACAATGTCTTCAGGAAGGGGTTGGGGCACCCAGCGTGCGGCTGCCCCTCCCCTTCCTTGCCCTGAAGACGGCGCTTTGCGCCGTCTGCTTCCCCCCTAAATTTAGAAAAAGAACATAAACTGTAGGATATAGTTGACCATACACAATTTCATGAATTCACATCATTGCCCATCTCTCCCCTGACTTACTGTGATTGAGTGATTGTAGGGGTTTATTGACACTCTTGTCCCAGAAGGGAGGGTAATGTGATCATGTGCAAAGTCCAGAACTCCATCTTTCTCACACATCATCAGCCACTTCCACAGCCATAATAACATTTTCTTGAAATTATACAATTAGAGAAATACTGTCTGAATTCCCTATCTCTTCCACATTGGTCTGAAATGTTCTGAATCACTTAAGATAGGACTACTCTGTTCCAGTTCCAAATTGGACTAATCTGATCTATTATGGCTTTATTGGGATGGATCAACCCAATTCATTTTGGAGTTCAAGGTTTTACTAAAATATGGTTGCACAGCCATGGAAGGAAGTTTAGCTTTTCTAATATTTTAAATGAGTGTATCCAGCATTCCAAACACTGGTAAATTAAATAATATTGTCTTTTCCTCCATAATGTGTGGTCTGGATCTTTTCTGTCTTCATCAAGCCTTCTGATCTTCTGGGTATTCAGTTTTTAATTAACTGCCATAGCAAAGTGACTACTGTGGCTACTTTAAGTAAAAAACTCATTACTCCACAAACAAAATAAAAAAGAAAAGAAAAGAAAAGAAAAGAAAGATACAGTGAAATGATAGTGCTTCCATTAAAAATCTTTTTTGACCTTAATTTTCTTTATTGCTGATATCACCATAATTTGCAAAATTCAACTTACAAGGCCCAAAGCCTTTTCTCATCTCCAGTTGCTTTGCAATTCCTCAGACACACCAGTTGGAAGAATAGACAGAGTGACGTGGGCTTGGTTCAAATCCCTGCTTTTTCATAAATTTCATGACAGGCATTTGACAGGGGTTTTGACGGGAAGAGGAAAACAAAATTAACAACACAATTCTGCATGTTTGCTCAGAAGCAAGTTTCCTTGAACTAGTGTAAGAACCTTATGAGTAAAAGAATGTAAGAGATATTCTGGGTCAGATCACAGACTTTTCCAGAATTCTTTCCCCACAGACAGTGGTCAACCAGACACTTCTGGAGAACTGTCATAGCACATGAGTGCAATAACACTCTCTCACCTATATTCCTCAGCAACTGACAATGAGATGCATAATACTCCTGATATTGGAGGTTACCAGTAAAGTATAGCATATATGGTCTAAGGACATATAGGTTATAGAGCTAAATGCAACATTAGTCACAACTGAGGTCCTGTCTGCACTGGTGCAGAGCAGCCTGGAGTATCATGATCTTGGTGGCACTCCAACCTTCCCCAGTTGCAAAGACACTAGATAGCTAACATGTGCATCCTGCTTAACTACCAGGTGCATCTACCACCTATGAAGGTCACTTTGTTCTGAGGTCAGAATGTGGTGTCCAGCCTTGATCACATGTCACCTAAGACTGAATGACTGGTGGCAGTGGTGGGCATGCTGGGTGGGAGAGCAAGATGTGCTTCAAACAGCCATCCTGTATTGGAATGAAGGGCTGGTGAGGTATTTTAATGTTTTGAGGGGGCTATACTCTGGTTCTGGCACTGAATAGGCCAGACATTATCTCATCTGTTCATACCAGAACCATTGTTTGTGCCATGAGTTATTTGTCTCCAAGCAAGAGAATGGGAAGAGGCAATTTTATTTGGTCCATTCAGACAGGACATGAGCTAAGTCTGAGTTAAGTTGATTTCAGTGTATTTACTTCAGGTAGTACTAACCTTAGAGTTAGCCCATAGGAAATATATAACCACAGGCCAAAACTGGTACAATACAAGTGTTATTGCCCATGGTACACTTTTCCTTGATATCACTGTTTTTGATGTTTTTGTTTTTGTTGTTTATTTTAATGGAGCTTTTTCCCCCCTAGGCATACATATTTATTTGAGGATCTAATGGGATATGTGTCCATGCCATGGAACAGATGTGGAGGATTCAGCTGCATAGTTCTGCATACAGGACAATCTGAGTTCATTCCCTCATTTCTCCAGATAGGACTGGTAAACATTTCTATCTGGAACCCAGGGGAGTTGCAGCAGTGTGGACCATGAGTGGGAATCTGTAGCCATCTATATGGTGTTCGACTATAACTTCAACCATCCTGTCTGGGACTGACAAACTACAGTATTTGGAAAACCAGAGTTTCTCCTTCCCTATTGTAGACAGCACTGAACTAAGTGAACTAATGATCTGACTTGTGAAACAATGCTTGTAACACATCACTTTCAATGACATAAATCTTCTAATCTTAGACTAAAACATAGATACTTGGCTAAGACCATCTAATAAACTTTCAGAGTTCAGAAAAAAGAGAACTTGACTTAACCATCTGTATCTGTCATCTGAAGAGTGTTAACGCACAGTCATCTAACATGGCAAGCTTACTAAAGGTTATGTTCACTATTAATATACTTCAGCCAATGCTGGAATTCTTTTTACATTGACAAGATGCATCTTTCCTTAGGAATGGGCAAGAAGTTGTTTCCTCTTTATTTAATGAGAGCACTTCAAAATCCACAAATATATTCACATATTCAGTGGAAAGAACTCCAGTTTTGTTTGTTTTTAAGATATGATTGAATTAAAAATAACTGACAGGTTAGCCCATTCAGACAGAGGACTTTGAGTGATTAGCTCTTGAAAGCTTGGCAATGAATACCTGTGTATTCAAGCTTATTCATTCTGGTGGACAGAGCTTAGAAACTTTACTTTAAAAAGTAGCACATCACTCTAGAAAAACAACCAAGGAATGAAAAAAATAATCTAATGTTAACACCATTGTTTCAATATAAAGAAACATCATTGGCCCTCCTTATTTGAAAAAGTAATGAGTAACAATCTTAATGCCTGTTTAATGAATCGCTTCCAAATTGAGTGGCTCCTTAGCTTTGAGAATACAAGGCAGGCAGGTAAATGCAATATGATCATTTCCATATTTGAAATAGCTATATGGGTGGGGGAAAATTCATTTCAGTTTGGTTTTGGTCTTTCCAAACTTTCTTAATAAATTTGAGAGGAAGGACATGGGATCTGAAACAAATCTAACTATTGGAGTAGGCAGATTTGTCCAGACCCTACTTATGATATATTAAATGTGTTTCAGGAGTCACTCAATTCCTGACTCTTCAAATATTATTTTATTATACACATGACCCATGCATATGCCAGAACCTCCAGGACATAAAGGAATTGTGAATATAGGTCTACGCTTACACTTCTCTCTCTTTTTCTCCCTCTTCCTGGCCCATCACTCTAAGTAAGGACCTTTTCAGACTGCTAGAAATAGTGCAAATTGAGTCCACTTTAAGGGTTAGGGTTAGGTTTAGGGAATCATGGGAATTGTAGTATATTGTGGCACCAGAGCTCTCTGACAGAGAAGGCTCAATGTCTCAGAAAAAATAAAACAATTCCCATGATTCCCTAGCACTGAGCCAGGGCAGTTAAAGTGGACTCAATTTGCACTATTTCTGGCAGTCTGTAAAGGCCCAAACTCTGGCTTTTCAAATCCTACTATGCCCATCTTCTACCATTACTTTGAGGCAATATGTCAGAAGGTAAATTGTTGCCCAGTGTGAGTAGAATCATACCATTATAATCTGATAGGCTACTCAAGGCAGCAAAAGCTTACTAGAAGATATATAAAAAGGGTAAAGGTTTCCCCTTTGACAAGGCTGTCAAGTCTTGTCCAACTGTAGGTGGTGGTGCTCATTTCTGTTACTAAGCCAAAGAGCCAGCATTGTCAAAGATAACTCAATGATCATGTTGCCAGCATAATTGCATGGAACACTGTTACCCTTTCACTAATGTTGTACCTATTTATCTATTTGACCTTTTACGTGCTTTCAAACTGCTAGGTTGGCAGACGCTGGGACTAGTGATAGGAACTCACTCTGTCACACAGCGCTTGGGCCTCAATCTTGCAATCATCAAAGTCAGCATCTTTACTGCTTAAACACCGTGTCCATACTTGATGACATACTACAGATATATTTGCATGGAATAGCAAATGTTTTTTCTCATCAATGGGAGTGTTGTGGCATGTCAAGATACTGTTGAAAAATACATTCTCAGCTACTACAAGGCTTTTCACTGCTGAATGAGAGCAAAAATGCCAGAGGGTTTAAAACAAACAAACCCCACAGCAACAGTAATAATATTTTTTTTAAATGTTATTTTGCACTAAAACATATTTTACACACACACACACACACACACACACACACACACACTGCACTGGTAAACTTCATAACTTTTTTTTTAATCACTATCACCACCAATAATAAATATCACAAAATGTGAAAAATCATCCAAAAACTACAGAAAAAAAATCATAATCTTACTGATCAGGGAGAAATCTTTTGTTTGTTTGTTTATTTGTTATTTCTTGTTTGCAAGAATGAGGGGGAGAGATTTATATCCCCTCTTTCTTCTTCTTCTTCTTCTTCTTCTTCTTCTTCTTCTTCTTCTTCTTCTTCTATCTATGGAGCCATCTCTGAATACCATTTAATTTGTATCCTTCCAGGAAATTTTTCTAGAAACATCTCCCATTTGTTTCTGACAGCCTTGTTCCTTCCCTGGAAACCAATAATGTAGACCTTGTGCATGCTGGAATGCGTGGACAGTTTTAGAAAGTAAGGATAATTACCTGCATAAGAGAAAGAATTTCTCACCAATGGAACTTATCTAGAAAATGTAGTGAGAAAAAAGAGGAAAATCCTATTGGTCGTGGTCCAAAACACAAGCCTTCAAAGCACTCAAATTTTCTTTATATGGGTTTTCAAGACAAAACCACACAACAAAGTCACTGGCATTTAGGGGGGTTGCAGACTGCCAGAAATAGTGCAAATTGAGTCCACTTTTAGGTTTAGGGTTAGTGCTAGGGAATCATGGGAATTGTTTTTTTTCTCTCTGAGACATTGAGCCTTCTCTGTCAGAGAGCTCTGGTGCCACAATAAAATACAGTTCCCATGATTCCCTAACCCTAACCCTAACCCTAAAAGTGGACTCAATTTGCACTTTTTCTGGCAGTCTGCAACCCCCCCTTACACTTGTGTATGCATCTGAAATGATATAATGATAGGCTATCTTGAATGGACATTAGGTTTCTCTCTCTGAAAAAATGGAATGAAAACAAGAGTATTGTTTTCAAATTCCAAGCTCATGAGTCAATGAAAAACCATCTGAAGAACAATTTATTTTTTTTAAATATTTTTATTTGTTTCCAACATATTAAAATATTACAAAAACAAATCCAGAATTTTTAAAAAATTGTCTGAAAAACAATTTATGAGAAGAAAGGCTGGCTTCATCTAATTCAGGGCACCATCTTCCCTCCCCCACAGTAGCCCCCCCCCTTTTTCTGTCTACTTGTATAGGCTTACACTAATTTAGTTGTACACACCACATATTACTATCTGGACTGACTGAACTGAAAGAGAATTCTAGGGCTTGGTGTGGCTATGTTATGTGCTTCCTTGACTGAATAGGTAACTTCTATGGAAAATGTTGCATTAAAATTAAATTTAATATGTGATGTATGCTGGTTATTTCATAGGAAAGCTTGGAGTACATACATTTTGGACTGTAGCTTATAGAATCCACAAAAGCTTGGAATACTTACATTTTGGACTGCAACTTCTAGAATCCACCAGACATCATGAAGATGTAGGCCCCCAAAGCAACTTTTCCATGCTTTGTTTAATTGGGAACATGCTTTGTCAAAAGGCATTGATAAGGACAAGAAAAGGGCACATCCTTGTAGAGGCTACATCATTGCAGAGTTTGCAGTCTTCCACTTCCACTAATAGAGAAGACAGCCAACATCAGGTGATGCTAAAGCCATATGAAATATATAGCATCAGTTCCCTATTATACTGGCCTGGTCATGAAGAAAAGCAGAAATGGGTGTGTGTTATTTCCATTAGCAGCTTGATGGAGTGGAGGAAGACATACTATGATCCCACACTGCTTCAGCAAAGCATAAATATCCACCAGTGGAGTTGCATTTTGCTTGCTGTGTACTAAATAGTGTAATGCATCATGTAGACATTGGTGGCATAAAAACAATGAATAATACACATTTGCATGGTACTCAGTGAACATTGCTTTGTATCCACATGTGCAACAGTTCTGCATGTGCTGCCTTGCTTCTGCCACCATCCACTGGACACTACCATTGTATGTTGTCTACAAAATCCATAAACATAGTGCAAATTATGCCTGCATACATCACTAACAAGATGCTGGCCATTACTTCTTGACCTTGAATATATTAATTGTACCCATGGTACAAGAATAAAATTGTGTTTTACAGAAATGTAGTTCATAACAGCCCACACCTTTAGGCATTTTTAAGAAGGACGTTTCCAGATTCCCAATGAAGGTAGGTGCATGGCTGCAAAACGGGGGGGGGGGGGGAGGAGAGAGAAAGAATCTGGTGATGCTACCCTTCTAAAAGAATGCTCTCTGAAAGGCGGTACATCTGACACCCACAGTGTTATATTTTCATTGTCAGGTGAACAGATTCCTTTTCTCCCAACCATCTCAGATTTCTCTCAACCATCTCAGATTCTAGATATTCCAGATTAGCTTTCCCAATAGAATGACTGGATGGCCATTTTTATAGATTTTTATATCATGTTTCCATTGCTAATTATTGTTATTGGTACTTTCCTGGTATACTGTTTGTATTCCTTTATCACATAATACGTCCAGAGAACTTAGGCTACAACATGTAGTACAAAGATAAAAGAATGACAAACAAATGGATAATTTTCTCTCTCTCTCTCTTTCTCTCTTCTCGATAACAAAACAAACCTGGTGGGATGAGTCTCATGACTGGAATGTAGAAATAGAGGGGTATAACCATTTTAAGAGAAATAGGCCAAATAGGAAAGAAGGAGGAATAGCATTATATGTCAGGGATGTTACCTGTGAAGAGATCCAGGACTTAAATCCTGGACATCAGGTAGAGAGCATCTGGATAAAAATTAAAGGGGAAGGAAACAACAGGAATGTTATTGTGGGAATCTACTACAGACCCCCAAGTCAGACTGAAGAATTGGATGATGCCTTTCTAGAAGAGATAACCACACATTCAGAAAGGAGAGATGTAGTAGTGATGAGTGACTTCAACTATCCTGATATTTGCTTGAAGTCAAACACAGCCAATACTTCAAGGCCTAGTGCAGGGGTAGGCAACGTTTCTCCATTAAGGGCCGAGGGACTTCAGCTCACAGAAGCCTCAACCATGTTGGCCAATAGCTCCTGGGATTCTGGGAGCTGAAGTCCCTTGGCCCTTAAAGGGGAAAGGTTGCCTACCCCTGGCCTAACGAATTCCTCAATTGCCTCAGAGACAATTTACTTGTCCAAAAGATGGAAGAAGCAACAAGGGGATCAGCTACTTTAGATCTGATCCTAACCACCCGGGATGACCTGGTAAATGTTGTGCAAGTGATGGGATCCTTAGGTAGGAGTGATCATGTTCTCCTGCAGTTTCTTATACTGTGGAAAGGAGAAGCTAGGCATAGTCAAACACTCATTCAGACTTTAGCAGAGCTGATTTCAACAAACTTAGGGAAACACTGGGAGTGATATCATGGTCAGGAATATTAAAGGAGAAGCGAGTTCAGGATGGATGGGAATTTCTCAAAAGGGAGATACTGAAGGGATAATCTCAAACTGTTCCAATGAAAAAGAAAAATGGGAGGTGTCTCAAGAAACCGGGTTGGATGACAAAAGAACTTTCAACTGAACTAAGGGCCTTTACAGATTGCCAGAAATAATGCAGCTTGAGGCCACTTTAACTGCCCTGGCTCAGTGCTAGGGAATCATGGTAACTGTAGTTTATTGTGGCACCAGAGCTCTCTGACAGAGAAGGCTCAACGTCAGAAAAAAATACAATTCCCATGATTCCCTATCACTGAGCCAGGACAGTTAAAGTGGCCTCAAGCTGCATTATTTCTGGCAATCTGTAAAGTCCCTATGTTTTAAACGGGAGATGTATAAGAAATGGAAAAGAGGTGAAATCACCAAAGAGGAATTCAAACAAATAGCTAGCGTGTGTAGGGGTAAAGTCAGGAAAGCCAAAGCATAGAATGAGCTCAGGCTTGCTTGAGGGGTTAAGGACAATAAAAAGGGCTTTTGAGGGGTATGTCCATGACAAAGGAAAGAAGTAAATGGTAGTGCCACTGTGCAGAGAAGATGGAGAAATTCTAACAGGGGACAGAGAAAAGGCAGAACTAATCAACACCTTCTTTGCCTCAGGGGGGGTTGCAGAGTGTCAGAAATAGTGCAAATTGAGTCCACTTTTAGAGTTAGGGTTAGGGAATCATGGGAACTGTATTTTATTGTGGCACCACAGCTCTCTGACAGAGAAGGCTCAATGTCTCAGAAAAAAAAAACAATTCCCATGATTCCCTAGCACTAACACTAACCCTAAAAGTGAACTCAATTTGCACTATTTCTGGCAGTCTGCAACCCCCCCCCCCCCATCTCTCACAAAAGGAAAAAGGTGTTCAACCTGAGGAAAATGGAGCAGAGGACAAAATAGGGGAAATGCAGCACAAATAAGTAAAGAGGAAGTACAGGAATACCTGGTTAACCTAAATGAATTTAAGTCTCCAGGATCAGATGGATATTAAAATAATTGGCAAATGTAATCTCGGAGCCACTGACAATAATCTTTGAGAACTCCTGGAGAACAGGAGAAGTCCCAGCACACTGGAGAAGGGCAAACATTGTCCCTATCTTCAAAAAGAGGAAAAAAGAGGATCCCAACAACTATTGCCCAGTTAGTCTGGCATCAATGCCGGGAAAGATTCTAGAACAGTTCATTAAACAGAGCGTCTGTGAACATTTAGAAGGGAATGCCAAAATCACTAAAAGTCAACATGGATTTCTCAAAAGCAAGTCATGCCAGACTGATCTGATCTCTTTTTTTGATAAAATTACCAGCTTGCTAGATGAAGGGAATGCGTAGCATAGCATATCTTGATTTCAGTAAGGCTTTTGACAAGGTCCCCCACGATATACTTGCAAACAAGATAGTAAAATGTGGGCTAGAAAATACAACTGTTAGGTGGATTAGTAATTGGTGACTGACTGAACCCAAAGGGTGCTCAGCAATGGCTCCTCTTCATCCTGGAGAGAGGTGACCAGCGGGGTGCCACAGGGTTCTGTCCTGGGCCCAGTGCTATTCAACATCTTTATCAATGATTTGAATGAAGCAATAGGGGCCATGCTTCTCAAATCTGCAGATGACACCAAATTAGGAGGAATAGCTAATACCCCAGAAGACAGGATGAAAATTCAAATTGATCTTAATAGATTAGAAAGCTGGGCCAAAGCTAACAAAATGAATTTCAACACAGAGAAATGTAAGGTACTGCACTTAGGGCAAAAAAAATGAAACACATAGATATAAGATGGGGGACACCTGGCTTAACGAGACTATGTGTGAAAGGGATCTAGGAGTCTTAGGGCCTTTGCAGACTGCCAGAAATAGTGCAAATTGATTCCACTTTAAGGGTTAGGGTTATTGCTAGGGAATCATGGGAATTGTTTTTTTTTCTTTTCTGAGACATTGAGCCTTCTCTGTCAGAGAGCTCTGGTGCCAAAATAAAATACAGTTCCCATGATTCCCTATCCCTAACCCTAACCCTTAAAGTGAACTCAATTTGCACTATTTCTAGCAGTCTGCAAAGGCCCTTAGTGCACCACAAGTTGAGCATGAGTCACCAGTGTGATGCTGCAGCTAAAAAGACCAGTGCAATTTTAGGCTGCATTAATAGAAGTATAGCATCTAGGAAAGTAATAGTACCATTGTATTCTGCTTTGGTCAGGTCCCACCTGGAATTCTATGTTCAGTTCTGGGCACCACAATTCAAAAAGGATGTTGAAAAACTGGAGCATGTCCAGAGGAGGGCGACTAAAATGGTGACGAGTCTGGAAACCATGCCCTATGAGGAACGACTTAGGGAACTGGGTATGTTTAGCCTGGAGAAGAGATGGCTAAGAGGGAATATGATAGCCCTCTTTATATAGTTGAAAGGATGTCATATTGAGGAGGGAGCTAGCTTGTTTTCTGCTACTCCAAAGAACAAGACTCAGAACAATGGATGCAAGCTACAGGAAAAGAGATTCCATCTCAACATTAAGAGGAACTTCCTGACAGTAAGGGCAGTTTGACAGTGGAACACACTCCCTCGGAGTGTGGTGGAGTCTCCTTCTTTGGAGGTCTTTAAACAGAGGCTGGATGGCCATCTGTCGGGGATGGTTTGATTTTGAGTTCCTGCATGGCAGGGGAGTTGGACTGGATGACCCTTGTGGTTTCTTCCAATTCTCTTATTCTATGAAACTACAGTGTAGAGGAAGAATCAATCCCTTTTTTGATCCATATACTCTAATCTGCATGCATAAAGGTTCCAACTGAAAAACCAACCTTTTGTTCAATCATGATTCCTTGATTAGTCTCAGTTCTTATTGAAATAACTGGAAAGAGAACTTCAACATGCATGCTCCAGCTAAACATGGATAGACTTTTAATTTCCTGAAGTGGTCCCAGGTTATGACAATTTAAATGAGGTAATGTTTCACCTTAAAATGGAGTAACGGTTTTAACCGGTTCAAATTAAGGTACCTTAATTGAAGGCTGAGATTGATTTCTTTGTATATGAGAAATGGTTTCAGATGTCTCTAATGATTATAATCTGATTAGGTACTTATATGGAGAGGTGTCAAGGGAGAATAACTTGTTAAGTAGAAGTATGTTTAGGATTCTCATTATGTTCAATAAAACTTCACAGTTCTTTTACTACCTTATGCCCATGTATGCTGGTGACATACATTACCACATCACACAATGACTGTAAGTATTCCTCCCTACCAATATAAAACATATTGGGAGCTTTGAAGCAATGCTCATTAATTGTTATGTTGCATTTATTTAAAATATGTCCAGGCAATCTTTACAGTGCCAAAACCTATATAGCTCACAAGATAAAATCAATGCAGGAAAAACTATTCATTGTTGTTGTTAACTGCCCTTGAGTCGATCTCGACTCATGGTGGCCTTATGGATGAGACATCTCTAAGATTCTCTGTCTTCGACTGCTCTACTTTATTCCTGCAACACCATACCTGTGACCTCTTTAATAGAGTCCATCCATCTAGCATATTACCTTCCTCTCTTCCTACTTCCCTCCACCTTCCCCAGTATTATTGTTCCCCCCCCCCCCAAAGAGTACTCTCTTCTCATGATGTGTCCAAAGTACAACAGTCTCAATTTGGTCATCTTGGGGCCTTTTCAGACTGCTAGAAATAGTGCAAATTGAGTCCACTTTAACTGCCCTGGCTCAGTGCTAGGGAATAATGGGAATTGTATGTTTTTCTGAGACATTGAGCCTTCTCTGTCAGAGAGCTCTGGTGCCACAATAAACTATAGTTCCCATGATTCCCTAGCACTGAGTCAGGGCAGTTAAAGTGGACTCAATTTGCACTATTTCTGGCAGTTTGGTTTTCAGGGAGCTTTCTGGTTTGATCTGCTCAAGGACCCACCTGTTTGTCTTTTTGACTGGCCATGGGATCCTTAGCACTCTTTTCCATCACTACATCTCAAATGAATTGATTTTCTTCATATCATCTTTCTTAAATGGCCAGCTCTCACATCCATACATGGTAATAGGAAATACGATGGCTTGTATGATTCTAGTCTAGTTCTTTCGTAGCCATCCTCTCCATTCTTAGTCTTCTTCTGATTTTCTGACTGCAGTCCCCACTTCTATCAATGTTTGATCCCAGGTATGGAAATTCTTTTACTATTTCTTTTTCTTCATTGTCTAGGTCAGGGGTAGGCAACCTAAGGCCCGGGGGCTGGATGCAGCCCCCCGAGGCCTTTGGACCGGCCCCAGGCCAGTCCTGCCACAGCCACTGCGGCCGCCGCCACAGCCGCCCACCATAATGATATTGATTATTGGTGTTATTACTTGTTCTTGGGGTTTTCTTGGCAAAATCTCCGCAGGGGTTTTGTCATGGCTTTTCTGGGCCTGAGAGAGTGTGAATGCATATATTTTTTAATTTTTTAATTTTTTTAAAAAAAATAATTTTATTTTTATTTATTTATTTATTTTGGTGCTTCGGCCCCTCAATTGTCTGAGGGACAGCAACCTGGCTCAAAAAGGTTGCCTACCCTTGGTCTAGGTTGAACTTGTGAAGGTCCTCAGTGGTCTTTATTTTTGTTTTCTTTATGTTCAACATTCAGCCTGCCTTTGCACTTTCTTCTTTGATCCTTCTTCGTAGGTGTTCCAGGTCTATGAGGTTTTCTGCTAGTATTATGGTGTCATCTTAGATTGTTGATATTTCTTCCTCCTGTTTTCACTTCTTCTTCTTCTGTGTTAAAGCCTTCTTTTCTTATAATATATTCTACATACAAGTTGAACAGATAGGGTGCAAGGATGCAGCCTTCTCTGACTCCCTTGCCAATTGGGAACCATTCTGTTTCTCTGTGTTCTGTTATGACAGTAGCCTCCTGTCCTGAGTTCAGATTCCTCATCAGGACTATCAGATGTGTTGGCATTCCCAGGACTTTAAGGACATTCCATAGCCTTTCATGATCTATACAGTCATTATCCCATATAAATTTTGATAATTCTCTGTCCCATTTTAAGAAGGGAGAATCGTTCGTTATAATTGGGATATTTACGAAAAGATAAGTCAATTTAGGCAAAACATTCATTTTTATCGCCGCAATTCTCCCCATCCAAGATAGTTTCAATTTCTTCCATCTTTCCAAATCTTGTTTAATTTCTGCCCAAATTTTTTCATAATTATTTTTATATAAATCAGCATTTTTTTCGTGAAATTTATACCTAAATATCTAATTGTGTTAACTTCTTCAAATTGTATTCTTTCCTTTAATTTCTGCTTTTCTTTTTTGCCTAAATTTAACAGCATCATCTTTGTTTTTTCTTTGTTAATTTTTAAACCTGATGCTTTACTAAATTTTCTCATTGTTTCCATCAAGTTCTGTATATTTTCCTCTGGGTCTACTAGTGAAACCATTAAATCATCCGCAAATGCTTTTAATTTAAATTCTGATCCTTTTATTTTAATACCTTTAATTTTTTCATTTTTGCGGATATTGTTAAGTAAGATTTCAAAGCACATAATGAAAAGCAATGGGGATAGTGGGCAACCTTGTCTTGCTCCTTTTTGTATTTTAAAGTTTTCAGTAGCTTCACCATTCACCAGGATTTTCCCTTCTTGATTATTATAAGTCAATTCTATCCATTTAGTAAAGTTTGCACCCATATTTAATTTATTTATCAATTTTTTCAGAAAGTTCCAATTTAAATTGTCAAATGCCTTTTCTAGGTCAAAAAATAATAGTGCAGCTTGTTTATCGATATTTTTATTATAGTATTCAATCAAATTTAATAGGTGTCTAGTGTTATCCTTAATCATTCTTCCTGGGAGAAACCCTGCCTGGTCATCTGCAATCCATTCTACTAGCCATTTTTTCAATCTCTTAGCTATTATATTTGCAAATATTTTATAATCAATATTTAAAAGTGAAATAGGTCGGTAGTTTTTTGGATCTGTAATGTCTTTTTTTTCTTTTGGGATTAACACAATATTTGCATTCTGCCAAGTTTGGGGAATCTTTCCTTTCTTTATATCATTTAATACTTTTAAAAGATAACTTGCTAATTGATCTTTAAATTTTTTATAGTATTCCGCACCAAATCCATCTGGGCCTGGAGATTTTCCTATTTTTAATTCGGATATTGTATCCAATACTTCTTGGAGTTCAAAATCCTTATTTAACATATTCTTGTATTTTTCTGGAATTTCTTTGATTTCTTGTAATAACAAATATTGGTCTATCTCATCTACTTTATCATTTTCTGCCCTATATAATTTCGAGAAATAATTCGCAAGAATTCTTTTTATTTGCCCTTGGGTGGAAAACTCTTTTTGACCTTCTCTCAATGTAACAATTGTTCTTTTTTCTCTTTCTTTCTTTAATTGGTATGCCAAAAGCTTCCCCGGTTTGTTTGCATATTCAAAATTCCTTTGTCGTAAAAATGTCAATTTCTTCTGCATTTCTTCTGTTAAGAATATAGACATTTGTTTCTTTAACTTTTGTAATTCTAACTTCAATTTTTTATTATTGGGGTTAGATTTCATTTGGTCCTCCACATTCTTCACCTCATGTTCCAAATTTTTAATCAACCTTTTTCTAGCTCTTTTACTTTCTATACTTTTTTTATAAAGTATCCCCTCATGTATGCCTTTCCCACATCCCACACCACATGGTCCGAAGTATCTTTACTTGAATTTTCTTTGAAAAACCAATTTAGGTTTTCTTGTGTTTCTTTTAAGATCTTTTCATTTTTCACTAAGTTTGCATCAAATCTCCAATTGTAATGTCTTACTCCCTTTCCCATTATCATTACGACCATATTATGATCTGACCAAATCGCTGGCTGAATTTCAATTTTATAAATTTTACTTATTAATATTGACGATGTTAAAATCATGTCTATTCTTGACCATGATTGGTGGGGATGGGAAAAAAAGGTGTAGTCCCGAACATCTCCGTTTTTAATTCTCCAAGCATCTTTTAATGACAATCTGTCCTGTAGTTCAAAAAAACTACAGGGCAGTTTCCCTTGTGATATCTTACTTTTCTTACCTGACGACCTATCTATTTTTGGATCTACCACACCATTCCAATCTCCTAGCATTATTATTTTCTAATTATTGTCTAAATCTTCTAATATTTTTAACAGTTTTACATAAAAATCCTTTTTATTTGTTAGAGGACTATATAATCCTACTATAATCCACTTTTCATCCCTATTTATAACCTCTGTAATTACATAGTGACCAAGAGGATCAGATATCAATTTTTTTTGCTTCTAATTTCTCTGATATATATAACACCACTCCTTTCTCTTTACTTTTAGCAGCTGCTATAAATTCCTTGCCCATTTTTTTATTTATAAGATACTTTGAATCTTTCTCCCTTATGTGCGTTTCTTGAAGGCAAACTATATCTGGTTTCATTTTCTGAACATAGTGAATTTTTTTTCCTTTTTTGGGGCGTGTTCATACCCTTTATGTTCCATGTTAAAAATTTAGTTTCCTCCATTTTTCCTTTTATTTGTTTACTTTATTCCTTTCTGTATTATTTCTTTTTTGTTATTATTATTAAAGTTGTTTTTTCCTTTCCCCTTGAATTTCCAATCCTAATTTCAATCTTCTTATTTTGCCAAATGACTATATCTTAATTGTATTTATTATTTTATTAACTATATTTAATCCAGAACTCCAGAGTACCCACCTTACTAGTTTTCATCTATTAAATCATCTCTCAGGAGGTCTTCTTCATCTTCAGTATTCCTCTCTATTGACCTTCCCCTGTTGTTTTTCCCCTTTCATATCTCCAATTAACTGCTCCCTGAAGTTCCAAATCCTGTTGTGGAGACAATCTGTCCCTCCTTGCTTGAGCCCTTTCCTTCTCTTTCTCTCTATCTGGGGTTTCTGCTCTCCTTTCTTTATTCGCTTTTTCTTTCTCCTTTCTTTCTCTTATTCTTTCAAGTCTATCCCAAAATTTCCTTGCTTCTTCTAAGGATTTTAGCACAATTCTCCTTTTTCTCCACCAGAAGATTAACCCATCTGGTGAACCCCACCTATATGGGATATCTTGCTGGCGGAGATAATTTGTTAGGAAACCATATTCCTTGCGCCGCCTCAAAATTCTCGAAGGTATGTCTTTTAAGATCTGGATCGTTTTATCATCAATTACTAAAGGTGTTTCATTATGTGTCTTCAAGACCAGATCCCTAATTTAATTCCTGACAAAGTACACAACCACATCCCTAGGCAGATTTTTTTGCTTTGCAACGTATGAGTTTAAACGAAAAGCCCGATCTATCTCACACTGAAAATCTTGTTGATCTTTTTTCAAAAATTTGGCTAAATTTAAATTTAAAATCTCCAATAGATTCTCTTCTTTTCTTTCTACCAAACCTCTAATTTTTAAACATTTTTCCCTTAACTTTTGATCAATCAGTGCTTTTTCATCAAGGTCCTTTTCCCTAATCTGTCTCAATTCATCTATTTCTTCAGTCCATCTCTCTCCTGTACTTTCTAGATTATCAATTCTATTATTTGTATTTGACAATTCACACGTTATTTTCTCAATATTATGATTGATCCCTTGTAGCTCCACCCTTATCTCTTCCCTTATTTCAATTTTAAAATCATGCATTTCCCTCCTAATTTCCAATCTCAATTTTCTAATTTCCTCTAAAATGGAGGAATTAGAATCCGAATTTTTTTGTTGGTCAAGAGAGGGGCGTCGAGGTAGTTGCGAATTATTTTGAGCCTTTGTCGTTTGGTTCCTAGACAACATGATTGATGGGCACTATTATTGAGACTTAAATCCAAAAGAAATAATCCAATATATTTGTATCCACTTGACACTATGCTGTGTTTCCTGATTTACCTGAAAGAAAAATTACACTGTATTATAAAAATATCAAATCAAATCAGTCTGCCTTCATTAGTCTCTAATTATTATCCAAATATTGCCTTCTTAAATGATAAATAAGGTATCCTCAGTGTATATACAGTGTTAATAATATTTGTTTCCTCCTAGAATAGGCAATTATTGTCCAGATTCTATGCCTTTAACTCCCTAATTAATAATAATATAAATTCACATAAAATGGGTAAACAGGAAAAGATAAATTTCCAAAATCCCCAAGAGCAAAGGAGCGCTTTCCTCCTTCCCTTTTTCCACCTCTAATATTTATTTGTCCTTTTATTTCCTCTTCAACTATTCTTTTGTTCTCTCCTGATCATCTCAGTCCTCAGTCACCGCTCTATCCTTTGGCTCTTTGGTCTATGACGTCTTTCCCTCCGACTTCCTTACTCTCTTTCTTTTCCCTCTATCTCTTTTTCAAAGAGCCACTCTAGGAGATGTCTCTGTTGTTACAGCGTCGCTCTAGGAAGAGTCTCTATTATTACAGTCCTCTTCTACTGCGTCAGGACTGTCCTTTCTCCCAGGCAGACCAACGTTCTATTTCAAATAAGCACCTCTGCTCTATGGGTTTAAATCCTCCTCCTTGTTTCCCTCTCCTCTCTTCTTTGTTTATTTTACTTTGACCTTGTCTCAAGGGACCCACGGTCTATCTCTGACTTGAACACCTGTTCTTCTACTCCTCCGTGTCGTCTCTTCCTAGAGGTAAGATTAACCCTTTGTATGACGAATTATTATTTGAGGGTTGATGTTTGTGCCTGAATCACATAAACAGTCCCACGGCAGAGAAGAGAAGAGATAGATAACCTGCTTTCCAGGAACCTTTCCAGGAATTGGCACTCCTTTCCTTTAATCAGCAGCTTGACTTTTAACTTTTATAGTCCCAAATAATTTCCTTAATCCCAGGGGGTGCTAAGATGTTTGGGAACAATCGCACTAAAACAACAAAGTCCAAATTGACCCACAGATTCTCAGGATGATTTACTATAGGGCGATTTCAAAGTGGAGAAATGAAAAGAAAGACAAGAAACTTCCACTTCTTATCTTCGCTTTCAGTGACTGCAAATGTTATTTCCCAAATCTTTACTTGTTCTTTTCCATGTCAACATCTAAACTGTCTATGCATGGAAAAATCCTAGAGGTTTAGCGTCCAGGGATAATAAGCTAATCCAAATCAAAGCATCCACAAATTTTTACTCACAACGATAGTTGCGATTTTAGTTGATTTTAAGTGGGTAGCGTCCTGGTCTTCTTCTTAGAAGATCTTTCTCCACGACCGCGCACCCGGAGTCCAGTTGTTCCTTGCCTCCTCCCTTATGGGCATTGATCCCACCAGTAATGAGGGTTCCGAACAACGTTCCGGACTCGTTTCGGTGTCGTCTGGGACTCCTATACCTAGGAGTCTCTTCTGATCGGTTTAAGGGTTTGTTGACTGATCTTTAATCGTGGAGCTAGAGAAACCCTTCGGAGGCGTAGTGAAGGGCTGCTCACGGGGACGCCATGCCACCGGAAGTGTATTCTATTTTCAAGAGCTATCTGAAGTACACATATTTTTGCAAGTTTCCAGTGCATGAAGTACTAAAGTAACCCTCCTTTTTATTAGTGCTGCATCAAGGATTGCTTCTGCATTTTTTCCATCCTTTTCAATTGAATATGAAAGAAAATAAACTAATTTCTAAGATGTTTCAAAGGCAAAATTCTGGATGAGTTGAGTTCCTGTGATTTCCATATGTTCAATTTTTGTAAATATCCCATCTTTCATGGTAGAACTCTCTCTCTTACAATTTGCAGACTTGGAATATCTGTTTCAGTTAAAGGCCAGTAGAGGATGCCATGATGTAAATTCTTCCATGGTCTATCTTAGATGTAGGGATAAAAATATTTTTCTTTGTTGTGAGCCAACAATGCCTTGCACAACATTTAAAACTGTGATAAATGTTGTCTTGTAGCATGAAGTGTGAAAAAGTACCAGTTCTGGAGGGGCTGTCCATCTGTCCTTTTCTGCTTGCTCTGCTCTTGTATGCAGTTTGTAGAAAATATAACAAAAGAAAGGGAATTTGAGGCTTCACTTTTGCTTTAGAGTGAGGAACTTTTGTAAAGTTTGGAGAACTTGGAGAAACATCATTTGGAGAACTTGGAAAAACACTTTTTTTCTCCTATATTTCCCACAAATTGTGCAAATGCAATTTAAGCAGAATGAGCATCTTTTCACTTTGTGTAGCTAAGCACACAAGATCCAAGAAAGCAGAAATGGACAGGTGGACAACCTCTCCAGCACTGCTACTTTTTCCACACCCCATGTAACAAGACAACATTTATTATAGTTTTAAATGTTGTGTAAGGCATTGCCATCTCACAACAAGGAAAAAGATTTTTGCATTTGTGGCATCAGTATCAATGAAGTTAGGATTTACATCCCCATATCTTACCTAATCAGTTATCAAACAGAAGAGTATGTAAGACCATGAAGCTGGAAAACAGTGACAAAATTCAGCTCTTGTTGTTCAGGTCACTTTGGCTTTGATTGCCAACATTTACAAATTATGTGGATGTAAATGTACCACTAATCCAGAGGATGGACATAGTTGTTTTAATTTCCACTGGATATGTTTTTATTCTTTTTGGAATTAGGATATGTGAACACTTCTCAGAGAAAGACATGGTGCTTAGGCATTCAAGCACACACAGTTCATTTAAAAGCGTCCTCGTAGGCCAGATTTTGCTTTTTGACTTTCTCTGCCAACTTTAACCTTTCTTCTCCCATGACATTTAGTACAGTTCATTTGCATTCTGTTAAATTTATCTAGCAATATAACAAGGTGTATTAAATCTCTCTTAGAACTCATACAGGAAGATTTAAACAGCTAGCTGAGAAGGAAAATGATACTTTATTCTGAAATGTCATTGACATTTTGTACTGTCTTTTTAAGATTTAAGAATGCACCCTCTTTAATGGTGTGTGTGTGTGTGTGTGTGTGTGTGTTAAGTGACACATACTGTACTGTCTGCCAAATCATTTCAAACCCAAATAATTCTTTGGGGAGCCTGGACTGCCAAATGATAATGATGGTTATTCCAAGACATCTAAGAATTTAATACCTACAGAAAGGGGTTTTCTGGTGAATGCATAAGATTTCCATCATTACCACAATGTGTCATTTATTTAAACATAACATCTGGTTTCTTTTCTCTCAATGCCACTCTCACAGAAGCATCCCATAGTTGTTGTTTTTGCATCCAAGGACTGTTATTCTTTAAGATAGTATATATAAGTGGGGTTCCAAGCGGAATGCTTCATTGTACAATGTGCATTGTCCTTTTCCTGCACCATTTGATTCCATCCCTCTCTCTTTCATATCCAGAGTTTGAGGCCCCAAAACACAATAGGTTGCTTGGAAGGTAAATCTACATTATCTTTAAAAAAAAAAAACCTAGAAAAAATAGTAAAAGTAAATTTAAACAAATAAAAAAGACAGCATACTTTTGATCAGCTGCTGGAAGTTCAGCTGGGTTGAAACCAGCCTAACTTTCTGTGAGGAGGAGGAGGAGGGAGTTCCACAACTAAGGCACTAAGGTACATATAAATTTCTTTCTTGTGCATCACCAGCTTAGCCTTTCAGGAACTCATAAAGGGCAACAGCTGAATATCTCATATTCTTACAAAGATCCTACTGGAGGAGGTGCATATTTTATGTCTTTCCGTCTTCATAGGTCAAAACCAGCAACTGCAACTGATAGAGAAATGAACCTATGGATCATTGGTTTGTAACATTCACAGGAAGCCAAAACATTTGGTTCAGGATTATTGATCTATAGCATATAAATAGGGCTTCAATACCCTAAAAGCACCAGATCCCATCTGATCTTGGAAGGTAATCATGGACATCCCTGGTTAGTATTTGAATGGGAGACTTCCAATGAATATCAAATGCTGTAGGCTATATTTCAAAGGAAGGAACTCACAAAAACCACCAGTGAGTATTTTTTGCCTAAGTAATCCTTATGATGTCCATGGCCTCACCATAAGTCAACAGGCAACACACATTCTACAACATTCACATTGGACAATAACCAGGCAGCTCCAACTTCCAAACACTTTTAAAGCTCCACATAGGATTGACTGCTTTAGTTGGGGGGGGGGACACAACCACCATGATTATGACATGCCTAAAAGTGGCCAATTCCACCCTCCCTAGGAAATGGAGCAGTTCACACAAGTGCCAAACCTGGCCAAAAATACTGTAGGCCACAACAGCCACCTGATATTATAGGAGCAATACTGGATCTAAGGACATTGCTATCAATTGCATTTTCAAATATTTTTTCTGTATAATAATGGGTCTTGTCCATAATTCTCATAATTGTGCATGGATTGTGGTGTGCACTTTATCGTGGTAGATATTTGTTTGTTAGCTTATTTAGAGAGAAAAATTATATTTAGGAGAAACATCAAATTGGTTAGATATTTCCTATATGCTGGATCAAGCATTGAACAAAAGGGAGACTACAGTCAAGAAATATGAAAACGAGGAATAGAAAGGACAGCAATGAAAGAACTAGATAATATCCTAAAGAGTAAAGATATACAACAGAGCACTAAAGTTAGAATCATCCAAGCTATTGTATTTCCCATCACCATGCATAGATGTGAGACCTGTACAATAAAGAAAGTGGTTAAAAAGGAAATCAACTCTTTTGAGACATGGTGCTGGAGAAGAGTGCTGAGGATACTGTTGACAGCCAAAAAGACAAACAAATGGGTCCTTTAACCGATCATGGCTGAACTTTCCTTAGAAGCCAAGAAAACGAGTCTGTCATACTTTTTGTTTTCCTTATTTGCCAACATATTTTGCTTAATACTATAGTTCAGGGGTAGGCAACCTTTCCCTTTTAAGGGCCGAGGGACTTCAGCTCCCAGAAGCCTCAGCCATGTTGGCCAATAGTCCCATGTTGGCCAATAGCTCCTGGGATTCTGGGAGCTGAAGTCCCTCAGCCCTTAAAGGGGAAAGGTTGCCTACCCCTGCTATAGTTGATTCTGTCTGTGTGGACTGTAGCTGTTTTATTGGAATATCACCTGTCTGATGATCAACCATGAAATAATAAGACCAGACATGCATATGGTTCATTCCATGTGTTACTAGAAGCTAAGTGCACACACACACACACACACACACACACACACATATATATATACATACACACACACACACACATATATATATATATATATATATATATATATTCCCTATGCGCTCATTGTTCTGTCATGGCTCTAAAACAGAAACCTCTATGCTGCTATTTACCCAAGAGCAAGATAGTCACATACACCATTGAAGCCAGGTGGTCACGTAGACAGGGCCTGTACAGACTGTCAGAAATAATCCAGCTTGAGACCACTGTAACTGTCCTGGCTCAATGCTAGGGAATCATGGTTCAGTGTCTCAGAAAAAAACTACAGTTCCCATGATTCCCTAGCATTGAGCCAGGACTGTTAAAGTGGTCTCAAGCTGGATTATTTCTGGCAGTCTGTACAGGCCCTAAATTTACAGATCAAACACTTAGCTTTAGGAATTGTAAAACAGAAGGATTCACACCTCAAGAGACAGGGAAGCCTGGAAATTTACAACCCGGATGAGTTCTGACAGCAAGAGAGATAAGCTCCACTACCCCTCCCCCTTGCTAGAAACTATCTTTTTCAAGGAAACCTTTAGATGTTTGTTTGGCCTTTTGATATACAGCTATCAATCTTCACCCGGGACTATTTTCAGCCTATAAATGGTCTACCAAAATTCTAGTTAAGTGTGTCTGGTTATGTGGAGCATTCATGTGGAGCACTCCAGACATGTAATTATCACCATTAGAAAGCCTTTAATCTATCCCATGCTAACTTGCTTTACTCCTGAGATCTTGTGTGAGTTTGTGAGTGCACGTATGTCTTTATATGCTTGATCCCTTAATAAAAATACAAATTAATTCATAAAAGCCTTGTCTCTATACATCTAGTCCCTTAGCCACCTCCATAAATGCTGGGTTTGTCTCCTGCTAACTATTTGAGCTAATATTAAAAAATTCCCTAAGGTCAAGTTCATATTACACATGTGTCTTTCATTTTTCATCTCTTTTATATAGCTCTTCTGTGCATTGCATCCAATATCTACTCTAGCTACTGTACCAAAAAGTTTTAGGCTAAGATGTGGATACAATGAAGCCTGGGCAAGTCCTGAACTAATTACGAGACCAGTACGGCTGCCAACATTTTAGCTACATTAAATGTCTACCTTAGAGGTCTTTGTGCTCCTTGTGCCCATAAACTGCTTTGCCTTCATGTCTCTAATCTTCTCTATTTGTGTGTGTGTGTGGGGGGGGGGGGTTGCATCTAAGTTGCCATAAGCCATAGCTGATAAATTTCTGTGTATTCTTGAACTCTATGTATCATTTCTCAAAAGCATAAACATACCTCTCAAAACTAAATTATAGTAATTTTGTATTTGTCAAGGATAAAATATCATCAGTGTTTTCCTCAGTCAGGGATCACCTTGTTCTGTGTCAGATGCATCATCTTTTGAAAACCCAACTAAAATGTTACTTGTTACCAATAACTTTGACACATTTGACCCAGAACTTGTGCCGCTATTTGGTATCAGAGCAAGTTGGCTGCCCAATTAGCAAAGTAAGTGTCAAGTCCCATTAACAGAACATTCTCATGTTTGAATTTTGTTATAAAGTCACACTGTGGGGGCACCAGATGGTGTGGGAAATGAAAATTCCCCTGGTACAAATACCATCTGACAGGAAGAAATAAAGCCACCTGTTAGGGTGTGCAAAACAATCTTAAGTCATCTTAAAACAGATGAAGTTAGGACTGTCTGTTGTTTTAAGGTCCATGCAGACTTATGACTTCATCCTTGCATTTTATTAGGGTGATTAACTTTTATCTAAAATGCAGAATTTACCTAACATGGAATGTTTGCCTTTTAGGGATTAATTAGCATATTTATTCCTCTGAAAATTCTCCTTTAGTTCACATATTGGTGTATGTGTGTGTCAGTTAGTTTCCAAACTTTTATTTTATTTTATTTTAGAAAGATGAAACCACACAGAAGGAACCTCTCTAACATTAGCAATTGCTAAGAAGTTATTAATAGCTCTTATGAGAGCACTTGTCTCATCCCATATCTCCCACCTTATCAAAAGGTCATGTTAATTAGAGGACCCTTGCTGGGAATGAATCAATGTGTCAATCACAAGGACCCACAATAGTTCTTCAGTTGAGATCTGGAAAATGTATGTGTATGTGTGTGTACGTGCACATATGTGTGTGCTTGTGCATGTGCATGTGTGTCCACACAGACACACACACAAACAAACACACAAAAGAGTATGTTTGAAAAAATTACAAATGAACAGCAAACTTTTAGTACAAAGAACAGATGGGCATTTTCAAAAGAGATCTTTAAACTGTTCTTAATGGTTTGTTCAGTCAAGAAGCTAATTGCACAGCTTTTGTTCTGCTTATGATGCACTGTCCTTTTTGTCCCAATCTGTTGAAAGCAGAAGTTAAAGAGGCCTAACAATATATAAACCTAAGTGATCTTTCCAAAGTTATACAAAACCCTTTCACTGTGACTAGGGTCTAGGGACAGCAGGGATATTTGCATTGTTATAATTTGTCTTTTTTAAAATGTAAACTTTTGTGATTGCAGTAGCACTTCATTTCAATGGCTGCAAATATATAGATGACTGCTAACTCCCAGAACACATGGCCCAGTTTACACTAGCCATTTGTCATGGTGTTGTGGGCCAGCCCTCATTTTAAACAGATAATTTGGGCAAGCTTCTCCAAAAAAAAAGGAAGGAACAACTAAAATTGCACTGAATGTTAACCAAGTTTGGGCCTAAGCAGACGGCACAAAGTGCCGTCTCCAGGGCAAGGAAGGGGAAGGGCAGCCACACGCTGGGTGCCCCAACCCCTTCCCGAAGATGTTGTCGGAGCGCCAGACCCTCCACATGGCCGGCGCTCCGAGGATGCCTATCCGCCGCAGTGTCCACACACGCTGCGGCGGAAAAGGCACCAAAGGTGCACCGGCAGCCTTTTGCGGCGCACCTTCGGCGATTTGTGGAAGGAGTGCTATTTTAGCTCTCCTTCCTGGGGCGACGAAGCTGTGCCACAGGGCCGAGGAATGTGGATGTCTCGGCCTCAATCCGCAGCTTCCTGGGTGGCCCTGTGTCGCCCGTCTGCTTCCCCCATTGTCATCAGAGCTGGGATGTTTGGGTGGGGAGAACAAAATAGATCATAATAAAAACTTCTGAAAATATTTAACTTTTTATATGGATCCTGGCTTAAGTCCAAAACACTGTGCAGAAATAATCCAGTTTGAGACCTCTTTAACAGTCCTGGCTCAGTGCTAGGAAATTCTGGGAATTGTAGTTTATTGTGTCACCACAGCTTTCTGACAGTGAAAGCTAAATGTCTCACAAAACTACAGTTGCCAGAATTTACTAGGATTAAGCCAGGGTAGTTAAGGCAATCTCAAACAGAATTATTTCTGCAGTGTGTTTTGGACCTTTGTCACACTTTGAGTAGACCCACTGGAATCCATGGGATAAGTTAATCATGACTAAGGGGCTATGCAGACAGGCAGCTCTGGGCTGCCCCTGCTAGCAGCAGATTGGGGTTGTGGCAACCCCATGCCACAGCCCAAATCCTTCCTTTTGCTGCTCCTAAAAGAGCAGCAAAATACTGCTCCTTTTAGTGGCAACAAAAGGCCCCCCTAAGAGCCGGCGCCAGCATCAGGATGGTGTCAGGGTGGGGTTGGGGACAGCATGTCTACAGCTGCACCAAGAGGGTGTCCTGACACCGCGTGCTGTGCAAATGGGCTCATGGTATCAGGACGGTGTTGGGGTGGGGTTGGGATGGCTGGTGTGTGGCTGCCCCACCCCAATTCCACCCGCAGGCTGGCCCTTTAGGCTGGTCTACAATGCCCCTAATTTAAACTCAAAAGATTTGAGTTCCTCTAATTTGTGTACCATTCCCACACAAAAGGGTTGAGATGGGATGCATAGTTTGCCCAAGCCCACAGGGAGACAAGATTTAAAAGATGCCTTGGCAGTTTTGCCATGCTGGAAGTTTTTGAGGGCATGACTAGATCCAATTTATGGTCTGCTGCTCCCAGCTTCTTCACTTCAATTTTGCAATTGAGGAGAGCAGACAGCAGTTATTAGGCTGAGCTAAGTGTTCTGTTTTTCATTTTCCCGAACTTTAAGGGGGGGGAAGGAGGAAATTTGGCTTTGGCTTATTTACCCATCTCTAATATTTTCCTGATTTATCAGTGAGGGAGCTGAAGTCCCTCGGCCCTTAAAGGGGAAAGGTTGCCTACCCCTGCGTCTAGAGGATCATCTTCTCCAGTCTACCATAGATAAGATATTCTGGGGTGAATATGTAGATGTCTTTTCCCTACTCTACCAGGAGATGGAAAAGAAAAATAAGGAGGAGCTTGATGATAAAAATAAGAAGGCTTTAAAATGGTGAAAGGTTGAGCACAATTTTGCCAACTGATTGAACGAATACTTTATTTATGTAGGTGTTATTGCTAAGGTACAGCCCATGTGCATAGCAGCCTTGAATCAATATATGGATATTATACACTGGGTTTATGTTGACTACTCTGGGCCTGCTTGGCTACTGTGGACCTTTGCAGACTGCTACAAATAGTGCAAATTGAGTCCACTTTAACCGTCCTGGCTCAGTGCTAGGGATTCATGGGAATTGTATTTTTTTTTTCTGGGACATTGAGCCTTCTCTGTCAGAGAGCTCTGGTGCCACAATAAACTACAGTTCCCATGATTCCCTAGCACTGAGTCAGGGCAGTTAAAGTGGACTCAATTTGCACTATTTCTGGCAGTCTGCAAAGGTCCTATGTGATGAGGCTTTCTGTATGCGTGCAGCTATTAACCTTACTTTACATTGGGATCCTTTGCACTCCCAACTTTGGATGCAACTAATGACGCCAGCGTGCCCCATGCAAGGCAATTGTACATATAGTGGACATTTTGTCCACAAATCTGGTAGTGCTTCATCTGCCAAGATGCAGGATAATTCTGCTAAGTCACAAAAGCTTTTGTGTTGGGAATTTAGCTTTCAAGGATTATGCAACCATAAGGTCTGCAAGTATAAACATGGTCTGTAAAGGGCCTCCCTCCTTTTGGACTTGTACCAGAGGGAGGGACCAATCAGGTACTAATAAAGAAGGCCAATACAATAAAAAGGAGGAGGTGGCCCTCCACCTTCAAAAGGGTCCCAGCCCAATTAAGATATCAATACAGGGGTATCTTTTGTCCTCTTACCCTAACCATGAAGTGGCCCAATATTTGTTACAAGGTTTTTGCATCCCATTTCAGGGACTGCATTGCCCATTCTTATCTAATAATCTTAAATCAATGATAGGCATGGAGCACACTGTTAGGGCAAAGATCTCGAAAGAGGTTTCCAAGGGTCACATCATTGGTCAATTTCTAGTTACCCCACTTAGCAATTTGAGGGTTTCCCCTTTAGGCATAGTACCCAAGAAAGCCCCAGAGAATACCGCATCATCCATCACTTGTCCTATCCCCATTGGTCATTGGTCAGTGATGCCATTCCTCATGAGTTATGTTCTGTCAGGTACGTGTCATTTGATGAGGTGGTTAGGTTAGTTCACAGCTATGGTTTTGGGGCTGAACTTGCCAAGTGTGACATCAAGTCTGCATTCCATCTGTTACCAGTCCACCTATCAGATTTTGAGTTGTTGGATTTTTGGTTCGATGGCCAGTTTTGTTTTATGGATTGAGCCCTCCCTATGGGTTGCTGGGTTTCATGTTCAGCTTTCAAAATATTTAGCACTTTTTTAGAGTGGGCCCTTAGGGAAAGAACTGGTTTTCGTGGTGTGGTGTACTATCTGGATCAGGGGTAGGCAACCTTTCCCCTTTAAGGGCCGAGGGACTTCAGCTCCCAGAATCCCAGGGGACTATTGGCCAAAAAATTGCACAGGCAGCAAGTAGGAGGGACACATGGCCTTAGATGTCTGTACACTAATGCCCAGAGCATGGGAAATAAGCAAGATGAACTTGAACCCTAGTACAAGAAAGCAAATATGATATAATAGGCATCACTGAATCCTGGTGGGATGAATCTCGTGATTGGAATGTAGGAATAGAGGGGTATAATCTTTTTAAGAGAAATAGACCAAACAGGAAAGGAGGAGGAATAGCATTATATATCAGGCATATTTACACCATTGAAGAAGTCCAGAACTTCAATCCTGGAAGCCAGGTGGAGAGCATCTGGATCAAAATTAAAGGGGTGGGAAACAACAGGGATGTTATTGTGGGAGTCTAACACAGCCCCCCAAGTCAGATGGAGGAATTGGATGATGCCTTTCTAGAACAGATGGCCACACACTCAGAAAAGAGAGATGTAGTAGTAATGGGTGACTTCAACTATCTTGATATTTGCTGGAAGTCAAACTCAGCCAAAACTTTAAGGTCTAGCAAGCTCCTCACTTGCCTTGAAGACAATTTCATTGTCCAAAAGGTGGAAGAGGTAACAAGAGGATCCATTATTTTAGATCTGATCTTAATCAACAAGGATGCCCTGGTCAATGGTGTGTAAGTGGTGAGATCCTCAGGTGGGAGTGATCATGTTCTCCTGGAGTTTCTTATACAGTGGAAAGGATAAGCCAGGCATAGTCAGACACGCATTCTAGACTTTAGGAAAGCTGATTTCAGTATACTTAAGGAAATATGAGGGGGGGGGGGTCCCCGTGGTCAGGAATATTAAAAGAGAAGGAAGTTCAGGATGAATGGGAGTTTCTCAAAAGGGAGATACTGAAGGCACAATTTAAAACCATTCCAATGAGGACGAGGAATGGGAAGTGTCTCAAGAAACTAGGATGGATGACTAAGGAAGTTACAACTGAGCTAAGTTTTAAATGGAACATGTATAAGAAATGGGGAAAAAAGGAAATCACTAAAGAGGAATTCAAACAAATAGTGAGCACATGTAGGGGTAAACTCAGAAAAGCTAAAGCACAGAATGAACTCAGGCTTGCTATAGAGGTTGGGGGGATGCAGACCAGGGCGTCGGGGATGCCCTGGTCCGGAGCGCCGCGGGACCACAGCCTCCACACCGCGGCGCTCCTGCGGCGACCCTAAAAGGAGCTCCAAATTGGTGCTCATTTTAGAAGACAGGGAAAGTGCACCCTAAACGCATAGGGTGCACTTTCCCTGTCTTTTCCACCGCAGTGCGTGCAATCGCTGCGGCAGGAGGTTGCCCTGGAAGCGCCGGCCGTGCGGAGGGCCGGCAGCTCCCAGGGCGACCTCAGGAAGAGGAAGGAGTGCTGCTCGTGCGGTGGCTCCTCCTCTTCTGGGTCTCGCAGACGACTCTTTTAGTCATCTGCTGAGGCCCATTAAGAACAACAAAAAGAGCTTTTTTGGGTATGTCCATAGGAAAAGGAAGAAGAAGGAAATGGTAGAGCCATTGTGCAGAGATGATGGCAAAAAGCTAACAGAGAACAGAGAAAAGACAGAACTAATCAACACCTTCTTTGCCTCAGTCTTCTCAGAAAAAGAAAAGACTGCTCAACCTAAGAAAAATGGAGCAGAGGACACATTAGGGGAAATGCAGTACAGAATAACTAAAGAGGTAGTACAGGAATACCTGATTAATCTCAATGAATATAAGTCTCCATTGGCAATAATTTTTAAGAACTCCTGGAGAACAGGAGAATTCCTGGCAGACTGGAGGCAGGCAAACATTGTACCTGTCTTCAAAAAGGGGAAAAAAGAGGATCCCTAAAACTATTGTCCAGTTGGTCTGAAATCAATACCAGGAAAGATTCTAGAGCAGATCATTAAACAAAGAGTTTGTGAACATTTAGAAGGGAATGGCATAATCACAAGAAATCAACATGGGTTTCAGAGAAACAAGTCATGCCAGACAAATTTGAACTTTTTTTTTTTGATAGAATTACCAGCTTGGTAGGTGAAGGGAATGCTGTAGATATAGTATGGGAAACACCTGGCTTAATGGGACTACATGTGAAAGGGATCTAGGAGTCCTGGTAGACCACAAGTTGAACATGAGTCAACAGTGTAATGTGTCACCTAAAGGCCAATGCAATTTTAGGCTGCATCAATAGAAGTATAGTGTCTAGATCAAGGGAAGTAATAGTGCCCCTGTATTCTGCTTTGGTCAGGCCTAACCTGGAATACTGTGTCTAGTTCTGGGCACCACAATTTAAAAGGGATGTTGAGAAACTGGAACGTGACCAAAGGAAGTGACTAAAATGGTGAAGGGTCTAGAAACCATGCCCTATGAGGAATGATTTAGGGAACTGGGTATGTTTAGTCTGGAGAAGAGATGATTAACAGGTGATATGATAGCCTTGTTTAAGTATTTGAAAAGGTGTCATATTGAGGAGGAAGGAGACTTTGAGTCATCACACTGTCTCAACCCAAGCTATAATCCAAATCCCAATGCATGTCTAGAAAACAAGATCATGTTGAGGTAGATTAAAGAAATCCAAGAGATGGATCTTCAAAAGTAGAAAAATCTAGCAGAGAACATTTTAGCTCCACAGATTGGTTTGTTTTGAAAATTGTTGATAAAGGTTAGGGAATGATCCTCCAAATGGAGGTAGATAATTTGATGGATTAAAGTAAGTTGTTGAAAGAAAAAAGAAAGTGTAGAGGATAAAGTTGGAAGTGGAAGATGGTGAAGGAGAATGAGAAGGATGTGGAAAGGAAAAATGAAGAAGGAAGGGAAAGAATGGAAGTAGGAAATAGGGAGAATTAAAAGAGGGAATAGAAGGAAAGAGAGAGTGGAAGAGTGCAGATGGTGGTTGGAGAATGGTAAAAAATGATGCATAGAGATGAAAAGAAGGCAGTTTGTGGAAGTGAAAAGATGGAAAGAAGGCAGATTTGGTTGTAAAGGTGTGTTTAAATGAAAGTTTTAGAAGGTTGTGTTGTTTAAAAGGCTTTGGGAAATAAGGATTGTTGGAAAATAATCTACAGCAGCCCAAAACAACAACAAAAAACAAAACAAAACAAAACAAAACATACACACAGACACAGACACACACCCAAGAAGAACTTGGGCAAGTTTCCAATACAGCCAGATTTTTCCACATGGTCAAGTAGTTCTGTTTGTTTAGGACACCAGCTAAAGAAACAGGAAAAGGGAGTTTCTTTGTTCTCTCTCTCTCAGAGGCTTGATTTACACAACACTGGCCCAGAAATAGCTAAGAGTTAGGGCATTTACAGATTGCCAAAAATAATCCAGCTCGGGACCACTTTAACTGTCCTGGCTCAGTGCTAGGGAATCATCAGAACTGTAGTTTATTGTGACACCAGGGCTCTCTGGCAGAGAAGGCTCAATATCTCAGAAAAAACTACAATTCCCATGATTCCCTAGCATTGAGCCAGGACAGTTAAAGTAGTCTCAAGCTGCATTATTTCTGGCAGTCCGTAAAGGCCCATAAAATCATTGCAAAAATCATAGAGTTGGAAGAGACAAGAAGGGCCATCCAGCCCAACCCCCTGCCATGCAGGAAAATCAAACCATCCCCGACAGATGGCCATTCAACCTCTGTTTAAAGACCTCTAAAGAAGGAGACTCCACCACGCTCTGAGGGAGTGTGTTCCATTGTCGAGCAGCTCTCACTGTCAGAAAGTTGCTCCTAATGTTGAGGCAGAATCTCTTTTCCTGTAGCTTGCATCTATTTTCTGAGTCCTATTCTCTGGAGCAGTAGAAAGCAAGGTAGCTCCCTCCTCAATATGACATCCCTTCAAATATTTAAACAGGGATATCTCATCACCTTTTAACCATCTCTTCTCCAGGTTAAGCATACCCAGTTCCCTAAGTCATTCCTCATAGGGCATGGTTTCCAGACCCTTCACCATTTTAGTTGGCCTCCTCTGGACATGCTCCAGTTTTTCAACATCCTTTTTGAATTGTGGTGCCCAGAACTGGACACAGTATTCCAAGGTGGGGCCTGACCAATGCAGAATACAGTGACACTATTTTCCTCCTCTCCCAGCCCAGCTTTAGAATTTTTGGTTTTTATTAGACTGAGAAAATGCTGCCAAGTTGGCATCAGATTGGCTGCAGTATCAAAACCTTTTATTTCATGGCAGCACACTCTCAGCCTTTGCTACAGTGAATGTGTGCTCTGTGATACCACATAATGCCTTCTGTCTTGTCCATGCTCAAGAAGCTAGACCACATACGATAGTTATCTGTTTGTTTAGGTTGGCCAATTGTCCAGTTTGCTTGAGTTCTTTTTTCCAACCTCCCAGAGAATGTGACCCAGTCACACACCCTCAGACTCTCATCTTTTCTTTCCACATAGTTGTTCTTTAGACAGAGAGCCACCTTTTCAAATGCTAATCAACCCTCTACTTCAATCAGATCTAGCTGCAAGACATTTTGGTCCCCCCCCCCCCCCCCCCATTAGCATCTTAGCTTCAACAATGGTTTATTCTATTTATTTTTTCTATTTTTATTATTTCTATGATATAAAGCTGAGAGACAGTATTTTGTTGTTTCTTGCATCCATGTTCCAATGGGGGAGAAAAGTGTAAAGGATGTAGTGTAAAGGATGTAGTGTTGTTTATCTTATTTTATTTTTAATATAAAGTGATAAAGTTTTTGTTTTAATTAACAGGCCTTGTGGTTACTGAAGATCACCTACTGTGATGAGAGTTTGTTTTTGTTTTTCGAGTTTTATTTTCTAACCACATTATTTTTCGGTGATTTTAAATCATTTTTATGTTGTTGTTTTCTTTTTTGACCAGCGAACCCAGAGACAGATTGACACCGGGATTTTTAAAGAGTTCTTCTTGGCTTTGTGTATGTGTCTGTCTCTCTCTGTGTTTTTTTTTTTTGTTGTTTTGTTTTGTTTTGTTTTTCTAGGGTTAAATAATTTTTTTCCAGATTAGATAGTGATTTGGAAGTTTTCCCCCTTTTCCTTTTGAGTTTAAAGTTTTTCTTTCTACCAGATAGTTCAGGATTTTTGATTGGAAAGTTTTTCTAACTGGATAGATAGTTTTTTTAAAAAAAAAAATCAAAAGAAGGGCAATTAGTTTTAGGATTTCCTTTCATTTCTGATAATCTGCAAGGCACATAATGTGTGTTCTCTGGTTCCTGAGAATCCTGATGCTGGTGAAATTCTTCAAGCTGCAAGGAGGCCCTCCATATGCTCTGTGCCATTCCAGATGTTCCATGGGTCCTCCACACCTGATGACCTCCATACTATGCTGGGATGTCCCTGTTGCCACTCCAACTGCTCCAGCCACCTTCCCAATGTCCTACATTTGGCACAAGCTGTTCCAGACCTGAGACCTGATTTGTTCCGGTTTGACACAGTCGGTGGCCTCTTGGATGGTCCTCCGCTCATCTGGACACCCAGATTTAGTATGCCAGTTTGCCACACTTACACTGCTGCCCAGCTTAATTCCAGTGGTTCTCCCAGATCCCAAATTGCTACTGCAATCATGCTGACACCACCAGTGTTGTCCGGAAATGTCCTCCAGGCCTCCTGCTGATCCAGATATCAGATGTCCTCCACAAGCTGTTCTGACTTTCCCAGATGATGTTCTGTTCCTGTATCACAGATGGCTTCCCAGTCTGCATCCGTTGGCCTTTCCATGTCCACAGCTGTTTCCATAAATTCATTGTCTACTCTACACTCACTGCCTGCATTCACAAAATGTTGCCAAGTTGTTCCACATAGGACAGTACCCCCCACTGGATTCCCTGATGCAATAGCATTCTGCTCAATACTGCTTCCTCATAGACACTGCTTACATCACCCAAGGTTACAGTGTGTAAGCACAGTTCAGTTCATTCACAAAGACTCATTGTTACATGCCTTCAAGCCCCCACTATAAGACATTCCCTATTTTCATGAACATTGCTTTGTGTCAGCATCATCCATTGCTTGTGTCATTCTGTTCAGGTTACATTGCTACAGGTTGTATGTTGTTGTATTCTATTAATGCCATGCTTTAAATTGTCTTGTGTCATATTTTCTGCATGCTAGTTGTTACATTGACAGGTCTTTTATATACCTAATGTTTCTTGATTACCTATAATCATTTTGATGGCATTTTCAAGGTTCTCAGTGAAAAAAAATCTTCATTGCAACCCTGCCAGTGGCATCCTAAGTCAGGGGGGGTTGCAGACTGCCAGAAATAGTGTGAATTCAGTCCACCTTTAGGGTTAAGGTTAGAGTTAGGGAACCATGGGAACTGTATTTTATTGTGGCATCAGAGTTGTCTGACAGAGAAGGCTCGATGTCTCAGAAAAATAACAGTTCCCATGATTCCCTAGCACTAACCCTAACCCTAAAAGTGGACTGAATTCACACTATTTCTGGCAGTCTGCAACCCCCCTCACTGACTTCATTGTATTTGACTTCATCCATTCCAGAATTTAGTCCAAACTTTTGCAAAATTTTTCTCCAGTCTTACTCAAACTTAGAGGACAGTTTGATATGGACTTTGCCAACCAGTACACAAGCTCTATAGACATTTGGACAGTGTTTACTACCTGACATTGGATGTATCAAACTTCAGACTGGTCTGTTGCAGCTAGCCATAACAGAAATCTATAGATATTTAAAAGGCTTATTTTTGACTACTTCACAATTGCTTTCTTGCTCTGATTGTTGATATATACATTCACATGTGCTCATTGGTGTGTTCACAATTTCACTGACCATTCTTATAGTGTGAATGTGTGTATGATAGCCCCACAATAGGTTTTTGTCTCCTGTTTGATGACATTCCAAGTCCAAAAAATGGGTTTTACTGATGAAAATAATTCCCAAAACCCTGGGGTAGACTCCCCAAATTCACACCCCCAATTTTTCTTGGCAAAGGTAATTGGATGAGAAAACAATCTCTGTCAAACATAGATCGTTTTCAAAGAGGGGAATGTTACAAGAAATGGCCATGATTTTGTCCTCGGTTTTGGATGTGCATGCTTCTCTCCCCCCCCCCCCCCCACCTCATGGCCCTATGCAGAGTTGTAGATGAGAGCTACCAAGGCAACTACAGAGTCAAGGCAGATAAACCATGTAGATACCTAATTGAAACACAGATCAAAGCAGTGAGATAGGAATCACAATCAGGAGACATTGGGGGGATGCAGACGGGCAGCCCTGGGCCAGCCCAGAAAATGGAGGATTGAGGCCAAGGCTGCCAGATGCGTAGGCCCTGATCCTCCCTTTTGCCGCCTGGGAATAGAGCACCAAAACACTGCTCCTTTCCTAGGCAGTGAAAAGGGTGCCCGAAGAGCCACCACAGTGTGTAAAAATTCTGTGCTGGGAGGACGTCCTGACAGTGCACGCCATGCATAGAGGCATGTGCTGTGATGACATCCTCGGGAAGGGGTTGGGGCGCCCGGTGTGTGGCTGCCCCTCCCCTTCCCTGCCTCCAAGATGGCGCTTTGTGCTTTGCGTCATTTGTAGAGGCCCGTTCACACCCTTCTCCCCCAGATTTATGGCCCAGGATGTTTTCATGACAACAGCCAGAGGAAAAGCCATTCTCACCTCTGCAATTGTATCTATCTCAAAGCAATCCTTTGAAGATTTGGCATCTTTTAAACTTGTTGCCTGAAGCCATTTGTGTGCTATATAAGGACTCCTAAATCCTTTTTTCTCTGAGCTAGTTTGAGTGGTAAAGGAGGACTTTATGTTTCTCTGAAATTTCTACAAGTATCTCTCATGCTGTCCCCCCCCCCCCAACCATCGCTCTGTGAACAGCTGAGAAATTTTCCATCATCAGGAGCACCACATCTTTGGTAACTATTTCATAACTGAAACCTTTCCTAATAGTCCATAGATTAAGTGTGTGCATGATTGTATGTGTTGCTAATTGATTTTTCCCTCAATAAAAGTACAATTAATTGGAAGAATTCTGTCACTGAGAGGGTTTTCTATCTCCTCCCCCTGCATATAAATAGAGTATGCCTCTGACTACCCATTTCATCTAATGTTTAAAATTCTCCAAGTTCCAGTTCACATAAGTCTTCTGTGGCACAGCCAAGAGGCTATACAACCCAGAAGAACATTCCACTAAATTGAAAAACATGTTGAAAGTTATTGTCCCTCTTTAAAGTAATGGGGAATCCATTCACATGAGTGGCTGGCATACCAGTTCAAGCACACATAGAGTGCTGCACTGTGCCAATGTGTTGAGGGGTCACATATCATGTGTGAGAATACGCGATCAGAACTTTCTTGTAATGATACAAAGAAGAAAAAACACCTTGGAAACAAATAATCCATTTTAAGGCTTATTTTATATTCTGGGGTATTATGATAATTCCAGCAATTCTGAGTCATGCAATATGTAAACATTCTTACACAGAAGACTGTATTAATCATTCACTCACAAGAAGATCTGATTGAGGTCTAATTTATGTGTTAATTTTCTCAGTAAGTTAATGCAAAGTTCAATTTCTTCTCATGAGCGCCAAGCAACAGTGTACTGTAAACATGATTTAGGCAGTACCCTTTTTATGGTGTTTGATTGCAATGGAAAGAAACAGTTTTCAAATCACGTCTCCTGCTACAAACAACGTAATGCAGAGAATCAGGTCACTCGACATCTTTGCCTGGAGAAAAGAGGGTAGGTTTGATGTTGGTCTTCAGAGTTTGTGAGTGTAGCCCACTGAACAAATGTTGTTTGGTATCTGGCAACTTCATTTTTACAGTATGGTGGAGGAGACAACATATGTAGGATGTTTCATTGAGAATCTAGTGAGCTCTGAAGATTTTCTCTGAAGATGCTAGCCACAGATGCTGGCGAAACGTCAGAAAGAAACTCTTCTAGAACATGGTCACACAGCCCGAAAAACCCACAAAAAACTCTAGTGAGCTGCTGTGCAAGACTTATCAACAGAAATGGTCTAAGATATTTTGCTTTCCAAGACAGAAACAAATGGCACATTTCTCAACACCAAATTTGAGGTATGCATTACCAAAAGTCAGCCAAATTGGAGAAAGGGCATTTGGGGCAGAACATTCCAGAAACATATCTCCTCATCCCTTGCAATAGCATAGCCATAATGAATTAAATAACTAACCATGTGCTACAATTTCATGACATTCCCCACTCCAAATGCTATCTGGGCTGGCTGCCTTACCTTACTAAAATATTGGGCAACACCTACCACTTAACTTTATTATGGTTTCTTGGGTGTCAGGTTGTGCAAAACTTTCTACTTACATAAGCTATCTAGAATCCCACATTCCCCTTTTGAATGTAAGCATAGAAACATGTGAAAATTGAATACATTCCATTAATAATTAAGACTCTACCACCCACAAAAAAGGTTACATTTTTTGGTATAGCTTCACCCAAATACATCCAAACTATGTAAAACTGTAATTTATATCTAGGACATAATAGTATGCATATGCTAGATGACCACATGTCTGGGATTAGGCAAGCTGGTGAGATCCACCATGGAATCTCCTAGTACCAGATTTTTCATGTTCCAAAGACGTGGAAAATGTTCAGTCCCAGACTGCTTTATCTTAGCAGAATCTGGGGGGAAGCAGACAGCGCAAAGCGCCATCTTCAGGGCAAGGAAGGGGAGGGGCAGCCGCACGCTGGGCACCCCAACCCCTTCCTGAAAATGTTGTCGGAACAGCTGGCCCTCCGCACGGCCGGTGCTCCGAGGATGCCTTTCCGCTGCAGCATCCGCACACGCTGCAGCGGAAGAGGCGCCGAAGGTGCGCCAGCAGCCTTTTGCAGAGCACCTTCGGTGATTTGTGGAAGGAGCGCTATTTTAGCACTCCTTCCTGGGGTGGCAAAGCTGCGCCGCGGGGCCGAGGAATGCAGATGCCTCGGCCCTGAACCGCAGCTTCCCGGGGCAGCCCCGTGCCGCCCGTCTGCTTAGCCCCTCTGTTGCTGGGCAGGAAAGTGTTGGAAATGCAACAACACTCTGCATTGAAGGAGTTAATTTTTTTAATTTTTTTTTATTTATATCACGGATTTATATTCCACCTTTCTCCCATAATAGGATTCAAGGTGGGTTACAATAGTTTTAAAAAGACAAAATACTTTAAAGAGCCAGAAGTAAAAGCGTTAATTTACAAAAGTTAAAAAAAATTAAAAATTATTAATATTAAAACATAAGTTAAAACACAGTTAAAACCAGTACAAGTAAAATTCAGCCACCAAATGCCTGCCTAAATAAAAATGCCTTCAGCTGCTGGCAAAAAGAGAGCAGGGAAAGGGCCAATCTGACCTCTCATGGCAGGGACTTTTCCACAGTCTGATAGCAGCCACAGAGAAGGCTCACTCCTGAGTCCTCATCAACCGCACCTGTGAAGGTGGTGAGACTGAGAGAAAGCCCACTCCTGCTGATCTTAGTTCTCAGGCTGGCTTGTATAGGAGATACAGTCCTTCAGATAAACACCTAGGACTTTAAATGTCAATATAGGGGTGTGACATGATCCATGTAGCCAGCCCCAGTCAACAGCTTGGCTGTAGCATTTTGCACCCATTGCAGTTTCTAAATAGTTTCCAAGGGCAGCTCCACATAGAGTGCATTACAATAGTCCAAACAGGAAGTAATCAAAGCCTGTGTCACTGTAGCCACAATTGAAACCTGGGCATCCAGGCTCAGATCTAAATCCAGGAGCACACTCAAGCTTTGAGCCTGAGATTTCAAGGGGAGTGTAACCCCAGCCAGCAGAAGCTGAATACCTATTCTCTGATCTGCCTTACAACTGACTAGGAACACCTCTGTCTTGTCTGGATTAAGTTTCAATTTGTTTGCCCTCATCCAGTCCATTACTGACATCAGACACTGGTTCAGCACAGAGACAACTTCCTTAGAATCTGATGGAAAGGAGAGATAGAGTTGGGTGTCATCCACATATTGTTGACACCACACCCTAAAACTCCGGATGACCTCTCCCAGCATTTTTATATATATGTTCGATAACATGGGAGACAGAACAGAACTCTAAGGGACCCCACAGGTCAATGGCCAGAGGGTGGAATAGGAGTCCCTCAACACCACCTTCTGGACCCGCCCCTCCAGGAAAGACAGGAACCACTGCATAACAGTGCCCCCTCAAGTCCCATCCCAGAAAAGTGGCTCAGAAGGATACCATGGTCAATGGTATTGAAAGCTGCCGAAAGGTCTAGCAGGACCAACAGGGACACACTGTCCCTGTCCAGTATCTTGTGCAGCATCATGCCCTGCCTGGAGAAGGACAAGGAGAATGAGCCAGAAGCTCCTCTAGGACCCAAGCCTGCAGCCTCCGAAGGACTCTGAGACTTTATCAGAAATGTGCTGGTAATCAGAAGCATCTGAGTGCCTGCAGCATGCTCATTTAAGGAGTTGCCGAAAGCCTGCTTCAGTGCCAGTGAATATCTGACTTTCATGAGGAGAGTACTCTGTCTCTGTCTCTCATTGCTCCTTGGACTGAAACCTTGCTTTTTGGATTGCTGACCCATCTTGGGGCCTTTACAGACTGCCAGAAATAATGCAGCTTGAGGCCACTTTAACTGTCCTGGCTCAGTGCTAGGGAATCATGGGAATTGTATTTTTTTTTCTGAGGCATTGAGCCTTCTCTGTCAGAGAGCTCTGGTGCCACAATATACTACAGTTCCCATAATTCCCTAGCATTGAACCAGGACAGTTAAAGTGGCCCCAAGCTGCATTATTTCTGACAGTCTGTAAAGGCCCTTAATTTTCTGGAACCCTTGACCTTTGGACTGCCTGATTGACCTGCTTATTTGATACTCTGGACCTCAGCCTGCTTGACAACTCCTCTGGAAAAACCATTTGTGTTTGGAACTCTGCACTTTGAAGCAGAGACTTCAGCTGCTGCTTCACACTAGCTCCATAAACCATTTGTTTGTTTGGCCTTATCAGCCATTTGGCTGCTTTCCCAGACATGTAGCCACCAAAGTGACCAAAGCTGTCTCCATGGCATAGCCAAGTCTGAAGCCAGATTGAAATGGATCTACATAATCTGTTTCATCCAGAAACCCCTGAAGCTGGGAGGCCTCCACTCACTCCAGAACCTTGCCCAAGAATGGAATATTAGAGACTGGTCAATAGTTATCCTGAATGGTGAGATCCAGGGAGGTCTTTTTCAGTAACGGCCTCACCACAGCCTCCTTTAGGCAGGATGGAAATGTGCCTTGCTGCAGTGAAGCATTCACCACTCCCTTTACCCACTCAGCCAGTCCCCCTCTAGCTGCTTTCAGAAGCCAGGAAGGTCAAGAATCCAGTATGCATGTGGTAACCCTCACTTCTCTAAGGATCTCCGAGGTCCACAGGCTGCACAAACTGAAACTTATCCAATAATACAGGACAAGCAGGCACCAAGATTACATCCACTGGACCTGTGTCAATTATAGCATCCAAGTCAGAGCAAATTTGAGTGATTTTGTCTGCAAAGTGTCTTGAAAATTGTGAAGTTAAGGGCTTTCACGGCTGGCATCCATAGGTTTTTGTGGGTTTTTCGGGCTGTGAGGCCGTGTTCTAGAAGAATGCATTCCTGACATTTTGCCTGTATCTGTGGCTGGCATCTTCAGAGAAAGATGAAGATGCTAGTCACAGATGCAGGTGAAACATCAGAAATACATTCTTCTAGAACACAGCCTCACAGCCCAAAAAACCCACAAAAACATTTGGTTTGCAAATTCTTCACAACAAGCTGTTGAGTGGTCTTTGTTTTCTTCTTGGGGCCCAGAATTTAAGAGACCCCTGACCACTCAGAACAGCTCTGCTGGATGGCACTGTGCAGATGAAATGGTGGCAGAAAAGTATGATTTCTTCACTGCCACCACTGCCATGGCATTAACATCTCGACATGTGCAGTAGTGATAGGGTTAGATAGTTTGAGTGACCTTCAGTGATGTCCCTCTCTGTCTACCTATCCTGACCCCTCTGTGATGTAAACTGATATTATTAGGGAAAAAATCCACTCCTCTTCTCATCCTCTTTCTTCTCCCAGACTATGCTAGAGATGTGGCTAGATTAGAATAGCTTCCTCAGTAACTTTCCTATCTAAGAATGGAGTTAATGCAATAAAGACTTATTTTTTTCTCTGAGCCATTGGTGTCTTTGCTCCTTAGTCAGATCTTGCATGCAGCTGCAATGCATTGATTTCTAACAGAAGGATTCCCTGCCTTTGAAATCTACAGAGGTAGCTGCATATATACCTGTAAAAATATTGCTTTACATTTGAATGTGGTGTATTATCCCAAGGTAATTTAGATATGGAACAACAAAGCATATACAAATAATGCAAATCACAATGAACACAAGAACAAAGGCCTAAACATGTGTTTAAGATTTTATAAGTTTCCTGGAAGCCAACTGGAGGGGGAAAATGGACCACATACCATGTCTAGAAATCATGTGGAATGGAAGTATCCTGGAAGCTGTGGTTCAAAAAGAAAGAAAGAAAGAAAGAAAGAAAGAGAAAAAGAAAACCAGCACTGCTCTGCCAGGAAATAGTGACCATTGATCACAATGGGACTTAATTTTTGAATATATGTGCTTTGGACTATAAAAATCATGAAGAAATAGTAAAGATTTGTTCCTGTAATGTTCTGACCAATTCCTGGAGCAGATTCACTAATGTGGAATGCACCAGCAACCACTGCTTGCAAGGGCAAAATGGCTCTTATTCTAAAACTTCTTGTAAACTGATGGGTGCTTTTTCTTTAAAGTCATGGAAATATGTTGTGACCTCATTGTTAAGACACACCCTCTCAATGGGGTGGTGTTTTTTTACATAGTTGTTTTAAATGTCATGGCATATGATAGTAGAATAATTTCATTTGGCCTGGACCCATTTCCTAGGAGAATGTTGGCATGCATATAGGAGATAGTTTAACATCAGAAATTGCAAATCTTTTGAGATTTGCATTTGAAAGACCATGGCTAGTCAGAGGAGATAAGTGAAATTAACACACACTTTAAAGCATTATTTGTCTTATATTTTGGTTAATTTGTGATGAGTTACTGTCAAAAGAAATCAATCAGTGTGGCTAATGAGGTATTCTTTTTTAATGATTACAATTTCCTAAGGAAAGAAATGTACTGTTCATATGTAAATGAGGTCTTCTGTTAATGGATAAAGGCAGACTATCAATCTTGGCTGGAAAGAAGGGGGAGTCTATGCTGTTTTTTTTTTTAAGCTGTTCTCTGTTCCCTAATTGGTGAAAGCAGGATATTCTACACTTTATGCTATTTTACTTAAATGAATTTAAAATAAGTAGTTGTTTAAAGTTAAACACAAATTAAAGTATGTTAAATTATTGAAGGATTCAAGCATGATTATTCTGGCCAATGCTACTAATGAGAAAGGACTTACTATTCAGCATTTTGGGACTGAGGGTGTCCAAGAGACCATTGGGTACTGCAGACTTTCATTTCTAAGGCCGGAGATGAAAGGCTGCAGATATAGATATTTCCTGCCGAGAAATATTGCTTGTTGCTTGATTGGTAGGTGAAAGCCCCACCACTATGGTTTTCCCATTATAAGTTCTCTGGCAGCAGGAAGAGCAAAAAGGACATGGAGGAAACCTTGAATTTACCCTATCCAAAGTGTGGTCATTTTCTCTTCTCCACACCACAGAATAGGAAGGTCAGGGAGAACTATATCAGCCCAGGCACTGTTAAAATTATCCTTCTCCCCATATAAATCAATGGTGTGGTTCCTCCAGACTTTTGAGAATTGTTTTCAGTCTTATGTTCAACTTCTCTGAAACTGAGTTTGTTTCTCAAACTGCATGGAAATGTTTATGTCTTTCTGTATGCATACATGCATCTTACACAAGCATTTTTCTACCCAATTTTGCAAAATTGTCCCTGTATTGTCCAGCCATTTCCCCAATTTTGAACATTATTTTCATTAATACATAACAACTCCCATATCTCCACTTATGTCTGAAAAAATATGTTATCCCTGGACATTTCTAGATTCTCTGGCACAATTTTATGATATGCTTGCAGCAGAAGTTAACCATAGAGTCATGCTGGAGAACATAGAATTGCTAGTGTTCTCTCTAGGAGTCTCTAGGTCTCCCAGCACCACTCTATGGTCCACTTCCACCAGAAGTTATTCATTTCAATAGGGTCCACTATTATCCACTGTTTTGCATTACCATGGTAAATGCAGGGACATATCCCCCATGGATATAGGGTTTGTACGGTATACTTTATATCTGTTCACATATTGGTGTGGAAGTGCAAAAGTAAGTCACATTAAAGTAGAGGCAACAGAAGCAACTTCTGATCAGATCCACAACAGAAAATGTATGAGTGACAGTGAAAGAAATGAGTGAAATAATATGTATCTTACCCTTTCTTTACATTCACATTCAGTCATAGAATTGGCTTACTGTACTGTCTATTTAATCTAGGGATGCAGTGGCTCAAGTGGTTAAGACACTGACTCTGCTGATTACATGATCAGCAGGTTGGGCAGTTCAAGGCCCAGGTGCTGCATGATGGGGTGAGCTCTTGTCACTAGTCCCAGCTTCTACCAACCTAGCAGTTCAAAAGCACTATGATCGGGCACAACTTGACAACCTTGTCATTGGGAAACACCTTTACCTTACCTTTACTGTCTATTTAAGTTGAGCCTTTCTAGGGTTGTACAAGGCCTTCAGTTTTGCTACCTGGACTGGTCTAGATGCCTCGAATGTCTTCACTGTAGACTAGAAATTGTGATCGGTGATGGCTTCCATGTCAAGGGAGGGTGAATCTGCTCCAGGTTTTGGTTCAAATTTGAAAGGAACTACCCAAGGTTCTGAACATATTTTGGGCTAGGGATTGGCACCTGGGATACCTCCTTTGAAATTTGGAGTGAACATCAGAACAGATTCATAGAAGCCAATAGCCACTACTGGTTGCAATGAAGGAAAAGGAAGAGAAGAGCTCAGACATCTGAATACATTCAAACACAAGGCATTCTGTGAACTTTCACATTGGTTTCATTCATACATGATCTCAGTGTAAGGCACACTTCTGGAAGAACTAGGGCTGTTCCAAAGATAAATCAAATGAAGCCCTTAGTCACCTCTCAGGAGATTTTTTTTTTCTAGCTTTAGTTCAGAATGGATTCAGGTTCCAACAATTTCTTATCTTGGACAGGTAGTTCTCCAGAGGATACAATTAATCAGTGATGGCTTTGCCATCTGAAGAAATGTCAGCTGTAGTAAAACAGTAGTTTCTTTTGAATAAATCTCAATAGGTGGGAAATATGATAGTGTTGACATAGCTGACATAGCTTTATATGGGGGGAGATCTTGGGCTCATTCCCTGCAATTTCAAGGGAGGGTGTGAGAAAGAATCATACCTAGACACCTGGAGAGCCATTACTGTCAAGGCCATGTGGCACCCTGGTCTGGAAAATGACATAGATGTGGCCACTGAAAGGAACTGGACCAATAGTAACAGGGTTACTACAGTTCAAGTGGCAGGTGCATGAGTCAGCATTTGGTAAGCTGTGCATCATGGGAAGCCTGATGCAACATGCACAGTGAATGAGACAAGCCAGATATGCATCATGGGAGGTCTGATGCAACAATCTTGATGCAACGGGCACTAGGATGAAACCAGCCAGGTTTCATTAGTGCTTGGCTGTCACATGTTACTAAGAAGACCACCTATATATGGGAGAGAGTCAGAATCTCTGTTGTTGGTTAGTTGTGGTTGGTGGTTGGTGAAGTACTTTGTTACTCTGTATAGCTGTGAGTATCCAAGACAGACATCTGGTACTCTGTATATCTTTGTAAATATTTGCAACAAAGATTAAAGCCCTCTCTGAGAGAAGCCTCACTGTGAAGCTATTGTTTTCTCCAAGCTGAAAGCAGCAGCTGCATATGGGAGGTTTTTTCCTGTGCTGCCTGGAACAGACTCTTCACAGAAGACCAGCTTCTGGGCGTTCCTGCCTACGTGCATCTACTCTACATGTGTATATATGCTAGATCCCACTGTCTGCATACCCCAACAATTACCAATTGCTATAAAGCCAGAAAGGGGAACATGTGGCCTTCCAGAAGCTATTGGACTCCAGTAGCCATAAACCTTGACTTTAGTATCTAATGTTTAACCTCACCAATTCCCCTTTCTGTGAAATGACTCTTGCTGGAAAAGAAAATAGAAGTTCAAAGGAATTATTTGGTTTTATTTTTTTTGGGGGGGGGGGGGATTTGGACTTGCATATAACCATTGGACTTTTATTGTCTTTTATTCTTATTAGTTAGCTTTTCTATGAGATTGTGCTTTCTGATTGACCCTACCCACAACAGCAGCCATTTTGTAATACTATCCTTGCCATTTTCTCAAAATTCCAAGGTTGGCCACCAGTCTGAGAAAAAACTTAGCTTGGATTGTACTGATTTACTTACAAGCTGATTTACCCATCCATTCCTAGCTCCCACCCCCCAGGAAATCCAGAGATGGAATTAGATGTACTCAGTATTTGTCTTCAGAGGATAAAATGGCTAAGGAATTAAGACAAAGGTTTAAATATGAGGTAGATTTTGAAGGAAGAAAAAGCTGCTGCCTAATCTAAATATTCTGGACAAGAGTTCCAGACATAAGAAATAACACTAGGTTGTGGTGATTTTCTCTGTTTTAAAATGACAAGGAATCATTTTTAAAGCATATGTTAAAGCAGGGATAGGCAACCTTTCCCCTTTAAGGGCCGAGGGACTTCAGCTCCCAGAAGCTTCAGCCATGTTGGTCAATAGTCCCATGTTGGCCAATAGCTCCTGGGATTCTGGGAGCTGAAGTCCCTCGGCCCTTAAAGGGAGAAGGTTGCCTACCCCTGTGTTAAAGCATAAAGCATAATCTTCAACACAGGAAATTTTGTGTGTGTTCAGTTCAGATATGATAATCTTTCTTGCTTCTTGCAGCATGTCCTTGAGAATGTTTAGTTAAGCAAATGAAGTGGTCAAAGGGTTAAAAAAAAGTGCCTAAATATATCACAAGGCAAATATATGATCCATTCTCATCCCCTGTCTTAAAGATAAGGTGCCCTGGAAGTGAGTTTGTTTACATAAATCCATGACATTATTTATTGGAATGGAAATGTAAATATATTATTTTCTTTAGGAGATAGCTGTAGGAAGGCACTTGAGTGTTTCAGTATCTATACCCAAGAGAAGCTTAAATAAGGCAAAGGAGAAGTGTTCCAATAATGTATCTGACAAAACTACTGAGAGAACATAAAGTATGCATTTCTTGAAGCCTGTAATTTGCACAACTCCTAACAAATTACATAAGTACCTTAGATTAATCTACTGCAGTTTCCAACTGAATGCTTTAAAAGGTATCCAAAATGCTTGGCATTTCAAAACTGTTTAATGTCAAAACAGTGACAAATCTATGCAGACTTCCTCCATGGAATATCACAAGTATTTGTAAATGTTTTGCTTCTGAGTTACAACTCAGTGCAGCTTTGTGAATATTCAAGTCAAATGCAATTGGCTGCATATGTCTAGAGGCAAATGTGTTCTTGGTGTACTGGCAATGATGCCCACAAGATGACAACTGAACAGCAGGTGAAGAAGAAGAAGAAGAAGAAGAAGAAGAAGAAGAAGAAGAAGAAGAAGAAGCAACATGAGTGTATTTTATGTCATAGCAGAGTTTCCCCAAATATTCTGCATTAAACAGAATTTTAAGCAAATTTCAGGGTTCCTCTCCAGCTAAAAACATCTCAGACATCTCATGGAAACAGAGGGAATAAGGGCCAATGCAGACTGGCCTAAAGGCCCAGCCTGGGGTGGAGTTGGGGCAGGGCGACCACACACCGGCTGCCCCAACTCCGCCCCAATGCTGTGCACCTGACTGCACAATGTGCGGCATCAGGATGCCCTGTTGGTGCAGCATGCACACACGCTATGCAAAAAGAGTGCAAAAGAGCCACAGCAGTGGCTCTAAGGGAGGCCTTTTGCCACACCAAAAAGGAGCAGCATTTGCTAGCTCTTTTGGCAGTGGCAACAGGACTGCAGCATGTGGTTGCCACAGCCCCAATTCAGCATTCCCAGGGGTGGCACAGAGCCACCCCTTAGGGGCCATCTGCATGGGCCTTAAGTAAGAACAATGATACATCTCTAACCTAGGAGGAGTCCACATCTTTCCAGTTTTCATTACATGAAAGTAGTGTGACTCTGTGAAAAGACATCAACTTTTCCAAATGTTGAAACTATATTCCCAGATACTGATATTATATATATATATATATATAAAATGAATTAACTCAAAGGAGGATTCATCTATTCCTATAGTAAGGCTCTGATGCTTCACAGAACAACAGAACACAAAGCCAAGATGAGGTAACTTTGCTGATCTCAGGCCTTCCCTCCTCCCCAACTTTATTACTGAAAGGCAAAATATGGATATATGGAAAATAAGTTGTAAGTAAGCAAAATTTGTGATGTGACATGTCATTTTGGATTACAGGGCATGTCTGTTAAGGCATCAGTTTCAGCCTCCATTTTTTAAAATATTTTAATTTATTTTTTGCTTTGTGGGTTAACATGAAATATGCTTAACAGGACTTTTTCATCACTGAATATAAAAAAGAACTTAGAGCTGATGCATATGGCCTGTAAGGAGCATCTCTGTGCCGCCCCTGGGAACGGTGGATCAGGGCTGCAGCAACCACATGCCATGGCCCTGATCCTCCTTTTTGCTGCCCCCAAAAGAGTGGGCAAATGCCGCTCCTTTTGAGGGTGGTAAAAAGCCACCCTTTGAGCTGCCACCACTCTTTTATGCCCCTTTGGTGCAGCGTGTATGCACACTGCACCAAGAGGGTGCCCTGATGCTGCACACCATGCGTACGGGTGTGCAGCATTGGGGCAGGGGTGGGTGGAATCAGGGCGGCCAGCATATGATTGCCTGTCCCCAACTCCACCCCCAGGCCAGCCTAAAGTGCAGGTCTGCATCCCCCCCTTAGGTCAGACCAAAGATCAATGTAATTCTTTACAATGGCCAGCCAGATGCAAAGCTTGTATGACCTGACTTTGTTTAAAAAAAAAAAAAATAGACTACTTGTGATCTGAGACCATAGAAGTCAAGGCAATTGAGGAGCATGATAACTAATAGATGTCCCTTGGGATTCACATTCTGGGAACCACACCAAAATCACCCAGTAACTGGAAATAGCCTTGGCTTTCCAGTTTCAGTTCACATGGCCACATGCTTATCACCAAATATACACAAGTAATACTATGAAATTTTAAACAAATGTGCTGTTCTATTAGATCAGATGGTGTTGACCCCCATTCAACACTAGGAAGAAGCACCGACATGTAGAAAAGTCAAAGGGGGTGTGTGAATAAAGGAGTAGGCTAAGATTAAGAAAGGTACCATCTGGCCTTCATTGTATTTTTAACAGAAAACAGATAAAGACAGGGAAATGATGTGCTGGTTTGTTTCTTAGGGGCTAAGCAGATGGGTGGCACGGGGCCACTCCAGGAAGCTGCGGATCGGGGCTGAGGCATCCCCATTCCTCGGCCCCGCGGCACAGCTTCGCCACCCCTGGAAGGAGCGCTAAAATAGCGCTGCTTCCACAAATTGCCAAAGGTGTGCTACAAAAGGCTGCCGGCGCACCTTCGGCAACTCTTCCGCTGCAGCATGTGCGGACGCTGCAGTGGAAAGGCATCCTCACGCAGAGGGCCAGCTGCTCCGAGGACGTTTTAGGGAAGAGGTTGGGGCGCCCGGCGTGTGGCTGCCCCTCCCCTTCCTTGCTCTGAAGATGGTGCTTTGCACCATCTGCTTAGCCCCTTAGTTTAGAAAGGACAAATCGGTTTTGCTTAAAATGAAGATAACAGCAGTACAAAGCACACTGCAGAAATAATCCAGTTAGATACCACTTTAACTGCCTTGGCTCAATGCTAGGTAATTCTGGGAACTGTAGTTTTGTGAGACATTTAGCATTTTCTTTCAGAAAGTTCAGGTGCCACAATAAACTACAATTCCCATGTTTCACTAGCACTGAGCCAGGACAGTTAAAGTGTTTTTACACTGGGTTGTTTCTGCAGTGTGTTTTGGAACAACAAGACTTTGGCCAGTAGAATCTGGAAGATATCCACTGGAAGGAAATGAAGAAAACTATATAAGAGATTAAGGATAATGTCTAGAAATAAGGAATGATATTTGTCCTACCTTACCTAGGGAAGCACTAAGATGAGGAAGTTAATTATGAAGACAGGCTTCAGTAGAAATGACCAAAGAAGGAACGGAAGGGCCTGCCCTGATCTGGAGCCTTTAGAACAGGGGTTGGCAACCTACAGCCCATGGGCCACACTCAGCCCACGGACCCCCACCGACAGGCCCCCGTGGCCCCCCGCAGTGGCTGTGACTCGTTTGCACATGCGCAGTAGTCCTGCGCATGTGCAAACGAGCTGCGGCCACTATTTTAGAAAGCAAAATTATAGCCACGGCGTGCATGGCCAAAATGGCGCTATGGAGGAGGCCCGGCGCCGCCGAGGGAAGCCTCCCGGGGGGGCACCCGTGGCAGCACTGGGCCTCTTGGAGGCCTGTTGTCGCTGAGGGAAGCCTCCCGGGGGGCACCCGCAGCGGCGCTGGGCCTCTCAGAGGGAGCCCTCCTGGGGGGGCCCACCGCCGTGCCCATGCAACGTGGGGGGGGGGCGCGTGTGTGCCACCATTTTGTTTTTCAAAATGATGGTGCAGATGACCACGGGGGGGGGTGCATGTGTGGCCCCCAGTGCCATCTCTCCCCCCTGGCCCGTCGGCAAAAAAGATTGCCGACCCCTGCTTTAGAAGCTAGGATCAAGTCTAGACCCTCTAAAAAAGATCAGCCCCTCCCCCCAGAATAGGAAGATGACATAGACACTGAATCAGAGGTCCTCACACCTTTCAGAGAAATCACATTAATAGATGCAATATGAAAAAAAAAACCCTCAGCTGCATCAAAGCTCAAGAAATCAAGATAGCCCAACTCCTCGGAATCTGGTCTCATTAGCAACAACTAATCTCCCCGGAATAACTGTATATAAACATACATTCCTGAGCTGCTGCATTCAATATCTGTGTGTGCTTACCAGGATCTCTTTTCAGCATTGCATCAGGCATTCTTGACTTCTCTGACCTTGGCATGATATCTGGACTTGTCCCTGCTTGTACAGCAGTCCAGCAAGACATTTCTCTGTTATTTAACTTTAGCCTGTTTACAGAAAGCAATCTTTCTGTCTGCTCCTCAGATGATCAACCAAAACGTGATTTCTCCATGATCATCACTTATTCCAGTTGAGTATTCAGTGACATATGATCCTTTGGGCACCTGCCAAGCAGAAGAGGACAATCTGGTCAAGAAGGCTGAACTTGAGTTAGACCGCATTCTGCATGTTGTTATTCTCATGCATTCTAAAAGATCATGCTTAATGTGCCCAGTTATATTTTGAAGAAAAGTACTCATGGAGCCATTGTGATGTGTCTCCAGCAGGAAATCCCCAGGTTTTAGGGTAGATAGAATTGGGGGAAAATTACTTTTCAGACTACAGCTCCCAGAAAACCCTCATAGGACTAGAGTTGGTAAAGACCACAAGGCCCAACCAGTCCAACCCCCTGCCATGCAGCAAGACACAATCAAAGCACTCCCAACAGATGACCATCACTCTTTAAAAACCTCCAAAGAAGGAGATTCCATCACACTCTGAGGTAGCCTATGCCATGGTCAAGCAGCTCTTACCATTTAGGAAGGTCTTCCTAATGTTTAGGTGGAATCTCTTTTCCTCATTTTGCAGATCTGGCCATGCTGGATGCAGATTGGGAGGAGGTCTAGTCCAGAGATAATCTCCCCAACATCTAAAAATGTAATTTTATTTCCATTTTGTAAGAATTCCCCAAAATTCAAATGTAGGAGGACGAAAATTGACAGATTTGCCTATGAGACAAAAGGTGATTTTATTTTGGTTTTGATCACAATTATCAAAATCCACAAATTCAAATGTGTGATAAAGTGAAACTGACAGCTTTTCCTATTTCTATCAGAACTTCTATTTGTCACCTTTTTTACTTCAGTAAATGGCTGGCTTTTAAGCCCAACTGCAGTCAGGGTTTGGATATTTTATTTTGTTTTCAATGGAAATTTTGGGCCAAACCATGATTTAGATAAAAAATCTGTTTTGGATCAAGTCCCCATAGTTGTTTTACAGTATAATTTGTATTTAATGTGTAATTTGCCTCTTTGTTGATTTTGGCTTTCAAGTCATTTGTGACGTATGTCGACCCTAAGGCAAACCTATCATGGAGTTTTCTTGGCAAAAATCTTCAGAGGGAGTTTGCCATTGCCATTCCCTGAAGCTGAGAGTGTTTGGCTTGCATAAGGTCACCTATTGGGTTTCCATGTTTTAGCAGGGATTTGAACCCTGGTGTCTAGAGTTATAGTTCAATGCTCAAACCACTATATCACATTGGCTCTTTTGCCTGTTTACACAATTTGTGTCTTTATTGATTCGAAATACAAAATCAGATTTTTAACTGCAAGCTTGACATCACTCAGTTGCATCTTTATTTATTTATTACCTGTTGTTTCTCATTTTGTTTGTGTTGTGTTTGTTTTTTCTTTCAACTTAAAGCATATATTTCTGGAACCAAATTCCATCTCTCATACACACACACACACAACACACACACTACAATTTACCACTTAAACCACATGCGAATAGCACTGCTGCCTTTGAGAATGTGCAATTAAGTTAATTTGGTGTTGGGGGGAAGTAAACTATACTCTTGCAAAAAGGAAACACTTCATGACTCAGAGAGAAGATCTTAATGTCAATGATCACTTTTCTTAAGTTTTTACTCTAATTACCAAACTAAAATGCATCCTTCACACAATATCCATAGTATTTTACTTACAGTTCAAATTTCAACCTTCCTCAATTAGACCTACATGATTGAATATAAGTTATATACAAGAGCATAGTTGGGTTTATATGTTTTATACTTAAAAGTTCCAGTCATTGAACTTTTCAGAAACTCTTGAAAGACGAGTAGGGTCTTTTGGATGAGATATAATTTAGCTCTGTACCAGTTTAGCTGGTGACTTTTTGTTCCCTTGATTGTCAGTCACAGAACCATCATTTGAATTGTTTGCTATAAGCACATTTTGGCTTGCTGTACTCTAGCTAGAGGTGTCTATGTGAATGTTGACAATCACAACAAAACCTTTGTATTGTGTGATGTTCCCTCCAGGAATGTTGTCAGATGTTGCTTTGATAAAATCCAGTGATAAACATAGGTCTCTGAAGATGTTTCTCACAACTTTTCATTGTAGTGGAGTTATGCATTTTCTTTATCAGACTATTGTTTCACATAGCTCAGTATTTTTTATACTCATAGGCAGCAGAACTCTAAGGTATTATAAATGATTTTATTGTAACCCTACCAGGACATTTCAAAGGTTGAATCTTTGAACTTTAGCATGCAAAAAAGTACTCTATCACTATCTCCCCTACCTAATTATAAAGCAGTAAGATGCCATATTCATTACATGCTTCTGCCTGCAACCAAGTTAACTAGAAGTGCTGCAGTATGTAACACAAAGAGCAAAAGTCAACATACCGTAATACATGCAGAAATTAACTTGTTCAACATGACTTTCTCTTTTCACTACCTATGACCCCTCAAGTCTACACTGGAGAGCCTGTCAATTTGTAGAACATATATTAAAGATGCACAAGGCATTGCAAAGTCACCCTTTCCTAGTTCTGTTAATGAAAACTTTTTTCGCAGAGAAAATATTTAATGGGTGCCCATGCAGTCCTAAAAATGAGGTTAAAACCAGGGGTAGGCAACCTTTTTGAGCTGGGGGCTGGGTTGCTGTGCCTCAGACAATTGAGGGGCAGAAGCACAATAAATAAATAAATAAATAAATAAATATTTTTTTTTAAATAAACAATTAAAAATATGCATGCACACTCTCTCAGCCCCACAAAAGCCATGGCAAAACCCCTGTGGAGATTTTGCTAAGAAAACCCCAAGAACAAGTAATAAGAACAATAATCAATATCATCATGGTGGGTGGCGGTGGCAGCAGGGGGCAGCGGGGGCAGCGGCAGGACCGGCCTGGGGCCGGTCCAAAGGCCTCTGGGTGCCCCATCCATCCCATGGGCCTTAGGTTGCCTACCCCTAGTCAAAACCATGAGCAAAAGAAAAGGAATACAAACATTTTGCTAAATCTTTCCCTTCATTAAATTAGTTGGGGTGGGGGATCTTGCAGTGCAGTCCTATGTTTATTTATTTTCAAATAAAAGTTTATTTGCAAAGAAACTGAAACGGTGACAAATTCATCCATTCATGCTCTAGGCTTTGAGCATTTAAGACTAAAATGTCTTCATTTGAATCTCTCTATGCTCACTTCTATTAGTGCTGAATTAGGGTTGCCAGTTTTTTGAGAGCGGGGGAGGAGAGAGAGATTCATTGTTACAATCATGGACTTCTCTGTGTTGAAGATAAATGTATCTATTGAACCTGGCCAGCACAGATGGAAATACTTCTTTCAGTTCATTTTTGAAGCATTTACCAAAACTATAAAGTCCTTAAGGGCTAAAAAAATTCAAATGGATGAGAGAGACAATCTGACAGATTTATTCCTTACCAGCTCCAAGCAATCTTCTTCATTGGGTGCTTCCACCAGTTTCTCTTTCCTATCTATCTATCTATCTATCTATCTATCTATCTATCCCTAACCTCAATTTTTCTCCTGTCAGATTTATGAAGAAATCTGGACATTTTGGAATGTTTCTATTTTATTTTTATTTATTTTTTTTTAAAAAAAAAACAATAAGTGAAGTTCTCACTCACCTTTTTGTATGACACTCATTCAGAAATTTGAATCTAACTATGGGGCAGAACAGATGGTCAGGAAGGAGCAGCCAGAAGGTGCTCCTGCCTAGAGCACCCTGGGATTGTGGTGACCACACACCACTGTCCTGATGCCAGGCCTTGCCACAGTCTCAAATGGACTGTGGCATGGAGTGGAAAAGATCCACTCCTTTTGGGGCTGGGTTTGAGCCACCTTAGGTGGTCCAGGAGCAACCCCGACACAGCTTCCATGTGGATTGGAGGCATGCAGCATCTAAATGCCACACCTTCACATTGTGCAGAAGCCAACTTTTTATGCCCATCTGTTTTGGGCCTATGATGTCTCCTCTTAATCTTTTCTCAAGTGTAAATTTATCCAGTTGCCTCTTCTGTTTTTTTAGATATGGTTTGCAAACCTTTTGTTATCCTTCTCTGGATACATTCCAGTTTGACAAATCATCCTTCCAAAGAAGAACTGGAATAGTACCTGAGAAGCTTCCTGACCACATAACTTCTAGAAATTTGTTGGGGGACCTGCTATCTTAAGAATGCCTAGCTCACAGTATTAAGAAAGCATTCTTACAATGCATGTAAATCTTCATCTGTTTTATTATTGCATGTAAGAATGAAACATTTCAAAATATTTATGTCCACTAGGTGAAATTAAGATTCTCCCCCCCATGTTTGTTTGCTTTGTCTTACATTTGGAACAATTTTATGAAAATGTGTGTAAAGGACATTGGGTATTTTGTCCAAAAAGGAAGACAGTAGAACACAACACTTTTGTACAAAACATGGGTCTTTCCCGTTTCACTGAGGGACAAAGAGATCTCATTATGGTTGACAATATTTTGATGAGGTGTCTCCATGTGCCAAGACACTTGCACAGGATGAAAAAAACTGACAAATCTTCTTGAGCAAGCCCCCCCCCCCCCGGTATTTGTTTACCAGGAAATGTACACTATCTCTGTTAAAAAAAAGAAAGAAAAAGAGTAAGAGAATATGGTATAAGCAGGGTGCAAGTGAGGATGGACTCTTTATTGCTCAAACTTCTAATTCTGAATCCATGAGAGAGTAGTGCTAACCATCAGAAAGAGTCAAGTTTTGTATATCTTACTAAAAGGCAAAATTATGCCAAGTCTCAAAGATGCAAAGCTCATGGAAGGGAAAAAAGAAAGCGATAAAGAAATCTCCTTGTAATCCACATTCCTGATTCTCTTTCCTTTAAAACATAAATCCCTGTGGCAATGCTTCAAACATGAATTAAATCCATCTAGCTCTAATGATAATTAATAATAAATTTTGGCCTGATGGAACACTTTTCAACAGAGCATCTCAAAGAGCTTAGCTGAAGCTAATGAATTAAACCTTAGTTGTGATGTCGCAATTCGACAGGGAACTATATGCAGAGAGGTCTTATAGGCAAAACATGAAGCTTGTTAGCAGCAGGTTTTGACTGCTGGGAATGTACATAACCTGGTCTGCCTGGGCTCTAGAGCAATCAAAGCTGTTGTTTGATGGTTCTATTGGTGTTCACAGGACAATAATTTCCTCCTGGTTCAGGCTCCTGAGCTTCAGTTTTCAAATGAATGTTTTAAGTGTAAATATGGGAGATGAGATAACCTCAAATGACTCTCCTCTCTTTGCACCAGCACAAAGGACAAGAGACGCTTCTTTTTGGGTATAAACAGGCCACAACTTTTATTTTGCTGTACAGGGTCTATTTACCAATGTTTTCAATTAAACACACAATACTCCTTCACATGTATTTGTGAAGGTGTAACCAACCCAAGTGTGTGGTCCTTCACATCACGTGACAAAGCATGTAATAAATAACAACAAACAAATGTTACCCCTCCCAACTGGAAATGACGTCATATTTCATCATATGACGTAACTAACTTAATGATGTCATGCACTTAACAGCTTACGTCACTTCGCTTAATTTAGCCAAATTCACCCAAATTAAATTTAATTAGCCAATTATTTCCCTGTGGGGAGGGGATCGTTACCCACCACAAGAGGGGGCCAGCCTAGCTAGGCATCCCCTCTCCCCCCTAAAAAAAACCCCACTCTCCTGATATGGTCGGAAAGTGACTGTACATAAACATCCGAACCTTCTGAAGAGAGGTGCACTCTGTCCCCCCTGTACAGCTGAGGCATAGATATCTTAATTCTAACATGGTCAATTACAAAAATGCCCAATCTGGTCAGTTGTTTAGAGACAGAACGATTGAGCCACCGTCGTGCCCCATTAATGGCAGTGTCTTTACGTGCCCCAGGCCAGCTACACCTTGGTAGCAATTTGGTCTACAGCAAAACAGCCCCAGTGATGTGCTTCCTTAACTCCTGAAGAGCCTTCACCATTTGTTTTGCTAACTGGAGACACGGGACCTTCACCAGGTCGTTCTCCCCCAGGTGTATTACTAAAACCCGGGGGTGCAGATGTGCCTTTGAAAGCTGAATAATCAATGGAAGCAAGGCTCCCCAAACCCATGCCCCTGTTACCAAACCACTGCAGGCTGCCGATGTTCGACAGTCCCAGGGTGGGGTCATGTCGCTGTTCCAGCAAATGGCGCTCTGCCCAGAACACTAAATTGTGGCCCACAACCCATATCTTCCCACAGAAGAAACCTGCTGAAATATAAATAATGCTGATTAGCATAACCAATCATAACTGGAATCCCCTCAAGTATGTACATAAGATTTGAATGCCTTAGAACACCACCGGCCAATTCAGTGAATATCAGCGTCACTTAGACCATGTATAGCCGCAGCTGTCGCTGCACCAGTACAAAAACAGTGAGAGGAAAAATGAATGGAAGGCAAATTGGCTTGCCTCAAAGTCTCCTTCAAAACCACCCTGAATTGAAACTGAGTTAGTGGCGTGCCTGACACATGCACGAACAAATATCCTGGCACCTTCAGCCTAACCTTCATATATTTAGCCAGTGCTAGCACAGGGCAAATCTGTCCCTCAGGTGCTTTAGCTAAAGTGATAGACTGACCTCTAGCTAACTCGTCAGTCTTTGAGTGCCTGATGGAAATCTGAATCCCATAATCTGACATTATGACATCAGAAAGAAGAAATGCCCTACCAGATTGGTCATTGCGAGAGCAAGGGACAATCTCGCTAATTGTCAAGGACACAAAGAAAGCTAAGGCAAATACGGCCTTAAACAAAGCCAATTCCTCAGGTGAAAAACAAGTATTGGCTAAGTGTTGCCACAATTTAAACAGGACTGGGCCAGTTATTGGCAAACAAGTGTCCTTGACCACAGGTGATTCTCTGGTCCAACCCTCCAAAGCTCTCCTAACCCTAAAATCAGTGGTAGGATCATAAAATCCACTGGTCCTGGAGTAAAATGCCAGGGCAGCCAACCTTCCTCTAATGCTAACAGGTAACAAACCCGTTTTCCTAAGATGAACTATGAAACGAAGAACAAGGTCTACCCTGATAGGCCAGACCTCCCCCTCCCCAATTCCAGACAAAAATAGTCTAAATTCATTCAGAGCTGTCTGATAGGACTTGCGTGTAGATGGGGTGATAGAATGTAGGATCACCCTGTCGATTTCTAGTCTCCAAGGCTCCATGGAAGTGCTGGTACCTCCAATGGGTGTGTTGAAGCCTCGGGAGTCAGCTGCTGGAACCTGGAGAACTGAAAATGAGAGAGGCCATCCACCAAAGGGTTAAGCAAGCCAGGCACATGGTGAGCTTGAAACAAAATATTAAATTTCAAACACTGAGTCACCATAGCCCTATCCAAACACATCACCGTGGAGGACTTGGAGCACTGTGAGTTTACCACCTGAATAACTGCCTGGTTGTTGCACCAAAATCAGATAGTCTTATCTGCAAATTGGTTTGCCCATAGGTGCACAGCCACAACTATGGGAAAAAGTTCCAAAAACGTCAGGTTTCTAGTCAGACCACTTTCTGTCCAAAGAGGAGGCCACACCTCCGCAGCCCACTGACCATTCCAATAAACTCCAAAGCCGTGGGCACCAGCCACATCAGAGTGTACCTGAAAATCTGCCCTGAGCAGCATTTCAGATCTCCAAAATGAAATACCATTGAATTGTTCTAAAAAGGACTCCTTACGAATCCCCTTGGTGATCCTTATATGATGTGGAGCGGATACCGCTTTGGTGGCCCTATACAATCGTGTGCAGAATGCTCATCCCGGAACTATTACCTTACAAGCAAAATTTAACAAGCCTGTAAGGGACTGAAAATCATGAAGTGTAGCTTTATGCTTCCCCATCATCGACCTAATCTGCTCTCTCATAGCCACAAGCTTGTCATAAACAAGAAATCCCGGCAATGGTGTCCATCTCGATTCCCAAAAAGGTAAGCCATGTGTCATGACCCTCTGTTTTTTCCTCAGCTAAAGGGACTCCCAGATCTGACATGAATTCCTGAAAGGCAACTAAAGTGTCACTACATTTTGACAAATTAGGATTTCCAGCAATCAAGAAGTCATCCAAATAATGGGTGATTGTTGTATTACCTGACCTCTTGACTGCACACCAATGAAGAAAGGTGCTAAATGTCTCAAAAGGTGAACAAGAGATTGAGCACCCCATTGGCATGGCTTTATTGAAATAATACTTTCTTTTAAACTGAAAAGCTAAGAGGTCAAAGTGATCTGGGTGTACAGGGAGCAACCTGAAGGCTGATTTTATGTTGCACTTCTCTAATAGCGCTCCCTTACCTAAAGCCCTAACCATCTTGTCTGCTGAGACAAAAGAGGCATACTTAACAGATGTAAGCTTAGGATCTATGGCATCATTAACAAAATCACCCTTCGGGTAAGATAGATTATGAATTAACCTAAATTCCCCAGGGGCTTTCTTGGGGACAACACGCAAAGGGGATAAACGAAGGGTGGGAATTGGTAGTTGATCATGAGGTCCTGAAATCCTCCCTACTGCCCTCTCGGCTGTGTAACCATGGGGACGAACCCATTATCTTTTGCCAGCTTGTCCCTTAAGATAGCCAACAAATCCTTCACAGAATGAGCATTGGGCGCATAACGGTACATCCTAGGATCTGAATAAGGGATGCAAAAACCCTTATAAAAACCATGGAATATATAAGAGGCAGCCTTCCTGCTGGGGTAGGTCCACAGCCATGTCACCAGTGCATCCAATTTAATTGATGACAGAGCTTTTTCCTTCTGGTGATGATGGCTGGGGTGTGCCTCCCACTCCTGACCGCTTACCTCTACTACAGGAAGTTCTGGGGTGATTCTCCCTGCAGGTGTTACACTTATTTTCGATCCTGCAGGGTTGTCTCCTGCATTTACCTGTGTTGAAGTCCCAGCAAAGGCCATATTGTTTCCTTTCTCCTGTGCCAGGCCTCGCATTCTGCCCTCTCGGCTGTGTAACCATGGGGACGAACCCATTATCACACCAGCTCGAAGGGGAGGCCCCTACCATTACATCTGCCCACAGGTCAGACTGTACATGTCTCTAGGACAGAGAGCGGTCTTGGGCAGCTCTCATTCTAAACTGCTCATCATATTGCAGCCAAGCTGAGCCCCTAGCATTATGATGGCAGTTGGTATAAGCTTTTATCATGATCTCCTGGTATTTAGAAAAGTCAGGAGACCTAAGGGTCTCTTTTTCTTCTATAATTCTCCTATAAATAGTAAAACTCATGATCCAATTCATGAAATTACACCCCAGCTTAGGGTGTTTGAGTGCCTGAAACTCTTTTGGGAGGCTAAACACTATCCCATCCTTTACCATGATCCTTGGTTCAGGATCCCTAAAAGTAAGAGAAAATAAATCAATGTAATTCCCCTTCCAAATTCTTTCTTTGGTGGTAAGTGGAAGGTGTGAACCAAGAGGAGTGGACATTCCAGTGTATGGATTGCATTCCATAGTTCCATTAACTCCCAAAAGCCCGGGAGCACCCAAAGAAGACACCCTTAAGGTGTCACTAGCCAAAGAAGCTGCTGGCTGATCAGCCTGCACCCTCGAGTCAGGCACCTGGGAAACTTCAGGTGCCATCGCGGATGTGCAAAATGGTACAGAGATGGAGTGTTCCACCCCAAAACCCTGACCAACTTGGCCATCTGGAGCCCATACCGAGGTGGGCCAAGTCACCTGAGAAGGATTAGAAGGAGACAAACCTGATGTTGAGGCTTGCTGGAACGCATCACCAGCTGACTGCATAAGTCCCCCAACGTGTGGCCCCGCAACAGCTCGGGTGTCAGGCTGAGACACAGCGGCAGCTGCCTGTTCTCTTCTCCCCGCCTTGGTTTGCCCCATTGCGCCACCACCTGGAAGAACCACTCCTCACAGGAGGTTATATAAATCTGCCACAGTAGGCTGATCAGACAAAGGGGCAGCAGCACCCTGTGATATATGTGGCATGTTTCTTTAAGTCTTACATCCTCTCTCTTCATCCACCTGTTTCATGTTACTGTGTTATTATAAAAGATTATGTGATCTTGGGAGTGGCAGGAGTTGTTTGGATAAGAGATTGACTATGTGTGTGTGAGTATTCTGAAGCTCCAGCTTTCCAGAGGATACTGACTTTTCAATAAATGTATCTTTCTCTTTGAGAAGCTCAGCGAAGCACTCTTCTTTATATTACACCCTGACTCCCCACACGGGGAACCTTTTGTAATAGTTCCCACACATTGGCTATAGTTGGTTGCCCAACTTCCATAGCTGCAGCCGCCGCAGGACCATGTGTTGCGTCCGTTACCTGAGACTCAGGTGCAGATTGAGGGGGCAGCACTTCTGTGTCATGAATAGCAGAAGTGCTGGCAGAGAGGCTGGCGGTTGTAGCCTGAAGCCCCCTCTGGGCAAGCTGATTGAAGACTGCAACACAGGCCTGCATCGTCTTGCCCAGTTGTGATAACTGTGCTACAATCTCATCATCCTTGCCGGGCGTGTGTGAGAGCCTTTTCAAAGCAGAGTGACCAGAGCCTGACGCAGCCGGGGCTGTGCGCCTTTTAGATTGGGCCTTGCTGCAGGGCATCATCCTGCGCAAATGTAAAACATGGGTCCTCAAAACATGTCACCCACCTCAGATGAGTAGCACTAGGACTGAGGGCTACCCTTCCTGAGTCTCTCAAAGAGACGCCAACAGCCAGGAAGCATCACTGGCAACCACCAAAGGGGAAGGTGTCCACAGGGTCCTAATTAGGTACCCTACCAGGAGACAACAAAGTTACCTCCTTAAAACCACCCACTGCAGGGGAGAAAGCGTCAAGCACGAGAAGGCCGTGCTTGTCAGAACTCCCCACAGGACAATGGGATCCCGACCTTACCAGTCCGGAGTCACTGCGGTGCTGCTGGGCCTGGATTCGACTGCAGAGGTCTGTGCACCCGGTGGAGAATGCCTGTTGCAGCACCTGCCTCGGCCCAGTGTTGAATCAGGCCGGGTGTTGGAGATGCCGCAGGCCACCATCCGGGCCACTGGCCCAAAGGCCTCGCCTGGCCTATTACCACTAAAAAAAAAGGCATAGGAGGACCGAAGCAATTACTCCTCTCCATTAATTAAAGAATAAATAAGATCAATAAGATCAAAAGCCAAAAAATTCGCTAGGCCAAAGCCGAGCAAGCAACCAAAAGAATGCAGCCAAGCAAAGTGCTCACTTAGCTGCAGCTCAAAATGGCTGCCGCCACGTGGCAGCGCAGGGCTATATAGCCCTAAATCCCGCAGGAAATCTCGCGATGGGATATGCACCCCAAGATTTCCCAGCATGCCTTGATACAACTTATACAACACCTAATTGGTCAAGCGCGCAGGAATTAAGAGCCAGGCGTCTCTTATCTCAAAATTGCCGGCACAACAAGAAGCCCCTCCAGACGAGCTGGGGTGTATGTGTCTTTTTACTGCTTGAAAACATGGCCAAGAGACTTTTAAAAGACAAATCATAATGGGGAAATATATCCATTTGGACCAGTTTACACCTCTAGAATAGGTCTCAGTGTCTTTATGTGCTTCTTTCTGGGGGCTTTCTGTTAGTCCCTGTAGGACCAAGGCAATTTTTGTAGTTTCTAAGTTCATGATTCTCTAGGTGATCCCCCCACCACCTCAATGAAAAAGGTAAATTACTGTTCTTGGAAGCCTACAAAATAGTCAGCGATTATCACAGAACCACTGTTTTACATCCCCATTATATCAGGATTCCCCCCCCCCCCCCAAAAAAGAGAGACTCCTTTTGCACCACATAATTAACAGCACTTTGACAATGTTTTAACATTTGTGTCTGTATCCTATGGATTCCTGGACCTTGGTGAGGCACTAGAACTCTCTGGAAAACACTTCTAAATGCACCAGAAAGCTACAGATTCCAGGATTCCATAGGATGCAGCTGCTGCAGTTAAAATGGTACCAAATGGCTATAGTCATGTATGGTGAAAGGAGTGAAGAAACGGATTCTTAGACACTTCCAATTTCTTGTTTATAGTTTTTAAGGGGTTCTGTGCTGCCCCCAGAGGGTCCTGGTGCAAAAGGTTGGCCTGCTGAAGCCATTACAAACAGTGATTCAAATCTGAAATATGTTATATCAAGAAATTGGTGATTTTTCTGGTTGCAAGTGGTTTTCATATCAGCAGTGGTGCAAATCTATTCTTTGTTTTACTATGAATTTTAAAGGAGCTATCTAAGTGCTGCATGTGTATATGTATGTATGTGCCTTCAAGTTGCCTGTATGAAATCATGGAATGAGTCTCTAGAGTTGTGTGGCAGTGAATTATAAATATGTTTGTGTGTGCCTTCAAGTATGTGTAAATTTATGATTACTCCATGAATTTCATAGGAGTTTCATGTGTGTCTGTGTGCATTGTGTGCTTTCAAATCATTTCCAACTTATGGTGACCATGAGGTGAACCTATCACAGAATTTTCTTGGCAAGATTTCTTTAGAGGAGATTTGCCATTGCCTTCCCCAGATTGCCTTCCCCTGAGGCTAAGAGAATGTGACTCCAGTGGGTTTCATGGCCAATGAGTTCCAGTGACTCATCCATGAATTCATACAGGTGATTCCTGGTATCCAGAATCATAGTCCAATGCTCAAACCACTATATGTCATGCTGGCTCAGGGCTTTCTTAGGCAAGGAATACTCAGAGGAGGCTTTTCAGTTCCTTCCCCTAAAATATAGCCTACAGCAACTGGTATACATTGGAAATGAAAACAGAAAAAATAATACTGATAAGAGTTATTGTTTCATTTACTATGGAGATGTAAGTAAATGATTTTGCATGCAGACTACTCTTTCCTCTTTACCTGACAATGCTCACTCAGAACACTTCCTTTTAATCTAGGAGAGAGAAATTTGTAATTCCCAAGATAAATTTGGCACCTTGAAACATATAACTTTTTTTCCTGCTTTATACCAACAGTTTCTTTCTTCTCTTTTCCAGAAACAGGAATTCCAATCATCAAGGAGGAAATGGAAGAGGAAAAAATATCATAGGAAAAGGTGTGTGTGTGGGGGGGAAACCTCCTCTTTTTCAGGTGTGAGTATGTGAGGAAAAATGAATGAAAGGGCTAGTAATAATGGAGAAAGAGCAGAATGGTAGCTATTTAAAATGCTCCCTTCCTGCGCTGTTGCTGACCCACAGTGCAAACCTCAGTGGTTCTGTGCCTTCATATATTTTATTCATTGCAGTCTCATAGAAAGCATTTTTCCCTTATTATTTCCTGTTTAGTCAGATACCACTAACAAGGTCATTGACTTTTTTAGTCCTGTGGTTACCCAAAGGTTGCTCTGTACTGTAGCCAAGTCAATGATTAGGGAATTGTGCTTCTAAGGCTAAAGGTATCTGTACTGCCTGGTGTAGTTCAGTATCCAAGACTTTTAATTTTCTGGAACTTTAGGAAGGTTATTAGGCTAAGGTTTGAGGCAGGAAACTGGTTTTTATAACCTTGGAGGAAGTTCAAAATATTCAGATGAGCAGAGAGCATCTTGCATCTTGACAGGAAAAGCAAGTGGTGATATCTTCTGCAAGCTTCCCACTCCCTCACTTCTCTGACTTTTCTTTTATCTCTAGAAATACCCCACAACATTGCATGGTTATTAATTGTCAAATCAGCTATGACTTATGGTGACCCTGTAAATATGAGACCTCCAAGACACCCTGGCATTAATAGATGTGATAATGTTTTGCAGACTCAGGGCTATGGTTTCAATAACTGAGTCTGTATTTTCATCTTCCTTTTCTCCTACTGTCTTCCACTTTATCAAGCATTATAGTCTTTTCTAGTTAGTCATACTATCTCATGATATCTCTAAAGAACAATAGCTGGAACAATAATACAATAGTAAGAAGGCAGATCAGGAAATAGGAACTTTGGGGGGTTGCAGACTGCCAGAAATAGTGCAAATTGAGTCCACTTTTAGGGTTAGGGTTAGTGCTAGGGAATCATGGGAATTGTTTTTTTTTCTTTCTGAGACATTGTGCCTTCTCTGTCAGAGAGCTCTGGTGCCACAATAAAATACAGTCCCCATGATTCCTTAACCCTAACCCTAACAGTGTACTCAATTTGCACTATTTCTGGCAGTCTGCAACCCCCCTTAGTCTGTGCTGGAGGGGGTAATACTCTCCCTGAAATCTCAGGCTCACAGCTTGAGTATGCTCCTGGACTGTACTCTGAGCCTGGATGCCCAGGTTTCAACAGTAGCCAGAAGTGCATTTGCACAATTAAAACTTGTGTACCAGCTGCACCTGTTCCTTGAGACATCAGTGTGGAGAACAGGCAGAATTATACCAAGCTAGTAACAGCCAATCAGGAGTGGGATGGTGACAGCCAATAGAATCTTGGTGATAAAGAATTCCAAGGCTGAAAGTTGAAGTCAGACCAGGTCTGGATGGGTAACAGTCCAGAAGAAAGGGACTGTGAGGTCTAAAGTTTAGAAGGGAGGGACTTAGCTCTAGAACAGAACTCCAAGTGAGGGAGTCTCTGGGATACAAGGCTGATGCAGACTGACCTAAAGGAGCTGCACAAAGCCACCCCTGGGAGCAGCGGATCAGGACTTGTGCCAACCACATGCAGCAGCCCCGATCCTCCTTTTTGCCACCCCAAAAAGAGCACCAAAATGCTGCTCCCTTTCGGGGTGGCAAAAGGTCGCCCTTTCAGCTGTGGTGACAGCTTTTTTATGCCCTTTTGGTGCAGCATGTGCTCACACTGCAACAAGAGGGTGTCCTGACACTGTGCAAATGGGTGCACAGCATCAGGACGGGGTTGAGGTGGAGTCGGGATGATTGGTGTGCAGCTGCCCTGCCCCAACTCCATCTCTAGGCCAGGCCTTGGTGGTGCAGTGGTTAAATGCCTGTCCTGCAGCCACTCACTCATAGACCACAAGGTTGCGAGTTCAATACTAGCCACAGCTCAGGCTAGACTCAGGCCTGCATCCTTCTGAGGTTGCTAAAATGAGTACCCAACTATTGGGGGGCAATGAGCTTACAGTTGTAAACCGCTTAGACATCCCATAGTGCGATATGAAGCGGTATATAAATGAAGCTGCTTTGCTTTGCTTTGCCTTTAGGCCAGCCTGCAAAGCCCCTTAGTTAGCCTGAGGGATAATGTAGAAATAAGGTTGGAAAGACCACAATAAATAAGGAGGGTGTAAGAGTCCTAAAGACTAGTAACTGTTGTTCTTTAGAGTTAAGTAGTACGTAACAAAGCATAACAAGAACAAGAGAATGCAACATCATAACAAATGAAACATTGCTAACCATCATTCAAATAAAATTTTACTGTTGTTCACTTGCAAGTTTATTAGAACCTGGGATTATTATCCACGCTGCTAAGAAATAAAGAGACCAAGATTAGGGAGTCAACCCATAGATATAGGCTTTTTAAAATCATGGCAGGGTGGCTTTTATATGGGGTAGCTGTATTAGAAAATGTGTTTAACTTTTTTGTTTTTAATCTTAATTTCATACTGTTTTAACTGTGTTTTTTATTTTATTTTATTTTAAATAATGTTTTTAAAGTGTTTTATATTGTGAGCCACCTCAGGGCCCTTTTTGGCAGAAAGGCAGCATAAAAATGAAATAAATAAATAGAAACCTCAGTTTAGTCATTTTATCTTCTAGGGAGAGTTCAGGCTTGATTTGCTTTAGAACCCATTTAGTTGTCTTTTTGGCAGTTGACTCCTCACCACATTTCAAATTAGTTGATTTTTCTCCCATCAGCTTTCTTCACTGGCTAGATCTGCAACTATACATAGAAAGCAGAAATACTATAGCAAGAACAATCTTGATTTTGACATTCAGAGATGTATCTTTGCACTACATGAAGATCTTATCCAGTTTGTTAACAACTGCTCTTTGAAGCCCTCTTCTTATTCTAATTCCTTGATCACAATTTCAATTTTGATTTATGACTGAGCCAAGGGACAGAAAATATTTGCAATGTAAGCGTCGCCTAATTTAAAATTCTGTAAATCATATGGTCTCTCCCCCTCATTAATCTTTAACTGTAACCCTGTCTTTGTACTTTCTTCCTTGACTTTCCTCAATAGTCATTCCAAGTTTTTGCTAATTTCTGCTAGTAGTATGGTGTCATCTGCATATCTTAATTTTTTTCAAATAATGTTTATTTTACCATAAACTTATTACATCACAAATTCTATAGAAAGGAGAAATATACACATTTTAAAAATTTAAAACATATTTGTTATTAATACTCTTAACATTCCCTCCCATAACCCAATTCCTACCTATTTCACATCTGACTCCTTTCTTTTATTAGGTTTCCCCCTCCCTTTCCACTGCACCCCACATCATTCTACATCTTCATCCATCTCTCCATCCCTTCATTCTTCCTCTCTATCTTCTCTCTCCTCACTCCTCCATCTTCCCATCCACTCTCTCCCTCTTCCTATCACAGCACTCATATTTCATACATCCCCTTTCCATACTCCTCTTGTCACCATTATCTAGTTGTCGTATAAAATAAAGCCTTCCCATGTTTTTGTCTAAACATCTCTAATAGATAATATTTCAGTTTTAATTCCACTTTTATTTTCAATATGTTGCTTATCATGAAATTAATTCTTTTCTGGTAAACTTTGGTAAATTTACATGTCCACCAGCAGTGGAAGAATGTCCCAGGTGCCTCTCCACATTTTATGTATCTTTGCTAATTTATCTGGTGAAAGGTACCACCTGAAATACATTTTATACCAGTTTGTAGAGAGATAGTGTAGCATCTTTGAAACTAACTGAAAGAAAGAAATTGTCAGCATGAGCTTTTGTAGACTTCAGTCTACTTTCTTTCAGTAAGGGGCTAAGCAGACAGGCGGCACGGGGCCGCCCCAGGAAGCTGCGGATCGGGGCCGAGGCATCCCCATTCCTCGGCCCTGCGGCGCAGCTTCACCGCCCCAGGAAGGAGCGCTAAAATAGCGCTCCTTCCACAAATCGCCGAAGGTGCACCACAAAAGGCTGCCGGCGCACCTTCGGTGACTCTTCTGCTGCAGCGTGTGCGGACGCTGCAGCGGGAAGGCATCCTCGGAGCATCAGCCGTGAGGAGGGCTGGCTGCTCCGAGGACGTTTTTGGGAAGGGGTTGGGGCACCCAGCGTGTGGCTGCCCCTCCCCTTCCTTGCTCTGAAGACGGAGCTTTGTGCCGTCTGCTTAGCCCTTTAGTCTCAAAGGTGCTAAAGATCTCTCTACATACTGATTCTGCAGACTAACATGGCTACATTTTATACCAGTTCTCTCTTAATCTTTGGGATACCATATAATTTAGCCCTTTTTTTCCACATTTCCCCCCACTGCGCTAGTTGCATGGAATGTCCCACATAATTTGCCCACCTTATCATAGTATCTTTAATAACTTCATCTTCTATTTCCACTTTTAACATGTTTTTATAAAATACACATATTGTTCCTTTATTATCAGCCCCCTCTAATATTTTTTTCCAGTTTTGAAATTCTCTTTTTAGTCCCAAATAATTTCATATTCATTACTGTTCTTTCATAAATCTGTCTATGTTCAAACCATCCTAAATTAAATACTTCCTCGTTTAATTCTTCTTGGGTCTTGATATTTGACTTGTCTAATCATCTTTTTAAAATGTTTTAATGTTTACACCATTTTCCTCCCTTGTACATTTCTTTTCTATAAAGTGCTTCGTGAGATGACAACCATCCTGGGAGATTTAAGATAATTCTATTTTTTTCATAATTTAATGAGAGCTCTTTTAATGCAATGATTATTGAATATTTGATTCATATGCCAAATAAGCATGAATACCAAATTTTAGCCCTTCATCTTCTAATTCTAATAATCTCATGTTTTTCAACTTTACCCAATTTCTTAACCATGTCAGGCAACAGGCTTTAAAATATAATTTTAAATTTGGTATAGCCAATCCTTCTCTTTCTTGCACATCTTGCAAAATTTTTAACCTTATTCTTGGTCTCTCCCTTACCAGATGAACTTTGATATGTCTCTATGCCAGAGCATGAGAGGATCTCTCGATGTTATAATAGGTATTGTTTGAAAGAGGAACAGAATTCTTGGTAATAATAGCACCTTAATTGCTGCAATCCTACCCATCCATGATAGTTGCATTTCGTTTCATCTTACTAAATCATTTTTTATCTCCTTCCACACTCTGACATAGTTGTTCTCAAACAGTTCATTGGTTTTCATTGTCATATAAATTCAAGATATTTGACCTTGCATTCTGGCTTTTGCATAGTTCTTCTTACATTCCTTTTTTTTTTTTTTTTTGGTAATTATTGCTGATTTGTTTGCATTCACTTTGCAACATCTCATTTTACCAGATTCTCTGATTGTTTCCATTAAAAGGCCCACACTTTCTACTGGGTCTTTCAGATTTATAATTAAATTATCTGAAAATGCTCAGATCTTATATTTATATTTTTAATTGTTATACCTTTTAATTTATATTCTTCTTCTTCTTTTTTTTGTATTAAATTTTTTATTACCACTAAGAATAACAAAGGAGATAAGGGACATCCCTGCCTGGTTTCTTTCTATATACAGAACCTCTGTTTTATTAGCATTAATGCATCTTTGTGTATATATATTTATTTAGTCCATTTTAAGAAGCCTTCCCCTATATTCATTCTTTTCATAATTTCAAAAAGTGTCTGCTAATTTATTTATTTATTGAGTTATTTTTCCAGATCAATAAAAAACAAACCTAGATTCTTTTTATTTTCCCTTTCATAAAACTCTAAAACATGCATTGCATACCTTAAATTATATCTTTACTGCCTCTCTGATGGAAAAACTTGTTGTTCTTCATCAATTATCTCTTGTAAACATGTTTTAGGTCTGGTTGTTAGAATTGCAGAAAATTTTTATAGTCCACATTAAGTAGAGAAATAGGTCTATAATCTGAAGGGTCTAAATTGTAATTATTTTCTTTAGAAATCAAAATAATATCTGCCTCTTTTCCAGTTTCTGGGGTTCCCTTATGCATTATCAAATTTATTGTTAATTGGAGGGGGCAACATATTTAATCTTTGAAGATTTTATAATATCTTACTGTCAGGTCAATCTTTAATCACTTTCTAACAGATCAATTAAAAATATACAGGGTCCCATTTAGATGGGGAAAATAGAAGGTGTAATAGTGACATGGAAACAGAAATGATTTAGACTAAATACTATAGAGAAAGTAAGAGATTGCTATATAAAACTTAGAAAAGATATTGAAGATAACAGAGAGAGAAGCTCTAAAACAGAGAAATTTGGGAGAAGAGTAATGAGGAGAAATGCAGCTTTATTTACAATAAAGACAAAGATAAAGAGGGAGAAACACAAGACTCAGAGAAGGAAGAGAATGAGGATAAGGGTGAATGAAAAAAGCTAAGTTATTCAGAGCATAAACTGCAATAGTGAAAAGAAAGAAGACAAAGATATTAAAGATTGTATTGCTAGTTTAAACACCCCATTGCTCCTGGTTGAGAGCTGGAATCATGAAAATTATAACATGGGATACTAAAGGATTGAATGCATTGATAAAATGTAAGAAAGTTTTTCTTAGGGGGGAAGCAGACAGGAGCTTCCCGTGCGCCGCGGGACGGAGCGCCGCTGGACCGCGGCAGCCGCACCGTGGCGCACCGTCAGCGACTCTAAAAGGAGCACCAAATTGGCGCTCCTTTTAGATTTCAGGGAAAGTGCGCTCTAAAAGCGGCGGGCGCACTTTCCCTGACTCAAACGCCACGGCGCGTGCAGTCGCCCTGGCGTGAGGTCATCCTTGGAGCGCCGGCCGTGCGGAGGGCCGGCGACTCCGAGGGCGACCTCAGGAAGAGGAAGGGGCGCCGCTCGTGCGGCTGCCCCTCCTCTTCCCTGCCCGGAAGACGACTCTATTAGTTGTCTGCCGAGGCCCTTAGTTCTTATACTTGGGACTGAAGACTGGGACATCTTTAAAAATCTGAATAATCTTTCCTTCAATTATTCATTCTTTCTCATAGCTCTGCTGTATCATGTATCTGTTTTCTAACACATTACACCACTACATCCCATGGTACATTCTTCATTCTTGCTGCTTTGGAGTTCAGTCTGAACAACCTATCCACTTCCCAAGGGAAATGCTCCTCTGAATCCTCCTCCTCCTCCTCTTCATATATTTGGCCAAAATGGGAGTCAGCATTTTGTATAAATTTTCATTCTCTTGTTTGGGAATTCCTCGAAGTTTTACACAGTTCTCCCTCTATTTAGTTTCCAATTTGATCAATAATTATTGATCTCTTTGAGCTTTCTTTACATTGTCCAGTCCTTCCTCTATTTTTTGTCTCATATCTCAAATTTTTGATGTTCCTTTCTGTTCTCTTCTTCCATTGATGTGCTGTGTTTGCACTTTCATTGCCACTCCTGCCCTCCTGCCTTCTCTCCTGCTGTCTTCTTCCTCCACTGCCACTACTGCTCCATGGTTGCTTCTCCACTGTCACTGCTCCTTCTTTTCTAATCCTTGATGATCCCTTGAGGAAGATCCAAAACAGAATGTGACTGAGACAACTGGGAGCCTTAATATATATACCCCATCCAACTGGAGTGAATCCTTCAACCCAAGCTTTCCCAAATTTGACTGCCAGTGTATTCAAATCCTATTGTTTCTTGGTTCTTCTGAATCCTGTAGAAGGAGCATAGGTTACTGGGAAGTGGACTTCTGATTTATCATGCCAAAACATAGCATTCCCATTGTCCCTCCTGCCATAACCTCCTCTCACTCTGGGCAGGGACTTTTCCCAAAATGCAGGCTATTTCTGTTTGGAAGGACAGGACTTGGCAAAACTCTCCACAGTAAAGGCAAATACCTGCATGTTGCCAGTTATTTTCTTCCTCAGCTCTTAGTCACATACCTTGCCTTCTGCATAAGTTCTTCCCCCTGAGGTTACAGACAACAAACTCTGGGGTATGAAGTTTAGGCAGGGCCATAGACACACCCTGGGGTGCTGTAGAATGAAGTGTGTGTTGGCAGCTTTCTAGTTGATGGTCAATCTTCAGGCACAACTCAGTCAAGGCTTTCAGGGTTCCAGGTTGCTCTACTCTGGCCAGTTCACCAGGATTTCCTGTCAAGCCCTCCTGAAAACTTGTTCATCAGGGCCTCCTCAATCCATTGCAGATTCTGATTCAGGAGGTGGAAGGCACTGGTATAGGTAGCCATTTTCTCTTTGCCTTGGCACAGGGGCTGAATCCAATGACTGGCAATGGCATCCTTCTTCAGGTCTTCACAAGCTGACCATATCACTGCCATGATAGCAACATAATTGCCCAAGTGCAGATTGGCCTGCATAAGATACAGGATCACCCATTTAGCATCAGGGCCTGTAAGCAGATTAATCATTAACCCCATCACTACATCTGTCATTAGTAAAATCTTCAGGACAAAACTGCATGTAGAGGTCACATTGAGGCATAAAAGCAACAAAGGTTTCTGAAGCACCATTGAATTTTTCAGGTGGGGCAGTAGTTCAGGTGGAGCAGCAGTGGCTGTTGGGCTTCTAGTTATACTTGGGACTGCAGAACAGCAACTTTAGCAGTGAGTTTTCACCTGCTCCTGAAGAGCCTGGTTCTCATGTAGCTCAGCCTTTGTAGATAAGGAGTTGTTAGACTGGAAACAATCAGTCCTCCTCTTAATGCTGAACCAGAATTTAGAGTGCCCCATGTTCAGGGGGCATTATAGCAAATAGTATCCAATATCAAACAGTCTAGTGGTCTGGTAGAAGTCTCAGCAAAGTGTCCAAAAATCATAAATCAGTACTTACAATAGCTGTTGGATCATCGAGAATAGAAAAGAAAGATTTCTTACTGCAGCTTGCATAGAGGAGTCTCCTTGTTTATACAGATAGCCAGCTCAGCTAATGCCCACATGCCAGATATAACTTAAGGAGTGCATTTCAGAGCTGTGAGCACATCACTTTTGTTGCATCAGTAGCGGAGAGTCTGTGTAAGATGCTGGAATTGTTGTCTTTCTTGGGGATTCAAGGATCTTTCCCCTAGCTCCTTTTCTTACTGAACTGGAGAGGAACCAGGCTAGCCCTCAGGCCAACTATCACACATCTGCTGCAGCTGTGGTAAGTCTGCTTTGTCTTCCTCATCAGATGAATTCTCAAGAGGGGACAGGGGAGACACATATTTCCACCTCTATCTAATATATGGATGTTTCCTGTTCCTGTTGCAATAAATTGACATTTATGAATAATAAGGATGGAAAGAATATTTGAAAAGATTTTTGGAATATTTTTCAAAAAGGGTTTTAAAAGGCTTTCCAAGGATCTGGAGACTATGAGAAGGAGAATCCTGGACAGCTGGGAATCTCCACTTTCCTGCCCCACAGGTCTTACCTGCTGCTGTACAGAGATCCCAAGTAGACAAAGCTGGGAGAGATTGACCCCATTCTAAGCATCATCCAGCCAGGTATCCATGATACAAGCCAGGTCATCATGCTCATCCTGGATCCAGGAAGGCAGCTTATTTAAAGGCTACAAACAACTCAATGCACCCCTCTCTCTCAATCAAAGGAACTGGCCCTCACTCTTTGCTTCAGTGGTGGGCCCACTGCAGCAGGCATCATATCTTCTTCCCTGGGGGACAGGTGGTTCCCTGGCTACTCAGCCAATAATGAGCTGGTACCTGGAGCCTGGATTCTGCAGGGAGCAGCCCAGATCGAGCAGCAGTCCACCTAGAGAAGATACAAGAGCAAGCAAGCACACATACAGGCAAGTAGAATGGGAAGAATGGGAAGAACATTGCTAAAATTGCTGGTTTCTTCTTGGTAGAATGAACTTAGCAATATTTCAATCCCTCATGGATAACTATGGAAGACATGATATTTCAGAAGTCTCTGAAAGTCACTAAAATTTGGTACATTTCCCAAAGTTGCTGAACACTGTCTCAGTTAATGGGTAATTTGAAACTACTAGACATTGGAGTGTACAGTATGTGTATGAGGTTGAATTTTCACACTGTACATAAGTCATTAAATATTTTGGGTGGGGTCATTGCATGTATTGGAAATATTTGGAAGATGCCATTTTAACCATCACCAGATACTTTATTTTTTGTCTCACCCCATTTGGGATGGAAGAATCAGGAGCTAAGGGGCATCACAAACAAAAGAGATGTAATAAAGACAAAACTATGCAAAATTTATCATTAAAATATAATTAAAATATCAGTAACATTAAAAACATTCTTAAGAAATGTTTTATAGTTTTGGGGTGGGAAGGAATAACTAGTGCATCATCTTATTGGAAACTTTTCTTTAAAAAACTAGTTTTGAAAAGTTTGTGAATTAAAAAACCATTTCCTGCTCATGGAAAAGAGGTCATTCTATGCTTTCTAGGAAGGGACTTCCAGACCCTTGGTGCAGTCACCAAGAGGGCCCTGACTCATGTCCCCACAAGATGTACCTGTGAGATGAAGAGAAAGAGAAGAGCCTCTGCTAGTCCCTAAATCTGTCCAATATCAACTAGGTTAAAAAAATCAGGTAAGATATTTTTGCTCTTATCTTTACACAGAAAATTTGTCAGTGCCTGCTAGTACAAAAATAATGGGAATGCTTGAAAGCAAACATTTTAATAAAGACACAAAAATGAAAGAAAATGTATTTTTAAATTATTTGGAGGGGTATGTTTGGCAGGGGAGAGAAGTGAGAGAACTTCAGAGGAACAATTAGCAGAGAAGCAATTGTAGCACAATTATTTCTTATGGCCATCTCCTTCATCTAAATGACACTCAAGAATCACTTCACACATTCAAGTGGAATGCTTGCTGTTATAAGAACAAATGGCTGTCAGCCAGGTGTGCTATTTAAAATGAATCTGTCAATGTCATGCAAAACCAACTGTGAAGCTTAAACATAGGCTACATCATCCACTTAAAATGTTCTCTTTGTGTGAGGAAGATAAAATAAGTAAAGACAGAGTATAATGTTTTTAAAATTGTTCAATCTGAGCCACTGCAACCTCCAAATGGAGGCCACAGAAAATCAAGTGTGGGTTTGAAAGCATTATACTATGTATTTCATCCCAGTGATATGAATCATTCTCTGAGTATATACATTTAAGTAGGGTAGCTACTTTAAATTCTTTTAAGTGTATGTGGTGGGAGCTTAGGTTCAAGGTTTAATGGTTGGGTCACACACACACACACACACACACAAATATATTTGAGATTAAATGGAGGAGTGGCAGATTGCACTCCCAAATACAAAAAACACAGATATCAGTTCTGCTGCACACAGATGGATGAACTGCTTACATTTACAGTGGGCCCCAAGTATCTGTGGGTTCCAGATATATGGTATTAATCAACTCTTGACTGAAAATGCAGAAAGAGAACAATAATGATAACAACAAAAACCCCTCTGAGACTGAGTACCTTTGCAGACTGCTAGAAATAGTGCAAATTGAGTCCAACTGCCCTGGCTCAGTGCTAGGGAATCATGGGAATTGTATATTTTTCTGAGACATTGAACCTTCTCTGTCAGAGAGCTATGGTGCCACAATAAACTACAGTTCCCATGATTCCCTAGCACTGAGTCAGGGCAGTTAAAGTGGACTCAATTTGCACTATTTCTGGCAGTCTGCGAAATCCCTGAAGCCTGGGGCTATTGCTTGCAGGATGGTTTTGGACAGAGCACAAGGGCAAAAGTTCTCTGTGCCCTATCCAAAAAGGAACTTGTAAACATTGAAATCAATCACAAGATGTTGGCATGTGAAGCAAATGGAGGATGCACTCGTGCCCGAGTCTTGCCATCGCCCCAGGATCAAAGACAGAATTTTGTTGGTGAAAATTTTTCAAAAAGTGAAAATCTGCAAGGTGAAATTTTTACAATGAAGCATAAAAAGTTCATAAAGCCTGTGGAAAGATAAGCTTCCAGAGACACAAGTTGACCTATGAAATGCAGGAAACTAATTAGCTTGGTGTGAATCAGTGCCTTTCTCCATTTCACAGATTCTCCTATCTCTCTGTGGTCTTGCACAGGCACACATTTTTCCTAGTCCAACATATCTGGAAAGCATGCCAGCTATGATTTTCATCTTTGGAACAGAAAGAACAGAAGTACAACAGCCAAAGCAGGAAGAATGCCCACTTGGCACCTGGGTATTACAGCCAGTGATGCCCTATGTCATGGGGACTTGTATCTCTCTCTTCTCCCCTCTGCCTCTGGAAAGCCCTACATCAGATTAGAAATCATGCATATCTGGTATAGTATTTAATATCTCCTCCATTCCTTCTTACTGATCAAGGGAAGTATAGTTCCTTTTCCTATGTTTTTCAGATATAAGTACCCTTCAGAAAATTTCTTCAAAATTTTCACAAATTTTATTACAATTATTTTTCTTTCCTTCAGAATTCCTCATATGTTTTGCTTATGTTAGGATCACAAATTTCCCTGATATGTTTTGCTTATGTTAGGATCACAAATTTCCCTGAAAATATTAGAAGAATTTGGTGGCAGCTTAGGTATAGGTTTTATTACATTTGTCCACTATTCGGATAAAAAGGCAAGATATTACTGGGCTGCACCTCAAATAGTACTAAACTGGCTTAGGGCCTTTGCAGACTGCCAGAAATAGTGCAAACTGAGTCCACTTTAAATTGAAGCACTGCCCTGGCTCAGTGCTAGGGAATCATGGGAATTGTATTTTTTTCTAAGACATTGAGCCTTCTCTGTCAGAGAGCTCTGGTGCCACAATAAATTACAGTTCCCATAATTCCCTAGCACTGAGCCAGGGCAGTGCCCCAATTTAAAGTGGACTCAATTTGCACTATTTCTGGCAGTCTGCATTTGTTAATGATGAGATCATGGGAGCTATAATACCATTTCTGGAGGACTTACATATTGTCCACCTTGTTGTGGACAGTTTCTGTTTCTCTCTTTCATTGTCACACATACACAGACATACAGTAGGACAGCCACTCATGATAACAAGTAAATGACATTCAGAGCACAATTTGAGTGACAACCAAAATCAATGTTTGTCACATATCCCATCAAAATACTTTTCTGCTTTTCTCAATATACTTTATCTGTCTTGCTTAAGGAAGACTCGCCCCCACCAGATTTGTCTTTAAAAAAATCTCTGCAGACAAAATATGGCAGCAATTCTATTCTGAAAGTGTTCTGCTCTGTTGAGTTGACTTGCCTTTATAGTGTCTAAAATAATTTGGTATGTAAGAATGCATAAAAGATTATTTTTTCTCCTGAGCTGTGAAAAGTATCATACAGTTGACAAAAGAAACCCCCAAACAGCCCTAGATAACGTAGTTTCTCAAATATATGGTACCCTCTCCTCTGAAAATAATGAGCTATTCTCCACTGCTGGCATTTTATGGACCCACAAAAACAAAAAATGTCAAGATTTCAATATTTCTGCACCCAGGAAGTACTCGGATGTAAGTTGATTGTCTTAACACTATTTGTCAGATGGCAAAATTTTAAACAACAGTACTAAACACATAATTTGTGGTGGCAAAATATTAACAAGAGACAAATCTCTCAACTGTAAATTGACAGGTTCAGTACTCTCTTGAACTGAGCTGTTGCTTCTATTAGTTTGTGAATCACTATTTTCAAGCCATAGCTAGTCACTGGAAAGTTACAACAGGTTTTCTCTTCAGGTATATAAAGGCAGATCCTTGCCTGCAGCATGGTTAATTAAGAGAACAGCTGGATGTGCAAGCATAACATAAAGAGAGAAGGGATGTGAGTGAATGCAAAGGATTATTAATGCTCCTCAAAGGGCCATGGATGGGAAGTGGAGCTCACATATGCATGAAAAATTAATCTGTCACTGAAGTAATATCGCAAAAACAATAAAAAGGTGTTTGTTAGCCTTCATGTGCTCGTGCTGATGGCCTCATTCAAAGGGCAAAAGTGATAAACAGTTCAATGTGTACTTCCATATACAAGACAACCCTGAAGACACCAATCTCATCTTATTTCAAAACCTTAGGAAGGCTGTCCTAGATAATACTTGGAAGGGAGACCACCTAGGAATATGCATAAGGCTAGAACAGAATCTTGCTTGAGACTCTGAGGAGCCACTGTCAATTAAAACTGAAAGTACTAATTTAGATGGCTCAATGGTTTCAATCAGTATAAGGCACCTTCCCATGTTCATATGAGGAAAGGCTTTACTAGGAGTGGAGAGAAAATTTAAAACATAATCTAAAAAAATCAAAATAAGCCAAGTGTCAGGAAAACCTGATGAGAAGACTCCTAATCTGAAAAGAATCTTCACAGTTTGTGACATATTCTGTACAAAATTCACAATTTTTTGATGCAGAAAATAGCATTTTCTGTTCACATGCACACACACAAAAACACATGCTAAATTTATGCAAAAATCTTTAATTACACCATTTTCTGTGTAGAAAAGGGTATTTTCTGTGCAGTGCAGAAATATTATTTTCAGAAAATGCTGTTTCCAGTGCGTTTTTTTTCCCTGCACCAAAAAAAGTGTGTATTTTACTTCATTTTCAAAGGCATTCTCACAGTGGGAAGAAAATACAAAAATTGTTTGTTTCTTCCTCTGAGAACAAAACTACTGAAGAATTATATCATACAATCAGGATTCACATCCTGCTTTTTAGAGTCATTGTGGCCAACCTGAACACTGCCTACCATATGTGATAACCCTTTGAGAGTAGGGCTTGCCAACAGTCTCCATGTGAAGAGGGCACACTGCACCCTGAAACCATTGTAGAGTTACTTTCTCTGTGCACTGTGGGGTGCACTGATGTTTGGCAGCAAATCCACATCTCAATTTTTCAAAACTTCTTAGTAAAAATGAACTGAACAATATTCTTAATCATTGTCCAAAGCCAAAGTCAACAAGTAGAGTTATTCCCAGTGGGATGGGGGTAGAGTGTCTGCCTGGCAGGGATAAAAAGCTCGCTCTAAGTGGGATACTCAAATCACTCTATTTTGTTGCTAATTGCCATCATGTCAATTGCATCTTATGGTGACCTTATGAATGTGAGACCTCCAAAACACCCTGTCAACAACAGCTCTGCTTAGGTCTTGTAAACACAAGGATACGGCTTCTTTGATTGAGCCTATCCACCTGTAATACAGTTTTCCTCCTTTACTTTTGCCTTCTACTTTCCTGAGCATTATCTAATGAGTTTTTAGTCATGTTTTCTCACGATGTGCCAAAGTCAACAGTCTCAGTTTAGTCATCTAAGGAGAGTTCAGGCTTAATTTGCTCTACTTTTCTTTTTTACACTACATGGTATCTACAGAACTTTAATTCAGCAAAACATTTTAAATGAGTTGATTCTCTTCCTATCATGCTTCTTCACTGTCCAACTTTCACAACCATACATGGAAACTGTACTTGTGGTGGGTAACCAAAATTGCATAATTTCTGTCAGGGAGTTATAGCTCTTCACCTCTGGCTCTAACTCACCACCTTGTTATGCAGCAGAGCTGACCAGCTTTGATCAGTGGTTGATACTTCTTTCCCAAGCAGCAGAGTTTCAGAGAATAGGCTGAAGACCCTGACAAACTCTCCAAGCCTTCTCACTCTTCTTCCTGAGATGTCTTCAAACTTCTCCAGGATTCCTCTGGCTCTTGTATCTTCCCTCAAGACACCAGACAACTCAGTAGTCTTATATAAAAGATCTACTTTATTCTACTATATACACAAATACTATATGCCCTACAAATCACAATCTCTACACTTCACAATATCTCCAAAACTACTCCAAACCACTCCAAACTACTCCACAATGTACATTAGCAAACATTGCAATTTATAGCCATTGTTAGACACCACCCACCAGTCAGTTTCCACCCAGTGGGTGTGTACATACATCTTGATTGGTCCACATAGATCATCCCATACCTAAGACCAACCCAAGTGTTTCATCACTTTACCTTGACCACTTAATGAGTCTCAGGTGTTTGCAATCTATCACAGGTGTTCTCAATATACCTTCTATAACTTTGTCCTTGGCTCTCAAGGCTTCTTAATTATATTATCCTTTTCACCTGTGTATCTTCCTGATTGCTCCTGCTTAGTCACTTTGACATTCACATACATATTTTTATTTCTATTACTGTATATCCCATGTTGCTTTTTCCTTAACAATTTCATGGGGCTCTTGGTTTCTCAGATTGTTGTAAATATTTTCGTCAACTTCATTGCATTTTAATTAAATCTACATGAGGTTTTGAGTACTTTTTGCCAGGCTGGGGGGCAAAACTCATGCCAGCCCTCAGAATTCTATGGATTTCCAATGTAAGATATATTGAACCTTGTCCTATTGCCAGTGCTATGAACTGAGTAAATTTGCAATGAAAATACAATTGTATTTTTTTTATTTTTTTAAAAAATCCTTAATATGTTATGTAAAAAAAATCTCTCAATCTAGCTGGCTGTATCTACTCTTAAAAGGGGAAGATAATCTACATCTAAACACAAATCTCTGAAAAACTTATTTTAATAGTTTTTGGTCTTCAGTACTTGGCTATAGCTTGTGTCTATTATGTGGAAGTAAGTCATTTAAGCTTGTTGGGATTTATACTCCAAATCAATGTTTTAAAATCATTTGTATATGTAGACTACAAATTAGAAACAAGACAGCCCCCCCACCCCCCACTTTCCAGGAGCATTATGAAAATATTTTATTAAAGTATCAACCCAGGCAACTTGCACAATTTCACTTTCAGTTCATGCAGGCTGGCAAATGTAAGTTCTATTTTTTTATAAATTTTTCAACATGCCTCTGGAAAATGTTCATTAAATTTTGAAGGACCTTAGATTCCTCCAGCAGCCTTAAAGCAATAAGCCAAGGAAGCTGTGCAGCCTAGCTGAAAAAGTCATGGATTCTTTGGTGAGTCCTACAGGGTGTACCTGAAAAAGTGAGATGTAGGGCCCTGGAAAGGCTTGCTTCAGGACTCCATGGCTCCTAGGTTTATAGAGTTTCCCTTTGGAAAACAGCCTAAAAACCTTTGATCATCCCCACAAATCTCCGGTTTTTGATTAGACATTCTGCTTCATCAATAGGGCAATTGATGTGATAAAAGAAACTGTGATTAGGGAAAACATTGCATCCACATGATAGCATGAAAAGTGGAATATTAAAATAATCCCAGTTTATGAGCAGCAGGTTCTGTACTGATTAATTTCCAATACTTTTCAAGTTTACAGAGTTTATCATAAAAAAAATTGGGGAATGACAAAGAGGAAGGCCTGCACTGGTTGCACCAAAATGTAGTTGATCTAAATTCTGAAGTCTCACTTTGGATTCTAAAGAAAGCAATACTTTCAAGTTTTACTGAAAGGATTAATATTTTGTTTTGTTTCTTCTGGACAGCTTCCCCCCTCCCTAACAACTAGAACAATTCCACTTTTAGATGAGTAGGACCTGGGAGTAGTAAAGGAAAGGAGTGTTGTCCATTTTTATATCTCTCTCCAATCACTTTGTAGTGGGGAGGAAATGAGACACCTCAAGTCTGTCTGAAATGATCAGCTGTTTAACTTAATGGCTATTTCCTGATTTTTAAAGTGTGTAACCTCTCCCTATTTATTTCTTTGTTTGGGCATCCATGTCAAATTTCTAGTCAGGCTAGTTAGTCTACCTCAATAAACTAGAGTAACCCTCTTCCAGTAGATAGTTGTGGCTGTGGATGCTAACAAAGTAGGCTGGTGACTGATGGGACAGAAAGCAATAAGAGAAAGAAAAAGGAGTTTTGTGTGTGTTGTGGACATCTCCCATGAAACAATTCCCAAAGCATCTTCTGATCTGATGGAGAGTTTCATATCTTAATGGATTCTCACTCTTCAGAATTCCTGAAAGCAGAGAACTCTTGTTCATAACCCAAATACTAATGTTAATCCAAACCAAACTAGTTTCAATAATCAATGAAAGCAAAATAAATGAACATTTATGTAAATCCCAATGATTCATCTAGTTGGAATGAACTGCACTTGGACTCATGTGACTGAAGGAACTGGTGAATGGCTGAACCAAACTCTGTAAGCCTGTGCACATTCACCTTAAATCCTATGCAGTTCTATCACACCTCCAAAATGTGTGACAGGTTTAATTTGTAGACACATGTATGCCCTTTTCTGTCAGCATCTTTAACAGAGTTATGCATTCAAGTTACTGTTTCTAATGGCCTCGGCAGACAACTAAAAGAGTCGTCTGCAAGACCCGGAAGAGGAGGAGCCACTGCACGAGCGGCACTTCTTCCTCTTCCTGAGGTCGCCCTGGGAGCTGCTGGCCGTCCGCATGGCCGGCGCTTCCGGGGCAACCTCCCACTGCAGCGACAGCACGCGCTGCGGAGGAAAAGACAGGGAAAGTGCACCCTACACGTTTAGGATGCACTTTCCCTGTCTTCTAAAAGGAGCGCCAATTTGGAGCTCCTTTTAGGGTCGCTGCAGGAGCGCCGCGGTGCGGAGGCTGCGATCCCATGGCGCTCCAGACCAGGGCGTCCCCGACGCCCTGGTCTGCATCCCCCCTAAAAGGAGTTTTGATAGTCCTAATACCACCCAGCATTTCCCCCTTTATGTTGGATATTTTTCCCAACATTAATCAGAATAGCATGAATATCATATGAGACTTTCTTATTTTTCTCCTATTAGATGTAATAGGGGTGGGGAGAACATTTATTCTAGCTATATCGAGCTTAAAAAGAAGTTGGAAACCATCCCATTACCTATTTATTAAGATTTTTTTTTTTTAAAAAAAAAGGTTTGTGTAGCCCCAGGTTTAACACATGCGCCCAGATCAGCCAGAAGCTGCTCCATGGATACCTAAGCCAGCCCAAAGCTGGCCAGAAAAGGAGTGGCAAAAAGCCGCTCCTTGCTGGTGGCCCATTGAGGACCATAGCAGCAGTTGGCTTCATGACCACTGCACAGTCCCAGGCTAATCAGGGGCTGAGCGAGGTTGGAGTGGCCAGAGGTTGCTCCAAGCTACCAGTTTGCTTCACCCCCCAAAAACATAGAAAACATGGTAGAAGAGTGCGGGTTTTCATGTGTGCATGTGTGTATTTCTTTTCTTATTGAATACACACAAGCTTAGATCATTTCGAAAACAATAGCCTTCTGGGATTATAACATATTTTCATGTCTTCTATGCTGTAACTTTTCTTCCATCTCCTGGGGAGGAAGGAGTAAATATGTCAGAAAACTGTCGATTATGGCAGACAGAGTATGACTTTAGCATTGCTGCTTTTCCCCCACATGTTTTAATTGGCCAGTTGACATCAGGACCTGCTTTCACTATCAGGGCTCTATCTAAGCATAGTAATAGAGGACAGCTGAGCATGCACAAACAGCCTTTCTTAGTCAATGAATTGTTGAGACATGTGTGATCACACATGCAGAAGATTTACACCAGGAACAACACACCACAGAAGAGTCTCTACTGTGAAGTTCAGTGCAGGCTGCAGAGAAAAAATCCTCCTACACAGAAGCTGTCAGCAAGAAAAAAACTGATGGACAGTTGAGTTCTCATGAAGAGGCTTTTAATCTTGAGTACAGTTATATACATCAGACTGACAAAGTACTACACCAGGCTCCTATTTACAATGCAACCACAATGAGCATCCAGCTCACTCACTTATATACAATATCTCCCCCTGGGATTTGAGTCCAGCCCACTACTGGTATGTCACCCAGTTTCCTGTCACCTGATATCCATGAATCTGCAGAAGTGAAGTTTGCTGACTTCATCTCCTGCCCTACTGTTATCAGCTTCCTGTGACTCAGGACTCTTCAAATGATGAGTCATCATGTCTTCCAACTGAACTCAGGTTACCTTTTTACCTTTGCTCCAGTTCCATGCCATAGCCACATCTATGACATTTTCTACCCAGAGTGCAATTTACTCTGACATGAATACCCACAGCCAGTTTGTAGCAAAATGCTCTGCAGTATAATGAATACTTTTTTTCATTCTCTGGACTGTTCAGATTGTTTCCTTCTCTCCTGCCATATGATAAGTAATCAGCTGATAATCAAAGAAACCTTTACAAACTCAGTACTTAACTGGCAAAAGGAAATGCTAAGCTCACTCTGATGAGTGACTACCAATTGCTAGGTCTTGATTGGGTATAAAATAGGCAGCATTCCTTGAGAACTAGTATGATATAGTGATATATATGTTAGAGTGGGACTCACAAATTCCCATTCAGTTACACAAGATAACTTTCAGCCAGTCAGACATGAAGGAGATTCCTATAACTTCCCCAATCCATTAAATGAACATGTGAAGAGGATCATGATTAAGAATCTATCTCACCTAGTCCCACCCCTAGAGAAAGGTTAGACTTCTGTTAATTTCTTTAAAAAAAACCAAAACCAAAAACAATTATTTACACATTTTAGCTGAGATCCTACATCAAGATAAGCATGTGTATCACATATATTTTTTTCCATAGAAATGTCTCCTGATGAACCCCACCAACACCACCTTTTTAATCCACAAGATATCAGAGAGCAGAGGATGAGTGTGAACATGTTCCTGCAGGTAGACAACTATGACAGGCATTCAAAGAGACTTCTGGGAACCCAGTGGCATAGCTAGGGTTACCAGAGGTGTTGGATGTACCAGGTGACAGCATGAGAGGGGGGATACAAGAATGACTGTCTATAAAAAATTTGTGCAGCTACAACCACAATAATGTTTTTTCTTAAGCTCAGTTTACATGCACTGTATCACTATACCTACAGAACCAAAACTCTGTGTTAATTTACTTTAAACCTTCTAATGTGTATGTGTTCCAGCCCTGAGTGGGAAACTGTACAAGTATGAAATGGAAAGAGGGAGGGTGTTCATAGCCACCCTGTAAGAAAGAAGATGTAATGAGAAGACTCTGAACCTGGGGAATTACTAAAGTCCAAGTCTTCTATGGGATCTTTTATCCTATGTTTGCGGAGGTAGCTAGAGAAGAGACTGATATAGAAACAAAGCTTTATTTGAGAATTCAAGCATACAAAGACACCCTAACATGCATGCACACACACAAGAACTGAGGAGTAAAGTAGTTAGCTTGGATAGGAACACAAGGCTTTCTAATGGTGATAATTACCTGCAAAGATGTTGCTTCAATGATGAATAGACTCAACCGAAAAGAACAGTAGGTAGAGCCAGAGACTCTAGCTAGAGATCATGGATGGTACAGGACCATCATGAAATTTATCCAGACCCCCTTTTTCCCTGAGATTTTGGGGAGTATTTCAACCCTGGAAGCGAAGAGTTGCTATTGAACATCAAAGGATTCCGATTGCTATGCTTTGAAGTGGACAATTTCCAGAAGAGGGGAGATGGGATGTAGGTTTTTTACTTTTTCTCACCTTAAGGACACATCCTGACTGGCTCATAAATCTTTTCAGGTGTGAATGTCCTGTATTGCAGCTCCTAAGCCTGGCCTTTTGATCTGAAAATGGCTTGTAAATGCAGATTCACCTTAGTGCCTACATGATGTGCTCGCCTTGAGCCCATGGCGATGGAGGCCCTTTCCAGCCTAGGGCTTCTGATAGAGATCCAAAGGAATCTTGATATCAAAATCCAATCAAAACCACTTATTGTAACACTCCCAAAAAAGGGGGTCTGGATAAATTTCATGATGGTCCTGTACCATCCATGATCTCTAGCTAGAGTCTCCGGCTCTACCTACTGTTCTTTTCGGTTGAGTCTATTCATCGTTGGAGCAACATCTTTGCAGGTAATTATCACCATTAGAAAGCCTTGTGTTCCTATCCAAGCTAACTACTTTACTCCTCAGTTCTTGTGTGTGTGCATGTATGTTAGGGTGTCTTTGTATGCTTGAATCCTCAAATAAAGCTTTGTTTCTATATCAGTCTCTTCTCTAGCCACCTCCGTAAACATATGATAAAAGATCCCATAGAAGACTTGGACTTTAGTAATTCCCCAGGCTCAGAGTCTTCTCATTACAAAGATATAATTTTAATTTTGTGGTATAATGGAATTATGATTTATGTATAACATTAGTACAAAAATACTATGAAGGATGTTAAGGAATAGGGATTAAGATATGGCTCCAAGGAGTTGACATCATGAGTTAAAACACAGGGTAAGTTAATGCTGATGATGCCACTGATGGATCCTCAGGATGTCCTTGTAGATGATGTCCTTGTAGCATGTCCAGCTACAGGAAAACATAGATGCATTTCCCTTGATACCCTCTACGGAGTTAGTTCTGTCGTGTGTGTGATCCTAACCATATTAACTGGCATTATGTGGTGAATTATGATGCTGCAAGTCAGACACAGAGGGATGTGGTGGCTCAAATGGTTAAGATGCAGGTTAGCAGTTTGAGGCCTGGGTGCTGCATGATGGGGTGAGCTGCTGTCACTAGTTTCAGCTTCTGCCAACATAGCAGTTTGAAAGCATGCAAATGCAAGTATATAAATAGGTACCACTTCTCAGTGGGAAGGTAAACAGTGCTTTGTTCAATCATGCTGGCCACAGGAGTAGTCTCTGACAATGCCGGTTCTTCGGCTTAGTAACAGAGATAAGCACTGCCCCCTACGATTGGACACAACTTGATAACCTTGTCAATGGGGAATAACTTTACCTTTACTTTAAGTCAGACATATACCATTGCAACTCACTTCTTGTGTCACTTGTGGGTGGGAATTCACTAGCAGCCACACAACAACCAAAACCACATTTCCTCAGTGGCATCCCTCCCCCAGACCTAGACATTTCCTGATTGGTGGAGAGCAAAAGGAGCAGCAGGCATGTGTAAAACTATTTTCTTGTATCTAAACACAAAACAATGAGACCATCCAGACAACCCCTGAACATCCACACAGATGGCTGTCAATATGCCTCTTGCTAGAGCTTTAAACCTCCATTAAAACAAAGACTTTAAATATGGGTCGGCAAAATGTAACCTTGGGGCCTCATGCAGACCCCAAAGTTCTTTTTGCAGACCTTATCACCCTCAGACTCTCTGGACCACTTTTTTTCTGGCCAAGCTGGGGAAGCAGGGAGGAATGACCATGAAAATTTCCAATTTCTCCTTTTAAATAGGTTGCAGTCTATCATAATGCAGACACATTCACTGCCTGATATATTTTTAAAAAATCCAAATGCAGATGTGGACATAATGTTGTTGTTTGTTGTTGTGTGCCTTCATTTTTGACTTATGGCAACCCTAAGCTGAGGCCTATCCTGGGGTTTTCTTAACAAGTTTCTTCAGACAGAGGTTGCCATTGCAATCTGCTGGTAGACATAATAGGAGTAGATTATTCACTCCACCTCCATATTGAATATTGCCACCATCAAGGCTATTGCCCTATATTCAATGGTCATTTTCAGAACTCCCCTCCATCTGTATAACTTCTGAAAGTCTATTTTTTAAAAAATGCATATGATGTTCACTTCTCCAATTTGATACACAATTTGCATGCATGGCTTAATCCTGTCATGTAAAACAATTCATTGACATGGATGTGTCTAAGCACAATTGCTCATATGTACACTGCTGAACAAATAGTGATATCCATCAGCTTCTCAATGAAAAGTTAAGCAAAAAACCCCCCACAAAACCTAATAAAGCACTTGCCCTGCATGTCACAACTGCAACTTTTATAGTGGAAGATTTCTTGTTTGTACTGTTCAATAGCTAGATCAGGTTTGAGGGCAGTTTCCAAGGGCCACTTGTATCCCCAAGGCTATTTCTAACATCCCCAAGATTCTCCCAGCAACCTATTTGTTTGCATTGCTTGCCCCCCCCAAAAAAACATTTCCCACAATCCCAGATGAGTGATGCTCTTCATTTGAAACCCTCCATAAGACTACATACCTCACTTATCTAACATTAGGCCCCTCTATCGTCAACCTCTCCAACCTGCCCCAGATCAACCAAAAGAATCAGACTGAAATTAAACCAGAAGTTATATGATGCCAGTTTTGATTATGTTGGGAGTGCTGGTGAAATTCCAGTGGGGGCTGAAGGGGTGAAAAAAATCATCCCTGCTGCATTTGCCTATTCTTCCCTTGGATCAGGGGTAGGCAACCTAAGGCCCGGGGGCTGGATGCGCCCCCCCGAGGCCTTTGGACCTGCCCCAGGCTGGTCCTGCTGCCGCCACCCACCATGATGATATTGATTATTGTTGTTATTACTTATTCTTGGGGTTTTCTTGGCAAAATCTCCACTGGGATTTTGCCATGGCTTTTCTGGGGCTGAGAGAGTGTGCATGCATATTTTTTTTAATTTTTTTTAATTTTATTTTTATATTTATTTATTTATTTATTTATTTTTGGTGCTTCGGCCCCCCAATTGTCTGAGGGACAGCAACCTAGCCCCTGGCTCAAAAAGGTTGCCTACCCCTGCCTTAGATGAATGGATAGTCTGCAAAGATCTCCCTCTGCCCCACCTAAGCAAAGTATCCCAAGCAATCCCCTGGATTGTCTACCCCTAAATTAGGCCTTTGTCAATTATCATAATTCTATGGGTAGGGGAAAAACTTGTGTTGGCATTTCCTGCTGAAAGTAAAAAATGTGACCTAAATGTGACCTAAATGTGGACCTAAAAGTTGAGTTGTTAATCAGGGCTTTAGTCCCAAATGTAGCACTCTGCCTCTCCCATATAAAGGAACATCAGAATAAATTATGCAATTGTGCAAACTATATTATGCAATTATGAAAAATTATGATATTATGCAAAATACTGAAAATACTAAAATAAATTTGTTCAACTGATTGAGGTGGTGAAATTGATTTTGGTGCTGAATTTGTGCAGCATTTCATTTTTGAAAAGTCTTTTAAACTGGACTATGTGCAGCCTTGATTATTGTTACAGAAAAGCATTCACACTATTTCATTTATTGCTTATCAGTGCCAAAACAAAGCTTTAATCTTCTCTGCAGTGTTGACTTCCATTTTAATTTCTGTCTACTTGTGAACTGTCTGAAATAAAATTAATAGGTGGGGTGCCATAGCAGTCTGGACAAGAAAGAAAAGAAAGAAAGCATGTCATCATAATTTTGTCCTCTCAGGATAATCTGTGATTAATAATATTGCTGCATATCTTCCTGAGTTGAAAAAGCAAAATATTCCCCCTTTCTGATTAACTCTTTCATTGTGTAATTAGCATGCAGACTTCAAAGTGTCCCTTGTGAGGATTTTTCTGTGCACTATTGAATCTAGGTCATGCTTTCTTAGCCTGTCTTCATAGTTCACTAAGAATTAAGAGTAGAATTAGTGATGGCCAGAAGTTTCTGAAAAATAAACTTAACAGTTATTGAGGTCATTGTAGGCACCTACTGACTCTTGATTTGACCTCATCTTTGAAGTGCATTGTACATTAAGAACTGTTAGCCAAAGTAATAGAATGTACACATGTGAACCTATTTTTCATCTGAAATTTATCAGAAAACATTTTTGAAAGAAGATTTCTAAGATTTCCCATCATCTTTTCACACATTTCCCAGAGAAAGGAGGCCATATTGTAGTATTTTCTCTAATGGTATGGAATGGTATCCATCCATTTGTTGTTGTGTGCCTTCAAGTAATTTCTAATTTACAGTAACCCTATGAGGAACCTATCATAGGGTTTTCTTGGCAAGATTTGCCAAACTTAGAAATTTTCTCACAAAATGTATTCTGAGAAATTTTCTCTCAGTTATAGCTTCACATGTGTATATCCTACTTTATAGCTCAGCTTTTGCTGAGATTCAAGGCAGCTTACAAAATGGAAATAATGTGTGGTTCAGGATATAGTGGATGTTGCAAAATGGTGGGCAAATAGCAACTTTCCCCAGGAAGTCGGTGGGAAGTGGCACTGAGGTGCTACTCCCAGTACAAATGATGAATCTCATCCCCAAGATACTGTTGGAGAATTTCTCATCTCTTTGGAGAAATTTGATGGACATGTTCATCCCATTTCTCTGCCATAAATAGACTGGACAATTTTGATGGGATATTTCCCCCATGTATGTATGAAGTAATCAACTGCCTGTAGCGGAAAATTGTATTTTAAAATGACTATCCGAGATTGCCAATGATTCGGGGTCAGACTAGATAATCAACTGAGGCTCTAGATGAGAATTTAGAAATGTTTCTGTCTATCTATTTGCTTCTCTTAGCTCTGTGCTCTGTACAGCAGTCAAGATTGCATTGATAACATCATAGACTTCATGCACTGTAAACATTTCCTATGTCCTAGTAAGATTCCTGTGTTCTGAAAACAATGTCTGTTTAGCAAAATATGCTGAATATTGTGAAACTGAACTAGAGAAGGAGGAGGGAGTGGTTTTCCTATATGCTGGACATATTTGTAAGATGACTATAAAAGGATGTACAGGTGCTTAGTTCTGGGCTCAGCATCTTTGGAAAGTTATTTCCTGTTGAGCCCACCAGCATAATTTAGGTCCCCCCCCCCAGAATAAACTCTCTTTCCTTCAGTCTGTGATGTCTCTTTGTTTCATTTTTCTGCAACATATATACCACAGGTGAATAACCCAATCTTATGAGAAATAAACAAAAAACATGGAAACATAACAACAACAACAACAACAGTCAAATGAAGTGATCTTGTAGTCTGTGTTGAGAACATGCAGTTGAAGACAAGGAATGGAATGGAGACATTACCAGAGATGTGACAGAATGAAGAAGCCATCCAAAGGAATATAAGTACACAGTAAATTATTATATGGAATGGAGCAAGGGAATTTAATTTCTTTAATTGCCTTTCGTATTTTCAATCTAGTGATATACCTGGTATTGAGACTTCTGAATAAGTGAGTAATGTCAATTATATTTCAGGAACTGTCACTGGTGGAAGATTATATTCTATTTATATCAGCCTTCATTCAGAGGACATTTATTTATATGGCACCACACATGGATGAAAAAGTAATCAGAGTTCAGCAACAAGGACACAACAATCATTCAGATGAAAGCAACAAGAAAGCAGCAACAACTTGGATGTCCTAACTAAGGCTGTATCTGCATTACAGAAATAATCCAGGTTGACATCACTTTGACTGCCATGGCTCAGTGATATGCAATTCTGGGAACTGTAGGGTTTTTTTAATATATATTTAGCCTTCTCTCAAAGGGTTCTGGTGCCACAACAAACTACAAATCTCAGGATTTCATAGCACTGAGCCATGGCAGTTAAAGTGTTGTCAACCTGGATTATTTCTTTAATGTGGATGAAGCAGGTGTGGGCTCTGCAAGAAGGTAAGCCCAGGATGTTTTCTTACCTGAGATGCAAGTAAATGGAGTGGCTACTGAACATCATAGTAATACTATCACTACACAACACCAATGATATGTCTGGTGATATGAGAGAGGATTTTATTTCTGACCATTGTTGGTCAGGATTTATGAACAGTTGAACAATTTGAATGTGACAGAAACTTAAACTGACCAACAGGCCTGACCCTTCCCTCACTTCATTCAGAATACATTGACTTCTTTAAAGTATTAAGGCAGGATATAGAGCTTTGTACATTGATGTGTGTGAAAAGTCCCTTCTGATTTGTTGGTAGGTCATGGGGAAAGGAGCAGCAAGTGCAGTAAAGCAGTGTGAGAGGTTACACACACACACACTATTTTGATACATGGATTGAGCCTTGTGCATCTCTGTATATACTTCCCAAATTCCTCCAACAAATCATTCAAGGAAATTTATATACAGTTCCTGTAGAATGGGTGGGGAAACTATGACCATCCAGATGATTGATTGATTAATTGATTGCAGCAGCAGCCATGAACCCTCACCCTTGATTATTCTGTCAAAGACTGCTAGGTATAGGCCAAAATATATGGAGACTTTCATTATAGGTGCTGCTACACAATCTCCAGTCTTTGTCATTTTGGGGACTGGGCTGAGGAGTATCTACATTATACAATTATACCAATTTGGTACCATTTTAACTGTCAGTACTTTATCATGGCTTTATAATCATGAGATGTGTAGTTTTCTGAGATGCATATTGAGGCTGGAAAACCTATTCAATATAATTCTGAATAATAAAGAAAATTGGCTTGATTTTGAAAAACTAAAAATGCTGCGGTGGATGACAGGTTGGTGAATGAAAAGATAGCTGCCAATTTGATCTTGGATGAACAAGTTAACCTGGGATGTATCACAGGGACCTGGTTGGATGAGTCTAAAGGAATTAATCTCTTTCAGTTTTGTCCACTAGTGTTCTCTCTTCAGCAGCTGGTGAAATCTGGAGGGTGAAGAGGAGTCTCTTGAAAGTCCATCCCCCAGGCCAGATGCCCTATCATGCAGTTTTCTGGTTTAGAGTTGTTAGGTTTGGGTCCCAAGGGAAAATGTACGTTGTGGGATAGTGCAGCAGCCATGATGACACAGCATTTGGCCACAGCTGAGTCATGCAGGCTCATGCTGATGTAACAGGACATGACAACATGGGGGTAGTCACCTGGTGCTGGAAAGCACAGAAACTGCTGCAAAAGTGCTGAAAAACTGCAGTGTCACTCAGGTGAGTGACAAGTGTCCAGCAGGAAGAGGCAAGGCCAGAAAGCCATGTGGAGCACAGACTATATAAGGCACAAGCCTCTGGACACACGTGGAGTGTGGGTTGTTGAGTTGTTGGATGGTGGATTGTTGGATTGCTGTTGGAGTTGTATTGGTGTATGCTGTAGATATCTGTATATAGAGCAACAAAGATTAAAGCCTCATTTGTAGACATCTGGCTGTGAGTCTCTGTGCTCTGTCTGGAAGGAGAGAGGAGTTTCTCCAGCTGACAAGCACCCTGCTTCATTGGAGAAGTCTGGATCCTGGTGCTTCACATTACATGGTCTCCATGTGCTGCGTTACCATGCCTAACATGGATTATGGGCCCAGTTTGTGCCAGCGGTTCTGACTAGATGCAAGTAAGTGGCTGTTTGTGTCTACATCCGGAAGAGCTGCTTTCTACTGTCTATAGTGCTGGTGGGCAAAGAGTTAAGAAGCCTTGCTGTTTAGCAGTGTTTTCTTATCAATTCCTGATAGTGAAAGCTGGGAAGGCTGCCAACACTGAGCTTTGTTTTGATTATTGGCAAGAATGGAATTTCTGAGGTTCCCTAAGTTGACGGATAGCAACTATTCTCAATAGGCTGTGTACATTGAGGCTACTTTGATAAGAGAGAATCTTTGGGAACCAGTGGAACAAGGTCTCACTGCTGTGAATGCTGAAACAGACAGAAAAGCTTGGACCCGAGCCAGCTGGTCCACATGTGAGATAAAAGGTCTGCCCAGGAAGTTTGGTTAGCTTTGAGAAATGTGTATCAGTCTGACTCCTCCCTGTCAAAAATGCTTTGGTCAAAAAGACTCTGTGCTTGCAAAATGGTTCAAGGTCAGCCTCCAGAGGAGCACCTAGCCAATATGAAGCATTTGTTCCTGGAAGTGCAGTCCAGAGGAATAACCCTGTCAAAGGAGCAAAAGGCATACCTTCTGCTGAGTGGTTTGTCCTCTGACTTTGACCATATACTGTACAGCCTCCAGGGAGTGCCACAGAGTCAGCTCATAGTAGACCTAGTAACTACACGTGTTTTGGAAGAATGCCAGAGATGGCGTTTTGAGACTGTCATTCTGAGACAGTGACAGACCGAGTCAACAACAACAACCACACCACCAGAGGCAGTTAAAGGGACTGAGAGCGATTGCTGTCTGCAAGGTCAAGAGATGTTTTGCTTGTGGACAGCCAGGGCATTTCCAGAGGAACTGTAGGAGGTCGCCTGCTGCCAGAGGGAAACAACTATGTCAGTCTCCTGAGAACAGGAAAGAGTTGTTTCGGCAGTAGAGGACAGTGACTCTCAAGTCCATCATGCTGATGCTTCCAGACATCAATGGATGGTCGATAGTGGTGCGACTCACCACATCGTGAACCAGAGGTCCTTGTTGAAGGACAGGAAGCCCTCCTGTGTCAACAAAGTGGGCTTGGCTGATGGAGGTTTAAGCCAAATCAGAGACATGGGGACAGTATATTTCCCAGGGTTTAACAAGGATTTTGAAAATGTAGTTTGTTCCCCCCCCCCCCCCCCCCCAGTTACAGAATTGCTTAGTTACTGTCCCAGCACTGGCTCCAGAGGGCTATGCAGTGCATTTTGAGGGGGATGAATGTCTCATCACCAGAGGGGGGCAAGTTTGTGCTAAAGCTTACAAGCACAACAAGCTTTACTATTTGGATGCCCAGGCAGGGTGTGCTACAGTTGGAAATTGCCATTGCACTTAAACTGTGTGCATTATCTCCACAGAATATTAGGACATACTGGGTTCACAAGTTTGGAGAGATTGAAGGGGGTGTGTCCTGGGCTAAAATGGGAGGACTGCAGCAACCACTTGGAATGCTCTGTGTGCAGCAGGATCAAGCTGAGGGCTTATCCTGTTGCAAAAAGGAGCAAGTGCACCACACAGAGGCCATTCTAAGCGGTGCATGCAGATATTATACCAAGTCAGTAGGGGGCAGTAAATATCTGATGGTGGTTGTGGATCACCACACAAGGTACACTTATGCCTTTACCCTGAAGGAGAAGAATCAGGCAGCTCCCACATTTAGAGCCTGGCTGGAGATGGTCGAGAGGGAGTTCGACTACAAGGTGGGCTCCCTGTTGACAGATCGTGGTGGCAAATTCCTTTCTTCCAGTCTGGGGAACTGGCTGAAGCAGAAGGGTATCCACCAGAACACCACTAACCCCGCCACCCCACAGGAGGACGGATTGGCGGAGAGAAAGATGGGGTGCTGACCCAGATAAAGGACTGTCTGGTGCTGGATGCTGGGGCCCCGGAAGGTCTTTGGGGGAGGCAATCCTGACAACATGCCACATTAGCAACAGATTGTGGCATTCAGCTGTAAAACAGACCCTATACTTCATGCTCTATAGGAGGCTAGCCAATTTGAGTTATCTGAGGGTGTTTGGGCAGTTTGCCAATGTGCTGGTTCCCCAAAACTTTTGGAAGAAAGGTGACCACAAATGGTGACACCTGATGTTTGTGGGGTATGAGGGGAACAGCTACAGGTTTTACTTAGGGAATGGGCGTATTCTGTTGTCAAGGAGTACTAACTTTGAGAAGCACTCCGGGTGGGAGAGAATTCACTCCAACCATGAAGTCTTTCTTAGACTGGGACAACAGGGTGGTGGTAGTACTGGGACTGGAGGGGTGGAAACACCAAGAGGAACATCTGAAAGCCATCCAAGCACCTCCTGTCAGCCCACAGATACACAAGCCCCCACTATCACTACACCTAAGGTTGAGGCATCAACACTTACATCCATCGACATAGGTGTGCAGAGCAGTAGTGATAGTGAGGATGGGAGGGGTAAGACAAAGGTGATCATTCCCAGAAGGGCCCAAAGAGTCAGAAGGCCCCCAGAGTGGTTTGTAGTTCAGAACACTAGGGTGTGTGCTGCAGTGGCAGAGGAACCAGAGATTTTTCAGGAGCTTCTCTCATTTTTCAGGGAGGAACAGGAGAAGTGGTTCCAGGCCATGGAGAGTGAATTTAACTCACTAGTAAAGAGAAAGGTATTTGAGGAAGTAATCAGGCCAGGTGACTGGAAGGTCGTAGGTTGTTGGTGGGTCTACAAAAAGAAGGAGATGCCTGATGGGACCTACAAGTACAAGGCCAGGCTAGTAGCTAGAGGATTCTAATAGCAGAGGTTTGAAAGCTACGATAGGACCTTCTCTCCCACAGCAAAGCCAGAAAGTCTGCGATTGGTGCTTGCTTTGGCTGCCAGGAAAGGACAGATAGTAAGGCACTTTGATTTTGAGACCGCCTACCTAAATGTCAAGCTTGAGGAGGAGGTTTACATGGAACAGGCACCAGGTTTTGATGATGGCAAAGAGGGCAAGGTTTACAGACTCAAGAAGGCCCTCTATGGTTTGAAGCAGAGTGCACACTGCTGGAACATGTGCATCCATGAGGAGCTGGTGAGGCTTGGATTCACATGCAATGTAGCAGATGCATGTGTGTACAGGAGAGGAGGGGTCACTATGGTAATTTATGTAGATGACTTCTGTGTGTCTGCTCGGACAGAGCAGGAGGTGAAGGCCATGCAAGCAGAGTTGGCCAGGAAATTTGTTTTGAAGGACCTGGGGAACCTCAAGGCCTATCTTGGGATTGAGGTTGAGAGGACTGCAGATGGTTAGGTGTTGCTAAGTCAGACCAGAAAGATTGAAAGGTTGCTGGAGAAGTGTGGCCAAGGTGGTAAGAAGTCCCATAACTCACCAGCAGTGTAGATTCTGACAAGGTGTTTGAACATGCAGATCTGTATAGGTCAGTAACTGGTAGTCTCATGTTCATCACCAACAACACCGGGTCGGACATAGCTTTTGCTGTGGGCATGCTGAGCTGAAGGGTGAGCAGTCCTAAGGTGGAGGACTGGACAGCAGTCAAAAAACTTTTGAGGTACCTGAAGGGCAGTAAGGAGTGGAAGCTGGTGTTGCAGGGATCTGAAGCCCAGCTGGATTGTTATGTAGACAGCTCCTTTGCATCGGAGATGCATGACAGGAAGTCAATAACAGGGTTTCTCATCAGGTATGCTGACAGTCCAGTGGTCTGGAGGAGCAGGAAGCAGAGCTGTGTGGCACTGAGCACCTCAGAGGCAGAGTTTGCAGCTTTGTCTGAGATGCCAGGGGAGGTGCAGTGGATCAGGCAGCTTCTGAAGGATCTTGGTGAGGAGTGAACAGGTCCAACGATTGTGCACGAGGACTCACAGGCCTGTATTGCCATGGCTGAGGCAGAAAATTTAAAGAACAGGACCAAGTATATCGGTGTCAGATATCAGAGTGTGAGGGAGATGGTCCAGAATGGTGTTCTGCGTCTGTCCCACATCAGTTCGGAGGACAATGTGGCAGATATGCTCACAAAGGCTCTGCAAATGGAAATAATAATAATAATAATAATAAGTTTTATTTATAGCCCTGTCCCTCTGCACGGCAATTGGGGCAGGTTACAACATTTAAAACAAAACAGGTTAAAACATTCTCTCCTCCCGTAATCCACCCACCCAACCCCTTAAAACAAGATTAAACCAAAGAAAAAATTAAAACATAACAATAGAGTTAAAATTATAAACCAACAACGAGGAATCAGTTAAGCCGATGAAGTGAAGTCTCAACTCCTAACAAACAGATATTATCCTGGGAAGGCCTGTCGGAAGAGATCCGTCTTTACTGCCTTTTTAAAAGCAGCAAGAGTAGTAATCAGACGGATCTCGTCCGGCAGGCCATTCCAAAGTCTGGGAGCGGTAGCGGAAAAGGCCCTCTGGGAGGTCTGAGACAGCCTAGTTTTTATTGGCTGTAACAGGTTCCACAGGTTCCTCTCAGAGGACTGAAGTGCGCGGGGGGGGGGGGGTCGTACGGGGAGAGGTGGTCCCTAAAATAAGATGGACTCAAGCCATGTAGGGCTTTAAAGGTCAAAACCAACACCTTGTACTGTGCCTGGAAACTAATCAGCAGCCAGTGGAGGGATTTCAGCACGGGTGTTATGTGCTCCCTCCTAGATGTTCCTGTAATTAACCTGGCTGCCATATTTTGCACCAGTTGAAGTTCCCAGGTTAGGCACAAGGGTAGCCCCATGTAGAGTGTGTTACAGTAATCCAAACAAGAGGTTACCAGGGCGTGTACCGCAGCTTCCAGATCCCTCACATCCAGATAAGGGCGCAGTTGGCGTATCAGCCGAAGCTGATAGCAGGCACTCCTGACCGCTGCATTCACCTGACCAATCATGTGAAGCGATGAGTCAAGGAGTACCCCCAAACTGCAAACACAGTCCTTAGAGGAGAGTGTGACTCCATCCAGGACTGGAGACTGTATTCCCAGATCTGGTTTCAGGCCTGTAACTGTGAGTACCTCAGTTTTGCCTGGATTCAATCTGTTTTTCCTCATCCAATCCATTACCGCTCCAAGACAGTGATTTAGAGGAGAGACGCCATCTGAAGTCTGAACCAATGATCTGGTCATGGAGAAGTATATCTGGGTGTCATCAGCGTACGGAAGACACCGAGCTCCATGCCTCCGAATGATCTCACCCAGCGGCTTCATGTAGATATTAAATAACATCGGGGACAGGATGGCACCCTGGGGGACACCACAATTAAGCTCTATTTTAGAAGAGCAACTGTCCCCGAGCCTCACCCTCTGGGATCTGCCTAAGATGAAGGAACAGAACCACTGCAGATCAGTGCCTCCAATTCCCAACTCCCTCAGGCGCTCCAAGAGGATGGCATGATCGATAGTATCAAAGGCTGCTGAGAGATCCAAGAGCACCAACAGGGTCACACTACCCCTGTCAATGCCCAGGCGGAGGTCATCGGTCAGAGCAACCATGGCAGTCTCTACTCCATTTCCTGTCCTGAAGCTGGTTTGAAATGGATCAAGATAATCGGTTTCATCCAAGACAGCTTGGAGTTGGGAGGCAACTGCCCTCTCGATCACCTTGCTCAAAAATGGCAACAAAGAAACAGGTCTATAATTATTTCTATCCAAGGGGTCTAGGGAAGGTTTTTTAGGAGTAGCTTAACCACCGCCTCCTTTAAGCAAGATGGTACACTACCTTCCCTAAGTGACACGTTGATTGGCATGAGTGGATGGCATTGGATTTAGGCTTGACACCAGGGGTGGCAGCGGAAGCTCAAGGCTCTGGAGAATGGTAGGTTCAGCCAAGGCATTGGCAGAGTAGAGAACATCTGGGCCAGAGGGCCAGAAGATCTAGGCCAGAGTGCGGTTGCACTAAAAGAGATGTGTCGAGTGGTGGACAGTTTCCAGTTTAGGGGTGCATATCAGGAGAGTGCTGCTGGAGAAAAGAACGGGGTTCAGAGGTCTTGAACGGGGTTGACAGTGGCACAGACAGGGGACCAGAGCACTGGGAGCCAGCAGGAGGACATTGATGATGTCAGGCTGGTGGGATATGATACACTAAGGAAACTGAGAGGTTCACACACAAACATTCCAGGAAAGTGAGCTAAGAGATGTGCACACATTGTACAATTTGGAGGGGATTGTTAGGATTGGGTCCCAAGGGAAAATGTACATTGTGGGATAGTGCAGCAGCCATGATGACACAGCATTTGGCCACAGCTGAGTTATGCAGCCTCATGCTGATGTCACAGGACATGACATCATGGGGGTAGTCACCTGGTGCTGGAAAGCACAGAAATTGCTGCAAAAGTGCTGAAAAACTGCAGTGTCACTCAGGTGAGTGACAGGTGTCCAGCAGGAAGAGGCAGGGCCAGAAAGCCATGTGGAGCATAGGCTATGTAAGGCACAAGTCTCTGGACACACATGTGGAGTGTGGGTTGTTGGATTGTGTACTGCTGGATTGCTGTTGGAGTTGTATTGGTGTATGCTGTACATATCTGTATATAGAGCAACAAAGATTAAAACCTCATTCATGAGATGTCTGGCTGTGGAGTCTCTGTGCTCTATGTGGAAGGAGAGAGGAATTTCTCCAGATGACAAGCAGCCCGCTTCATCACAGAAGTCTGGATCCTGGTGCTTCACGTTACGTGGTCTCCACGTGCTGCGTTACCATGCCTAACACGAGTGTGCTTATCTAAAGTCAGGTGGCTGGGACAATTTAGGAATTATATTGGTGAACCATCTGTCTGCCTACTCAACAGACTCCCTTCCTGAGCTAGCTAGAGTGGTCTTGGTGTTGAAATCACCACAGATCTTGTAGTGGTGGGAGTTTCAACATCTATGCTGCCCTGTTGGGTGCCCTGATTCACCAAACATCTATGCAGGATATCTGCGAGAAAACCATCAACTGATAATGCAGGCAGAAGCAGTGATTTGCATGCAGCTAAAAAGTGTCCTTGCCTTTGGGAGTCCATTAAGAGAAAGGTGTTGGTCAAGCAGTCTGAGTTAAGGAAAACAACAGGGATCAAAATCAACATGGTCAAAGAGTTGAAGAAGCCAGGAAGTCCAAAGTAGGAAATATAAGAGTCTGGAAACAGGTATCCAGGAAACAGACATATTTCCAGCAACTGCCTTAGACATACTCAGCTCTTAAACAACTGGTTGCACTGGCACAAAGGACAAGTGATGCCTCTTGTGGGTATAAACAGGTATAAATGGTGTGTATGTGAGTGTGTGTCCATGTTTAATGGCATATGTTTTGGTCTGGTTTCAATTTCTTGATTGTTTAATTTCATTTTCACTTTGGTATCTTGTGTATTTTTATTTTATTTTAATTTTTGTTTTGTTTGTTTTTTGTTGTAAACAGCTTTGAGTCCTGAATTAGGGAAAAGGTAAAATAATAATAATAATAATAATAATAATAATAATAGTAATAATAATAATAAATTCATTGAGCTTTTGATTGGAATAAATAAGCCTATCTGAGTACCATAGAAGAACCACAAAGCACCTTGGGCAGACCTGAAGATCAGGACATTAAAGATAAACAGGAAAAAGTTAAATAGTCTATCTCCATAAAAAGGCTATAAAAAGAAAACACCAAAGTAGTGTGTTGTAGATGTTTGCAAACTGTACAAGTGCCTAGTACAAAAAATACTGATCTCATCTGTTTGAAACTGAGATTGGGTTAAGGTCTGTAGGGTCTCTTGTGACTTTAAATTAGATGGCAGGGTAGAGGTACAGCTTTAAAGCTTTTCCACCACAAGTCAATGGGGTAGGATTGATCTAGATTCCTGAATCTTGATTTGGATTCAGGGTCCAGACTAGAATTAACTGGATAAGTATCTGTCCAGTCCTGTTAGACTCAGATCTAGTTTGCTGAATCAGACTGAACAAAAAACAAAAAACAAAGCCAAGGTCCTGTGGTCTGCTAGAGAATTCTAATTCTGTAGCCCAGGAGAGTGCACTAGAGCTCTCTAGCAGAAAATTCTATGTACCTATCCAAACTACAAATCCCAAGATTCCATAAGAAGGAGCCATGACAATGAAAAAAGTATCAGAATGCTTTAGCATGAGTAGCAGAACTATTTTACTCCTCTTAAGACTTTGTGCCCTTTTGATCCTTGAATACTGTCAATCTGCATTTTATGACCAGAATAAAACAAATCAATAACAAGATGTTTATATTTCTTACTAAAGGCTATAACAAAAGTTTTGCCAAGATGTTGTATAGCAATAAATGATATCCTTCTGTCATATTTCTTTATGAAAAGATATGACAGTCTAGATATGCCTAAATTCTTCTGCCTTCCAACTCTCACTTGTTGAAATGCCACATTCCTTGACATTTCAGGTACACACTGAATATTTCATTATACCATCCACATCTCTCTGTATTAGGGGGGGAAGACATTATCCAAAGCCTTAGCTCTGTGAATAATAGGTAACAGTTGACTTCTTATGTCATGGCCTTGTTTTAGCTTTTTTGTTGTTGTTGTTGTATTTGTCATAAACTGCTAAAAGCAGTGATGTGATCTACAGGAATGTGGACAGGAAACTTGAACTACAGCAGCAATTGTTTCCTTCCACTTCCTTTATGTGCAGAGGGGAAAAATAATTTTCAGTTATTAATTCTTTTTAGCTTCTTTGTTTAGAATACCTCATGGTGCTGCATAGAAGAGATGCAGTACAATAGGAGTGTGTCTGTGTCCGAGTCTCTGTGTACTTCTGACTTAAAGAGAAAAGCATGTATGGGAAAGCAGGAAGGATGTCATGAATCCTAAGCCTTGTCTGCATTAAGATTTACTTGTGCTTTTCAGGCACCAGTTTTGACTTGTCACCAGTAGATTTCCCACTCTGAAAAGAGGCAGTCTTATTTCTGTAATGTGCTCCAGTTTAAAAATGTGACATGAATATCATTCTCATTACATTCATTAATGTTCTGGCCTTGCCTTTTTGTACCACAAAGTGCAATCCTGATTTATGGTTACCTAGAATTTAATTCCCGTCATCCATCTGGATTCTTGAGGCAAGGATGTGACTGGAAAGGCTATATACCAAGGCTGAAGGTCTTGGATTCATCAGATGTTTTGCACTACACATTCTGTAAGCCCTTAACTTTGGACTGCCAGCTGAATTTTCTAGAACACAAAAGTGATTTGCTCTCCACATTAAATACGGGCAACCCAGGGGCCCCTACAGCCACTCTGATCTCCCGCTCATCACATCTTCAATTGTTCTGTCTCCAAATGTCCACTTGTACTTTCTAGTGAACATGATTTACCATTTTCCACCATTCCTTTCCAGAACTGCTTTAAATCTGTGGGTATGGATGTGTGTGTGTGTGTGGAGGTGCGCTTTTATGCAAATTTGGGAATGGAATTTGATTTTGAAGAGGCACTCTTCATCTAAAATAGGGAAAGGTGGCCCCCAGACTTCTATAAGTTGTTTATCCCTGCTCCATACAAACATGGCAGCATGCTGAAGGAGAAATGTAATGCCTCTACTATTTTGTACTACAAAGACATCACTTGTGCAAGTCAGAGGATGGTGTTCTGCAGGTAACAACTCAGTAAGTGCCATGTGACACATTAGATCAATAGCATTACACCTAGTACCATTAAACTATGGGCAAGTCCTTCAGTCTAAGCTGTTGTTGGACTGTCCCACCTTATTATTGCCACTGACAGCAGTCTTATTTCCAAATGAGTGTGCTTACATTGGGACCTGAAGGTGAAATCTCTCCTTCAAACTTTCTTTATATAATGTGTTGCCAAATATTTACCAAAATATTTTACAGCTTTTCCATTTTGAGTGGGTTTAGAATCCCACGATTAAGATGCCAACTATCAAATATGTAATGCATGTTGTTGCAGTGAGAGTAACAATTCTGTAATATAGGAGAGATTAGATGCTGGTTACAAAAGTAGAACAGAGTCTGAAAAGGGCAAAATGAATAGCAAACACTCTTACAGAAAAGTTTTTCAAATGATTTTATTGCACTTGGAAAAATGCATACCCATGAGATTACTTCTGAATAAATATGTGTTAGACTGTGAGGCACATCCATATAATATTCTTATGCGCTCTGTTTTTATATAGACAAGATACATTTTATGCTGTCACTTAAAATATGTATATAGTATACACACACTCGCTCTGTCTCTTCCCCCCCCCCCCTTGGCATATACAAAAACTGGGTTTGTGCAAATTATATTTACATTAGCTATTGTTGGCAAAAGGTCTGCTTGTGTGTGTGCAGCTGCAGTGTGTGGTATAATAAAGCTCTCAGTTCTCAAAAGATAAGAGAATCCCTGACTTTAAAATCCTTCTTATAAACTAACTCTAGAAGGCAGAGGATGAAGGAAGGTAGGGAGCCTTGAACTACAGATCCCTGCTGGAAAGGTAAATATATGGACTGAGCAAAGCTACAGGGGAAGAAATTTCAATCAGACTGTTTTAATGAGATAAGCTAAATGGATATGATCAGGGAACAGCTCTTTTGATTCAGGTAATAAAAGAAAAAGAAAAAAATATTAGAAACTTTTTATTTTCTTTGAATCAAGCTCCGCTGATTCTTTTCAGCTGGTCCTAATCCTGTATCATTAGATGTATCCACATTGGAGAAATAAAGCAGTTTGATACCAACTGTCATGACTCCATCCCATGGAATCCTGGAATTTGTAGTTTGGTGAGGTATTCAGCTTGATCTATCAGAGAGTTCTGGTGCCTCACTCAGCTACAAATCTTGGGATTCTGTACTATAAAGTTATGGCAGTTAAAATGATGTCAAACTGTTTCATTTATCCAGTGTGGTTACATTCATTGTAAGATGGATAAGAAGGGGAACATTGTCCTTGCATGGTGTTTACTGAATGAAACTATTCAACTGCTGTGTTTCAATTATTCAGATGTAGGAACAGGATGAGCAGAATAGATTGTAATTGACCTTGTTGCCTTCTGAGCTACTTTGTTGATGCTGTGTGCCTTCAAGTAATTTTTGACTTATGGCAACCCTCTCAAGGCAACCCTTTCTTGGAAAAAAAATCTTCAGTGGTGGTTTGCCATTGTCTTCCTCTAAGGCTGGGAGAGTGCAACTTACTAAGGTCACACAGTAGTTTCCAAATGGGAATCCAAACCCTGGTCTCCTTGAGTCCTATTCCAAAACACCAACCACTATACCACACAAACTCTCTTTGAGTTACATAGAAACAAAACACCACAGAACCATGCAGATGACATGTCCACCATTTATGCTTGGAAATATTTTTAGTTGAGGAACTTTGTCCCTCAGTGATAACAGTGATGCATTTCAGAGGAAGCTGCAGAAGAAGGAGGTATGTCAAGTATTTGTCAGTGGTGATGTAACCCTTTTGTTCCTGGTCAAATTTTTTGAAGTTATAGTTGGTCTGGGTTAGAAGGTTCTAATCTATCACCAGTAGGGATGGATAAATGTATAGCTTTTGTTTTCTTTAATGTTCACAATTTACAATATTGGTAAATTAGGTTGTGGTTGTTGTTGTTGTTTTTAAAAAAACCAAACAAAAAATCAAATCAAACTCTAATCCATGGAATGAAGCCTACCTCCTACCATGTGTGTTGAAATTCAAGGTAACACCATATAGCTAATAAAATCAGAGTTGATGAAAGTTCATGTTGTGTTAGTCATCAAGATACCAGTGAATTCTTTATTGATTATGTGGAGATTTTATTTGATCATATATATGTGATACAGAGGGTTTTTTTAATATAAGGTGGTCATATATATAGTAGTGATGACTGGACACACACAAACCCTTTTTTGTTCAGACAGGCTTTTGGCTAGTGGTACTCAAACTGTTTACTCTTGGGACCACTGTTTATTTTTACATGTCGTACCCCCTCAATATAGTATATGAATAAAAATATTTTGCTTATTTAGTGTTTGTGTTTTCACTCACACATTCATGTATATTCATATTTTAATGTTTTATAAGGAAATGATGGGGGGGATGCAGACAGGCAGCCCCGGGCTGCCCTGGGAAGCAGATGATCGGGGCTGAGGCTGCTGGACGTCTCGGCCCTGATCCTCCCTTTTGCCAGCCTGGAAAAGAGCAGCAAAATTCCACTCCTTTCAGAGCCGGCAAAAGGGCTCCCTGAGAGCTGGCGCACGGCTCTTTAGCACCCCTTCTTGCACAGCGCATCAACATGCTGCAACGGAAGGATGTCTTGATGCTGCATGCTGTGTGTAACAGCACGTGGCATCAGGATGCTGCCAGTGTGAGGTTGGGGCGCCCGGTCAGCTGCCTCTCCCCATCCCTGCCTCCAGGCTGGGTCCTTGGGCCGTTCTGTAGAGGCCTGATCTCATTCAAATTACAACAGTGTTAAGTAAATTCAATATTTAACTGAATGCATGTGTAATTTATACACATAAAAAAGTTTGAGAAGAGGAGGAGGAGGAGGAGGGATAAGAGCCTCCAAGTCTCATGCCCTCCTTGAGCAATTCTCATGCCCCAGCCCACTATTTGAGAACCACTGGGGTAGGTTGTAATTTTTTTTCTTCTTAACTTGTATGGTTCTAAATTGCTTTTAATATAGTTGTGCTAGTAAGACAATCTGTTTAATTGGGTTTTAATATTAACATTTATTAACCTACATTGAGGTTGTTAAATGTTATACATTTATTCTTTTATAGTGCTGAATGACAAAGTTGTACAATTGTACACATGATCTAAATGTGAAACTGAATCCCCAGCAGAATTTGCATGTGTGTTGTATAATGACACACAACATTTCCAGTATTCTGCAATCTCGATCTGAATGAAGATCCTTCTCATTGGTCAAGAGTGTCCATCTGCTTGTGTAGGACACTATATGAACATGTAAGACACTGAAAGGATTTCAGCCATTGCAGTTTTTAGTTGCATCTCATTTTTAATTATGGTATGAGCTGTCTTTAGACCAAGTCTTGGGGGGAAAGACAGGATGTTAATTGCATGATTGATTGAGAAGAAACAAGTGGAAGCCCTTTGAATGAAATGCACTTTGTTGTGTTTATCAGGTTGTGTTTATCAGCACCTATCCAGTTGTATGCACTTGCATAAATAAAGCAGTTTGACACTGATTTAACGGTCATAGCTCAATGTTATGGCATTATGGGGTTTGAAGTTTGGTGAGATATTTAGCCTTCTCTATCAGAAAGATCTGGTTTCACAACAAACTACAAATCCCAGGATTACATAAAATGGAGACATGTCAGTTAAAATTGTGTCTAACTGCATTAATTCTGAAGTGCAGATGCAACCTAGGAAATAAAACAGAAGTTTGTGCAAATGCTCCACTATGACAAAGGTCTTTTCAATGACAAGGGGTAAAGTCTTATCCTATAACACCTCAGTCACTTGTAAAAAATAGTATCTAATGGTGAGATGGATTAGCCAACCTATTGTGCACTATGGCTTTGGCATAAAGACAGATATTTATATTGATAAATAAAATCTGGATATTTTATTTATCTAGGTAGCTAAGGTAGTCATTTTTCAAAAAGGTTGCTAAATGCATCTTCTTTATTATTGAATAATGCATTTAATGCATGGGGATGTTAATCAGGGAGTGAGTTATACATGTATTTGGAACTAGAAAGTGTTTTTGGTGTTTAAAGGTCCATGAAATGGTGGCTGTTCTAGGACAACATAAGGCTCAGGCTTTATTTTATGTTTTGTCAGTTTTTTTATGTTTTAACACTATGTTAAACAAAATAATGAGAAATCTACCAGCTCTATTTGGCCCATATTCCCAGAACTAACAGATGCGTTACTGAAGATATTCTCACCACCAGAAGATGAAAAATTGTAATCCTTTTCTGTGAGTAAACAAGCATCAGTACTAACACAAATACAACAAGAAAGAAGTATTCACAAAGAAGAGTAATATGTTCTTAATTCTGACAGGTTATTTTACCAAGACCAAAGCAAAAGCAAAGCAGCTTCATTTATATACCGCTTCATACCACGCTATGGGGTGTCTAAGCGGTTTACAACTGTGAGCTGATTGCCCCCCAACAAGCTGGGTACTCATTTTAGCAACCTTGGAAGGATGCAGGCCTGAGTCTAGCCTGAGCCCTGGCTAGTATTGAACTCACAACCTTGTGGTCTATGAGTGAGTGGCTGCAGTACAGGCATTTAACCACTGTGCCACCCGGGCTTCAGTTACTAGTACCCATTAAATGGGGTTGAAGTAAAACTCTTGGTGGCATTTATGAGCCACTTTGATCAACTTTATCAGATTCTACTAAGATGTGTCAACAGTTTATACCTTGCAAGTAAAAGAAGGGTTGCAAGAAGGAATAGAATGGCAAAATGGCTGAACTTCCATTTGCTACAAAGTGCTTTTGTGAAAGAAACTGGTTTCAGCAAAAGCATGCAATAGGTTTTCCTGTAACAATGAAATCAGACTTCGGCAAGGATGCTGCTATTATTTTTATTTTTGTTTTTAATTTAAAACTACTTAACATTTAAAGAAAAACTCCAATTAATAAAACTGGACTATGGCAAAGATGCTTCTGTATTACTTCACTTTAGTTGGATGCTTTTGGATTCCTTTCTCATACAAGGAATGACATATGACGTACAGATATGAATGTTTTCAGTAATGATGTGAAGCATTTACAATGTAAAACACAAGAAGTATTTATTAATTTAAGCAAATGCAAACTAGTATCAAGATGTAGATACTGCTGAGTATAAGTGATATGAAAGGAGCTGAACCTTCAGCTATATTAATCGGTAGGTTTGTTAAAAATCTTGCTGAGTGTATTTTTCAGCAAAATATTGATACTAGATAACATTTAAATATAACACATATGTGCCAAATAGGTTTAGCCTCATTTTCTCAAAGAATGTACTTGTTGTATGCATGGCCACCATTTTTTTTTTAAAGTGATCACCATGATCTATGGGAGGAACAAATCTCCACTATCCAAAACTGTTTAATATTTAATTTGCATGTGTTGTACCAGATATCATGCTTTAGAAGTGCACAAATTGTGTTTGTGTATGTATACAATCTAACACGATAGTCTATGAGGGTAATTACTTGATGAACAAGGATATAAGACTTCTAATAAGCAAAGTATTTTGTGTTTGTTTGAACAATATTGAGAGCAGGTTACTACTGTCACCTGAGTGAAATTGAGGTCCAGTCATTTATCAGCATGAAAGGAGGTGCCTAGCCTGTACTATGGTATATATCTATCAGATTATGCTGGTTCGTATCAGCTATTACAAAATTAGCTATCGTAGGCATAAGCAAGGAATGGCAAGATTTTCAGTTGAACTCTTGCTCCTTTGAAATGGAATGATAGGCTTTAAAACTACTACATGGCTTTGTTGCTTCCAGCAATGTAGGTTTCATTTATTCCTTTTGGATGCAGCTTCTAAAACTGTATCATAAATCTATTTTACAGTTCCTTGCTGTGGGAGCCTTTGGAATTAGGAATATATGCATATAAAGAAACCAGCCATGTTATCTCTGGTCTACCTTCAAATAAAACATATTTGCACAATGTACCTTGATAAAGTTAGATTTTATAGTATGAATCTTGCACAGATTATTTTTTTAAATTCAATAAAAACTTTCTATTAGAAACATTATTTTATCTATTGTACCTGGAAGATAATTATAAAACATGACATGACATGAGGGCTTTAGCTGGAGATCTCAACGCATTTCTATAATACTGATGATAATTATTTTAGGCCAAAATATATTAGAGTTACTTTGATTGCATATTATATTTTTTCAGCATTCTTCTTTCAGTATGAGCTCTTTTCCATCAGCTTATGTAAACTGCAAAGTGAAAATTAATCGGCCACTTCAAATGCATGGGCTTCTATATCTTAATATTAATTTGGAGCCTTTTAAGAAGAAGACTGCTAATTCAGCATATTGTTCTATTCTACACTTTTTATTGAATATTTTTCAGCCAACATTTGCAACTTTCTTCATAATCTCTAGAACAGATAGGATGCTGTGTGTCCAGAATCAGAGAAGCTCAAATAATTGCACTCCATATATATATATATATATATATATATATATATATATTAAAAAAATAGCATTTCTTTTATTTGTTTGCTTGTTTCAGTACTTTCCTCTTCTTCAAATATGGACAGGCAAAAAATATTTTTGGTGATTTTTTTTTTAATGTACATGTGGAAGATGAAGCTAAGCCTGAAATGATGAGTTGTCCTGTGAATGCTTCATTTGATATCTATTTTAATGTTCAGGAGGGATATCACATTTGTATGGTGTTTTGGGCTATCTTGGGAACAAGCATATAGTTCAAATTGTGGTTCATATTTGAATGTCCATCTCAACTTTGATTCTAATGGAAAAGTTGTCAAGGGATCTTTGTAATAGTTACCTTGAAAAACAGGCATGGGGATGGAGGGGATGTTTTAAAGTATCTTGGAAATGCAAAACATTTCTGTGGGAAGCCAGGCTGGCCTTGTCCCTAATTTCCTTTTGTCAACAGGCAAAAGCCTTTACATTTAAGCTGACTTTTAATGGATAACCAGGGGAACTTCTTACTGGGATGTGTTTTTATGTATGTATTTTTTACAACTTTTGCAGGTCTTTTAATTTACAGCCCCTCTCACACTGAAAGTTGAGTTGGGATGTATAGTTTGCCAACGCTCATAGGATAGAACAGATTTAAACAATGCCTCAGCAGTTATGCTGAGATGGAGAGGCACAGGGGGCATGGCCTGAGCCATTTGTTGCTCACCAGCCCCAGCCTCTCCATTCTGGCTTTGGCAATTGAGGATGATGGACATGCAGTTCATTGGCTTGGTTAAGTGTTTCCCACAATGTTTCTTGCTTTTCTGGTTGGCAGAGGGGGAAGGGACTGGGGTTTTTCTCTGACTATTTGACTTCCTGAGATCTAGATTATCCCTGAGATCTAGATTATCCCTGAGATCTAGATTATCAACTTATCTTAGGGACCGCCTCTCCCCATATGAGCCCCCCCGTGCCCTTCGGTCAGCCGGGAAGAACTTACTCCATCAACCAAAAGCCAAGCTGAATCAGACCTCGCAGAGAGCATTTTCGTTGACTGCCCCCAAACTATGGAATGGCCTGCCGGATGAGATCCGTCTTATTACAACACTCGCGGCTTTTAAGAAAGCAGTTAAGACGGATCTCTTCCGGCAGGCATTCCCAGATTGATCCTCTTGAGGAATTAATATTGAATCCTCTCCCCAGACTCTCTGTTGTGTTGTCACTATTATTTTATCACTCTGTTTTTATTGACCTTGTTTTAATTTTTTCTAGTTTAATTCGGTCTTAAGGGGTGGGAGGGATGGGTGGAGGGATCGGGATACTTAAATGTATTTTAATTATTGTATTTTAATTGCTGTGAGCCGCCCCGATTGCTATGCAGAGGGGCGGGATAAAAATAAAATTTATTATTATTATTATTATTATTATTATTATTATTATTATTCCTTTGACTGTGGTTTCAGGCATTGGGAACAGGATTTTTCCTACAAACCCATCTTTTTTGGGAGGGGTGTTTTCCCCAATAGTGGCTTTTGGGGAGGTTTCTTTCCCTGGACTCTGTTCTGTCCTTACTGTTCCTGTCTCCCATTAGCGACCCTTGCCTTTTGCTTTGGATAGGGCTTTCACACACCCCCATGCACATTTTTTCCTGGCGGTTGTTTTTGCAGCTCCATTGAGCTTCTCTTAGTTGTGCCACTCTCCCTCACCTTTTCCTTCTTTCTCCTGGGTATGTGGCTTCGAGGCCCGCTCCAGTGGGTCTCCTAAGCCATAGTGTTGGTGTTCTTCACTGGGCTTCTTTCTTTTAGGCCCACCAGTTATGTGGCTCACCTCAACTCCTGAAGTAATCCCTCCTCCCCATCTCTTTACTAGGCAGGACTTGGTTTTATAGGGCGGACTCCAAGGGATCTTTAGGCCCAGGATCGGGCTTCTTGGCTTAGGCCCCTTTGTTTTACATGCCTGCTTTTGTGACAGCCTCCCACATGGCTCTTTGGGGCTCCGTTCTTGGTTCTTTCCCCCATCAGGCCTCAGGCACTGCCTTGTTTTATTGGGCCAAATACAGTTGATTTTCTTGCAGAGACCAAATGAAGTCACTGGCTGAGATCATTCGGAGTTATGGAGCTGGGTGTTATCAGTACGCTGATGACACCCAGATCTATTTCTCCATGTCTCGATCATCAACTCTGAATTCTGATGACGTCTCCTCTCTCAATGAATATCTTAAGGCAGTAATGGGCTGGATGAGGAAAAACAGATTGAGACTGAATCCAGAAAAAATGGAGGTGCTCATGATAGCGGCCCCGAAACCAAGAATTGGATTGCAACCTCCGGTCCTGGATGGGGTCACACTCTCTGTAAAGGACTGTGTTCACAGTCTGGAGGTGCTTCTTGATTTGTTGCTCCTGATGACAAATCAGGTAAATGTGATGGTCAGAAGTGCCTGTTATCAGCTTCGGCTGATATGCCAGCTGCGCCTTTTTCTGGAAGTAAGGGACCTTGAGACTGTTCTGCAAGCATTGGTAAACTCCTATCTGGATTTCTGTAATGTGCTCTACATGAGGCTACCCTCATGCTTGTTCTGGAAGCTTCAGTTAGTACAAAATATGGCAGCCAGAGTGGTCTCGGGAACATCTCATAGAGGCCACATAAACGCGGTGTTAAAATCTCTCTACTGGCTGCCTATTAGTTTCCGGGCCCAGTATAAGGTGTTGGTTATTAACTTTAAAGTCCTAAATGGCTTGGGCCCAACTTATTTTCAGAACCACCTCCTCCCATATAATCCTCCCCGCGCACTCCGGTCCTCTGGGAGGAATTTGCTTCAGCCACAGAAATCTAGGTTGTCCGCAACCTCCCAGAGGGCATTTTCGGTAATTGCTCCCAGATTATGGAACGACCTGCCGGACGAGTTCCATCAGATTACAAGCCTGAGTAGCTTTAAAAAGGCAGTAAAGATGGATATCTTTCGGCAGGCCTTTCCTGATTAGATCCCGGCCTCAGGAGCTGTGCCTCTCATCCTCTCTTAGTCTCTGGCTTGCCTGCTGCTTGGTTTAATATATCCTATGGTTTTTTAAAAAGATTTTTGTAGATTTTATGGATGCTTAGTTTAATACTTTTTTTAATGGGGAGGGTGGGGTTTTGGGGGTTTTAGCTTGTATTTTTTTTTTTTAATGTAATTTTGACTCTTGTAAGCTGCCTCAATTGTTTTTAACAGAGGGGTGGGGTATAAATAAATTTTATTATTATTATTTTATTATTGATTTTCAGCCTTGGTTGGCTCCTTACCTTGGCTAGTCACTCTGCCTAGCCCTGGCATATCACAGCCCTTCTTAACCTGCTTCATTGGCTAGTTGCTTGAGCTTGGCCTGCCATTCAGGCTGGTTTAGTCTCAGTTTTTTCCTGATTGGATTCACTTTTGTTTTCAACATGTAGTGGAAGGCTGAGGTTTTAATTATCACTTGCCCCATAGGCATTGAATTATACTTGGGTGTCCTAGATATTTTGATTGTTATTTTCTTTCTGCCTTTCCACCTGGGAGCTTTGCAGTTTCTGACTGCCCTGTGCTGTAAGTTATATTTCAGAGGAGATTGGCCCCATCTGGGTTTGTCTTTCATTTACTAGTCTCAAATCTAGGGCATTATAGCCTGCCTTGGTCAATTCTGATAGTCCTAGTTGGATACCAGTGCCTATAGATTACACACACACACATATCTCCTTGTCTTATAAACTAGGACTTGCATTCTGCCAGCACCAAGGGGAAGGGTCCAGCTCCAAAATCCTTAAGTAGACATCAGTTGTGCTTTATTCATCCAGTGATGAGTCTGATGACATGCCTGTTGAAGAGATGTTTTCTAAGATTCAGGCACTGGAAGAGATACAATTTGAGTCCACTCATGCTCTGCCTCAATATTCTCAACTTGCCAGAGCTGTTTCTAAACATTCCAGATATAAAAGGATGTTGAATGAAATGAAATCTTGGATTACTATTTTAGAGCAAGAGCATGCTCATCTTATGGCAGCTGATTCCACACCCTCTGGTCCTGGGACTACACCACAGTCAGACACTGATGACTCAACACCAGGAGGCTGTACCCCTGCCTCCTTCAGATGAGTCCCCTCTCAGGGTTCAGGTGACAGGATATTCATGGACTCCACATCAATTATACCAACAGGCTTATTCAACAGCAACACAGGCTGGTCAGCCACAGTGGCCATTTGCCCCACCTGTATGGGAAACTTGGCTTGGCCTTTCCATGGCACCTTCCTCTCTTCCTTGGCTGGCTGGCAATATCTCTCCTTCTGGGCCTCAAGCCACACCTAGCTATAACACAATATCACATTCAGCCATTCCATATGGTGAGCTGTCACTTCCTCTTGGGGATCACCTTTTACAATCTACTATACATAAGATCCTCGGGGGTGAATACATAGATGTCTTTACTGGGAGATGTGAAAAAAGAAGAAAGATCAGCTCAATGATAAAGATAAAGAGATATTGAGACGAAGGAAAATAGAACGTAATTTCTCTAACTGGTTGAATGGATTTCACATTTATGGAGGAGCAATAGCTAAGGCACAGCCTATGCATGCTGTGGCCCTTATTCAATACATGGCTATCATCCATTGGGGTTATGTAGGCTATTCTGGGCCCACGTGGTTGCTTTATGATGAAGCCTTCCACATGTAGGCTGCCATCTACCCTTGTTGCATTGGGTCCTTTTACACTTCCACTATGGATGCAACTTATGACCCCAGCTTGGCCTATGCAAGGCAACCATACCCACAGTGGACATCTGGTCCAAAAGGCTGGTAGCTCTTCTGACAGCTAATAAACCAATAAACCAAAGACAATTCTGGATAATCCCAGAGGTTTTTGTGTTGGGAATTTAGCTTTCAGGGCTCATGCCCTGAACCATAAGGCCTGCAAATACAAGCATGAGTGTTCTGTCTGTAAGGGTCCCCACTCCTTTTGGAGCTTTAGTAGAGGGAAGGGATAATCTAGATCTCAGAGAGACACCTAACACACACAAAAAAAGGAAGTGCCCCCTACCTCCTAAAGGGCCACACCATTTAAGATTCAGGTGTTGTGCTGTCTTTTGTCTTTCTATCTGGACCACCAGGCAGCTGACTATTTACTATAGGGTTTTTGTTATGGTTTTTGCATGCCTTTTCAGGGTGTCCATTGCCAGTTTTTGTCTATCTATCTTAAGTCTATCTTAGGTATAGACCACGTAATTAGAGGGAAAAAATGCTAAAGAGGTTTCTGAGGGCCAAGTTGTAGGCCCTTTTTATGTTTCCCCCAGTTACTAATTTGAGGATTTCACCTTTAGGAGTCATACCTAAGAAAGCTCCTGGAGAATTTCTCATCATTCATCATCTATCCTACCCCCATGGGGGGATCAGTCAATGATGCCATTCCCCATGATTTGTGCTCTGTTGACTATATTTCTTTCAACGAGGTGGTCAGGCTAGTTCGCACTTATGGTTTGGTAGCTTAACTGGCCAAGTGCAACATCAAAACTGCATTCCGATTGTTGCCTGTTCACCCCTCTGATTTTGAGCTGTTGGGCTTCAGGCTTCAAGGCAAATTCTACATGGATAGAGTATTACCTATGGGTTGTTATGTTTCATGTGCTGTCTTTGAAACATTTAGTACATTCTTGGAGTGGGCCCTCAGATATAAGACTGGTTTCAGAGGAGTCATTTATTATTTAGATGATTTTTTTCATGGGTCATTTAGGTTAGGGCCACTGTCCTTTCTTATTGAAAGAATTTGAAGCTGTAAAACTTAAATTGCATGTGCCCCTTGCTCCTGAGAAGACTGAAGATCCTGCCACTCAATTGGAATTTTTGGGCATTACCATTGACATGATTAATCAGCCCTCTAAACTTCCCATGGACAAATTCAATAGCTTTCTGCTGAGGCGCCAGCATTTGTCTCTTCCAATAAAGGCAACATTACATGAATTCCAGGAAATTATCAAACATCTAAACTTGCCTGTAAAGTTGTTGCCCTAGGGAGGACATTTGGTAGGCACCTTTGTGATGCAATCAGCGAAATCGTGAAGCCACACCATAGGATTCAGCTCACAGCTGGTAATAAGGCTGATTTAGATGTTTGGATACAGTTCTTTTTTTTATTAATTTTTATTCATTTTTTTAAAAATTTAAAATATGCAAACTATACATTCATACATTTGTTACTTATTCTTACAATACATTTCATCCATGTCTTTCTCTTGCATATTCCAAATCATACATTATTTCCTTGAGCTTCCACCTTGAGATATTTTATGTTAACTTAATCATCTGCTCTATCTTATTTTTCTTTTTTTCCTGTTCACTCTGTTTCTCATTGTTGCATTGTTGTCTATCTTGCTGCTTATTCTTGTCGTCTTCTTTTATGTCTTCACAATTCAAAATAGTAACAAAATTCCAATTTCTCTTATTTTTTGTTATTCTTCTTTTACATCTTTAAATGTCATTCTAATATCACATTCTGAATTACTGTTATACTTTTTGTAGTCTCTCTCCTTTACTAATAACTTTTTACATTGTACTATAATCCTTCCTGTTGTTTAGTATATAGATAATGAAGTGTTTTCTCCCATTTTTTTATCATCACCAGCAATCAGATTATAGCCTGCTCTTTACAACAAAATGTCCATTTCCATAATCTCAAACAATATGAGTAACCACTCTACTACAGGGCGGCATTTCTCTATTTTCCAATATTGCACATATAGAAATCTTGCTACAGCCAGCATATAGAGGATTACTTTTCCCTCTTGTTTTTCTAAGTTGTCTAAGTGATTTAATAACATAACTTCTGGTTTACATTCTAATTTAATCTTTAAAATTTCATTTATCATGTGGTTGTTTTGCTTCCAGTATTTGGTTGCAATGTCACATGTCCACCACATGTGGAAGAATGTATCCCCCTCTTTCCAACATTTTGTATTTCTGGCTCCATATATTTTGTTTAGTTTTTCTGGGGTCAAATCACCTGCAGATGATTTTGTAATAACTTTCTCTAATATTTTGACTCAGGGTGTATTTCTTTCTGAGATTCCAAGATTTTTCCCATTGTTTTTAGTTCAAGACTTCTTCCACAATTGTGGGCCCATTTTATCATTGCTTCTTTGTCTATTTTTTCTTCTGTGTGGTATTTTAATAATATTTTATATAATCTGGATAATAGAGCTGTTTTTTCTGCCCATGTGGCTTCTTCTGTTTCTGATTAATTGATCTGTCTTGTCTGTCTTATATCTAACACTAATCTTTCTTTTAATTGTCTATATAAGAACCAACTTCATGGTTATCCTTCTATTTTAAGTTGATCTTGAGTTTTCAGGGAAAGCCCATTATTTTATTTTCCAATAACTTGCTATATTTTAGCCATTTTTCATTTCTCCATCGGTCTATTGTATAAATAGCTTTGTGCAGCAATGACCACAGTTGGTATTTGGGGCAAATTCTGGCTTTTTCCATACTCTTATTAATGCAGATCTTACATAGTTATTTTGAAAATCATAGTTAGCTTTCTCTTGATTATAAAATAGGAAGGCATGCCACCCAAATCTAAATTGTATACTCTCCAGCTTGAATAATCTTGTGCTTTTTAGCATTATCAAGCTAAGCAGCTTGCTTCAAAATACAGTCTCAAGTTAGGAAGGGCAAAGCCTCCTCTCTCTTTGTCATCTTCTAATATTTTCATTTTTATTCTTGTTTTTGTATCTTTCAATATGTAGTTCAATATATCTTTTTGCCACTCTTTAAACATATTATTATTAATTATGAATATTGTTTGAAAATAGAATAATACCTTTGGTAGGATGTATGTTTTAACCAGAATATTCTCCCTAATAAAGATAGTTCTAACTTTTTCCAATTTCATAAATCTTTTTAAATTTCTCTCCATTTTTTTTGGGGGGGGGATTGTTTCCTAATAGGTCTGAATTTGTCAGAATTATACCTAAATATTTCACTTTGTTACTTAACATAAAGCCTGGTTTTTCTTTAAAAGTCTGTCTTTCTTTTTCTTCCATATTTTTAGTTAACATATTCATTTTTATTCTATTTAATTTTAATCCTGATATTTCTTCAAAGATTTTTAGTTGATTTAATAGAGAAGATATGCTGTTAATTGATCCTCTAGTGTGATTACAATATCATCTGTGAAAGCTCTAATTTTGAACTGGATTCCTTTCACTCTAACCACTTGAATGTTTTGTGTTCTTTTACAGTATTTAATAGGGTTTCCAAAGCCAAAATAAATAACATAGGGGAAAGAGGGCAACCTTGCCTGGTTTTAGATTTTAATGGAATTTGTCTTCTCTCCTATAATTTTGGCTGATTGCTTTGAATATATTGCTTTAATCCATCCTAAAAATATATATATGTCAGATTCCTATTTTCTTTAGTACTTCAAACATCAATGTCCAACTAAAGTTGTTGAATGCCTTTTCAATATCAAGGAAGAACAATGTGATATTTTATTATTATTATGGAAATAAAAATGTTCAATTAAGTTTAATACATGTCTTATATTTTCATTTAGTTGCCTTTTTCTAGCAGCAGAGGAGGGCTCTGTTCCATGCCAGCAAAGACTGACGTCCCTGTTGCTTGGCCCCTGCCTGAGAACACCTGTGGGCAGTGGAGGGAGGAGTCTGCATCAACGGAGGCTACAAGAACTCTCATGTCTGCTGCCTTTAACATCTAGCAGCAGAGGAGGCCTCTGTTCCATGCCAGCAAAGACTGAAGTCCCTGTTGCTTGGCCCCTGCCTGAGAACACCCGTGGGTAGTGGAGGGAGGAGTCTGCATCAGCGGAGGCTACAAGAGCTCTCCTGTCTGCTGCCTTTAACATCTAGCAGAAGAGGAGGGCTCCGTTCTACGCCGGCAAAGACTGAGGGAAGTGGGCGGTGTTTAGCGTGCCCAAGACCATCTCCCCTGGGTTTCCAAAGCCAAAATCTGATGAGTCTGGGAGTTGGGTAAATAGGATTGAACCATCAATCAGTAGGTCCCTTGCAACAATTAGAGCACAGGTGACGGAAGACTCGACTCTTATCTGACAGAACTCGCCATAGGAACTTTCTTCGTTCCTATTGGGAGCCAATACGTGCAGCGAAGAGAGCTTTCTCCTCTGCACATATTGCGTCTGCAGAGTCCTGTCCAGCAGAGCTGTTTAGGGTGGTGGGGGAGCTGATGCAAGTACCCCCTGCACCAAATCTCTTGCTTAACCCGACGACAGCCTGCTGTGATGCATTTAACAACTTCTTTACAGATAAAATCTCTCAGATAAGAGCTGACTTAGACGCCACTGTTGTAACAGAATCTATAGGAGAGGTGTCCAGCGACTCTGTCAATGAAGTTATTCTGGATCAGCTGCAATCTGTGAGTACCAAGGACGTGGACAAGCTGCTTGGTAAGGTGAGGAAAACAACTTGCCTTCTTGACCCTTGCCCATCATGGTTGGCCATCCAAGGAGGGGATGCATTGAGGAAATTCCTCACGGATATCATCAATGCATCCTTCAGGGAAGGACATGTTCCATCTTGTCTGAAGGAAGCAGCTGTTAGGCCGCTTCTGAAAAAACTTTCCCTGGACCCCTTGGATATGAGTAACCACAGGCCTGTGTCATTGCTGCCATTTTTGAGCAAGGTGATTGAGAGGGTGGTTGCTCTTCAGCTCCAAGCTGTCTTGGATGAAACCGATTATCTAGACCCATTTCAAACTGGCTTCAGGACAGGCTTTGGGGTTGAGACTGCCATGGTTGTCTTGACCGACAATCTGCGTCTGAGCATCAACAGGGGTAGTGTGACCCTGTTGGTGCTCCTAGACCTCTCAGCGGCTTTTGATACAATAGATCATGGCATCCTCTTGGACCGCCTGAGGGGGTTAGGTATCAGAGGCACTGCATTGCAGTGGTTCTGGTCCTTCCTCTTGGGTAGGTCCTAGAGGGTGCTGCTCTGGGATAGTAGCTCCAGTAAGAGGGAGTTCACTTGTGGGGTCCCTCAGGGAGCTATTTTATCCCCGATGTTGTTTAACATCTATATGAAGCCGCTGGGTGAGATCATACGGAGTTATGGTGCTGGGTGTTATCAGTACGCTGATGACACCCAAATCTATTTCTCCATTTCTCATTCGACAGCCTTGAATTCCAGTGGCATCTCCTCTCTCAATGAATGTCTTCAGGCGGTAATGGGCTGGATGAGGAAAAACAGATTGAAACTGAATCCGGACAAGATGGAGGTGTTCACGGTGGCAGCCCCGAAACCAAGAATTGGGTTGCAACCTCCAGTCCTGGATGGGGTCACACTCTCCTCCAGTGACTGTGTTCGCAGTCTGGGGGTGCACCTTGACTCATCGTTCCTGATGACAAATCAGGTAAATGCAACAGTCAGGAGCGCCTGTTATCAGCTTCGGCTGATACGCCAGCTGCACCCTTTTCTGGAAGTAAGGGATCTTGAGACTGTTGTGCACGCACTGGTAACCTCGTGCCTAGGCTTCTGTAATGCTCTCTACATGGGGCTACCCTTGTGCCTGGTTCGGAAACTACAGTTGGTTCAAAACATGGCAGCTAGGCTTGTGTCGGGAACATCCAGGAGGGACCACATCACTCCGGTTTTGAGGTCCCTCCACTGGCTGCCGATTGGTTTCCTGGCCCAGTACAAGGTGTTGGTTATAATAATAATAATAATAATTTTTATTTAATACCCCGCCCCTCTGAGAGCAGTCAGGGCGGCTTACATCATAAAAATCATCACAACAGTTAAGAACAATTCCCCCTTCCCCCCCTTAAAAGAACATTAAACCAATTACAATTAAAACAAATTATGAAAAGGTACATTCCATCATAAAATCACATAATAACCCGTGACAAGGAAAGAGTACAGGCGGGAGTAAATAAGGCTCTTAAGAAGACCTTTAAAGCCCTAAATGCCTTGGGTTCAAGCTATATCAGAGGCCGCCTTCTCCCATATAATCCTCCCCGCACACTCCGGTCCTCTGGGAGGAACTTGCTGGAGCCTCAAAAATCTAGGCTTTCGGCAACCTCCCAGAGGACTTTTTCTGTTGTCACCCCCAGACTCTGGAACAGCTTGCTGGTCGAGATCCATCAAATAACATCTTTGGACAGCTTCAAAAAGGCTGTCAAGATGGATCTCTTCTGGCAGGCCTTCCCAGACTAAAATATCCCGGCCTCGAGATCTACCCCCCTCCTCCTCAGCAGCGTCTCCATAGCTTCCCTTTTTAGAACTGTAGTTACAGGGGTTTTAAATTGGTTTGTATTATTTTTTGTTTTTAATTTGTTATTGTGATTTTAATTGATATACAGTTTAATAACTTTTTAGGGGGGGAGGGAAATATATTGTTTATGTTGTATGGTTTTAATGCTGTAAACCGCTCGAATTGGTTCGCCAAAGGGTGGTATAAAAATAAAATTTATTATTATTATTATTATTATTATTTATTTATTTTTAGTAAGAATCTGCATTGTTTTTCCTCTATTAAATTATCCAATACTTTTAAAAATATATATTGGACAAGATATAGGCAAACAGTTTGTAGTCCATGTTTAACACATGTTTGGAGGGGTGAAGGTGACCCTCGTTTGTTGGATAAAGCCTGATGGAGAGCCGATACTGAAATCTGTCATGCTTTAGAAAGTGGGTTGGGTCAATTCTTACCACAACCACAAATCATTTTTCAAAGGCCTGAGCTATATCAGGCAAATGATGTTCATCTTTCTGAGTTAGGTAATGCTCTTTTCTTAACAGATCTACAACAGGGCATTATAGGTGTTTTGAATGGGTGGGAGATGGGGTGAAGCAGATGCTTGCCCCATATCTGTGGCAGGAGGTGAAGGAAATTTGGAAGGGAAGTCTCCAGAACCACTTCTTTGGGCCTTGGGCCTTGGGCCTTGGAGAAGGTGAAAAAGACAGCCCTTGAGTCTGCCAGAAGGATTAACCCTGTTATCTTGGTTGCTTCTCAGCTGGGTAGGAATTCCCCCCCCCCCCTTTCCAACAGCTTTTTTCACCTACTCCATACTGTTTATAGATGGACCTTGGGAAATTGGCTAGGGTTGGGTCTAATTAGGTCTGTCATTTGGCAGGAGCTGAAGGAAATTTGGACTCAAATGATAACCTAGGCCACCATTTGGGTGGAAGGGAAGTCTCTGGAACCACCTCTTTGGGCCTTGGGACCTGGGAGATGGCTTCTTTCAAAATCATGGCAGCAGCCCAGATCCCCTGATAAAGGCACATGCAGTTGCTGGGTTTTATCTAGCCCATCTGTTTCCACCCTCTATGTGGTTTTATTCTACTAGTATTTTTCTGCCCTCTATAAGCTGCCTTGAATCTCAGTCCAAGAAACAGGTGGGAAAGTGGTGGATGGATGGTGCATGTGGTCCTCTTGGGTCTCATGGAGAATCAGTATGGTCCCTCAAACCTGGTAGATGCCCATCTTTGCAGTAGCTGAACACATGAGGAGGGGAAAAGGCTAAAAAATAAAAGGAGTAGAAATCAAAAATCAACTATATGTGCATAGATTAAGGGAAGCATCATATATATGTATATATATGCATGGCTAAAGCAGTGTTTGAATTCTTCTACACACTCTATAATTGGTGACAGGCTCTGCATAAGCACAAAACATTTTGAAGCCTCAAATGCAAATATATGATTATTTGAACATATTCAAAGCAGTAATTATTGGACTTTTAAGTCTTTTGGAAGAAGATTAGAAGGCAGATTTTCTGTTTTGTTTATGTGCTAAAATATTGAGGTGGTAGCTATGGAAGGGAGGTTTACCTTCTTATCATGTGCTGAGATGTATATGGGTATCATAATCTCCATACTTGGCATTTAATGTTTAAAAGACTCCTGTTACTAGCTTCATATATGATAGATCTGTATTTACCCCCAAAAAACTGATCACCTCACTGAAACTAATTCCATGACCTTTGTGGGAAGACCTTTCTAATAATGTTTCTTCATGTGGTAATGCATTACTATATTATTGTATGCTGAAGTGAATATAGGTGACTATATAGTCCATCACAGATACAGCATCCTATGTTGAACTTCCACTCATTAGGCACTCATTAGGCATGCAAAATCAGATTACATAAATGCCACTGAGAAACCTGAGAAAGTGGCATATGTTGAATACTTTTTGAAATGACCTAAACATATAACTTATGATAAATATGCTTTTGACACATGCATCAAAAAAAAATCATAAAACTCACAAGTGCATTAATTTTTTACAACATACAGCTTTACACAAATGGAATTTGAATTATTACATCACCCTATCCCCAACCTTTAAAAAAAAACTAAAGAAAAGCAAGATACAAAAGCTTGCTTAGAAATTATAAGGATTTTAGTTGACATAAACCATCAGTGAAAGCTTAGCAAAAATTTGCAGTCTGTGTCCGCATGCTAATTATGTATGACCAATATAAATCCAATATTTGCATAAGTTGAAAAGAAAAAAAGCACTAACACAACACAATTTAAAGTACTAACATAATGCTAACACCAGACCATTTATTATATTCTCTCAGTGGGACTTTCAAGTGAGGGAGAGGAAGGGGGATGAATGAGAGGGGGGAGAGGGAGAAAATGAGAGAGGAAGGTATGCACTTAATTGAATTAAACAATGCTCAAGGAATTTCAAAAACTTATTGTTAGTCAGAATCAAAGTGATGATATTCCACTATATAAAACAACTCCCCATCTAATACACTAGTTTATCCAATTTAACCTAAAAGTTTTGTTTATTTATTTTTATTATTGGTAAAAAATCCACAAGTCTCTTAATTTATAGTAAAGCAGATTCCGTTTAAAACACACAATGTCTATACATATACATAGGTAAAGGTATTCCCCATTGATAAGGTTGTCAAGTTGTGTCTGACCTTAGATGACAGTGCTCATCTCTGTTATTAAGCCGAAGAGGCAGCATTGTCAGAGCCTATTCTGTGATCATGTGGCCAGCATGATTAAGCAGAATGCTGTTTACCTTTCCACCAAAGTGGTATCTGTTTACCTACTTCCATTTGTATGTTTTCAAACTGCTAGGTTGGCAGAAGCAGGGACTAGTGAAGGAGCTCACCCCATCATGCAGCACCCTGGCCTCAATCTGCAGATATATATACCTGTATATATGTATTTCTGAACAGGGAAATTTCTGGTTTTTTAAAAAAAATAAAAAAATCTGTACAGAACAAGTCCTCCATGCCTCTACTTTACTGATCTGCTGAGCTCTGCCCATCAAAGAGTATTCTGGTGTTCACTTGATGTGCTTTGCAAGATCACACTCACTTTTATTGCTCACATATATATAAAAAAGAAATTCTCTTTTATATGAAAATACAGTGTCTAAAGATATATGGGTTAATATAAAGAATGCTATTTCCTCCTCTCCCTTAGGTTATCTCCTATATCCTTGTAAGTTCTCTTCTAAGTGAATATGGATGGGTGGGGTTGGGATGATGAGGTTACAGAGCTGACAGTGCACATAAAACTATAAGATGGGGAAAGAAAGAGCCAGTGTGTGCTATATCAGTTGGGGAGCTAGACTATTATCTGGGTTATGCTGTTATGGAAGCATGGGTATGTAGCAGTGGCATCACTAGGAGGTGCAGGGGTTTTGGACCACACCAGCTGACACCCCAGAAGGGGGTGACACCCAGTCAGGGGGTACCCCCCTCCTTGCTGTGGCTCAGTTTTCCTTAGGAGAACCAGGCCGTGGCAAGGAGCCAGGCTGAGTGTGTGGACACCCCCACACCTTCTTGCTGCAACAAGTAGGGGTTTGTGTGTGTGTGCATGTGCTTGGCCCAGCTCCTTTCCACATTTTGGTTTTCCTCAGGGGAGAACCAGGCTGTGGCAAGGAGGGCTGAGTGTGTGTACACTCCACCACCCCTCCTTGTCATGGCCCAGTACTACCCTGAGGAAAACTGAGCCATGGCAAGGAGGGGTTGGGGGTACATACATGCTTGGCCCAGCTCCTTGCCACGGCCTGGTTTTCCTGAGGAAAACTAAGCTGTGGCAAGGGGGGCACTCAGCTTGACTGAGCTGCCCCAACCTCCTTGTGTAAGTCCTGCCTCTTATGGTTATGAAGCTCTACCCCTGCCCTGTCCAGTAGTCCCACCCCCAGCACCAGGTGACACCATAGTCCGGGATGCCACTGGTATGTAGAGATCTTTTAGCACCTTTGAGATTATGTGAAAGAAGTTGGCAGCATGAGCTTTCATAGACTAAAGACTACTTCCTCAGCTGCATAAGGTGGAGTGGAAGCCAGGGACAGACATATATATGCCATTGACATGTGAGAAAGTCAATTCAAATTCAAAATCCTTTGTGTATGGAAATGAAGTGGCAAGCCTATTTTTATTTTGTTTTGTTTTTTCTTGAGTGTTATGAAACCTTAATTTGAAGAATCCTGTACTGATAAAAATCTTTACAATCCAGAAGTTTTTCTATTGAACATCTGCAAATGGTTGCTTTGTATAATCAATATTTTATGTTCAGGAAAAAACACTTTTTGCATAGGAAACTCACTGGGTGGCATTAGAATCATAGAATCATAGAGTTGGAAGAGACCACAAGAGGCATCCAGTCCAACCCCCTACCACATTCTCTCAGCAACAAACAACAGAAATGAAGGGACACAACAATAGAATTATTTTCTATTATTATTATTATTATTATTATTATTATTATTATTATTATTATTATTATTATTATTATCCCACCTTTCCCTCAGTAGAGGGGCTCAAGGTGACATAAAATGCAGCTTTCTCTGTAGAAAATGTTTTCTCTGAAGAAAAATCACATGCAAATTTTTGTGCAGAATAAGTTTCAAAGCACAAATAGTATTTGAAAACAGTGTGGTTTTCAAAACCTCTTGAAAAGGCAAGGCAATTACTACAATTGATCACTGCCTCCCTTGAGAGGAAAATTAGTGAAGAATTAAATCCCTTGTTTTAGTGCATTTGAAACCCATGCACATGTTATCAAACCCAACCACCACCCGCTTTCATGGTACTACATTAGTAGCTTGATCATTTCTTACCCTAAATTGTGGTGGATTCTGTCTTCAGTTTGGGAAGTTCTGCATCAGTTAAATCTATTAGGAAAAACTTGATGGATTGAATTTCTCTTATATTCTTTCTGTGTAGTGGGAGAACAGGAAGTTATTTTTACTGTTGTTTTTTTTACAGTTTTTTTTTGTTAAAAGAAGTTATTTTGAACTTCTTATTCCCAGTAATGCTTCCTCTACTTAATCAAGGAACAATGTTTGGTTGTCAGAGCTGGACAGTGAAGAAAATGGATAAGAAGAAAGTCAACTCATTTGAAATATCTGTTGGAGAAAAGTGCTGACGATAATGTGCACAGACAAAAAGACAAACAAATGGGTTATTGAAAAGATCAAGCCTGAAATCTTCCTAGAAGCCAAGATGATCAAATTGAGGCTGTTGTATTGTCCACATCATGAGAAAGCATGATTCATTAGAAAAATCAATAATGCAGGAAAAAGTAGAGGATAGTAGAAAGAGAGGTTCCATAGACTCTGTCACAGGCCTAAATCTACAGGACCTAAGCAGAGCAGTGGCGGATAGGGAAGCTTGGAGATCTCTCATCCACACGGTCTCCATGAATTGAGGTTGACTCAAAGGCAATTGACAAGAACAAAGGGCAGGGAGATAAATAGCAGAGGTTAAGGGTTAAATTATTTATATATTTAGCAGAAATGATATGATATATCTAACTGTTCCCACATATGATGGAAGACAACAGGATTTTCCTCAGTTATGTATGTTTAATTTAGCATGCTTTGTTTTATGGTAGGTCATCAGCAACTAAACAGGGTAAATCTGCAAATCTGATTACTAAATCATGCTATCTCTGAGGAAATCCAGAGAAATGGACTAATTACAGAGAATACACATTCCCCTTAATGTCTAGATTGACCCAAAATTAACTGTTAGAGAAATCTGCAACTCTTATTCTATCCACTCCAGAAATAGGTCCATACAACAGCCAGTGGTTAAAGTGCCGATATGGGACTCCGGAGATTCAGGTTCTAATCCCCATTGAATCAGGGGACACATTAGGTAACCTTCATCAATCAGCCTGACCTACCTCAAAATATTGTTGTGATACTAAAATTAGGAGGAGGAAAACCATGCAAGCCACTGTGAGCTCATTGGAAGAAAGATGGAAAGTAATAAATAAATAACTCTATGTGCTGCTTTTCCTATGCTAGTATAGTGATGTTTCCCAAGCTAATTTGATCTTTGGAAACCTGGAATTGACCATACAGACCTTTCCCTTGTAATCAGGAGGTCACATGGCAAATAGGCAATATGGTTCAGTCTGATTGTTCCTCTGTGGTTCTGAAGTCCAGGTGTTACCATGGAAATGGGGAAAAAATCCAAAGGGAAGCATTTCTTGCTTTGGAAGAAATGTTTTGCAAAGAACTTAGTCACAGCAGGACTGTGGTGTTAAAAAAACCTGCTGCATTGAATCCCTGGTTTACAATATCCCCCCCCCCCCCCCCCCAGTTACATATTGTGTTATGGCTGAATTTCAGTCAGGTGATTGCCATATTCTTAATACTCAGCCACTTAATTATTGGTGTGATATAGGAGCCTGACACATTTTAATGTCAGACTTCAAAAACAAAAAACAATTCCATGAGGTTTAGAAAAATCTTTTGAATCATCAGGCTATAACTGTTTAAACCAAGAGAGGTTAATGGACAGAAAAACTAAACATTAGACCACCTGGTTTATTAGCATTTAGAAAGAAACTGTACAGTTGAGAAATGGATAGCATATTGTGGCCCCTAAGAAAGCTTGCTAAAACACAATCTCTTGCAAATATGAATCTAGAAACTTTAATAAAAATATACAACTTTCCAGCTGTTTCCAGATCTTCTAAATCGATGTAATGAATTTTATAATCCTTCCACCAAACGGGGAAAATGCTCATATTTCCAAAAGTGTTAATGGAATTTAGACAGAATGAAATTCCAAACCATATGTTAGAGAAGCAAAATATGTGCATACAGATATGTACAGGACTGCAAAAGTCAACATCTGTCACAATAAACTCAAAAAGGATGATCCTCATCACACCCCATATCCCTTTATGTAGATTTAGCACCCATATAAAGGGGGGATTTCATGTACAAATTAGAGTTAAAGCGTATGAGCATAGTCCAGGCACAGTTAAACTCTTTGATTTCAGTGAGACACATTTAGAAATCAATGAAGCTTAATTTCTAAGCTAAATCACATCCATACCCTAACATATAACTAGACACTGGATGTAGGGTCTAATGTGATTTATGAACACATTAAATAAAATATCTATCTGGATAGGAACAGTTAAAAAAATAATCAGATTTTGTTTTCAAAACCCAATTATGCAACAGGACATCCTCCTGGAAAAATTGTCATGGAATTAAGGTATCTAGGAATTAAATTGTTCCACATCCTCTATCTGTTCCTCTGATATGGAAAGCATATCATCCATATATTTATTGGACTTCATTCTGTACTGCTTCTGTACCTTCAGAAGCAGTTCGACAGGTAATGGTGTGTGTGTGTGTGTGTGGGGGGGATAATCCTGCTTCCACTTTTGCTTGCTTATGTAGCTTTAAAAAGCCAACTTTTGTGGGCCAAAAATCCATCTAAAGTTGTACTTCCTAAACTTAATCTCCCAGAATTCCTAAGTATTGCCAATGCTGACTGGGATTTCTGGGAGCTGAATTCCAAAACACTTGAAGGACAAATGTTTGAGCAGCACTGCTCAAAAGAAGAAGAAGAAACAATTTTGTTCAAAATTGTGAGCCACCTTTGAAGTTTATTGAGTGACAAGATAAAACAAAAACAAAATAAGCTGAAATGCAGTCTAAAATGATATCCTTATTTCCCAGCATAATGTGCTAACTTCAGTATTATAACAAAGGATTTCCCAGAAAGGATGATGAGCAAACATTTAAAAGGGAAACAAGATTCTTCTAGGAAATATGCAGCAATTTGTTTCAGTCATGAGGTGGTAATAGAAAAAGATCTCTCAGACTATGTTAGAAATATGCCTTGGGCAAAACGTCCCAGGTGATACAGAGGCATGTTGTGACAGTGAAGTAAATGACAGTTATCAAAGTTTGGAACTAGTACCAGCTCTTTCATTGTTATAGCAATACTGTTAGCTGCAGAGATATCCTCTTTTAAAAACCATATAGTTAATTCTGCAGGACACCAAAGACCGAAACAACTATTAACAACAGACAGACATATTATAAATATTATCATATGCTTCCTTATGTATCCCTATGCTTCCCATCAATTATTCTTAAAAGACTAATTGTAGTCTGTAATACGTATGGATAGACTACATCTTCAATGTTGTTATCCCAAAACTCTTTATATGACATTGTTTTCTGGTTCTCTCTTTTCCCTAGCTCTTAATACTATTGTTTAATTGTGTATTGTTTAACTGATTAATTGTTTAACTGTTTAATTGTTTAATTGTTTAATTGCTTATTGTTATTTAATCCGGTTATTTTAGTTTGTTTTCAGGGGTTGGGTGGGTGTGGGAAAGACATAGAGCAGGATGTTACCAATATGCTGATGACACTCAAATATTCTGCTCCATGTCTCAGTCAACTGCTATGACAGCAGATGGTGGTTCTCCCCTCAATCAATGCCTTGAAGCGGTAATAGACTGGATGAGGAAAAACTGACTCAAATTGAATCCAGACAAAATGGAGGTACTTACAGTAGGGGTCCCCCAAACCAGAGATTGGGTTGTGACCACCAGTCTTGGATGGGGTCACACTCTCCACCAAGGACTGCATCTGCAGTCTGGGGGTGCTCCTAGACCCATCGCTTCACATGATAAATCAGGTGAATGCGATGGTCAAGAGCTCCTGTTATCAGCTTCGGCTGATACGCCAGCTGCGCCCTTTCCTGGAAGTAAAGGACCTAGAAACTGTAGTACATGCTCTGGTAACCTCACGACTCAATTTCTGCAATGCACTCTACATGGGGCTACCCTTATACCTAACTCGGAAACTGCAATTAATACAAAATATGGCAGCCAGGCTGATCACTGGAACATCACAAAGTGATCATATTACTCTGGTTTTGAAATTTCTGCACTGGCTGCCAGTTAGTTTCCAGACACAGTATAAGGTGTTGGTATTAACCTTTAAAGCCCTACATGGCCTGGGCCCATCTTACCTAAGGAGTTGCCTATTTCCATATAATCCGCCCCATGCCCTCAAGTCCTCTGGGAGGAAGTTGCTTCAACCAATAAGAACTAGGTTGGCAGCAACCTCCCAGAGGACTTTCTCTGCCATGGCCCCTAAACTGTGGAATGCCCTGCCAGAGGAGATCCGTCAGATAACCAACTTAGAAGCCATCAAGATGGATCTCTTCCGGCAGGCATTCCCAGAATGATATTTCCCATAATCTCTCCCCCACCATTAGATCACTCCTTTATAATCAGAGTGCCCTGTTTAATTCGTATTGCATTTGTAATTTTGTTTTAAGTTAAATTTTAATGTTGTTATGAATTCAATACTTTTTTTTTGGGGGGGGGGGTTTGAATGTTCTTTGTATTGTATGGGATTGTGCTTTTAGATTGTAAACTGCCTTGATAGCCTCAGCTAAAGGCAGGATATAAATAAAATTTTATTATTATTATTATTATTTATTATATTATTAACCAAGCTGTTAAAACTGCAGTGACCAAGGATGCTGTGAAAATAATGTGCACAATTTGAATGTAAAGGCACATTACCCACAACTGCCCACTCTGCATTCTCCTTCATGAAATAAATTTTCCCCCTCATAATTGCTTTTGCACACACCTCCCCATCTAGGCTGATTTCACACTCTTCCCCCACAAAACTCAAAGTGTACCCCTCAGAGGTCACATCTGACATACACACTAAACAGTGTTGTAATTCAGGCACACAAAATTCAGGCACCCTGTTTTCACACGAGGGTTTGAGGCCGTGGGTGATGTTGAGTCTTGAAGTTAGCAAAATTGTCTCACTGGGAAAGTCCATGGGGCTTGAGGTGGATGATGAGGACATTGATGAGTTGATTGAGGAGCACAACGAAGAGCTTTCTACAGAGGAGCTGAAGGAGTTGGAGGAGATGCAACACATGGCAGTGCAGGAGGAGTTCCATAAGGACCAGGAGGAGGAGGAGGAGGCAGCCATTCTGACATCTGAAATCAAAGACGTTTTACGACAATTCCATAGAGTTGTGGAATTTGTGGAAAAGAAGCACCCATAAAAAGTGTTCACCAGTCGGGCTATCGCTCACTTTGCTGATGTTTGCCTTTCGCATTTTAGACAAATTGTTAAAAGCCGACAAAAGCAGTCATCCTTAGATCGGTTCTTTACGAAACAGAGTGAACCTAAATCGAAGAAGGCAAAAGGTGTTGACGATAGCAGTTAAAAAACAAAACAAAAAAAACAAAAACAAAAAAAGTTAAACGCTAAAATTTGTTAATTTCTTTTAAATTGGGTGTGTTCGGATGCCTTCTCCTCCTCCTCCTCCTCCTCCTCTGTCATCTCCTCTCTCACTCACTGTTGCCATCGCACAGCCGGCCAACCTGAAAGGTAAATGAAACTCTTTTTTATTCTTTACATTAGTCCTGCAACTCATTTTTCTGTTTTTTGTTCCTTAAGGGTAATGTAACATGTTTGTATTAGAGGTACTTAATGAAATAACCTTGTATTATACATTTGTATTGAGTTGTAGCTTGAATCTGGGGGCTTGGAATGGATTAGGGCATTTCAATGTTAAATTTGCTTCTACTTACAAAATTTTCTACTTATGAAATGGCTGTTGGAATGAATTAATTTCATAAGTAGAGGTACCACTGTACTTCCGTATTTTTTAAGAGAAATGTCCATATTTTCTCTGATATTATGGTTCAGTATCTCCAGTACCATCAAAAAAAGAAGAGCGGACAAAGGGCATCCTTGTCTGGTACCCTTTTGTATTTCCAGCGGTTTGGTCCTCTCTCCATTAACCATAACTCTGGCTGTTTGTTCTTTATAAATTACCTCAATCCATTTCAGAAATTTTACATCGACACCAATTTTTTCTAGACATTTCCTCATGAAGCCCCACCTAACATTGTTGAACGCTTTTTCAAAATCAATGAATACCATAGACAATTTGTGATTAATATCTTTTTCATGGTATTCAAGATGTGTCTTATATTATCTTTAATACCTTGATCCAGTAGAAAACCATTCTGGTCATGTGAAATCCATTCCGACAAAATTCTTTTTAAATGTTCTGCCAATATTGAGGCAAAGATTTTATAATCCACATTAAGCAAAGCAATGGGACAAAAGTTCTTGACCTCTGTCCTCTCTATACCTTCTTTGGGTATTAAGCTAATATTAGCCTCCATCCACATTTTCAGACCTCCTGCGTGTTCGACATTGCAAAATACACTTAATGAATGTGGTGTTAAATCTTCCTTAAATGTTTTATAGTATTCCGTGGGCAAACCATCTGGGCCCGCGGCTTTCCCTACTCTACATTTCTGGATTGCATCTATTATTTCTTGTGCCATTATTATCCTATTGAACCTTTCTCTTTGTTCTTCAGTGAAACCTCTAATCGAGAAACTTCTGGTGTGAGGATTTCTTGGGAGAGGCCGCAGGTTTGAGTTGCTCATACCTTGCCTCCATGATAACAGTGCTTGGGGGAATGGGGACAAGTTTTACCCGTCCCTAGTCTCCCTGTGTGGGGAGACTACCATAGCAGCTCTTTAGAATTGCCTCCAAAAAGAAAGAGAAAACAAAACAGTGGAATTTATTTGGATAGCCCTATTGCCTGTGGCATCTGGTGAGATTGGAGATCTGCCTGTGGCAATGGTGAGATTGGAGATCTGGAAGAGCTGGAGATCTGGAAAACCTCCCATTATCATAGACACCTAAGGGTAGTCACTGAGAGCCTCACATTAAATTTAAACCTAAACTCGAAAAGAAGAATAATAAGAAAAGAAAAAGGAATACAGGTGCTCAAAAGGTGTTTAAAGAGATGGAAAAGAGACTAGAGAATAAATCTACAAAGAGCCTGGTGCTTTGGAAACACCGGAGAGACCATGGGCTCCCTGTGAAGGGAGACGCCCGACGCGCTGAAGCACACCAAGCGCGGTAAGAGAAAGTAAGAGAAAGTTGAAAACAGACAAAATGAAAAGATAGTGAAACAAATTATAAGGAGAAGTTAAGTGTATAGAACAATTTGAGATAAAGAGAGAGAGAGCTGTAAGAGCAAACTTTAAAACTGGCCTTATAAAAGTCACAAAGCTGCAAAGCTCTCTTCCCATTGTCATCCACCAACAAAGCAAAACACAGAAAATCTAGAGATAGAAATCATAGAAGACAACAGGAAGTGGGATAAGAAGAGAACAGCAGGATTGAAATAAAGTAAGAGCTGAAAAGTGGATGGCAAAACACTAGAGATAGAAACCATAGAGAACTACACAAAGCAAGATAAAGAGAGAAATAGAGCAAAGTGGCAGAAGTAAAGCAACAAGCTAAGGATATACAAGTTAAGTATATATAAGAAGAGACACTTTAAAAAGTGATAAAATAGACTTTGGAGTTGCTAGAGATAAAGACTGAAAAATAAAAAATAACAGTAAAATAAAAATGGACAAAAGATAATGAAGAAGAGCTATTGAAGGACACAGAACAAAGGGAAAGGTGGTGAAATGGAAAACACCTGCTAGAGGAGAAATCAGATAAAGCAAGTAAGAAACATTAACAGAAAGCCAGAGAGAACCAGACCCCTAAAGAAAAAGCAAGTGCATAAGAAGAAGGGAAAGGAGTGGAAAGGACATAAAGATTGTTATTAAGTGCTGCAAAACATTGAAAGTAAAGAGAAAGGAGAAAAGAGAAAAGAAAGGGAAAAGGAAAGATTTCCCCCTTTATGGACAAAAGAGAAACAACACAACGAAAAGAAAAAGAAAGAGAAAAAGTAAGATTTAAAGAGAGAAAGAAAGAAAGAAAGAAAGAAAGGGCTAATTTTGGTTTAAACAGTAACATCTTAATCAAATATATTGTAGTGATTTACTTATTGTTTCAAATTAATGTAAGCTATATAATTTAGATAAAATAGAATAATATAGAACTGTGAGAATGGAAAATTTAGATATAATATACCCATTAAAAATAATACATAGAGTAAAGAAGATATATTGGGTAATATAATTTAGAAATCTTAGAAATTATTGTCTATTAATTGTCTTGCAAAAATGGTTCAAAGTTATAATTAATTATTTTGATTGGTACAGATATCTTAAGAATTTGATTACATGAGATGAAATTTATTTAATACACATAGAAAAATGGAGGTGATACCGAGAGTGTGGCATTCATTTCAAGAGACATTTTATATAATTGTAACTAATATATCTTAGAATACATGCATTGTATTTTTTTTCTTTCTCCTCTTTTCTTCCTGTTAGGTTGCTTTTTTTAAGTTGTTAATATTTTGTTACCATTAATAGTAAATACAGACATTTTCTGTATATATATATATATATATATATATTGGTTTATAACAACTACAGTAATAGGTATATTATTGCAATAATAATATTGTGATTTGATGTTTTGTTTTTTATTTTTTCTACATATACCAATATATTTGAAATATATTTGAAATCTATCACAAAGGAAACTACAGAAAAAATGGTGACTATTAAAAAAGGTACTAGTCAAACACAAATACAGACTATATTTCAAAGAAGAGGATCAGGACCTATAGAAGACATGATAAAAATCACAGACCCAAATATGTTGGTTCTGGATGAAATCAGGAGAATACGTCAAGAAATGAAAGAAATGAGAAATGAAATGAAAGAGGACTTAAAGGAGGCTTGCAACGAATTGAGAGAAGAGGTAAAAGAGGAGATAAAGGAATCAAGGACAGACATTAAGAGAGATTTGAGAAAATAAATGGATAGTTTAAGTAAAAAAATGGAGAAAATTACAACTGATTTAAACAAAGCCCAAAAAGAAGTAGAGAAAATTAAAGACAGAACACAGCAACTGGAGAAAACAACGAAAGAAATTTGTCAAAAACAGACCCAACATAATACGAGGGATTGGTCCAACGAATTAAGATGCAGGGAGAAATGAATTAAACTCAGAGTTCTCCCGGAAATGAGAAATGAAAATGTGATCCTTAGAATTGTACCTACTTTAGCACAGTTTATTGGAAACAGTACAGAATACTTGTTAATGGATTTAGACAAAATGTTTAGAATAAGTTCAATACAAAGTAAAGAAAGGAAGATTCCCAGAGATATTGTGGTTTGCTTTATAAAATCAATGACAAGAGATCAATTTATACAAAAAAGTTACAAAAACAGACTATGGATCGAAAATAACGAAATCAAAATTTTCAAGGATATCCCACTGCAACTGATGATGGAATGACAGAAATACAAGTTCCTAACACAATTGTTACAAGAAATGAAAATAGAAATCAAATGGGACAAGATTGAAGGTCTTTCTGTCTTTTATAAACAGAGAAGACATAGAATTGATAATATGGAAAAAGCAAAAGAGATGGAACAACATTTACTAAAAGATAAAAAAGATATGAATAAAGAATCCGAAGATGAAAACACAGAAAGAACATATTTTGCAAGGAAAAACAGAGAAAATGGAAAAGAAGAAAGACATAATTTCAAAGACAATATTGATATTGATATAGAGGCAAAAGATGTCCCAGAAAGAAAGAAGAATGATGAACAAGAACAAAAATAGGAAGAAACTAATAAAGAATCGGAACAATGACAGGACATTGAAAGTAAAAATGAATAAGAAACCGGAAATACCTAAAGTAGATCAACAAAAATTACACAGGGGAAAAGAAAGAAAGAAGGGGAGAGAGGAAGGAGGAAGAGGAAAAAAACCAACCTAAATGATAAATATATACATACATGATAAATAAAAATTGAAATAAAACAATATAGGGGTGGAAGGGGTCGCACAAAAAATAACAACAAAATAAGATCCAAGTTGAAATAGAGAGAATTGAAAACAATTAAACAATAATAAAAATAAAGAGATACGATACAAGATGACAATAAATATAATATTGTGGAATATTAAAGGAATAAATAATAAATATAAATGAAGTTTAGTATCCCATCATATTGAAAAACTAAAAGGAGACATGATATGTTTCCAGGAAACAAAAATTAAAGTGAAGCGAAACTATTGAACAATAAAAAATTTGGAGAATGTTATTATTCCCTAATGGAAAAGAGGAAAAAAGGAATAGTGATCTATGTGAACAAAAAATACAACTCAAAAGAAATATTTAAGGACAAAGAAGGTGCCATGATTGCAGTAGAAGTTAAATTAAAAAAAAATATGATCTTGTTAAGAGTAGGTATTTATGCACCAAAAGAAAATAGAGAAAGCTTTTTTGAAGAAGTCCATAAAGAGATCAAAGCAACACAATATGATAATATACTTCTTTTAGGAGACTTCAATGCAGTAATAGATCTGAAATTAGATAGATTTTCAACTCAAAAGAACATAAAAAAAAATCAAGGAAAATTACCAAAATCATTTTTTCGGCTAAAAGAAGAACAAAATCTTATAGACGTCTGGAGACATAAATACGACCAGTCAAAACATTACACATTTTTTTCAGAAGCTCACAATTCCTTCTCACGAACTGACATATTTTTAGTAACAAAAACAATTATAGCACAAATTGCACCAATGGAAACCTTACCAAAATGTATTTCTGATCATAATATAATCTTGCTTAAGATAAGAGGGGAAAAAAAACACAGAATATCTCTGGAGACTTCAAGAAGATCTACTTAATGAAGAGGAAACACTTAATAAGATCAAGAAGGAGTTAAAACTATATTAAAACTATATTTTAAGGAAAATAGGGCAGAAGATACAACCAATAATATTAGATGGGAGGCAAGCAAGGCAGTAATTAGAGGGATAATCATGAAAAGTGGAAAAGAAAAATGAAAAACAGAGAAAGAAAAATGAAATAATACAACAACTTAAGAAAAAAGAAAGAGAACGGAACTTAGAAGGGGACAAAAAATTAAAAATGAGATACAGATATTACAACAACAACTTCAAACAATAGAAATTAAAGAAATCCAGAAAAAAACTACAGAAAGCTAAGCAGATATATTTTGAACAGCGGAATAAAGTGAGTAAGTTATTAGCTAACATATTAAAAAGAGAAAAAGAGAAAAAATAATTACAGAATTTCTGACAAATGGAAAAAAATATTAATCAAGAAGAAATCAAAGAAGAATTCAAGGAATATTACAAAAATCTATATAGAAGGAATCAAAATCAGGATAAGGAAAAAGAATTAATCAAAGAATGTCTAGATAAACAAAAAATATTGAAATTTGATGAGAAACAGAAAGAAAGTTTGAATCAAAATATAACAATAAACGAGATTTCTGAAGCCATAAGAAAATTAAAAATAGGAAAAGCTCCAGGGCCTGATGGCTTTACGGCACTTTATTATAAGAAACTGAAAGAGATAATAATAACTCCATTATATAATGTGCTAAACAACATACAAAAAGAAGGTATTCCAGAATCATGGAAGGAAGCCACAATAACTGTAATAACAAAAGAAAACCGGGATAAAAGATACATTAAAAATTATAGACCTATCTCTTTAACCAACATAAACTATAAGATCTTTACCTTAATTTTGGCAAACAGGTTAAAAAGAGTATTAAATGAAACAATCCACGATTACCAAAACAGATTTTTACCAAATCGACAGATTAAAAATAACATTAGGACAGTCATTGATATAATAGAACATTATGAATACAACAATGAAAAGAAATTTGCATTAGTAAGGATCGATGCAGAAAAAGCAATTGATAGGGTTAATTGGGTATTTTTACAAGAAATATTGGTAAAAATGAACACAGGAGAACGCTTTAATACCTGGATAAACGCAATTTACAAAGATCAAAAGGCTAGGATAATTAATTAAATTAAATAATTAAATGATGAAAAAACAGAAATAATAAAGATTGAAAAGGGCACCAGACAAGGCTGCCATTATCACCAATTCTCTTTCTTATGATTCTGGAAGTATTAAATCAAAGGATAAGGGATGATGCGAACATTATAGGTGCTAAAATAAAGAATGAATATTTTAAACTAAAAGCTTTCGCAGATGACCTAATAATTTTTTCTTGAAGACCCAGTAAATAACATAAGCCATCTTACAGAAATAATAAAAGAATATGGAAACTATTCAGGATTCAAAATCAACAAAGAGAAGATGACAATATTAACTAAAAATATGACAACACAGGAAGAAGAAGAGTTAAAAACAATCACAAATTTCAAAATACAAAACAAGGCCAAATATTTAGGAATCACTTTAACAAAAAGAAATATAGACTTTTATAAAAATAACTATGAGAAGACCTGGAAAGAAATCAAAAAAGATTTAGAAAGATGGGCAAAATTAAAACTCTCCTTTTTAGGTAGAATATTGATTATCAAGATGAACATTCTTCCCAAGTTTATGTTTTTGTTTCAGAATTTATCCATTTTGGCCAACGAAAAATGTTTCAATAAATGGCAGAGGGAACTTTCAAAATTTTTGTAGGAGGGGAAAAGAGCAAGAATTAAATGGAAAATATTATCAGATGATAAAGATAAAGGAGGATTGGCACTCCCTAATTTAAAGCTCTATTATTACTCATCTTGTATGTATTGGATAGAGGACTGGATAAAGCTTGAAAACGAGAAACTGCTCAAATTAGAAGGGAGTAATTTGTGCTTTGGATACCACGCATATATGTGGTATGACAAACTAAATGCAAATAAAGTCTTTGAATGCCATATGATTAGAAAAGCTTTACTAAAAATTTGGACTAAAATTAAAAAACAGTTCTATACAGGTGCACCTTTATGGATCTCTACTCAAGAGGCACTATATTATAGATCAAGAAACAAGGAAGAGAGATGGACAACTTAAAATGACATTCTAATAATGAAAAAAGATGAAAAACCCCAATTTAATACTATAGAAAAACTTTAGGAAGAAAATAAAAATATTCATTGGTTTTTATATAATCAACTAAAGTCACAGTTTCAGGAAGATGTGAAGAAATTTACAAAATTTAATGATGGTAGGAACAAATTAGATAAGATAATATTTGGAGAACCGGGAAAACACATTGCAAAATACTACACACTATTTAAAAAGAGAGAACTTGAGAATGAAAGAATAAAACCTATAATGATAAAATGGGCACAGGACATTGGCAAGTCTATAGATTTAGAAAGCTGGGAGAAATCTTGGAAAATTACCAACAAATTTACTTTGTGTCAAAACTACAAAGAAAATTATTATAAAATCTTTTATCAATGGTACATAACCCCAGCAAAATTAAATAAGCTTTATAAAACAGGCAACACTCAATGTTGGAATTGCCAGAAGCAGGGTGCTAACTTCATACATATGTGGTGGAGATGCCAAGAAGCTAGAAGATATTGGATAATGATCATAGATATTATAAATAAAATACTCAAGATAAAAATAACATTAGACCCTAGAGTTCTTCTATTAAATATGACAAATAAACTGGATGAAACCACAAGAAAAACACATTCTAAAATATTTCTTTATATGTTTACAATCGCCAGAATATTATATGCTCAATTGTGGAAAATAAACAGAATTCCAACAGAAGAAGAATGGCTGATTAAGCTAAGAGAAGCTGTCAATATGGATATTTTTACCGCAAAACTAAGAGGCAAAGATTTGAAAGATGATTGGGAATGCCTTAAGAGGATAGAAGAAATAAAGAAAGAAGAATAAAAAAATGAAAAGAAAACAAAGTAAACATGTGAATAATTTAATTAACAATATAAAACGGAATGAACATCTGAATAGACACCTGAGGGAAGTACCATTAAATAGTAAAGTTGAAGGATTAAGATATTTAGAAGACCTTAAAATATTCAATACGTAACAGCATAAGAATAACAAAAGGTATTTATGTTGTCTTTGTTTTGTTTTGTTTTGTTAAGTAGGCGTAATTTTATGTTAGTTTATGTTGTAATCATAGATGTTGTTATATGTATGTAATGTGGTTGATGTCTGTAGTTAACTGTAGATGTTGTTAAGTGTAACAATATATATTCAAAGTAACATGTATATATGTATGGATTTAAAACAACATGTATATATATGTATATGTAATTTGTGATAAAATTTTTAAAAAATGGGGGGAAAAAAGAAACATCTAATAGAGCATTCCCTACTCTACATTTCTGGATTGCATCTATTATTTCTTGTGCCATTATTATCCTATTGAAGCTTTCTCTTTGTTCTTCAGTGAAACATCTAATCGAGCACTTCTCAAGATATTCATCTAGTTTTTCCTTATTAGTTTCCTTCTTTTTATAAAGATCTTTGTAATATTGCCAAACTACTTACAACAGATCAAATTAATCCATTACTTCCTTGTCCTCTTTCGTTAATTTACATATTGCTCTTTTAACCTTCTCTTGTCTTAGCTGTGCCGCTAGCAGTCTCCCTGGTTTATTTGCTCCTTCAAACATTCTCTGTTTAGTGAATTTCATTTTCCTAGTTATGTCTTCAGTTAAACACAAAGACATTCTATGTTCAAGTCCTTTAATCTCATTTATTAAAGAAACGTTTTTGGGTCCATCTTTAATAGTCTCTCCTTGCTTTTATGTAGATTTCAAATATCAGTAAATTCTTTCTCTCTTTTTTTCCTTCGTTCAGATCCCTTTTGAATGAAAAGGCCTCTAACCACTGCCTTAGAGGCATCCCAGGTCATGCTCAAAGGAATTTCCCAACATATGTTCTCTGAAAAATAATTTTTCATCTGTGTCTTAACGTCCTTTACCACATTTTCATCTGACAGGAGTATATCATTGAGTGCCCAACTAAACTCTTTCCTTTTCTCTTTCAGTTCAATAGTTACGGGGTGGTGATCAGACCTGAATTTAGATAATATCTCTGACTTGATAACTCTTGGGCTAATGTTTTTAGAAATTAAGAACATATCAATATGCACCCAGGATTTATGTACATCTGAGAAATATGTAAAGTCCTTAACAGAACTATATTTTTCTCTTCAGACATCAATGAGGTCAAACTGATTTATCATCTCAAAGAATTCCCTTCGGAGTTTGCCTTGGGTAGATTTAATTATTTTTGCTGAAAATCTATCCTTATGGGGGTCAATGATCCAATTAAAAAACCCATTATCATCAGTGCATCAATATTTAATTCAATCAATTTAAACAACAATTCTCTATAAAACATTCCTTTATTCTCATTTGGAGCATATATCCCCTCTACAGTTAGTCTCATCTCTTGCCATATTATCTCTACCTCAATATATCGGCCATTAGGATCTCTTAATATTTCTTTCAGTTCAAACTCATTCTTAACATACATAACAATGCCACGTTTCCTTTTTCTGGAAACAGCCACAAATTCCTTACCTAATTTGTTATTTACTAAATATTTGATTTTGTCCCTTCTAATTTTAGTCTCCTGCAGGCACATTAGATCACAATTCAATTTAGCTAAGTAATGGAACACCTGCTTTCTCTTCATAGGAGCATTCAGACCTTTGACATTCCAAGTAATACATTTATTTAATTTACTCATTTTCAGAAATCAAACCTCCTTCTTCATCCAAGCTTTTTTCTGAATCCTCTAATTCAGGGGTAGGCAACCTTTCCCCTTTAAGGGCCGAGGGACTTCAGCTCCCAGAATCCAAGGAGTTATTGACCAACATGGGACTATTGGCCAACATGGCTGAGGCTTCTGGGAGCTGAAGTCCCTCAGCCCTTAAAGGGGAAAGGTTGCCTACCCCTGCTCTAATTCCTCATCAGTAATATTCTCATCTTCAATTTCATCCCCAGTTGCATCATGCCTTACTCGCATGTCCTCCTTCTCACAGCTTATCCCTTGTTGTACTTCTACATCCATACTCTCCTGAGTTCTATTGAATCCTTTCAGTGATAATACATTATCTTGATTTCCTCTTTTAATCAAATCCTTAGCCTTTGTCTTCCTCTTTATCTCTTTGATCTCAAGAGTACCTTCAGTCTTCTTTTCATTTTCTGTTCCTTATCTATCTATATCTATTCTTTCCCTCTCCTTCTGTTCTCACTTCCTCTTTAGACCTTATCCCAATTTTGAATCTCTCATCTACTTTAAATTAATTTCTGTATTTCTTCCAAAACTCTTTCGCTTCCGCTATGGATTTCAATTCCACCTTGGTCTTTTTAAACCAGAAGGTTAGCCCTTCCGGGATTAACCATCTATAAGCTATTTGAAATCTTTGCAATTGAATAGTCAAGAAAGAGTATTCCTTTCTTTTTCTTATAACACTTGGGGCCACATCTTTAAATATTTTTAATTCAATGCCATTCACCAATAAGGGGACGTCATTCTGCATAGTTAATAATTGATCTCTCATGTACCGCTTTACGAAGTTCACCACAACATCCCATGGGAGCTTCCTTTGCAACGCAACCCTTGAATTCAGTCTGAAGACCTTGTCTATTTCAAACTCAAAAAGGTGTTCCGGCTTTCCCAGATAACTTGTTAGAGGCGGCACCAGAGCTTCTATTAAATTCTCTCCCTCCTGTTCTGGGAGACCTCTCAACTTTATCGATCTTTCCCTTTGCCTAGCATCAGCTTTAATCCTTTCCTTTTCTAGCTCTTTTGGCATATCTTGTATGCCCTCCATTTTCTGTTCAAATTTCATCTGTCTGTTTTCCACATTGTCTATCCTTACTTTCATTTTATTAAATTCTATTGATATCTTGTCTAAGGCCCTCCTCGTATCTTTCATTTCTGATTTTAGTTCGTATTTAATTTCGGCCTTAAAATCTGTCATATCCTGATGCAAATCTTGAATTTCCCTACTCAGGTCACTCCTCATTAACTTAATTTCTTCTAACAATGTAACATAGGGATCCCCACCTTTGGCTTGTTCTATAGAACATCTTCTTTGTGATGGGGATTGCGCCTTAAGCGCTTGACTCCTCAAGTTCATGGCCATTCTTGATTACCACACCTGCACTAATAGCAATACAAACCAAGGTATATTACACTGAATCCCAAGATGTACTGTCCTCCACAATCAGACAACCCCCCCTAAAGTGCAAATTCTCCCTCTTAGATAATTATGTCCATTCAACAAGGGTATTAATTGCTAACTATAACTTTCCCTGCCCTTTTTCGCTTATTTCACAATTTGAAAAACCAGATAATCTCACTATAACATATGAAAACACAACTTATCAGTATCTTCACAATTAATTTGAGATCTCTTGAAGTACAGTCCTATTTTACAGTACAGCCCTATTTAACATATATTTTCTAAGTCTTATTGCAAAACCAGGATTTCCCACCTAATATCAAAGACATAAATGCAGCTCTACAATTCTTAGGCCACTATAATGTCCTTCCTCTTCAAGCCTCCAGAGTCAACATGACTCCACTAGTTCAATTTCGAGTGGGGGATTTTCTCCTCTTCCTCCTTCCACCATGATCTATTGCCCAGAAATGTAATTAGCCAAGGGGGATTTGATGATATCGAAGCCACGACTTATTTCTTCCTTCCTCCTCTGATTCTTATAATATATCCCCCAGGGCACTTACAACCACTCTTCCATTCATCCTATCTCAAATCCAACAGTCACTTTTTTGATATGGGGGTCACTGTAGCCCTCTCTGCTGCACCAGGCCTCTCCTCCTTCAGATTCCAGCAAACAATGCATGGGGGAAAGACTACAGCTCCCACAATTCTCCAGTCAGGTGCTCTTAAACTAACAGCGTTCTTGCAGACACGCCAGCTCGCTCTCCCGGCGCATATGCCCTAGGACCTCCAGAAATGCCAACAGAACTTCACAGTGCTTTGCTCTTCACAAAAATTCCTGTGAGACTAATATTCTGCTTTTTGGGGTTGCTTCAAAGCCTTTTAAAAGCCCTTTTATTCCTACGCACTGTCGCTGATGTCATTTGGCCGTGCGATTTCAAAGACTACATCCTTCAGGATTCTCTTGGTTCATCCAATTGCACCACCACCCACGATGCAGACAATCCATGCCTTACTGTTTGGCTCGATACATAAATCTGTATCTATTGACTGCACATCACCATCTTCATCAAGAGAAACACAGTAAGTGGTTTTCTGTATCCTTTCTATTCTCTTCTCAGAGGGAAAGTCAAGAACTGCCAACAGAGCCAGAAGTCAGGCATCGGCATATCACCTAATGCCCATGACCAGTCACAATATCTTATGATTGGAGCTTTATTAAAAGTTCTTCCCCGCTCTTCTTCAGACTTCTAATGCCAAAGGGCTCAAGGATGGTATATTATTAGTACTTACAGTCTTGGCTCTGCTAAGTAAATATCTTCTAAACAATAATACAGACACTTTTAAAAATTGGTGGCATCCCAGACCGCAATTGCGGTGTCCTCAGCAAGGCATGGTGGCTATATCCACTCTTCTCCAGTTCTTTCTATCTTCTGTCTCTCTTGAGCTTTTCAGAGTGTTTTACAATTGCTCAAGAGGACTATTTGAAAGCCCCTTCACATTCTCCTTACCAGAAGAGGTAACAGTTGGTCATAGTTGTTTTTAACAGACCTAAACCTTGCTGAGCAGTACAGACCAATTCACAAGTCCATCTTACCAGTCTGCTATTACCAACCGGAAGTCCACATAAAACATTTTCAAAGTCTTTACCAAAACTGGAAATGTAGACAGTTCCCATTTCTTTGATTTCTTTCCTCTCAGCTCCATCAACTAGGATGACTGAACTTACAGTGGAGGACTTTCTACTTTTCAGTAGATCTGGTGAATTGACCATATCGGACGTGGCCCCAGAATCAAGAATCCACTCAGAGTTGGGTTTTTCTGCCCTCTGGGTGACACTGTCTCTGCTTTTCACAACTGCTGCAGCTCCCTTCTTAGTCCCAAAGTCCTTAGACTGGCGTGGTTGTTGTTGATCCTTCTTTTTCTTGTTAGCAGCAAACTTTCTGCACTGTTTCTTTAGATGCCCTGCCATGCCACAGTAAAAACGTTTCCTCTCCCTGGAAACAGCTGCCTGTTCCGGATGCCACTCCCTGGAAACCTCAGGTTCAAGCATTGTCCTAGGCACTGCCTGCCATCTCTGGAGACCTGTCTCAAATTTTCTTCTCTGGCTTTCCTCCAGAAACCTGGATGCCACCAACTCCATTGTTAACTGTGCTTCTGATACTCCTTGGAGCCCATATAAAATGTTATCAAAATCCTGATGCAAAGAACCTAGGAGAATAAAAGCTTTCTGATCTCTTGGCAATTGCACTCCTCTCATTTCCACTTGAGAGAACAAGTCTTGCATCACTTTCAGATGCTCCTCTGCTTCTTGTCCCCTTTCCATCTTTTGACTGTACAGTCTCTTGCACCACAGCATTTTTGCCAAAGCTGAGCTGGCTTGATGAATCCCCTTCAGCATCTCCCACACGTGCCTGGCTGAAGTACATTGTCTCACATAATTTATTTGTGATTCTGATATTGTTAACAAAATGCTAGCCTTGGATTTCACATCTCTCTCCAAATCCTGTGGGCTGTTGGTGAAGACCCACCTGAATTATAGTCCACAAATTTTCCTTTACCAGCAGGGATTCTGCATAACAACTCCACAAGTTGTAATTATTGTCTGTGAATGTTGGGATCTTGCTGCTTTCATTTTAATCAAAATGGCTCTAAACAGAATTTATTGCAGCTTTCCAGCCTTCCTGGCTGTTCACCCCTCCCAGCTGTCTTCTAGAGTGTCAAGGCTCAGACAACAGTCCTTTAGAGTCTGCACTCTGCCTTCCAGACTAGACAGCTGAAGCTTGCATGCATCCCAGTATAAATCAGACTGGTTTACTTACAGCTGAAGCATCCTGAAGCCTCCTTTGATCTCCCAGCAATGCTGTCATTTGTAGATGCCTTCTCCTGGCACAGTTGATCCTTGGCAGACCTGCCTTTTGCAGACTGGTTGTCTGGGTGACTGGGCGAGAGACTGAGCCCATAACCCTTGTCGGTGTGGATAATAGGTGTGGTGGTGCATGATTTACCTTGTTGCAGAGTTTCAGGATATGGCTGGCTGTAGCCCTTCACAGCCCCAGGCTTCCCTTTCATCCAACCATGGTACACCTTCCTGCTTCAGCCATGCAGATGTTCAGTAACCATGAACACTCAAATTTGTAGTCCAATAAGTAAGTCCTTATTGCTATACCTAACAGAATAGAGAATAGCTATGTACAATCCATTTTGCCTGTCACAATCTCAGATCAGGCAAGAGAAAGTTTACATTCCAAAAGTCCAAGCAAGCAAGCACACATGCACTCCAAAGGATTTTTGTGCCAACCCAAGTTTCCACCCACTTGGGCACAACTTTTTCCAACCATTGGCTGTTTAGTGTTTCTCAGACCCTCAGTCCAGCCCCTGCTGTCTATGTCATCCCCCTTGTGTCCTGTTACAGTGATGTAATCTGTTTATGCCCATCACTTCTCCTTTTCTCACAACATGTACTTTGTGTTTACTTTCTCTGTGGGAATGATTTTGTCTACAAGATATGTGGTGCTAGACTGATGCCTGTTTACTCGTTCTTTCTCACAGGAAATTTCTACTCACACACATCTGTACATTTCCATACTATAATCACATATCCCATGTAAAATCCTGACAAAACTATGGCATGGTTTGAAGCGAATTGGGCAATGTGGGGGTTGAAATATTCATTTTGTATTTTAGTTTTGGGGACATGACATGTGCAGTGTTTGTTATTGTTGTTGTTGTTGTTGTTGTTGAAAAATGCTACAAAACAATTGCAAAAAGTTGGCACAGTTTTGTAGCAAATTGAGTAATGTTGAAATTTTTGGCTTACTAGGAACCGTGTTTTGAAATGCCGAATACTCATATTTGGGATTGGTGCAAAACATCTTGCTGAAGAATATTTCCAAGACTGACACAGATTTGGAACAAGTAGGGCAGTGTAGGGTTTCAGAGTTTTTACCAGGAACACTAAGTTGATGTTTCTGTAACTCAGTCTGTGGGTACTGCATAATGCAGGGATTTTGTTGCAAAGTTTTAAAACAATTGTAATACTTTGGCACAGGTTTCAATGAGGTTCCAAATATCAAGGTTTGTAGTTAACAAAACTAAATATCATTATGTCATGTGCATCATCACAGCCAAACCTCTCCTATTAGTTACAGGCATTGGAACAGCATATAGTGCAATGGCAACATGCCTATTATAGCAGACTTAAACAGGAAGGGGAACAGATAGCAATGGTAGCTCTCTCTTGTAATATGAGGTGCATGCTACTTCATTAGAAATGGGAGATAATTGTTTATATTTACTGTCAGAGATGCCATGCCTGGCTCATGGTGGATGATGTGCATTGCAGTACTAGTATACCATCCAGCAGAGCTGGCAGGATAAGCTGTCACCTTCTCCTGCACACCTCCAGACTTCTTCCCCTGGATCCAGATGTCACTGCCTCAGCTGTCCCAGCTGTCCCAGCAGATATCAAAAACTACTCAAGTTGTAGACTAATAAATGCTACCTTTATTGTCACAACTGAGCAAACCAATATACAGTTCAATTCCCTGCAACACAGCAGCGGATGTCTTGCAAAACACCAAACAGTTTATTTCCAAACAGTTCTTTGTTACACACACACAGCACACCAACATCCCAGCATTGTGCAAGGACTTTTTCCTCAACCCCAAGTTGACACCCATTTGGGCGTGACCCATGATGCTCATTGGCTACTACCTTATTTCCCAGACTCATGTCCACATCATTAGACAGCTTTAAAAAAGCTGTCAAGACGGATCTCTTCTGGCAGGCCTTTCCAGATTAACCATCCCAGTGACTTTCTGGATGTTGTTGGACTTCAATTCCCATCAGCCCCAGGCAACCTGGCTAGGGATAAGGGATTAAGAGAGTGGAAGTGTAGCCACTTTGGGGAGGGTCATCACTTTTTTCAGTCTTATTTAGCTTTAATTTTCTAAATAAAATAAAATCCAGTGCACATTGTATAGCAGTAGTTTCTTTCTGTTCACATCATAATCTCATGCTTATTGTACAAATAAACAGCCAACTGTGGTTGCATCTAATTGAGGCTCATTAATTGCCACAGTGACACTCTTTATCTTCTGCTGCCCTGGGGCTGCATAACTGAGAACAGGTGAGAAGTGAAATGTGAAGGTTAGTAAATCATTAGCTGTTCATGTCTGAAGAAGGAGCTGCAGGTATTTCTGCTTTAAGAACAAATAGAGAAGATATTATCCCCCCCCCCAGCTTTTCCTGTTTTAAGATGTATGTTCAGTTGGTTTAATTATTCTGCAATCTGCACACACACAGAGGTATCTGACATTTCACATATTCTTGGACTTAGCTCTGGCTTGAAAAGACACTGTAGCAATCCTCCACCACATAATTTCCTGTGAGGAGGGAGACAATGGATCCTGAAGTGCAAGGCCTCATCGAGCTTGTTCTTTGTTGTGAAATATGAGGAGGTACTGAGGGAAAGGATTACATACTTTCCTGATAGTATTCTTTCTTCTTTTTTAATTATAAATATGTTTAGGATGTGTGAGTTGTCTTTGGACTTTTAAGAACAGGAAGGTAGATATCTTCTGATAGGTTCTTGTTCTATGTCCCTCCTTGTATGAAGTTAGAACATTTAGTACAGAAATCCAGAGTTTGTATTCAGTGATTCAGGCTTTACTCTCTTTCCTCACTGTGCAACTCCAGCTTGTACTTGATGCTTCCATGTTGCTGTTATCAATATGGAGGCCATGATGTGGGCTGTTTTGTGATCACAAAGTGAGGGAGAAGCTGAAATCTTCTCCTCACTCCAGGAACTCTGATAGGGATAGATACTTCTCTGTGGCCATTAGCCACATTCTCAATTGGACTGAGCAGGGAAATCCAGCAGGGGGTGACCAGGAGGCTGCATCCATCAGAGAGCCCATGGATTCTTCACTCCTCTACTAGTGGAGCATCATCCATGCTTGTATGTTTTTCTCCATTTGTGTCTTTATATCATTATTGTTATGGGACAAGCTCCCTGAGGATGCTTGGCTTGCTTTTAGAAACAAATGTCAAGCCTACTTACTCTTCAAGAGTTTTGGTTAATGGCTCTCTGTATGATGCAGTCATACCATGCAATTATGTCTGATACTGTTAATAGAAGTTTTGTGCTCTGCTTTTTTTAAAATGTAGCTTTCCATTTTATTTATAATCTGATCTTTTTGAAGCACAGTGAGGGGCAGGATAAAAAATAAAAGTTACAAATATATTTTTAACCCCAAACCTTTCCCCAAGGCACAATAGGGACACTGATTTATTAGTGACAGTAGAAGAAAATAGACTCTGCTCTGTGTTTTTGTTTTAAGTACCAATGGAAGGGCATGAAGAAGCCTGACTAAAATATGAATACATTGAATAACTATTTCCTTAAAATGAATGTGTGGGAGTGTTACAATGATACTGTGAGTTATGGTGCACAGGAAATAAATGCTAGCTGGATCTGCAGAAATACACCCTTACAGACATAATAGAATAAAAGCAAGGAGGTGCATACATTTTACAGCTGTATGAAAAGTTCCTTTGGTCCTGATGATATGGTGATAGCTCATTCTGTCCATGCTGTTTCCATCTGTAACACCAGCTTGCTCAGTTTTCCCTTAGGACTGTGGGTGTTTTAATAATTTCACGACCCCATAGCAACAAGAATTCTGCTAAAATAAAAAAAAAATATGTTGGAGTGATCCCCATTGGAAATAAAATTTTTATTTCCTTCCATTCAGCATCAGGAGAGTGGAATGAGCTTATGGGATCCCACAGGCATTCTAAAAAACAAGAAGTCCATTTGTCAGGCACCTACAATGTGCCTAAAAATATCAACATGCATTAAGATTAGACGACTTCTACTATCTAGGTAAGGTAAAAGTATTCCTCATTTACAAGGTTGCCAAGTCACGTCTGACCATAGGGATTGGTGCTCATCTCCATTACTAAGCTGAAGAGCTAGCGTTGTCAGAGACTACCCTGTGATCATGTTCTACTCTTTAATAAGGCATAATAATAGCCCAGTTATCTTATACATTCGATGAAGTTATTCAAGAAACATCATTAAAATAACAGAAGGCTTAATTGGATCCTTAATATGTTAACCCTGCTATACTATGTCCACCCCCTCCCCATTTCAATAGATAAAGGGTACCCTTCACATTTTTCTCTCAGTTTCCCACCTTGGGGAGGTAAATGTAATGATCCCACACTCAATATGATGGAAGAAAGAGACCAATAGGGCCAATGAAGGGAGTTGAATTAGTGTCACAGCTGAAGAGAGAGCAGTGGTGAATGTGGTATCATGACTTTTCTGGTTGATTCCTTATACTTTTCAAGGCTGTTATTCTTGGAACTTAGCCTTTTTAAAGGAGTGATGGCTTTGGGTCCACCTTCTTGCCTCCAAAGCCTGGCACCATGCCATGGTCCTGCCCATTATAGATCAATTAGCTCATGCAAATTGTGTTGGTAAGATTTCTTCAGACCAATTAGAAATGCCGGGTTCAAATCTTTCTCTCACCTTTATACTTGCACATACCTTTGAACTGCTGATCATTGTAGCAGTCCAGGGTCCTTATTAGGTATAAGAAAGCAGTTCATCTGGTTTTCATTTCCATAAAAAAATATCAATTTTACACCTTCCCCTAACAAAAATAATAATAATTGCAGTGCAGTGTATGTTGGTGAAAAAAGGAGGAAAGATATGCAAACCGTTGTGTACATTTAGAAATAACTAAAAATGAACTTATTTGTAAATGCATCCCTCCATGTATAAATGTCTGTATGGGTGGGGTCATGAAACTGAGAAAGGATAAGAATGTTGATGGAATCCTGGGAAATGTAAGAAAAATAAAAACAAGACCAGCCAGTGTTTACAGACATAGATCTTGTGCTTTTTACGTCAGAAAATAGTGGATGGGATATAGAGTCAGATGTGGAAATGTGTAAGATGTATGGGAAAACTTTCCTGTGAGAAAGGCTTGGAAGGCAAGATAGGCCAGAAAACACCAAATGTCTCACCAGATATAAACAGGACATCAGAGAGGAGGAAAACAACAAGGTGTTTTGGGAAAGAGGAAAGTACTGTACATAAACACATAATGTCAGCATGTTGACACTTTGCAGGTCACATGGGCAATGACACAAGCACCAGGTGATGGACTAAGTGTCTGGGAAAATAAGTCACATCCAATCAACAATGAGGGATACACCCAAGTGGGTGGAAGCTGGGGGGGAGGGGGGAAGAAAACCCTTTGTCTGAACATTGAGAGAGAGAGAGAGAGCTCGGAGGTGTTGGTGTTTCATCTGGTTTAATGCTGTGTGGTGTTGCAGGGAATTGTTTGTAAATAACCAAGGACTGTATATAGTTTAATAGTTGTAGCAATAAAGCTTCATTTTATTTGCTTACAACTGGAGTGGTTTCTGACTGCTGGACAGCTGGAGAGATGAGGCAGGAGATTCAACAAGTTCCAGAAGGGAAGAAAAGTCTGGAGGCATGCAGGAGAAGAGTCAGCTTTTCCTGTCAAATCTGCTGCATGGTAAACACTACTGCAACACAAATCATCCACCATACTGACATTTTAGTGTATTAGTCTTTTATCTCCTACTTGCTTTGTGACATCCCAGCCTTAGTGACAGCAGAGTTCCCAATGAATATGTATCTTAAAATAGTTGATTGCCATCTAGGTTCCTTAAGTCAACAGCAAACATTATTTTAAAAATATTTTTAAAAGCATGCCAACCTCTGTGTGTGTGCAACTGTGTTGTTCCCCATACTTGAAAGGTTTTCAAAAGACTACAACAATAATGGCAAATAAGTTGAAAAGGCCATTTCAGCAACCATCCCCCAGACAGTAGGATAATTTATGAAGGGAGAAAATGAGGCAGACTGGAACATCTGGCCGTTTTGCCTGGGTTTCTAATGAGAGGATCTGTATCAGGAATCAGATATGTCTGCATTTCAAAATACAATCTATAAATATGTTCAAATAGGCTCTAATCAGAGTGTGCTTGATATAAGAAGGTACTCACATTTTAAGAAGATACACGGAGTCTTAATGTACCAAACATTGATTCACCAAGGACCCCTCTCCTCCCAATGTGTGAAGATGGAGGTGGCTGACAAAGCATAATCTTCAGCAGTAGTATTTTCAGTTTTCTCATTATAAAAACAGACTTCATTTTTTCTGGCTTAAGAGACATGCAGAGAGAAGCATGATCATGTTACCCTGCCCTCGGGGGCTGTTGAACAGGAGGAGCAATCACTGCAGAAGTGCCAACAGTAACAGCAGATAGTTTAGCAACAGCTGTCTGTCTTTGCACTCCCCTTCTGGAAGTCCCTTTGAGCTCTGCAGTTTAGCCAGCTTGTGATGTTTGTCCCTAGCATGTCTCACAGGGCCTAGTTAGAATAAGATGTTCTTTGCATTCAGCAGGAAGGATGCTCATCTCTTCATTGCCTCAGTTAGATTGGTAGCTCACTGCTATATTTGAATGCAAGCGTGGGGGTCTATGAGAGATTTGAACTGAGAATACACTGTGAAAACTAGGCTTGGCAATTGGTCAGAATGTAGAGGAAAACATGTTTATGCATGAACCTATATGCTTTTAAACTGCATTTATAAACATTTGTAAGCATTATGGCTTTAGCATCAATTTGCTTAAAAAAAAAAGGCTACAGCAAGGCAGCATGCCAAAATACTTCTAGAATAACTTGGCTTTCACCTGTCCCTTTTCCCAAAATGGCAACTGGAAGTGATGTGTCACCTCCACTCACCATTTTTGAAATACTGCAGACTAAAATGGAAATATTTGGAGGTGTTGGTAAGGTTATCTAGGAGGTATGTGTTGGGAGGAGGGGGGGAGGGTTTGGTACATGATGTGTTTTTATTTTTATTTTGTATGCAGAAAATGCTGTTGCCATTTATAAAATGCTGTTTTCTATGCAAAAATCCATGTTCAAATTCTGGACAGAATAGAAACCAAACTGTAAAAAGTGGGAAGAAAACTGTTAAAATTTGACAAGTGATTTAGCAAAGAATTGCATTCCTTAAAATAAAAAAGGCAAAAGGAAGGCTGAAACTCCTTCTTACCCACTTCAGTCTTCAGGGTAATGCTGTCTCACAGAGGGAAGAAAGACCTCTTGTACTAGTGAATTTTAAGCTAAGTGTTTAGCCTGTTGGCATGCTTGTGCGACCTGGAGTAGATAACGCTGAAGCTCTACGCCTGGAGCAGACACCACAGAGGCACTTGGGGCTCATGCAGGCTGGAGAACTCCTTCTCATGCTCACAGAAGCAGCAAACAAGACAGTATGCTGAGTTCTCACTAGGAGGCTTTAAATCTTTATTCCACTGTTTATAATTCTTGCACACACCAACAGAGTCTCTCGCCAATACTATACACCACACCATCCACCACACAGGGTACAAAAGCCCCCCCCCCCTATATACATGTACAGTGCTGGAGCTTCTAGTTCAACTCTTTCTTGGCGTGTTACATTCTATACCTGTCCCCCATGTGGCATGACTATGCGCTTTTGCCACTTGGTGACCTCATATCCTGCCAGGATTTCATCAGTATCCAGTGACTCATTTTGCTCCAAATGCTGAGTCATTGTGGTAGATCTTTGACCCAGAGTTACCTCTTCACCTTTGTCCTACATCCAGACATTTTCTTGGATGCTTCCATCCAGACAGCCTTCTGTCTGACTAGCTGGGTATCTAGGCCTCTGTGATGAGGGTTTCCAGGGTCTTAAGTCTGGTGAGACCCAAAGCCAGCTAGCCCTTTCTGTTTCCCAGTTGCCTTCCTTCTGTGTTTGTGATATTTCCAGTTACTTTTCTCCTTTTTGTATTTATTGTTTTCCTTCAAGCTCCAAAAAAGCTTTCTTATACAATCTCCCATTCTACATTCTATTTTTCACCTGCCTTCAGCACCATATGAGAGTCAACCTGCCATAATTCCCCCATGCCCTTTAACAACCCCTTCTTTTGGCCTATTGGCCTCTGTCTGAATGGGATGTTATAGCACATATTGTGGTCCTTAGTCCTATTCAAAACAAGTGTTTAAATAGGAAGACCAAGAAGCTGGTAGAAGCCATGGTAGAATCACAGAATCATAGAGCTGGAAGTGATCAAAAGGGCTATCCAGTCCAGCCCCCTAGCCAGCTCAGCCTGTTTAAAAATCTTCAATAAAGGACACTCCTCTACACTTTTGTGGAATTGTGGTTCTCAGAACTGGACATATTATTCCAGGTGAGCTATGATCAAAGCAGAATAGAGAGCCAAAAGTCTGATTTGAGTGCAGATTATCTTCCTGTGGAAAGCCAGTTCCACACTGAATCTTGGCCATCCCTGCGTTAATCTGTTTTTTTTAAAAAAACACAATTTGCTTGGGATCTTCCAGGGAAATTCATAATACCCCAGAGTGCTCCCAGACAGCTGCACACACAGTGTCCTGCTGTGCTTCCCACTGCCACCATCACTGGTGCAACTCACTCAGATCAAGACACCCAGCCATGTGATTGATATTGGGTGCATCATTTTCAAACTCAGGCTGTGTTCACACTGCAGGAATAATCCAACTTGACACACTTTACCTATCATGGTTCAATGCTATGGAATCAAGGGATTGTAGATTTGGGACACATTTAGCCTCCTCTGTCAGAGAGGTCTTGAAGGAGCAACTCATGCCAGTGGTGGCAGTGGTAGTCAGCACAGCAGGACACATGTGTAGACAGCTGCCTGGCATTATTCCAGAGTGACCAGGAAACAGGGGCAGCTTTGGGGCTAGAATATTCCAGGAGCAGTCCAGAGTATTCTGGCCAGCATAGATCTGCCTCTAGATACTATACTTCTATTGCTGTGGCATAGAGATGCATTGACTTTTTAAGCTGTTGTATCATACTGTTGGCAGCTCAAGTTTAGCTTGTGGTCTAATAAGACTCCTAGATCCCTTTCACATTTACTGTCATCAAACCAGATGTCACCTATCTTATATCTGTACATTTATTTATTTTTTCTGCCTGAATGTAGTTGTTATTGCTCCTGAAATGTAGAAATTGAAACAAAGTGAAGTGAATGTTATGTGTATCACAGTCTGTATTTGAAGTCAGACTTTCTCAATAAAACCCTCAAATTTGATGAATGTCTATCTAAATGCTTTCATGAGATATGATGACAAATTGACTAAAACATATTGTATATTTATATAGATGTACACCACCTTTGAACCCACTTATCAAATCCACTTTGGAAAAACTCCTTCAGGCACTCCCTGGTCCTGTGTCTAGTAGCGTCCTCATCAAAGCTGTATCCCTGAAGCCTTTCCTTCATCCAATGGAATAAGTGAAAGTTTGAGAGTGCCAAATTGGGGCTGTAAGGCAGATGTGGCACTATTGACCATCCCATTTGTGCAAGAATTTGTGATGTTGCCAAAGAAGTGTGGAAACAGGCATTATTGTGGTGGAATTGGATTGCATTTAGCTGTTTCTTTGGTCTTATGGATGGCTTCTCAAAGTTTCCAGAGTGATGCAGTGTAGCAGCCAGTGTTCATTGTTGTCCCACACTCAAGGATATCAAGCAAAATCATACCTTGTCACCCTAGAAGACATTCTTCACAATTTTTTTGTGCTAAGTGCTAGCTTTGGAATTTCTTTGATCTATGGGATGTGGAGTGTTAGTACTTCATGGAGTGTCCTTGATCTCTGGGTCATACAGCTATGCCCAGACCTCCTTTTAATCAGTGCAAACATTTCCAAAAAAGGTGTCATCATGGGCTTCAAGTGCTGCCAACAGTTCCCAACACATGTACTGTTTCTTCTCTTTCAAATCAGCTATTAATTGATGGGGAGCCCATTTGCCACACACTTTCCTGTATCCAAGATTGTGGATAATCTGCTAGACAGCATTCTGACTACAGCCAAGTTCCTCAACAATCTCTTAGACAGTCATATGCCAGTCTGTACGAATCATGTCACTCACTCTGTTTTGGTTTTCATTGCAGACTGCCATCAATGGCTTTCTGTTACCCTAAAGGGTGGGAGACTTTGGGGGTTCCACCAGTAGTGTCAATGTCTCCTTGAAGTGTTGGGGAAAGTATTGCTCAAGAGGAGGCTTGAGAGAAGAGGGTAACTTCAGGGATCTTTTCACCTATGTACACTAGTACTAACTGCTAAGAGGACTCGTTTCAGCTAATAGGAGGGCTTTATTTAGAAACTTGCAAAGGTGCACACAACTATATAAAACCAATGTAATTTTAGGAACTGTACAAGGCTATCAAAAAGAAAGGTGTGGAAGGCTGAATAGAGAGGAGTTGGGAATTAAAGAGGGCAATAATTACTAGTCCTGAAGATAGGTCCAAGGAAAGTGGAGAGTAGCACAGACAACATCTGAGGTTGACACAGTGAGTGAAAGGGACCCTCTGTCTACACCTGTGGCTAGAGCTGGGGTAGATAATTATATCCTATTTCATAGTCTCAAAGGATGCTTGATATTACCACATGGAACAACAAAGGCTTTAATGGCTTTCCCATGGAACTGACAAAAGGGACCCAGAATGGCTGATGGCTTTAACTCTGGAGTAATAAAACATTAATTGGATTTGAGACAGTCCCTGAATGGCCAGACAGGAAAGGGTGAACAGGAACACAGCATGAGGTGAAGTGGAAGATATGATATTTGACTGCTTTTGTGAAAGGATTCACTTTGTCTCCATTGCAAGAGGAAATGCAAAAAGTCTTGGGGAGCAGGGTGGAGTGATCAACAGACCTATTTAGGGTTTATTTTAGTACCATCTAGGTCCATTGTATATACTTAAGTCAGTGTGATTCCTTACATATGTAATTTCCTAGTCTTCACAGATCGTCATGACCTCTCAAATTACATCCATCATTAGATATCAGTTATGAATCCCATGTCCAGTGAAAAGAGTGTAGGGTATGCTAACATTTCTGTTATGTGGTTTGTCTTCAATACTGGTTTCACCTTATTTATTTATTTATTTATTACCCGTCTTCACCTATAACTCTCATTTATTTTCACCTCACTACACACTTTTCTGAGATTTCTGTGGATATTGGCAGCAATAAACCCTTCTTTTGTCAAAAATCCAGTGACTCCTCTTCTGTTTTGCTTCATATTCATGGTTATGCAACATGTAAACATATAGGACCTATGAAAGTCATGCAGTAAGAATTACTGTATCTAGTGTTGTAATAGCATCACATTTCAATTAATGGTTTCAGAGAAAATGGCACACAGACATTACTTTGGGTGGAACCCTCATATATATTTGTTGATTGTTCCAACTTGGCATCACTTTAATGAGATGTAGAGAAATTTTCCATTCTTCTTTCCTGCTTCTCTTGATGCATGTGCTACATTTTGCACCTAACCTTTTCTTGGGAAAATATTTTAACAGTCCACCACTACCCATTTCAGGAAAGTGCCATAGCAATTCTTCATTCCATAGACCCTTTAATGCATACAGTTGCAACACATTCCATTTTCACTGTTAATAGCAAAGTCCTTGACCCAGTTAATGCAGTCAATCTTTGATATGCCATTCCAGAACATATTATTATTATTATTATTATTATTATTATTATTATTATTTTAAAGAGCTAGGCTAATAGGCCTCCCAGGTGTTGTGCTATTACAAATAATAGAACATGCCAGATATTGTATATTAGTTTTGTACCTCTCTAGTGTAACCTGAATGAATCAATTTTTTTCTAACCTATTTCAGTATCACATAGATTCAGCCATATCTCCATCTCATCATGCTTTTGTGTGCCTGTGGATTCTTCTTTTAAAAAACTGAAGGGAAATTTGGTTGCTGTACACCATTTCTGCTCAAGCATGTATGTTTGTATGCAACTTTCCTGAAAGAATGGTTTTCTACACAATTCCCCCCAGAGTACAGTTTTATCCCAATATCATTTTTGTATGTTATTTCTCTTTCACATTTCTACACATTTTTTTTATCAGAAACCCACAGTTCAGAATTTGAAGGTGGCCACAATCCCAATAATACCAATGTTCTGATCTGCAAGTCTGAGAAATGGCAATTAGATTAGTTTGCTTAACAATGTGAATCAAATAAATTTCCTTCCATCACTAGTGTTGATTGTAAAATATGTCGCTGAAGTTTCATGACTTTACCACATGAGGCTAAAAATCAGAATTTTAACAGAAAAAAAGCATCTTTGGTTAAGACTTATCAGAAAATATTGTGTTTATCCTGCTGCCACCCTGCATTCCACTCATTACCTTTTCATCAACAGGCAAACTCCATCAATAGGCTGTCATTCTCACTATTATAGTGCAACTGCATTGGTGTGAAAAGTCTCTTCACTTCACTTTTAACATTACAGCAGTCATGCAACAGGATGGGGCCTGATTCTCTTCTCTCTCCCTCCCATTCACTGTTCCAAACCAGGTAAACTCTGTGCCTGTTGGGTTTTTTTATTTCATTTTTCTCCTTTGCTCTACATACATATGGAAAAATGATAAAATAAAATAATTTTTACACTTGTCCCTCCATTTTCGTGGACTTCAAGTCTGTGGTCTTGTCCTTCATGAACCGGCAAGCAGGAAGGGTTAAAATGGTGTGTGTGCTCATGGCTCATGCAGCCATTCGAGCCTATGGGAATTGAATATTTGCAAATGTCCATTTTTATGGTGGTGGTGGATCCGGAATGGATCCACTATGCAAATGGAGGGATGATTGTACTTCTCTTTTACTGTAATAATGCAAACACAGCAAAATTAAAAATAAACACACCAAAAGGTATGGAGTTAGCCTGTTTGGAATAATGAGTGGGTGAGAGAGAGGAGGCGAATCATGGCACTGACTGCTATAATGTTGGAACAGAAATGAAGAGACTTATGACACCTGGAGGGGTTTCCAAGCAGTGTTGTGCAAAAGAAGAGAAGAGGGGTCTGACAAGAAATGTTTTCAAACTGGTATGTTCCTGTTTCCTTTCATAATACAATTGCAAAAGGCAAAAGGTTGGTGTAATAAAATTGTCAGTTGCCTGAGGACCCTGCTGTTCTTTACTCCTAGAATATTTACCCTACATTAAGATTGTGTGGCCAGATTTTATGAAAATTCTGGTGTGCAGCTTTATCTGATCTAGCAATAGGCAAGTGAGTAATATGCCATTTCTCAGATGCCTCTGCTCTGGGGAAATGCATCTCCCATTTATCCCTCACTAAGGATATAAATCTTCACTTGACTCATCTTCATTGGGGATGTAAATCTTTATAAATTTAGTTCTTACAGGCAAAAAGGAACAACTTGCAATTTTTTCCTTCTCTATGAGGGAAAAGTGTGATAATTTTTGGGAATATTGGTAGTTCAAGACATATTCTCAGCAAAAGGTTCACATGGGCTTTTGTGCAAAAAGCAGCATGTTTTTCAGACAAATGTTCTCTTCTACCAGAATGTGCTCATTCCTGTGCAGAAAATCATGTGCATTTTTTTTTCATGTACAGCAAGGCCCAATATTCAAAGGTTCATCCAATATTTTCCTCTATAGGGTTTCCCATCATTTGGGAATCCACTTTCTGTCTCTTATTTGAATATCTTTGAATAATCTTTTCATCCCTAAAACTCATGGTAAAGAAAAAAATGTCAACATTGTTCTTTTCCTATGTACCTTGCAAAATGACAAGATGTATTTTCATGTCACTCTTGAAAATATTTTGCTTTTGTGTTTTTTTAGACTGTGCATTTTGGTAACAGGACATTTAAAATGGCATTGAATAGTGCCTTGCTGCATGGACTATCAAAATTTAATAGAACTGATGGCTTGTTTGATCAATCAGTCCTGCTCTTACTTGTTATATGTCCATGTTTGTGTATGTGTGCTTGTGGGCTTAGCTATATAAAGACAAAGGAAGGTTCTTCTTTGTAGAGACATTTAGTGTGCATTTGGTGGGAAAGGGAACATGAAAAAAAAGACATTTGGTCTTTCTCACTCTCCAGTGGCAGGTGAAACATCTTGCAGGATTTGGATCATCTTCAACAGGATGATTTCTTCATACTCCTGCCCCTCAAGAATTAAATTCCAAGCTACCATCCTAGACAGTTAAACCAGCAATTGACTAAATGACAAAAAATGGAACTAATAAAGGGTTCAGAGACCCCTGAAGTAGGCATGCATAAAGGGATGTGGCCATGTGAAGTGGTGGTAGAATAAGAGCATTGCCCCCCCCCCCAAAAAATGATGCTCCCCCACAAAATTTTCCATTGGCCTCCCCATTGTTAGCATTGCAGTAACAACATTTTAGTTGAACATTTAGAAATACAGTTTAGGCATCTAAAGCAAAGGGATAGACAAAGTTACTGAAGGAACGCAAACAGAAAATATATGGGGGGTAGCCGTGTTGGCCATGTAGTAAAGTACAATAATATTCAAAATCCACAAAGGAGTAACATCTTTATTGGTCAACATAAATGCACAAAATACATGTTGCAACCTTTTGAAGCTCCACTGGCTTCTTCATCAGGCAAAAACACACTGGTGGTGGGGGGGAATATGACAATGTTTGTCATAAGCCTGCATTTTGTCAAGATGTTGCTGTTCTCAGTTCAGGTGTTGTGGGGGGGGGGGGGCATTCATGCAGGCCACTCCTTCTGACCATTTCAGTACTCCAGGAAAAATCTTAAGTTCCATTAACAAGTCAAAAAGAGATGCTCCTCTTGAGATACAAGTTAACTCAATCCTTTGTGTTTGGTAGAGAGAAAATATGAGAAAATATGAGACTTCTAACTGTGCATAATTTCCAGTATCATATACTCTCTGTAGTTCTGGAATGAAGGAAGAATTCATTTGATGGGGGCAATGTCCTCCTCCTCCCCCCCCCCCCGCTACATTACTGAATGTGTAAATCTAAACTTGTCTTTCCCCTTTCCTCCCTTCCTCTGAGATATTTTGCTAGATTTAACCACATGTTTTCTTTTTCTGGAATTTCCTCAGACATTTTGTCAAAGCAGGGTCCTGAAAGTGTCCCACATAGGTTCTCCTGAGGTAAATTTCAGCAACAACCTCCATCATCAATGGAGGACAGGAAGCTAGTTCTCATAGTTTAAGAATCTCCTTCTTTCAAGATCCTCTTTCTCAAAATTAAACTGAATGTTTTAAAGCTCCATGGTGACACATCATATTTTCCCCATAGCAATGTCACCTGTCCAAATGTATGAATAAGACTCAGAAGATTTGCCTGTGTATTCTGAATGCTAAATCCAGAAGATTTAAACCCTTTAAAGCAAAGCTCTTCAGATCTGTATAATCACATTGCTTTAGCACTGGCCTCCTTCTTTCAGTGCTCTGAATGGATCAGATTTCCCTTTTCCAGAGACTGTGGTCTTACTGCAAACAAGCTAGGCATTAACATCTGTAAAGCTGAGATTACAGTCATGCATCAAACAGGGGTGTGTGTGTATGCCTGTGTTGCTCTGGAGAATGAGGGTGATGATCCTTTCTGAAAAAGTAAAAAAAAAGTATCAGGCTTGCAGGAAATGTGCAAGTTCAACACACTTGTGCTGCTATTTGGAAATTATCCATGATTGTTGTTGTTTTTATTATTAACAGTTCTAAAATTGGCCCCTACCCATGGTGATCCTGTGGATGTACATCTCCAAGATGCTCTGTCCTCCATTGCTTACGTCTTGTGGATTCAGGCCTGTGACCTCCCTGAATAAGTCTATCTATCTGACGTGTGGTCTTCCTCTATTTCTACTACACTCACCTTCCCTAGCATTACAGTTGCCACTCCGTTTTCATGGGGGATCTATTCCAGACACCACCACCCCCACAAAAACAGAAATTCACATATATATCCAAGCCCCATTGGCTTGAATGGCCACATGCTCCCCTGTGTGCACCATTTTAGGCAATGCGGCTCACCCCTCTGTAAATGATTGAGACTGTGGACTTCAAGTCTGCAAAAACAGAGAGGTGACTATATTGTTTTTTCAAGTGGTTGTGTCTTCTTATGATGTGGCCAAAGTACAACAGCATCAATTTGATTATCTTTGCTTCCAGGGACAGTTCAGGCTTGATCTGTTCAAGCAACCATTTGTTTGTCTTTTTGGCAGTCCATGATATCCTTAGCACTTTTCCAGCACTACATCTCAAATGAGTTGATTTTCTTATCACTTTTTTCATGGTCCAGCTCTCACATCCATATATGATGATGGGGAATATAATGGTTTGAACGATTTTAACTTTAGTGCTTTAGTTACTCTTTAGGATTGTTTCTAGTTCTTTCATTGCTGCTTTTCCCATCCCTAGTCTTCTGATTTCTTGGCTGCAGTCTCCATTGTTTGATCAAAGGTAACTATTTTGATTTCCTCATTATCTAGGTTGAATTAATGATGTTGTATTTTATTTACTTCCCCACTCTTACCCTTTCCCCTATACCTCTCCTTCCTCTCCCCCCCTTCCCCATTTCCCTTTAGAAAGATAGTACAGCTGCTTTATTTCAAGCAGACCAAGATTAGGAACATGAAAACCTGTGTTATGCCAAGTCAGACCATTGTTGCACCTGTACCTGGTAATGTGGAAGGCTTTATCATAAAATGGAAGACCACATCACAGATGGGTTTATCTAGCTGATCAAGGAAATAGCAGTTGTAAGTATTAAAAAACAGAACAGGGCTATTGATGACAAGGTGTCTTGGAGGTTTCTCATAAAGATATAATTCTTTACTATGTTTCTTCTCAAAAGCAGCAATGAGTAATTTCAGCAATTTTCTTTCCCCTATGAAAAAAGTTTTCAAAAACCACACCATTTTTAAAAGTAATTTGCAATTCAGGACTTATTCTGCACAAAATCGGCATGTTGGTGTTTTGTGTAGAAAAAAGCATTTTTTGTACAGAAAACAACATTTTCTGCACAATAATAAACATTTCTGCATTATAAAACTAATTCCTGCTCAAAAGTACAGTCTTCTGTGCAAAAATGCTGTTTTCTATGCAAAACAACCACATGCAAATTTTGTGCAGAATAAGTAAAGATTTTTGTTAGTCCAGGATTCTTCTCATTAGGTTTTCTCAACACTCAATAAACATGTGTTTCAACCATTTTTGAATGTTTTTGAATATTCTTTCCATCCCTCATCTCTCATTCATAGGATCACCAGGACTTGAAGCCAACTTGGCAGCAAATAGTAACAAATATCATGAGTGTTTCTTTAGCCCTTGACTACTCCAGTTTGCCTTTTTTACTTTTACTTTTTTACTTTTTTTTAACTTTTTACTCCCTAGCTAAGTTAAATTAAAATGAACAAAAAGATGAAATGCCTCAGCTGAAGACCTCTAGGAGCTGTGCATCTCTTTGTTTTTATATAGCATTAGTGAACAATTGTGAGAGGTTAGACAGCCAGTGTGGCATAGTGGTTTGACTGCTGGATTCAATTCCAAGCTCAGCCATGAAACCCACTGGGTCATCTTGGGCATGTTACATGCTATCAGAATCAGGGAAAACTAATGGTAAACCTCCTCTGAACAAATCTTGCCAAGAAAACCCCATGATATGTTTTATGGCTTGCCATAAGAAATTACTTGAAGACACAACAACAACAACAACAACAACAACAACAACAAAGGGGACATATGAGAACTTGGATCGGCCTCCCAGAGCCATTTTTGTGTTCCCTAGAGACCAACAAGAGTCAAAGTTTTTGGACAAAAATGAGCTCTAGCTTTGTTACTGTATGTTCAGCTTAGTTCCTCTCTTCATTCCCCAGTCATTTCAAACTTTTGTATGAAAGGGTTGAGTCCTAGAGACACCTCCAGGTACAAATATGAAAACATCTCACTACTTGATAAAGCTCAGTTAGAAAGTCCATATACCCTCACTGTCACTACCGTCCAAAGACTCTGAGCATGCAACATGTCAAGTCTTTAACATCTAATCAACATCCATATTCCTATCCCCCCATATACCTCCAGAAATCTTTTTGTAGCACCTTGCCTGATAAAGAGATGTCAAGATCTTGAAAGCTTGCATATATTTTATTTTACTTTTGAATTTATCTAATTAGATGAATAGGGACTTTGGATTGTCTTTTCTTCTTATGACCAAAAGCAATAAACTGAGCTATCATACTGGATTGGTATGAGAACAACTAATAGGCTGCATAAAACATTTTGAACACTATTGGACCAGCTAAATACACATATAATGCAAACCTATATATGTCTACACAGAAATAGTCCACTGAATTCAGTGGGGCTTACTCTCATGTACTTAGGATTGTAGCCTGTGTGACTATTAACGCTTCACAATATTACATGATGCTAAATATATAAAGCAAAGCAAAGCAAAGCAGCTTCATTTATATACTGCTTCATATCGCACTATGGGATGTCTAAGCGGTTTACAACTGTAAGCTCATTGCCCCCCAACAGTTGGGTACTCATTTTAGCGACCTCGGAAGGATGCAGGCCTGAGTCTAGCCTGAGCCCTGGCTAGTATTGAACTCACAACCTTGTGGTTTATGAGTGAGTGGCTGCAGTACAGGCATTTAACCACTGTGCCACCAGGGCTCTATACACACAAATAACACGCACTAGTTCTGTGTGCGTGTGTGTGTGTGTGTGTGTGTGTGTGTAGAAAGAGGGAGAGAGTTCACACCACACTTAAAATATTTTTGTTTTTGGTTCTTATTTTGCATTGCTTTAGATATATCTATATCTATATCTGTATTTATATCTGCATTATCTTGCCTTTGCTGCTGCCACTGCTGTGTACTTCCAGGATAGCACTAAATAATATTTCGCTCTTCATTCTGTCATCATTCACAGTCCATTAGATTTAACTCAATGGCATTGAAGTGGATTGATGTGCTTTGTGAGTGTGAGATTGTTCCATTAATAGACAACAGGTAATGCCTCGACTTTACAATAATGGCTATTCTGGCTAAAGGAACAGCAGCTCCCATAAGGACCTCCAAGGTGCTAGAAAAATGGAGTTTTCCCCATTCAGTTCCCCTAGTATTCTCCTTGGTAGTACACTTCACTCATTCTAAATCCAGCATATCTTTCACCGCACATGCAATATGGGAGGATACTTTCCCTATGCATCTCCAAAGTGTTATGTCCATTGTATCCTAAAAGCATAATCAAAATTCTGCACCAAGGAAAAATAAAATTTAAGCTATGAGAAAAGTGAATTATGGGGGGGGGGGGGAATACAGGAACATACAAAGCTTCTTATATTGAATTCTTCCGTCATCCAGCCTAGCACTGTGGACATTGCTTTGACAGAAAGCTTCCAGAATTTCAGGGAATTCCTACAACCAGATCTACTTGGAGATGTCACAAACTGAACATGGGACAATCCCACTTGCAAAACACACATTCTACTGCTGAACTAGTTCCTTCCCCATGGACCCAATTCTGGAAAGTCTAATTTATGTAAATTTAAGAAATTTGCATTATTTAATTTTATGTAATAGACTCAGATTTTGCTTGTCATGAAAAGTCTCAGAAAGTTAGGTTTGTTGTGTGCCTTTGAGTCATTTCCAACTGATGGTAGCCCCAAAGCAAACCTATCAAGGGCTTTTGGGGGCTGTGTGACTCACCCAGTAGTTTTCCATGGCCAAGCAAGGAATAAAACCCTAGTATCCAGAGTTGTAGGGCCTAAGCAGATGGCTTAAAAGGCCGTCTTGGGCGCAGGGAAGGGGAGGGGCAGCTGCATGCTCGGCGCCCCATCCCCTTCCCGAGGTCGTCCTCAGAGCAGGTGGCCCTCTGCATGGCCGGTGCTCCGAGGAGGACCTCCAGCTGCAGCGTTCGCAAACACTGCGGCGGAAAAGTCGCCGAAAGTGTGCCACAGCCTTTTGGGGTGCACTTTCGCTGACTTGTGAAAGGAGCGCTAATTTAGTGCTCCTTTCAGGGGCGGCGCAGGTGCGGCACAGGATCGAGGCATGGGGATGCCTCGGTCCCGTGGCGCAGCTTCCCAGGGCGGCCCACGGCTGCCCGTCTGCTTAGCCCCGTAGTCCAACTACATAGTCCACTACACCATGCAGGCTCAAAGGTTAGGTAAGACTCTGAAACTAAAATCACATGCCACCTGTGGTTTTGAAAGCATCATCAAGCATTTCACACACAATTTTGGAGAGGCTATGGAAAGGGCTGGAAAATTTTTAAACATATAGGTGGAATTCTGGACACAGGACCATAGCCTAAACTACTACTTTACTTGCACAGAATTTGTAAAAACCCACAGACTTATGTAAATATGCTGTTTTTATCTCGGGAACCTAGAAATCTGCTTCATAACAGACTAGTTCAGACATTAACCTGAATCCATTGTGGGCTAAACTTTGGGATGAGGGTGTGACCCACACATATAAACCCTGTCTTTAAATGTCCCAAAGCACTCTGAAGTAAGTTAGATGTTTGCATGCTACATATGAGGGTCTGATCAGGGTTTTGTAATCATGCTTTATTCAATGTGCATAAGTTTGTGACACTATTGGTTTTGTGGGGACATCTGAGGTTAGGATGTGCACCAATGCTCATCTCCCCACTACCATTTTAACCCTCCACATATTCAGACAAAGGCCCAAGCACAGCTATTTTTGTCAGACTATCTATCAGTCTTTCCCCCTGTTTTCTATTCTGAAAGTCAACAGATCTAAAGAGCCTCTGGCAAAGGCCTTTCTGTATGAATGTCTGGTCCTGATTGAACTAAAGATGCCAAGGGTTTCAGCTGGGTTCTTTTGCATACCAAATATTCTGCCTATCATTGAGCTATAGCTTTTGGTGGGCATAGCTTGTAAAGTTAAAAATATTTTGTTTGGTTACCATTGCTATTCCAGCTATAACAATTTAGTTATCATTACAATTTTAAAAACAACTTATTTTAATGTTCTCATTACTCAGTGAATAAAACACAATTGCTTTAAAAATATATCTAAATGCAACAACCTGTGGGACAAAACACATTCTCTTTCCATATACCTTCTTCCATGCTCAGCTCCTACAAGACAGCAGGAGAGCAGAACATAGGGGATAGGCTGAGCCAGTCCTTGAAACATGAAATATGACTCCCTTACCATTGGGTGAATCCACATCTCCATAACTATAAAAGCTGTTTTACAAGTTACACGGTAAAGGAAGCAAGGTAGTTATACTTTCATTACAGGTAGAAGAAACTACATTCAAGTACTGAGTTATCTGTAACCAATTAATTCCAAGCTCTGTCAGTGTGTGTGGCTAGCTGGTCAATCAGTCTGTCATGCCCTTCTATTCTAAAGATGGCTGGGATGCCAGAGTCATAACCAATCCTAGGTGTCATTTATCCAATGCTCTTTGGTTTACCTTGTATATAGAAACAGTGACTGCTATAATCTCCCTGTTGGTTGTTATTTATGTGTAAATATTTCTTTTTCTTTTTGTTTTTACGAGCAAAACTAATCCCTTCATCAAATAAATGATGTGGTAAAGGTAATATTTTGGCTATAGGCATTTGAATGTTTCTGTGTACTTAGCTATATCTGACAGCAATTCAGGGGTATCAGTATTTATGTTGGTCTCCTGCCATCTCTAGGATTCACTTGGCTTCTAATTATTTCTTTAATTACTTTGCTGACATGGTTTAATGATCTTTATCTAGTAATGCCTTCCCACTTTGAAATTATCGGTCTTTTGTGACTGAGTTTAGTTCTTCGGCATTCTGCTCCCTGCATTTTATTAGCATGTAACTCTTTTTGACTTCAAAGCTGTGTAATTAAATGATTGTTGCATTACATTAAACTGCCATGAGGTAAGAGGATGGATCTTTCAACGGATTGCTCAGTGAATGACAGGGATAGTGGTGGTTCTCTCCCCCACTCTGTCCCAACTTCCTTAAAAGAGAAGTTATTTCACAAATGCAAAAATAAAAACATGTAGAGTTCATCTTTCCAAAAAGCTGAATGCAACTGCAGAGGATGCATTCATGTGTTGTGATGATGAAACCGGTCAGTGTTACAAAATATGTAGACAATTAGAGTATTAGTTGATGCATGGGAATCTGTTTGCAAAATAGTGTTTCCCTTAAGAAAAATATTATCCTAAGGCCCAATTCACCTATAGTGAAGAATATTGTTACATTTCAAAAATTACTGCATGGAAGAAGGGCATAGTACTGGATAGAGTTCCCCATATTTCCTGTATTACTAAGCCACCTGTGCACAGTGTCTGTCTATATCCAACACTTCTCCAGGGATTTAAGGGAAATTATTTGCTTATCTATGGCAAGCAACATAAAAATGATTAGAGAACCACTTATACCAAGAAAGACTCCAAGTATTGTGTGGCCTTGAAGCCCTAGTGTGCTCCTACATAAAATAATAATAATAATAATAATAATAATAATAATAATAATAATAATAATAACAACAATAATTTATTTCTTATATCCCGTCTTTTGCATGAGCAATCAAGGCAGCTTACAAATATAAGATACAAATTAAAACATACATTACAACAATAACAGTAATACAATACACCCCTTAAAAAACTAAATACGATATTGTTCAGGCTAGGCCTGATGAGTTGGCCTGCCTTCTCTCCCTCCAGATGATGGTGGATGGAAGGAAGGCCTTCTTCTTTTCAAGCTAGGCCCAATGGAGCTGGCCTGCCTTCTCTCCCTCCCTATTATTATTATTATTATTATTATCCTTCTGAGTTCACTAAAATGAGTACCCAGCTTGTTGGGGGCAATTAGCTAACAGTTGTAACGTGCTTAGAGACTGCTTAGGTGGTATAAAGTGGTATATGAATGAAGCTGCTATTGCTATTGCTATTGTTATCTTATAATTTGTTGGTGTATGCAGACAAGCGGGATCGAGCATACACACACACAGAGTTGATGCACGTAGGCAGGAATGCCTAGAACAGGGGTCGGCGAGTTCCCCTTACCTGGGGCCAGTCCGGGGATCCCCAGGTCTTCCACGGGCCGATGGTGTGGGGGGGGGAAATGGCGGGGCGTACGCTCATGCATGCATGTGCGGCCCCCGCCGACCCCCACCGCCGCCATTGCATGCACCGTGGCTGCCATTTTTGAAAACAAAATGGCGGCTGTGGTGCACACCATGGCGGCAGCGCGTGCAGAAGTGGCGGGGGTCATCGTCGTCGGTGGCGGGGGTCGGCGGGTGCTGGTCCAAAGGCCTCGGGGGGCTTGACCTGGCCCGCGGGCCATAGGTTGCCGACCCCTAGCCTAGAAGATAGTCTCTGTGAAGAGTCTTGCTCCAGATGGCATAGGAAAAATCCCACAAGCAGGCTGCTACTTTCACTTTGCTGAAATTAATCGCTGGACAGTGAGACTTCACTCAATGAGGGCTTTAAACTTTATTGCAAATATTTACAAAGATACATAGAGTATCAGACATCTATCTTGAATACTCACAGCTATACAGACCAGCCACCAACCTCAACTAACCAACAATGGATATTCTACCTCTCTCCCATATTTAGGTGGTCTTCTTGGTAACATGTGACAGCCATGCACTAATGAAACCCAGCTGGTTTCATTCCCAGTGCAAATTGGATCAGACCTCCCATGATGCATACCTGGCTTGTCTCATCCACTGCGCATGTTGTATCAGACTTCCCATGATGCAAAGCTTTCCAAATGCTGACTCATGCACCTCCCACTTGAACTGTAGTAACCCTGTTACCATTGCTCCCATTCCTTTCAGTGGCCACATCCATGTCATTTTTTAGAGCAGGGTGCCACATGGTCTTGACATAACTCCCATCACTCCCTACCAAAGATTAATTTATATCAAAATTTTATCACTAGAGATACCAGATTGATTTTGCTATTATTTTTTTAAAAAAACCTTGAAACTTGTGCACTATAAATTGGTGGAAAACTTAGAAACTGTAAGCACACAAAGACATGCAGACACACAGAGACACAAAAATTAAACTTTAATAGCAGACTTCCGGTGGCATGGAGGAGTGAAGTGACACCATCCAGGAGAGGCTCCGGATGGTGGGTGGCTAGCTGCAGGAAGAAGCGATCGGGGTAAGGAACCAATTGCTATAAGTATCCCGCCAAAGGTAGGGGGGAGGCAGAGGGGCTCAACATACGCTCCCCAGGCATAATTAAAGCTACAAAAGGAGAGTCGGGGAGAGGTCGGAGCAACCATGCCCGCAGCAGCAGTCGCAAGCTTCAGCTTGTCGACAGAGGCTTCCCTTGCCACTTTATTTTTTTTTATTATTTCTACAAAGCAAGAAGAGGGAAGAGAATTATCTATCCACCCAGCTTACTTTCTGTGAGAAGGTCCATTCTGTGAGGTGGTGATTTTGAGTGTTGGAGTGTTGGAGGTGAAGGGAAGAAGAAGGAAAGATGGCGGAAAAACAAGATATGTGGGAGGAGAGAAGGAAAACCCCCTACTAGACGTCTTATAAGTGTGGAATCAGAGAAGGGAAAAAGAACAAGAAGCAAAGCTGTGAAAATTAAACTAACTGTTGTCTGGACTTTCTTATATTAATTTGGAAACTCAGTAAGTGAAATTAGTCCTATTCTTATACTCCTTATACTTTATATTTTTAACTTGTTTTGATCATTTGTCGCTGTTATTAAAGAAGTGTTTCGGCTTCTGATGGACTATTTGTGATCGCGTTGCTGGAACTTTGAGGATTTATCAGGCTATCTGAATAACCCTGAGGACTGCAAAGACTGTAAGTTAAGTGGGGATTAGAGCTGTTGGAGTATTCTTATATCTTCTTTTTGCTTTCCTGAGATCCCCTGAGATCCCCAGCCATTGTTTGAGACCTGCATAGCGGCTGGATTTATTCTCTTTTTGTTGGCGTCCCTGCTGAGCCCTTGCTGAGCCATTGCTGAGTTTGTTGAGAAAAAGATTGTTTTGTGCTTGTGGAACACTGTACTTGTTGAACATTGGACTTAACATATGAATTGGCTGATATTTCATTTCGTTTTGAGAAGGAATAAGGAATAATGGACCGAACTTGACCTCCAAGTTAGGGATTGCCCACAAGTGGAATTGAATTAAGAGAGACTGGAGAGGAGGAGGAAAAGGAGAAACAGAGTTGGAATTCAAACGTGGCGTTGGAGTAAAAGGAGAGAAAATATCAGCGTAAAAAAACTGAAGATAAGAAGAGAAGAGAAGAGAAGAGAAGAGAAGAGAAGAGAAGAGGAGTAGTGAGGGCAAGGACTCAGAGGGTAATTAATTGAGTATTAAAGCAAAAGCTCTGGTAAAGTCTGTTTTCAATTGGTGAAATTTAAGGGGGGAAGGAAGGGAGGGAGAGGAGGGGAAGTGAGGGAGAGGGGGGAGGAGATTTGATTATATACCTGAACATAAAACAGGGGGGGAATATGGCGTTGGGCAAAGAAAACAGGGTTTGAGATAGGAAGTGGGAGGAATTTACTATTTGCTGTTATCTATTAGCAAACCAAATAATTAAGCTAAAATTGTGTTTTGTACGCCTGACAATTGAGAAGTATTTAATGTTGATTTAATATTGATTTAGTATTGAACTAATATTGAATATCAATATATATATATATATATATATATATATATATATAGGTATATATACATTTTCTTCTTTCTTCTTTCTTTCTTTCTTTTCCTTTCTTTTCTTTCCTCATATTTCAATAAGAAGTAAGATTTTGAGAGACTGTAAGATTTAATTGATTAGCTTTAATTATTGAATATTTTGGAATTTTTATTTTAATTTGTAATATTGCTCCATTGATTAATTATTCATAACTAAAATAAAAGATTCAATAAAGGCTAAGGGAAGTAGGGAAGGAAGGAGAGAGAGGGGGGAGGGGGAGGGAAGAGAAGGGAAGAGAAGAGAAGAGAAGGAAGGAGAGAGAAGGGGGGAAAAGGGAGTAAGGGGGAAAGAGGAAAGAGGAGGAAGAAGGAAAAAGGGAGGGGGAAGGGGGAAAGAAAGGGGGGGAAAAGAGGGGGGGAAAGAGGGGAAAGGAGAATAAAAATTATTATTTGTATAACCAGTTGAGGGGGGGGAATCCTTTTCTTTCTTTTGTTTAGTTAAAACTCATAACTTATTGGTTTAATAGTGTGATATTAATACCCTCCCTTTATCCAATAATTCAAGATGGTAGCAGGAACATGGAAAGCTTCGGTATAAGCAGCGGCGGCAGCAGCACAAAGAAGACCCTCTGTAGAAACACCAAGTAGGATTCCAAATAAGATGCAAGAAGATAATGGGTCAATTTAGAAGAGATTAGAAGACTCCATGCTGAAACAAATCTGGAGATACAGAAATCAAAGGAAGATCTGAGACATGATTTGAAAACTTAATTGGAAGGAGTGAGAACAAGACTGGATAAAATAGACGAAGATTTAAGTGCAATAAAAGGCAAAGTAGGAAGATTAGAGAAGAAAACTGAAATGCTGGAAAACCAAACAGAAAAGGTAGTGAGAGATCAACACGAAGACCAAGAACAAATTCTAAAGATACAAATTAAGCAGAGAAAGAATTGTTTGAAGCTACGCGGACTTCCAGAGAAGGCAAATGAGAATCTCTATGGTGAATTGGCTTCAATACTCGCTAAATACATAAATGAATTTGAGGCACAATTCCTGTGGGAATTGGACCGTATTTATAGATTGAACTCTAAAATAGCAAGGATGAAGAATTTACCGAGGGATGTGGTTGTATACTTTGTACGGAAACAAACTAGAGATCTAATTTTGCAACAAAGTTACAAATCTAAATTGATCATAGATGATAAGGAGATTCAAATTTTGAAAGATATGCCGGGGAAGATTTTGAAATGACGAAAAGACTACCACTTCCTGACTGACAAACTGAGAAATTATAATATCCAATTCAAGTGGGAAGAAGTTGAGGGAGTGCAAGTATTTTGGAACCAGAAAAAGATCAGAATAACTACAGTAGACCAGGCAAGAAGATTTGAAATTGAACTACAAAGAAATATAGACAAAGAGAAGAAAGATAAAGGGAAAACTGACAAAGAGAAAGACAAAAGAGAAGAAGAAGAACAATATTGAAATAATAATAACTATTCAACTATCTAATTCCTTCTCTGCAAGTAACTTTAATTAATTATTACATTTAATTTTTAAGGATCACAAACTGACCAGTCGATTAATAAGATCTGATGTAGTTTAAATCCATTTCTATTTGTTTTACCAATGCAAATAAAGTTTCTTTATAATCAGACTGTTGAATTTCTCTTCTAATGATTTACTAATTTAGAAAGATGAGACTATTATCATGGAATGTAAAAGAGCTGAACTCGCCACAAAAAAGAAAGAGAGTGTTTCTATATTTAGAAAAAAACTATGCTGATGTAATTTGTTTACAAGAATCACATATTAAAAAAAAGATGTAAGATTAATCAAAAATAAAAAGATTGGAAAAGAATATGCATCTACATTTGAGAAAAGTAAAAGAGGAGTAATACTATATGTAAAGAATCACATTGAATCTAGAGAGATTTTTAAAGATATAGAGGGATTTTATATAGCAGTAGAAATAATTTGGAAAGGGGTAAAAAATTTACTAATTGGGATTTACGGTCCACAGGAAAAGAAAAGTAAATTCAACAAAAAGATTCAAAAAAAGATAACGGAATATGATTATGAAAATGTAATATTATTAGGAGATTTCAATGGAGTATTAGACCCTAAGATAGATAGAACTTCAAATAATAAAATCAAAGAAACCCAAGGAAAATTACCTAAAGTTTTTTTTGATCTTATAGAAAATTGGAATTTAACAGAGGTATGGAGACATCTGTATGACATGGAAACAGGCTTCACTTTGTTTTCTGAAGGACATAATTCATTATCAAGGATTAATATGTTCTTTATAGCTAAAACATTGATTAAAGAAGTGCAGAAAATGGAAATTTTTAATAGAGAGATCTCAGGCCATAATCCAATATTATTGAGTTTAAGAGAACCGAACAAAAAAGTTAATTGATATTTAAATGAAGATTTATTAAGAAATATGAAAATCGTCAATGAGGCTAGACAGGTGATAAAATTTTATTTTGAAGAAAATTTAAACAATGAAATCGAACCATCTATGGTATGGGATGCAGGAAAAGCAGTTTTTAGAGGTTTTTTTATTCAGCAAAATATTAACTTGCAAAAGAGAAGGAAAGAAACAATAACTCTATTAAACAACCAATTAAAGGAGAAAGAAAAAGAACAGGAAAAATATCCACAAAATAAATTAATTCAGAAAGAAATTAAAATATTACAGAAACAACTTGCGATAGAGGCATTAAATGAATTAGAGAAAAAATTAAAAATGGTAAAACAAAAACATTTTGAACAAGCTAATAAAACAAGTAAGTGGTTGGCATTTAAATTAAGAAAAGAAAAAGAAAAGAAGAAAATAAGTAGAATAAATAAAGATGGGAAAGCTATAACAAATCAGGAAGGTATAAAAGAGATATTTATGGAATTCTACCAGAAATTGTATGACAATAAATCGGCTAACAAGGATGTAGTAGAAGAGTTCATAAATTCTTGTAAGTTAAAAACATTGTCAGAAAGTCAACACCAAGCTTTAAATCAACCAATATCAAAATTAGAAATTGAAGAGGCGATTGGTCATAGTAAATTAGGGAAATCACTAGGGAACGATGGCTTTATAAATCTTTTTTATAAAACCTTTAAGGAAGAGTTGAGAGAACCTCTTCAAATAGTAATGAACAATGCCTTAACAGGTAATATTCCTAATTCATGGAAAGAGGCTGAAATTGCTTGGATCCCCAAAGAAGATAAAGATTTGAGTGATCCAAAGAATTATAGACCTATATCCCTATTAAACAATGATTATAAGATCTTTAAAAATATATTAGCAAATCGACTTAAAAAATGTTTACAAGATTTAATAGATGAAGACCAGAAAGGGTTTCTCCCTAATAGAAATATAAGAGATAACACAAGGATCGTCATAGATGCCTTGGAGTATTGTGATCGCCATAATGAAAAAGGATAGGTATGTTTTTTTATGGACTTAGAAAAGGCCTTTGATTTGGTCAATTGGAATTTATTGTTAAAATTACTAGAAAAAATACAGGTAGGGAACAATTATTTGAATTGGATAAAGAAAATTTATAGTAACCAAAAAGCGCAAATTAGAGTAAATGGGGAAAAAACTAAATTCATTGAAATTCAAAGAGGTACTAGACAGGGATGTCCCTTGTCCCCTTTATTGTTTTTTGTTAATAATGGAAATTCTTATAAAAGAAATTAAAACAAACCAACAAATTAGAGGAATTAAACAAAAAAAGCAAGAGTTAAAAATTAGAGTATTTGCAGATGACGTTGTTTTGTTTGTAGAAGACCCAGTCAAAAATGGAGGAAGAGTAATAGAAATTTTAGAAACATTTGGTAAGGTAGCAGGTTGTAAAATTAATAAGGAAAAATCAATAATTATGACCAAAAATATGAGCAATGTAGAAGAAAAGCAATTAGAAGAAAAGACAGGGATTAAAGTGGGAAAGAAAGTTAAGTATTTAGGATTGCAAATCACACACACACACACACACACACACAAACACACAAACTATTGATTTATTTGAAAACAATTACAAAAGGTTATGGTCCAAAATTAAAAGCGATTTGATCAAATGGAATAGATTATAATTATCATTAATGGGTAGGATTTCTACAATTAAAATGATGGTGTTGCCTAAAATGCTGTATTTGTTTCAAACATTGCCAATCAAAATAATGGATAAAATATTTAAAGATTGGGGAAAAGATCTTTCACAATTCATTTGGAGGGGAAGTAAGCCAAGAATTAAATTTAAGATACTACAGGACGCTAAAGAAAGAGGTGGATTAAATTTGCCGAATTTAAAGATTTATTATGAAGCCTGCTGTTTGTTGTGGATTAAAGATTGGATGAAATTGGAAGAAGATAAATTATTAGATTTGGAAGGGGATGGAATGTCACGGGGTGGCATGCTTATTTGGTTTATGGTAAAGATAAACAAAATAAAGCATTTAGTAACCATTGTATAAGAAGTTCACTGATTAAAACCTGGAATAAATATAAAAGCAGAATAATGCCTAAAATAAATGGTTGTGTCTCATCACAGGAAGAGTTTTACAGAAAAGAAATGATTAAAGAGGGAGATTGGTATAGATATAATAAAGTTTTGAAAAAAACAAGGGGAGAAGTTGATTATAAAAGATAGAGAAGAATTAGAAAAAAGCTCGAATTTCATAAATTGGTTTACATATAGACAATTAGTTGAAAGATTTAAAGACGACGTGAAGAGCTACGGATTTAATGTAGATTTAGAGAAATCAGAGTTAGAAAAAATATTTATTAGAAGCAAAAGAAAAACAAATTGGGAAAATATATAAAATTCTATTAAGGTATGAAGTGGAAGATGAGATCGTTAAGGACTCAATGGTAAAGTGGGCAAAGATGTTTGGTCATAATATACAGATGGAGCAATGGGAAAGATTGTGGAGTACTATATACAAATTTACAGCCTCTCAAAATCTAAGAGAAAACTTTTATAAGATGTTTTTTCAATGGTATCTTACTCCAGTTAAAATAGCTAAAATGTCCAAGAATAAAGAGTATTTATGTTGGAAATGTAAGAAAGAAATAGGGACTTTTTTATCATTGTTGGTGGACTTGTAAATTTGCGAAGAAATTTTGGAAAAAAGATAAATTAATAAGTTGGTATTATCTTGAGGAAAAAAGTAGAGTTAAAGCCCGAGTGTTATTTATTAGGAATCTTTGAAGAAAATGTCAAAGGTAAAGAAGAGAAAATAATGTATTATATGACTACACTGGCAAGAATGTGTTATGCACAAAAGTGGAAGGACGTAATGTGTCCAACGGTTGATGATTGGATGATGAAATTATACGAAGGTATAGAAATGGATTTATTAACACAAGCTATGAAAGACAAAGGTAAAGATCAAGTAAAAGAAGACTGGTTGGAAGTTATTGAATTTATGAAACAAAAATGGGGCGAAATAGCAATCTTGAATCTGTGATAATTTGTTTTTAGGAGTAATTATACTGTTGGTTTAGTACAAGTAGTTTGATAGTTATTATATAGGAAAGATGGACCTAAGAATAAAAAACAAACAATAGCAGAAAGTCAAGTTATTATGAAGATAATTTAATGGGGGACAGTAAGGAAGTCAGTGTGAGTGATATATGTTGTATGTATGTGAAAATAGCTGAAGAAGGGAAGGAGGAGAGATAGGAGTGAAGATAGAAGATAGGATATTAAGGATTTGGGAAGTGTCGAAGGTTAGAGTAAGTGGAAAGAAAGTAAGTGGGGAAAGAGTGGGAAAGGTAGAAAGTTAGAGTAAGGAAAGGAGTTAAGAGTGAAAGGAGTGGGAAGAAGAAGAAGAAAGGAAGAAGATGGAAGCTATATATTACAGTGTAAGAAAGGATAGGTTAGAAAGGATAGGTTAGAAAATGACAAGCCAAGATTCCCTTTGAAGGTTAGGTAAGATGTTTGAGATATGTAATTGGATTATTATTATTATTATTATTATTGTTTTACTGTTTAATGTCTTAATTTTCAAAAAAATCTATTGTTTAATGTTTTAATTTTCTTTCTTTTTTCTTTTCTTTCTTCTTTTTCTTTATCTTTTTTGTGTTGTTGTATTTATGTATGTTTATATTGTATTGTAATATGTGGGTTTTTGTATATGTATTGTATTGTAATATTTTAACTCAATAAAGTTTTTATTTAAAAAAAATAAAAAAATTAAACTTTAATAGCAAGGCAGGCACCATACTGCACTGACGTGGCAGACTCTTGAATCATCCTCCTTTTCCTTCCCAGTAGAGGGACCCTATCACAACAGGAGCAGTTGCTGCTGATGAAGCAGCAACACACATTCTCTCTCTCTCTCTCTCTCTCTGTTCCCTTTTATTCTGATTTTAATGCTGCAGTGCAGGGTGTTAGAAAGGAAAGAGAGTGATTAAGTCAGGGAAGACTGGATAATGCTAAGTGAGTATAGAGAGACTGAGGGGATGAGGTGGCTTAGTGGTTAAAATGCCAATTCTGATGATTGAAAGATCAGAAGGTTGGCAGTTTGAGTCCTGTGTGCTGCATGATGGGATGAGCTCCTGTCACTAGTCCCAGCTTCTGCCAACATAGCAATTTGAAAGCATGCTAATGCAAGTAAATAAATAGGTACCACTTTGGTGGGAAGGTAACAGTGTTTAATGCAGTCATGCTGTCCATATGACCACCAGAGTCATCTTCAGACAAAGCTGGTTCTTCAGCTTAGTAATGGAGATGAGCACCACCCCCTACAGTCAATTATGACAAGACATTCATGTCAAGGGACTACCTTTACCTTTATAGAGAGACTAGACAATGGAGCTCAGACTCAAATATTGGTTTTGGGGCTGTAGGGGTAACAAGAAATATGTTGGGTGTACAGAGAGATTGGATGGCCTGGAGGGTAGTGTTGTTGGTCAAGAAAGAGATGAGAAACTTCAAAAAAAGTTGTCTTGCGGTAGCATTGAGCTGTATATGTCTTGGAATATTTGGGAAATGCATCTTTGGTCTAATTTGCACTGCAGACATGATACAGTTTGGAACCACTTTATCTGCCATGATTCAATATTGTGAAATTCTGTAGTTTTGTGAGATAGTCAGGTTTCTTTGTCAGAGAGCTCTGGTGCCACAATAAACTATAAATCTCAGAATTGCATAACACTGAGCCATAGAAGTTAAAGCAGTGCCAATTAGACCCTTGAGAGAGTTAGAAAAAGATGTGCATGGCTGTATGTATGTATGTATGCATGAGAATAGTGCAGCAGGGGGGATGTGAAGCAAAATATGGGAACAGAGAGACTGTTGCTTCTGCATCTGAAATTTCCCATGCTTCCAGGGAAATAGATCTAAGAATGATTTACTTCCAGGTAAATTTGTATAGGATGCAACACAAAGCAACACAAGATGACTTAGGGGCTGCTTCTCTGTAGGGCAGCAATGTTTCATTAGTACCAAAGACAGCCTTTAGAAAGCCTAGTCCTTACACTGTATGTATGATGTTGGAAGGGGCAGGTGAGGAACTGACCTCTCCTTGTGCAGCCTGACCCATCTTCAAATTACCCATCACATGACAATCTAGCTTTTGCTTCAACTGCTGGTATCAGTGGAGGATTTTTAATGTTTATATCCTGCAAGAGCTGGGGGCAGGGGAACAAAAAAGTAAGAAAGCCTCAAGGAAAGGGAAGAAAGAGAAAGAGTGAATGAAGGAAAATGAGAGAAAGAAAAGAGAGAGAGAAAGAGAAATGAAAAGTTGAAAAGGAGTACTGACAGGTAGGTGTTGTATGATTGTTTGTGTGTATGTGCTACGTGGCCCTTTCAAAGCATATCATAATGAACCAGGCACAAGAGTTGTGTGTGTATGGGGGGGGGGGGAGATTCTCCATCTCAGCTTTATAGGGTTGCCACATGAAAACTGCTGTACTTTTAGTAGTCATGTAGAAGAGAAAAATTCAGCAGGTGTTGCTTGTCAGACAAACTCCACTTGCTAAATTCCTTTTCCTTCACAAACATTAAATGTTCCACATCCATTTCCTGTTTTTTACCTGGCAAAAATATATACAATGGATAAGGTGGCTGCATTTCTATTCCATCAAAAGACTATAATTTCAATAGAAGGCCTTGATTCCATTATAGGATGTACTGGATGTTTTCTCCCTGGTTAACTACTTATATGGTGCAAATTAACTCCTTGCTGTGAAGAAAGTGTGTTTAATTAAGTTAAACTGTATTTGTTGTGGTGTGAATGAAGTATATGATCTTTTTTAAAAAGGCATGATGCCCAGAAATTATTGGATATAAAACCAGAACTCTCCCATGCAGAAGGAAAAGAAAAATGAAGCACAATTTAGCAGAGGATGGTGCTATAAAATCCATACTTTGGTTTTCAGTCTTCTAATTTAATCATCCTTTATTGCCTCTGTTTGGGGATTTATTTCTCTTCTTTAAACCATCAGCTTGCATATTACATGAGATTTAGATAGAAATGTCCTCATCCTTCAGCTGCCCTTCATGAAAGAAGGAAGCACTTTTCCTTTTCATGAATGTGGAATCAAAATTTCACACCAAAAGTGCACTGTGCCTATCACGTGTAGTTTCTTCCTTTTCAAGCAAACAATCAGGGACTTGTATTAGATGCCTACATAATGAAGACTGCACTATTGAGAAGCATTCTTACTTGCTTCCAGGTTGAGGTGACCATGATGCATGTGATCACTGACCTTTCTCCATTGCAAATATGTTTGATTTGAGGCTCTTTTTAAAATGTTCCAATTTGTCTCTCCTTCTCCCACTTTACCCCTTTGTTCTCAGATTCCTTCAATGGCTGCAAATTGAGTTCAAAGTGCAAAAATAGTTTGCATTCAGTTAACTCAGGGCCTCTGCAGACTGGCCCAAAGGGCTGGCCTGGGGGTAGAGTTGGGGTGGGACAGCTGCACACCAGCTGCCCCAACTCCATGCTGATGCCGTCCTGACACTGCGCGGCATTATACATGGTGCACGGCATCAGGAAGCCCTCACGTTGCACCGAAAGGGTGATTAAGGGCCTTTGCAGACTGCCAGAAATAGTGCACATTAAATTGAGGCACTGCCCTGGCTCAGTGCTAGGAATCATGGGAACTGTAATTTATTGTGGCACCAGAGCTCTCTGACAGAGAAGGCTCAATGTCCCAGAAAAAAATACAATTCCCATGATTCCCTAGCACTGAGCCAGGGCAGTGCCTCAATTTAATGTGCACTATTTCTGGCAGTCTGCAAAGGCCCTAAGAGCCACATTTTGCTGCTCTTTTCAGGGTGGTAAAAGGGAGGATCGGGGCCACAGCATGGGGTTGCTGCTGCCCCGATCCACTGCTTCCTGGGGTGGCTCTGTGCTGCCCGTCTGCAGCGGCCCTCAGTTGGGAAGGGAGGTAGAAGAGGAGGCAGAATCTTATCCTTTCCAGTAGGCCCAGGCAAAAGCAAAATTCTGCAGACTCCTTGCTTGTCTATTCTTCCTCATTAATAACAGTTGCTGTGTTGATCACACTCTGATGTTGGTTGGCCATGTGTCACATTTTTCATCTATGAAATGTTGGAGGGTATGCTGTTCTTCCAAATTTTCACAGACTCTTCACTGTCATTCAGAGAGGGCTATATGGGAGAAGGAATAGCTGGCATTTGATGATGTTGAACAAAAACATGGGCTCAGTGTGCTCATTGTCCCCTAGCAAATTCATAGATGCTTTGCCGTGCGCAATACTCTTATTTATATGCATGTGTATAACAGAGCCAGTATGGTGTATTGGTTTGAGTATTAGACTGTGACCTTGGAAAGTCACATGCTCTCAGCCTCAGGGGAAGCCAATAGTAAACCTCCTCTCAACAAATCTTGCCAACAAAACCCTATGATATATTCGCCTTAGGGTCACCATAAGTTAGAAATTTCTTGAAAGCACACAACACAATGTGTATAACCTTTTTTTTAAAAAAACAGGTGGGATGTAAGAAAGGATTGATGTTGAATTCTATGTCATGTAGATACAGATGTATATGATGATGTGACAGATTTCCTTTCCAGGTTGGCCCCACAGTTACAACCTTTATGTTCCTATCACACATTTTGTCCTCTAACCCTCTGGCTCCTTCCCCGTATCTGGTACCTGGGCTTCAAAGTGACCAGAATACTATACAAATGTGTGGGCTGAGGTTTGGGTTCAGAGTGGTAAAACATAACCTATCCTCCTTATTAATTAATAAATAATTAATGGGCTGGATGAGGAAAAATAGATTGAAACTGAATCCGGACAAGACGGAGGTGCTCATGGTAACGGCCCCTAAACCAAGAATTGGTTTGCCACCTCTAGTCCTGGATGGGGTCACACTCTCCTCCAGTGACTGTGTTCACAGTCTTGGGGTTCTCCTTGACTCGTTGCTCCTGATGGTTAATCAGGTAAATGCGACAGTCAGGAGCGCCTGTTATCAGTTTCACCTGATATGCCAGCTGCGCCCTTTTCTGGAAGTAAGGGATCTTGAGACTGTTGTGCACATGCTGGTAACCTCACGTCTAGATTTCTGTAATAATAATAATAATATAATAATTTTATATCCCGCCCCTTTGAGATCAATCAGAGTGGTTAACAACAATAATAACAATAATACATATACAACAGTAAAATCTAATTCCAAGCCCCCTCTTAAAAAGTTATTAAATCAATTATGAATTAAAACATACAATATAAAAATACAGCATTAATATTTAAAACAAATCACAATGTGGCTACGAGTCTTAATTACATATTTAAAACTAAGAACCTAGAAGCCCCCTTATGGGAGGGATTCCTGAGGCAGGGATTATCTGTCACTGAAAAGCCTGCCTGAAGAGATCCATCTTGACCACCTTTTTAAAGCTGTCTAAAGATGTCAGTTGACGGATCTCATCCGGCAGGCCAATTGAAAGCCTGGAGGCCCTCTTAAGGGAGTAATGCACTCTACATGGGGCTACCCTTGTGCTTGGTTTGGAAACTACAGCTAGTACAGAATATGGCAGCCAGATTATTATCTGGAACATCTAGGAGGGACCATATTACTCCGGTTTTAAGATCCCTTCACTGGCTGCCCATAAGTTTCCGGGCCCAGTACGAGGTGTTGGTTATCACATTTAAAGCCCTAAATGGCTTGGGTCTAAACTATCTTAGGGACCGCCTTCTCCCCTATAATCCTCCCCATGCACTCCGGTCCTCTGAGAGGAATTTGCTGCAGCCACAAAGAGCTAGCTTGCCGCTACCTCCCAGAGGGCTTTTTCGGTTGTCGCCCCAGACTATGGAACAGCCTGCTGGATGAGATCCGTCAATTGACATCTTTAGACATCTTTAAAAAGGCTGTCAAGACAGATCTCTTCCGGCAAGCCTTTCCGTGATAGATAATCCTGGCCTCAGGAATTTCTCCCTTAAGAGGGCCTCCAGGCTTTCAATTTTAATACATAATTAAGAATTTCTGCCGCACTGTGGAACTGTTTTTAAATATTATTGTTGTGTTTTATATTGTATGTTTTAACTTGTAACTGATTTAATAACTTTTTAAGGGGGGGAGGGAACTAGATTTTATTGCTGTATGTTATATTTTACTGTTGTTAGCCGCCCCGATTGATCTCAAATGGGTGGGATACAAATAAATATTATTATTATTATTATTATTATTATTATTATTATTATATTAATACCTCTGGAAAAAGATGGGGGATAAACCCCATCAGAAGCAACACCACACATAAAATAGGGACATGGAATGTGAGAAGTATGAACCAAGGGAAGGTAGACATAGTTAAAATTGAAATGAATTGTATGAACATAGCAGTACTGGGGGTGAGTGAGTTAAACTGGACAGGAATGGGCCATTTTAATAATAATAATAATAATAATAATAATAATAATAATAATAATAATATTTATTTATATCCTGCCCCTCTGAAACCAATCGGGGTGGCTCACAATATTAAAATACACTATATACAAACCCTATTCCCTCCCTCCCCTTAAAACAGTATTAAATCATACGAATTAAAATAAATAAACAGACAATTTTAAACATACAATATGTGCAGATACGGCCACGTGTATCTGCAACAATAAACTAGGAGTACAGTGGTGGTTCTTTAGGCTAGGAGGAGTCTAGGGGACTCTCATAAGAGGTTCTTGAGACCGGGATGGTCTATTCTGGAAAGGCCTGCTGGAAGAGATCCATCTTGACAGCCTTTTTGAAGCTGCTTAAAGATGTCAATTGGAGGATCTCATCCGGCAGGCCGTTCCACAGTCTGCGGGCGACTACCGAAAAAGCCCACTGGAAGGTAGCCACAAGCCTAGCTTTTTGTGGCTGCAGTAGCCTCCTCCCAGAGGACCAGAGTGCACGGGGAGGATTATAGGGGAGAAGGTGGTCCCTGAGATAGTTTGGACCCAAGCCATTTAAGGATTTAAAGGTAATAACCAACACCTTATACTGGGCCTGGAAACTTATGGGCAGCCAGTGGAGGGACCTTAAAACTGGAGTAATGTGGTCTCTCCTAGATGTTCCAGATACTAATCTGGCTGCCTTATTCTGTACTTTCTGAGTCAAGCACAAGGGTAGCCCCATGTAGAGCGTGTTGCAGAAATCCAGACATGAGGTTACCAGCGTGTGCGCAAAAGTCTCGACATCCCTTACTTCCAGAAAAGGGCGCAGCTGGCGAATCAGCTGGAGCTGATAGCAGGTGCTCCTGACTGTCGCATTTACCTGATTTGTCATCAGGGGCGAAGAGCCGAGGAGCACCCCCAGACTGCGAACATAGTCACTGGAGGAGAGTGTGACCCCATCCAGGACTGGAGGTTGCAACCCAATTCTTGGTTTCGGGGCCACTACCGCGAGCACCTCTGTCTTGTCCAGATTCAGTTTCAATCTGTTTTTGATCATCCAGCCCATTACTCCCCAAAGACATTCATTGAGAGAAGAGATGCCATCGGAATTTGAGGCCGATGAACGAGTCATGGAGAAATAGATCTGAGTGTCATCATCGTACTGATAACACCCAGCTCCATAACTCTGTATAATCTCACCCAGCATCCTCATATAGATGTTAAATTACATCGGGCACAGAATAGCACCCTGTGGAACCCCACAGGTGACCTCCCTTTGAATCAGACAATCACACAGTGTTCTACTCAGGGAATGAAAAGTCAAGGAGATATGGGGTGGCTTTCATGCTAAGAAAAGATGCTGCATTCTTATATAATTCCATCTGTTTAGCTCTTTCTTTTCTTTCCCCTTTGCTTACATGTAGATTATTTCCATTTCCTTCTCTTTCTTTCATTTCATCTTTCTTTTTTCTCTGTATATATTCCCAAAATCTTTTTGAATCATCTACCAAATTGATCTTAATTCTCCTTTTGTTAAACCAAAAAGATAATCCTTCTGGCTGAATCCATCTGTAGGATATATCTCGATTTCTTAAAGAGGTAGTTAGGAATGCATAGTCTTTTCTTTTCTGGAATAGTCTGTCCGGTATATCCTTAAAGATTTCTAATTCCTTTCCTCCAATTATCAAAGGGGATTCATTGTGAAGTCTTAATAAGTCATCTTGGGTTTGTTTTCTTATGAAGTAGATCACAGTGTCCCAAGGAAGGTTTCTTTTCTTTGCAATGCTTCAGTTCAGTCAGAAAATTCTATCAATTTCCATTTTGAAGAATTTTTCCTCCCTTTCTAAATATCTCGCTTGCACCATTTCTACTTTTTCTGCCAACATGTTTATTTTTTGGTTTACTAAGGACATTTCATTTGTTAATCTTTCTACCATCTGGTTTATTTCTTTTAACTCAGTTCTTATCTTTTGATAAATTTCTGCCTTAAAATCCTTCATTTCTTGTCTGATATTGGATCTTAATTTCTTACTTTCTTCATATAAAATTTGATTTGATGGCTCCACTTTCTTTTGTTCCAAAGATGGTCTTCTGGTGAATTATAACTAGGTTTGTGATTTGCTTGTATGATTTTTTGAGGATTAGCTTCTCAGACTCATCACCATTTGTTTTTTAGTATTTTTTGTTAAATTAAATTGATTACAATTTGAAATTTAGGGAATTTCTCTAATGCATTATAACCTCAAATGTTCCTAGCTTTTATTAGTTTATTTTTTCCTTATTTAATATATTTTAATTAAATTGGGATAGTCAGGTATAATTTATCCTCCATACCCACGATTCGTCTCATTTAGCTGCCTATAATATAGCAAGAAGTTGGTGGATACTAAATTTTTCCTCACCCCCACTGTTTAATATTTCCTCTTATTTCCCCTCTATTTAAATCTAGTATCTATTTATATTACTTCTATATGGTATATTATTTCTCTGCTCACTACTGACCTTGTATTGAATGTTAAGGAAAATGCAACATGGGACTTACAGTAATAGAAATAAAATGTGTATGTGAAAGTCATAGTGACTAAGCAGGAACAATCATGAAGCTACACAGGTGAAAAGGATAATGTAATTTGGAAGCCTTGAGAGACAAGGACAAAGTTATAGAGTGTATATTGAAAACACCTGTTGTAGATTGCAAACACCTGAGATTCATTAAGTAGTCAAGGTAAAATGATGAAATACTTGGGTTGGTCTTAAGTATGGGATGATCCATGTAAACCAATCAAAATGAATGTACACACCCACTGGGTGGAAACTGACTAGTGGGTGGTGACTAACAATGGTTATAAGTGCAATGTTTGCCAATGCATATTGTGGAGTGGTTTGGAGTAGTTTTGGAGATATTGTGAAGTGTAGAGATTGTGATTTGTAGGGCATATAGTATTTATGTATATAGTAGAATAAAGTAGATCTTTTATATAAGACTACTGAGTTGTCTGGTGTCTTGAGGGAAGATACAAGAGCCAGAAGAATCCTGGAGAAGTTTGGAGACATCTCAGGAAGAAGAGTGAGAAGGCTTGGAGAGTTTGTCAGGGTCTTCAGCCTATTCTCTGAAACTCTGCTGCTTGAGAAAGAAGCATCAACCACTGATCAAAGCTGGTCAGCTCTGCTGCATAACAAGGTGGTGAGTTAGAGCCAGAGGTGAAGAGCTGCAACTCCCATCATCCCTGACATTGAATGTCTACTATATATTCAAAAGTTTGAAACTATAGAGAGTTTTCAGTCCAATTGTTTAAATACTCTTTTATATATTTTCTTTATATATTTCTCTCTTTTATCTAACCTAACAGTTGTTTAAATAGTTAACTCTTATTTTCTGATCTTTTTGTTTTAATTCAACCATTTCTTTAAGAAATTGCAGCAGTTTTTTTCTATTTTAATACTTCTTACCTTATTTCCTTATTCTAAAATCTACTTATCTATCCCGAATCCAAAATCCTTCTTAGGATCACAACCTCCACAATGATTCTTGTCTAACTAGATAGCAAATTTTCCTCTTACACCTTTTCTGGTTTAAATCTTAAAGGACCAGATATGGTCCTGTCTTCCTCCTTATTTATCCAATCCACCTCTCCCCGTTATCTTTGCCACAGAAGCCCGAAGGACCCAAAGGGGAAAGGAAGCCAAATCCAACTCCACTCAACAAGTTAAACCCAGAAAAACAAATTCTACATCTATATACCAGTCTTTACCACCAGGAGTTCCGCCCCCACCATTAGACGCCAAAACAACAGCCCAAGCAGTTTTCCTCCCCCCCCCTTCAGTTTCCTCTATTGCCAGTCTTGGCAGAGCAATTCACAAAGTTAAATCGCTCTCCTTGTTCAGCTCTTCCCCAAACCTACTCCTTTAAGACTAAGTGATGGGTTAACTAAAAGAGTTCTCTGTCTTCAGAATATCGGCGCTGCCGAACGTTGCTCCAGTCATCAAAATTCCCCTCATCTCCACCTCATCACCAGCAGTTCCAGGTGCAAAAGTGCAATATGACCCAGTCTCTCTCTCCTCAAAAGCCACTGTGGTTCCACAGCCTCTAGAACTCCCAAATATGGAGGAAACCTGGGGAAGCAGCCAAGATTCTTCCATCTCAGCTCTGCCACAACCAGTAAAAAAAATATGTGGATTGGGTAAAAAAAAAATTCCTTCTTCTTTCTCTCCACTGTCATCCACGTTGGAAAATAGATTGGGGTAAAACTGTGTTCTCTTTTAGTTGAATTTCATTGCCATTACTTGTTAGCTCTAGATAGATATGATCCCTCCTTTTGCTTGTTATTGCAAATCCTCAGCAACAATCAAAATAAAATTTCACTTAAATCCAAAGTTAAATTTTCCTAAACTCTATATTCCATCTTTGCTTTATCCCCCTCCCGTATAATTTTCAATTATGTTTTAAGTTTGCTTTAGTCCATTATCAAATGATTCTCTCTTAGTTCTAGATATATAGATGCATAGTCTGATGTGGCTTCTTAGTCTTTCTCCTCCCTTACCTCCAGGGTTTTTCCCCTTTTCTTTTTATAAACCCAGAAATAATTCAAGTATATGCTCCAACCACTGAGGCAGAACAAGAAGACATTGATAGATTTTACAAAGGAGTACAGGAAGAAATAGACAACATACCAACAAGGATGTCAAGCTGATTATTGGAGATTGGAATGCAAAGGATGGAAGTAAAGAAGAATAAAAAATGGTATGTAGATTTGGACTAGGCAAAAGGAAAGAAGCAGGTGAGCATCTGATAGATTTTTGTGAAGCCAACAACCTATTCATTGCAAACACATTTTTCATACAACCAGAGAAAAGGTTGTAAACATGGACATGACCAGATGGCCAACACAAAAACCAAATAGATTACATAATTGGAAGTAAAAGATGGCAAAGATCCATACTGGTGGCCAAGACTAGACCAAGTGCTGACTGTGGCAGAGATCATGAACTACTCATTTCAAAAATAAAACTCAAGAAGAGAACAAAACCAGTCATTATATCAAAATACGATTTAAACAACATTTCTACAGAATTCATTGACAATATAAGGAACAGATTTTCAGTATTAAGTATAATAGATCATGAACCAGAAGAGCTTTGGTCTGAAGCCAGGACATAATAAAAGAATGCATAAAGACACTTCCAACAGACAAAAGGAAAGTGAAGAAACCATGGATGAAAGATAAAATGCTACAAGCAATAAAGTAAAGAAGAGAAACAAAACAAAAAAAAAGATAGGAATAAACTAAGAATTATGAATGCAACAGTACAATGGCTAGTGCGCAAAGATAAGGAAAATTACTACAACAACAAATGTAGAGAAATAGAAGACAAGAACAAAAAGGGAGGGATAAGAGACCTATTCCACAAGATTCAAGAAATCAAGGGAAAGTTCAAACCAAGGTCTGGGATACTCTGTGACAATAAAAAATAGCATAATTCAAGACCAGGAAGGAATAAAAAGACATTGGATCCAATACACAGAAGAACTATACAAAAAAGATGACAATATGAAGGATACATGGAGCGAAGAGCCATATGAAGATAAACCCCAAATTCTAAAAAGTGAGGTGGAAATTGCAATAAAAGAAATTGCAAAATACAACACTCCAGGAAGGGATGATATACCAATAAAACTGTTGTAATTCACACAGAGTCAACTCTAGTGTTAACCAACATATGTCAACAGATATGGAAAACAAAATGATGACCAACAGATTGGAAGCAATCAATATACATCCCCATCCACAAAAAAGGAGACACAACAGACTGCAGCAACTATAGAACCATAGCACTAATCTCCCATGCAAGCAAAATTATGCTCACAATACTGGAACATAAACTCCAACCACACATGGAGAAAGATATACCAGAGGTCCAAGCAGAGTTCAGGAAAGGAAGTGGCACCAGGGATCACATTGCAAATATGCGATGGCTAATGGAGCATAGCAGGGAGTTCCAAAAGAAAATCAGCATGTGCTTTATAGACTATAGCAAAGCCTTTGACTGCATAGATCATGAAAGGCTATGGAATGCCCTTAATGACATGGGAGTGCCAACACATCTGATAGTTCTGATGGGGAATCTGTACTCAGGACAAGAGGCTACTGTCAGAACATAACATGGAAAAACAGAATGTTTCCCAATTGGCAACAGAATCAGACAAGTCTGCATTCTATCACCCTACCTATTCAACATATGCAGAATGTATTGTAAGGAAAGCAGGCATGGAGTGAAAATAAGAAGAAGAAATATCAACAATCTAAGATATGCTGATGACACCATAATACTAGCAGAAAATCTCACAGACCTGGAACAACTACTAAGGAAGATCAAAGAAGAAAGTGCAAAGGCAGGCTTATTGTTGAAGATAAAGAAAACAAAAAATAATGACCACAGAGAACTTACACACATTTAAACTAGACAATGAGGAAATATAAATAGTAAAAGAGTTCTCATATCTGGGATCAAACATTGATTGAAATGGGGACTGCAGCCACGAAATCAGCAGAAGATTAAGAATGGGGAGGGCAGCTATAAAAGAACTAGAAAATATCCTATAATGCAAAGACATACAACTCAGCACAAAAGTCAGAATCATACAAGCCATCGTATTCCCTATTACCATGTATGGATGTGAGAGCTGTACAGTCAAGAAAGAAGATAGGAGGAAAATCAACACATTTGAGATGTGGTGCTGGAGAAGAGTGCTGAGGATTCCATTGACAGCCAAAAAGACAAACAAATGGGCCCTAGAATAGATCGAGCCCAAGATATCCCTAGAAGCCAAGATGACAAGACTTAGACTGTTGTACTTTGGACACATCATAAGAAGGCATGAATCATTGGGAAAGACAATAATGTTAGAAAAGACACCCCTCGACGAGTCGGGAGGGGTTTCTTGTTGTGCTGGCCAAATAAGGACAGGAGACGCCTGGTTGGTCAAGGCACACAGGGGAACGAGAACACCTGCACACCTTGTCCAATTGGGTTGTTTAGTTGTTGCTCAAAGTCTCATGGTGTTATTGGTCTCATGAGACTTGGGACGAGAGTTTGTTACTTATAGCTCTGTGCTGCCACTTGGAGGCAGCCATTTTAGAGCTGAAACAGAGTGAGTAGCTTTCCTCCGCTCTTTGCTCTGGACTTGCTTGGCTTCAGCCTAGCGTTTCCTTTGGCTTTCGCTAAATATGGCTTTTGCCTATTCTTAATGTTGCTTGTACCGGGGGCTCAGGTATTGTTCTTTGAGTAATCTGTGGGGACAAGTGAGGCCTTCGGGCTGGCCTTCTTAGGCCTGTGGCACCTCCACATCCCCAATTCTCAGGGCTGAAGACCCGAAGAGGGCTCTGCAGGTGGCATCTTTCACCGGGTGCGTGGACCCAGTACTAGATTTTCAGGCCCAGAGATGCCCCTGTAAACCTGGTCTGGTAAGGTCGGGACCCCATAGCTGGTTCAGGAGGGTTGATTACACTTCTCCCCAGTGGTGAGTGTGTGGAAGATGGCAGTTTTCGGGTGAGAGATCTGCTAGGACCCTTGGTGGACACCTTTTCCCATGGTGGTTGCCAGTGACGCTTTCTGGCTGTTGTGTCTCCTGTAAGACTTGGGAAAAGGCGGCCTGATGGCCTGGTGGTAATCACCCACAGATTTGGTTTGGGCCCACGTTCTATTCACTGAGATTAAGATGCCACGTACTATGGCCCAATCCAAGAGGCGTGCGGCTTCAGCCATGCCTAGTTCAGGTCACTCTGCTTCAAAAAGGCCTTCTCAGTCTAGAAGCAGAGATGATGAGATTTTAGCCCAGGTAGCACAACTGGGCAAAACTGTTCAGGCTTGTGTGGCACTTTGCAATCAACTCGCACAGAAGGAACTACAAGCTACAGCCTCCACCTCGATTGCCAGTCCTTTGGGTGCTAGTAACACCGAAGTGTCACTCCCTTTAATGTCATCTGAATCTCAGGTGGCAGTTGCTACACCTGGCCCATTGGTGGTCTCGGCAGTGGAGGCTGGGCACTCCACTACTGCTGATGTGTGGGATCTCATGCAAAGAGTCCCGGTTTTGGGGACATGGGGTGTGGCTCCCCGTGTCCGGGCCGCCCACTTTGGCTGATTTATATAACCTCTTCCAAGGGGTGGTTCTTCCAGGTGGTGCAATGGAGCAGACCATTGGTGAACAGAGAGGTGATCAAGCTGCTGCTGCCTCTGCTGTGTTTGACACCCGAGCTGTTGCCGGGCCACACTTCGGGGGACCAGTGCAGTCAGTTGGCGAAGCTTCCCAGCAAGCTTCAGTTCCAGGTTTGTCTCCTAATATTGCGCATGCTAATTGGCCTACCTTGGTATGGGCTCCAGGTGGCCAGGTGGGTCAGGGTGTGGCTTCGGAACAGCCCAACCCTGTGGTTTTGAATGCACCCGCGCTGGTGCCTGCATTCTCACAGGTCCCTGACACTCGGGCGCAGGGTGGTCAGCCTACGGCTGTTGCTAACAACACCTCTGTGGTGTCTCTTTCAAGTGCTCCTCTGTTATCTGGAGCAGTGGGGAATGTGGAATCTACTTCTTATGCTGGAATGTCTACACCCCTTGGTTCACACCTTCCTCTTTCCACTAAAGAAAGGATTTGGAAGGGTGAATATATTGATTTATTTATTTTGACTTTTAGGGATCCCGAGCCAAGGATCATGGTAAAAGATGGAATTGTTTTTAGTTTGCCAAAAGAATTTCAGGTGCTCAAACGCCCTAAGCTAGAGCACAATTTTGTTAATTGGATTATGGGCTTCACTATTTATAGAGGTGTCATAGAGGAAAAGGAACCACTCAGATCCCCTGACTTTTCTAAATATCAGGAGATCATGATAAAAGCGTACACTAACTGCCATCACAAGTCAAGGGGTGAAGCATGGCTCCAATATGATGAGCAGTTTAGGATGAGAGCAGCATAGGATCGCTCCTTATCTTGGAGGCATGTTCAGTCTGAGCTTCGGGCTGACGTTATGGTGAGGGCCTCCCCCTCAAGCAGGTGTGACAACGGGTTTGTCCGGATGGTTACCATGCAGAGAGGGCTGAATGCGAGGCCTGCCACAGGAGAGAGAAGGGAATTTGGTTTATGCTGGGACTTTAAGGCTGGCAAGTGTAAAAGACAACCCTGCAGGTTTGAGCATAAATGTAACACCTGTGGGGATGGCCACCCTGGAACTTTCTGTGCTAGAGGCAAAAGAACAGGAGTGGGTACTGCCCCCAAGCCAGTTTTGCCTGGGGGAAAAGGCCCCATCACCAATTAAATTAGACACTATGGTGGTGTGGCTAAAGGTTTACCCTAATAGGGAGGCTGCTTTATATTTATTTCAAGGTTTTTCTGTAGGCTTTCGTATTCCCTATACAGGCCCTAGGATTCATCGTTTTGCACCCAATGCTCATTCAGTGAGGGACTTGCTGAGCATGGTGAGGGAGAAATTGGCTAAGGAAATAGCTGCAGGAAGGATTTCGAGACCCCATGATCAGCTGCCTATCCCCACACTTTGCTTATCTCCTTTGGGCGTAGTTCCTAAAAAAGATCCTGGGGAATTTAGGCTGATTCATAATTTCTCATACTCAAAGGGTGAGTCTGTGAACAATGCTATTGATCCCGGACTTACCTCGGTTAGGTACACATTGTTAGACTCAGCAGTTAAGATGATCAGGAATTTGGGCAAGGGAGCCCTTTTAGCTAAGGGCGATATCAAGTCTGCATTTAGACTCCTTCCTGTACACCCAGATGATTTTGACTTACTGGGTTTTCAGTTTGAAGGAAAATATTTATTTGACAAAGCTATGCCAATGGGATGCTCGATTTCTTGTTCAGCTTTCGAGACATTCAGTACCTTTCTCCATTGCTGTGCAGTTAAGCGGACTGGTAATAGAGCCATTAATAGCTCATTATTTAGATGATTTTTTAATTGCTGGGAATCCCAATTCTTCACAGTGCAAGGATTCCTTAGTTCACTTTTAGGAATTAATGCATGAGCTAGGTGTGCCCTTAGCAGAGGAAAAAACAGAGGGGCCACATACTCGACTTACTTTTCTGGGTATGAAGATTGACACCATAGCCGGAATTTCTTGTTTGCCTAGTGAAAAGCTAGTGGCTATGAAGCAGCAAGTTGGGACCATGTTAGGGAAACAAAAAGCTACCCTTCATGAATTTCAATGACTTACAGTTCTTTTGAATTTTGCCTGTAGGGTTGTAGTTCCAGGACGAGCATTTTGTGCAAGACTGTATAGGGCTACTGTAGGAATAGTGGCCCAGCATCACCACATTAGAATCACAAGGGGCATTTGTGAGGATTTGAAGGTTTGGGACTCCTTTTTGGAGCATTTCAATGGGATATCGTTTTGGAGATCTGAAATGCTGCTTAGGGCAGATTTTCAGGTGCATTCTGATGCTGCTGGTCCTCATGGCTTTGGTGTTTTTTGTAATGGCCAGTGGGCTGCAGAGGCATGGCCTGCTGCATGGGTAAAAAGTGGTCTGACTAGAGACCGTACGTTTTTGGAACTGTTTCCAATAGTGGTAGCTGTGCACTTGTGGGCAAGCTGGTTTGCTAATAGGACTGTCTGGTTTTGGTGTGACAACCAGGCAGTTGTGCATGTGGTAAACTCTCAGTCCTCCAAGTCTCCTAAAGTTATGGGTTTGGTAAGGGCGATGGTGTTACAATGCTTGAACTATAATGTGTTATTTAAAGCTCAACATGTTCCTGGTGTGCTTAACCCTTTGGTGGACGCCCTTTCTCATTTTCAGCTCTCCAGGTTCCGGCAGCTGGCTCCTGAGGTGTCGACACACCCGTTGGAGGTACCAGCATCGCTCTGGAGCCTTGGAGATTAGAATTTCATAGTGCAATTTTGAACTCCATTGCCCCGTCTACATGCAAGTCCTACCAAACATCTTTTAATTGTCTAATCAGTTCTTACAGGAGATTAGGGAGGATCAAAAGTGGCCTATTGATGTTGACTTGGTCCTTTGCTTTATTGTATATCTTAAGCATGCAGGACTTTCACCTGTCACTATCAGGGGCAGGTTGGCCACCCTGGCATTTTACTCTAGGGCAAAAGGGCTTTGATCCTACTAATGACTTTAGGGTCAAAAGACCAGTGGAGGGATGGTCCAGAGAATCCCCTGTCACAAAAGATTCACGATGGCTGATAACTGGCCCTGTCCTTGTTAAGCTATGGGATCAATTAGCCCACACATGTTATTCAACTGGTGAAGAGGCTTTATTTAAAGCGGTATTTGCTTTAGCCTTTTTTGCTGTTTTAAGAATCAGCGAGATTGTGCCTGTATCCCGTAATGATAAATCTGGCAGCGCACTATCAATTTCTGATATCAGTCTAACAGGACAGGGGATTCAAATTCACCTTAGGTGTTCTAAGACTGACCAGTTAGCTGAGACCTCATTTCCGATGTGTACTTACTATTGCGTGCGTTGTCTTGGAGCCTTGGTCAAGTCAGTTGCCTTTGTGTGAAATGGGTTACTGCAGCTACTAATTATTTCTCCTTTTGGAAATGAACAAATTGATTTTGTTTAGTGTTAACAATCCAGACATGCCTTAACATCTCCCACCCCACAATCCCTGGAGGAGGATCTCTCTTTCACATCCATTACTCTCCATCTCAGGTATCTATCCCTTCTCTCCCCTCTCTGTTCCCATCAACAAAATCAGCCAACATACCATTCTCTGCCCATGGACCAACCTTGCCTGGCTATTTTGGGGGACCCCTCCTCAGATGTTTTGCAGGTCTGTACATTTAACACAAAAGTCAGTCTCAATGAGATTTACTCTAATGTGAACATGCAGCCTTGTAATGCAATTTTATTTTCCCCCTTTTCTTGTCTCCCTTTTCATGAGTCAAAGCCCTTGTTCAAAGAATCAGGTGTGCCAGTCAGAAAATGGGGACGGTTGTGACGGAGTGGAAGCAACACATTTCTGTCCCACACAATTATGTCTGCTCTTTTCTCCTTACTGTTCTTGTTTTAGTTGTTGTCTTTTCATCAGCCTTTTCTCCTTCCTATTCTTGTTTTAGTTGAGGGCATTTTTCAAGACTTGAGCTTTGCTGAGGTTAGCTAACACCTGGCTCCATGTCTGGTGACCCATACCTGGCACCTGGTAGACGGGGTCAGCACTTACTCTGAACAATGTGAAGTGCCATGACTTGAAGGCACCGATGAGGTCAGTTACAACCACAAAGGAAGAAACATCAGCATAACTCAGGGTCACTGGCAGAGCTCCAAAGCACACTTGCCAAGTCCAGTTCCCTTGATTCTGCTGCAGTTGTTGTTTATTTGTATTATTATTTTAAGTGTTTTAAATTGTCATTGTTTAATAGTATTTTAAGGGGTGGGTGGGATTGTGGGATATGAAATGTATATTTTAATGTTGTAAGCTGCCCCGGTTGTGTTACGCAGAGGGGCGGGATAAAAATATTTTTATTATTATTATTATTATTATTATTAAAGGGCCAGTCTATTTTCTTGGCTAAAGCACCGCAAGGTCAAATTTGCCCAGTGATAGTGATGATTAACTATTTGAATATTAGGCCTAATTTGGCTGGCTACTTGTTTATTCACTTGTCTGGTTTGCCCTTAATGCAATTTCAATTTAGAGCGGTGTTAAAAGAGACTGTAAGGAGGGCTGAGTTGCCTCAGGAATGTTTCTCCTTGCACTCCTTTCATATTGGAGCAGCAACAGCTGCTTCCACTCACGGTTTGAGTGAAGCCGATATTTGCAGAATTGACACGTGGCATTCATGGGCATTTAAGTCCTATGTCAAGCAATCAGGCAACCAGACTCCTGATAAGCCATGCTAACTTGTTTTGTTTCAGTTCAGCTGGCTTTTACCATGGCAATATATGGATCATGGGCCACAGCCTGGTCTTCTGGGCGTAATGCCACCTTTTGGAGAATCACCGTGACAATACATTAGGCCTTTTGCATATTGGACTTACTTAGTGGTTTGGACTAAGGGGCATGATGTGGGGATCTCTCCTTCCCTTTATTATGGAGTTGGCATGTTTGCGTTCACGACCCCGGGTTTTGGTGGTACACCTGGGGGAGAACGATTTGGTTCGGATCCCGTGCTTGCAGCTGACTAAACAGATAGTTAAGGACATGCAAGAAGTCCAAACAATTTTGTCAGGCGCTGTGATCTTGTGGACCAAACTTGTGCCAAGGCGTTGCAGGCCTGGAGCACAGAAGGACTCAGCAATTAATAATGCTCGGTGCTGGCTTAACCATTATGTGGCTAAGCAGCTCTCTAAAATGGGCATCTTTTTAGTGGAGCATGGTATTAAACTTTACCAGCCGCAGCTGTACAGGGGGGATGGGGTTCACCTCTATCCAGAGGGATCAGAGATGTACGTCACAGCACTCTCTGATCAAATTGCAAAAGCAGTCTGCGGGGGGTGGGGGGAGAGGGGATGCCTAGTTAGACTGGCCCCCTCTTGTGGCAGGTAATGACCCCCACCCCAAAGGAAAATTTAATCTGGCTATTTAAATTAATTGGGGTAAAATTGACATAGAGAAATTTAAAGGAAATGAGGTATGCAGTTAAATGCATGATGTCATCAATTGTATGATGTCATATGACAAAATATGACTTCATTTCTGGGGGGAGGGGTTTGTAAATTGGTTGATATTATTGTTTACTTGTTTTGTCACATGCAGTGAAGGACCACCCACCTGGGGGTTACACCTACACTTACACACGTGACAAATTTGTTAATGTTTATTGGTTTGTTATTAGACCCTGTACAGCTCAATAAAAGTTGTGTCCTGTTTAAACCCAAAAAGAGGTGTCTTGTGTCCTTTGTGCCAGTGCAAAGGTGGAGGGAAGTAGAAAGAGAGGAAGGACACATGCTAGATGGATGGACTTTATTAAAGAGACCACGAATAAGAGTTTTCAGGAGTAGGACAGAGTAGTAGAGGACAGGGGAGCCTGCAGCAATTTCTGCCCTGAAACAATCTATCACCCATGTAGAAATTAAAGATGTGGAAACTCTCAGATGAAGCAGTGACAACTGTATTTTGTAACTAACATGGCTGAATCAATATGGAATCAAATCCAGACTTTCATCAGCTAAACATTCAAGGGCCTCTGTTTGAATGTGTGAATGCATCAGCTTCACTTTCTCCTATATGGAGAGGATTGTCCATCAGATGTATGAAGAAAATAATGACTGAGACCCTATTTATTTCCTACAAAGCATAATAGCCCATTTGTGTTCTTATGTTGGATCACCTGGCATATAGTTCCTATCAGAGGTTGGCTTTATCAAGAGGTACCTGTTTCTTTTCTTTCTGGCTCTGTTGAGTCTTCATTAGGAGGATCATTATTTTGTACCATAGATCAGTAGCTTGTATATAACATTCAGATGGGTTAAACAGTAACTTATTTTGAGAAATGTGCAAGTAAACAATTTTAAAAATCACAATTATAATGGTAATTAATTATTTTAGTGGAAATATGTAAATTCCTGTTTCTGAAAGTAAATTTCCAAACTCTCCTCATATGCTATCCAGAGATAAAATAAAAATTGTGCATAGGATTGTCAAACAATGATGTGGTTTTCAGGAATATTCTGATTAATTTTGCAAGCAGGAAATGAAATGACTTAACAATCCTCTGGCTATCCCATCCTTTTAACACCTGTACTTAGTACTTAAGAATCTTTAAAATTAGTTTTAATACAGTATCTGCACAAATAAAACCTACATGTAAAGCATACATCAATCAGTTTCTAAAAAGGAGAAGCAGATTGTAGTGCAGGTGAGGGATTAGGGTAAAAAGATACACTATCCCCCCTCTGATCAAATTTCCTAGTCTGAATCTTAAGATATTCACTCTGGTTTGTCCCTCCTAGCCTCAGTAAATCACAGCAAATGAGTTTTATGAACAATTCACCAGATGGGGAAAATGTTCACATACCACAAAATGGTGATCAGATTTATTTGAAAAGCAAGCTGTAACCATATGTATGTCAGAAGGAGCAAAATGGATTTTCAGATCTGCAGTGACTGCTGTCAGGCTTGCAGCTGTATGAATTTAATGCCAGATTGCCATTCCTACAGTAGGCTTGCTGTATGCCACATACCTCTTTGCCAGCTAGTATGATTAATATTGATTCAATTTTACAAGCAATTAAATTGGAAAGCATAAACAACCTTTTTATTGGCTTTTTGCTAGACATCTGGATTTCCCTCTATCTACGATGTATTAATATTGCAGCATCTAGAAACTTCATGATCACAGGGAGGCTAGTTGTACAATATATAAATATATCATCCCACAGCCCTTATATCCCTGCGACTTATTCATTCATCCAAAGCTTTAAGTCATGGCAATTTATGGCTATCTCATTGCTTTGACTCAAAGTATCAGATGATACAAGACTGAGAAATGACAACAACAACAACAGATTTTTTTATTAGATTTTTTCCTGTTAACCACTTAAGTGTGGTTTCAGTCATCTGTATGTTTTCACTAGCCCTGAGTTGCCTTCTATTTGTTCTGGTAAGCTAAAGCAATTTGAGGTTGTAAAAATGTGAGTGGGTGTATTTATTAATATTTCTGATGGTAAGGCAGCTTCCATAAAATGCCAGTTTAAAATATAATGAAAATATACTAAAATATTATTAAAACCAATAAAAGACCAGCAAGGCAGCAAAAGACAACAAAAAACATTCATAACTTTAGAAAAAGTAATGCATTATCTAGCTAGTCTCCTTAAAGGACCTGCAAAATTTATAAAACAAAATACCCAATCCTTTCAAGGCATTTGGGCTGGAGAAAGAAAAATACTGTAGTAAGGCAGCTGACTCCTATTAAGTAGGACCAGATAGAATTGACCGGCATTGGAATCTGGGACATCTCCCCTGTTCCAGACTACTTTTTGGAGAGCAGAATGTGTCCATCTCTTCCTTGACTTTCTAGCATGGTACAACTATCTGTGTGCAGATGCATACATGTACATCAAACAGTTCAACATGTGTAGCTGAAGATTTGGGAGTTCATTTATTGCTAAAATATAGTAGATCAACCACATGTGTTTGACATGTATTCTGAAATGTGTGAGCATAGTAGCCTTCAAATATTCAATCTCTATATATACAGATGGGGCCAATTTAATGGATTGGAATGAGTTGTGTATATTATAATCATCTCTGCACATTAGGCCAAATGGAAGGAGATCCATTTGTCAGGTCAGCCTTAGTCTAGAAATCTTCTAACCTCAAAGGGAATGGATTCTCCAGCTTCTATTATTGAATGTAAGGTGAGTCAGTGATCAGCTATTTCATGCGAGTCCTGTATACTGGGGTAGGCAACTGTGGTGGGGGAGGGTTCCATTTTCCCCATTCAACCCAAAGTAGGCTGCACCAATAGGCCCAATGTGTCAAATTCTGGTTTCATTGTTGCTCAATTTTATTTTTAAAAAGGCTTGTGGTTATGTGGGGGGGGGGGGCTGGGGGGAATTTAGCAGGTATGGGGATTTAAAATAAACCTTTTAAAAAAGGCTTCAAGATCTGCACTTTGTGATTCAGAGGCCACCCCTGTTGTATATATTATTGAACCTTGGTGAGGATTCTGTTCCCCTTTTCATTCAGTTCTATTTGGATATGTCAGGGTATCAGGTGGAAGGTATCCAATACATATCTCGGACAACACAAATATGTAGTCTCTTTGTGATGGAAGTATAGAACAATCTGCATTGCTTTCCCTGATGATCTTAAATCTAAAGTCAGAAAGTCTGAGGCAAGGATCTGTTGATTACAACTTCTCTCTGATGATCATGAATTTGATGTTCAGTTGGCATTGGAACCTGTTGCATATCTGCATCACTGTTCATGCAGAAAGAGATGTATGATGTTCAAAATCTGCAAATTCTGAGCATTCACAGTATTCACATATAAGGGGTGCCCAAATGTTGTTGAATTTCACCTCCGTTACCTTTGCCAGCACAGCCAATGAGGCAGTTTCCCAGCCATGTTCTACATAGTCACTTTATTTACTTATAAAATATTTTGTATTCTTTCTGATGTTATTGTACACATTGTAAGCGGAGGAGGAGAATATAAATAACTCCTTTGGGGTTGGGTTTGCATGTAACATACTAGTTACATTGCTGGAAATAAAACAGCTAATGAAGTATCCTTTCTTTGCAGCTGGACTTCACAGGGAATGTGTTTAATTCACAACTAGCCTTTTGTGAACATCAAAAGAATACTCAATTTCAATTCAGTTAGACCTCCTTGCTTCATCAAACTTCACATTCACCTTCTGGAATGACCAGAAAGGTGTGGCTTAATAGCAGCTCCAATTGATTCTCTCAGACAAGGAAAAGGTTGACAATGAAGCATATATAGTTTGGTTGTTAATGGCTTTCATACACTTTGTCTTATTAAGTGATCACCATTTGAAGGTCTCTGCCTAACCCCACACTAGAGGACTGATTAAAAATTACCCTGACTTTGTCTTTCATGCTAAATTACATTTATGGGCATGCCAATTTAAGGAATCGGTCTCTCTCATCAAACTCAAAAGTATGAGTTTCTTCTTTTTTCTTCCAGAATAAGATGTTTTATTCATTGGCAAAATTCCCAGTTCAATAATATGAGAATAAATTATGTACATTTGCATGGCACTTTTGTGGGATCCTAATTAAGAAATGGCATTGCATCATCCAAGATGATGCATTTTATCTAGCGAGTGATGGAACAAATTCATTAACCTCTATAAATTCCAAAGTTTTAGCAAGAAGGATGGATTTATGATTGTTGTTAATTTTTCTCCATTGTATTAGAAAACCTTTCACCTTACAATATTGATTAAGAGCAAAGAGTGAATAAATCATGTTTGCTTTAAAGGTACAGCTGCTGGTTTGACAATTTTAGTATTGCATGATTAAGGTTGGGGTTGGTTTCTTTTAGCATTTCCTACAGTAGCAGAATAGTAGAACCACTGTACTGATGATGTATCCTTAAGTGAAGGAAAATACTAGAAAATTTGATTCTATTAATGACGTCTTTGTTAGAACTTGGGATGAGGTATGCCGTATTTTTTCGGCATATAAGACGCTCCGGCATATAAGACGGACCCAATTTTAAAGGAGGAAAATCTAGAAAAAAAAGATTCTTAACCAAATACTGTAGTAAAATATTTTATATCAACTGTATAAAGTTAACAGCAGTTTAAGAACAATTTTAAGTTGTAAATGTAAGTTTAAGCCAGCAGCAGGGCCAGGTATTGCACAAATTCCCTGCCCAACTTTCTTGCAAGTCTCCTGTCACCTTATGGTGACTCCATGAATTTCTTAGGGATTTCTTAGGCAAGGAAGACTCGAGAAGTGGTTTTGCCAGTTCCTTCCTCTGAAATACAGCCTGCAGCACCTGGGATTCTTTGGCAGTCTCTCATCCAAGGACTATCCAGGGCTGACCCTGCTTAGCTTCCAAGATCAGATGGACTGGTACCTTTGGAGTTTTTAGGCCATTGGCTTATGGAGTAATTTATGGCTTATTTTGACCCTACCATGAGGGTTTTCTTGGCAGATTTCTTCAAGGGGGGGGGGTGCCATTTCCATCCTCTGAGGCTGAGAGAGTGTGATTTGGCCAGAGTAATCCAGTGCCTTGGAGTAATTTCTGGCTCATTTTGACACTACCATGAGGGTTTTCTTGGCAGATTTCTTCAGAGGAGGGAGTTTGCCATTTCCGCCCTCTGAGGCTGAGACAGTGTAACTTGGCCAGGGTACTAATCCAGTGCCTTGGAGTAATTTCTGGCTCATTTTGATCCTACCATGAGGGTTTTCCTGGCAGATTTCTTCAGAGGAGGGAGTTTGCCATTTCCACCCTCTGAGGCTGAGACAGTGTAACTTGGCCAGGGTACTAATCCAGTGCCTTGGAGTAATTTCTGGCTCATTTTGATCCTACCATGAGGGTTTTCCTGGCAGATTTCTTCAGAGGAGGGAGTTTGCAATTTCCACCCTCTGAGGCTGAGACAGTGTAACTTGGCCAGGGTACTAATCCAGTGCCTTGGAGTAATTTCTGGCTCATTTGGATCCTACCATGAGGGTTTTCCTGGCAGATTTCTTCAGAGGAGGGAGTTTGCCATTTCCACCCTCTGAGGCTGAGACAGTGTAACTTGGCCAGGGTACTAATCCAGTGCCTTGGAGTAATTTCTGGCTCATTTTGATCCTACCATGAGGGTTTTCCTGGCAGATTTCTTCAGAGGAGGGAGTTTGCCATTTCCACCCTCTGAGGCTGAGACAGTGTAACTTGGCCAGGGTACTAATCCAGTGCCTTGGAGTAATTTCTGGCTCATTTTGATCCTACCATGAGGGTTTTCCTGGCAGATTTCTTCAGAGGAGGGAGTTTGCCATTTCCACCCTCTGAGGCTGAGACAGTGTAACTTGGCCAGGGTAATAATCCAGTGCCTTGGAGTAATTTCTGGCTCATTTTGATCCTACCATGAGGGTTTTCCTGGCAGATTTCTTCAGAGGAGGGAGTTTGCCATTTCCACCATCTGAGGCTGAGACAGTGTAACTTGGCCAGGGTACTAATCCAGTGCCTTGGAGTAATATCTGGCTCATTTTGATCCTACCATGAGGGTTTTCCTGGCAGATTTCTTCAAGGGGGGGGACTCTTTCCACCCCCGTCCTGGGTGCTCCAATGGACTCTTCCTGGGATGGGAGGATGTCCTCTGACCCCAGGAAGAGTCCATTGAAGCACCCAGGATGGGGGTGGAAAGAGGAGGAGCACATTCAACTAGCCAGGAAAAGAGGACTCTTTCCACCCCCATCCTGGCTGCTCCAATGGGCTCTTCCTGGGATGTGAGGAGCCCACTGGAGCACCAAGGCTGAGGTTGAAATGAGGCCTACTTTTAGCCTAGGCCTCGGCAGTTTGCCCTCAGCTTGTATATTCGCTTTATTAGGCGCAGCAACTTCCCCACCCTCGTTTTGGGGAAGAAAAAATGCGTCTTATATGCCGAAAAATACGGTAGTAAGGAAACAGTATCTATAACCTAGTGATACCACTGACATATGGTTTCCACTTTATTATGATCCCTTTATAGTCTGAAAATTCCACAGATATGAGTAGAATTCTTCTGTAGACCTTGAAACTCGAATTGGCAGGTGTTGGTGAAATGAGGGTGGGCAGACACCCATGGGAAATTGATAATGGGGCCAGCATATATGTTTTGTTGTTGTTGCTATGTGCCTCCAAGTCATTTATGACTTATAGCAACCCTATCATAGGATATTCTTGGCAAGTATTTTCAGAGGGGGGTTGTCATTTCCATCCTCTAAGACAGAGAATGTTATTTGGCCAAGGTCACCCAGTGAGTTTTTATTGTCAAACAGGAATTTGAAACCTGGTTTCCAGAATTGTAGTCCAACATTCGAACCACTACACCACACTGACTCAGTTTTAGTCCTCGCATATTTGGCAGAACACTTAAATGAATTTATTCAGAGCATAGTTAAGTTCCTTTTTGAAGAATATACAGAATCTTTCAGTCAGCATAATCAGTAGGAATTCTGGTTGTGGAATTCTGAGAGTTGTTGTCTAATCAAACTTTCCTAATCCCTGAGCCTATCAACTACTGTTGTTTATTCTTTGTTTCTTTCAAAGTATAAACAAAATCATTTCCTTTCTCAACTGATATTCAGCCTATGCATTAGCACAACTGAAATGTGGTTGATCAGATTCCCTTCTTCTGAAAAAATATGCTAATTCTTGTCAACACATCCCTTCTCTCTCTCTCTCTCTTTCTCTCCCCTAAGTATGCCTAGAAGGTAGATGTTTCTGGCATATCTATGATAGGTAGCCCTGAAATTACTGAAGTAAAAAAGAGTGAAAAAGGCATATTTAAAACAGTTGATGACTGCTTGTATGCACTGGCAATTTTTTTGAACCCCCATATGTTCAACTCCCAAAAGCAAACCAAGACAAGAAAATGGTATGCACAGAAAGATTCTTGTTCTCCTAACCCATTAAAAGTATAAATATGTTTTAATTAACCCTGTATCCAAACTGACATTGAGATCCTGCTATTTTCAGAAATGAAAGCATTTTCTCCCTGAAAAATGCAGATGAAGTTAAAATGGCAAGAAAGCACCCAGCACATATTCAAATTAGAAACAGACAGACCAAGCTATAGATGAAAATATAATGTTTTGAGCTTATTAATGCAAGCTGTCATGGTACTGGGTTGGTTCCTCCTCCCCCTAGAGATTTTTTTTCCAAACGGAAGGTAAGCAAGTGTCTCATTATTCAAATTAATGCAAGCTATCTGGCAGCTAAGTTTCAACAAACAATCAAAATATTTATTAAGGATTTTAATATGGAAAAAAGGTTGAATACATAATTTGAGGTATTCACAAATAATATCTGACATATGATCCCAAAAAGTAGTGTCCAACAAATGAGAATGAGATGATTAAAAAAGCTAATAGGAAAAGAAATGTTCGTGAATACTTATTCTAATGTCGTTTACTGACTAATCTAAAATACATCCTTTACAATTAAACTTTCATAAAAACAAACAAATAAACACAGAATTATGTATTGGGAGAGCATAAGCCAGTGTAGACCTGACATAGGAGACTTATGACCAGATGTCCCAATGATACTTTCCCCACCATGATTCAGTTAAATGTAGGTGCAAGCAGATTTGACTTAGGCTGGAACTTCACTAGTTGTGGGTAAATTTGTTAATTGAGGGGAAGGGGCAAGGATTAGTGTGTATCATTTTCCCATCCAGGGGCAGAAGAATCACTAGGAAATTCATACAGAGAGACAAGGTTAATGCCTCCACGAAGCATTAAAATTGGTAGGATTTCTTCCTTGAAGCTTCTTTTGTCTACCAAGTTGTTCTGTTACTTATCTCATCGGGTTGCTATGTGGAGAGAATGGAGACATGGACAGACATGCATATCATTTTTAAGGAGTTAATCACCCTTCCCCCCCCAAAAAAGTGGCTTACCCCTGCCAGGATAGAGTCACTCATGGGACCAGGAATTATTGCATAAGAAATGCTGAAGATGCCACCAGTTGACTACATCCCAGCTAAATCCCAGCTCTTAGCCACACTTAGCTGGCCAATTTGCAAACTTGGGAACTTCCCATGTTTGCAAATTGGGCAGCTGAGCATGGCTGGGAACTGGATACTGCAATTGCCTGGCAGTATCAGCACCATTTCTAATGCAATAATTCCTGGTTGCATTCTGAAAGAAACTCTATCCCGGCAGGGGTAAGTTGCTTTTTGGGTGTGTGTGATAAACTTCTAAATCTGCGAAAGGAAAACAACAATAACAACAACAGCAATAACAACAAAACATGATGCAATGTAATGTAGTGCTGATGACGGTAGTTTGAAGCCCTCTCTGCTCCAAAAATGGTGGCACATGTAATTTGGTTTTGTTTCTTAAGCTGAAGCAGACTCTAGGTTTATCTTTCTACTCAGGAGGCTAGTGTAAATTGTCCCCCAAATAAGAACCCTGCTCTTCAAATAATAATGTCCTCTCAATCCCTAAATTTCTATCATTCCAGAGAATGAGATGTGGAAAATTGTTCATATCTAGAACCCTTATGTTTACTGTGCTCATACTCCCATGGTAATTTTGCTGATAACTTTTCTTTATATGCCTGCCTCTCTAAATGCTCAAGTGATGTTTTAAGTTACTGACATGTTGGGCATTTGGGGACTGAAGTGAATTTTCATGAGAGGCAGAATTCTTTTCTTTTTTAAATTTATGTTTACATAGAGGACACCCTCATTCTGACCCCCTCTATAGCTACAACTCTGCTACTTAGCGAGCAAGCCCATATTGAACCAGATACCATCTCTCAGTCTAACCTAACTGAGTTGTTGTGAGAAGAAGGCAGGATTGCTGTTGTGTGTGACTACACATCATCTCCAACTTATGGGAACCTTAAGAAAAACCTTGCATAGGGTTTTCCTGGGAAGATTTGTTTTCCTGGGAAGATTTGTCCAGAGGAGGTTTGTGTTTGCCTTCCTCTGAGACTGGGAGTAACATGCCCAATGGTTCAAAACTTGGTTTCCAGAGTTGTAGTCCAGTGCTCAAACCACTACATGATGCTGACTCCTTAAGATAGGATAGATACTGCCTTGAACTATTTGGAGAAAGGGATTTGAATACAAATGGAATAATAAGTAAGCAATTCCCAAAGCTCACCAAGCAGGGATACTGCTGTTCAATCTGCTTGCCAGATTGCCTCTTTGGCAGTGGGAGCTTCTGTTGTGAAAACTGAAAAAAGTGTTCCAGCTGTGTGTTTCATTTCTCTTTTAAGCGTATATCCTGTTTATGGGCTTCTAGCCAGTACTGTCAAGGTGGATGCTCTGGGGAAAGGAGGAATGCTCTCAGTCCAAAGGATGCAAATAATAAGCAATTTTTAAAAAGAAATTAGAGTACTTGTAATTTTTCTTGTCCTTCCTGAGAAAGGATGTCTCTCTCAGTGTATCAAGAAACCTGAGAAAGTGGTCAACTGCTCTGCTATACAAGACATTAGCAACAAAATCATTTGCATGTGTGTTCTCACACTAACATTGGTTTTGAGCACACAAAAAACCCCAGACCAAAACAAAACAAAACAAAACACAAAAAGAAAACCTCATGCATACCCTAAAAAAATATTTTGGACTCCAACCAGTCCATATTGCACAACCCACGGTGTTTTTTTTTTTTTTATCAAAACTGTTCCTTCCTACACACACACACACACAGAGAGAGAGAGAAGTAATGTTTTTGGCCTAATGACTGACTGAATGCTTTTTCATATATATATATATATATATATATATATATATATTGCAAAAAAGTCTTTAAAATGTGAAAAATCATTTTTAAGAAGTACAAAAACCTTTATGGCACTCAGTCTCAGTGAGCCTGGCCTGTCAAAGTTAGGATTAGGAGTTTGTCAGAGTTATGAATAGATAGGATAGTTAGTCAAGGTCAGAGAAAGACACAATTTAAAGTCAGGGATAGTTCAGGCTTGATTTGCTCTAGGATAATTTATTTGTCTTTTTAGCAGACATTGGTATCCACAGAACTCTTCTCCAGCACCATATCTTAAATCAATTGATTCTCTTCCTAGCTACTTTCTTCACTATCCAGCTTTCACAACCATACATAGAAATGGAAATACAATGGCATGGACAATGTTAACTTTAGTATTTAATGAGTACCATGAAGGTTTTTGTACTTCTTAAAAACTCTTCAAAGCTGCTGCCATGTAAATGTCCAGGCAGCTTTACGGTGGCTTCCTGCCAGCTTGGGGGTGTGCGTCATCTAAACGGCATGCCCTCAAGCCACCAGGAAGCCAGCTTTTTCGCCAGTCTGTTCTAGCCCTTAATGATAAACAACAACGTCTGGATGACAATGTTGCTTGCTGCTACTTTTGCTTTTAGCAGAAGAAATTGAGAAATTTAGAAGGTTTTTCCACTTCAGACATTTTATCTGTCAAAATGAGTGTTGTCGTGGCCAAATGGAGGGTGGGGAAGAGTCTGTTAATAGAACTGTGGTGGAGTTCATTGCTCTTAGAATAGTAATGGCTATATTTAAAAGATCATTACTAACTCTCATGTGCATATAAAGAAAAGCAGATGTTGCAGGAGAAAGTGAAATGTTACAGAAAGGACATCAGTTGGCAGAAAAGGACACAACGTTATTGAGTACAGCTGACAGGTAGGGTTGGCCTGAGTGCATGGTTCTGGATCTGGCATGAACCAACCCGCCTGTTGCTCGATGAACCGAAATGGCCCATTAATAGCCAGACTTCAAGATGACAGAAAGCGTAACCAGCTGATCTCTTTGCCACTGGGGATGGTGCTCAGGAGTTGCCCCCGACAGCACCCATAAATCCAACTAAAGGGGTGGGGGGTGGGGAGAGCCAGGCTGGAATGGCACCATTTGCCCCAGCCACATGGCCCTTTATAGGCCCAACAACCAAAGCGGGTGGAAGTTGCGCCCTCTCCTATAATAATAATAATAATAAATTTTTATTTATAACCCGCCCCTCTGCTCAGCAATCGGGGTGGCATACAACAATTAAAAAGGCAATAGTTAAAACATTCCTTTATCCTGCACCCCAACCCTCCCACCCCTTAAAACTGAATTAAACTGCAATAGAATTAAAAACAGAATGATACAAATAAAATATAGCAGCATGCAGTGACAGCCAAGGGGTAGTATGAGATCACCTCTAGTTTGCCGGGCAGTGATTCCGGGAAGGCCTGCTGGATGACATCTGTCTTTACAGCCTTTTTGAAGGTGGCAAGAGTGGTAATAAGATGGATCTCGTCCAGCAGGCCATTCCATAGTCTGGGAGCAGATGCAGAAAAGGCCCTCTGGGAGGTCTGAGAGAGCCTGGTCTTCATGGGCTGCAGCAGGTTCCTCCCAGAAGACCGAAGTGCATGGGGGGATCATACGGGAAGAGGCAGTCCCTGAGATAAGATGGGCCCAAGCCATGTAGGGCTTTAAAGGTTAAAACCAACACCTTGTACTGTGCCCAGAAACTAATCGGCAGCCAGTGGAGGGATTTGAGCACTGGTGTTATATGCTCCCTCCTAGATGTTCCAGTAATTAACCTGGCTGTCATGTTTTGTACTAATTGAAGTTTCTGGGTACAAGGGTAGCCCCATGTAGAGTGTGTTACAGTAATCCAGACGTGAGGTTACCAGAGCATGTACCACAGTTTCCAGATCCCTCATGTTCAGATAAGGGCGCAGTTGGCGTATCAGCCAAAGCTGATAACAGGCACTCCTGACTGCCGCATTCACCTGACTAGTCATGTGAAGCGACAAGTCTAGGAGCACCCCAAAGCTGCAAACACAGTCCTTAGAAAAGAGTGTGGCTCCGTCCAGCACTGGAGACTGTATTCCCAGATCTGGTTTCAGGCCCGTGACTGTCAGTACCTCCGTTTTGCCTTGATTTAGTTTCAATCTATATTTCCTCATCCAATCCCTTACCGCTCTGAGACAGTCATTAAGATGAGGGATGCCATCTGAAGTCTGAGCCGATGATCTGGTCATGGAGAAGTATATCTGGGTGTCATCAGCATACTGGTCCTGCCCCCCCCCCCAAGCCAATCACAGAGACCACTGGCTGGGGCAAGGGGCAGGGCTTTCAGTTGCAAAGACCACTGGGATTTGTAGTCCTGGATGGCAACTGGACATCCTACCCTCTGACAGCACAGATAGCCAATTCAGCCCCCAAAACCAACTCTCAAAGCCTCCTGGGAGCACCAATCCTTCCCAGGCAGGCAGAGAGCCCATAAGCCCAATGCCTCCTGCCCCAGCAACCAGCTGGTCCAGTAAGTTAGACAGTCCCATTTTCAGAAGAAGGTGAGACATCACAGAAAGGACACCAGGACATACAGTTGGCAGAAAAAGGCCACAACTTCAGTACAGCTGACAAGTAGGGTTGGCCTGAGTGCATGGGTCTGAATCTGCATTGCCCAACTAGCCTGTTGCTTGATGAACCCAAGTGGTCTGGTAATGGCTGGGCTTCAGGATCACAGAATGGGTAACCGAATGATCATATGTTTGCATCTTTGCCCCTGTGCCACTGGGGGACACTGTTCAGGAGTTGCCCCCACAATGGCAATGCCACACCACTCCCAGTGTCCCCGGGTCCAATGGGACTCCCTATCCTGTGCTCTGCAGTACAGGAAACCACATCCATCAGATCCACAGCCTATGCTGCCATCACAAAAGGCTGGCCCCCCACAGGGGGAACTGCCTTCCACCAGCCCCCTTGAAAGCTGTACCTTCCCCCAATCTGGCCACACAGTTCTCATGGCTGTCACAAGCAAGAGTCCAAGCCTGAACGCACATAACCTGGACTTCCACCTGCCTTTCTTCTTTATAGAGTCCACTGGCAATCCACATCTTGCTGCAGTTGTAGCAGCCTCTATACAGAATGAATGTCCACCAAAGTCCTCCACTGGCAGCCCAGCCCATTGTAAGGCCATACGGAGCACCAACACAAGTTGGAACTGGGTGAGCGGAGTCCTATCCTCGTGTGTAAAAAGAGGACCTGTGGTTTGAGGGCAGGATGCCAAGTATTTGCATCAGGTCTGGACAGGGCACAGGCAGCAGCCATGGAGACTTTTCAGCATGATGGTAGACCCTCTCTCCAACTGGTCACACTTAGACCTATGAAAAACTAAGAACACAGTGTTTCCCACCTCTGCATCAAATGCTTAGTCCCATCGGTTGTATTTTACAGAGAGGCAGGATAGAAATAAATTTTATTATTATTTATGATGATGATGATTAGAATTGGAGGAGTGCCATCCCCAAATCCCTCAACCATACAAGGAATTGGAGGATGGTGCGGGACTGGTGCGGCCAGTATTCCCTGAGTCTGACTGCCATTGAAAATGCAAAAACCCTTGAAACAGCCCTCTTGTATGAGCCAGCAATGACAGGAAACCCTGCATCACAACAAGTTTCCAACCTCCCACATTTCTCCAGGAAAGGCATGGGCAAGGGATCTGCTCCAGGTGTGAACTGTTGGAACCTGGCCTCCTGAAAATGAGAGAGATAATCTGCAATTTTGTTTTCAAGGCCAGGCACAAAACAGGCCTGGAAACGTGTTGTTGTTGCATAGGCACAGCAAAACCAAACAGCGGACCAGGAGCATGACCCGCTTAGACTTGGAAGTTGGTGGTTGAGGACACTGACCACTGTTTGGTGTCACACCAAAAATAAACTGCTTTGTTGGCAAAGGTTTCCTTCCAGAGGTGCACCTCTACCAAAATGGGGAAGAACTCTAGAAATGTGAGGTCCCTGAGGATGCTCCACTGTTCCTAGTGGGTGGGCCAACGTTGGGTGCACCAGTGACCCTGGAAAAAAGACCATAAATGCCAGTGGCATCAGAGTGAACCTTCAGGCCTTGGCCCAAGTCCCAAGGTCATTGCCACAGGGACACCCTGTTAAAATTCCTGAGAAATTCTTACCACAATCTGAGGTCCTCCTGAATGCCTCTGGTGAGACAGCTGCAATAGTGCACCACCCTGGCCCCTGCTGTGACTTGGCCAGCCGTGTGCAGAAAGCTCTCCCTGGGGAAACCACCCTGCATGCAAAATTGAGGTGCCCCAGTAGGGTCTGGATCTCCCTGAGGGTGCCTTTCTGGGCTGAGAGAGTGACCAATATAATGGAGAGGAGGGACCAGGGCTTGTCATCTGGCAGGCAAGAGACACCTGCCACTGAAGCCAGCTGAATTCCTAGGTAAGTGAGGTAAGTGTTGGGGCCCTCCATCTTTTCTACTGCTAGTGGGACCCCCAGCACAGCAGCCAAGGCACTGAAAATGGACAAGACTTTGGCATAACCCTTTCCTCCAGCCTCCCTGATGAAAAGGAAGTCATCGAGGTAATGTATCATGAGAGGGGACACCTCCCACTGCTGGAAAGAACTGAATGTGTCAAATGCTGCATAGCTCATGGAGCAGGCCATGGACATTGCCTTGTCGAAATACTATTGCCCTTCAAATTTGAAACCAAGGAGGCAAAAATCATTGGAGTGGACAGGCAGCAGTTGGAATGCCGACTGGATGTCACACTTGGCTAGGAGGACTCCCTGAGCACACAGCCAAATGAGCTGGACAGCATGGTCAAATGAAGCGTAATGTACCGAGCAAAGCTTAGGGGGGATGGCATTGTTGACAGATGACCCTGGAAGGTACAAAAGGTGGTGAATGAGGTGAAATTTGCCCAGTGCTTTCTTGAGCACCACACCTAGGGAGGGATCCCTCAGGTTGGGCAAGGGGGGGAAAGAAAGAGGCCCCCTACCCTGTCCACCTTGCAATCTTCATGATTATGTTCTCAAGGCTCTAGGGCATGTCCCAGGCCAATTTGAGGTTAGAGGCATTGGAAGCCACCTATGGACCCACAGCAGAGATCCTGAAATCCTGGGTGAAGGCTTCCACCAAGAAGGCAGCTGCCTTCTTGTCAAGATAGTGTGTGAGGAGTGACAGCAATGTGGAAGGGTGCATGGGGGTGGGAACGAGACTAAAGGATGGCCAGGAAGCCTCAGCAGACTCATTTTGGACATCCCAACACTCTGATTCCAGAGCCAGAGGATCCCTCCTTCTTTCCAGAGGGTGCTGGGCTGGGGCATCCTGTGCAAAAAGGCTGTTGGGCACTGGCCAGGTTGGAGCCAGCTTGGCATGGATGCCCCAGCAGAGCTCACAGCAATGCTCAAACTTTCAGTGGGCCCGGACACATTTTCACAAGTTAAACTCCCAACACACCAGCCTGCGAGAGTCCTTCTTCCCCACCCACTTTGAGGTTTATGAGGGTTCCCCCCTTCTTTTGGTGTGGGGCCCCACCTCCACCAGCCAGAGCACATTGTTGATGAGGTCCCACCTAGCATTGCTGTTTCGGGATGAGCACTTGCAAAAGGTGGTGTCATACACGATGGCCGCTGCCTCCCCAGCAATGTCTCTGGCCTTCAGCACATTGGACAAGTGGTTGGCCAAGTGCCAGCCCCACTCAGGATAGGCCAAAAGAACCACCCCCCATGAAAACAGAATAACCCAATATCCAATTGGAGAAGGACCATTCAACAGGATCTGCCTTGGTCTCCCATTTTCCCTTCTTGCTTGACTTGGAGGAACAGCCCTCTTCCCTTGCAGGTTTGAGCAAGTTGAAAACATCCATGTATTACCCTCTAAAGATGTCCTTCCTGATCTTCTTGGGCAAATGAAGAGGGGAGATCCTCATTGTCTGTAAAGATGGGGAAGGCAGCAGCCTGGGGGTCCTCCCACACTCCCTCCAAACCTGGATGCCTGGCCCTGTGCCTGGTGGGCACCCTAGTGAAGAGCCCTGGTAGTGAAGAGCCCTGGTAGCACAATGGTTAAATGCCTGTACTGCAACCACTCAGTCACAAACCACAAAGTGGTGGGTTCAAACCAGCCAGGGGCTCAGGCTCAAGTCAGGCTTGCATCCTTCCAAGGTCACTAAAATGAGTACCCAGCTTGTTGGGGGCAATTAGCTTGCAGTTGTAAACCACTTAGAGACTGCTTAGTATCGTATGAAGAGATATATAAATGATGCTCCTATTGCTGATGGCCCGTGAAGGCAGCCCTCGCACTAGAGCACTCTCCAACTAGTAGTCATCCCTCCTGGTAGGGTCAGAGGACTCACCAACTCCATCTTTTCTCCCCCGAGACTTCTCGGTCTTCTTGCTGCTGTGCTTCCACCTGCTCCTCCTGCTCTTGTCAGCAAAGGAACTGCTCACTGAACCATGGCTGGATGAACTTTTGCTGGTGTTGCTGCTGGCACTAGATGAACTGCTGCTGGTTCTACTGAGAAAAGATGCAGTGTATCCTCTCACCTGCTTTGACTTTCAGCCTCTCTCCTGACCCATGCTCAGCCCAGGGGGCACTGGTGTGCTTGGCAGTGCACCATTAGGCCCCACTTGCTCCATAAAGACAGAAAAAAATGCAGGTGAAGCCCTCCAACAACTCCTTGCTCATGACAGGAGGCATGGAGTGAGGAGGTGTTGATGGTGGTGCAAGTGTTAATGGTGGGGCAGGATGTCTCTGCCTGCCCCTGGAGGGCAGGGCAGTCTAAGATCTCCTTGGCTGCTCCACCTGCTTCCTGGTGGTATGCTGACCCATCAATTCTGCCTACTTAACACTGTTCCCTGGCATATTGTAGGCTACTGCCTGAGGCTTGACCTGCTGAGTGTGGCAGAAGGCCTGGTGGTCAGGCGGGGGTTGCTGCAAATTGGGGTGTGTGTGTGTGTGCAGCCCAAGGCCTAGAATCCTCCAGGCACCAGCCCTATGCAACCCTGATCCTTGGGGGGGGGTGAGCACCCAATATGGGGTTGAACACTGACACACCAGGTCACAACCCTGCCTGCAGCACAGCTGGGTTGGAGGTTTGGCTGAACTGGGGATAGGCCCATGATGACTGCTCCTGTCTATGGCCCACTGCCAAGCTCCAATCCCAGGAACTCCTTCCTGCTCAACAGCAAAGCTGGAATGGTGCCGTTTACCCCAGCCATGTGGGCCTTTATAGGCCCAACCACCAATAGAATTCCAAAGCAGGTAGAAGTTCCACCCCCTCCCTGCCCCCCAGCCAATCAGGGATACGACCAGCCAGGGCAAGGGGCAGGGCTTCCAGCCACAAAGGCTGCTGGGATTTGTAGTTCCAGGCAGCAACCAGAAGTCCCGCCCTCTGACAGCCCAGATAGCCAATCTGGGCCCCCCAAAACTGCTTTCAAAGCCTCCTGGGAGCACCAAACCTTCCCAGCCAGGCTGTGGAGCCCGCAGGTGTGACACCTCCCCAGTAACTGGGCTGTCCTGGTAAGCCAGACCCAATTTAGGGAGAGGATCTGGGACTATTTTTCTCAAAGTTTGATTTTCATTCTAAAACATCCACCAATGGTGGGAGGTTCTGAATTTGGTGGGAAATTAATATGTAGTAGGAAGGGGCAGGGTTTGCTTGCTTTTGGTTATGATTCTCTTTTTTTTTCCTTTGCAAAATGTGGGTTACCCTACGTAGTTTTACCACTACCTATTTTGTATCTCTGTATCCCTGCAATGTAGTTTAGGCTGAAAAATAGTGACTTTGTCCTAGGTTACTTGATGGAACAGCACATAATAAAATTTAAATGTCTATCTTTCCATTCCTAGTATCATACCAAATGCTACACTTCTGTATGGAAAAGAAGAGTTTAGTTATTGTTGCTTAAACCCTTTGTTTTTAACCCTTTTCTTCCAATGGCTTTCAAAACAAGCAGATAGGTAGGTCTGCCCTTTGTATGTTTACTTGTTCCTGATTGGTTGACATTCTGGAGCATTTGCTTTGCATATTTGATCTCTGTCATCTCCAGGTAAAGTTTAGGAAAGATTCCTGCCTGAGCCCCTGGAATATTATTGCCAGTCAGTGGTAGCAATACTGAGCTAAGTGGATCAAGTAGTCTAAGTACATGGGCAGTTCCTATATTTCTGTGATTTCCCCCTTCTAAAGCTAGATAGATGGATTAAAATGTCACATTTTCATGCTCTAAGGCACCAAAAACAGTATTCATCAGTCATTTGTATTGCTATCCATAAATCCATCTTTTAAAACATACTGGCATGGGGAGGGGGGGGGAGGGAAACCATGCAAATCAGCAATCAAATCATTCAGTCACAAGCATCTCAGTACTCTGAGAAATGTCTTTCTTGAAATGGAAGTTGGAGAACTCAACACCTTGGGGCAGATGGAAATTGTGTGGTACCTTGGTGGATTGAAAAACCTGCAGTCTGGGTTGCAAGTTTCTTCAGTTCTCAGAGCCCTGTGGGATTAACATGTCCTGATGATACAGAACTGCATATACTAAAGTGGCCATTCTATAGTAGACAAAGATAGAATTTAATCAGAAATATCATATATTTATAGCTTTGCCCTAAGTCTATGCAGTGAAAATGAAGTCTTATTGTGTTCCATGGGGCTTGTTACCAAAAGTGCATTTTTCTCAATTTTGGTGTGTGTATGAATTCCACATAACCCCAGATGTACTCTGCAAAGAATCCCAAGTGCCACCAAGGCAAGGCAGGCAGGTCATGCCTAGGTCACTTGGAAGACTGGAAAAACCCCAATTCCGAAAGCCAGGCAGATAGCGTCGTATTGCAAATGGACCATCATCATCTCCATAATCAGAGGAATGGGCAATAATGGCCTAAATGTCTCACCTGATGGGCCAGCTAATGACTGAATCCTCTCCCATTCACCTTGAATATTGCAAGACTGGATCACCTCACCTATGCAGGCTCACAGCATTGCCCTGCAGCTAGTTTTAGCCCTTAAAAACCCCTGGATTTCTCCCCTCAGTGTCACTAGTTGGAGTTCATGGGGATCCTGCATCACTATGTTTTCTGATCTAATTACCGTCACCTCCATTCAAACCTGCACTCTCAGACAGTTATGTCTCACACAAATTCACCCAATTGGATCCAGGAGAAAGCCTCATCTGTAGTAAGTATCACCCGTAGTTCTGCCTCAACATCTTTTCCAAGTTAACCCCTGATTTCCTGAGTCTTGGATAAGTACATGCCTGTATGTGAATTGCTGTGTGATTTTTCCCTTTAATAAATAATACTTTAATTGGAGAACTCTGTCTCTGCATCAATTCTTAGATCCCCCAACTCTTGGTACACATGTGGGAGATGGTCTCGCAAGGTCCTTGTAGCTGACCCCCTCTCAATTTGCGCTAAATAAAATTCCCCTTAATAGACTTTTGGCTACAGGTTTAAGTCCCAATGTTTGGTGGGGCTACTCAAGAGTAAGTGTGGTGCGGATGTGGCTTTAATGTCATTAATTCAGGACAAGGTAGAGTGGAATGGAGTAGCTGAAATTCTGAACAGGGAGCATTCCATACAGTAACAGCTTGTTTCAGGTTTCACTTTACTTAGGGGCTATGCAGATGGGCAAAAAGGGGTGCTTTGAGGGTGATTGAAATGTGTGGTCTTTAGATGACACACACCTAAAAAGCACCCCCTAGTTGCCCCTTCCTGTGAAAAGGCACTCCAAAAAGGAGCCGCTTTTTCCCGTTTTTTCCTAAAAAGAAGAAACAGCTTGTTTCAGGTTTCACTTTACTTAGGGGCTATGAAGATGGACAAAAAGAGGTGCTTTAAGGGTGACTGAAAGGCGTGGTCTTTAGACGACACACACCTAAAAAGCACCCCCTACTTGCCCCTTCCTGTGAAAAGGCACTCCAAAAAGGATCCACTTTTTTCCGCTTCTTCCTAAAAAGTGTGTACCTTCAGAGATGTATCTGTGTGCAGAGATAGAGGGGCAGCAGAAAAAGGGCACCCGAGAGTTAAAATGCCATTGTAAATGAAGCAGCACACATGCACCACATTATAAGTCTCCCATTGAGAGCATGTGCCCTGTGAAAAAAGCTTCAATTTAAAGCGTCCTAATGGCCCAGGTGTGGGTGTAATGCCACAGGTGTGCCTGTATAAGAACCCTAGCCTTAATCCTAATTTTTGCAGTGCAGGAAAGTGAAACTGTTGCAGCTGAATGTATCCCTGTGAGAAAGTGATAAAGGGAAAATTTCACTTTTAAGCTGGACCCCTCATGCACCTTCCAGTGCCATTTTCACAGTTGACCTTTGTAGCTGCGGACCTCCATAGCTGTGCACATTCAGGGCTCGTCTTGTACAGCAGGCAGAAAGGCATAGCCATCCACAAGTGGCAAGTCAAAAAGAGAGAGAGAGACATCATGGTCCCATGTGGAGACGGCTGACCTCATATCTGTGTGGTCACAGCCATACATTCTGGAGAAATTGAGGAATTCATTTTTGAATGCTGATACATTTAAGGAGTTGTCAAAAGGCATGAGGACTAACAGCCACCAATGCACTTGGGAGGAGTGTCGTCAGAAGACCAAAAACCTGAGGGCAGATTACAAGAAGTTTAGAGATCACAAGGCCAAAAGTGGATGGGGTCCTTCCACCATGCCCTTCTACAAAGAACTCCATGCCTTCCTTGCCAGGGATGGTAGCATTCGGCCCAGCAGAATATGTACTAGTAGTGAAGTTGTGAGGCTCCTAGTCGGCCAGCCAGCCAGAGTGGAACCTGTGGAGGACATCTCGGAAGGAGAATGTGCTCAGGAACTTTTGATGCCCTCTCAAGGTAAGATGTGCCAGGGGCCCTGGGGACGGGTGCAGGAGACAGCACTAGAGTGGGCAGAGGGCAGAGATGACCCCATTTCTTGTCATTTAGATGACCAGGAAGAACACCCTGACTCAGATGAGACATCCTGCAGTCAGAGGGCTATGGTCACCTCTGCCATGAGACCACCATCCCATGCCTCTACATCTTCAATGAGCAGGCCACTGTCTTGTAGTACAGACTGGAGCACTGTATCTTCCAGATTCTGTAGCCACCATGACCACTCCCCTGTCCCACGTACAAGTACAGTGGTAAGCAACAATGACAGTGAGGGCAAGGAGAGAGCAGGTCCTGGACAATTCACCCAGCTGATCCATCAGATCCAGGCTGCACACGGTAAATTCCCTGTTATGACAATAAATGCATTGTGTCACATGTACACCTGCACTTAAAAAAAGCATAGCAGTTTGTATGGCTTTTGTGTCTTTTTTGTTTATGTGCACAGGTTTTCAGAATAAATAATAATAATAATAATAATAATAATAATAATAATAATAATAATTTCTATCCTGCCCCTCTGCCAAAGCAATCGGGGTGGCTTACAAATTTACAATATTATAATATGCAATCCCCCTCCCCCCCAAAAAAAAACCCTGCCCACGCCTTAAAATAGCATTAAACATTAGACATTTAAAACAGAACAATAAAAACAATCAACAATAACATCTAAAAATCATAGTAGCAGGCAGGCAGAAGATTGTGTATGTAGCAGAGGGTAGAGATAGGGTGAGCTCACTTCTTAGGCTGGGAAGAACTAGTCTGGAAAGGCCTGCCTGAAGAGATCCATCTTTACAGCTTTTTAAAAGCTGTTTCAGTTGGTAATCTGACAGATTTTGTCTGGCAGGCCATTCCATAATCTGGGAGCGGTTGCCGAGAAGGCCCTCTGGGAGGTTGCAGACAGCCTAGATTTAACAGGCTGAAGCAAATTCCTCCCAGAGGACTGAAGTGTATGGGGTGGATCATACGGAAGGAGGCAGTCCCAGAGGTAGGTTGGACCCAAGCCATGTAGGGCTTTAAAGGTCATATCCAACACCTTGTACTGAGCCCGGAAACTGATCAGCAGCCAGTGAAGTCTTTTCAAGACAGGTGATATGTGGTCTCTTCTAGATGTACTGGAGACCAGCCTGGAAGCCATGTTCCATACTAATTGAAGTTTCTGGACTAAGCACAAGGGTAGCCCTATGTTGAATTTTATTGTTGTGGTGTGCTTGAAAATCCAGCAGAGCCAGGGAAAAATCCAAACTTTTAAAAGTAGAGCTTTGTTGTTTCAAAAGGTAAAAATAAACAAAGAAAAGTACAGTCCACCATAGGATCACATTGTGCTGATGTGGTTGAACAAAAGAGTTACAGATCCATGTTTCCAGATCCAAAAGTTACATTATAAAAGCAATATAAGCATATTATAGTGCAAGAATTAACTCTATAGTTAGATCTATTTTGAACACACACACAAACAGGAAGAAAGCAAGAAATATAAACAATTCTAGACAAAGGGATTTTTCTGCCCTGGCCTTTCTCCACCTTCTGGGTGTTAACCTTATGTTGATTGGATGTTATGTGTATGATGTTTGTTAACCCAGCCCCTTGCTGTCCATCATCCACCACGTGATTTCTTTCCCAGGCCTAACAATGTTTTGGATACTGTTATCTGTTCTTTGCTGCCTTTTCCAGCTAGGAACTTCTGGTGTTATGACTCTCTGGCCACCTGGACTGGGCTGTCTTTTTTTGCCTAGATGTTGTTCTCATGAGGAAAATTCCAGACACACATCTCTACATTTCACCTTTGACTGTGTAACCCATCTATATTCTAACAATCCCCTCCTGAAATGTATAGATGTGTATATGAAGCATGCTAATTTTTGTTGTTGTTGTGAAATTATCTTAGCACAATGGCAAGGCCTGTACACTTAAGGTGACATCCCTAGTAGATGTGACATCTGGTCATGTCTGTCAATTGTCAATGGTTTTGTCAAAATGTCTGCTAAATTATGCCTTGTTTCTATATACTGTAGATGCACAACTCCCTTTTGTACCAATTTTCTGACATTCTGGTATCTTACTCCAATGTATTTTGTTTTGCACTTCAAATTTTCTGCCTCTGACATGGCAATGCATGATTGAGAATCTTCATTGATCAGAACAGATCCAGGACAATCCTGATTCAAATCCTGTAACAACTGTTTAATCCACTGAACCTCATTGACTATTTCTGACAATGCTGCAAACTCTGCTTCACTTGTACTTTGTGCTATATATCTCTGTTTTTTACTTTTCCATACTATCGCACTCTCTCCAAACTTGATCAACAATCCTGTCATTGACTTTCTGTCATGCAGCTCTGAAGCAAATGAACTATCCACAAAGCACTCTAGCCCAACCTGGCTGTTTTGTATCTTCAATTTCCTGTCTAAGCTACCCTTCAGGTATCTCAACAAATGTTTAACTGCTGTCCAATCCTCAACCTTCAGACAATTTGTCTTTCTGCTAAGCACGCCAACTGCAAATGCAATATCAGACCTGGTGTTATTAGCTATGAACATCAAACTCCCAATAATATTATGAAACAACTCTGGATTTTCAAACTCTCTAGTTGTTTCATCACTGACATATCCAATTGACATAGGACTTTTAGCTACTTTTGCATTTTGCAATCCACACTTCTCTATCAGGTTTTCAATCTTTTTTTTGTTGACTCAATAAACAACTGCCATCTTCAGTCCATTGCACTTCAATTCCAAGAGCACATTACAGAAATCAAGACGCAAAGTTACCAGTGCATGTACCACAGTCTCAAGATCTCTTACTTCCAGAAAAGGGTGCAGCTGGGGAATCAGCCAAAGCTGATAACAGGCACTCCTGACCATTGCATTTACTTGATTTGACATCTGGAGTGACAGATCCAGGAGTACCCCCAGACTGCAAACAAAGTCCTTCGCAGAAAGTGTGACTCCATCTAGTACTGGAGGTTGTATCCCAATATCTGGTTTCGGGGCCACTACTGTTAGTACCACCATTTTTTCTGGATTCAGTCTCAATCTGTTTTTCCTCATCCAGCCCATTACCACTCTAAGACAGCCATTGAGAGGAGAGACGCCATCAGCAGTCATGGCAGACGACCAAGTCACAGAGAAATATATCGGGGTGTCATCAGCGTACTGATAACACCCCGCCCCATGCCTCCGTATGATCTCTCCCAGTGGCTTCATGTATATGTTAAACAATATTGGGGACAGGATGGTGCCTTGCGGGATGCCACAATTAAGCTTCTTTTTTGTGGATCAGCTGTCCCCGATCAACACCCTCTGGAATCGACCTGAGAGGAAGGAGCAGAACCATTGCAATGCAGTGGCTCCAGTTACTAACCCCCTGAGGCGATCCAAGAGGATGTTGTGATCTATTGTGTCAAAAGCCGCTCAGAGGTCTAAGAACACCAACAGGGTCACACTACCCCTATCAATACTCAGACGGAGGTCATCAGCCAAAGCCACATTGGCAGTCTCAACCCCAAATCCTGTCCTAAAGCCGGTTTGAAATGGGTCAAGATAATCGGTTTCCTCCAAGACAGCTGGGAGTTGAAGAGTGACTGCTCTCTCGATCACTTGCTTAGAAATAGTAATAAAGAGACTGGTCTATAGTTGTTCATATCCAGAGGGTCCAGAGAAGGCTTTTTCAGAAGTAGCCTAACCACTGCTTCTTTCAAACAAGATGGAATATAGCCTTCCCTGAGGAATGCATTGATGATGTCCCTAAGGAGCAGCCTCAATGCATTCCCCACTCCCCAAAGATGGCCAGCCAAGATGGGCAAGGATCAAGAGGGCAAGTCATCTTTCTCACACTTCCAAGGAGCTTGTCCACATCATTGGTATTTACAGATTGAAATTGATTCCAGTATAATTTTGCTAATGGAGTTGCTGGTGACCTCCTCTATTGATTCTGTTACAATACTGGCATCTAAGTTGGCTCTTATCTGAGAGATTTTATCTACGAAGAAGTCATTAAACGCATCACAGCAGGCCGTTGTTGGGTTAAGTAATGGGTTCTGTGCAGGTGGAACCCGCGTCAGATCCCCTACCACCCTAAACAGTTCTGCTGGACGAGACTCTGAAGATACAATACGTGCAGAGCAGAAAGATCTATGCACTGCATGTATTGCCTCTCGATAGGAACGAAGAAAATTCGTATGATGAAACTTGTCAGATAAGAGTTGAATTCTCCACCAGATGCACTCCAGTTGTTATCCAAACTGCTTTATCTTCCTAAGTTCATCTGTATAACAAGGCTTTCAGTTAGAAGCAGGGTGGAAAGGATGCTTGGGAGTGATTGTATCGTTTGCCTTGGTAAGATTGGTATTCCAAGTATTAACCAAAGCTTTGACAGAATCACCAGTGTTCCTAACCATTAAACCCCCTAAAGCTTTCTGAAATTCAATTGGCTCCTTCAGCTTTTGAGGGCGGACCATTCTAATAAGTCTACCACCCCCAGAGAGGCAAACAATGGTTGTCAGTTCAGCCTTGATCAGGAAATGATCCGTCCATGATAATGCAGAGATATTTATTATCTCCACCCATGGATATTCCTATTCCGTACTGAAGACCGCATCAAGGGTATGACCACACAGTGAGTGGGCCAGATGACCAGTTGGGATAGGCCCATGTTTGTCATGGATTCCATGAACTCCCAAGCCACACCTGTTAAGCTTGGTCTCGAGTGAATGTTGAAGTCGCCTAGAACTAAAAGTCTGGGCGAATCCAACAACAACTCTGAGACCAGCTGTGTCAGCTCGTTTAGGGAGTCTGCTAGACAGACTCCTCAAACTATCCCTGGTCCTTAGGCTCAGGGACATACACTCCAAGAGGACTGTGTTCCAGACAGGTATCCTGTCCAAGGTAAGGTTGTTTTTGTAAACCAAAGCCACTCCATCTATCCTCCCACTTCCCCTTACCTGCTCACTGACAGAGTACCTGGCCTGGAGGGCCTGTGACCATGTAATAGCACTATCCTCTCCCAGTGAGGTCTCTGTGAAGCAAGCCAGGTCAGTATCCTCATCTACAAGGAGATCATGTATAATATGTGTCTTTTTTTTTTTTTTTTTTTTTTACCAACCTGGCATTGCAAAGGAGCAAGGTAAGGTTCTGTGGAATGGTTGGTACGCTCTCCAGACCATTCTGGAAAGCAGAGTGAACTGAAGGTGGGATAGCTTTTAAACATTGATCCTGCCTTCTTTTGTAACTACTCTTCACTCTGCTGCTGCCATACCTTCCCTTCTCCCACACAACCTCAATTCCCACTCCCAGATCATTCTCGGCCCCTATACAAAATGGAGATGATAAAAGATCTAAATTAAATTCCCAATCTACATTCTCATGGCCATTTCATAACAATGGGCTTTAAAGGCCAGCTCAGTGGGAGGGGCTCCTTGCTATTAAAGTAGGAGGAGGGGGTCAAGTGGGTCTATCCAGTCTTAACTATCCTTCCAATTTTCCGCAACACAGTCACTGCTGTTATTAATAATGGAAGGCTGAATGGATAAGATGGAAACTCCACATCACTCCACAGGAGGTGATGTTGCTTGGGCAGCTCCTGGGCCTCCACCCGCCCTCTCTGTGGCCCCACCACTGTTGCTACTGCCGCACTGCTGGAGAGGGTGTTTCTAGGAGGGCTTTTATACCTGCCCTGGCTCTCCACAGCTTCACTGCTGCCACAACCGCTGCTGCGCTGCTGAGGTGGTGTTGCTTGGGTGGCTCCTGGGCCTCTGCCCGACCTCTCTGCAGCCCCGCCACTGCCACTGCTGCCACTGCTGCTGGAGAGGGTGTTTCTGGGTGGGCTTTTATACCCATCCTGACTCTCTACAGCCTTGCTGCTAACGCAACCACTGCTTTTGCCCCCGGCATGCTGGGGGGGGGGGGGAACGTGGACGGACGTTTGCTTGTGTGTCCTGTTGACCATGTCCTTTGCATGACCACCAGCTGCATGTATCCAGTGTGTCTACACAAACCTCTCAGGCATGTACCTCTCCCCTCCACCCCCGATCTCTGCAGGACATGTTTTGTGTGTAAACTGTGCTTTGTGCCATATATGTCCCATAGAATGAGAAGTAGCACAAGAGAGAGGAGAATGAAACAGCTAATCCTAGAGCTGAAATGCCACCAGCAGCCCGCCTGGCTGAGATCAAAGGGAAGAGGGTGTGTCACTCATCAGCCACAGCAACTACTATTGCCCTGCATCAGTTCATGGAATGCATCACAGACCAAATAGGCAAACTCCTGCAACAGGAGGAATGGCTCCGGGAATGTTCCTATCATCTCACAGGACATTCCTATCAGCTGAGGCAGAGTGAGGCAGAGCACTGGAGGAAGTTCCAGCAGAGATCCCTCCAGCAGCAAGAGCACATTGCCCAAGAGCACCAGCATGTCTCTGACGCCCTAGAAGTGCAGACTGGTCAACTGGGTCAGCTTGTGGATGCCATAACAGGGCCCCAGAGGGCCATTGGTGGCAGAGGGGATGGTGTGGAGGAGGGTGGAAGAAGAAGGGCCATCCCCCTGGCCCTGGAGGAGGGGGCTGTTGGCATGGGCAGAGGAAGGAGTAGTCACTCTCCATCCATGGATGTGGAGGCTGTGGTGGTGGGCAGAGGAAGGAGAGGTCATTCTCCACCCATTCAGGAGGGGGCTGTTGGCCTGGGCAGAGGGAGGAGGAGTCGCTCTCTACCTGTGGAGGTGGAGGCTGTTGAGCTGAGTAGAGGGAGGAGGGAGAGCTCTCCACTCATGGAGGAAAGGGTTGCTATGGAGGTGGAGATCATAGTGCAATGCCCCGTTGATGAGTCTGCCATCCTCTTCAGCAGCAACGTGGCAGCCACAGCTCTAAAGGCGGAGATCACGTAGAGGGAGAAGGGAATGTTGTGACCACTAAGTAGGAAGTGAGACACCACCAACTATCCCACATTATGTCCACCTCACTCATTCCTACCCCACACTATGTCCAACTGATTCAGAGCCCTGGTGGTGCAGTGGTTAAATGTCTGTACTGCAGCCATTCACTCATAGGCCACAAGGTTCCGAGTTCAATACTAGCCAGGGCTCAGGCTAGACTCAGGCCTGCATCCTTCCAAGGTCACTAAAATGAGTACCCAACTGTTGGGGGGCAATGAGTTTACAGTTATAAACTGCTTAGACATCCAATAGCGCAATATGAAGAGGTATATAAATGAAGCTCATGGTCATCATTGGTTCTCAGCATTGATCCTGCATTGAACATACCTGCACACAAAATGTCCTAAGGTTTAGAAATAGAAAGTTTATTCATAAAATACAGCTTTTGCTGGACCTGCATACGTGCGCAGATTGTAGCATGATTTTATTTATTTTTTTCCCCATAAAAACATTTTAAATTATTTACAAACGGGGGAAGGGGAGGGGACTATTTACAACTGGGGGAAGAAGGTGAGGGGGAGGAGGGAGGTATGTACAAAGGGAAGGAGAGGGGAAGGTGCTTCGGGGAGGGGGAGGGGGGTGGGGTGGGCATGGAGGTAGACCAAGATGGTCCATGATGGCTGCCACTGAGTCAACAAGCTGCTTAAGGTGATCCTCAATGACAGCCACTCTGTCTTCAAGCTGTCCTTCTGCAAGGGGGAAAAAAGAGAAAAGTGTGGTTAAGAGGTCGCACTACAGCCCATCACCCAATGCCACAGCCAGGGTTCCTGGGTGCCACTCTGATGGTCCTGGTCCCAGATCCCTTGTAATGCTGCCAGGCAGGCAGCATCAAGGAGCTCCTGGCCTTCCTCTCCTAGCTGGCGGTGGCTCGGGCAGGCTGCTCCTCCTTAGGGTCTCCTGTGAAAGTGAAAAACACAATTTAAGAAACAGCCATGGAACGTGGTGGGGGAGGAACAGGAATGTCATGGAGGCTGCAGTTATGCAGCCATCACACTCCCCCATGGGGACCTACCTGCTGGTATGGGAGGCTGTTGTGCCTGCAGATGGAGGCCCTCACCCATAGGACCCGCAGCCAGTCATAGAAGGGAGGCTGCTTCTGCAGTTGAGGATGCTCCCCATAATCCTCCAGGGCTTCAAAGAAGACCCCCTTCAGTGCCTTAAACTTGGTCTGGCACTGTTGAGGGGTCCCCCTGAAGCCCTGCTGCAGAAGGGCCTGGGAAGCCTGATGGAAGTACCCCTGGTTGGGCCATCTCGCAGCTGGCTCCAGGGTGAGGTCATGAAGGACAATGCCCACCTCCTCATAGGTCCAATAAGGGATATGGATGGGCATTCTCGACAGCCATTGTCGTCCTGGGGAATTGTGGATGTCTGCAGGGGCATTTATGGGCAGTTGTTGCTGCGGCAGATGGCCTTACCTAGCCCCTAGCCAATGGAGACCCTCAGAAGAGAAGTTTGTCTCAAGCCCCCAATGGTTGCCCTCTGGCCCTATCAATTGTTACAATCAAAGGGGCCATTGGGAAGGCTGACTGTTGGTGAATTGATACATTGTCAGAAATTACAGTTGGTCGTTCCTGCACACTGTACCTTTCTATTGCCAGGAAATCTGGCACCTGGTGACCCCCCAAAGACCATGTGTGTGTGTGTGTGTGTGTGTGTCCCTTAGGATCATGTTTAAGCATGGGTGCATAGGAGCATGAATGCTGGCCAGACAAAGAGTGTGAATAGTAGGATAGTTTTTTGAGGTGCTTATGATGGCATAGTACAGTAGTGCCTGAAGATCACAATGGAGGAGAGGGGATACTTCTGATACTCCTGGTCTCAAAGAACTCTGCCAGGGCCTCCCTCATAGCCTCCCCTTCTCTCAGTTTCACAAGGATAGCGTCTTCCATGGGTGTCCCCAGGGTGGGCATCACAAAGCCAGCACATCTCACAGATGTTGTGGAGGGTGACACAGGAGGTGATGATGGGGACGGCATTCTCCTCTGCCACAAGGAGTGGCCCAGTGAGGCACCTCCACAGAGCCTTGAGTTGCCCAAATGCCCTTTCCACCACATTCCTGAGGATATTCAGCTTCTTGTTGAATCCTTTCTGCCTGGCATTGGTGGTGCCTTGGTAGGGCTTTATGAGCCACTTACGAGTGGGGTAGGCACTGTCAGTGAGCAGAAGGGGGCCGATCTGCTGGTCTCTCAGGGTGACGGTGGGGTTCCCTGGCACGTAGATGCCAGCCTCCATAGCCTGGAAGATGATGGAGTTCCTTGCCATGTTTGTCTTGGAAACCATGAACTCCTGAGCCACACCAGTAAGATTAGTCAAACCAGCCTCGAGGGGGATGTTGAGGTCACCCAGGACTAATAGCCTAGATGACTCCAACACCATCTCCAAGACTAGTTGTGTCAGTTCTGCTAGGGAGTCTGTTAAGTTATGGGGTGGATGGTAAACCAACAGAATCCCCAGTCTCTCCCTGGTCTTCAAGCTAAAGTAAATGCATTTGATGTGGTCTAATGAACGGATAGGTATCCTGGTTAAGGCAAGGTTGGTTTTATGGACCATGGCTACCCCCCCGCCCGCTTTCCTTTACCTGCTCATTGATGGAGTACCCAGCTGGAAGGGCCTGAGCCCAGGTTACAGAGCTATCTGCTCCTAGCCAGGTCTCTGTGATATATGCCAGGTCAGCACTGTGATCTATCCGTAAGGCATAGATAATGTGAGCCTTATTCTTCACTGACTTTTTTTAAAAAATTTATTTCTATACCGCCCTATGGCAAACCAATTTGGGCAGTTTACCACAATTAAAAGAACAATAAAGATATATTCCCTCCCCCCCTTAAAACATTATTAAATCAGATACCAATTAAAACAATGACAGATTAATATAAAAATCTAAATACAAACCATTAAAAAACAAAAACAACCCCCCCACCATTTCCATTTTTTTTTTTAGGCTGTAGAGGCACTGTAGAGGGGAGAGGGGAGGAGAGAGCAGAGAAAGATTTAGCAGCTGGTTAGGCATGCTCCCCAGATCTTTTAGGGTAGTAAGGTGAATGGAAGGTGAGATGGATATCAAGCATCTATCACGTCTTCCTCTGTAATAAGCTTTCACCCTGCTAATGCCATATCTTCCATTGTCATGCACAACTTGAATTGCTGCTCCAATGAAAACATCTAACCTCTTCCCAGAACCATAGGTTGATGGACATATGTCCTGATGTAACTCAAAACCCTCCATCCCACCAATACCTTATAGTTCCCTTCAATGGCTGAAGGCCAATCTATCAAGACTCTTTAAGTAGTGGTCAAAATATAAGGTCAAAGTTGGTGATGAAGCTGTTGATATCCAAATAGGTTTAGCTATAAAAAGACACACCTCTCCAAAGTCTGCTACAGAGCTAAGCTATCCAAACAACCAAATGAAGCACTTGTATGGCTTTAGCAAGTGTTAGATGGGCAGGCATCAACAAATGAAGCTTTTTCACAGCACAGAAGCAAATATTATTCCTTGCACAACAAGCTGCTGATAAAGGAATAGCTGAACAACCCAGAGTCATCTTATTTCTATTCAGACAGACCTAAAGATATCACACCACTTTCTGATGGAACTCAATCCATTTCTGACTTCTTATTTTAGAACTGGCAGTGGTCACTTTTCTCTGGGCTGGGTTAATTTATGGACCAAAACACACTGTTGAAATAATCCAGTTTGAGATCACTTTAACTGCCATGGCTCAATGCTAGGGAATCTTGGGGATTGTAGTTTGTTGTGGTACTAGAGCTCTCTGACAGAGAAGGCTAAATATCTCACAAAACTACAGTTCCCAGAATTCCTTAACATTGAGTAAGGGCAGTTAACGTGGTGTCAAACTGGATTATTTCTGCAGTGTGTTTTGGACCCGAATCAAAGTTCCAAAGGCTGTCTGTTTATAAAGTTCCTAATGGCTGAAACAACAATCCAAGAGATCATCTGCTTAAACCTTGAGATAGAAGAAGCAACTTTTTCTAATTGTCTGTCTCTTCCAAGTCTAAAATTTGGCCACTTACAAATCACAAAAAAAGAAGAAATGTATCATTAAATATAGATATACAATTCATATATAAACTTAAAAATAATGTCTCTATTTTAAACAGAACTAAAATACATCTCATTAGACTGTCTCTGGGTGTCCTGTATACTTTTGTAAGTGGTTTTTCAGGTTCTCAAGGTATACAGTGTACATTTAAAGTGACATACATGTAAGCCAACATGAGGTTTCCCAAAAGAAAACTTCAATTTCATTGCATCCATTGAAGCAAGAGATGAAATCATGTTGTTGTCTACAGAGTCACTGATCCTAAAACCTAAAAGAACTACACACAACTCCAAAATCACAAATCACCAGAAAGGAGAGGAGAGAAAAGCATCTTATGATTCTGGGTGTGATCTCATTGCTACAAGCATTTGGGTAATTTTTCTTTTTAAGGTGCATTAAGGAAAAGAGGAAAAAGAAGGGACAGAGGCTGGGGTAGTGTAGAGTGTCCAGAAAATTGATAATGAACATGTTTGACACAAAACAAGAAAAACTGTGTGATTACTGTATATACTCATGTTCAAGTTGACCTCATGTATGTCAAGGGAAAGTTTTAGGGTCAAAATCATGGATTTTGATATGACCCATGGATAAGTCAAGGGTAAAATGTAATGGGTTATAACAAAGGGCCTCTACAGATGGGCGACCATGAGCCACCCTGAGAAGCCGTGGATTAGGGCCGAGGCTGCCCCACTCCTCCACCCCAATCCACTCTGTGAGCATCTCAGCATTTCTGGATGCCTCTTCCGTTGCAGCATTTCTGGATGCTGCAATGGAAGGACGACATTGGAGCGCCCACCATGTGCAATTGATTTTAGAGTCAATTTGGGGGAATAAATTTCTTGACTTATAATTGAGCAAATAGAGTAACTGGAAATGTAGAAATTAGTATTTTATTGATATTGTAATCCCATGAAATGAATTGGACAAATACAGTGCAAAAGCACCGTCATTTGGTAATCTCCTAGAAGGCTGGCATATAGTTTATTGCATCAAAGTGATAGTTTTAGGTGTATCTATCAGGAAATGAAATGGAGTCCCATCCCCTTTAATCATTCTGTGGCCTGAATCCTATTGCTTGTCCCAACTATAGTAGACTCATTAGATCAATGGGATTTATATATGTGCTGACTTAGGGCCTCGGCAGACGGCTAATAGAGCCGTCTCCGAGGCCAGGAAGAGGAGGGGCAGCCGCACGAGCGGCGCCCCTTCCTCTTCCTGAGGTCGCCCCTGGAAGCGCCGGCCATCCGGACGGACGGCGCTTCCGGGTTGACCTCACGCTGCGGCGACCACACGCGCCGCGGCGTTTGAGTCAGAGAAAGTGCGCCCGCCGCTTTTGGGGTGCACTTTCTCTGAAATCTAAAAGGAGCGCCAATTTGGCGCTCCTTTTAGATTCGCCGGGAAGGCGCCACGGTGAGGCTGCCTTGGCCCCGCGGCGCTGCGGACCAGGGCATCTTGGACGCCCTCGTCTGCATCCCCCCTTACTATTCAGCAGTTATTCAATGGATTTATTCTAGTTGGGACAAACCAAAAGGATTTAGTTTTCAGCGGGGGGGGGGGAGTCTGGGTGTAACTGTTTCAAAGCTGGAACATACAAATTCAAGCTTGTTAGCAAATAAGATACCTGCTTATAAAATTGGTAACCATGAAATAATTGAATTTGGCTTAAATTGAAACCACTTGCCATGCTTCACACAGGTGCCGTGAGAATGTGCATGAGTGTGTGCAGAAACAAAAGGCACCAGTCCAATTTGCTGAATGTAAAGGCATACATTAGATCTTCAAAGCAGGGAAGCAGACGGGCGGCCATGGGCTGCCCCGGGAAGCTGCGCTGCAGGGCGAGGTATCCCCACACCTCGGCCTTGCGGCGCAGCTTCGCTGCCTCTGGAAGGAGTGCTAAAATAGCGCTCCTTCCACAAGTCACCGAAGGTGCACCACAAAAGGCTGGCAGCACACCTTCGCCGACTCTTTCACTGCAGCGTGTGCGAACTTCTCCCCTGATACTTGAATCTTTTACTTTAAAATAATTCTCTGAACTTTTTCTCTCCCATTTAGAATATATCTGGGCTTCTGTTTCCTTGATCTCAGACCCCTTACAAACACCTTTTGGCTTCTTGGACTTTCAACTTCCAAGGCCAAACTACCTGTAAATACTGGATCCCTTTGGTTCCCGCCAACGCTGCCACCAAAATAATTATGTGACAAATCACCCCTGCCACCTTGACTATTTCTCTCTTTTAAAATTTTATGTGACTGGCTTCATAGCCCTCATCACCTCCCGGTCCAATACCTATTAATAACATACTGGTAGCATTTGTTCAAAAGTCTCACACAGAGGCCAAAATAGGTTTTTATAAAATAGAAGATGGTTTTATTGTGCTTCAAACATACAGGCACGGCTTCTTGGTTTTCAAACTTGTCAATAATATTACCTGGTTACAGTTTCAATTGTATTGTAGCTATTTCAAATACAATCTTTCAGCTGTTTATATTTTTTACAATCTAACCACACAGACACACTCTACACTAGAGCTCTGTTGAACCACAAAGAGTTCTTTTTATTTCTTTTGACTCTTATCTTTGTTTAACTTATTTCCTTCAGGAACAATCCTCAGTCTCTGACTTAAGGTACTGCCTCACTGTACCCCTCTCTAAGTCATATCCAACTGACACTCTCAAAGGTTCTGAGGCTTCTGTTCCACAATTCCTAACTGCCTAACTCCCAAACTGCCTATAGTCCTAAGCAGATGGTGCAAAGCGCTGTTTTCAAGCCCTGGAAGGAGAGGGGCAGCCTCACCCTGGGCACCCCAACCCCTTCCTGAATACGTCATCGGAGCTTCCGTCACTCCACACAGCCAGCGCTCCCACGACGCACTTCTGCTGCAGCATCCACACACGCTGCTGTGGAAGAGGCGCTGAAGGTGCGCCGGGGGCCTTTTGCACCTCACCTTCGCCATCTTGCGGAAGGAGTGCTATTTTAGTGCTCCTTCCTGGGCCTGGGATGCTGCGGCTTGGGGTCGAGGAGTGTGGATACCTCGGCCCCGATCCACAGCTTCCCGGGGTGGCCCCGTGCTGCCCGTCTGCTTCCCCCCTATATCCCTCATCACCTGAGCTATATATCTCCTCCCAGCTGCTCTCTCATTGGCTGATTCCAGCTGTCTCAGGATTGGTCAGCTGTCTTCTGTCTTCACAGCTCCATGCAGTCTTTCTGTTCATTATACCCATCTTCTGAATCTTCTGTGTCTACGTCAATATCACTCTCTGGTAAGTCCTGTTTTGACAAATTTTCTTTTCTTCCTACGACTGATTCCTCTACTTTTTATTTCTTATCCTTGTTAAATTGTTTTCCTTTTGTCCCTCTTCTTCTTTTCTTTGTCAAATTCTAGCACTGGTTATCTGTTGAGATCCTGTGCTTTCTTCTGGTTTTCCACTTAGCTTCTTCTCCCATTCCAGAGCCTTGGTCAGATTATCTATTTTATACGTTTTCTGATTCCAGATAAAAGAAAGTCCTTCTGTTCTCTCCCATCTATACTCTATTTTTCTTCTTTTTCGAATATGAATCAAATATTTGTATTTTTGCCCTTCCATCATAATCAATGGTGGGATGTCCTTAAAGATTTTCAATTCATTATTTTCTATTTTCAATTTTGTTTCATAGCTTCTTTGAATGATTAGGTCTCTTGTTCTTGTTCGAGTGAGACATATTACAATATCTCTTGCTATTTTCTTTTCTTTAGCATAACTTGAATTAACTCTAAAGATTTTATCCATCTCTGCCTCCATCTTTGTTTCATAATAGCCTATAAATTCAGCCAAGGGAGTTATAATTCTGTCATATAAATCTTCATTTGGCATTTCACAAAGTCGTCTAATCTTCATGCATCTCTCTCTATGTTTTAATTCATTCACAAGCTCATTTATTCTTTGCTGCTCCTGCTTTTGTATTAATTCTTTGGATGTCTTTTCTAGAGTTTTTGTTTGTTCCTTCCATTCTTCTACTTCCTTTTGTGTATTAATTACATCAGAGGATATTTTTCCATCTTTTTTGTGAAGTTGTCTAATTCTTTTTTCAAATCCCTTCTTATTTCTGTCCTTGTTTCCTTAATCTCTTCTCTTATTTCTTGCCTCGTCTCTTTGGATTCATCCTTCATTTCCTGTCATATTTGCTTAATTTCTTGTCTTAATTTCCGAATTTCTTCCAACAAGATTGTATTAGTATCCATTGTTTTGATTGCTTCATCTGTTGAGTTTCTTCTCTGCACTAAAATTTTAATCTGTGGTTGGGTCCATCTCTTTTTCCCTGAAGCCATTTTGAGTATTCCAAATCTATTAAACAAACCTATAATGTGATACAGCAACAGTACCAAGATTGGGATTTCCTTGTCAACAAGTAATGTCTTAGATTTATCAATCAAATATTCTTAAGCTTCAATCAACAGATAGATATTTTGGTTATTATCTTTATGGTAGCCCAGAAGTAAAAGCTATAACTATAAGAGACAGTTAAACAATAAGACGGTTCTACAAAGTTAATTTACAGTTACCCTCTGGTCTACAAGATCCAGGAAATCTTATGTCTCCAATAATCATAATTATGAACAAAACGGTTATGATACACCCTTATTTATATTCACAAGCCACCCCTATATAAAAATAATACAATATGACAATATAATGATACCAATATCTATTGGGTGTATCCCATGTGGATCTAAGATAAGAGCTACATCTATTTCAAGGCAGTTTATTTCATTTTCTCTCCACTGAGAGAATGTCTTCAAAATCTGTGCCATTTTCATGTCTCCCAAAAACACACACACACACACACACAATTTCTTTGACCCCACCACTGCCATACAGTGGCTTGGAGAGGCTGGTGGGCAGTTGAACATTGCCATTCAGCTATTTGAAATTTGTTGTTGTTGTGTGACCTGAAGTCATTTCTGGCTTATGGCAACCCAAAGGCATCCCTATCACAGGGCTTTCTTGGCAAGATTTGTTCAGAGGGGATTTTGCCTTTGCCTTCTTCTGAAGCTGCAAGAATGTGATTTGCTCAAGGTCACCTAGTTGGTTTGCATGGCTGAGCAGGAATTCAAAGAGCCTTTGCAGACTGCTAGAAATAGTGCAGATTGAGTCCACTTTAACTGCCCTGGCTCAGTTTAGGGAATCATGGGAATTGTAATTTTTTTTTCTGAGACATTGAGCCATCTCTGTCAGAGAGCTCTGGTGCCACAATAAATGACAGTTCCCATGATTCCCTAGCACTGAATCAGGACAGTTAAAGTGGACTCAATTTGCACTATTTCTAGCAGTCTGCAAAGGCCCAAACTCTGCACTACAGTGGTGTAGTTCAATGCTCAGACCACTACACCACAGTGACTCATATTCCATTAGCTGAGTCTACTCAAAGGTCTGAGATGAAGAAAAAAGGAGTATGTTTTAGCTGATCAGAGTTTTGCAACAATCAGAAAGCTCCCTTTTCATTTTTCTCTCTCTCTCTGAATACTTGAATGTTGTTTCTATCCCTATTTCATCCCTACTTTATCCCACATACCATATATACTCGACTATAAGTAGACCTCATGTCAAGTGCCCTCATGTTGAGGGCACATTTGGGAGCAGAAATCGTGGATTTTGATACGAGCCTTGGGTAAGTCAAGGGTAAAACCTGGGGGCATATTAAAAATGATCTAAAGGATGAAGCAAAGGAAAACAATGTCAAAGAACTTACAAAATTCCAGTAGACATAACTTTTGTGCTCACACTAAAGGATGGATGGATAAGAGAATGGGGGAGGGGTCAGTGCTTCCAGGGCAGATTATTCTCTTGACTTTTACTAGGAAATTGTTCCCTTTTTATAAAAGTTAAAGTACAGTACTTACATTGACGGGTGAGTAAGTCAACCTAGGGTTTTTCCAGTCAATTTTATAATTAAAATGTCTTTTTTTTAAAAAAAAAAATTAATTTAAAAAACATATCAATAGACAAGACAATTTAAACATATGTACATCAACAATACATCCACATGCAAACATCAATCACATATAAAATAACAGAATTTAACTTCCTAAATTCATTCTACTGATTCTTATTTATCATTTTCTCATATTCTTTCATTAATGTTTAATATCACAGCAGTAAAGACGGATCTCTTCCGGCAGGCCTTCCCGGATATGTGTAAACTGAGACATAGCATTTTGGACATCAGCTCATTTCTTTTGGTTCTTATATGTGCTAATCATTTTCTAATTCTATTACCCATAGTTCTCCCCATTTTTGTTTTATATACTTAATAAAGGGACCCCATACCATAGCAAACTTCTTAAGTGGTTTTTTCTGTATAATTTGTGTTAATCTATCATTTTCCATTAATTCATATAATTTCCAAATCTTATCTATTCCTGGAATTATTTTTTGTTTCCATTTGGACGCAAAAATAATCCTGGCTGCTGTTGTCATATAAAATATGAGCCTACCATACTCTTTTTCCAGGTTTTCTTCTTGATTTATACACAATAAATATAGCTCAGGATATTTTGGTAAGGTTAATTCCAATATCTTTTCTGTTTCACTGTGTATTTTATTCCAGAAGGATTTTGTATATTTACACTCCCACCAAATGTGGTAAAAATTACCTAGCTCTTTCTCATACTTCCAACATATATTTTTCTTCTTCTTCTTCTTCTTCTTCTTCTTCTTCTTCTTCTTCTTTTTTATTTATTAATTTTGGACAATTTAAAAGGCTTTAAGTGCCATCTATATAACATTTTATGGTAATTTTCTTTTAAGTTATAATTGACTGTATATTTTAGCCTTTGAAACCATGTCTTCTCCCATTGTACTAAACTTATTGAATATCCAATATTCTGGGCCCACTTAATTATTTGAGGTTTTATCTGCTCTTCTTCCATATCCAATGCCAATAGGAGTTTGTACAAATTCTTAAGTCTATGTTCATTTTCTGATTTTATTATTTTTACGAATCTTGGGTCGGCTTCTTTAATATTGTTTAACTTTAAATCTAAAAGAAATCTTTCTCTAATTTGGAAATATGTAAACCAGGTACATCAAAATCCTTCTTCATGTAATTCTTCTAATGTTTTCAGTTTCAGTTCATTTTTTCTTAATAAATCTTCATATGTCACCCTCTCCATATCTTTTAATGGTGTCATCCTGAAAAAGGCTTTGTTTATAGAAGCCCATTTTGGAATTCCTATATTCAATTTTGGTTTGAGTTTTAACCAGATCCATAATAAAGATTTCCTGATATAATGGTCATTGAAGTCATTGTTAGCTTTCAATTTATTTAAAAAAAGGTACACATGACATCCAAATTTGAGATCCACCCCTTCCAATTGTAATAACCTTCTATTTTCCAATTTCAGTCAATCTATTATCCAATCCATTGCACATGCATAATAGTAAATTTTAAGATTTGGTAATGCTAAACCCCCTCTATTTATTTCATCATGCAGCAATTTGAATTTTAGTCTAGGTCTTTTACCAGACCAAAGGAATTTAGATATATTTTTGTTCCAATTTTGAAAGGGTCAATCATTCATAATAAAGGGTAAATTCTGATACAAAAAGATCATTTTCGGTAATATATTCATTTTGATGTCCAGAATTTTCCCCATCCATGATAACCCCAATCTTGTCCATTTTTCTAGGTCTTTCTTTACTTTTTTCCATCTTAGATCCTAATTATTTTTAAATAAGTCTGAGTTCTTCATTGTAATATTTATCCTTAGGTATTTTGTTTTCTTTACACATTGAAAATTTACCTTTTTTTAATATTTGTTTTTCTTCCTCGGATATATTTAATGTTAGCATATTAGTTTTTTTTTCTTTATTTATCGATGATCCAAAGATAGCACTATAGTTTTGAAGGGTTTCCAATAATTCTTCTATATTTTCTATCAGATTTGCTAAAGAGATCAATAAATCATTGGCGAAAGCACGTAATTTAAAATTGTTATTCTTAATTTCGACTCCTATTTTTTTGTTTCTGCTAATTGCATTATTTAATATCTCTAAGGTGGTTATAAATAGTAGGCATGACAAAGGACACCCTTGTCTAACCTCTCTCTGTATCTTGTATTTTTTTTATATTTCCTCCATTAATTACTAGCTTTATTATATACATTTTGAATCTATTTTATAAAATTTCCACCCATATTCATTTTTTCCAATATTTTAATCATGAATTTCCAATTTTCTTTATCAAACACTTTCTCTGCATTGATAAAGAGTAAAGCTAGTTTTATCTATATTTTTTAGAGTGATATTTAATCAGATTCAGGAGATTTCTTATATTTTCCTTCATATTACGTTTTGGAAGAAATCTTTTTTTTAAGCAATGTATCCAATTACTTAATATATTTCTTAGACTTTCTGCCATTATACTTGCAAATAATTTGTAGTCACTATTCAGTAGGGAGATTGGTCTGAAGTTTTTTGGATCAAGTTGATCTTTATGTTCTTTTGGGATTGAAATTACATTAGCCATGGTCCATAATCTGGGAAATTCATCTTTTAGTATGCTGTTAAATACCATTTGTAAGGGGATTATTATCTGATCTTTGAGGGATTTATAAAATTCTGAACTTAAGCCATCTGGACCAGGAGTCTTCCCTGTTTTCCTTTTAAAAAATTTGATTAAAATTTCTAGATGTATACCTAAGTATATATAATATATATTATTTAGAGAAGTCTGCCATCAGTGGCAAGGCTATAATCTCTGTCTCTCTCACTTCATCCTGGTAATTCCCTGGAGAACCAGGGGGCTATTTTGGCTCTACTCCATAAGAGGGGACACTCAGGAATAATTGTGGCCACTGCCCTGGCTATTTCCCAATTCCAAAAGTTGGCCAGAGCAACAGAATCACTTGTTGAGGTGACAGGAACCTCCCCAAGGCCAACAGGAATCCATCTGCATCCATCAGCCTTCTGGGGCAGTCCATTCTAATTGGTCTCCCACCCTTGCAGAGGTTCGAAGCCCCAGTGAGTCTAAACCTGAACCAAAACCTGATAATGATCTGTCCATGACAATGGAACTATGGAAAGTTCCTCCACACCAGGATCATCATCACTCCACCCAGCAGACAAAACAAGGTCCAGAGTGTGCCCAGAAATATGAATAGGGCCAGATACTACTTAAGACATACCCATGATTGTCATGGAGACCATGAAGCCCTGTGCCACTCCTGACAGGGTAGTCTTAGCATGGATATTGAAGTCCCCCAGCACTATTAGCAGAGAAGACTCCAACACCAACACTGAGACCACCCAGCTAGCTCAGGAAGGGAGACTGTTGACCAGCGGGATGGACAGTACACCAATAAAATCCCTATTTTGCCCTGTCTACCCACTTTTAGGTATACACACTCAAAGCTGTAGACTGTGTGAGGGGGCATCTGGTCAAGGGGATGGAATCATGATAGACCACAGCAACTCCGTTTCCATCTCCCTGCCCCCCAGGTCTTGCCTGCTGCTTCACAGAGAAGCCTGGTGGGCAAAGCTGGGAGAGATTAACCCCTCCAGCCGCATCCAACTAGGTCTCAGTATCCAGCTTGCGGGGGACAATTAGTTTACACATTGTGAACTGCTTAGGGAGTGCTTAGTTCACTGATAAGCAATATAGAAATGTACTTGTTCTTGCTATTGCTATTGACTGAATATGGCACTGTAATTAATTGATCTGTATGTATTTTATACTTGTACACCGCCTGGATTGGCTTGCCACAGGGCGGTATAGAAATAAAATTTATTATTATTATTATTATTATTATTATTATTATGTATTTCTGTAATTAGCTTTTTTTTCCTTCAAAACAACATAAAGCACAGGCACACATGCCTACATTCCAACAAGTACTTATGGCAAGTCCAGTTTTATGGTTTCAGAGCTTTGTCTAAGTTATGCATTTTCCCTTATTTAACACACACACACACAGACACACGATACATTCAAAGTTTAGTACTTTTTATTCTCTTTGATTTCAATAAGATGGTTAAATTCAGCTTTAATCTGATTGAAATCCATAGAAATTCTACACTCTATCTCTCCTGGAAAAAATAAATAAATAAAAAATATGTAGACACTGCCTTTAGATGTGCATTAACATGTTGACATATTCCTTGTGATGCAATAATGGATGAAAGGATGCTCATCTGAATATACATTTTAATTCGAGCAATATAGCATGGGAAATCTTGAGCCTAATTCTGAATAGGTATCTGCTACACATTTGTAGCTCCCAATCCAGCAATATGCATGAATAAACCTATTTGTACAGGTAGATCTCCTTAGCTGGGGTATTTTGTTCCCATGAGATTTCTGTCTGTTCATATTGCATGTTCATTTAGGAGTTCATTTTCTCCAGTGCAAAACTGAAGTAGCTCAATGGTAGAATGTTTCATTCAAGGAATTCATGTTTGGTTATTTAATTATGGATGCAAAGGCATTGTTAGGGGAAGAATGTTTTTTGTCAGGCTTTTATATGATGACTAAAGGATGGATGTTCAAATGCCTTTTAGAATAAATGCTTAATGAAATAAAACTTTCTTTTATATGTGGTGACAATCTGACTTTTCTTTTTTCTTTTCCTTTTTCACTGTCACTAACCATTTCCCTGTTTAATCTACATAATACATTGGTTAGGGTTGATGTCATTATAAACAGCCAGCATTAAAACTAACAAAAAAGAACCCCTGTGTTCAGCTGTCAGGGATGTTTTTCTTCTGTATTTTGACATGCCCCTCCTCTCTTAGTGCTTTATTCAGTGGCTGAATTTTAGCATTTGTATATTTTTTCCACAGTTGATATATATTGTACATTTACTGAGAGTCAATAATTAACACAGAATAAACAGCAAAGAGGTCTGAAAAACTAACAGGTGTGTTTGTTTTTAACTCAAGGATTTGAGGACTGCAGCTCTTCCTTCAGATACATCATGCATCAGATGAAATGGATTACAGAAAAATAGTAGTTACAAGTGGGCACAAAATGAGGGTCTTGCCCCTCCAAATGAAAAGTTTGTCATCCCAAATTAAAATTTCTTCAGTCCCGAAATTTCTGCCATTTCAGAGAGCATGGGGGGAAGCACACGAGTGCTTCCAGGATGCTGCCAGACGGAGCACCGTGGGACCACAGCCTCCGCACCGCGGGGCTCCTGCAGCGTCCCTGAAAGGAGCGCAAAAATAGCGCTCCATTCATAAGTGCGCCTAAATGCGTAGGGCGCACTTTCCCTGACTTATCCACCACAGCGTGTGCAGACGCTGCGGCGGGAGGTTGTCCTGGGAGCGCAGGCCATGCGGAGGGCCGGCAGCTCCGAGGGCAACCTCGAGAAGAGGAAGGAGCGCCGCGCGTGCGGCTGCTCCTCCTCTTCCTGGCCTCCAAGACGACTCTATTAGTCGTCTGCCGAGGCCCCATGATTGCTTCCTTTGTGAGTGAAAATTCTGCATATTTGGTTTGTTGTTCCTTTGATAACTTTGTGTTTTGTTTTGGATGCCAAACCTGTATTTGTTAATGCTTTTTTGGGGGATGAATTGGGGAATTTCATGGGAAGAACAGAATTGTTATTTGAGGGATGATGCCATCAGGTTGCCCTGTCTGCCCCAGTAGAAACAATCCTGACAGCAGGATATGAAAGCTTATGTCACATAAAACCTACTAGGCTTTACAATCCCACAAAACTTGGGGCCTGTCTACATTACCTTTAAACACCGAATTCTCCTAGGCTCACTGTGTGCAGTTTATATTATGCAGACCTAAAAACCCCAATCAGATCCAGGCTGCTTTCACAACATCCAGACCAGATTCAGGGGTTGCACCCCTTATTTCACAAAAAAGCAAGAGCAAAATATGGTGATGATGGATGGCTGCCTTTCCACATAGTCCCTGAAAGCATCCAGCTGAGTCGCTCTGTGGATGTGAGTTGTTCTGAGGTCAGACTGAGGCTTTGCAATTTGTTCGGACCTCAGAACAACACATGTCTGAAGCAGCATAACCAGCTGGTTCACATGGACTGTGTGGAAGACAGCCACTCATTATTTGCTGAAAACCCTCAGCAAGTGAGGAAGAGATCCAGAGGAAATTGAGGGCCAGAATACTCCAAAGGCAGCCTGGAGTATTCTGGCAAATGTAGATGAGCCCGTTTGGCTGCATATTGAGTGAAAAAGGCTACTCACCTGAAGGTTTGCAGATTCATATAACCACTGTTGCTCAGTATGCAATAATACTGTACTACCAAGGATGAGGAGAGCTGGTATAATTGCATTTGGCCTGATTTAGCATTCAAACTTTCTGAGTTTAATAATAGTTAACAGAATGGTTAGTGGTTCTTTTGTCAAGAGGGCACTAAAACTAGTCTTAATTTTACAAAAAATCTTCCCAATGTGGATCCAGGTTGGGCAGAAGCAATCCAGGTTTAGAAATATGAGGACTCCCATATAACTTGGAACAGTCATGGGAGGAATTGGTGTAAAACCAATAGTCGATTCCCTGCCCCACAGCAATGGATCCACTGGTTTCCCTTGAATGGTAAGGGGATCTATATAATGAAAAAGTGTGGAATTATTGAATGCCACTGCTTTCTCAACCCTCCCTTCCCTGATGGTTTAAAGACACACAACTAAGAATGGAGAAAACTGTCTATTTTACTTTCTCTCACTCTCATTTTCTTTTTTCTTTCCTTAAAACAGTGGTTCCCAGTGTTTGGTCCTACATATGTATCGGACTTCAGCTCCCAAAATTCCTGACTGCTGGCCAAGCTGACTACTGGGAGTTGAAGTCCAAAACAGGATCAAATTTTGGGAATCACTGCTTTAAAAACACTTTCTCAAGTTCTTTTCAGTCTGAGCATGAAGTAATTGTAAATTTTGGCAAGGTCTTACCAAAAGTGAAATGACATGAAATTCTGTACGCTGGCCAAATTAAATGGGTCCATCTTTTTTTCCCCCACAATGGAGAGACTATTTGTATCTTTTGGTCATATATTAAAGCCGATGAAGGCTCTAAAGGAGGGGGAAGATATGTGACAACATTATTTCAACATCAAAGCCAGTGCTGATCTTTCAAATTTGACAGTTCTGGTTTGTCCCAAATAATTATTTGGCACCCAAATAATTTATATCTCAAATATCAAGTATTTTGTTAATCTTTTGTGTATCCAATGGATTCTCTCTAATGCCTATACAAGATACACCAATGTTTCTGAATCTAATCAGATTTGAATTGGACCAATGCCAACATTAAAGTTACAGTCCCTTCCCTCTGGCTCTAGGAGACTCAAAGGAATGTGTTAGTGTAAGATCTTCTAGAAGATCTAGCGGGAGAAATCTACTGACTCCCTTGGCTCCACTGGTCTTCTGTTGCCCTCTACCTGATCAGCCCCTGTAGGAGCAGCTTTCTCTGAAACTCAGCTACTGTCTCATGATGATAAACCCTTCAAAGTTATATACTGCAATGGGTGAGGGACATCATCTTGCATTTTGTCTCAGGCAGCAAATATATATTGGGCTTCTTTTGGTATCTGGGATTAGGAAAGATGACAATTGCAACAGCAGGTGATTTGTCAGCATCGATTTGGATACTTCATAAAGATGTGTCCCCCTGGGGAGCAAGCAGATCTGTGGGTCCTCTGTTATGAAGTGAAGGAGTAAGAAAAATAATAGACAGAGTACAAAATGGAGTAACCCATATGGAATGTATGACAGGATTGTAAAGCCATTTTCTGTCCATTTCAGCAAACAGAAACATTTATATGGATCAGGGAATTTTTAAAGGAACCAATATAATGGGGTGCTGAAGGGGCCTTTGAAATTTCACAGTTATAGCACTATAATTCCACTTTATAACTACAGTTATAGCACTTTAATTTCACTTTAAAAGTCATGGCAACACCCTATGCAATCTTGCAGTTTAAGGAGAGTAATTCTCACCTAGATAACTTTAGTGCCTTCCCAAATTGCAATCCCTATTAGGAAACCTAGAGATGGAAAAGAATATTGAGAAATATTTGAGGGGAAATGCTTGAAAAACATGTTTCTTGAGCATCAAAAAAATCAACAAGAGAATAATACCACAATGATGATAATTTCAGAGATTTCTTCATTTGCATGTAGCCTTTTTTTGTTCAAAAAAGTGTCATTTTCTTCATATTTTGTTCTAAAAATGTTTCCAGCACAGTTGGCCCTCCATGCATGGAGATTTGAATTTTGTGGATTTGATTCTTAACAGATTTGATTAATATGAACTCTCTAGGTCCTCCATTGCTACTCTGCCATAAACTGTCCATATAGTCCCACTGGAGGATCTAGATTCCTAGATAAAACATTTCTCTGGGCATTTGTGCATCCTCCAGTACAATTCTATGGCCAATGTCTGCTGAATGTTGGGTATAGGGTTATGTTAGACATTCCTAGAAAGGTGTTCCCTCGGGTGGAAAAAAAAAATAAAAGGTGCCCTTTTATTTTCATTTTTTTCACTTTCATGGGAGTCCTGTGCCCCAGCAAATGTGGAGGACCACTGTAGTTGGACACTTATTCTACACAGAATTCATACTACTACTACTATTACTACTACTACTACTACTACTATTTCATCTTTGTTTTCATTTTTGTCTTCTTTTTGCATGGAAAATGCTATTTTCTGCCCAAACTGAGTGATGTGCGAATTGTCTGCAGAATATTTTTCATGATATAGCACCTTCTGTGCAGGAAGCAGAATTTGCTTTACAGAAAAAATATTTCTGTATATAAATGTTGTTTTCTGCACAAATACACCATGTGAAAATTGTGCACTTAATAATTCCATAATTTTGAATCCCTGCATAGATTTTCAAAGATTTTCTTGCAGTGGGAAAACAGATGGTTAAATTACTCATTGCTCTCTGACAATGAAATTAATGAAGTATTATATTTCAAATGCAGCCATGGCAGTTAAAGTGGAATCACAGTGCTGTAACAATGTAGCACAAGGACCCCAGGTGATTGAAATCCTGTCTTGTTAGATTGGCTGTAGGGCACTAGAAAGAACAGGGGAGGAATCATGTCAAGGTTAAAAGCAAAACAGTACATTATCAGAAGGCATTATAGTGAGCCATTTCAAAAAAGTAATATTTTCAGTTGCATTTATGATATTCCCATTTGCCATATATTTGGGGTGATTAAACTTTGCCATGTGTAAAAACATTATTCCCCAGACTCTTAGCTGAGAGAGAAAAAGGACCTAGTGTGTTTATCAGGAAACCAATGACAAAACATCAATAATGCTGTTAATCACAGCTCATGTATTTTCACCTTGTCCCTGCACTGAACCAAGAAACAGAATTATCCAAGTATTGTTGTATCTAAATGGGAACCATTTTTAAACAGCTATGGAAAACAAGCTGATACACAATAGCTATTTCTTTGTTTACCTGTTTAGGTCTGGTAGCAACATACCTGCCACTGAAGTACTAAATGCTCTCTTATGTTTGAACTAGGAGAGAAGAACGTTTTTTTCCCCTAAGATCATTTCAGATAGATTTTTTTTTTAAAAAAAATGCTGAGTTATATATTGCCTTTTTGTACATCAGCAAAACAAAACACAATGGTCATTTGTCATTTTGCATACATTTGTGCTACACTGAACATAGCAAAAGCAAAGTTTGCCAATACACAGAAATAACACTTGTGGTAAAGAAAACTGTAACAATTGAAGAGTGTTGCAGGGGTTCAACAGCATTGGTGCTGCCCTCAAAACTGATGTACAATTTTGTCTGTTCTAAGTGGGTTACCAATATTTATAATTTTACCAGAATCAAGAGCAAGCTGGTTGTGGTGAGTGAGAGTTTGGGAATATTACTTTAATGGGATTCCACACACCATGGTTAAGAGAATATGGAAAATTCAGCTTTTAATAATAACACTAACACAATCCCTGCCACAAGCCCTGTAAAATTTTTCCAAATGTTTTCAAAATGTGAGTTACTTCTAGGTTGGTTGAGAGATAAATATACATGTGCATAGATAATATAAGTGCTTCTGTAGACAGGTCTTTTCTTCTAGAAGGACAGTGTATTTTGCTCAGTGACAAAATGATTTTTTAATAAACAAGTTTATTCAAATTATGGGGCATGGTTTTGCAGAAGCAAAAACAAAATTTCACTGTTTTCTGTGTATTTGAAAAATAAATTAAAATAAAATAGTGGCCCTGGATACCCTGCACACAATTTCAGAACAATTCTTTACATTTCTGTTTATAAGTACTTTCTCAAAGATATGTGTATATAGAATGGCAGCATCAATCTGCCATTATTTTTATGTCCAGCTGATTAAATGCTTATTTCTGAGCAGACATCACTGAAATTCATGGGTTGGAGTAGCAATAGTAGCCTCTAATTCTATATATCTGCTGCCTCAATCTCTGGAATTCAATCTCTAAGGAGAAAGAACAAGGTGTGCTTGTGTGTTAGGGCTCAATGCTGATTGTTTGGATGTCCTGTCTGGAGGTTTCTGTGAGTGTTTATGGCTGCTCTTGGGTCATGTGCTGAAGTAGAGATATATTTATTCACTAAGGGGCTCTGCAGATGGCTCAAAGCACCGTATTGGAGCCAGGGGAGGGGAGGGGCAACCAGACGCTAGACACCCCAACCCTTCCTGAGGTCGTCATTGGAGCACCCACCATGTGCAATGGTGGGCACTCTGATGACATCCTCCAGGCCTGACCTCTGCACAGGCTGAGCTGGAAGAGCCTCTCGATGGCTCTTCCGGCACCCCTTCTGCCCACTCTGGAAGGAGCGCTGTTTTAGCACTCCTTCCAGAGCTGGCAGAAGGGTGGATTGGGGCCGAAGCGTGGGGCACCCTTGGCCCCAATCCTGTGCTTCTCAGGGTGGCCAGTGGCCATCCGTTTGCAAAGGCCCTAAGTTCCTTCTTGAAGAAACTAAAAAGTAATTTCAACCATTTTCTTCACAGTGTGAGAAAGTTTTTGAAAACTACACAGTTTTTGAAGGCTATTTGGATGTCAGGATTTATTCTGTGCAAATGTTATATATGGTTGTTTTGTACAGAAAACAGCCTTTTCTGCACAGAAAACAGAACTTTCTTGGGAAATTAACATTTTAACACGTAAATATTAATTCCTGCACAGCTAAAGCTGTTTTCTTTATAGAAATGATGTTTTATATGCAAATCAACCATGTGCAAATTTTATGCCAAAAGAAAATCCCCATTATGGTAATTTCTGCACAGAAAACAGCAGTATTTGTGCAGGAATGAAAAGTTTCACATAGAAAATGGTATTTCCTGTGCAGAAAATTCTGTTTTCTATGCAAAAAAAACCTCATGCAAATTGTGTGTCGACTAAGTCCCAAACTTCAAAGATTCTCATTATACTGGGATTTTTCTTGTCAGAGTTTCTCAACACTCAAAATACATGTTTTTGACCATTTTTCAAATATTTTCAGATACTGTTTGTTTGGTTTGTTTTTTTTGTAGGTTTTTGGAGCTATGTGGCCATGTTCTATAAGATTTTATGTTTTGCCAGCATCTGTACCTGGCATCTTCAGAGAATGCTGACATGGAAGTGAGTGGGATATATATATATATATATATATATATATATATATATATATATATACACACTGTGTGACCCTTGGTTGAGAGAAGATGATTTACATGTTGATCTATGTGTTGTTCTGTTGTTGAATAGCAAGACCTCAGGGTGGGAGGATATGCAAGGAGGTATTGTATCTACTTAATTAGTAATCCCTGGGTGGTTTTCATTTCCACATGCTGGGTCTTGATGTTAGTGTTTTTCATGACTGGCAGCCAGACTTTGTTTACTTTAAGGGTTTTTTCTTTCCTGTTGAAATTGTTTAGGTATTTGTGGATTTCAAGGGCTTCCCTGTGCATTCTGCCCTGATAGTTGTTGGCATGGTCCAAAATGTCAGTGTTTTTGAATAGCATTTTATGCCAGGATGGTTTATTAGGTGTTCTGCTACCATTGATTTTTCTGGCAGCCCTTCTGCTGTCTGAGCTGCAGTAAACATTAGCCTGTAGAACCCAGTCTAGGTGCTTCATTTAATCTTCCAGGGAATGGGGTTCACAGATCCTTTTTGCCTGTTTTACCAGTATTGTGCTTCTTTTTTATCCTGGGTGATGATCAGAGTTCCTGTATAGGCATCTATCCATGTGTGTAGGTTTTCTGTATACTGTGTGGCCCAAACATTGGTTTGGTTTGTGGATGACCAGGACATCCAAGAATGGCAATGTTCTTTCCTTTTCTTTTTCCATCGTGAATTAGATGTTTGGGTGGATGTTGTTCAGATGGTTCAAAACCATGATCAGATTTTCTTCTGCATGGCTTCAAATGATGGATGTCATCCACATATCAGAACCACGTTGTGGGCTTTTTAGGTGCTTGTTTTTCAAAGTGTTCCATGTTAAAATTTGCTATCAAGGGGCTCAGAAGGCCTCCCATGGCTACCCCATCTCTCTGCTTGTAGAATGTGTTGTCCCACTGGAAGGAGCCTGTGGTGAGGCAATGTTTGAACAAGGTGTGGAGAACAGGCAGAATTATGCCAAGCTAGCAACAGCCAATCAGGAATAAGCTGGTGACAGCCAATAGAATTTTGGGCTGTTGGTGATAAAGAATTCAATTGCTGACAGTTGAAGTCAGATGGGTCTGGATGGGTAACAGTCCAGAAGAAAGGGACTGTAAGGGCTAAAGTTCAAAAAGGAGGCACTTAGCTCTAGGCTAGAACTCCAAGTGAGGGAGTTTCTGGGATTTAGTTAGCCTGAGGGCTAGTGTACAAATAAGTTTGGAAAGATCACAGTAAATAAGGATGATGTGAGAGTCCTAAATACTAGTAACTGTTGTTATTTAGAGTTAAATAGCATGCAACAAAGCATAACAAGAACAAGAGAATGCAACATCGTAACAAATGAAACATTGTTAATCTTCATTCAAATAAAGTTTTATTGTTGTTCACTTACGAGCTTGTTAGAACCTGGAATTATTATCCACACCACTAAGAAATAAAGAAACCAAGCTTGGGGTGTAAACCCATAGATATACATCGCATATTGGAGTAGCGGTGGGATCACAATACCCATAGGGCTGCCATCTAAGGAAAAAAAGTTAGTTGAAGCAGGGCTGCAATGTCTTTCAGAAAAAAATGTTGGATCAGTGCCATAGTATACATTATGGGGACTTTGGTGAACAAGGAGACCACATCAAAGCTGATTAGTATGTCTTCAGGTTTGAGTTTGAGGTTGATAGTTTCTTCTATGAAGTGAGATGAGTCCTTGATGTAGTGTGTGTGTGTGTGGGGGGGGGGGGGGTTGCCCTATATGGGTTTCTAATTATGTGGCCAGAAACGTGGCTAAGTCATATGTGGGGGAACCAATGGCGTTCACTATGGATTGGAGTGGAATTAAATCCTTGTGGATTCTGGTATTCTTCTCATCCCTAATTTATGGGAACAGTGCTTCTGTGAGTCATTGACTTGTCTGCATGTGGATCTAGCAGCCACTAGGTCTATATGACTCCTGCATGAGTCTCTGGAGTTTAGCAAAAAGGAAAAAGAATGCAGACATTTTTATGAGCATTTTTCAGGGAATTTTGGCCTGAAACAAATAGACCTAAAAAGCCATCTTCACTTGGCTTTGGGCATGGAGATTACATGACACATGCCCCCAACCCACATGGAAGCTGCACCAAGACTGCTGGGGCCACCTAAGGTGCCCAAAAAGGAACAAGTCTTATCCACTTCTTGCTGCGGTCCATTTGGGATGGTGATAGTGGGAGCCCTGAAGACCGTGGCATGTGGTCACTGTGGCCCTGGGGCAATTGGGCCAGGAGCCCATCTGTTTCATCCCTTTGAGGAGAAGCCTGGACAACTGTGCCACAATATGTAGAGATTGATGAACATGGATGATGACTGTTATTATTGTGATGACCTACAATATCTCTGTCATGTTTGGTTTCTTGTCAGAAGGTCTGCCAGGCTGTATCTGCAGCAAATGCAATCTGATTACCTTGCTGCAATAGAAGGTGCAGCTGCTTGAGGTCTGTGCATTTACACTTTAACATATCAGGGAGACTATGGATAGCGAATGAAAAGGGAATATGTTATTATTTCATCATTCATTCCTATTGAAGAGCATGGTCCAGGAAGATGGAGAACAATAACTGAAGCGAACAACTGGTTTCACAGATGGTGCCGTCAAGAAAGGCTTGTCTTCTTTGACTATAAGCTGCATTTTCATGAAGAAGAACTCCTTGAAAGATATGAGTTGTACATTACAACAGTTGGAAGAACATATTTGCCAAAAGTCTTCCAAATCCAATCAGGTGGACTTAAACAGAGTTGCATGAGAGAAGAAGACAGGATACCAGAGTGCAGGAAGTCATAGAATACAATAGCTTTAATGATAGGGAGGGAATTGGGCCAGTAGTAGAGGAAATCAACAGTGGCAGAAAAAAAAAACAGCAAGGAATCAGCAGCACACAATGACCCATGGTAATAATGTATAGGTCGTGTGAAATAAACAAGATGAACTTGAACTCTTAACAAAGAAGTCAAATACAACACCCTTGCAGAGAGTGACTGGGACCTGAAGCCATCTGAGTGTGAAGGAAAGGAAGCTTTTTCACAGTCTGTGACCTCTTCCTTCAGTCTGAGACTCATTTAAGAGTGAGTATCTCTTTGGTAGACTGAGGCCAGCCATCAGTTCCGTTAGTTTCCCACCTGGATTGGATTATCTGCCCAGGCTAAGGAATATAAGAGGAGTTACTTTGAAGGACATGCCCACCACCACTAAGGTAGCTGCCAAAGAGGGTGACACCAAAGGGGAGTCATCTCTTCACAGGAGCCACTTCAGGAGTGGTGTGAGGGTATGTCCTCCTGCTCCTATGCCCATTGCAGTGGAAAGGAGAAATCAGATCTATTTAAAAGGTGGTTCCTAGAACATCCATGGACCTCTAGAAATTAAGAAGCAACTCAAGAGTTTATTTGAAGACACATTTTTGCCTTGAGAATGTATATGCCTGATTGAACTATTCATGGGTGCCTAAAGTTCTTTGAAGCATTCAGGTAGAAGAAATAAGGTAAGGTGATGTTGAGTCATTGTTTCATCACTGAAGTGCCAATCATTTCCAAAAGATAATATAGTGCCCTTCAGGCAGCTTAAGTGAAAGAGACATTTTCTGTGAAAATATTTTAGCCGAGATAGTGCATAATATTAAATAATTATAGAATCAAGTACTGTAATTTTCCTAGCCTGTTGAATAATTTAAATCTAATATTTATTATTTCAGACTGCTGAAATATATGCACACACACACACACACACACACACTTTCCAGACTTGCAGAGTATAGAAATAATAAAAAACTAAGAAAATTTTAGAAGAAGACATTCATTCTTCAATGGATTTCACTAATTTTCTTGAGCATTGTAGAAATAATACATTGCAGCATATCAACACCAATTATACAGACAGAAGATCTTTCATATGACATATAGATTTTAAAAGCCAAGGATTCACAAGGGGTGGGACAGGAAATGTTTTAATTGCTGCTTGTAAAATTGAATATATGAACACTCTGGCTATTTGACAAACAGGAAGCTGTTGTCATGGATATGTGCTGTATTTACCCATGAAATATCTGAATATCTAGGTATGTGTGGAGTACTCTTATGAGTTATAATAGACAATAGATAGGATATAGAGTAGTTTATGTAATGAGATATGAACACAATTATGTCAAATATATATCCTTAGTAGCACAGAGTACTGGACACTGTTTTTTCACAACTTGCTCTCCTTTCTCTCCCCCAGCTTCAAAGTCATGCAGAAATCATCAGCTATGAAAAGGTGTTACAGCTGTCAAACCAGGTTGGGATTGAGGAAGTTGCCACAAAATTGACATCTCAGATATCAAGTGAAGAGGTGTGGTGGTGGAATACTTTTATGGGTTATAATATAGCTAGAGTATACAGTAGCTTGTGGAATGAGATACACACACAGTCAAATGTACACTCTTCGGGGGGTGCGCATGCGCAGCGAAACAGATTAGACGCCTTCGTGTACTCTCCCTTCTAAGAGATATAAAATAGATTTATTATTGCTCCGTTCAAAACTCAAGTTGGATAAAAAAGTGCAAGGCACCTAATTTGGACATTAGTAGTACAATCCTGGACAAGCAAGACTTCTGAACAAAAAGGAATCTAGTGGGAGAGGAAAAAGCCGGCTGCAGTGTGATTAAGAACATTATGGAGACAGCTACGGTGAGTCCTCCCACGGGGGTTACACTAGAAGTCCTCGATCGTAAATTAGATAAACTGTTTGAAGCTTCCCAAAACATGCAAGCTACAATTACAACCCTTACAGAACAGATAAGTGGAATAAAAAAAATAGCCGAAGAGGCAAAGGGGAAAGCTGAAAAAAATGAACAAAAATTGGAAACGTTAAATGACCAAGTTACAATGCTTCAAAACAGACTCATAGATGCTGAGAACAGACAAAGAAGGAGAAATTTAAGAATAAGAAACTTTCCAGAACAAGCCAAATCTAATGATTTAATTACTATATTGACAACATGGTGGAAAAGTTATGATTTAAAAATCTCTCCAAATGATTTAGAGAGAGCCCACTGGAGTTTGGGGACACAAGGAAGGAGCAGGAGGAAGGATATAATTATTGCATTTGGAAGATAAAATATGAAAGACATGGTTTTTAAAAAACTGAGATCAATACAAAATTTGGAATATAATGGACAGAAAATTCAGATTTATCAAGACCTGGCATCAGAGACTATTAAACAAAGAAATTTGCTCCGAGATATAACAAGATGTCTTAGAGAAGCACAAATTAAGTATACTTGGGGTTTCCCTACAGTTCTTTTAGTTTTCAAGGACGGAACATTGTTGAAAGCCTCTAACGTGGAGGAGGGTCAGCGACTGCTGCAACAGCTGGGACTTGGACAAGGTCAAGGAGGAACTGTGAGCGAGGAGGATGATAAGGAAGAAGAAGACCGAATTAAACTGGCAAGACAGGCGAAAGATATTAGAAGGAAAGAGAAATGTGACAGACAGCTGAGAAGCAGGAAAGATCGAGGAAGCACAATGTGATGGACTATATAATGTGGTAGATGTAATAATGGAATAGGAAAGTTATAATAGATTGAGTAACATTAAATATGGAGTAATAAAGGTTATAATAATAAGGAGGGAGGGGGATAAGTGAAGAACGCATCTCCAAAGGGAAGAGATCTGACATGGGTAACAAGCTGCGGAAAGCTTGTGCCCCTTCCAATGGAGGGGAGAACCTGAGTTCAGATGAGGGAGGGGGAGGGAAAGGGCAAGAGGGGAGGGGAAGGGAAGGGAAGAAACAGCAGATCAGTGAGCAAGAAAAGGAGAGTGGAACAACAATAAGGGAAAAGGGAATAGAGTGATGGTTGATATGAATATTATGTCATTAAATGTTAATGGATTGCATACCCCAGTGAAAAGGTATAGGTTGAATAAGATGCTTAAAGAACAACAAATTCAGATAGCCATGTTTCAGGAAACACATATTTCAAGAAGAAACAGAGCTAAACTCTTTAATTATGGTGGATGGGATTTGCAGTTTGAGTCAAGGGGAACAAATAAAGCAAGAGGAGTGGCAATATTAATGAAAGATGGAATAAATTTTCAAGTAGATAAGATTTAAAAAGATAATGAGGGGAGATATATTTTTGTTAAAGGAAATATAAAGAAGATAAAAATTACATTTGCTTGTATTTATGCCCCAAATGAAAAACAAGTGGAATTTATAAATAAGGTGTTAACTCTATTGGAGAACTTTTATGAGGGGGATCTATTTCTGGGAGGAGATTTCAACCTTGACATATTAAGATGTAATACAAAGGGTAATATAAGGGGAAGAATAAGTAAGAAAAAGAATAGAAAGGAAAATTCTAAAATTAATTTGGAGAAATGGAATATTATTGACGGTTATGAAAGCACGGGAAATAATAATTATGAAAATACATATTATTCAGCTAGACATAAAAAATTTAGTCGAATTGATTACTTCCTTGTCAAAAAAGACAATAGTTTGAAGATAAAAGAAATTCATGCTGGAGGAATTTGGCTCGCAGATCATGCAGCACTATATATAAAGATTGAAGGAAGCATTATTAAAAGATCTAAAAAATGGATTTTTGATCCTGTGGTTATTCTGAAGGAAGAAAATAAACAACAAATTAGGGAAGAAATTAAAAATTATTTTGATTTGAATGATAGGGGAAACATTTCAAAACACATACTATGGGATGCATTTAAAGCAGTGGTAAGGGGGAAATGTTTAAGTATAGAAATAGGAATTAAAAAGAAGAAAAATTTATATAGAAAGAAATTGATAGAAGAAGTGGAATTGTTACAGAAAGAATATAATAAACTTAAAAATGCAACTATAAAAGAACTATGGGATAAAAAAAGAGAAGAAATTAAAGAATTAGATCAAACAACTATATTAAGAAATCAAATGTACATTAGGAATGAATTTAAGGCATGGGATACTAGAAGTACGAAAAGTTGGGCTAAATCCCTTAAAAAGAAAAAAGAGAAAAAGAGGATTAGTAAAATTAGAGGGGACAAAGGAGAAATAATAACTGATGAGGAGAGAATAAGAGAAGTCTTAGTTAAATTTTATGAAAGGCTGTATGAAGAGAAGAAAGTGGAGGATCAGAAAACAAATATAAATATAAAATTAACTGAATTACAGAGTAATCATATTAACTCCCCAATAACCAAACAAGAGATAGAAAGAGTAATACAAGATTTAAAAGGATTTAAATCTCCTGGCCCAGATGGATTCACATCTATATTTTATAAAACCTTTAAAAATGAATTGATTGAGCATATGGCTACAATTTACAATGAAATTTTGGATAATAAAATAATCCCAGAATCATGGAAACTATCTGAAATCATATTAATACTTAAACCCAATAAAGACCCAGCCAATCCCGAATCTTATCATCCCATCACATTAAGCAATCAAGATTACAAAATTTTTATGAAAATCTTAGCCAATAGATTAAAAGAATATTTACCAACTTTAATTAAAGAAGAACAATATGGATTTGTGGAAGGCAGATATATTTATGAACTGATAAGGAATCTATTCAATATACTACATCATGCCAAACAATATAAAAATAAATTAGCCTTATTAAAATTAGATGTCTACAAAGCATTCGATTCAATAAATCATGAATATCTATATAAAATCTGTAGGAACTTTGGATTAGGGGAAAGGTTTAGTGAAACCATCAAAGAAATATACAATGATACAGAAGCACAAATCATGATAAATGGAGAAAAATCAAGAAAATTTAAAATAAAAAGTGGAGTAAGGCAAGGTTGCCCACTTTCCCCTTTATTATTTATATTAGCAATGGAACCGTTTGCAAATATGATTAGGAATGCAGAAGAGATAAAGGGATATAAAATAAATAAAGAAGAAATTAAGTTGAATTTATTTGCAGATGATGCTCTGATAGTGACACAGAAACCGGATCAAGTAGTAACCAAGTTATTGGCAATATTTCAGAAATTTAAAAACATGTCTGGGCTTAAATTTAATATGGATAAATCCGAGATAATGTTTTTGAATACAAATTGGCGGGAACAAAAAGAAATACAAACTATGTCAGGATTGAAATTGGGGATAAAAAATATGAGATATTTAGGTGTAAATTTACCAAATAAGTTGGACAATATTGTACAAGGTAATTATAATCAATTATGGAAAAAAATTAATAATCAAATTTCTAAATGGGCAAGTAAAAATTGGAAAATGCTAACAAAAATTAGAATGTTCAAAATGATGATACTACCAAAGTTTTTATATCTATTTCAAACTATCCCAGAAATGATTCCCAGTAAAGTTTTAAAGAAATGGGATAGGTCAATATTAAAATGGATATCAGGGAATAAAAAAACCAGACTATCTAAGGCATTATTATATGAGCATCAAAGTAAAGGAGGATGGGGAGTTCCATCACTCGAACTATATTTTGAGGCGGTTCAATTGCTAAGAATGATAGAGGTAGAATATAATTATAATACAAAGTGGGTTAAATTAGAAAGACAGAGCAATCAAATGGAGTTTGTATCTATCTTTCAGGGGGAAAAAGAAAAAAATGAGAAAAGAATAGGTCCAATGAGGGTGAATTATAAAATATGGGAGAAGTGGAGTAAAAACCTGGGTATAAGAAATAGGAAATGGCTACCAATTGAATATTTAAATAAAAGTAACAATGAAGAACTTGGAAAGATAATTTAAAAAATTAAGAATAAGGGGTTTAAAATAATTGGAGATTTGTATGATTTAACAGGGGCATGAATACAGGAAGAAAAATTAACTAATTTAATAGGTAAGCAATATTGGATTCAAATAAAAGGGATAATAAAATTGCTAGATGAAACACAATTAATTATTGATGAGCAAAATGAATTATTAGAAGAAATTATTAAAAAAAAATTAGAAGGGGGTAAAGGAATAATAGGAAACATTTATAAGAGTATGTTAATAACCCAATTTAGAATGATAGAGGGATTGACAATGAATTGGGAAAAAGATTTATTGATTGATATAGATAAAATTAAAATTTGGCTACAAGAAATTATAACAATCAAAAATACAAATGTAAAAGAACAACAAATGAAAATAATCGGAAAATGGTATAGGACACCTCACCAATTAGCATTTATAAATGATAAATTTCAATCTAAATGTTGGCATGGATGTGGAGTTAAAGGAATATATATTCATATGTGGTGGGAATGTCCATATGTACAAAAATTTTGGATAGAGGTTAAGCAACAGATAAATACAATTATAGGGATTGAAGTGCAATTAAGTAAAGAAAATTGCTTGACTCTCAATTTAGGGGAATTAGGATTGAATAATAATCAAAAATATGTAATAAAACAATTTCTTAAAGCTGCTCATGCAGTGATTGCTTATGGATGGAAGGAAAAATCAAATTGGAATAAGGATTACTTATTTAAATGCATAAAAGAATATATATTATTCGACTTCCTTAGGGAAAGAAGATTAAAATATATTGGAGAATATATTAAAGAACCATGGGAAGTCAAATGGGGATCAGTAATTAAGAATGTGAAAGGTAAAATGGGGTATGAGGAAGTTAATAAGATAATCAATAATATTTTCCATATCTCCGAAATTGATTGTTAATTAGATTTGATTGTAAATTTCTCTATGCTGTTTTCTTATGGGGGGGGGGGGTGAGGGGAAAAATTACTATATGAAACATGATGGTATAATGTGTATTATATATGGTGTAAAAATTTTTTTTTGAATTAAAAAAGAAAAAAAAAAGAAAATGAGCAATCAAAAAAAATGTACACTCTCAGTAGCTAGGGTATAGGAATAATGGTTTGAGTGTTGGATTATAACTCTGGAGACCAGGGTTCAAATCTCATTGAACCATGAAACCCACAGGTGACCATGAAACCCACAGGTGATCCCTCTTTCAGAAAATGGCAATGACAAACCCCCACAGAAGAATCCTTCCAGCAAAAACCTGTGATAGATGAATTTAGGGTCACCATAAGATGGAAATTACTTGAAGGCATACAACAAAAACAACAACTACATTGACAATAACTAAGGCCAGAGATGGTTATTTTTAATTTTTCCTCTCAAATTTTTCACAGAAATCCTGGTTAGAGGCTGCAGTTATCAAATGATAGTTGCCAATTTTCCATCCATTCCCATCCTCCCTAGCCAGTTTGACAGCTATAACACCTCTACACAGGTTATAATTTCTGGGGCTGGGGAGTGGAAAAACAGGGGAAATTGGGGGGAAACAGTACCTAGTACATGTCATCTGAAAAAGCTGTGCACTTTTCAATGAAATCTGCACAACTTCCTGTAATCTTGGGAGTTGGGATATTTTCCACAACTCCCAACAGATTTATCCACACCTTCCTTGATTTCTCCTAAATTCCTTTGTGACAATCCATGGATCTAAAGTTCCAGACCTTTTAACCATGCACATTTGATTCATTTTAAAAAGGAAAGCTATAACTCCCCACTACCACCACATTAAAACTCAGTAATTTTAGGACCTTAGCCTGGGAACCATATGGGGAATATATGTGGAATAAAGATTTAATTTGCCACATTTCATTTGCTATAAGGTTTTCCCAATATTGTCATCTTCCATCCTGATCTTACTGGAGTCTTTTTTATACTCAATGATCCTGTATTTTGTACAGTGTCCTCAGCTCCAATGATTTCTGCTGAAGGCCCCTGAGGAAAGCCTTTTTTCATTTAGGGCAAAATGTGTTGGTGGTATTCTTATTCTTATTCTTCTTCTTATTATTATTATTAAAAAAGAATAAACAGGTGACCATCTTACAACATATCAAACTTGTCTCCTTACTGTTTTCTACTCCTAAAGGTGTCTGATGGAAGCAACAAGAATTGATGGTGGAGAGAAGCAGGAAGAGGAAGCCAATGGAATATCTAAGCTCCCTCTCCTGTTTCATTCTTTCTGTGTATTAGATTTTGGTCTCCTATGTTGTTAAGCATGCTTGCATCTCTTCACTTTACATTTTTGAACCCGCCCCACCCCTGCTTACCATTAGCTGTTTTATGCAGCTGCCAACAATTATTTTTCTGGTCTCATGCACTCTTCTCCACAACATACTGCCCATCTTCCCCTTGCATTTACAAGGCTTTCTTACCCACTCTTTTGGGCAGTTCATCAGCTGCAACTTGAAACCCCAAGAGGAAAGGTCAGCTCTCCTCTCTTCACCCTACTTCAGTTTTTCTGCTCTTGCTGTTCAGGTATAGTCACTGTTTTTCTACTCACTCAGAGGTCACATATTTATGTACATTATTACTGCCTCCTTTGGGACTTCATAGATAGTGTATTGATGTTTAACCATTGTCATTGTGGATGCTGGTTGTTCTTCAAATGTTTTAAGCATATTTGGGGAGGTTGTTGGGAGTCTGGGTAGACATTTCTTTGGGGGGTTGCAGACTGCCAGAAATAGTGTGAATTCAGTCCACTTTTAGGGTTAGGGTTAGTGCTAGGGAATCATGGGAACTGTTATTTTTCTGAGACATTGAGCCTTCTCTGTCAGACAACTCTGATGCCACAATAAAATACAGTTCCCATGGTTCCCTAACTGTAACCCTAACCCTAAAAGTGGACTGAATTCATACTATTTCTGGCAGTCTGCAACCCCCCTTTGTTAACTGGACTTATATCCATATTTTGGTAATTTGGAGTATTGCTCTGAAATTTAGTCCATTGTCTCCATTAATTGTCTTGTCCTTAGCTCTTTTATTGCTATCATGTTACTCAAAATAAGCAAAAACTGGAGAGCACCCAATGGAATCCCCACAGAAAAAAAAATAAAGACTGGCGTTCTTGAGATATATTTCCTCTTTCTTTATGGATACCATGCCCCTCAAAAAAACTATTTTCTGCTTCTTTTCTGTTGGTCTGCATTTGTTTTTAAGCTCCTCATTCCCTTTAAGTCAGTGGGAAGGAAGAGAAATGTAGCTTTCAAAAATTCAAGGAGCTGTTTCTGTCTCACCCAAACAAGAATGGATGCAAAGAGGGGTAAAATACTGGATTCTTTTTTCACATTGACTCTAGCAAGATTTTGTTTATGTAGCATAAACTGTAGCATACAGTTATATATTGTGTTAGAACAACAGTTCTTAATCTCTTGCCTACCATGAACTCTCTTTAAATAAATTTTGTTGCTGCAGACTACCAAGGCTTAACTTAATATTTAAAACCCCAAAGTACATCAAAATGTATTTAAAGTTGTTCATCAAGGGAAATTAAATTAGGAGAGAAGGGGCAAATAAGTAAATATACACAATCTTGTTATAAAATTTTTACTGGAATGATTCTAATTAATAATAATAATAATAATAATAATAATAATAATAATAATAATACCACCAGAACACCAAACCATGGCCTAATATCACTTGTTAGTTTAAAGTAATTAATTAATGAGAGGGCTGGTGCTTCATGTCATTTACAAGTCTTGTTATATCAGGCTTTAGAATTGAAAATTGTATTCTGAATTCTGAATCTATGTTTTTAAAATGGTTTCTATATTATTCGTAAAATAAATGAGAGCAGAGAGGGGGAGGACATTGTTTTTTAACTATTGTTGTGATTTTATGATGTAAGCCGCCCCGATTGCGCTCAGAGGGGCGGGGTATTAAATAAAAAAAAATTATTATATTATAACTATGCTGTTATAAAAGGCATCAATACATTCATATACTCTTTGATAGTTTCAGAATATCTACTTGTAAGAAAGCCTAGAAATTTGGATGGGATTGTTCTTTGAGTTGCAATTTCAGTGCACTATTCATGGTTATTTCTATTAGTTTGTCTTCCTCTGCAGCTTTGAGTCCCTGTAGTTTATACACATTAACTGAAAATGGATCTCCAATACAGTTTTCTTGTTTTCATCAGGAAAAAATAATAATAACAGAAAATAGCCTGCAGATCTTTCAAATGTCATATGATAAGTGATGTGTCCTGCTCAGACAACTCTTTGTTGGTGCAACCAAGAAATTGTGAGTTCTGGAAATGTCTCATAGTTTTAGTTCAATTGGTGATGATGCCACAATTCCATTTTTTCATCACTGCTTCGATCTTATCTTCAAACTGTAACTTTTTCTTCATGGAGATTTAAACTGAGCATATTTAAAAGGGTGAAGATATCTACCAAATATGTTAATTTTACCAACCAGGAAAAAGCTGTCAAACAGTTGCTGTGATGAAATTGCTGATTCATGAGAAATGATCTTATCTCATTTCTCAATTCCCCCAAACAAAACAAAATTGTACCTCATGATAGCCAACAAACTTCATGGTGTAGGAAGGGTGATGGTGTTAATTGTACATATCTTTGCAAAGCTACTCAAAAAGTCTTGAATTCAGCAATTTTTAAAATAAAATTGACATTTGTGATTGATTCACTTAAGGTCTTTAATAAGATTTCTGGCATCTTCTTTATTTCTTTATTTCTTTTTCTTTTTTGTATTTTCTTAGCAACTAGAGCTTCCCTAAACAAGCAGCAATGGTACCATGTTACAAATGGTTTGATTTCCTTAATCCATGCTACAGGTCCAATAAGCTTTCCAGGCATTGCTTATGTCAGGGGTCCCCACACTTTTTGATCTGGGGACCAGTTTGCTGGCCCCGAGATCTTCAGGGGGCCAGAGGTGTGCATGTGCATGCACATGACTTGGGCACCATTTTGTCTTCTAAAATGATGCCCGGAGTCATGCGCATGTGCCCGGCATCACACGTGCATGCACATGACTCTGGGCGCCATTTTGGAAGACAAAACAGCGTTGGAGTAGTGTGCATGCATGCACAATGCCAGGCACCATTTTTTATTCCAAAATGGTGTCCGGAGTTGTACGCATGTGCCCGCAATACCGGGCACATGCGCACGACTCCGGATGCCATTTTGGAATAAAAATGGCGCCTGGCGTTGTGCGTGCATGTGCACTACTCTGACACTGTTTTGTCTTCCAAAATGGCACCTGGAGTCGTGTGCATGTGCATGCAGTGCCGGGTGCATGCCCACGACTTCGGACACCATTTCGGAAGACAAAATGGTGTGCGGTGGCGCAAGCGAGCGGCAGTGGCAGGACCGGCTGCGGGCCAGTAAGAAGTCCTTGATGGGCTGGGTGCGGCCCATGGGCCATAGTTTGGGGACCCCTGGTTTATGCCTTGTTTGTGCCAATTCCAATGCATTTCAACCAATCCATGTCATGGGATGTTATACATTAATTTAAGCTGTTAAATACTTCTTCAGGTGTGGTGTGTACCAATGCAGAGATGAACAGTAAATTGTTGAAAATATTTCTCATGCTCATATCTAACACAGCACAATTAGATTGCTCTGTTTATCATGTCTTTGTGTTTGTCCAGGTGCAAAGCAAAATAAGGGGACATGCAACTTCTTTCTAATAAATGTTCCTTGATATTGACTGACAAACTGGCAATTTGCTTCTTAAGTGTGTCATTTGACAAAGGTGTTAAGGAAAGGTCCTTGGCAGCTTTCTTGCAGATCAATGCAGAAACCATGATTTTAGCAGATAATATAAGTTCTTCAGCTATTGTGTGTGGTTTTCCAGATTTTAATATTAGTTCAGAAACTTTAAATGAAACCCTCACTGCATTTAAATTGTTACAACCATTTGCAGTCTCTCTCTCTTTCTTTCTCTCACCATTTTTTTTTTTTTTTTACTTTCCTGAATCTCTTGCTCTTTACTTTTTTTGGGGAGAAACCAACAGTGTTCTTTATGGTATGTCCTTGATGTTTACTATTGAGATAGCCTCACAATTTAAGTGATTCCATTGCCTTGGTGAATTATGTGTCACAACCTAACACACACTGTGATAGTTGTTGTCTTCTGGCCCTGTACATGTGAAGTCAATAAACAGATATTCCTTGCTTTAATGGCAGCACTTTTTATGATGAATGGAAGAAGTTTCATTTTACATTGAACAGGATGCACCCTCATGAACATCATCAGTTGTTTTATGTTTCAAATTCAGCAAATAATCCCTCTTAAGGCTCAGATAAAATGTATTGTTATGAAATTCACTACAATAACTTTGAAAAGTTATTTTACTTTACAATAATCACATATTTTTATTTGCAGGAATTGAAGAAGAAACATGATCATTTACAATAGTCCACAGTTATCATCCCAAAGTCTATCTGAACATTCACTCACACTGATTGACTCCAACTCTTCCCATGAATTTGGGCTTCCTTTTATGCAAGAATTTCTTTGAGAACATTCTCAACACAGCTACAGAATCCTGGAAAGCAATAGACATTCTGGGAATGTGGTAGCACAGTGTGTACAATACTAGAGTTTGGTGCAAGTTCAAAGGCAGCTTCTGCATATATGCAAGGTAGCATGAAATTCCACGTGCTTTCTTTGAGCCACCTAGTGTCATCTACCAGCACATTCCCATTGTGTGCAGAAGCAGCAAGTGCTGAGTACCGTACTTTTCCCCATATTAAACAGTTATTTTCATAACCAATTTTAATTTTCTTTGGTTTTAATGGAGGTGGTTGGTTAGAAAACCCAAGGATTACACAAACAAGAAAAATTAAGATTTCATTTTTTTTTTGTCTTCTTTTAGTGGCTCCTGAAAGGAAAAACTCACTATAGCTTTCAACCATGTCTGTCTGATTGTTTTTGTGTAACACCTGAACTGTTTGACATATTTTAATGAAATTTGGTATGGAAAATGCCTATGATCTCCAGAGGAAGCCTATTCATTATGGTCTGTGTATGACTGTCCATCTGTCCATCTTTTGTCTTTGCAAATGTCAAATAATTTTTGAATTATGTTAGAAACATTTATAGTCCAATATTTTTAATAGTTTGAGATGTTATAATGAAACTGTGTACAAATGATGTCTATCATTGGGGAAAGACCCCCTGCTCTTTGAAATTAATGCATTACTGTCTTTGTCTGCCTTCCTGCCTGCCTGCCTTCTTTCCTTTCTTAACTGTAAATGCTCATGATATTTCTTGAAGCCATTGTGTATCCCTGTGAGAACATCAGTTCTCCCCACTCCCCAGGCTCCATAGGCAGGTTAAAAACTACTATGTTAGAATTAATATAAGTGCAATAAAGTTATCATTAGTGTAATCAGTGTCCTCTTTTCAATAGAAATGAAAGTAAAACATTTTTAAAAGCTTACTGGTGCAAACATAACATAGTGGCACATTTTCATGAACACTCCTATCTCTGGCTAGACAAATTCTCATGGTAAAAGAATACTGATGTATATGTCTTTTCAACTTTTAACCACAATACACTAAGGTCAAAGATTGTTTGCAAAATTATTATATTTTTTGTCATCTGTACACTCCCACAAGTTAATTTTTGGAATCATCCCTACTCCATACAGTATCATGTATTTGACTGGGGGGTTATGAAAATAAAATCTCATTTCTCTACTAGACTTAATGAACTTTCCCAGCTTCAGTTTAAATAAGAAATCTAAATCTTCCAGAGAATCAAAATATATCTACAATATCAGATTTATTTGCTCATGTTAATACAAAGGGGTCTTCATTTACTCCCTTCTGCTTTCAGTTTTAATAAATATTGGCTTGAAAGATTTTAGCTTTGACATGGCAGCTTTATCTGTTACCTTCATATTTTATTCAAAGAGCTAAATGAGAATCCTTTGATGATGAAATACACAGAAGAAATGTAGTGCCATGTACCTCTGACTTTAATCAATCCCCAAAGACATATCTACCATACTAGATCAAACAAACTGCATTTTTGATTTAGTTTGAATCTAGAGAGACCTAACAATGCACTTTTCTTTTCTCCTTGATGGGGCTCATAATAAGCAAATGGATAACCAGATGGCATAATTTTTGTCAAGTTTCCAAGACACAGTTTCCTGAATATAAAAAAGACACATACAAGTAGCACTCCAGTGGCAGGTTCATAAGATACCACTGAGTCTTGGTGAAGGAACTGATGCATTTATAGTTTTCCTACACATTTATTGACACATAAAATATCACTCCAAAATAATTCAAAATGAAATTGGATGTTTTTAAAAAAACCCACAACTTGTTCATGCATTATAATTTCTATATTAAATTTTAGCAGGATGCTTTCTTGCATAATCATTTAAAAAATCTTTTCTGTGTGACAAAACAAGAGCTGTACAAACTATATCAATGCAGTTTGTATTGCTCCAGATCAGAAGAACAGCTGACCAATGAACAGTTAAGATATTGAAAGGCATTAGTGCCTTTGCTATTAGTTGACATAATGCAATGCAGAAGGGTAATGTGACTTCATGGTTCATATAACAAGTCAAGGGACCAGTAAATTCATTGAGCTAGTGCTGCATCATGAGCACTACAGTGGCTGTAAGACTGGGGAATCCAAAGTTTATATCCCTTCCCCAATGAACCATGAATCAATGGGACTGGAACTGTACTTTTAGTAGAGGATGTTTTGATGTCTTATCCTTTCCTGCAACACCAAATGAGATTTGGCTTGGATAATCAGACTGTTAATATACTTTCTGTTACCTGTGATCACAGGAGTTAATGAATACTATGAAACCTCATGCATTGAAGCTGTTCTTTTTTTTTTTTTTTATGGCACTGAAAAATAGGCTAATCACTATGATTAATAACCTACAGATCACTTTGATGAGATCTTTATATTTCCCAAAATGGCCATGTGTATCACGGCCCAGGATAGGACTCTACCATTATTACATAGGCAGTACCTCTCTAGGTCAATCAAAAATGTTACACTGAATGGCCTACAGTGAGATAGTAGGCAAGTTTACTCAGGAAGCATTAGTTTTCTTGATTTCAATGAGACATACTTTCACATGTATATTATTATTATGTACCTTGTGATGGTTTTTGTTGTTGTTAACTGTCTTCATGTCTATCTCGACCCATGGCAACTCTACTGATCAGACATCTCCAGCCTTCCCTTTTTCTCTACTGCTCTGCCCAGCTCCTGCAAACTCATATTCATGGTCTCATTAATAAAGTTCATCCATCTAGCATGTGGCCTTCATCTCTTTCAACTTCCTACTACCTTTCCCAACATTATTTTTTTTCCAACAATTCATGCCTTCTCATGATGTGCCCAAAGTATGATGGTCTTTTTTGTCATCTTACCTCTAGGGATCTTCCTGGTTTGATCGGCTCTAGGACCAATTTGTTTGTCCTATTGGCTGTCAATGGAATCCTCAGCACTCTTCTCCAGCACCACATCTCAAATGAGTTGATTTCCCTCCTATCTTCTTTCTTAACTATCCAGCTCTCACATCCATAAATGGTAATAGGGAATACAATGGCTTGTAAGATTCTGACTTTTATGCTGAGTTGTATGTCTTTGCATATTAGGATCTATTCTAGTTCTTTCATAGCTGTCCTCCTTGCCGACTTACCATTATAATATTTTGATGCCTATGTAAGCCACAATAGGTGAGTAGAATCAGCATGGTTATAGATGAATACTTCCTAATACCGTGTTGAGGCCAAACGAGAAGAGTGTGAATCCATGATACATTTGTCTTAGGGTCACCATAAGTCAGAAGTGACATGAAGGCACACTACAGCAGCAGCAAACTCATATCACATTGACATTGTACAACTAGGTCATTAGATATGAGTCTCAGTGCAGTGAGACACAAAGCAATGGTGTCACATTCCCCATTCATCTCCCATCATATGATGTGGGAAATGTGACTTCCAAGTGTGATACTCAGAAATGAGAGATGGAGTGAACAGCAAGACTGAGGGCCTCGGCAGACAGCTTAAAAAGCTGTCCTGGAGGCAGGGAAGAGGAGGGGTAGCTGCACTATCGGTGTCCCTTCCTCCTCCCGAGGTTGCCCTCAGAGCCACCGGCCCTCCGCACGGCCGGCGCTCCGAGGGCAACCTCCCGCTGCAGTGTCCGGACACGCTGCAGCGGAAAAGTCAGTGAAAGTGTGCCACAAGCTTTTGAGGCGCACTTTCACTGACTTGTGAAAGGAGCGCTATTTTAGCGCTCCTTTCAGGGACAGGGAAGGTGCGTCACAGGATCGAGGCATGGGGATGCCTCGGTCCCGTGGCGCACCTTCCCAGGGCGGCCCCGTGCCGCCAGTCTGCTTCCCCCCTGAGAGAAAGCTTTGTCTTTGCTGGCTCTTAGCGGAGAAACCTTAGGTAGCTGAGGTTGGGTGGCCTCCCATACAGCATAAAGTAGGGTGTTTGCTTGACTGCAGAGTTCCACACCCAGTTGGTCAGGGTTGCCTCCCCCCAAAGACCCTCAGGAGCCCTTACATCAGGGGTAGGCAACCTTTCCCTTTTAAGGGCCAAGGGACTTCAGCTCCCAGAATCCCAGGAGCTATTGGCCAACATGGGACTATTGGCCAACATGGCTGAGGCTTCTGGGAGCTGAAGTCCCTTGGCCCTTAAAGGGGAAAGGTTGCCTACCCCTGCCTTACATCAAGCAGCATGCAGTCCTTGATCTGCTTTAGCTCTCCATTTTTTCTCTCTGCCAAACCTTCTTCCTGTGGGGTGGCTGGGTTGGTGATGTTATGGTGGATGCCCTTCTGTTTTAACCAATTACCCAAGCTTACAGACAAAATTTCACCCCCACGGTCTATCACCAGAGTACCAACTTTGTACTCAAGCTCCCCTTCCACCCTTCCCACCCAGTTCTTGAATGTGGCAGCCACCTCATTCTACTCCTTTAGCATGTAGGCATAGGAGTACCTGGTGTGTCTATCAAATATCACAATCAAATATCTCCTATTGCCTACCGATTTGGCAAAAGGCCCAGCTAAATCTATGTGCACTGCTTGGAATGGCCTCTGGGTGGCACACTTGCTCCTCATTGCAACAGAAAAAGCCCTCAGCTTTATCTTGCTGCATACAGAGCATTCCAAGTTGTTATTACCTTCATCCAGTTTCAACTCAGGACACACACTTCTCAATTTCTCTAAACTTGCAAAGCCCGTGTGTCCCAACACCCCATGAAGGTAGTGTGCAAAATTCTTGTGCAGTGGCACATTGCCAACTGTGGCACACTCTGCAGGGGTGTCTAAGCACCTGTTGTACTTATGTGCTTTTGCACAAACCTGCCCCTTAGTGATAACACAATCATCCCACTCAAAATGTAGGGCTTAACCATCTGTAGTCAGTGAGGACACACTGACCAGACAATTTTGTAACTGGGGGGCATACAACATGTTTTCAAAGTTTCTGGAAAACCCAGGAAAATGCACAGTCCCCATGTCCCTTATTTGGCTTGAACCCCCATCAGCCAAACTCACTGAGTGAACACATGAGGGCTTCCTGTCCTTCAGCAAGGACCTCTGTTTCACCAGGTGGTGAGTTGCACCACTATCAATCATCCACAGATGTCTAGCTGCAACAGCAAGATGTGCTTTACAGTCACTGTCCTTTATTGCTAAAATGACTCCCTTCCTGTTCCCAGGAGACCAGTATTGTTCTTCCTTCTGGCAGCAGGTGGCTTCTTGCAGTTCCTCCTGAAATGACCTGGCTGACCACAGTTATAACATCATCTAACTCTGCAAACAGCTGCACTCTCCATTTTTTGAACTGACTGATGGTGTGTTTAATCTTGGCTCAGCATGTTGCTGTCTCTGAATGCCACTCTCAAAACGTCGTCTCTGGCATTCCTCCAAGACATGTGTTGACACCAAGTCCATTGTGAGCTGATTCTCTGGCACCCCTTGCAGGCTGTACAGTATGTGATCAAAGTCACTGGATAAGCTGCCTAGCAGGATATATGCTGTTTTTTTCTTTTGGGAGGTTTATTCTTCTGGATTCTACGTCCAAAAACACATGCTTCATGGTGGCCAGATGCTCCTCTGGGGACTGGCCTTTCTGCATCTTACACGCATACAGCCTTTTGCTCCAAAGCATTTTGGAAAGAGCAAAGTTTGACTGGTGCACGTTCTTCAATGCAAACCAGACCTCCTGGGCAGACCTCTTAACTCTAATGTGATCTAATTGGATTGGGTCCAGGGAAAGATTTATGGTTACTCTTGCTTTTCTATCAAGCTCAGCATTTTTCACCATTGAACCCTCTTCAATGACATCCTAGAGCCCTTCCCTCACCAGGACTGCCTCAGCATAAACTGCTCACTGGGAGTAGTTCTGATCATTTAGCCTTGAGAACTTCACAAAATCCATGCTGGCAGCAAAGCTCTGATCCCAATGAAGTAATCTATCAATTTTGGAAATATCTAAAAAAGTACACCAAACAAGATTTGCACTCATCCATATTACTTGCGCTATGGACACTATGTTTTGAAGACTACCTTTGTGGATATGATGACTAACTACATTAAGAGGCTGTATTGCTGGACCTGTAACTATATCCAGATATCCAGTTTTGTTTCCTTTCATCTACATGAAAAATGTGACTTGCTAATTTTCAAAGCAAGTTGATCTTCTGAACCCTTCATTTCTGTACAGGGTAAAACTTAGATGGCAGTGGGAGAATTCAGTGGAACTTGCCACCATATAAATGTGCACAGAATTACACTATACATTTCTTTCCACCAGGCTGCTCTTTTGGACAAAAAATAAAACAAAATAGGGCAATAAACAACAATCAAAAACATTTGTGTATATCAGAGTATCATGTATCTTGGACAATTTTCTCCTGCAATTCTAAACCCTTTAAATCTGAAATTTATCTTTCTATGATCATTACCAAATAATAACTTGAATGAGAATGATTTCCCTATTGATTTATGGTATGTTTATTTACTCCTGGTTTAATAGCTGGAGGACACATTTCACTCACTGTAGGGATGCTGCTTAAAATGGCACTCCTGCTGTGGTTTTTCCACATGCACACCCTGTAATGTTTAGAAACTTTTACCCCCTGGAGTGAAGCCTTTACACTGTCACTATCCTTGCTCTCTGTTCCATATTATTGACAGAGCTGGGATATTCAGGGCCAGTTTATACTATATATCAGTATTGTACTATTCATGATTAAATATTGTGAATTCTTCCAAAAGAGTATGAACTGTAATGTTGTAAGGATGCCCTAGTTTCTTTATTAAACAATTTCACATCTCTCATATTGGTAAGTGCTTTGTCCTTTGATTTTTTCTTTTTCTTTTTAAATTAAATTTTATTTTAAAAAAACTTTAAAACATTCTTACACACATACATACATTCTAACAATTATACAAACCTACTGTATACCAATAATTATTTTAGTTGTACAAATGATTCCAAATATTCATTCCAGTAAGGTTGCCTCAATTAATACAATATCACATCTAATAGTTATTCAATTCACCACACTCATCATTTTCATTCCCCTTCTCTCTATTCCTTTCCCTTCTCTTCTACTCCTCTTTTTCCTTCATCCCATAATCCTTTTCTCTACCATCTCTTTCTGTTCTCTGCTTTTCTTAAACTCTTCCCCTCCCATTTTTCCTCTTCCTACTTCTTCACTATCTACATTCACACACCATCTACTACTTACTTATACCTTCTTCTTAACCTTCCTCCCCTTCACTTACACATTTTCCTTCTTATTATCATACACTCCTACTTGTCATCACTGGATTATCTGCTATTGTTGGCATCCTCTTTAACAATATGTTTATTTGCTTCTTTCACTAATTTTTCTTTTTTTCCCCCTTTAGTAAAGATCCATTTGTGTATACACAATAACTTGCTATTGTTATCAGTACTCGATATATCCTATCCATAGTCAATTTCTATTATCTCTCTTATCTTAAATTGTACGTGTTTGCCTTTCCCCCTTTATACAGTATTCCAAAAGATATCTTAGTATTCTATTCTAATTTTATTTTATCTCTTCATTTTTTTCTAAATATTTTTAGTTTGTTAGGAAAGAAGTTGCTTTGGAAGAAAGATAATTTTTAAAATGGGTGAAATACTCATGCAGGGCTTTTTGTTCTTTTTTTATTTTTTATTTTTTGCTTAATTTCAGTGCCCTCTCTTTTAGTCTACAGCCATTATTTATGTATTCATTTATTGTATTTACATGCTCAAGTGGGGCCTGTTACAATGACTGATTTGATATAAAAACCTCTTTTGGGTCCCTACCATTGCCCTAGATTTAAAGAAGCCCAATCGCCATGAATCCAAGGTGAGTACATCACATTGGCACCTGAAAGGTCACATCTGCACTTACAACAATTTGCAGATCAAAAGGGCCAAGTCTAGGAGGTGCAATGTAGAACATTAACACCTAGTAGATTTATGGATACCAACCAGGATGTGTCTGGCTGAAGATGAGATAACATTAACATTCCATCTCCTCTCCTTGGAAATTGTTTACGTCAAAAAATAGGAATCCAGAATCCTTTGATATACAATAGCAACTCTTCACCTCACACTAGGTTTAAGGGTATAAAAGATCCCCCAAATCTCAGGCACATTGAGTCTGGTTAGATTTCATGCTGACATTACACCACAGTGAACTCTGACTTGGGTCCAGGCACTTTCCGTTGTCCTTTCCCTTTTCATAACAGTTGAGTTTATCCATCTTCATTCATCATTGGAGCAGCCTCCTTCAGGTAATTATCATCACTAGAAAGCCTTGTGTTTTCTCTCCAAGCTAACTACTTTATTCCTGAGTTCTTATGTGTATGAGTGTATGGTAGAGTGTCTTTATATGTTTAAATCCCCAAATAAATTACAGTTCATTGAAAAGTTTTGTCTCTATCAGTCTATTCCCTAGCCACCTCCATAAACATAGGATAAAAGATCCCACTGAAGACTTGGGCTTTAGTAAATCCACAAGTTCAAGTCCTTCTTTACAGATCTAGGTGACAGAAAAAAGGAAATAAATTAAAAATCTACCAATGTATTTTTTTTAAAAAACAACAATTAAAACAATTAGAAAGTCACAATTAAAATAATATAAAATTGTTTTAAAATATACAAAAGTTAAAAATAAATAAAACGCACATCCTTAAACAAAAGCCTCCTTGTTGCAGTTATGTATTAAAAGTCTGCTTAAGTAAAAAAGGTTTCTGCCTACTAATGAAAGGAAAACAGGGAAGGGTCAGCCTAGATTCCACCAAAGGGAGTTCCAGAGGGTGGGAGCAGCCACTCAGAAAATTCTCTTGTGTTCTCTCCAAGAGAGCCTGTGATCATGGTGGTATGAAGAAAAAGCCTCCCATTAAGTAAGACCTTAGCATTCTTGCACGTTATATGGGCTTTGTGATTAATAATAATAATAATAATAATAATAATAATAATAATAATATTTATTTATATCCCGCCCTTTGGAAACCCAATCAGGGTGGTCTGGATCTATGCAGTATAAGGCTTTATTGTCTGGATCTATGCAGTAAAAGGCTTTATTGGTCATGACCATTGTTTTGAATTGTGTCCAGAAAAAACTAGTAACTAGTGACACTGTTTCAACAAGGGAGCTATATGCGGCTTATAATTGGCCTTGATCAGCATTCTGACCACCACATTTTGAACCTGATGAAGTTTCAGAACAGTTTCCAGAGGCAGCCCCACATAAAGTGTGCTGCAGTAATCCAAATGGGATGCAATCAGGACATGTTTCACTGTAGCTAGATCTGATGTCTCAAGGAATAGGCACAGCTGGCACACTAGTATTAGCTGTTCCAATGCATTCCTGTTCATTGCTGAAACCTGGGCATCCAGGCTCAGAGCTGAATTGAACACCCAAGCTGTGATCCTGAGATTTTAGGGGGATTGTGACCTCATCCAACACAAGCAAATCCCTGTTCCTCAGTTCTACCCTAGTAGCTTGTTGAGTGTATCCTGGCATTATCTCTTGTTTCATGTTAGATTCCCCCGTCATAGGGTTTCTGTGATAAAATATCTTCAAAAGGAAGCTTGCCGCACCTTTTTCTTGCAGAGTAATAACAAGTGTTAGCTATGGTGCCACTGACATTGTTTCTGAAAGATCCTTTGCCAGTGTCACGTTCCTTTTGGTTCTCAGTCAAGAGTATATCCACACACCGCAGAAAGGAAACTTTTTTGTCTTTGGGGTGGACTCTGGGGACAGCATCAAATACAGGTTTCAATTGTACTTTAAACTGTTTAAACAGCATTGGGCTTGGGTCCAAGTTATTTGAAGGACTGTGTGTCCCTTTATGAGCCCACCAGGTTGTTGAGATCATCTGGAGAGGCCTCTCTCTCTGTCCCACCACCTTCCCAGGCTTGTTTGGTGGGAACAAGAGAGACAGCTTTCTCAATGCCTGCTCCCAAGCTTTGGAACTCCCTCCCTAGAGAGGCCATGATGGTGCCATCCCTGCTATTTCAGCAGCAAATAAATACATTCTTATGCTGTCAGGCCTTTGCAAACTGCTAAGGGCTGGGATTCAAATGTTGTGTATTTTAAATTTTAAGGTTTGTATTTTTAACATGTTATAATTTAATTCATAACTGTTTTAACTTTTGCAACTGTTTAATTGTTTCTTTAATTTTTATATTTATACTTTTTAATTTTGTATTGTTTTTAAATTGTATTGTTTTTTAAATTTGCTGTTAGCCACTTTGACTCACTATGGGGGGAAGCAGACGAGGGCGTCCAAGACGCCCTGCGACGGTGCGCCACGGGACTGGAGCAGTCGCACCGCGGTGCACCGTCAGCGCCTCTGAAAGGAGTGCAAAAATAGCGCTCCTTTCAGAAGTCAGTGAAAGTGCGCCCTAAAAGCGTCGGGCGCACTTTCGCTGACTTTTCCGCTGCAGCGCATGCGGTCGCTGTGGCGGGAGGTTGTCCCCGGAGCGCCGGACGTGCGGAGGGCCAGCGGCTTCGAGGACAACCTCAGGAAGAGGAAGGGGCACCGCACGTGCGGCTGCCCCTCCTCTTCCTTGCCTCGGAGACGGCTCAATAAGCCATCTACCGAGGCCCTATGTTGGAAGAAAGGTGGGATATAAGAAAATAAATAAATAAATAAATAAATGTTTGTTGCTTGAATTTGTAAAAAAAATGTACAAATAGTTTTAAGTTTTTAATTGTTATATTTCTAATTCCTTGTTTCTAATTTGATATAAGCCGTCTTGGATCCTGCTTTCCAGGTACAACTGGTGACTCCAAGAATGGAATGCTCTTTCATTCATTAAATGAAATTTCTCAGTTCTTTCCTTTTTTTGTTTCCAGCAATTATTGAAGTTGATTTAAGAGGAAAACCCCTTAGAAAGGTAAGTGAAGTTTTACAAGAGTATGAGGAAATTACAGTCTCTGAACAAGGGAAATATTTTCCATGCCAAGTTACTGATGAATTTATGGTTGCACAGAGAAGTACTATTTAGTACTTTATAGTACTTTATTGGCAAAATAAATGCCTATAAACTAGGATTGTAAAGACATGTCTCTAGTTTTTGACCCTTAGTAAGAACAGAGACTTCAGCAGAATAAGACACTTTGTCAGAAATAATCAGCTATTACAATGATGTTTTTCACCTCCTGCATGGGAGAAAAATGATGAAAATTCCCATTCCCCATCAAAGTTGCTGCAATTAATTCATGAAGCCCCTGTGCAAAACCACTCTCTTCCCTCTTAAAGAAAAGCACATACAGTAAGTATAGAAGAAAATACTTTGGATCCAAAAGTTACAACCAACTCAGCCAATGCTTTCAGTTCTAAAATGTGCAAGGCATGCAACAGTCATAATTTGTATAAAAATCATTTTATGCACTTTGTGTAGAAATTCACTTTGCAAATTGTGTATACCAAAATATATACAAATGTGAAAACATTTTACTATCTTGTGGAGTGAGGGAAAAAAATCCTCATTCTCCGTCATGAGAATGAGGTCAGTGAGGATTTATATTCCTATTGCAAAAGTAATGTGATTGGGTATAGTACTATAATAAAAACAAGCTTTACCTTTAATTTAAAAGAATATTGTGAAGAAAGTTGTTGTTTAGTTTTCAGGCTTTCTAGTGCTGTCTTCAAGTCACAACATAGCTGAGCTATGTGGAAATATAAAACTTCACATTGAGTATTTCACACTCTGTGTCAGTGTGAGGTCTACCAAAGAGAAATTTATTAGGCTGTGAAGTTAAGGATCATAATGCCCAGGTGCTATTTTTATTCCATCACTTCTTTTGTAGCATTTATAACTAAAACAGAAGCACAGAAAATGTGCAGGGCAGAAGAAAGGGGCAGCATGAGCTGGACTGGGAAATGTCAGTAGAATGCCAGCAAGAGATGACGGTAGTGGTGGGGTGCTATTTATACCATAGCAGTAGGTCACGAAAGTAGAGCAAGAATAATTGTCTATTATTGTGGAATACTGTGCTTCTTAAGCAGAGCTTCACCATTGTGAAATGGAGTTCACAGGCTTATAGTTCCCATTATTGTTAGATGAGGTATGTGCCAATTTCCTCTAAACATGCACATGAATTTTCTCCAGTCAATTATGAGCCTAACAACTGGAGCTCTTTTGTGCTCAGCCTTTTGTCCAGAAAGCTCTCTTGGGTACAGTCAAAGTATAAGGCAGAGTTGAAACTTTGTGAAATGATGATTCACCACTGGAACATGAAGAGAACTTTTCTAACATGCATAGAACTTTATGATCATCACCATATTTGTCATCACCGTATTTCTTCCTGGAACATTTATTTAGCCTGGCAGGTGTTCCTTCAAAGCATCTCTACCTGCTCCAATAGACAGTGCCTGATTGCCTGGAATTGGTATGAGAAAAAAACAAAATCCAAAACTTTATTTCTAATTCCTTAACAATTAAGCAATGTTTACTCCTTTGTATTTTCTTGTACTGTATCATATATTGTTTTGCATTATTATGTTAAATATTATGCAAAGGGATCTTGCAGCACTTTTGAGACAAACTGAAAGATAGAAGTTGATAACATGAGCTTTTGTAGACTTGAGCCTACTTCCTCAGATGCATTCAGATCCATTCAGATGTGACACTCCTCACATGCATATGAGATATGAGATTCCTTGCATGCAAGAATGATGTAGAAGTTTACCTCCTTCTTTAAAAGCTGTTTGTGCCAAATTCTAACTATACTATTTGGGGGAATTTTCTAAAATCATCAACAATAAACAATAAAACCAAAAGGGAAGAAAAGAAGATTAGCGAAAGGAAAGGAAAGACCTATGAGCAGAGACTAGTGGGGAAAACGAAGGAAAACGAAGGATCAAATCTAACCAAGGCAGAGCAGAGAATGAGGAGAGACAGGACAGTAAAGAAATGATGGGAGATTGACTGATTAAGAACTTATGAACTCCCTTATACCTACAGTCTAATGAACAGGACAATATCAAATTCCAGGGAGTATTAGACATAAGGAATCAGGGAATATTTTGTTGCTAAAATACTTTGTGGTTTGAACATGGGTTTGGAGATTTGATTCTAGTGATGGACTGTGCTTGCTAACAAGAAGGACTTTTAAAAATCTCCAACGGGGAAAGGAACAAACTGAAGCAATGCAAAGGGAACTGTTATCTATATGACTTTTTGTGTATATTAGCTCTTTTTGGGAGAACAAAGGTTAAATTGTATTTGTGGATAGAAGTGAATTACAATTAAGTTTTTGCTATAAAGAAGAGACATCTATACCACCTACACCAGTCCATGTGGATTGACAGGCTCTCCAACTCCCTGGTTGTTGGGGAGGGGCAGAACAAAACTATCAAAGGAATAAAAATAAACGGGGACGGGCACTTTGATAGGAGACCTCTTTAGACTTTATGAAATCACTGAAATGACATCTGGCCTGGATCCACAGAGCTGAGGCAGATAAACAGAACCTTTTTCTCTATTTTGTAATTTATAACTGTGTTTAGTCAGGTAAATCAATGTAAGAACATATTGATTGTACCAGAAATATTGAAGCAATGGGTCTTAGAGTGAAGTGATAATTTATTGAGAGGGACTGATTAAACTATCATAGGGCTAACTTTGTGATTAATGATTGCTTTTGATTTCTTTTGACTGCTATTGATAGCAGTGTTTGGAAATAAGAATTTAAGATAATAATTATCTATAATAATATTGAAGGCTCTGGAGGGAAGTGATATTTGGGTTTCTTTATTCTTTATTCTTGAGGATTAAGTGATCCCCTGCTTTCCTAATCTAATATTGCTGCTTGTTATACAGTTACTGTTTTTTGATATTTTGTTGCAGAATATTGGTGTGGATTTAGAGGAATTTGCTAGATTTATAAACAAATAGAAGGGGTTTCTTTCTTACTTACTTACTTTTTTTTTTAATTAGACATTAATCTTCCCTACTTTATCACTACTGATTACTATACAGTACGCGTTACTGATTTTTTATACTATTGTTAGGGAATATTGATTTAGACTTTAGGAATCTGTTAATTTTTTTAAAAAAAAAGAAGCTTAGGGGAATAGTATAATCTTTTAGTTTAAAAATTGTGTGTCTTTGGGTAGCTAAGGAAAATTTGGGACATTTTTTATATAGTTCATAATTTATTATAATTTATTGTAATCAAAGTAAAGATAATAATAGAAAATTTAGATCACAAAACTAGACAAGTGGAAGATATAAATAATTAGAGAATAATTTTTGAACTCTAACTATAATTAATTATTTGAGTATAAATTTAAAATACTATAAATTCAGCTACAAACAACCAAATAAATTAAACACTTAAAAAGAGACAAAGATTGAAGGAAGGAAAAAGAGCTAAGGGAGTATAGAGCTAACAAAGTTAGGGGGGCTGCAGACTGCCAGAAATAGTGCAAATTGAGTCCACTTTTAGGGTTAAGGTTAGGGAATCATGGGAACTGTATTTTATTGTGGCACCAGAGCTCTCTGACAGAGAAGGCTCAATGTTTCAGAAAAAAACCCAACAATTCCCATGATTCCCTAGCACTAACCCTAACCCTAAAAGTGGAGTCAATTTGCACTATTTCTGGCAGTCTGCAACCCCCCTTAGTGGGCTAAAAGTGATTTATCCAACAAGACAAATACTAGAATAGAATACAAACAAGGCACTAAGCTCAAATGTATAGATTAAAATGATGTCAAGAAAAGAATGAGAAAAGCAATCTCAGGCTGCAGCATCACTAAATCAGAGAAGACCTCACTAGAAATGGTGGCTAAGGGGCAGGATCAGAGCATCAACTTTTTGGAAGAAATAAAGAAACTGCATCTTGAACTAAGAAATGAAATATGAGACTCTAGAGAGGAGACAAGAAGAGAAGTTAGAGAATCCAGAGATGAAAAAAAAAAATTCAAATATGAATCAAAACTAATAAGACAGGACTTAGACAAAATCAACAAAGATATGGAAAAAATAACAACAAAAATGGAAAAACTAGAACACAAAATGAAACAAGTGGAAAGTAAAGTGGAAGAGTTAACTAAATACCAACAAGCTGACCAAGATGAAATCCTAAGAGTTGAGATCAAACAGAGGGAGAAATACCTGAAATTTAGAAGCTTGCCTGAGCAGCCTAACAAAAATCTATACAAATTTTTGACACCATATTTGGCAAAATATCTGAATAAATCGATACATCAAATACAGGGTAAAATAGACAGAATATATAGGATTAATTTGAGATTGGTGAGAAATAAAAAAATTACCTAGAAACATTGTGATTTATTGGACTAGAAAGCAGACTACAGATGAATTTCTCCAAAAGAACTGCAAAACAAAATTTGTGATTCGAGGAATGAAATCCAGGTATTTAAGGATGTACCAGCTCAGATCCTGAGAAAAATAAAGGATTATCAAGATCTAACGGAGCAACTGAGATATCACCGAATTCCATTTAGATGGGAGGAAATAGAGGGATTGTCACTAAGCTGGGACCAAGGAAGGTACAGATTAAACTCGATAGAAAAAGCAGGTGATTTTTGGAAATAACACAGGAAAGAGATTGAAAAACATTCAAGCAGAAATAACAAAAGGCCACAGGGAGAAGATGAAAGTGAACAGAATGAAGATCTGAGAAAGAGCGAAGATGAGGTAGAGAAAGGAGAGAAAAGAACACCCCAATGAAGGATTCAAGAAAGAACTTAATAGACGAAGAAGAATATAATAATAAAATAATAATTTTTTATTTGTAACCCGCCTCTCTGCATGGCAATCGGGGCAGTGTACAGCATTGTTAAAACAAAGAACAGTTAAAACATTCCTATATCCCACACCCTAGCCCTCCCACCCCTTAAAACTGAATTAAATGCAAATAGTAGTAAAATAAATTTAACACACAATGCAAATATAGCAAATTTAGACAGCATACAACCAATGGCAGGTAAGGCCATTAAGGGCAGATTAAGGTTAAGGGGAGGTGATAAGCCTCCATCGCTGCTGGGAAATTATTCTGGGAAGGCCTGCCAGAAGAGGTACATCTTTACTGCTTTCTTAAAAGCAGCAAGAATGATAGTAAGACGGATCTCATCCGGCAGGCCATTCCATAGACTGGAAGAAGCTTCCGCTTGAGAAGAAGAAGATGAAAGCAGGGAAGACCTAGTAAAAATGGGAGGAATGGATAGCATCAAAGAAGAGGAAGAAAGCATGGAATAAACAAAGACAAAATACATTACATGATGATTTTTTTCCCCTTTCTGGTCTGTCTCTTAGATTTGAAATATTAAAGTGTTATGCAAATAATGAAAATTTTGACTTTAAATATAAAAGGTTTAAATGCTAAATCAAAAAGAAAGAGTGTCCACTTTCTAGAAAAACAATGTTGTAATATAATTTGTCTTCATGGAAGACACATAAAAAAACTGAAAGAAAATTAATTAGAAATAAAAAGTTAGGAGAGGCATTTATATAAAAAAAAATTAAAAAATGGAGTGGTAATAACTGAATCCAAGTAACTGAAATAATAAATGACCCAAAGGGACAGTATATAGGGGAAGAAATAATTTGGAATGGAGAAAAAAAATGTTGGTGAGAATATATTGAAACCAAACAAACAAAGGAGTCTTCTATCAGAAAATACATAGAGAAATTGTTGAAAAAGATTATGAAAAATATTATTGATGGGAGATTTTAATGGGGTGGTAGACCCAAATATAGACAGGAAATCTAAAGGTAACAAGCAAGCTACTCAAGGAAAGCTTCCCAAAACCTTCTTTGAGTTAACCAACAATTTTGCTATAGATGATGTTTGGAGACACTTGAATAAAGATATGGGTGGGGTTACTTTTTACTCCCATAGACATTGTTCACTTTCCAGAATAGACATGTTACCAAAATCTATGTCTGGATTTGTTAAATCTATAAGGGTTTTACCTAGAGATATTTCGGATCATAATGCTCTAATATTATCACTACAGGAATATATGAAACAATTTAATTGGAAATTAAAAGCTGAAGTAATTCACGACAAAGAAATAATAAAGAAAACTAGAGAAATTATAAATATATTTTTAATGGAGAATAAGGTGGGTGATACTAGAATGATATCAATTTGGGACGCAGGAAAAGCAGTGTTTAGAGTTTTTTTATTATTATTATTAATCAAGACTCTTACTTGCGAAAAAAGAAAAAAGAAACAGAAAATGAGATACAACATTGGATAATCCAAAAAGAAAAATAATTAGAATTAAAATTGGGTGATAATAAAATATTAGAGGAAATTAAGGTACTAAAAAAAACAAGAGGCCAGGAAAAATACATTAGAAATTGGGAAGAAACTGAAAGCACTTAAACAAAGACAATTTGAATTTGTGGATAAGCCAGGGTTAGCTGCAAAACTCAGAAAGGAGAATGAAAAAAAAGGCAATAGTAGAAATTAACAAAGAGGGGAGAAGGTTGATACAGCAAAAAGAAATAAGGGAAGATTTTCACAGTTTTTTCTTGAACTTATACCAAGCAAAACCAATAGATTTAGATGAAGTTAGAGAATATTTAGATAAACAGGAATTTCTGACTCCAACCCAAGAACTATTAGAAGAATGAAATAAACCCATCTCTATTACAGAAGTAAGAGACGTACTAAAAAGATGTAAAGATGGGAAAGCACCGGGATGGGTTTACTACTGCTTTTTATAATATATTTGTAGAAGAATTATGTAAACCACTGCAACAAACAATGAACTCCATTTTAGAGGAAGGTTTGCCAGAAACTTGGCAAGAAGTGGAAATTGTAGTTATTCCCAAAGAAGGTAAGTCAAAATTAGAGATAGGAAATTATAGACCAATTTCGCTGTTAATTATTGATTAAAAATATTCTCTAATATATTAGCATGTAGATTTAAAAATACTTAATGAATTGGATAGACGGTAATCAGAGAGGATTTTTGCCCCAAAGACAAATGAGGGATAATCTTTGAATAGTAATTAATGTTCTGGAATATTTTCAGAGGCATAATGATAAGATTCTAGGTATGCTATTTGTTGATCTTGAAAAAGGCTTTGATATGGTAAATTGGTGAACATTGTTTGAAATTATTTAAAAAATGGAATTGGGTCCTAAATTTACAAAATGGATAATGGAAATCTATAAGAAACAAAAAGCAAAAATAATTATTCATGGAGAAAGATCCAAGTACATTAATATTGGTAGAGGGACAAGACAAGGTTGCCTCTTTCACCAGTATTATTTCTAATTGTAATAGAGAGATTAATAATGGAAGTTTTAAATCAAGAATTAATTCAAGGGGCAAAAATTAAAAAAAATATAAATACAAAATAAGGGCCTTTGCAGATGATCTGGTTATTTATTTATTTTTTTAAAATCCTGACAATAGTATCATGTAATCGAAATCATAGAAAAGTTTGGGAAAGTAACAGGGTGCAAACTAAAAAAAGAAAAATCATCAATTCTCACAAAAAAACATGATAAAAAAAAAGCTAGAGCTGGGGGAGAAAGCTGGGATACCTCCCCCCCAAACAATAAAATATTTAAGCATAACAATTACGAACCAAACAATGGATTTATTTGAGGAAAATTATACTAGAACATGGAAAGAGTTTAAAAAAAGATTTGAACCAATGGAATAAAAGACAAATATCATTTAAGGGAAGAATTTCAACCATAAAAATGTTAGTTTTACCTAAAGTACTCTTTTATTCCAAATGATTCCAATAGTGATTAAAGAATTTTTTAAAAAATGGCACAAAGATTTGAGTAGATTTATTTGACAAAATAGGAGACCGAGAATAAGACTAAAATTACTGCAAGACTCTAAAGAAAGAGGGGGATTAGGTTTAACAATTTTTTAAAAAATTGTAAACTTTATTGGCTAAAAAACAAACAATAAGACAAAACCAAAACCAAAACAAATAGACATACATACAAACTTAAACAAAAAGAAAAAATCATACTAATAATAAAACAAGACAAAACAAAAACTGAAGTACAAATAAACAACTACATTAAATCATTACAAAAATATTACATAAAACCTATAACTATTAAAAAACACTTCCTAAACTTGATGTACCTTGCAATTTAGCCCGATTTACTACTACTTCTTATAAACATACTTTAAATTTCCCAAGTCATGCATTATATATTTGTTAAGCCTCTATATCTATCATTTTCTCACTTATCCTTATCTCACAGTTTTTAGCATATTAAAGCAGCACTCCTAGTATTTTACTTTAGGCTATCTTACATGTTTTACTCTAAACCTATCGTATTGACTAAATCTCCAGTTTGTTTCCAGTATTCAACCAATTCCTTCCAATCTCTCTTGAACGTCTCCTCATCCTCACCTTTGATTAAACTGGTTAACTTATCCATCTCCATAATATCTAACATTTTCAACATCCAATCTTGTGTAGATGGTATCTCCTTCAACTTCCACTTCATGGCATATATTATTCTGGCTGCTGTTATAAGATTAAAAATGAGTTTTCCATGCTTTCTTTCCAGTTCTTGATCTTCGATAATACCCAGTAAAAACATCTGAGGGTCCCTTTTCAGCTTGATTTTTAATATTTCTCCCATCTTTTGTATTATTTTATCCCAAAACTCTCTTGCCTTTATATAACCCCACCACAAATGATAAAAAGATCCGCTTTTCTTCTCACATTTCCAACAATGATAGTCTTGAGTTTTCCACATTTTAGCCAATTTATATGATGACAAATACCATTGGTATTGAAGCTTGTAGAAGTTTTCTCTAATACTACAACTCAGGGTAAATTGATTATTTCAGATTTATCCTGTCCTTCTTTATATAATCTGGAGAAGTAATCTACTAAAATTCTTTTAATTTGTTCCTGAGATGTAAATCTATTTTGACCTTCTTTCAATTCCATGATTGTCCTTTTTCCCCATTCTTTTTTCATTTTATAAGCCAACATTTTGCCTGGTTTATCAGAGAACTCAAAATATCTCTGACAGATAAATTTCAATTTCTTGTGTAATTCCTTAGTATTATTGACAATTGTTTCCTTAATTTCTCTAAATCTAATTTTATATGATTTTTATTGGGGTTAATTTTTAATTGGTCCTCCTTTCTTTTTATTTCCTCTTCTAAATCTTTTCTCTGCTTATCTCTTCTTTTCCTTAATTCAACACTCTTTTTAAGAAAATGACCCCTCATATAAGCCTTAGCTGCATCCCAAACCATATTTATAAGTTTCTTTATTCATATTCTCTTGAAAAAAGAATTGAAGTGTTTTTTTGGGTCTTTTTAATGACCTGGTCATTTTTCAACAAATTAGAATCGAGCTTCCATTTAAATTCTCTCAGACCATTTTTCATTATCATGGCTACCAGGTTGTGATCTGACCAAATCATTGATAAAATGTCAACTTTACAAATTCTATTACACAATTGTGCTGAAACAAAAAACATATCGATCCTAGACCAAGAATTAAGGACATGTGAGAAGAAATTATAATCTTTGGCATTACCGTATATTGTTCTCCAAACATCATTTAAGGTGAGTCTTTCTTGAAATTCAAAGAATTTTTTTGGGAGTTTCCCTTGTTGCAACTTATTATTTTTTTTATGAGTTTCTATCCAGTTGAGGGTCAATAACCCCATTCCAATCCCCCAGGGCAATTATCGAATCACAATTAAAGTTTTCAATTTTATTTAACAGAAAATCATAAAATTCACTTTTATTTGTTAAAGGAGCATATACCCCAATGACCAATACCTTTTCCCCTCTAAGATTAATTTCAACTATAATAAAGTTACCATTTGAATCTGATATTAATAATTTAGATTCTATTCTCTCCGTAATATATAATACCACTCCCTTTTTCTTCTTTTTAGCGGCCGCCACATATTCATTTCCTAATTTCCTATTTTTCAAATAAGATACATCCTTTTCTCGAATATAGGTTTCCTGAATACATAGAATATCAGCCCGCAGTTTTTCGAGATAGTGAAAAATCTTTTTTTCTCTTTTGTAGAGTGTTGAGCCCTTTCACATTCCATGTAATGAATTTTAATTGCTCCAACAAATAATCACTTAATCAATAAAAATTATAATGCCTTTATTATTAAATCAAAATAGTTGAAATAAATAAAGTTCCAACCTAAATTCAGATTCGCTATTGTACACAATTCAAATTTCACTCTCCTAAGAGCTCCTCCTCTTCACGATACCTTCCCAGTACCGAATTTCCCTCTAGTTCTTCATCTGATATTTCTCCTCCCCTTCCATACCTCTTCTTCTTTGCTGTTGCTTTCTTTGGGGCCCCCTTCTCTTATTACTATTTTTTTTCACTGTCTCTCTATTAGAACTATCAGACCCTTTTTTCCTTTCCTCTTTATCCCTGTCTCTCACTTCTCTCTTCTTCTCTTCCAGAATCGTTTTGCTTCCTCCACTGATCTCAACACCACCCTCCTTTTTTCCACCAAAATATTAGACCATTGGGGTTGCCCCATCGATATGTGATTCCTTGCTGTCTCAGAAAGACAGTAAGGAAAGCGTATTCTTTTCTTCTTTTCAAAAGTCTCACTGGGACATCCTTCAATATCTGAACCACCTTCCCTTCAATCTCGAGTGGGGTTTCACTATGTGTTTTTAAAAGCAAATCCCTGATTTGCCTACATATAAAATATATTACAATATCTCTTGGTAATTTTTTTTGTTTGGCCACATTTGAGTTGAGGCAAAAAAACAGGTTTAACAAATTTAAAACTTTATTTTGAAGCATGTTGTCTTACCTGGATTAAAGAGTGGATTACATTAGAAGCAGATGATTTATTGGAATTGGGAGGAGAAGGTTTACACTTTGGAAGGCACACATATTTGGGTTATGGGAAAGTAAAGGCAAACAAAGACTTTGATAATAATTGCATCAGATGCTCTCTATTGAAGGTATGGGAAAAATATAAACCAAGAATAATGGTAGAATTCTCCTTCTAGTTTTCTTCTAATGAAGCAATACATAGAAGAGAAATGAGACAAAATCATAATTGGATAACATATGTCAAATTATTAACGAAGAATAAAATAGGTAATTACAAAATGAAAACACAAGTTGAATTAAAAGAAGAAGGATTTATGTTGGATTGGTTTAAATACAGACAAATAACAGATTGCTATAACTCAGATTTAAGAGCTCAGGGAATTGACTTAGATTTAAATGAGGTTGACAAAATTTGGATAGGAAATAAAAAATGGATAGGTAAATTCTACAAACTCTTATTGAATTGGGATTTAGAAGAAGAGCTAATAAAAGAGAATATGATAGAATGAGCAAAAAAAAAATTGGATACACAATTGAATTGGATAAGTGGGAAAACATTTGGACAAAAGGACTAAGGCACACGGTGTCACAAAATCTTAAGGAAAATTTTTATAAAGTCTATTTCCATTGGTATTTGACCCCGGTAAAGATAGTTAAAATATATAAAGGGAGTAGTAATATGTGCTGGAAACATGGAAATGAACCCGGTACATCATACCACTGTTTGTGAACATGCAAGAATGTCAGAAAATATAGGTTAAAAGTATGAAACTATAAATGTGATTTTAGAGAAAAAAAAAAGAGCCACCCAAAGATATATTTACTAAACATGTGGGATAAAGATTTAGGAAAAGAGGCTGGAAAGTTGCTTTTTTACTTAATAACTACAGCACGAATAACACTATTACAAAAATGAAAAATGAAAAATATCCCAAATATAAAAGACTGGTTACACAAACTCTATGATTCAATAGAAATGGATATATTGACAAATTATCTAAGAGATAAATGTATGGAAGAGGGGCTTAGTGAGTGTTCATCAATTTTAAATTATTTTTTTTTAAAAAAAACAATGGGGCAATCTGGCTTCAATTAGTCAATAATTAAAGATTAAAGATCCTAGTTCCAAAACAAAATAAACTATCATTTAAGGAAAAATGGGTTGTTTAGCATAGGAAGCTTCAGTGTAGATAAAAAGAAAAGACCAAATAAAATTAGTACTGAACAATAAGATAATTTTGGGAATATGGTGTAAAGGAGAAATAATAAAATACATATATATAAGCTAAGATAAGAGAGAGAATAGAACTTCGCTAGAGAAAGGATTTATTAAGTATTAATTGTAATGAGATGTTTTAGTATATACACAAACGGATCAAAGTAAGAATAAAGAGACTAAAGAAAGAAGAAATTTTCTTTTGGAAGGCAACATATAAAGAAGTGTTAAGAAGGACAATAACTATTGCAGATAGTCCAGTGAAAACAAGTGGGAAGTAAGTGTGACTGATAAGAAGAAAAGAGAGGTGTTAAGGAGGGGATGGAAGGTTAGCTAGAAGGTTGGGAAAGTAGTAGAGGGTGTGTGGATGTAGAAAGTGAAGAAGTAGGAAGATGGAAATGGGAAGTGGATGTGTTTAAGGGAAATGGAGAAGAGAAGTGAAAGATAGAGGAAGGAATAGGAAGATGAAGGGAAAAGAGTAATAGAAGGGAAGATGAAGGAATTGAAAGAAGGTGAATGGAAGTGTTATGAGAGATGAATTGAAGAATTTATAGATGTGATGCATTATTTAGAAAGGAAATCTTACTGGAATGAATATTTGGAATTATCTGGATAATCAAAAAATTGTTGATACACAGAAAGTTTGTACAACTGTTAGAATGTGTGTATGTATGTATAAATGTGTGTTTGAATGTTTTAATGTCTTTTCTTTTTAATAAAATTTATTACAAAAAATAAAAAAAGAATGGTGTAGTGTTTTGAGCACTGGACTATGACTCTGCATACCAGAGTTTGAATCCCAACTTGGCCATGTAAACCCACTGAGTGACCTTGGCGAGTCTCTCAACTTCAGAGGATGGTAACGGCAACCCCCTTCTGGAGAAAATTGCCAAGAAAATTCCATGATAGATTCACTTTAAGGTGAGAAACAACTTGAAGGCACACAACAACAACAACAACAACAACAACAACAACAACAAGGATAAGCTTTCATAGATTTGAACTTACTTCCTCAGATGTATTCAAAAGCACTGAGATTTGAGATTCTTTACAGACATCTGATGAAGTAGGCTCAAATCTACAAAAGCTCATGCTACCAATTCCTATCTTTCAGTTAGTCTCAAAGGTGCTGCAAGATCCTTTGGCATACTGATTTTCCAGATGAACACGGATATGTCTTTGGGTTTTATATTAAATATTACCATTTTTCTAACTTAGGTTCAGCTATGTGTTTGTGGAGACATAAATAGATATTTAATTCCCAATTATTCCCATTAAGTTTTACAAGGAAGCGGGCCACAATCTGGGGCACATCTGTGAAAGATCCAATATAAATTCCCACCTCAGAGAAGTGTGAAAAACTCACCTGACTCAGTGCTGTCCCTGTATGCCAGTGTTTACTTTCTTCAGTTCATACACTGAATGAAAAAAAAAAGCAAGCAAGATAAGTAAGTGAAGAAAGACTGAAACTATACAATCTTATGAATTCCATATGCTACATGGTCGATGTAGCACTCTTACTCTTTCATCTCTGTCTCCTTCTGTTTCTAGGGTCCTGACCAACTAATGCCCAATTTTATGTTTAAGTTCATGGTGCAACCTCTTGAAGAATCTTCACTTCTTATTTTCTCCTTGCTGGTCTGTATAATTAGTTTGTATATATAAATGTTATTCAAAATTTAACACATAATTAATTGGACATACATAAACACTGACACAAACCCTCATACAAACAACAATCCTCGTTCCCCTCTCTCATCGTCCCAGTTTAAAAACTTCCTGCTTATTCTCTATCTGGTTTCTTAAATAATAGTATTCTCTTCCTCCAATTAGTTTGTATAGAACTTGGGCCGGGGGGGGGGGCGCTTTTGGACTTTAACTCTCACAATCCCCTAGCCAGTTACAGAGTATAGGACCACCAATGGTTACGATGGCTAGATGTTTCCTGCTTATCAGAGCCAGTATGTGTGCTGTGTATATCATTTGTTAGAAAATGTGAGGTGGAGGGCATGGATTCATTCCTCTGGGCAGATTTCCCATGGGCAACTGGTTAGACACTGTGTGAACAGGATGCTGGGGTAGATAGACCTTTGCTCTGAACCAGTGAAACTCTTATGAAACTCTTTTAAATTCTGGCTGGTAGGCTTCACCAGGAAAGCATACTTTACAATTTTCTCTCTGTTTCCATGAACAATGTCTTAAAGCATCCTTTTTCTGTTGTCATTGCTGTGTGCCTTCAAGTCAGTTCTAACTTATGGTGACCCTAAGGCCCTATCATGGATTTTCCTTGGAGAATTTGTTCAAGTTTGTCCTTGCCTTCCTCTGAGATGAAGAGAGCATGATTTGCCCAAGGTCACTCAGTGGGTTTCTGTGACTGAGCAGGGATTTGAACCCTGGTCTCTCTATGTCCTAGTCCAGCACTCAAACCACTAGCTCTCGTCCTTTCTCTATACTTTCAACATATTAATTGGACTTGTGACCAACATTAAACTCACTCTCATCTACTACCAAGCAGTCGGGTATGTTGCACCAGACTATCAAAAATCTATCATGTCAATAAAGGCTTTGGGGACATGTTAATAATAATGGTATTTGATCATACAGAGATCATCTCTTTGGAAAGATTCTGCTTTTGGTCAAGGAAGAGTTATTCATAAAATTCTAGGAGGACAGAAATAATTTCCCTCTAACGTCTGAGTGGACACGCCATAAAATTACTAATGATCTATTTAATTGTCCTATCTAAAAGAGCATATATATGAATAATGGACAAAATAAACCAACTCTAGTAGCTACACATAGTTATTTACCATTCCTAAAATAATGAAGCATGATTATAAGATTCTACTTTTTTCTTACTAATTTGTTGCCGATTCAGTGTCTACTTTTGAAATGCTGAAATGTTCTGTAGAAACAGCCTCAATATCATTTAAAATTACTGGATTCATATATCACACTATAGCTGACATTTCTTCATAGTAAACCACTAGAAAAACAGTTTTATCCATGTATAATTCTGAAACAAACTTGAGATTGAAACTAAGTACTGTGATGGAGTGATATTTAAAAACACATTACCTAGTTGTCTGTGTGTGTATGTTTGCCAGTATGTACATGTGTTTGTTTATATTTGTGTGTAAGAGTCATTCAGCTTAGTTGCTGTTGATTCACACTTAAATCTATAACAACAATAATGTGTATAATCCATGTCTCATTTAAACCAAAAATCCATTAACATTTAGTTTCAGTACTGTTTTGTTTTCTTTTACTATGGAGAAAGCAAAAATTACAGATGTCGAGGAGGTAAAGAAGAAATAAGTGACACACAAAAATTTACACTTAAGAATTTAAATATGTCAATCATAATTGAACTTCAAAAGTCCATTCTTTGCAGACCCATTATTATAAAGTGCAAATAATAGACCAAAGATATTAACTTGGAATTCATAACTTGGTATTCCAGTAGTGAACAAAGTATTATATCTTATCACCATGAAAGATACCTGGCATTTCCCATACCCTTGTGCTGAGTTGTGAGCCAGAGCATTTCTTTAACAATTTCAAGCTAAGCATCCACAGGTATATTTAATATATATATAAAGGTTTATATTTCTCAAGTGATCTCACATGAAATTGTCGGAGAGCTCTGTTGCCACAATAAACTACAGTTCTCATGATTCCCTAGCATTGTGTCAGGGCAATTAAAGTGGACTCAATTTGCACTATTTCTGGCAGTCTGCAAAGGCCCAGATGTTAAAAGGCTCAATAAATATGCCCCAGATCATTAATGATATTATAAAAAGCCACAAATTGTGCTTACTTACAGCATACCTTCCATGTACTCATGTGTTGTTGTTGTTTTACATAGGAATGGGAAAAATACTTGATTTTTTAAAAAATAGTTGGAAAAAAAGTTTTCAGTTATACCTTATGAGAAAAATTCTAAAGGAACAAGAATATTCATAGTATGGTACTTGTTCTATGCAGAAAGTGTATGCATATGTATTCTGAAAATTACATATTCTGTATCGAAAGCAACATTTCTATACAGAAAGCAAGATTTCTGTCATAGTAGTTTTCTACATAGAAGTTATTTTCTCTACAAAAAGTACTTTTTCTTTTTTTCTACATAAAATAAACCGCAAACTATGAGTAGGCTGCAAAAACCTGTTGCTTTTGGTACCTTTTTTGCAGCTTGGAGAAAAAATGGTAAAATTATTGCTCTTGCTTGTGAGAATGAAATTTATAAATAGTGACAACCTAGTTACAAGACTAAAGACTAAAGAGACCAGCCCCATGTTGTTCATGTTTTGCATTGCCTTGTGAAGCATCTGAGCTTTATTGTATTGTTAATGGGATCTTCTGAGTTGACCCTTGCCAGTTTGTTGTTCATAGCTGGCAAATTGGGTTAAACAGTGAGATGATCATTGCTTCTAGCATCTGTCACTGTCCTTATACTTGCTTAGTGCAGATGTTTTTGTGTAGCACTACAGTAAGAATGAATGACACAGAAGTTCAAGTTTCTTTTTCTAAATCTGGAAATGTATCTTGATGAATGAGATAAAAACTATTTTTCACTACAACACTGAGGTTTCTACTAGCTGATGTTCTGCAAAACAGCTTGTTTGGAACATAGGAAGCTTGCTGGGGATAAAATAGCCTTGGGGTAAGATATTGTAGATGAAAAATGCTACTTCAGTGACATTTTCTCAACATTATGTCACAAAGAAAAAGATGCATTGCTAAGATTTGCGACCTCAGATGTCAACATTTGTACTTCATTTAAGTTCCTATAAGCACCTTTTAGATGGAAAAAGGCATTGACCTAGAAAAATCACAGGATAGATAAGCAAGTGAATGATACTCAAGATCAGCATGTTTCCCAATTCCACACTGTCATGATGTATGACACTCAACATTTTCAAAACTCGCTTTGACATTTTTCAATACTAGCACCATCATCAATCACAATGGTGACAAGAAGCACAACTACAGGACATGTATAGGATTGTGCTATAAAACAAGTATCTAGAAGAAAGAAAGATCTACACTGACTTTCAAAGCCTAGTTGATTTCCAACTTAATATATTTAAGTATCTTTAGGTTAGGGTTTGATCCATTGTAATTTGGAGAGAGCAACTGATTTAGCTGAATTCTGAAATCATCTGTTTCTAACTGACCTGGAGCAAGTTTCAATTTGAAGAAATTAGTCTTACCTCAGCTCCAGAGTAGATCAAAATAGTATAAAACAATTTTGACCACTCCAGAGATATAACGGTCTAAAATAAATGGGGAAAAGTCAGAGAGTGTTGCTTGTTTGGTCACCATGTGTTCTTCCTCACATGTGGTCTAGCCTTGACTGCTCAATTTTTGCTTTTTTCATCTGCAAACTGCTTACTTTTAAAGCAGAGGCTCCTATTCACATACAGCCCTTCTGTATAAGCAAGAACCCTGGGAAATCAAGGATCTTGCTCATGTGAAAGCATTCATATTTGTTTTATTAAAATTGTCCATTTTTTAAAAAGAAAATCTATTTTTTTCTTCATCCCCCCCCCCCCCCATACACACACAGAGGTGGCTGATGTGGTGCACAAAATGAGAGAGTGGCCTCCTGGACCCTCTGTAATTTTCCATCTTCATGAAGAGTCACAGTGCTCAGAACAAATTCTGTTCCTCATATAGGGAGATACGGTTTGCCAAATAGCCTGGACATGAGCCATATAGGGCTATGTAGTTCCTAAGTAGCACTTTGAATTGTGCCCAGAAATAAACTGGCAAGCAGTGGAGCTGTTTCAACATGGCTGTTGTGTGATCTCTGTAACCTGCCCCTGTCAACAACCTGGCCATAACTCTTTGGACCAGCTGAAATTTCCTAACACTTCAAAGGCAGACCCAAGTACAGTGCATTACAATAGTCCCAATGGGATTTAACCATGTACCACCATGGCCAGATCTGGAACGGAACAGGTGCAGTTGATACACAAGTTTTAAGTGTGCAAAAGCACTCCTAGTCACTGCCAAGACCTGGGCCTCCATGTTCAAAGCTGAGTCCAGGAGTACTCTCAAACTGCGAACCTGCATCTTCAGAGGGAGTGTAACCCCATCTAACAAAGACTGGATCCCTATTCCCTGGTCTGCCTTCTGTCTTGTCTGAATTAAGTTTCAATTTGTTTGTCATCATCCAGTCCATTACTAATGACAAACATTGGTTTAGGACCAGGACAGCCTCCTTGGATTGAGGCGGAAAGGAATAGTAGAGTTGAGTGTCATCGGCATATTGATGGCACCTCACCTCACAACCTCTCCCAGAGGTTTCATTTATATGTTGAATAGCATATGGAACAACACAGAACCCCAAAGGGCCCCACAGGTCAATGGCCAGGGGATCAAGTAGGAGTCTCCTAGCACCACCTCCTGGGTTCACCCCTCCAGGAAGGAATGGAGCCACTGTAAAACAGTACCTCCAAGTCCCATCCCGGAGGGATGGCCCAGAAGGATACCATGGTCAATGGTATCAAAAGCTGCTGAGAGGTTCAGCGTAACTAACAGGGACAGACTCCTGCTGTCCAGTTCCCTTCGTAGGTCATCCAGCAAGGCAACCAAAGCTGTCTCTGTTCCATAGCCAGGTCTGAAACCAGATTGAAATGGATATAGATAATCCATTTCATCCAGAAATCCCTGGAGTTGAGAAGCCAGCACATGTTCCAACACCTCACCCAAAAATGGTAGGTTGGACACTGGCTGATAATTATTGCTTATAGTGGGATTCAATGATGGATTTTTCAGCAAAGGTCTCACAACTACCTCTTTTAAGCACTTTGGGACTCTGCCTTGTTGTAGGAAGGCACTGACTACCTTCTTCACCCACTCAGCCAGTCCCTCTCTGGCCTGTTTGATAAACCAAGAAAGACAAGAGTCTAAAACACTATGGTGGCTCTCACGTCTCCAAGGATCCTGCCCACAACATCAGGCTGCACAAATTGAAAAGTATCCATTAACACTGGACAGACAGGTGCAAAGGTTACATCCACTTGTACTGTATCAACTACACAATCCAAGTCAGAGTGGATCTGAGTGACTTTTGCTGCAAAGTGCTGTGCAAATCTTCATAGTGGGCTGCCGAGTGATCTGCATTTTCTACTAGACTGTGAGTGTGCAAAAGACCCCTAACCACTCAGAATAGCTCTGCTGAACTACTCCCTGCAGATGCAATGCTGGCAGCAAAAAATAATTTCTTTGCTGCCTGCACTGCCACGGAGTAGGCCTTCAGATAGGCTGTAGCCGTTGTTTGGTCAGATTCACTCTGAGTCTTCCACCAACATCACTCTAGTCTCCGTCTCGCTCATTTCATCAACCAGGGAGCTAGTTTGATTCTACTCCATAAGAGGGGACACTCAGGAGTGATTGTGTCCACTGCCCTGGCTATTTTCCCATTCCAAAGGTCAGTCAGAGCTTCAACAGAATCACTTGTTGAGGTGATAGTAAACTCCCCAAGAGCCCTCAGGAATCCATCTGGATCCATCAGCCTCCTGGGGTGGACCATCCTAATTGGTCCTCCACCTCTGCAGAAGTTCCAGGTCCTAGTGAGTCTAAAGCAGACTAGATAATGATCTGTCAATGACAACAGAACTATGGAAAGTTCCTCCACACCAGGATCATCATCACCCCACTCAGAAGAGAAAACAAGGTCCAGAGCAGGGGTAGGCAACCTTTCCCCTTTAAGGGCTGAGGGACTTCAGCTCCCAGAAGCCTCAGCCATGTTGGCCAATAGTCCCATGTTAGTCAATAGCTCCTGGGATTCTGGAAGCTGAAGTCCCTCGACCCTTAAAGGGGAAAAGTTGCCTATCCCTGGTCCAGAGTGTGCCCAGAAACATGAGTAGGGTCAGATACTACTTGGGACAGACCCATGGTTGTCATGGAGGCCATGAAGCCCTGACAGGGCAATCTCAGCATAGAAGGTGAAGTCCCCCAGCACTACTAGCCAAGGAAACTCCAACACCAACTCTGAGACCATCCCAGCTAGCTCAGGAAGAAATACTGTTGAGAAAACCTGTAGACTGTTGGGGGGGGGGCTTCTGGTCAAGGGGATGGAATCATGATAGACCACTGCAACATAATTTCCTCTCCCCCAGGTCTTGCCTGCTGCTGCACAGAGAAGCCTAGTGGACAAAGGTGGGAGAGATTAACCCATCCAGTTTCATCCAACCAGGTCTCAGTACCCAGCTTGTAAGGGCAATTGGCTTACACATTATAAACTGCTTAGGGAGTCTAGTTCATTGATAAGAGATATAAAAATGTACTTGCTATTGCTATTGCTATGTCTGCTTGATAGACAGAGAGAAAGAGAGAGAGAGAGAGAGAGAGAGAGAGAGAGAGTGGCGAGGGGGGCACAGAAGGGTGAAGACTGTGTCAAAGCCTGGGAAGACAGTCTTCCTCTCAGCCTCATAATATCCAGCATTTTAATTTATTGTTGTGACATCAAGCTCCATTAAATTTAGATGGTTACATTTAATAAACTGTAGGGGCAAAAACTGAGAATAGGGGATGTCATCTGCCTATGGATTCCTTATGGGACAGCTTTCTCATTTTCATCATTTGCTTATTCAGTCTCTCATTTCCCTCTATGCAATATACAGTGGGCCATGTTGGTGGGCTGGTGTGGATTGCCACACCCCATATTATTCAATGGTGGTACATACACATGAATGTGCTGATATGTCCATGTGCACATTTATGCCATTGAGCATTGGGACTTGTATATTGCATTTTTTCCATCCACAGCAGAACTGAACTCCTGCAGATGGGAAAGGTCTACTGTAATGGGACTGTGTTACTTCATAGGGATTTCCAGCAATTCTTTTCCAGCTTAGACTTCAGTTAAAGCAAGAGGGGAAAATAGAAAGGGATAGCAAATGAGACTTCAAAATTGTTTCTGATCTTGTTTTGAAAAACATGGCCAGCATCAAGCTCAAGTGAGATATAGCATGGTTTGTCAACAATGGCAAAGTATGGGTCTTTTTCCATCCAGTTTTATCCCAAAGATAACTGGAAATCCAAGGTCTAGTCACACTAAACATAGCATTATCTCCTACATTAACTGTCATGGCAATGTCCCTTGAATTCCTAAGACTAGCAGTTAGGGGAAGGGCCTTTAAAATGTTTAGCCTGGGAGCTCTAGTGCAGTAAAAACAAACTCTAAACCTGAGGATTCCATAGGATATTACTGGGGCAGGTAAAGTGGAATATCTAAGCACTATATTGTAGTGTAAATGGATCCCTGGAAACTAGAAATTAAGACTGATTTAAGATAAATCATATTCCAGATTTGTCTCAAAATCTTTAAATGCTAATCCTGAGTGCAATGTGTTGATTTAATCCAAGATAACTGGAAAGGAATGGATTGGATATATACTGAAATTGAATCCAAAGCAATATGTGCTGAAATCCAATTGATAATCTTAAGTAGAGTAGGCCAACAGAATCAATGCAAATTACATAAATGTAGGCTTAGCACATAATCATGCTTTAAAATGGAAATTCTCCATATAAACCACAATTGAATTTAGGCCCATGTTGCCTTCCAGATGTTGTTGACTGCAGGTCTCAGCAGTATTCACTAATTTTCTATGCTGGCTACAGCTTCACAAAGTCACATTCCAACAGCATCTGAAGGACTGCACTATTTGCCACATCTAAGCCATGGACTTTATCCTTAACTATCAGTTTATAAGAAATAATTATTCCCCAAGAAATAAATTTTCTCAGATGCTCATCAAGACTGAAATTCTCTAATTTCTTATCTGGGTGTAAATGGATGCATTTAATTGGATGTAAAGGCAGGTTTGCAGTTGAACATTAAGAAAATAAAAACAATTATCATAAATTATTTACATATCTTTAAAGCATAAAATGAAGACATTCCTCAGTCATTAATCAAAATTGGAAATGAAATTAAGAAATCAGAAGAAGACTAGGACTTGGAAGGGCAGCTATGAAAGAACTAGACAAGATCCTGAAATGTAAAGATATATAATTGAACATTAAAGTTGGGATGGTCTATGTCATTGTATTTCCAATTTCTATATAGGGTTATGAAACCTGGACAATAAAGAAAGCTGGTAGGAAGAAAATCTACTAATTTGAAATGTGGTGCTGGAGAAGAGTCATATGGATACTGTGGACTAATTAAAACAAAACAAGCAAGCAAACAAACAAATAAACACTAATAAATGGGTCCTGGAACAAATCATGTCTGGACTCTCCCTAGAAGCCAGAATGACCAAACTGAATTTGTCATACTTTCAATGTGTCATGAGAAGACATGACTCACTAGAAAGAAGAAAAAAGAAGAATACCACATTATAAATGGATGTACTCAATCAAAGAAATCATGGCCCTGAATCTGTGGGACCTTAGCATGGCTGTTGATAACAGGGTGACCTGAAGGTCTCTCATTAATAGGATCACCCTAAGTCAAAGTTGGCTTGATAGCAGTCAGTAACAGATAGAGTTTCAGTGTAAATATTGTTTACACGTCTTTAATGTTATCATATGTACTTTAGCAGATGTAGTTGTGAACAATTATATATATATATATATATATATATATATATATATAGAGAGAGAGAGAGAGAGAGAGAGAGAGAGAGAGAGAATTAAAAATAAAAACAACATCAGTGGCTTTTTTAAAAATAATCCCAGTCCAGATCATTGCTAGAGTGTTTGAAGTGAGCAGCTTGGCAACTAAACTTTGTGTTTCTTTTTAAAGAGAGGCTGTTAATGCTACACAAGAAAATATTTCATGACATCCTGATGTTCACACTGTGTGAGTGTGTGGTTTTTAACATGATGTTTAAACCTCTGAGGTTGTAAATCTGTCCCTTTTCACAGGTGCTAAGTTCACTCAAAATAATTTTTCCAGAGTACCAAATAAAAATAAGTGCCAGTTTAAACAAAATTGAAACATTTGCAGCATCTGCTAGATGTGGCAGCCCATCAATGTCAGTGCTAACAACAGAGCATCAATCACTCTGCACTTGAAATACCGCACACCATAATAGATCCAGCTTGTCATGCTTGGTTTCCACCTTATCTGAATTATAAGAGCAACCTAGTTCTGTATCTCTAAGGTAGGGGAGAGGAGACTTAAATAATCAATTTCAGCCTTGAAGAATGCCATTATGTTACAGAAGTCCTTAGTTTCTTCTTTTTTCAAAATGCTGCTTTTCCTTTTCATATTTTGAATTTGATTGTGCAGCCACTGGAGGAATCTAATTGCTTGCCAATTGTTTCTCATTTCCTTTCTCTCATGAACAAAAGCTTTCTTCATTCTCCTTTTGCAATATAAGAAGAACAAAATTTAAAAGATGACTTGAATTGCTAGGTGTTCCTTTGTACTGTTTCAAATTAACAGATTCAGTGCTATCATTCCAAGTGATGCTTAGCTTGTCTGGTAACTTTGAGAAAATTCTGGTGAAATTTAGCAATCCATCAGAGCATGCAAAGGGGTGAAGCAACATTGAAAATACCTTCAGCTCCTCATGCTAGCCCTATCCAAGTTTTCAAATTAAGGGTTAAATGAACCTGTGAGTCTAGAGATTAAGGATAAGCATAATATTTCAATTGTTGTCCTCACCATTCTACTCAGGCAGAAATCAAATATTTACTATTTTGAATCTTGATCTGTTTCTGCAGGCACCACACATGGTGTAGAAATATGAAGATAAAAATCAATCACTTTTAATTTTTATTGCATTTCTCAGAATCCCACTGCATTCTTATCCCATCCCCATGTCATATTGCATTGTTACCTTTCTCCAATGTCCCATATAGAAATTTGATCTGATTTCAAATATACATATTTTAGTTGTGCATATTTTTCAGATATGTACATGGCTTTGAATAAAGTATGGCCCAACAAGCTGCACATATGTGCAGATTTCTGAGAGGGGAGGATGTATATATTCCTGCTGCCAGTCTTGGGGTAGATGAAATGGCTGTTTTCATGGAGAAATGCAAAACCAATGAATTTCTTTTGCACTTCTATTTATTACTCTGTGTTTTTTTAGGTTCTGTATTATATTTATTAAATGTATTTAATATATTTAACTAAATTAAAAAGATACAAAGTTTCCCCTTTTCAAAGTCTCACTCTCAACCTGAGATGAACAGTGAGGATAAATTTGGGGGGATGCAGAGCTAGAACACTTGTCCTTGTTTCTTCATCTAGCTTTTAAATAGAACATTTGAAAAAACTACTTCCTATGAAATATATAGTTTGGCACTGAGGTGGAGTATTCCATTGCAAACAGCATGATTATTTTTACTGCAGGGGTAAAGAGCTAAAGAGAGGGATAAAACAAACAAACAATAAAGCATTTAAGTTTATATTCTTCCACTGTAAAAAAAAACAAAAGCCAATGGGTTGGGGGATTAACCACTGAACTGAACTCTCTATAGATCAACCTAATATCTCTCCTATCTCCTTCTTCCCAGCTGTAGTTCCCCAAGGTTTCTAAATACATTAGAATTATCCTAAGAGCCAGATGAACAGATTCATCACCATTGATCAAAACAAACTTCAAAAGTGTCCTTCAGATGTGTCAGAAGGTGATTTGAAACAGTGCCACTTCCTGGCTGTCTTATGTTTTTTACAACCTCTAGTGAACATCAATAATATGAATTCCATTTTAATTCTTCTGTAAGGGATCTTATTTATAGAGCAATTTCCATTGCAGTGTCTTGTCCCTGTGAAATGACTGCCAAATCAGACTGCAGTTAAAGTTTACAGCTTAGGTCTCTCTTCAAGTTACAATATGGATAGTATTCTTCTCCCCCCCCCCCCCCAAAAAAAAAGTAATTTAAAATCCAAAGCATAGGGAACATATTAACTCCTTGCAAAAGTGGGACAATGAAGCATTCTGGGATTTAAACTGGCTTTAAAGGAACGTTTTTAAAGTTTAGACTATTACCCAGAGCAGAGTAAAAGCCCTGCTGAAATGGAAACCACCAGTCACTACAGCATAGATTCATTTATTCATACATACATGTATATGTATAAGTGCATGTATATCTATGTTTATATTTATATCTGAGAGCCAGTGTGATTTGGATATTTGACTACAACTCTGGAGACCAGAATTTCAATTCCCATTCAGTCATGGCAACCCACTAGGTGACCTTGGATAAGTCTCAGCTGCACAGAAAAGAAAAGGCAAACCCTCTCTGAACAAATCTTGCCAAGAAAACCCTGTGATAAATTCACTTCAGGGGCACCATAAGTCAGAAATGACCCAAAGGCACACAGTAACAACGCATGCACATGTTCAATAACTTTGCTGAAACAATTTTAGGCTTCTTAACACTTAGATGCAAACCCTATTTTTAGTCCCAACCAGAGTAGACTCATTGAATCCATTCTTCATTGATGCATCTTATCAGTCAATACAGTGGGTCCTTGTTATCCGCTGGGGTTTGGTTACAGGAGCACCCCCCCCCCATGGATAACACAATCCATGGATGCTCAAATCCCATTAAATACAGTGGTATAGCAAAATGGTGTCACTTATATATAATGAAAAATCAAGTTTTGCTATTTAGAATTTATATCTTTTTAAAAAAATATTTTCAAGCTGTGTCCGTGGATAAAAAAATCTGCGGATAATGAGGGCTGACTGTACTTAATTCAGTGAGTCTGCTCTATATGGGAAAACAGGTCTATATCAACTGAAAGATTTCCTCAAAATATTTTTATTGGAACTCTATTGGCTCACATGGAATTTAAAAAAATAGAGGAATAATGTTAGGTATCATCCGCATATGTCAACAGATATGGAAAACAAAATGACGACCAACAGATTGGCAGCAGTCAATATACATCCCCACCCACAAAAAGGGAGACAAAAGAGACTGAAGCATCTATAGAACCATAGCACTGATCTCTCACACAAGCAAAATCATGCTCAAAATTCTGCAATATAGACTCCAACCATACATGGAGAGAGAAATCCCAGAGGTCCAAGCAGAGTTCAGGAAAGGAAGAGGCATGAGGGATCACTTTGCAAATGGCTAATGGAGCATAACAGGGAGTTCTAAAAGAAAACCAGCATGTGCTTTATAGACTATAGCAAAGTCTTTGGCTGCCTAAATCATGAAAGGCTATGCTGTTAAAGACATGGCAGTGCTAACACATCTAATGATGAGGAATCTGTACACAGAACAAGAGGCTACTGTCAGAACAGAACATGGAGAAACAGAATGGTTCCCAATTGGAAAAGGGGTCCTTTCACCCTATCTGTTCAACTTGAATGCAGAACATATTATAAGAAAAACAGGCTTGGACACAGAAGGAGGAGGAGTGAAAACAGGAGGAAAGAATATCAACAATCTAAGATGACACCATAATACTAGCAGAAAAACTTATAGACATGGAACATCTACTAAGAAGGATCAAAGAAGAAAAGGCAGGCTGAATGTTGAACATAAAGAAAAGAAAAATAATGACCACCAAGGACCTTCACAAGTTCAACCTGGGCAATGAAGAAATAGAAATAGTAAAAGAATTCCCATACCTGGAATCAAACATGGATATAAATTGGAGTTGCAGTCAGGAAATCAGAAGAAGACTAAAAATGGAAGGGGGGGGGTGGCTTTGAAAAAAACTAAAAAAGATTCTAAAATGCAAAGATATACAACTCAGAACAAAAGTTACCCTGTTACCATGTATTGATGTGAGAGCTAGACAATTAAGAAAGATGATAGGAAGAAATCAATGTATTTGAGATGTGGTGCTGGAGAAGAGTGCTGAGAATCCATGGACAGCCAAAAGGACAGCCAAATGGGTCCTAGAGCCAATCAAGCCAGAAACCTCCTTGGGAGCCAAGATGACCAAACTGAGGCTGTTGTACTTTGGACACATCATGAAAAGAGAGAACTCATTTGGAAAAGACAATAATGCTGGGAAAGGTGGAAGGAGATAGGGAGAGAGGAAAGCCACATGCTAAATGGATGGACTTTATTGAGGAGGTCATGGGTATGGGGTTGCAGGAATTAAGCAGAGCAGTGGAGGACAGAGGTTCTCGGAGATGTCTCATCCACAGGGTCACCATGAGTCGAGATCGACTTGAGGGCACATAACAATAACAAAATCATTAGCATCCTCTATTCCTAAACTTTCAGTGATGATGTATCTTTTAGCTCCACCAAAGGGGGGGGGGAAGCTGAGTAAAATGTGACTAGAGGAAATTCTTGACATTTTACAGAATAATGTCACTGGATTAGAGCAGTCTCACAAGGAAAGATTAGGGTCTTTATTTTTTTAAAGATATATTTTAATTATACAATGGGATTTGGTTCCAGGACTCACTGTGGACACAAAAATCTGTGGATGTTCAAGTCCCATTATATACAATGGCATAATAAAATGATGTTCCTTACATAAAATGGCAAACTCAAGTTTTTCTTTTGGAATATATATAGAGTAGACTCATTGAATTGATTATATAATATTTTCAAACCATGGATGGTTGAATCTGTGGATAAAAAAATATGTGGATTAGGAGACCCAACTGTATATTAACAAACTCATAATTGTAAACATCTGAATCATATAATAGCAGCACAAGACACTACAACCCACAACAACATTCTGCTATGTATGTGGGTCTCCTCTCAAAACAATACAAAACAGGAAGTAAACAAACAACATAACAATATTGACTTCCCATTTGCCAAGAAAAACAACTTATCCCTTAATCCTCTTCCCCATTCCCTTCATATATAAACTTCTGCATTCAGTTTACTTTTGATTTTAATTCCTTATAACTGCAACAGAAAGAAAAAAACAAACACCACCCTTTTGTTATAATCTCATCTCTTAACCTAAATAAAATCAATCATACTTCAAAGTCTGCTAATGCCACCTACCATTTCTTAGCTGCAAATAATTTGTAAGCAGGTTCCACTGTTGCAAGAATTGTTCTCTGGGTTTGGCTTTCATTAGATGTGTTAATTTGTCGTTCTCTGCAATTTCCACTAATTCCAGATTAGAGTCTTCTTGATGGGTACTATAATGCAGTGTCTCCAACTGGTAACCAATGGGCTATCCACATGGGACAAAATGCCCAGGTTCCCCACCCCTTGACCTTGTATTGTCCTGTTTTGAATATTCAGGTCCAAATTATGGGGCAAAGATCAGGCCAGATCCTGGCAGACCAGACTTAGATCTAATGGAACCCTCATGATCCCATAGTAAATGGCCCTTAATGCAGGTCAACTTGAGACTTCATGAAAAAACATGTTTAGATGTCCCCCATGCTCCTTGCATTCTCCTTGCATCTCTCCACGTCTCATGCATGATATGGAAATGGGGGCACCTGGCTATACCCACATGGCCAGGCACCTCATTTTTGCATCAGGCACTGCAATGAGGGTCAGCTCACTAGCAGAGACACAGGGGAAAAGTAAGGTGCATGTACTGGTAGTGGGTCCCCATGCTTTCCTGGCCTGACTGCTCAAGACCATAGACAGGAAATATCAGATCCAATAACCGATGCTATTGAAAATTGTGTAGTTTCAAATAAATCAACATATGTGATCCTTTTGCCTAATTTATTGTGGTAGAATGAGATTTTATTGGCTGAGAAAAATGGGGAAATCAGAAGGCTTTGGGGATTGTGGCCCATGAATCACACTTTCACACCCTGAACATTAAACTCCACATAACCACTGAAGAAATGCCCATGTTTATGGCAAACAATATCTCCACATGAGTTTATGGCTTTTGTTGCTGTTATTTTTGACAAAACAATCCCCAAGGAGAGATGGGCACCAACAGGATTGTGACATTATTGGAAGAAAATATGAATGGTCCCAACTCATTGCTGTATGCTACAAAATAAAGAAGTAAGTTTGCATGCACCCACAAGCTGTCATTGCCTTATTTTTAAGAGGTCCACAAAATAGACAGTTTTGATATGGGGCTTACCACCTGAGCTTGCCAGATACCTCTGGACTTCACATTGGATGCCCATGGTTTTTAAAAAAGGTTAAAAATGATGATGTGTTTTAATGTGTATTTCCTAACCATAGCTTCTGTTTCATCTTATGTGAAAAAATCCAGCTACACCACCAATTTCTAATTAGGTCCATATGATTTCTTTCTAGTCAAGAAATTCATAGCATCACTGATTTTGAATTTTGTCTGTTCAAGGAAGTGCCAGAAGTGAGCAGAAGAAATATACAAAGTCTTGACATTTAAAATATTAGAGGGGTGGGGGTGGGATGGAGAGATGAGAAGTTTTCAGAGAACTGATGTGGAAATTAGCCTTTGTGTATAACTTCAGCAGTTCAGCAGCACTACAAATTGGATCAACAAGGAATTCATTTATTAGGGCATAATTTCTTCCAAAGCAGCAGAGTGAATAACACTTTTCTCTCCACTTTATTTGGTTTTGTATTAATTAGGCTGCTTTGCCTGCTTTCTTTCCATACTAATATTAAGAAAATTGGACAACAGACACAAATAAACAGACACATTTTCAGACCATGAGGATCAGCCTGACAGAGCAGAAGGTTAAATAAAAGCACTAACCATTGTATAATGTCAAAATTTAATATACAGTCACCCTTCAGTTTTCACAGACTTCAAGGCCATGTCTCTAACCCTTTCATGGGTGGCGAATAGAGGGGAACAAAATGGTGTGTGTGCCTGTGGCACACAGATGCATGCCTCCATTCAAGCCAATGGGGCTTAATATCCACAATTTTCCCTTTTTGCGGGGGGAGTCCAGAACAGATCCCCTGTGAAAACAGAGGGATGACTGTAGTATCATAAACCATTGTGGTGTTAGATTTCCAGTTAGTAAACATTAATTTAAAGATACTGACTGAAATCCAACATGTTCCAAAAGATCTGCTCCACATGCCACAGGAAGTATGCATTGCATATTGTTATGGTCCTATTCTGAGCCTAATGCAATCCCTTCTGTTGTTGTTTTTAAAATTAAAAATTTATAAATATAATAATAATAATAATAATAATAATAATAATTTTTATTTATAGCCCGCCTCTCTGCCCAACAATCGAGGCGGGTTACAGCATTTAAAAACAGAACAGTGTAAAAACATCCCCACACCTAAGTCCCACCTCCCAACCCCTTAAAACAATATTAAACCAGAAAAGGAATTAAAACAAATTAACAGTTAAAAACAGTACAATCTAATACAAATATTGCACACGATAGGCCCGATTAATTAAATGATGGACAAATTTGTCTCCCAGGGCAGATGTTCCGGGGGATATTATTCAGGGAAGGCCTGTCGGAAGAGATCCATCTTCACCACCTTCTTAAAGGCGGTTAGCGTGGAAATAAGACGGATCTCGTCTGGCAGGCCATTCCATAGCCTGGAGGCAGTGGCGGAAAAAGCCCTCTGGGAGGTCTGGGACAGCCTGGTCTTTATTGGCTGTAACAGATTCCTCCCAGAGGACCGAAGGGCACAGGGGGGATCATACGGGGAGAGGCGGTCCCTAAGATAAGATGGACCCAAGCCATGTAGGGCTTTAAAGGTTAAAACCAACACCTTGTACTGCGCCCGGAAACTAATTGGCAGCCAGTGGAGGGATTTAAGCACCGGTGTAATGTGCTCCCTCCTTGATGTCCCAGTAATTAGTCTGGCTGCCATATTTTGTACTAGTTGAAGTTTCCAGGTTAGGCACAAGGGTAGCCCCATGTAGAGCGCGTTGCAGAAATCCAGATGTGAGGTTACCAGCGCGTGTACCACTGTTTCCAGGTCCCTCATGTCCAGATAAGGACGCAGTTGGCGTATCAGCCGAAGCTGATAACAAGCACTCCTGATCACCGCATTTACCTGACAAGTCATGCGGAGCGACGGATCTAGGAGCACCCCCAAGCTGCGAACACAGTCCTTAGAGGAGAGTGTGACTCCATCCAGGACTGGAGACTGTATTCCCAGATCTGGTTTCGGGCCTGTCACAGTAAGTACCTCCGTTTTGTCTGGATTCAACTTCAGTCTGTTTTTCATCATCCAATCCATTACCACTCTTAGACAGTCATTAAGAAGTGAGGTGCCATCTGAAGTCTGGTCGATGATCTGGTCATGGAGAAGTATATCTGGGTGTCATCAGCATACTGAAGACACCGCGCTCCATGCCTCTGAATGATCTCCCCCAGCGGTTTCATATAAATATTGAACAGCATCGGGGACAGGATGGCGCCCTGTGGGATGCCACAATTAAGCTCTATTTTAGATGAGCAACTGTCCCCGAGCCTCACCCTCTGAGATCAACCCAAGAGGAAGTAACGGAACCACTGCAGAGCAGTGCCTCCAATTCCTAACTCTCTCAGGTGATCTAAAAGGATGGTATGATCTATCGTATCAAAGGCTGCGGAGAGATCCAAGAGCACCAGCAAGGTCACACTACCCCTGTCGATACTCAAGCGGAGGTCATCGGTCAGAGCAACCAGTCTCAACCCCAAATCCTGTCCTAAAGCCGGTTTGAAATGGATCAAGATAATCGGTTTCATCCAAGACTGTCTGGAGTTGGGAGATGACTGCCCTCTCGATCACCTTGCTCAAGAAAGGTAGCAGGGAGACTGGTCGATAATTATTTCTTTCCAAGGGGTCTAGGGAGGGCTTCTTCAGGAGTGGCTTGACCACCGCCTCCTTAAGACAAGATGGAACATAACCCTCCCTAAAGGATGCATTGATTGTGTCCCGAAGGAACACTTTCAACGCATCCCCCCCCGGACGACCAGCCAAGATGGACACGGATTGAGAGGGCAAGTCGTCTTCCTCATCCTTCCAAGCAGCTTGTCCACATCTTTGGTACTCACAGACTGAAATTGATCCAGTAAAATACCATCAACGGAGTTGCTGGATGCCTCGTCTGCGGATTCTGCTTGAATATTGGCGTCTAAGTCGGCCTTTATCTGAGAGATTTTATCTGCAAAGTAGGTATTAAATGCCTCACAGCAGGCTGTTGTTGGGTTAAGTAGGGGACCTGGCGTAGAAGGAACCTTTGCCAGCTCCCCCACCACCCTAAACAGCTCTGCCGGGCAAGACTCTGCAGATGCAATGCATGCAGCGCAGAATGATTTCTGCGCTGCACGTAAAGCCTCTCTATAGGAGTCAAGATGACTCCTAAGACGAGTTCTGTCAGATAAAAGCCGAGTCTTTCACCACTCGTGCTCCAGTCGTTGTCCAGCTCGCTTCATCCGTCTAAGATCTTCTGAATACCAAGGTTTGTGGTTCGAAGCGGGTCGGAAAGGACGCTTGGGAGCGATTGTGTCGATAGCCCTGTGAGGTCGGTATTCCAAGTGTTCACCAAGGTTTCAACAGAATCGTCGACGTTGCCTACCATTAAACCCTCCAAGGCTTTCTGGAAACCAGTGGGTTCCATTAGTCTTCGAGGGCGGACCAGTCTAATGGGTCCACCACCCCCGGGGGGATAGGATACAGCCCTGAGTTCCACCCTGATCAGGAAATGATCCGTCCATGACAGGGGGGAGGTTCCCTTCACCTCCACCCACGGAAGTCCCTGCTCCATACTAAAGACCGCATTGAGAGTATGACCCGCGCAATGTGTCGGCCCGTCGACCAATTGGGATAGGCCCATGATTGTCATGGTATCCATGAACTCCCGAGCTGCACTAGATAAATCTTGTAACCTGGTTTCAAGTGGAATGTTGAAGTCGCCCAGAACCAAAAGTCTGGGCAACTCCAGCAGCAACTCTGAAACCAGGGCGGTCAACTCTGTTAGGGAGTCTGTTAAGCAACGGGGTGGCCGGTAAACCAACAGAATCCCCAAACTATCCCTGGTCTTCAGGCTAAGGTACATACACTCGATGTGTGTCATTTTCCTGATCAAGGTCAAGGTGTTTCTATGGACCAAGGCTATACCTTCCCCCCGCCCACTTTCCCTCACCTGCTCACTAACCGAGTACCCAGCTGGGAGAGCCTGCGCCCACGACACAGAGCTGGTATCCCCCAGACAGGTCTCAGTAAAGCATGCCAGGTCGGCCATCTCATCCACTAACAAATCATGGATGATGTGGATCTTATTTCTGACTGACCTGGCATTGCAGAGGAGCAGATTAAGAGTCAGTGGAATGGCAGGCACATTCTCCAAGTTATCCCGGGAAACAGAGCAAACTGAAGGAGGGATAGATATCAGGCATCGATCCCTCCTTCTTTTGTAACATCTGTTTGCTCCGTTACCGCCATACCTACCCATCCCCTGTATAACCGTTATATCCGCCCCCAGGCTGCAATCATCCCCGGTTAGCGGAAGGGGAGAAGAGTAGTCCGGAAAGCCATTCTCCTTTACATAAGGCTGTGACTGCATAATAAATCAGGAATAGGGCAAGCCCTCCAAGCCCAAAGTCTCTCTTGCAGCCTTTGAGGAGCCGGAAGAGTCGCCACCACCGTGTGCAGCGATGGGAGATGTTCCTAGAGAGGTTTATATACCCACCCATACACTCCATCCAAACACACGGTCCGTGGCTCCTCCGGCCGCCAAAATGGCGAGGAATTGGAGGCCATCTAAATAGAAAGGCTAAGGCTAGCCCAAATCCTGCCAGGGCTGCCCAGTTGGTAAGGGGGGGGGGGTTAGAAGGTCGCCCAGGTGGAAAACAGGCTAAAGGCCACCCAAACAATGTGGCTAAAATGGAGCCGAAAGTCCTTCTTAGCCCCCGTGAGGCCGGGAGAGTCGCCGCCGCCGCGTGCGCTGGTGGAAAGTGTCCCGGGCGGGGTTTTAAACCCACCAGTGTTCCACACATTCCCGCGACAAGCGGCTCCTCCAGGCGGCCCAGATGGTAAGGGGGGGTTTGAAGGTCGCCCAGATGGAGAAACGGGCTGAAGGCCGCCCCAACGATAGGGCTAAGATGAGCCCAAAGTCCTTATTGGCCCCCACAAGGCTGGGAGAGTCGCCTCCGCTGCGTGCGCTGGTGGAAGGTGTCCCGGGCAGGGTTTTAAACCTGCCAGCGTCCCACACAGTCCTGCGACAAGCGGCTCCTCCAGGCCACCCAGATGATAAGGGGGGGGGGGTTGAAGGTCGCCCAGGTGGAGAAATGGGCTGAAGGCTGCCCCAACGTTCGGGCTAAGATGAGCCCAAAGTCCTTCTTGGCCCCCGCGAGGCCGGGAGAGTCGCCGCCGCCGCGGGCGCTGGTGGAAGGTGTCCCGGGCGGGGTTTTAAACCCACCAGCGTCCCACACAGTCCCGTGACAAGCGGCTCCTCCAGGCCGCCCAGATGGTAAGGGGGGGTTGAAGGTTGCCCAGGTGGAAAAACAGGCTGAAGGCCGCCCCAACGATCGGGCTAAGATGAGCCCAAAGTCCTTCTTGGCCCCCGCGAGGCCGGGAGAGTCACCGCCGCCGTGTGCACTGGTAGAAGGTGTCCCAGGTGGGGTTTTAAACCCACCAGCATCCCTCACAGTCCCGCAACAAGTGGCTCCTCCAGGCCACCCAGATGGTAAGGGGGGGTTGAAGGTCGCCCAGGTGGAGAAATGGGCTGAAGGTCGCCCCAACGATCGGGTTAAGATGAGCCCAAAGTCCTTCTTGGCCCCGCGAGGCCGGGAGAGTCGCCGCCACCGAGTGCGCTGGTGGAAGGTGTCCCGGGCGGGGTTTTAAACCCGCCAGCGTCCCACACAGTCCCGCGACAAGCGGCTCCTCCAGGATGCCCGGATGGTAAGGGGGGGTTGAAGGTCGCCCAGGTGGAGAAACAGGCTGAAGGCCGCCCCAACGATCGGGCTAAGATGAGCCCAAAGTCCTTCTTGGCCCCCGCGAGGCCGGGAGAGTCGCCGCCGCAGCGTGCGCTGGTGGAAGGTGTAAATATGTGAATTCTAACTACAGATCTCTGTCATCCTGACTAATAGAAGGCAATACATTCAGATCATAACCATTAGGCTAACCTAAGAATACTCTCTCCATGATTTCAAAGCTGAGCAAAAATTTTGCAGGTTTTGTTTTTGTTTTTGTTTTTTGTTTTTGAAAAAGAAGAATGGAGAAAAGTTTGAGTACTCTCTCCCCCTATGAGGACAGTAGTGGCTGGTGAATTCCATGCCTGTGTGCCTAGTTCAGCTTTTATTCTCAAATTCAAAGGAGATATCTGTTATGTCTTATTTGAAGGAAGCCTCTTCAGGTGCAGAAGCTGAGAGGTGAGATTCCAGACTCTAAATGGAGCCAGAAGAGGCTAGGAGACCTACACTGGAGTTGGCAGAAGTGGCACCAAAACTGTTCTATGCAGCTCCTGAAAAATGTGAAGTAGACACACAACCATTCACCATGTGGAACATTGTAGACTTAAATGCCACTTGTAAAGGACCAGAAAACATCATAATCCAGGTTCATCAATAAACCACAAAACACACCAGGTAACCTGGATGGTGTTTAAAAACAGCAGTTTGGACCAAATAAATAGGGCTGTTGTGAGAATGATGTCTGGAAGAAGAGAATTATGTGTTGTGCCTTGAGCTCATTGGAACAATGGTGAGATATAAATATAACTAATAATACGTGTAATAAATAATACAGGGTGACCCTTTCTGAACACACTGTAGAAATTATTTCTGGATTAGCCTAGATAAGAAATAAACTTGAAGTAAAACTTGATTACCCACTAGTGTGTCAAAAAAAGTAGATACTTCTGTTGTGGGTCAGTGATTGCAGATCCACATATCTTTGTGTTTACAACCATTATGTTTCCTGACTCACAAGCCTCTCTGAAGTTAGGTATTCAGCAACTGCATAACGCATTGGGCATCTACACTTCTTCTTTTCAAAGGCTGTCTGTTGTTATGATGTATTTTATTTATCATTCATAATTGTGCTTATCATTGAATAGAAGGCTTTTTGAAACTGAAAACATACATGGAACAAACACTATGAGTTACTCTTGCCTTTTTTTATACTTTATTTTATCTTGAAACATATACATATCTTTCCAGTAATGTACATTAGAATTTGCTTAACAACATAAAACACTACCCCTAAAACTCTACTTCCTCAATGTCTTTTGCAAGGTCATCCTTTCTTGCCAACCATCTATTTAAATTTATTGTTGCACCGACATAAAGAAGTCCGAACGACTATTTTTGGGTAACAAAATGACCACAACTTTATTCATCTGTACAGGATCTGAAACAATGACTTTACAGGCAAAAATCTTCACTTTATTATAACTTCCTTCTTGACACATGTGTATACGTGCATGCCATAATTCCTGATGTAATCCTCACCATAATCATGTCAAGCCATCAGGGATAAGTCATGCCTCCAACCAAGCATATGTCAACAAGGGTCACACATAAGTTGCCAAACATGTAATCATAAGTTGTCAAACATGTATTCACCCCCCCCATCCAATTTTGACGTCATCTCTATTATTGATGAGGTAAGAGATTTTAAGCTGATGATGTAAACCATTCATCCCTCTTAAATGACCAAATATTGAAAAATCAGATATCCAATTATCCCCTGGGGGGGGGTCCCTGCCCCACCACAGGAGGGAGCCAGCCTAGCTTGGCATCCCCTCCACCCCAATAGGATCTGTTTAATGTGAGAACAATGGAGTCCAAGAATACATCACAGCCTATCAGGGAGAGATTAACCCCATCACTCCTGTACAGATGTGGCAAATCAACCCTAATTTGGTCATGTTCAACACATGAGGCCCCCAAAGCTTCCAACCTCCTCAAATCACCCCTATTCACCCAGCAACGAGCTGTGTTAGTAGCAGAATCTTTCCTTGTATCAGGCCAAGTTCGTGGCAAAAGCTTGAACCATAACAGAACAGTCCCCAGTAACCGGCGTCGTACTTCATGGAGGTCCGGAATGATCCTTTGGACTAACTGCAATCCAGGGATCTTGAACAAATCAATCTCACCCAGGTGAATGAGGAGTATTTGGGGAGATGGGAAGGTAACAGCCAACTCGATGATTCGGGGAAGGAGGGCCCCCCATAGCATGCTTCTCCACCCAAACAAATGGATGCACCCAAATTGCTCTAGACCTAAATTTGGATCTCGGCCTGACTGGAGAACGTGCTGTTCGGCCCCAAAGACCAAGCTGTGACCGGCAATCCAGACATCACCCTGTTCTCCACCTGCCCAACAGAAAAAACACACATTAGAACATCAAGGCATGATCACATCAGCCCCCCCGGAACTAGAAATAAAATTCTAACCAGCCTAAGAGTGGATGTAAGCTTTAAACGCTCCAGAGCGCTGTTAGAATATGGATGGGTTATATAGTCAAAGGTAAAATGTAGAGATGTGTGTATGGGATTTTCCTCATGAGAACAACATCTAGAAAAACAAAGTGAATCTAACACCAGATGGTCAAGGAGTCATAAACATGAACTTTCCCAAAGATACAACTCATAGACACAGATTTTGTTATGGGAAGCAAGAGATATCAAAAAAGGTAAACAATACATCAACATCATTAGGCCTGGGAAAGAAACCATGTGGGGGATGATGGATAGCGAGAGCCTGAGTTAATATACATCATACAAGCATTATCCAATCAACATAAGGTTAACAACCAGAAGGTGGAGTATGGGAAGGGCCTAGAAAAGCCTTTGTTTAAGAATGCTTATAATTCAAGATGTGAGTGTGTGAGTGTCTGGCAGTGGATTTTTAACCATGGAGCTAAGTGTTAGCTTGTAGTTTTTGAGTATGTTTATATTGCTTTTACAATGTAACTCCTGGATCTGGAAACATGGATCTGTAACTTCTTTTTAACTTTTAATTGCAACAAGTTGAGATCCTATGCTTTTGGGATTGTTAAAGATGTGATCTTTCATGGCTGAACTGGATAAGTTCATCACAATGGATTTTACTTAGTTATCTTATTTTTATTTTATATGCATTCATAAAACTATACTTTTGGACTTTACAATGTGTCTTCTTGACTGAGGAACACAGGATCCTGAAGAAGGGAAGCTGAGCAAGTTGATGGTAAGAGTTACAAAGTGGCTGTGGATCACAGCAGCCAGCTTGTCCTGGAGATTCTGCTGAGTGTCAAAGAGCATCACTGCAACACCCATCATCCACACACGGACAAGCGCCATCGCCCAATACGTCGGATCACAGCATCACTTAGACCATGAACTGCTACGGCCGTGGCAGCTCCGATCCAAAATGAGCAAGAAAAAAATTGGGCTGCTGGTAAGCCTGCATGCTTCAGAGCCTCCTGCAACACTGCTCAAAATTGAAACTGCGTCAACGGAAGGCCTGAGACATGCAAAAACAAATAACCAGGGGATGCTGGGCGTAATCTGAGGTAATCTGTCATAGCCATTACTGGGCAGATCTGGCCCTTAGGAGCCCGAGATAAGACTATGGTTTGACCCCTAGCCAGCTGGTCTGTCTTTGAGCACCTAAAACACAACTGCAGGCCCTGCTCCAAAACTTGAACATCAGATAACAATAGTGCCCAGCCTGACGTATCAGAGCGAGAACTGGGGATGAGCTCACTAATTCTGGTTGCAGCAAAAAAAGCCAATGAAAAAGCAGCCCGAAACAAGGAAACTTCCTCAGGCGAGGAGCACACCACTTGGAGGGAATGCCAAATCTGTATTAGGACTGAATCCGTCCATAGCATGTGGGTATCGTGTGCTGCAGGGAACTCCCTATACCAGGGGTAGGCAACCTTTCCCCTTTAAGGGCCGAGGGACTTCAGCTCCCAGAAGCCTCAGCCATGTTGGCCAATAGTCCCATGTTGGCCAATAGCTCCTGGGATTCTGGGAGTTGAAGTCCCTCGGCCCTTAAAGGGGAAAGGTTGCCTACCCCTGCCCTATACCATCCCTCCAATGACCAGCATACCCTAAAATCCACTGTAGGATCTGAGAACCCCCCCTGCCCAGGAGTAAAAAGCCATCACCGCCAACCTTCCCCTAATGGTAACTGGAGACAATCTGGACTGTCTGAGATGAACTGCAAAGTGGAGTATAACCTCCACCTTCAGGGGCCAAACCTTGATTTCACCCACAGCCACCTGAAATTGTCTAAAAGCTCGCATTGCAAGCTGATAGGACTTGTGTGTAGAAGGGGCAACTGTCATGGTCAGCCCTGAGGAGGACTTGGAGGACAAGGAGGAGGATGGGTCTCCTCCAGAGAAGGAAGAGATGCAGGCTCCACCTGGTTCTCATTCTGCTCTCCCAGCCCCAGAGCAGGAAGAGATACAGGCTCCACCTGGCTCTCATTCTTCTCTGTCTGAGCCAAGCCCGGTTCTCCCAGCCCCAGAGCAGCCAGGTCCTAGTGCTCCTTCCTTGGAGGCTCAGCTGCCTAGTGGGGAGAAGCAGGAGGATACAGCAGAGCCAGTGCCTTCCTTTAGGCAGAGGAGAGCTGAGAGTGCTGGCAGTCGCAGGTCCAGGAGACTAGCTGAAAAGCAGCTGCTGAACAAGCCTCAGCTGGCACTGAGGTAGGATTTGACTATTTAAACAGTTGCAAGAGGCTTCCTCAGTGCTAAGACTTATTGCAGTTTCCTTGGGAGACTACGGTCAGTGTGGCTCCTTGTTTCCTGCTTTGTGCCTCTCGCTCTTGCCTTGTGGAACTCTGTTGCCTTGACCTTGGACCGGACTGGACCTTTGCTGATTGCTGCCTGCCCTGACCTTAGACTGACTGATGCTGATTTCTGGACTCTGCTTTGCTGGTGCTTCAACTACAGGAAGGTTTGTGGCTGGCCTTGCTGTTTGCAGCTCACCCTTTCCATCCCTAGCAGCTGTGGGAACTGAGGCTGGCTGTAGTTGAGGACAGCAACGGAGTTTAGAATAGCCCACTCAATATCTATCATCCAAGATACCACAGATGGGCTGGTACTGTCAAAAGCTACGTTGTTACTTCTGGAGCTAGCTCTCGAAACCTGTGAAACTGAAAATGTGAAAGGGCATCTGCCAAGGGATTCAATAGGCCAGGCACGTGGCACAGCTGGAACAACACATTGTATTTTAAACACTGCAACACCGTAGCTCTGACCAAAGCTATCACCCTTGGAGACTTTGAGCTCTGGGAATTGATAACATGAACTACTGCCTGGTTGTCACACCAAAACCAAACAGTTTTCTGAGCAAATTGCTTTGGCTAAAGATGAACTGCAACCACAATAGGGAATAGTTTGAGAAAGGTAAGATCTCTTATCAAACCATTACTCACCCAATCCTGAGGCCAACTCTCCACTGCCCACTGCCCCTTCCAGTATACACAAAAAGCATGGGCTCCAGATGCATCAGAATGAACCTGAAAAACTGCCTTTAGGAGTATCTCGCTCCTCCAGAATGATACACTATTGAATTCCTCAAGAAATGAGTCCCAAACCTTTAGGTCTTCACGTATCCCACTGTTAATGCAAATGTGGTGATGCGGGGAAGACATCCCCCCATTGTTGCATTGTATAGGTGAGCACAAAAAGCCTGGCATTGTATAGGTGAGCAAGCAAAATTCAACAAATCTGTTAGAGATTGAAAGTCATGCAACATGGCCTTATTCTTACCTCTCATTGCCCTTACCTGTTGTCTCATTAGGCCCAATTTTTCATTTGGGAGGTGAGATAAACCTTCGATTGTATCAAGCTCTATGCCCAGAAAGGTTAACTGTGTGGCAGGGCCCTCCGTCTTCTCATTAGCCAAAGGCACTCCCATCTCATCCATCAAAGCTTGAAAAGCAGACAAAGTGTCCCAGCATGTTGCCGTGCCAGGGGCCCCAGCAAACAGGAAGTCATCTAAATAATGCATAATTGCAGGTTTGCCAGACCTCTTCACAGTACACCAAATGCAAGAAGGTACTAAACTTCTCGAAAGTCAAGCAAGAAATGGAACAGCCCATTGGCATCCCCTTGTCAAAATAGTACATTCCCTCAAATTGGAAGCCCAGCAAGTCAAAATCTTCAGGGTGTACAGGAAGTAGCCTGAAGGCAGATTTTATATCACATTTTGCCAAAAGTGCTCCCTTGCTCAAGGCTCTAACCATCTGTACTGCTGAGTCAAATGATGCATATTTCACAGATGCCAAGGCTGGGTCAGTAGCATCATTCACAGATTCCCCTTTGAGATAAGAAAGATTAAACGATACTCATCCAGTGTCTTCTTGGGTACCACACCTAGCGGTGATAACCGTAATGTTGGCATTGGCAATTTTTTATGGGGCCCAGATATCCTCCATATTGCCAGCTCTTTCACCAGCTTGTCCCTTACAATCCCCAATAACGCCCTCACTGAACGTGCATTAGGTGCAAAACGATAAACTCTTAAACCCGAATATGGAATGTGAAAACCATGTGTAAAACCCTCAAGTAAGTACTGGGCAGAATCTCGCTTAGGACAAACCCTCAACCAAGGTGTCAAAACATCCAACCTAATGGGCGTTGGAGCTTTTCCCTCCAGCTGGGGTAGCCTGAGGGGCAGCTCCAGCTCCAGTCTGCTTACCTTTGAAGCAAGAGGTGCTGGGGTGATTCCCTCCACAGGTGCCACAGCGGTGTTCAAACTTGCAGGGCTGCCGCCTGCACTTACCTGCATTAAACTCCCAGTAGACTCCTGGTAATCTCTTTTCCCCCATGCCAGACCTTGCATACTGCCCTCTCAGCTGAGTGACCATAGGCACGAAGCTGTTGTCACATCTGCTCGAAGGGGAGTCACAGCCATCATGTCCGCCCATAGCTCAGCTTGTACATGCCGCCATGAAATTGAATGATCCAAAGCAGCACGCATTTGAAACTGCTCGTCATACTAAAGCCAAGCAGAACTTTTCAAGTTAAAGTGACAATTAGTGTAGGCCTATGATTATCTCCTGGTACTTGGATAATTTGGGAGACCTTAAAGGCTCCTTCTCCTCAATGATACCCCTAAAAATTGTAAACCCCATTATCCAATTAACGAAATTCCTCTCCAACTTCAGGTGCTTGTGGGCCTCAAACTCTTTAGGTAGACTAAATAGAACTCCATCTTTCACCATAATTCTCGGTTCTGGGTCCCGGAATGTCAAGGAAAAAAGGTCAATGAACTCACCCCTCCAAATCCGCTCCTTCATTGCAAGTGGGAGATGGGAGCCTAACGGAGTGGACATGCCCCCATAAGGGTTACAATCAGCTGATCTTTCCACCCCCAGCTGACCTAAGGCCCCTACTGTAGCAGCTCCTTTGGTTGCACCTACCTTGCCAATCAGGGGCTACTCCACCTGGACCCTTGCTACCTGAGTCTGAATCACCCCAGCCGCTGCTAAGGATGTGCTCAGTGAAACTGAGGGTGAACTCTCAGCCTCGCTGCCCTGGCCAGCTTGAACACCAGGCGCCCATATTTTTGCTGGCCTAGACCCCAAGGGGATAGGTTAATTAGATGTACCTGAGCCCGCCGGCTGCTGTGGGGTATCCGTCGACGCTTGAACACCTCCAACTGAGTGTGATGCAACCGGGGCTCGGGTGTTATGCTGCAGGGTGGAGGAAGCACCTCCCACCACATTGCCCTGTACTTCTGGGGCTTCCGCAGCCGGCCAGCTGGCCTGGCCTAAAGCCACTGCCTGTTGTACCACCTTATACAAATCAGCCAATGTAGGCTGCACAGACACAGAGGCCGCTGCTCCCTGCTGCACCAAACCTGGAACCTTTTTCATAAGCTCCATCACATCAGCTACAGTTGGCTGTCCACCCTCCATAGCTGTAGCATCTTCTTGACCACGTGATGTGTCACCCACTGTCATGCCAGGTGAGGGTACCTCCTACACCTGTGTAGCTTGTAGCCTCACCACTTGCACCTTGTTTGAGGACCCCACACTTGGGGCTGGAGGGGCCAAGGTTCCAGAGATACCACCCAGCACCCCCCTCTGAGCTAGTTGCTCACAAACAGCCACACATGCTGCCATTGTACGTCCCAGCTAAACCATGTGGGCAACAATCCCATCATCATAACCCTGGGCCTTGGCCGAACGCTTGGGCGCCGACTGGCCAGTGACAAATCCAGCAGGTGCTGCACGCCGCTTGGATTGAGACTTGCTCCATGGCATGAGGAAAAAATTCCCTCTTTAGAATTAACAAGCCCCAGGTTATAGTGTCCCAAGCAGGGACTAGAACCCTTTGCACAAGTCGCAGACCAATGAGGAAAAATTCCTCCTTTAGAATTAACAAGCCCCGGTGGTTATAATGCCCCAAGCAGGGACTAGAACCCTTTACACAAGTCACAGACTAAAGCTGATACTGCCCAAGCCCTGCTGGCTCTTCCCACTCGGCCACCGATCCTCTCTCTCGGCTGCCGAATGAGAAATGGCTGCCTTCACAAGGCTGAGGGCCATTATATAAACCCCCTAAATCCTGCCCGAAATCTTGCAAGACTGGATAGTCTCATGACATTATATGGGCTGCTGGAGGATCTCGCGAGATTCCCCTGATTGGTTGGGAGCCGCAGGAAGGGTGTGATTCCCAACCCTCCCAACCAATCATGGAATTGGCCTTCTTAAAATGGCTGGCTCAACAGAAGGCCCCTCCCAATGCGTGGGGTGTGTGTGTGTTTCTTTTTAAACAAGAAGGTTTGTTAGCAAAAAAAAATTCAGTCAACTGGGTTTTCCCCTTAATCCATACTTTTCCATTTCATGAAGAGAAATGGGGGTTAAATCTCACATTACTCATATTTAGAGCAGATTCACTAAAATTACTAGAACTTAAGTTCACTGTAACAAACATATTGCATTCATTTTAATCTGAATATAATTTAGAATGAGAGTGAATTTAGCCCATAGTATTTCCCACTATTTCCATTTTAGAAATGAAAAATTGCTGCTGTTGGTATGAAATTTCAGAATAATTTTCACTATAGTCTCCTGTAGGAAAAGCAAGACACGTCTATAGGCACATAAAGTCTAGAAGGTTTATTGTGGCATACAAGTTTGCAGACAGCATTCTCTTTCAACAGATGCATAAAGTATTATCTCTGTTGAACAGCGTATATATATATAGTCACATGCATTAAGTTGGCTTTGACTTGGAGAACCCCTATAATGAGAGATTTCCAAGATATCCTTTTATACTCTTGTAAACGCAAGATGATGGCTTCTTTGACTGAATTAATCCACCTACCATGTGGTGTTCTTTTCTTACTTCACTTTTAGCAAGCACTCTTTTGTCGCCTTGCAATGGGTCAAAAGTGAATCATCTGTATTTAATCAATTTGGTCACTATTGAAACTTCAGGCTTGATTTGCGATTGACCCAAGTATTTGTCCATGTATCTGCAGAAATCTCCTCCAGCACCACATTTCAAAAAGCTTGATTTCCCCCCAGCAGCTTTCACTCTCTGATAACTAAAATCCTACACACACACACACACACTCCTTCATTAACTGGCCATTTGCAACAGCAGACATTGATGCTATTATGTGATGGGATAAATTAACATTTGCAATAGGATTGTGAAGTCATTTTCTCTTTGGTTGTTAACTGCCTTCGAGTAGATCTTGACTCATGGTGACCCTATGGATGAAACATCTCCAAGATCCTCTGTCCTCCACTGCTCTGCTTAATTCCTGCATCCCCATACCCATGGCCTCCTTATTAGAGTCCATGAATGTGGTATGTGGCTTTCATCTCTTCCTATTTCCCTCCACCTTTTCCAGCATTATTGTCTTTCTCAATGGGTCCTTCCTTCTCATGATGTATCCAAAATATGAGAGCCTCAGTTTGGTCCTCTTGGCTTCCAGGGAGGTTTCTAGTTTGATCTGCTCTAGGACCCATTTGTTTGTCCTTTTGACTGTCCATGGGATCCTCAGCACTCTTCTCCAGTACCGCATCTAAAATGAATTTATTTTCATCCTATCATCCTTCTTAAATGTCCAGCTGTCACATCCATACATGGTAATAGGGAATACAATGCCTTGGATGATTCTAGCTTTAGTGCTGAGTTGTATATCTTTAAATTTTATAATCTTTTCTAGCTCTTTCATAGCCACCATCCCCATTCTTAATCTTCTTCTGATTTCCTGACTGCAGTTCCAATTTCTATCCATGTTTGATTGCAGGTATGGGAATTCTTTTAATATTTCTTTTTCTTCATTATCTAGGTTGAACCTGTGAAGGTCCTTGGTGGTCATTATTTTAGTTTTCTTTATGTTCAACATTAAGCCTGCCTTAGCACTTTCTTCTTTGATCTTCCTTAGTAGGTGTTCCAGGTCTGTGAGGTTTTCTGCTAGTATGTGATGCCATCTGCATATCTTAAATTGTTGTTCTTTCCTCATATTTTCACTCCTTCTTCTGTGTCCAAGCTTGCTTTTCTTATAATATGTTCTGAATACAAGTTGAACAGATAAGATCAGGGGTAGGCAACCTTTCCCCTTTAAGGGCCGAGGGACTTCAGCTTCCAGAATCCCAGGAGCTATTGGCCAACATGGGACTATTGGCCAACATGGCTGAGGCTTCTGGGAGCTGAAGTCCCTCGGCCCTTAAAGGGGAAAGGTTGCCTACCCTTGGATTAGATGAAAGGATACAGCCTTGTCTGACCCCTTTGCCAATTGGGAACTATTCTATTTCTTCATGTTCTGTTCTGACAGTCGCTGTCCTGGAAGCCACCAAGAGTGCTGATAGCAGCTTTTTGTGAGGATGGAAGGCAAACAAAAGTCTTTTACTAATGCAAAGCAAGAAAGCAAAGGTCCGTATTACCAATCCAAGGGTCCAGCCAGTGACTGGTCAAACAGTCTGAAGGTCTAGGATTCCAGAGAAGCAGAGAGGCAAGGCAGTCTGAAGATCAAGGGTTCCAGAAATTCAAGATAAGTCAGAAGTCAAGGTTTCAGGCCAAGGAACAAGGAGAGACAGAGCCTTTCACTTGGAAGCTCAGATAATCTCTGTCACCAAGGCAGAAATTCTGCATCTGCTTAAATTACCAAGCTGCAGGATCTCAGCTGAGGCTGATTGCTCTGGTGTTTTTCATAAAGTCTCCTCAAATGCTGAAGGCCCACCCTTTTTGCTTGATGCTGGCTGAAGGTAGGCACAGCCCCTTGATCCTCCTCCATGTCTGAAGGTTCTGCTGCCAGGGGGCTTGGCTACTGAGCCTCCTGGGAGACCATGGGCTCTGCTGGAGCTGGCAAAGCAGAACTAGGGCTGGACTGAGGCTCCACAGCTGCAGGCTCAGATCCTAGAGGAGATTCTGGCTCATCCTCTGAGTCCTCCTCCAGGCATGGCATGACATCACTCCCCCTCCCATCATCCTCCCCCTCACCAAGGTTGGGCGGGGAAGTGGCAACAGAAGGCCCAGACCAGACGGGGAGCATGGACATCCATGACATTCTCCTAGGAATGCTCCTCTGGCACATATGCCAGAGAGACTTCTCCGCCACCGCTCCCAGATTATGGAACGGCCTGCCAGACGAGATCCATCTTATTACTACTCTAGATAGCTTTTAAAAAACTGTCAAGACGGATCTCTTCCAGCAGGATTTCCAGAATGATTTTCCCAGCCTAAAGTTTTAACTAATTTCCCCTTTCTTATGCTGCCACTGAATACACAATCTGCTGCGAAAGTGTATTGGATATATTCCTTGTTTTTTGTTATTGTTTTACTTTGTTTTTAAAATTGATTAGTTTAGTACTTTTTTAAGGGGGGGTGGGTTAGGATGTTGACATTGATGTTTTACTATTGTGATGTTTTATGATTGTAAGCTGCCCCGATTGCATTGCAGAGGGGCGGGATAGAAATAAATTATTATTATTATTATTATTATTATTATTATTATTATTTGTGACCCAGTTGACAAAGTACTAGAGGCGACCCTGATGACAACAGGAGTCAAAAATCTGGGCTATCTCAAACTCCTATTCCCCATCCACCAGAACTGGATCAGGGAGTAGAGTCAAGACAGCAATGGGCCGGACCCCAGTGGCCGGGAAGAACAAGGAATGGTGGAAGATGGGGTGCATCCACCACAACCAGGGTAGTTGGAGCCAGAAGGCCACCAGATTGACCTGGGCCACAATCTTATAAGCCTCATGAACTGGGCATCCAACTTCTGACATGGCTACTGAAGAGGAAGGTGCTGCATTGGCAGCCAGACCAGATCCCCCACATGCAAAGGAGGATCTTCCTGGCATCACCAATCTGCTCCCTTCTTATATGCCTCCTTGGCCACCTTGAGCTGCTCCTGAAACAGGGACTGCACAGCCTGGAGTGACTGGAGCCACTGATGTGCCACAGGGACTGGGGCAACAGCAGGGAACCCTTGAGGTTGAAAGCCCCCATGGCAAAGAAGGGAATCTTTTGGGTCAAAGCATGGACTGAGTTGTTGTAGGCAAACTCAGCCAGTGGAAGCAGGTTGGTCCAGTTCTCCTGGTGATAACTGGAGTAGCACTGAAGGTACTGCTCCACAGTCCCATTGGCGTGCTCTGTCTGCCTTTCTGCCTGTGGGTGGTGAGCTGAGGACAGGTAAAGCACAATGTTCAGGAGGCGCAGCAGACTGGTCCAGAAACGGGTGGTGAATTATGTGCCACGATCTGAGACCACATCCTTGGAAAGGCCCTGGGCCATCTCCTTCACCATAAAGAGGCCAGCTCAGGGCATGAAGTTCGCCATTTTTGAGAAAAAGTCCACCATCTCCCAAATGGTGGTATAGCCAGCAAAGAGGAGCAAGTCATGATGAGGTCCATGGACACTACCTTCCAAGGCCCAGAGGGTCTGGACAGCGACATCAGCAAACCTGCGGGTCATTCCAAATGGCCTTTGGCCCAGTGACACATCAGACAAGTGTCAAATTACTTGGCCATCTCTGCCCATACTCGAGGGCACCAAAACTCTTGGGTGAGGAGGTGCAGAATCTTGCAAAAGCTGAAATGTCCTGCCAGCTTGCTGTCATGGCACAGCCTCAAGACCTCCTCCTGACAGTGACCATGTAGAGGTGGCCCCGGTGGTAGGGAAGGCCATCCCGGAGTGTAAACGGAGAGGCATCCCCCTCTGCTGCATGATATGACACCAACGGGTCCCAACTCTGGAGGTTGTAGATCTGGTCTAACAAAGTGGCATCCCTTGGACTATCAGATGTATTGATACTCCCATGTCAGCTTGGGCCATGTCTTTAAGGACATTCCATAGCCTTTCATGATCGATGCAGTCAAAGGCTTTGCTATAGTCTATAAAGCACATGCTGATTTTCTTTTGGAATTGCCTGGTGTGTTCCATTAGCCATTGTATGTTTGCAATGTGGTCACTCGTGCCTCTTCCTTTCCTGAACCCCACTTGAACCTCTGGGATTTCTCTCTCCATGTATGGTTGGAGTATATGTTGCAGAATTTTGAGCATGATTTTCTTTGCGTGGGAGTTCAGTGCTATGCTCCTGTAGTTGTTCTTGTGTCTCCCTTTTTGTGGATGGGGATGTATATTGATCACTTTCAATCTGTTGGCCATCATTTTGTTTTCCATATCTGTTGACATGTTGATTAGCACTAGAGTTGACTCTGTCAATGTGGACTGCAACAGTTCAGTTAGAATATCATCTGTTACTATTGATTTGTTTTTTGCTATTTCTCTAATTGCAGTTTCCATCTCACTTTTTAGAATTTGAGGTTCATCTTCATATGGCTCTTTTTCCATGTGTCCTTCATTTTGTCATCTCTTTTCTATAATTCTTTTGTGTATTGCATTTTATTCCTTCCTGGTCTTGAATTTTTTTTTTTATTGTCATAGATCATCCCAGGCCATTTGAATTTTCCTTTGATTTCCAGGATCTTATGAAAGAGATCTCTTGTTCCACTTTTTGTTCTTGTCTTCTATTTCCCTGCATTAGTAGTTGTAGTAATTTTCATTATTTTACCGCACAAGCCATTGTACTGTTGCATTCATAATTCTTAATTTGTTCCTATCTCCCTTTTCTTTTTCTTCTCTTCTTTTCCTTATTGCTTATAGTGTTTTTTTCTGTCATCTATGGTTTTTTCTTTCTTTTTGTTTATTGAAAGTGTCTGTCTGCATTCTTCTTTTATTATGTCTCTGGCTTCAGTCCATAGTTCCTCTGGTTCATGGTCTATTATGCTTAGTGATGCAAATCTGTTTCTTATGTTGTCAGTAGATTCTGTTGAGATATTATTTAGATCATATTTTGGTATAATCACTGGTTTTGTTTTAATTAAATTGTCTCTATTCAGTAGGAATATATTTCTTTGCTAATTTCTTTCTTGAATGAAGAAGCAAAAACTTCTAGCAATTATCTCTCCACTGAAAGTGGTCTTTGTTTCTGATGATTCACAGTTTAGAATTTTTTTCTGTTCAACATTTACACATGGTTTTTCTGCAAAGGAAAATGCAATTGCCTGTGCAGGAAAATGCTACAGTTCAGGAATTATTCTGAAAAAAAAATTGCATGTGGGGTTTTTGCACATGATGCAAATTTTTCTGTGCAGGACTTACCATTTGAGTAAATGCAGAACTCCAAAGATTCTTGTCAATCTATGATTTTCTTTGCCATGTTTTTCCAACAATTGAGAAACACATTTCTTGATCCTTATTTAAATATTTTCAAATATTCTTTCTATCCCTTCAAACTCAAACTATTAAAATAAACTTTTTGGCTTTGCCGTTTTCATGACAGATATTCATATTGTAAATCTAAGGCTGTTTCGGTCGCCAATCTTTCCTCACATTGATGCTTCAGGTAGGTTGCCCTCCTGTTTAATTGTGACATAATGTGTTTATTCTCAGGCACTTTCTTTCTTCTTTCATCTGAACAAAGAACAAGCTAAATAAAAAATAAAATAAAATAATATAATGTTGTAAATAAAATAAAAAAAGAATGCCAAAGATGGGAGTGAAGCTGCCTTTGTGGCATCAGTGGTAGTAGGTCATCATTTCTGATCAAAATTGACTTTATAAAATGGCAGAACTAGGTAGCAATATTCTCCTTAATACAGTACTGGTTGTACTGAAGTATTATCAGAACCTCCTTTCAGGTACAATCAATACCAGGAAAGTAGCATTTAAAATTAATGCTTATTTGCTGTCCTTGTAAAGCTAAAAATAGCACCGACAAATGAAATTGAAATAAAGCAATGCTTCATGGCTTGCTTTTCCGTCTGTGTATTCTAAAAGAATTGTGGATGGGTTTTTAAAATTGTACATAAGAAACAAATAGGGTTAGGTGTAGGTCAGCTGCACAAGGTTATGATGTCATATTAAAAAATGAGTCAAACTAAACAACACTTGAAGAAAACAAAACATCTCCCTCCCCAATTATATTATTTCAAAATCAAACACTACATGTGCTTATGTGAAGATCAACAGAAGATCAATGGAAGCAAGACATCCGTTGGATGGGTAAAAATGTAAACCAGATTCAATGTACTCCCTAGCAAACATTAGTGCACATGTACCTAGGCCACAGTCCTACCATAGGCTATGAGCAAAGATACCAGGCAGGCCTGAGAAGGTAATAACAGCTTGAAGGTCAACTTTCCAGTTTAGCATCACTGAGTAGAGATGGAAAGAATATTCAAAAATATTCAAATAAATGAGTCAATAAACTCGTTTCTTTCCTGAAATTAGAAGATTCTCACCAGTCTAGGATTCTTTCCTTCATGGTTTCTTGCCACTTGAGAATTTTCTCATTTCAGGACTTATTCTATGAAATTTTTTTTGTGTGTGGCTGTTTTGTGCATAAAACAGTATTTTTCCCATAGGAAATAGTCTTTTCTGCAAATAAAATGATACTTCTGTGCAAGGATATTATTTTCTGTAAAGAAAAGGCTGCTTCCTATGCATAAAATGCTGCAATTGGGGATTTATTTCACACAAAATTCACATATGAATGTTTTGGACATAAAACAGCATTTTTTAAATTTTATTATTATTATTATTATTTGCAGAAGAAATATTTATACATACATCAATATTAATTTTCTATGCAGAAAAGGCTGAGTTCAGCATAGAAAACAGTTTTTTTGTGCAAAACAATCATGTGACGATTTTGATTTTACACAGTGTAAGTGGCAAATTGAGAAGAATCTTCAAAAACTTCAAGTTTTGAGGACTTTCTCACATCAGGAAGAAAATTTCTAAAATTAGCCATTCCTTTCCTTGAGAAGAAAATTTGTAAAAAAATCACATCCTTGCCATTAAGCAGTGAACTCCAACAATAGTGCTACTTTGTTGTTGTTGTGTCACTTCACGTCATTTCCAACGAATGGCATCCCTAAGGCAGACCTATTACTGGGTTTTCTGGGAAAAAGAGACTGTGACTCACCGACGGTCACGCAATAGTGTTACTACCCTGTATTTGATGGCCCACAGGCAAATGGATGAGAAAATTGGTGTCAGCCAGGGCTCATCTGCTGAACCAGAATCTATAGTAAATTCCATAGCATACTGTATAGCAGGGCTAGGCAACCTTTCCCCTTTAAGGGCCGAGGGACTTCAGCTCCCAGAATCCCAGGAGCTATTGGCCAACATGGGACTATTGGCCAACATGGCTGAGGCTTCTGGGAGCTGAAGTCCCTCAGCCCTTAAAGGGGAAAGGTTGCCTACCCCTACTGTATAGTATAAACTACATTTCAAAGGCTATTTTTGAAAAAAATAATTAGTTATAATTATGGTTCCAAGGCCCCAGGTAGTGAATGTTATAAAGTAATAATAAAATGTGTTCTTGTAAGTAAAACTTCAGTAACTATCCCCCTTCATAAAACCACAGCTGCAAGGTATAAGCCAGGAGTAGACAACCTTTCCCCTTTAAGGGCTGAGGGACTTCAGCTCCCAGAATCCCAGGAGCTATTGGCCAACATGGCTGAGGCTTCTGGTAGCTGAAGTCCCTCGGCCCTTAAAGGAGAAAGGTTGCCTACCCCTGGTATAAGCGGTGGCCTTAGTGACACATTTTCCTCCAGTCTACCTTATCATTTCAACATCCACAAAATAACCTAAAGAAGTAGCACTAGATATGGCATGGATCAGCCATTGCACCACATGATATCCCTCCTACAACATTTAGCGTGATACTTATTTATAGTTCAGTGGTGGCTGGTAGCTTCCGTGTGAATAGGGCATTGAAAATTATTTCTGTCTAGTCCAAATTCTTAAGGATATTTCCAACATAGTAAATCTATTTTGTAGGTTGCTTTCAGCTCCTGTACTAGCTCCTTTTAAGTATTCACTAAAATATGGAGCTAATTTGGTTTCCCACTGACAAGGGAGCCTTCAACCATCACTGATACAATTGCATTGTAATGTAAGAGATTATTACATCGCTAATCAAACTGGCTTACTTGAAACAGCTTAAAATTTAAAATGGGTGGCATCATGATGTTATCAGAAGGATTTAGCCACCAGAATTGCCACCTGGCTCCATCCCGGGTCCATCCTCACTCACAGGGGCGCTCACTGTGCCTCTTTTCGAAATCGGGAGTTTTCTGGCTTAAGGAAATAGCTGCTGGAGTGACCCTGGAAGCAGGGATGGATCTGGGATGGACCCAGGCAGCAAATTCAGAAGCTAAATCCTTGTGATAAAAACAGGATACCACCCATTTTAAATTTTAAGCTGGCTCAGGTAAGCTGATTTCATTAACAGTGCAAAAATCTCTACAGTTGCACTATATTTACTGGAGTGAGTTATTAATTGCAAGCAGTTATTTGTAAAGGGTTACTTCCAAGCTCTGGGTCAATTGTCTGTGGTTGCTTGTCCCATGAAGATGCTTTTCTCCAAAAGGTAAAGGAGGTTATTGATCAGCACACAGTTGTTCAAGCCAATGGCAACCCCTATCTAGTATTGAGGCCCCTGAGTCATTCCCAAGTCCTGGACACTAATCACATCTTGGAGGGTGTTGTGGTTTTTTTCTTTTTTTACAAGAATGGAAGCAGAAATAATTAAAGCAGAATAAGTAATGAGGTAGTACAGAATGCCTGTTTAATCTAAATGAATTCAAATCTCCAGGGCCAGATGAACTACATCCAAGGGTATTAAAAGGACTGGTAAAAGTAACCTCAAAGTCATTGTCAATAATCTTTGACAATTCCTGGAGAACAGGAGCAGTCCCAGTGGACTAAAGGAGGGCAAATGTTGTCCCTATCTTTAAAAGGGGTGGGGGAAAGAGGACCCAAACAATTACTGCTCGGTTAACTTGACATCAATACCAGGAAGGATTCAAAATGACTTTATTAGATTAGAAAGCTGGGCCAAAACTAACAAAATGAACTTCAACAGGGAAAAATGTATGGTACTACATTCAGGGTGAAAAAAAAAATGAAATATACAGATATAGGATAGGGGACACCTGGCTTGACAACAGTACATGTGAAAGGCATCTATGAGTCCTACTAGACTACAAATTGAACATGAATCAACAGTGTAATGTGGCACTAAAAAGGCCAATGCAATTCTAGGCTGCATCAATGGAACCATTGTGTCTAGATAGAGAAAAGTAATGGCACCACTTTATTCTGCTGTAGTCAGACCTCACTTGGAATACTGTGTCCAGTTCTAGGCACCACAGTTCAGAAAGGATGTTGACATGTCCAGAGGAGGCAACCAAAACTGTGAAGGAAATAGAAACTATGCCCTATGAGGAACGACTTAGGAAGCTCAGTATTTTAAGCCTGAAGAAGACATGGTTAATAGGTGATATGATTGCCCTGTTTAAGTATTTGAAGGGATGTCATATTGAAGATGGAGTAAGCTTGTTTTCTGCTGCTCCAGAGACTAAAACATGGAGCAATGGATACAAACTACAGGAAGAGAGATGCCACCTCAACATTGGGAACAACTTCCTGACAATAGAACACACTCCCTCAGAGAGTGGTGGAGTCTTCTTCTTTGGAGGTTTTTAAACAGAGGCTGGATGGTCATACATCAAGGGTGCTTTGATTTAATATTCCTGCATGGCAGTGGGTTGGATGAGATGGCCCTTGAAGTCTCTTGCAGCTCTATGATTCTATGATTCTATGATTCTATTTTATGATACTATAAATAAATAAATAAATAAATAAATAAATGCTAATTCCAGGTTTGTGATCTCTAGAGCAATACTCTTCTTCTTTTCCACTCCCTCCCCTCTCCTTTATGACCTCTTTTCTAAATTCTGCTCAGATTCTTTATATTGCTAAATGTAAGCCTTTCTGAGTACACAGCCCTTTTATGTAGCATGCTCAAGATATAATAAGATGAGGTCATTAGAAGGGAAAGCAAGCAAGGCATATGGATTCCCATGTTACTGTTTGTGTGACATTATGAAATATATTTTAATGTTTTTTTAAGTTATTTTCATCTATTTTCCCCATGCTTTTTGGTTCCTGCTGAATCAATTTGTATTACTTGGTGTAAAAAGCCACAGCATTATTATTGGCAAAGATAATAGGACTGTCACTCATCAAACATGATATCTGAGCCATAATGCAGCTGTTAGCTAAATTTAACTTCTATAATTACCCATTTGTTGGAAAAATTAGACTGCTTTGCATGAGGCTGCCCTTCAACATTGTTCAGAAGCTTCTGCTAGTGCAAAATGTGGCAGCCAGATTGGTGCCAGGTAGCATTTTAGAGATCATGTAACATCGGTCTTACAGGAATTACACTGGTTTCCAGTTTTCAGCCTTGTTGCATTTTCCATCATTTTGCAAGGCTAGGCTGACGTGCACATGATAAGGCTTTCTCTACTACACCCAAGTGTAGTAGTAATCCAGAAAATTTAGGCTAGCTCCATCTGTTTTGACTTTCCAAGCAGGCTGCTAAAATTGTGTTTGTTTGCATAACCCTTGGTGTTTCAAACCACTCTGTTTTAACTGTTTTAAAATTAGTTGGGGTGGGTGGGTGGGCTATGTGGCTATGTTCTAGAAGAGTTTATTCCTGACATTTCATCTGGATCTTCAGGGAATGCTGGCATGGAAGTGAGTGGAGTATATATACATATACTATGTGACCCTAGGTTGGAAGGAATGATTTATATGTTAATCTTTGTGTTGTTCTGTTGTTGAATGGCAAGGCCTCAGGGTGGGAGGATATGAAAGGAGGATTTATGTCTATTTAATTAGTGCTCCATTGTCTGGTGGGAAAACCCCTGACCCTTGGTGGTTTTCATTTGCATTTTACTGGGTCTTGGTTTTGGTGTTTTACATGACTGATATCCAAACATTGTTTACTTTAAGAGTTTCTTCTTCCCTGTTGCAGTTGTCTAGGTGTTTGTGGATTTCAATGGTTCAATAGTTATTGGCATGGTACAGAATTTCTGTGTTTTTCAAATAGCATTTTATGCCCAGGGTGGTTTATAACATGTTCTGCTACTGCTGATTTTTCTGGCTGACCCAGTCTTCAGTGTCTCTTGTGTTCCTTGATTCATATTTGAACACTGTATTTGGTGGTCCCTATGTAGACTTGTCCACAGCTGCATGGTATGCAGTAAACTTTTGCATCTGTGAGAAGGTCTCTCCTGTCCTTCACTGAGCACAGCATTTGCTGGATTTTCTTGGTAGATTTGTAGATCACTTGGAGGTTGTGTTTCTCCACCATGTTCCCTATTCTGTCTGTGACTCCTTTGATGTATGGTAAAAATACCTTCCCTTTGGGTGGCTGTTTGTCTTCACTCCTATGGATTTTCCTGGGTCTAGCAGCCCTTCTGATGTCTGAGCTGAAGTAATCACTAGCCTGTAGAGGCCAGTCTAGGTGCTTCAACTCATCTTTCAGGAAGTGGGGTTCACAGATCCTTTTTGCCTGATTTACCAATGTTTTTATTGTGCTCCTTTTTTGTCCTGGGTGATGTTTGAAGTTCTTGTGCAGGTATCTGTCAGTGTATGTAGGTTTTCTGTATACTGTGTGGCCCAAACCTTGGTTTGGTTTGCGGATGACTAGGACATCCAAGAATGTCAATGTTCCTTCCTTTTCTTTTTCCATCATGAATTGGATGTTTGGGTGGATATTGTTCAGATGGTTCAAAAATACAATCAGATCTTCTCCAAGGCTCCAAATGGTGAAAGTGTCATGCACGTATTGGAAACATGTTGTGGGCTTTTTTTTTTTTTTTTTTTTTTTTTTTTTTTTTGATGTTGTTTCCAGGGCTTGCTTTTCAAAGTGTTCCATGTTAATGTTTGCTATCACAGAGTTCAGAAGGCTTCCCATTGCTACCCCATCTCTCTGCTCATAGAATTAATTGTCCCATTGGATGTGGGTTGTAGTGAAGCAATAGCTGGTTTTTATGAATCAACTTTCCATTTTTAAATAGTTTGTGATGTTTTATGCGAAGGTGTGTAGGTTCATTGCAGGATTTCCACAGGAAACTAGTGAGCAGCATCAGTGAGGTGGGCACAGTGTGCGGTGGCGATGGCAATCAATGAGGTGAGCATAGTGTGCAGTGGCAAGCAGTGAGGTGGGCATAGTGGGGGGTAGTTGGCGATGGCTGCCTTAGTACTTAGTGGTGATCGTTGCAACATCTACTTGATCTCTGCCTTTGAGGGTGGCGAGAGGGTGGTGGCACTGTCACATCACCGCTGAAAAGGCTGGCAGACTCATCTACGGGGTGTTGCTCAATGATCTCCTTCTCCATGGGAGGACACCTCTCCCTCCTCCCTCTGGTCACAGCACCCTCAACATCTATGGGTGGAGATTGACCCCTCCTTTCTCTACCCAGCACCACAGCCACCTCCTGCTTGCCCTGGGGGATACCTCTCCCCCTTCCACCCTCCTGAACACCCTCCCTGCTGCCACCAATGGCCATCTGGGGCCCCTCTATGACATCCACAATCCGGACCAGCAGACTGGTCTGCACTTGTAGGGAGTCAGCGATACGCCGGTGCTTGTGGGCAATGCTGGAACTCCCTCTTGTCCTCTGCCTCAGCTGATAGGAATATTCAGCGAGGTGATAGGAACGTTTGTCCTGTTCTAGAGATTTGTCCATTTGTTCTGTGCTACGTTCCATGAACTGATGCTGGCCACTCGTATTTGCTACAGTTGCTGAGTGACATGTCCTCTTCCCTCTGATGTCAGCCAAGCAGGCTGCTGGTGGCATTGCAGCTCTGGCATTAGCTGTTTCATCTTCCTCCTCTCTCTCTCGTGCTACTTCTTGTTCTAGGAACATATATGGCAGAGGGCACCGTTTGCACACACAACATATCCCACACATATCAGGGGGGAGGGGAGAGGTACAAGGCAGGGAGATTTGTGTAGGCACACTGGATACATGCAGGTGGTGGTCATGCGAGGGACATGGTGTATGGGACACATAGACAAATGTTCCTACACATACACACACACACCCATTCTAGGGTGCAAAAGCAGCATGCGGGGGGGGGATTCTGCAAACCTGCGAACCTACGCAAAAAACATCACAAAAGCCATACAAATTGCTTTGCTGTTTGGGGTGCAGGCATACATGTGACGGAATGCATTTTTTGTCATAACAGGAAACTTATTGTGTGCAGCCTAGACCTGCTGTATAAGCTGGGTGAATTGTCCAGGACATGCCCACTCCTCACTCTTATCGTTGCTGACTGCTGTACTTGCCCATGGGACAGGGAAGCAGTCACGGTGGCTACTGATCCTGGAAGATGCAGTGGTCCACTCGGAACCACAAGATGGTAGCCTGCTGGTGGAAGATGTAGAGGTGCATGACAGCGGTCTCATGTCAGAGATGTCCATAGCCCTCTGACTACATGATGTCTCATCTGAGTTGGGGAGTTCCTCCTAGTCATCCAAAAATGACAAGGGATAGGGTCATCTCTGTCCTCTGGACACCCTAGTGCTGTCCCCTGCACCCCTTCCCAAGGGCCCTGGTGCATGTGACCTTGAGGGGGAAACAGCTCCTGGGTTCATTCTCCCTCAGAGATGTCCTCCATAGTTTCCGCTCTGGCTGGCTGGCCCACTGGGATCCTAATGACTTCACTGCTGGTGCATATTCTGCTGGGCCGTATGCTACCGTCCTTGGCGAGGAAGACATGGAGTTCCTTGTAGAAGGGCATAGAGGTGGAACCCCGTCCGCTTTTGGCCTTGTGATCCCTAAACTTCTTGTAATTGGAGCTGAAGTTTTTGGTCTTCCTACGACACTCCTCCTAATTGCGTTGGTGGCCCTTCGCCCTCATGGCTTGTGCCAACTCCTTCAATGTCTTGGCATTCAAGAAGGAATTTCTCAATTTATCCAGAATGTGCAGCTGTGACCACAGAGCTATGAGGTCAGCTGTCTCCACATGGGACCATGACATCCCTCTCCCTCTTTTTGGCTCTCTGCTTGTGGATGGCTCTGCCATTGTTCCCGCTGTGGACAAGAGGAGCCCCGAAATGGACAGCTGTGGAGGTTTGCAGCAGCCAAAGGTGCATTGGCAAAATGGCATTGGAATGTGTGTGGAGGTCCAGCTTAAAAGTGAAACTTTCCCTTCATCTTTTTCACACAATGTAACATCTGGTAGCAAGTTTCACCTTCCCATTCTGGCGCATGCGCAGTGTGAAAATTAAGGTTAGGGCTAGAGTTCTGATGCAGATGCTCCTGCGGCGGTTCACCCACACCTGAACCCTAAAGATGCTTTAATTTGAAGCTTTTTTCAAAGGGCGCATGCTCCCCAGGGACAGCTCAAAATGTGGCGCACCTGTTCAGGTGCATTTACACTGGTGTCTTTAACTCTTGGGTGCCCTTATTTCTGCCGTCCCTCCATCACTGCATCCTGACGTACCTTTGAAGGTGCGCATGTTTTCAGAAGAAGTGGAAAAATGGGGCTTCTTTTTGGAGCGCCCTTTCAGGGGAAAAGGAAGGTAGGGGATGCTTTTTCGGTGTGTGTCATCTAAAGACCATGCCTTCAGGTCACCTTCAAAAAAACCCTTTTAGCCCGTCTGCATCCCCCAAAGAGCTGAGGCAGACTGGTTCAAAAGGGTGGCATCAAGCCACCCCAGCTGATGCAGGATTGGAGTAGCAGCAACCACATGTCGCAGCCCAACTCCACTATTTTGCCAGCACAAAAAGAAGCATCAGAAAGCCACTACGTTTTGCGCCTGTAAAATGCCAGCTTTTCTGCTGCCACCACTGCTTTTTGGTGCTCCTGAAGTGTGTGTCACTGGGCACATCAATACACTGTAAAGGCAGTATATCACTCATACAACTGTGTGCCTGGTCTCACGGGGCAACCAATGGGATGACAGGTGGGCAGGAAGAGGGAGGTAATTACCAAACTCAGGTGGCATGTTTGTGTGATGGTGTCCATACAAGGAGGGAAGGCAGGGAAAAAAACCCAAGAGGTGCAACTTGATACCACATAGTGCAGACTACCTGTGGTTGTTCAGCCCAACTTCTGAGTGGCTGTGCAGACTGCAGGGCTTCCATCTGCTTTCATAAAAATCAGAATTGCCCAGTTTTTCCTGTCTGTCTGCTCAGCCCCTTTGTTTAACTTATTTTAACACTATATATAAAGCTTCTTTTAAAAATATAAAGCTTTATATAAAGCTTCTTTTTAAAATGTTGATTTAAGTTCCATTTCAAACAGGCTTTAGGATGGGATTTGGAGTTGAGATTGCCATGGTTGCTTTGACTTCTGAGTGGCTGTGCATCGACAGGGGTAGCGTGACCCCATTGGTGCTATTACACCGCTCAACGGCTTTTGATATGATAGATCATAACATCCTCTTGGGTAGCCTGAGTGGATTAGAAATCGGTGGCACTGCACTACAGTGGATTCATTCCTTTGTCTCAGGCAGATTCCAGAGTGTGCTGCTCAGGGACAGTTGCTCTGCTAAAAAAGATCTCAACTGTGGTGTTCTTCAAGGTGCCATATTGTCCCTGATGCTGTTTAATATAAACATGAAGCCTCTGGGTGACATTATCCAGAGACATGGAGCTAGGTGTTATCAGTACGCTGATGACACCTAGATCTATTTCTCCATGTCTCAATCATCGGCTGCAGCTCCCGATGGAATCTCTCCTCTCAATGACTGTCTTAAAGCAATAATGGACTGGATGAGGAAAAACAGATTGAAGCTGAATCCAAGCAAAACAGAGTGCTCACAGTAGCGGCCCCGTAACCGGGAATTGGGTTGCAACCTCCAGTCCTGGATGGGGGCAAACTCTCTGTGAAGGACTGTGTTCGCAGTCTGAGGGTGATCTTGGACTTGTCGCTCCTGATGAATAATCAAGTAAACACGACAGTCAGGAGTGCCTGTTATCAGCCTCAGCTGATACGCCAGTTGCGCCATTTCCTAGAAGTAAGGGACCTTGAGACTGTGGTACACATGCTGGTAACCTCCCATCTGGACTTCTGTAATGCGCTCTACATGAGGCTACCCTCGTGCTTGGTCCGGAAACTTCAATTAGTGCAGAATATGGCAGCCAGAGTGGTCTTGGGGACATCTAGAAGAGACCACATAACTCCAGTACTGAAGTCCCTTCGCTGGCTGCCCATCAGTTTCCAGGCCCAGTATAAAGTGTTGGTTATGAGTTTTAGAGCCCTAAATGGCTTGGTTCCAAACTATCTTTGGGACCACCTCCTCCCATACAATCCACTCCATGCACTCCAGTCCTCTGGGAGGAATTTGTTACAACCAATGAAAACAAGTCTGTCTACAACCTCCTAGAGGGCCTTTTTGATTAACCACTCCCAGACTATGGAATGGCCTGCCAGACGAGATCCATCAGATAAAAACTTTAAGCAGCTTCAAAAATGCTGTGAAGACAGATCTCTTACAGCAAGCCTTTTCTGACTAGATTTTCCCGGCCTCAGGAGTTGTTTTAGTTTCTCTCCTTTTTGGGTTTTTTGGGCTCTCGTTACTGTCCTGCTTGTTTTGTACTCTTGTTTGTTTTTATTATATTTTTCTTGTGATGTTATTTTCATATGTTTTAATGGATATATGGTTTAATATTTTTAGGGGTTGGTGGGCTTAGGGGATTTTTAGATTGTATTTTAGGATGAATTATACTGTTTGTAATTTTAATTGTTGTAAGCCACCCTGATTGATTGACAGAGTGACAGGGTACAAATAAATTATTATTATTATTATTATTATTATTTAGTATGTTATTTTTAAGATGATCAGAGCAATAAATCTTTGCTGAAGCCGCTGTGAGCAGCATCTCCCTCTCCTTTTGTCTCACCATTTAGGAATGCAGCCTATAGCGTTCAGCTTGAATTCCAGACTGGAGGCAGAAATTGGCTCTCAAGAAGCACATTTTGTTTCATTAGTTGCAGTAAAAATATAGTAACTATTTACAAAGGAAATTATCCTATCAGCAGACAGAAAACAAGGGAATCTTCAAAAACTAACCAGTTAATCAGCATAAGAAAAAAGAACAAAGATCCACCCCCCAAACCGAGGGCTCAATTGATTTGCGGACATTTGTAAACAGCCTCAAAGTCCAACCTCTTCTTATGATTCATAGCCATGTGGGTAATGGTTCTCACAATCCCTGATCTAATTTGTTTTTTCTCTTGCCATCTGTGTTTCCAGAAAAAATGACCTTGGCTGTGTTTCTCTAAGTTGTTTTTGTACTACACCTGCAAGCAAAAACTTTCCCACATCTGTACATTTCCACTCTGACTACATATCCCAACATAGTAGGCATTAATTGGATGTTGCTATGGAAGGAAGACTGTTTGTTAACATAACAGAACTGCTTAATAAAGACAGACAAAGCTTGACTTGGCTAGAAACAGGTGCTGAAGACAGCTTTGCAAAGTTGAAGTTTTTCTAGTTTTTTATCTTTTCCTCTTTCCTCAGCTAGAAATAAACACTGTGCTTAAGATGGATATGATAGAGAAGATGCCTTCAACTTAAGATCAAATTGAAGATATGACTTGTAGAAATTGTTTAATAACAAGTTGTTAATCCTTTGACTATTTGATGACTTATGCATGGTTTAAATAACTATTCTTTTTTATATAGGATAAGATTTAAATTATAGTATGACTGATTCATGTATGTAAGGGATTAGTACTTTAAAGCCTGTTACATCTTTAAAGTTTACGGTTCTTTTGAAGTTTATTGACAAGATACATTGTGACTGAAACAAAAGTTGATATTGAGTACTCAATTGATTCGATATTATATATATGATAATTCTAAATTTAGGAACTGGAATTGATTAAATTTGGTAAATGAATAGAGGTTTATATATCTTGAAAATGATATGTTGGGATTTTAGTTAAATATATTGAATTATAAAGACATACTCTATGATCAAAATATAGATATCTGAAAAACTTGATTTATGAAGTGGATGTAAGTGAGAGAGATTTAAAGAACTAAAATAATACTATCATTTATAAACTGAGTCCAAAATCCAAATTTTGAACTAATTGATAAATTTATCTAAATTATAACTGTATAAGAGGAAAGAAGTAAACAGTTGTAAGAAAGTAGGCAGAAGGGGGAAAAAGAATAGGGAAGATGGACACAAGGAAAACATCAGCCATAGCACAAGCACAATGTCAAGCTCAAAGAAGACCACTTATAGAAACTATCCCAAAATTAACAGAAATGAATTTTAATCTTTTTGAGGAATTTAAATAACTAAATCAAGAATTACAGTGAAAAAAATGAAAGCAACTAGAAGTGAAATGAGAAATGAAAATAAAAGATTGAGACAAGAGCTGAGAAAAGAGATGAAAGGATCTAGAAATAAAAAAATGTAAAATTTTAGTAAAAAACTAGATCAAATAATGGAGGTGATGCAGATAATGAATAAAAATATCATTGAATTACAACAAAAGACAAAGCAACTAGAGGATATAACAGATTTTTTGGGGGGATAATCAGGACAAAACTCAAATGTCATTTCAAGCAATGGAGATTAAAAACAGAAAAAAATGCATAAAATTAAGAGGAATCACAGAGGAAAAAAAAATGAAGAGACTTTATATGATTGTGTGATACCAGTCTTAGCAGACTTTATAGGTGCAGAGAAGGAAATCATGGATACTTAAACTGATAAAATATTCCAAGTTCCCATGCCATTAAAGGTAAAAATATTCCAAGAGATGTTATAATATATTTTACCAGGGAAAGAATAAAGGATTGGATAATAAATCTTAGCTTTCTAACTCGTTCAGAAATTGACAATACATAAATTAAAATTTGTAGAGATTTACCAATGCAGATATTGAAAAAGCAAAAAGAATATAAATTCCTAACACAAAACTTAATAAAGAAAGGGGTAAAATATAAATGGGAAAGGATAGAAGGCATTTCCTTCTTTTATCATCAGAAAAAAAATTATAATAAACACCATAAAAAAGCCAAAGAATCTTGGGAATTTTTTTTAAAAAAATGGGAAAATGTACCATTTAAGGGAAATACAGAAGAGAAGGGAAAAAATGAAAACTAATACAAAATCTGGGACAAAGTTTAAAATGGTCTCAAGGAAGAGAAAACTGATGAGGAAGAAGAAAGGAAAGAGAAGGATGAGCAACAGACACTGAAAAGGGAAGAACAAGAAATATCAGAGGAAGAACTATTAATATAAAAAGAAAAAGAAGTAGGGGAATAAAGATCAATAAGAGGTACAAATAAACAGAAATGACAACAAATATTTCATCGAGGAATGTTAATGGATTTAATTCTAAATTTAAAAGAAGCAAAGTTTTTCATTATCTAGAGAAACTGAGACTGGTTATCCTGTGTCTTCAAGAAACACATATAAGAGAAAAGGACCAAAAGTTTTTGAGGAATAATAAGCTATGAAATCATTATGTTGCAGCATTGGATAAAAAGAAAAATGGTGTGGTTATTTATGTTAAAAAGACATTAGATGCAGAAAAGGTTTTTGCAGATCTGAAAGGAGTCTGAATGCAAATACAAGATTTGAATTAAAAGTTTATGTGGATACCCCAGTGGAAAATAAAGCTAAATGCTTTAAAGAGCTGCTACCAAAATTTTTGTAAGTTTGAGTTTGATAATTTAATATTGATGGAAGAATTTAATTGGGTGATTGACCCTATCTTAGACAGAACCTCCAAAAAACCAAAACAAAAAACAAAATAGGGAAAACTTCCAAAATCTTTAATTTAATTGATTGTTTATCTATTATAGATATTTGGTGATAAAAATATGGAAATTCCAAAGCTTATACATATTATTCAGAATGACTCAATTCTATGTCATGAATTGACATGTTTTGAACAACACAAAATTTACAAGGTTACATTAAGAAATGGACATTCTACCTAAAACTTTAGCTGCCCACAATCAAATAACAGTGAAAATCTTTAACATAAAAGAAAGACTTCTGTTGGAGACTAAATGAAATATTGTTAAAGGATGACAAAGTGATGAAAAAAGCAAAATAAACTTTAATTTTTTAAAAAAGAAAGTATGTGTGAAGATGCCCCAATGGACATTATTTGGGACACTAGTAAAGCTGTAATGTGGATTTCATCATACAACAAGAAAATTTGAAGCATCAAAAAGGAAAATAAAGTTCCAAAAAAATAACCAAAGCCATAAAAATCAAAGAAGAACAAATAGGCAAAGACCCATCAAATAAGGAAATAAAATGTGACGTTAAAATCTTGCAAAAACAACTAGAAATGGATCTGATTTATGAGATAGATAAAAAATTAAAATATGTGAAGCAAGGGTATTTTAAAGATGCTAATAAAGCTGGTAAATAGCTAGCATGGAAATTAAGAATACAAAAAGAGAAAAGATTAATTAAGGAAATAAGTGTCAGGAAAAAATATACACAGAACAAAAAAATGAAATAAATTTTCATAGAGTACTATACAAATCTAATTAAAGAAGAGCAAATGGCAGAAGGGAAAATAGAAAAAAATGATAAAATATATAGAAGATCATAATATACCAAAGCAAACAGAGGAGCAACAAAAATTATAAACCAACCAATAACCGTAGTGGAAGTAACTGAAGCAATAAAAAAATCTAAAAATAACAAAGCTCCTGGATCTGATGGATATATCTCGGAATACTACCAAAAATTTTGAAAAGGAGCTAGTAATTCTATTCCAAAAACTACTTAAAAGGTAAAAAACTGACAACATGGTCTGAGGCTAATATAACATTAATTCATAAAGAGGGAAAAGATCCTAAGGAGCCAAGTAATTATAGTCAATTTCTTTAATGAATACAGACTTTTCACTTTTATCATTGCACAGACTCAAAAGGATATTAAAATATATTATTTCCCCTGATCAAGTGGGATTTCTCCCAGGAAGGTATATACAAGACAATGTGAGAATAGTCCTCGATATGATTGAATATTATGAAAAACATGTTGATCCAAAACTGAATATGACATTCACAGATGCTGAAAAAGCCTTCGACAGGGTCAATTCATGATTTCTTATGGAGTTACTGGCTAAAATGGACTTTGGTAAAAACTTCCTAACATGGATAGGGGAAATCTATGCAAAGCATACTACCCAAATAATAGTTAATCAAGAGAGAATGAAACTGGTAAATATATATAAGGGAACAAGACAAGGATGCCCCCTTTCACCACTTCTTTTTTGTAATTAATAATAGAGGTATTAATTAAAAATACAGCAAACAAAAGAAATGCAAGGGTAAAAATAAAGGGACAAAGTTATAAGATAAGGCTTACACCAATGATTTAGGATTTTTTTTCTGGAAGACCCTCTAAAGAACACACCTAAGGTAACTGAGGTGGAGGAATTTGGAAAATATGCTGGTATTGAAATTAACAAGGATAAAACACTAATGTTAACTAAAACCATGCCAAAACAAGAATAAGACCAAATTGAAAAGATAGGATTCAAAGATGGAAGTAAAACAAAATATTTGGGAATAATAATCTCAAAAAAACTCAGAACTGTTTGGAAATAATTATAGGAAATTATGGAAAGAAATTAAATGTGATTTAGAAAAATGGAAATCTTTGAACCTAACATTGTTAGGTAGAATATCTACCATAAAGATGATGGTTCTGCCAAAATTTATGTTTCTATTTCAAAATATGCCCATAATTATGAATAACAAACCTTTTAAAGAAGGAATAAAGCTATATCCAAATTTATATGGAATGGAAAAAAGTCACGTATAAAATGGAAGATACTGCAGTATGATAGAGAGAGGGGTGGTTTAAACTTGCCAAATCTAGAACTTTATTATTAGTTGTGTATTATGAATTGGATAACTGACCAGATAAAGTTAAGAAAGGATAATGTATTGAATTTAGAAGGAGTGGATTTGAAATTTGACTTCCATGCATACATGTGGTATAGGAAAAATAAAATAGATAAAGAATTTCATGACCATTACATTAGAAAAGCTCTTATTAGCATCTGGTTAAGCATTAAAGGAAGCAGGGAGATAAGATAGCCTTATGTGTATCATCACACCAAGGTTTTTACAGAAAATGGAGAGAGACAAACGAAAAATGATTAAAATACAAGGATGTAATTATACAAAAGGGACAAGATGTTGAATTTAAAACAAGAGAAGAATTAACACAGGAAGGGATACATTGCCAATGGTTTCTCCACAGGCAAATGTTTGAAAGGAACAAAATGAATAGAAAATTAGTTGGATTTGAATGGGGGATTTCAGAACTTGAAAAAAAAAAACCTGGGATGTTGGGTAACACTCATAAAATTAAGGAATTTTATTAAATATTATTAAAGTATAATACAGAACAGGAAGTCATCAAAGAAGGCATGATAAGCTGAGCAAAGAACATTGGTCATTCCATAAAGGTAGGGAAAATTGTGGAAAGAAAATTTAAGATTTACACTTAGCTGTGATCTAAAAGAAAATCACTACAAGATGTTATTCAGATGGCATTTAACCCCAGAGAAATTGGCAAAAATGTACAAAAATTTGGATGCAAAGTGTTAGAAATGTGGAGAAACCACTGGTACTTTTGTGGTGGACATACCCCAAAAGCTAAAACTTTTTGGTTGACTATTTATAATATTATCTTAAAAATTTTGAATATAAAAATTCCACTTTGTCCAGAACTGTTTCTGCTGGATATGCTACATATGATTGAAACTCAATCAGAAAAAACACTTAAAAATATTATATATGTTTACTGCAGCAAGGCTAGTATATGCCTCTAAATGGGAAAAAAAACAACAACCCAAAGATATACCTAAGGTGGTTGTTAAAATTATACAATGCAATTGTCTGGATAATTTAACAATATTGATTAAAGAAGGCAAAATATCCAGGTCTGAGGAGGAGTGGACAGAAGTCATAAGCTTTTGGAGAGAAAACTTGGGACAATCTGTGGTTATATATTTTTAAAATTGAGAGAAAGAATATAGATATAGATATAGATACAGAGACAGATACAGATATAGATATAGATAGAGATATAGATATTGTTGTTATATAGAATTGAGAGGGAATATCCAAGTATAGGAGAAAAGAAATAGAGCTTTAGAGCTTGTTTAAAATAAAATGAAAAAGAAAGGAAGTTTTGAGATTAGGATATACCAGTTCAGACAAGATTAGGAAGTCATGTGAATGCTTTTATGTTTTTAAATTCGATTTATGGATAATATATATATGTATATACATGTCTGTTTTGCTTAAAATATACATGTGATGTAGGTAGTTACATTTTTGTTATTATATGGACATGTTTTATGTTTCAATGTTTAGGGTGTTCAAAAATAAAATCAATATTATTGGGGGGGGGGGGGGGGAAGAAAATGAAAACTCTAAGCCAAAACTTTATAGCTATCATTCATGCCCTAGTTGAAAAAGGACTTTCTCCCATTTCAAACATTACAACTGGGTTAGAAACAAAGCAAGAGTTATGAAATAAAACTCTTAGGAATGTGGTGTGGGTGTGGACATTATCAAGCTCAGAGCTAATCTCTTCAATGCAAATTGCAACAGGAAAGGACAAAGAAAATGTGGTATTTTTGGTAGTTAATGCAGAGGACAGACAATTGGCCCCTTGACATGCCACATTTTTCTATTTTGATATTTAGCTAATAAATTCATAGATGTTAAGAGGAAAATAATGAGGAGTTTTAACTGCACTGTTTATTTTTTTCTTTTTAGTTTAAATATATATGGAATAGAATTTGTTCCTAAAAAATAATTTAACATTTGGGAACTCTTTAAGGGTAGTGTTGAAAATGTATTTCAGGGAAAAGATTTCTGGAACTACAGCAAGTTAGAGGTGAAGCAATAGTAAAAAAAAAAATCTGTTCCCATCTATTTAGATGGGGTCAAGTGTGTGTGTGTGTGTGTGTGTGAGAGAGAGAGAGAGAGAGAGAATTCAGTATATCACCACAAAGCTTCATCACCATACTTCACAACATCCTCCACCATTTAATTTGCTTTGGAAATCTCATTTGCATGATTGCATGTTGTATTCTTTGTTTCAAAATATGTTAAGTGCTACTGTTGATTGGAAATAAAAGATTGTTGTAGAGGCACAATTTTCTTCAAGTGCCGTGTTATGTAATTGTTTTCATGATGAATCATAGGTGTTGATTTCATACTCTTTCAGCTTTCTTAACCTCTCTGCTGTTTTCAGTAGAAAACTGAAATTATATATATATATAATAAGCATGAGGACTTGCACCTTGGTTTTTCACCTGTTTCCAGGTGCATGTTCAAGATGTGTGCATTCATTGCAATTCTGAGAACACAAGCAGAGCTCAGATTGTCATTGATAAGAAATTTGATTTATTTAATGATAAATTTACCCAATTTATGCCTCTCAGACTAAACTCAGAACCAGGTCTAATTTCTAGTAAGAAATCTATTCATTTCCAGGAGCTCAGTGAATTATAAGAAAGAAAGAAAAATATTACAATTTGTACAAAACATACAAAAATGTACAAGAAGTGTAACCCATTCACTTGCAAAATGTGGATGAACATATTTTAATTTGTGGTTTCAGATATCCATTAAGGAGCCCTGGTGGAGCAATGTTAAATGCCAGATCTGCAGCCACTCAATTACAAACCACAAGGTTGTGGGTTCAATCCCAGCCAGGAGTTCAGGGTCGACTCAGCCTTTCATCCTTCCATAGGTTGCTAAAATGAGTACCCTGCTTGTTGTGGGCAATTAGCTTACAGTTGTAAACCATTTAAAGACTGCTTAGCCAGTATGAAGTGGTATATAAATGAAGCTGCTGTTGCTATTGCTATTAAGGTATTTGTTAAGGAATCCATTTGGAAATTTTCAAAAAATACAGATTTCTTTGTCAAAACCAAAATAAAAAAGGTAGACATTTCAGGAAAACAGTTTCTATTGAAACTATCAGAAAAACTGCTCAATGACAAAAGTTGTTCACCAATATCAGGGGTAAAGAACCTTAGAACTGTTGGGTTTTCCTGTGCTAGAGGTATTTTTCAGAGGCTGAACAACAATCTGTTATGGGTATGCTATAACAGTATCCTGAGTTCAAATTCAAGACTAGATGACATCCCAATTCTCTTCTTGTTTGTTTCTTTGTTTGTTTAAAACATATTTATATTTAATTTATATTATGTCTTTCTCCTGATGCAGGAATCAGGTAGCATACAAGAAGATTAAACCAGAAAACAACAAAAAATTGATATCATATTAAAACACCAATAGTTTAAGACAGAGAAGAAGAAGAAGAAGTGACCTTCTCAAGGATCCTATTTATATTCTCAGAATGTAGAAACTGAAATGTAGCCAGTAATACATGACAAGTCAAGACCAAAATTGCATCCACAGGACACATATCAACTACAGCATCCATATCAGAGTGGATCCAAGCATTTGTTTGTTTGTTTTTTGTCTGAAAAATGTCATGCACATTTTTTACAATGTTCTGTTGTGTGTTCTGATTTGTCTTCTTGTGAAGCAGTGTATAGAACACCTCTATTCACTCAGGACAGCTTAATTATGCAACACTGTGAAAAGAGAACTGGAAGAGAAGAATAAGTTATTATTTGTCCCCACTTCCAGGGCATAGACTTTCCAATGGGTTCTAGCCCATTTTCAATCATACATATTCCAAGTTTTCTGTCATCAACACTCTAGTCTCCATCCCCTTTGTTTCAATGCTGCCAGATTGTTAGTAAACCAAGGGTTTCTTAATTTGATTAGAAGCTACCATATATACTACCCTAATCATTTTTCAATTTCAGAAATCAACTGGAGCTTCAACAGGATATCCTGCCAAAAGAGTAGGGAACTCCCTAGGACCCACCAGGAAGCCATTGTGACCAATAAGTTTCCTGGGGTAACTCCCTCAATCCCTGCCCCTAAAGAGGTTCCAAGTCCTCCTGAATTTAAACTCCACCAGTCCCTTGTCAACAGAGCTATGTCAATAGAGCCTGATGAATAGGTGATACTGGATATTATTTGGGACAAACCCATTATCAACACAGAGGACGTGGTGCTCTGAGATGCTACTGGCAGAACAGTCTGTATAACAATCTGTAGGAACTAGCACATCACAGTAAAGCCAGCCTAGGAACAGAGTCTGTTAAGCTGTGTGGTGGGCAGTACACCAACAGATTCCCTAATCCATCATAACCACCTACCCTTAAACACACACTTAAATCCCTAATCCATCATGACCACCTACCCTTAAAATGCACAAAATCAAATCAAATCCAGTAGACTACAGGAAGGGAATCTTGTGAGGGAAACAGAATCATAACAGAGCACTACAATTTCACCTCCCCACCTCCACTCCTCAGACCTTGTCCACTTCTGCACAGCGGACAGAGCTGGAATAAGCTACAGCAAGGTTTCAGTAATACAAGCCAAGTTGGCTAATTCACAATCAAGACCATGATCACACCATTTTCCCATTTACTAACTTACTGTTGAACAGCAGGTTTCTCAGCCCAGGAGGCCAATATCCAAACTATTTGAAGTATTATGAACACCCAATATGCTGATGGCCATCTTTATCTAGTAGTACAGTGCACCCGCACCATACACAGGCTTGTCATACCTGGACTTAACCTTCAGTGCATGGTGAGCCCTGGCTTTTTCAGCATGGTGCATGGGAGCACACCACCATTAAAATATACAGGACTTGAGGTCCCACAATATTTCTTTTATGTGGGGGGGTCCAGAATGGACCCCCCATGTAAAAAAAGGGCCCACTGTAATAATAGTGACTCCCCATGCCATATCTCCTTCAGCCCATTGTCTTTACAAAGGCTCAGTGATTTCACTCAGTGATGTCACCCAGTGTGGGTCCTGGGAAAATCTGTGGGGGCCAGTGGACTGCCCCAGCCCTCTCTCTTGCTGCCCACACCCCTGCCCCCCAACTGCTTGCCCATTGCCTAGCCAGCCAGCTGTGGCCTCTGGACAGCCCATTCAGAGTCTGGTGTGGCTGCAAACCCAGCAACCACTCCAGACTCTGAATAGAAGGCACCCCCCCAATAGTGGCTGTTGCTGAGGGGGGCAGTGTGGTGGCCTCTAGAGATCCAGTTCATGGTCTGGCATGGCTGTTAGGCAAGTGGGAAAAGGAGGTTACACCCTTTTTCACTTGCCCAGTAGCTGTGCCTGTCCCACCAAGTAGAGATGGATGATTGTAAGTAACAAAATGGTGGGCCTGATAGTGTCTGTTTATGAAACAAACACAGCGAGTCAATGCAATTGAAGCAGCCAATTGGCAAACAACACCATCTGCATGATAGCTTCTTTCTCTTAATGAGAGTGTCTCTCATCATCAGGCTGAACATAAATAAATAAATTCACTAAAGGGATTATCAATCAATCCTTTTTATTACAGCCATTCAGCCAGCACAAAGTTACAGTAAAACATCTTAGTTGTATACAATAAATTCTTACAGGAACATACTGGTAACTACAAACATATCCTAATTTGTAGGAAGACAGAGGTAGGACAATATAATTATCTAGACACGGTAATAGTAAAAAAAATTCTAATAACTCCAGTAAGATGAAGTAAGATGACCTCATATGCAACTCTAAACTCTAAACATATAATACTACCACTAGGACATTTTAGTTCAAAAGACAACAATTGTTTCCTTTAACTAAGAGTAAAAAGGGACTGAACGATATAGCTAATTGGTTACCACTTCTCTGCATTGTTTACAAAAACATTTTAAAATGCTTTTAACATACCATATATCTAACAATATAAAATATAAAAAATATAAAAATATATAAACAATTTATATAGACTATAAAACTGGAGGATTATTCTATCAACAACATAATATAATAAAACAATGATATCTAAAGAGTACTACCCGTTTGAATAGGAATAGTTAATTAAGCTATCTACATTAGGCATGCCTATACTATGGCTGAATCACCTGACACATACCAATAAATTAAACAAATGCATTAAGAATGCACTATGGCTGTACCCCCTAACACTTTATACATTTACCATGCCTGTACTACGGCTGAAATCCCTGACATTTATCAGTAGATAAACAGATTCACTACGGCCGTGCCCCCTGATGCTTTAACAAGTTAGCCATGCCTGGACTGTAACTAGTCCCCTGCTACCTGTCAATAAATTGACAAATACACTACAGCCGTACAATAGATAAATAAATAAATAAATAAATATCCAAAGAAGACCTTGTAAATAACAGTGAATAAATTTCTAACTTCATTTACTGCCTTTCTAATTTTACCACTTTAATTAGCAGCCTCACTGTACCTAATGAAAATCATTCAACTACGACCCCCATAACCGACTATTAGATCACAATTCCAATATTTCCTTATTATTGACCATGTTGGATGGGGTAAAGGATATTGGATACCAATAGATGTGAAGGATGGCGTCATGTTCCCTGGCACCCCTTGTCTAACAGTAAGATCAGCTCATTTTCCAAGCCCTGGGTTGAGATTCCCCTGGGGTTGATACAAAAATAACTTGATCTACGTATATGTGTATGATGCTTCTCAAAAAGAAATGCAAGAAAGAGAGGGGTATTTTTAAATATCAAGGCACAAACACCTTCCATGATGTGGAACTTTGCCAGTGCATTTGTTGTTCTATTTGTTCTGTCATATTTGATTACACTCAAATTCGCTCAAGCCTTTAGTTGAATTACACAATCATGGCATTGTTTTGGAAACAAAGATGCCCACAAAAGCATTTTGCCCCTTTTGTATTCAGGCTACAGGTTTATTGACTACTGTGATGCATTTAAGCATCTCTGGAAATGTCTCCTGTTAGTCATATAATTGAATCTGATAGATTTAATTCAGTGTCTATGGGAAAATATAATGCAAGACAGAGAATGCTCTTTAGATCCTTAGACAACAATAAATTGGAAAGTTGTGGAGTGCAGGGAAAAGATAAGTTTGGCAGGAGGAGGGGTGGCCCATGTAATCATCATTCCCCCCCTCAACAATTCACAGAACATCCAATTACTTCTGTCCATTTCCATTTTTTGAAAACAATTCACAGGGAGGTTCATCATCACTCCGTTCCTAGCTGTATCTCTTCTATGCAAGAATGTGTTTCTACATGAAGCAGAATGCTTCAGTCTAATGCTGAAGTGCTAGTATAGACTTCCTCATTTCAGACATAATTATTTCAAAATTAACACTTTAAACATGTATAAATAGCATGAAATAATACAGAAAAGTTCAGGGCAAGTTGAGTTCTTAACATTCTATAAACAACAGCATTTGCTCAAGTAGAAAACTATAATATCAGTAAACAAATCAACCAAATGCTTTTCTTCTTATGATACTTTCCAAGGGGGGGCACGAGGCTCCGTAAAGGGGGGCGCGAGGCTCCGTAAAGCTCTACGGCTGGAGAGAGGGAGCAGCGTGGCGCGAACACTGGAGATTGTCCCAGCGCAACCCCAGTAGCAGCCCGACGCGAAGGACCACGTGACCGCCAATGCACGTGACACATGCAAAGGACCCGATTGGATAGACATGATGCTCTATCCTGATTGGCCAAACCCGCCCGTGTGACTTTTAGACCTGGAAATCAGTCCTCTGTCGGGGGGCGCGAAATGTTTTCTTCTTCCTAGGGGGGCATCACAGAAAATAATTGAGAAGCACTGCCTTAGAGTCACCATAGGTCAGACATGACTTGAAAGAACACAGCAGCAGCAACATGGGTGGGGTGGAGAATCCATTAGCATATTCACACTAGGGATGGGAAGATTATTTGATTTTTTTTTAAAAAAATGGGTTAAAAACATATTGAGTGTTGAGTAACACCAATGAAAAGAAGCCTTAACTGACAAGAATCTTTATTTTTTTTGCACAAAATTTGCATGTGCCTGTTTTGCCAAGAAAACAACATATTCTGCACAAGAAACATCAAATATTAAGATAATATTTCAATGCAGAAATATTAATTCCTATGTGGAAAATATTGTTTCCTGTAAAGAAAAATAGTTGTAATTGGGGATTTGTGCTGAGTAAAATTCCCACATGGTTGATTTGCACATAAAATAGCACTTTCTGTGCAGAAAACAAAATTTTCTGTGCATTTAAATATTATTCTCCATGCAGAAAATGCTGCTTTTTGTGCAAAGCAGAAACATGTGAAATATTTTGCAGAATAAGTACCAAATTGTGAATAGCCTTTGAAAACTGTGTGGTTTTTGAAGACTTTTTTATAACAGGAAGAAAATTGGTGAAATTACTCATTGCTGACTTCAAGAAGAAATGCAGTAAACAATGGTAGTAATTCACACATATAGGCTAAACTTTAGATGATTGTACACACAATATTAATATATTGTTAGGAATGTACAATAACATCCCAAATCCACAAAGCAGTGATACCTTTATTTGGCCAACCAAAATGCACAAAATACACGATACAAGCTTTCAAAGCTCCACTGGCTTAGTCAAGGTGTTGTTATGTTTTTCTGTGTTGAGATGGTGTGGAGGAATATCTATCCAGGCAGGCTCCCCCTACTTCTGGCCATGTGTGCTGGGAACAAAGCATTCCAGAGTCCAGGAGATGAAATTTGGAATCCATTAGCAATACAAAAAGTGTGCACCCTTATAGACATTGCAAGCATTCATATGTATTGCCTGACATATGCCTATAAACTTTAGCCAACAGCCACAACATACATTTGTGATGAAAGGATAATGGAAAAATCATGTGAGCCATGAAGTTAAGGATGGAAGAAATATTAAAAAAAAAATCAAAAACTGAATAAAAAACAGTAATTTATGAGCAGCAGAGAGATTTTTCAGTGAAAATATTTTTTTCACAGAAATATTTTCTGCACAAAAATGTTCCTTTTGTAGAAAATTCTGTTTTATGTGCAAAACAATTGTGTATGAATGTTGTGCAGAATAAATCCTGAATTGTAAATGGGCTTCAAAAATGGTGTGGTCTTTCAAGACTTTATTGCAGTGGGAGAAAATTGATACAGTTACTTGTTGTTAAAGGGGGGGGGGATAATGAAGAATTATTTTCCTACATGAAGTAGTACAGGAGCTAATATGGGAGGAAGAAGGTAAAATGTTAATGCAAACAAGGTCCTGGGAAAGTGAATGATCAAGCGGGGAGCTAATCATGATGAGGAAAATACAGAAAGTGAAATTGTGGAGAGTATCAGAGTGCAGATGCTTATTGATCCTCAGCATGAAATCAAAGAGGCTTCAATGCAAAGAAGATGGTGTGGGGATAGGGTAGGATGCTTCAAGTTGGGATGTTTTTCATTCATCCTCATAGGGGTAGTTCTTCTGTGATTCATCAATGGATAAATGGAAACCAGTGAAGGCCTTAGAAATCTCTTTAGGCTTTGTGAGACTGTATGGTAAAGAGCTGGGAGGCAGAGGTATGAACTGTGTATTTCACTTGAGCCCTCACTTGATATAAAGCAAGGACATGGTCTCTAAAGAGCTGGGAGGTAGAGGAAGACTGTGCATTTCACTAGAACCCTCACCTGATTTAAAGCAAGAACATGGTTTCTAAAGTGCACAGCATACAACAGATAGGACATTACATATTTCATTAGATGTAGGTCCTGAACTCATTTAAAGGTTAGTCTCATGTTATGTAAAACACATTACAACCATTCCCAGTATTTGAGAGGTTATTAAGGTCTGAATTACAGTGGCTAAGTCCATCTTCTCTATCAAGAAGCATAGGCAACTCCAGTCAAAGCTAGGCAAAGGGACTCCTGGCCAAAGTTAGCATACCCTAAACCCTTCTTGATGGATATGGGGTTTCATATTTGATATGTAGATGTTTTTGACATGTCATCAAAACACTAGTTTGGAACACTAGGAAATGACACATGTGAGAAGGCATACTGGCCTGAGGACATGTGAGAGACCTAAAATAAAAGTTAAATGGGTTTGCTGTTCACTCCATATCTCCCCTAGGCTTTTCACATTTCCTCTTACAATTGAGACTAAGGGAGTTACATCACGAAAGCAGTTATAGATCATCTTCTACTTTACTCCATGCTGTGTTCCTAATCACCCTTCCTGTCCAACTATATTGGAGTTGTCTCAGATCTAATCACTGTTTTGTCACTCCAAAGTTAAAGGCATCAGCTCATTACACTCCTTTTGTTAATTCTATGAGAATCCCAACAAAGCTTTTTTGCACCATGTGATAGCATCAAGCACCCCATAAGCATATGAAATTGGATATAAATATCTACCCCACATTGGGCCATTGTGCACACAGTTTGCCCCCAGAACACATCTCTGTTAACAGACCAGAGTTCCTCTCTGTACAGCCCTCAGAGGCTGTCTGAACCACTCTCTTTTCCCCATGGACCCATCTTCAAGACGGATAAGACTCTAATTCCCAACTTCTTGCTACTCAACCTTCTTCTCCTTTATTTCTGTTAGCCTTCTATGGGTTTTAAGGTTGCAGCAGTTTTGTGTGTTTTTATGCTCCTTTGCATTTTTCTAAATAAAATTTTTATGTACACTGAAACTGGAGTCTCACTGCAGTTAGTGGGTGGGTTAGGGATGGGTGGATGGAATGTTTTTATTTGTTGTACTTTTAATCTGTTGTGTGCCGCCCCGATTGCTGAGCAGAGGGGCAGGTTATAAATAAAACTTATTATTATTATTATTATTATTATTATTACTTGTATACATATGTAAAAAGGTCCACATCACCCTCCTTTTTAAGGCTTCCTTTTGAGGTAATAATTTCCCCCAAATACTGGGGAGATGCTGACAATGTTGATGGGGATCCCATGTCTTCTCCACCTTTTAGGGTAACACCAAAGCAGCTTCCAGAAGCAATGTTGTATCCAGCAATACAACCCCCCCCAAAAAAGTGTGAAGCAGTTCCTTCATAAGACTGCAATCCTATCCAGAATGGGTTGCAGTTCTAACTCCAGATTCCCCTTCCAGTTTACCACTAATATGCTGCTGCTTTCATTAATACCCCATTCATACTTGCTAGTAATCAAATTCTAATATTCCTGTCTTCCTTCCTCTCAAGTGCAAATATAGGCATACATATAGGTTTGTGGATACATATTGTCAGTTTGTATATGAGTCTATATAAGTACATAAATAGCAAAATTCTGAGACACACTTGCATTAGTTCATAAATCTCCCCTCTTTCTAACAGCTTCTGACTCTGAGATGAGACATTCATATCTGTTTAGTGAATAGCTACACCCAGGTCTCTTTCACTTTACACAATTACAATAGTTCAATAATAATAATAATATAATAATAATAACATTTATTTGTATCCCGCCTCTCTATGTAACACAACCGGGGTGGCTTACATGCTAAAACATACATTCCTGTCTCCCAATAACTCCCCCCCCCCCATACAATGAAACAGTCATAGTTTAAAACATACTTTAAAACAACAATACACAACAAGTAACAAATGCATTTAAAATAACTGTGAGAGAAGTCAGGGTGTAACAGGCACAACTTTTTCGGTGGCCGGTTATCTACTCAGGAAATGCCTGCCAGAAGAGATTCATCTTAACAGCTTTTAAAAGCTGTTTAAGGAGGTAATGTGATGAATCTCATCTGGCAAGCCATTCCATAATCTGGGAGGGGTAGCCGAGAAGGTCCTCTGGGCAGTTGCAGACAATCTAGTTTTTATAGGCTGCAATAAGTTCCTCCCAGAGTGCACAGGGTGGATTATATGGAAGGAGGTAGTCTTGAATATAGGTTGGACCTAAGCCATTTGGGTTTTAAAGGTAATGACCAACACCTTGTACTGCACCTGGAAACCAATAGGCAGCCAGTGAAGTGATTTCAAAATAGGTGTTATGTGGTTACTCCTAGATTTTCTGGTGACCAACCTGGCTGCCATGTTTTATACTAATTGGAGTTTCCAGACTAGGCACAAGGGTAGCCCCATGTAGAGCACATTGCAGAAATTGAGATGAGAGGTTACCAATGCACGTACCACGGTTTCAAGCTCCCTAACTTCCAGGAAAGGGTGCAGCTGACATATCAACCAGAGCATATAACAGGTGCTCCTGATCATCGCATTCACTTGATTTGTCATCTGGATCTAGGAGCACCCCCAGACTGTGAACACAGTCCTTTGAAGAGAGTGTGACCCCATCTAGGACTGGGGATTGTATCCCAATACGGGTTGCTACCATTAATACCTCTGTTTTGTCTGGATTCAGTTTCAATCTGTTTTTCCTCATCCAGTCTATTACTGCTTTAAGACATTCATTGAAGGGGGAGATGCCATGTGAAGTCAAAGTTGTAGACTGAGACATGGAGAAATATATCTGGGTGTCATCAGCATACTGATAACACCCCACCCCATGTCTCCAGATGATCTCTCCCAGCGGTTTCATATATATGTTGAATAGCATCAGGGACAATTAAGCTCCTTTTTAGCTGAGCAACTGTCCCTGAGCATCACACTCTGGTATTTGCTCAAGAGGAAGGAATGGAACCATTGCAATGCAATGCTTTGGATTCCTAATTCTCTCAGGCACTTCAAGAGGATGTCATGATCTATTATGTCAAAGGCCACTGAAAGGTCCAATAGCACCAACAGGGTCACACTACCCCTATCGATGCCTAGACGGACATCATCAGCTAAGGCAACCATGGTAGTTTCCACAGAATCACCGGTGTTACCAACCATTAAACCTTCTAAGGCTTTCTGAAATCCAGTTGGTTTCATTAGCCTTTGAGGGTGGACTATTCTAATGGGTCCTCCACCCCCAACAGGACAGACAGTGGTTCTTAGTTCAGCCTTGTTCAGGAAATGATCCGTCCATGACAATGCAGAGTTTTTTGTTACCTCTCCCCAAGGAAATTCCTGTTCCATGCTGAAGACTGCATCAAGGGTATAACCTGCACAATGAGTGGGCCCATCGACCAATTGGGATAGGCGCATGTTTGTGATGGACTCCATGAAATCCCAAACCGCACCTGTTAGATTTGACAAACTGGTCTCAAGTGGGATGTTGAAGTCATCCAAAACTAAGAGTCTAGGTGACTCCAACAGCAACTCTGAGACCAGTTATGTCAGCTCAGTTAGGGAGTCTGTTAGAAAATGGGGTGACCGGTATACTAACAGAATCCCCAAACTATCCTTGGTCCTCAGGCTCAGGTATATACATTCAAAGTGGATTGTTTTCCAGATAGGTACCCTGGTCAATGTAAGGTTATTCTTATGAACCAGAGCCACTCTGCCCCCTCACCCACTTCCCCTTACCTGTTCACTGACAGAGTACCTGGCTGGGAGGGCCTGTGCCCAAGTTATAATGCTGTCTTCTCCCAGCCAGGTCTCTGTGTAAGGCAAGCCAGGTTGACATCTTTATCTGGAAGAAAATCATAGATGATCTGGGACTTGTTTTTGATCCCACTTTGACTGTTGGGGTGGGGGGCAGCTGTAGAAGAGTAGGATGTTGCATTAGCCCCTCAAGTGATTTGGAATGTCACACTCCATCACACCAATTCTTGCAAAAGAATCAAATTTGGGCCCCCAAATGCCTTGTTGGGAACATGGGGCATTTTCACTGTGGTTTTTAAAAGTTCTTTTTATGACATTTGGTACCATGGATAGGCCTATTTTAACAATGGGAGATGAGTGGAAGTCCCTTCTTTTTCATTTCCTGTTTAAAGCAGCCCTAAATTGGGCAAGGCTTCCCAAAATGGGATGTAAATGCATCCCCTTTATGGGGCTTTTGAGGGCAGAAAAATAGGGTGGAAATGCAAAAATTTCATTCACTCTTGGGGTCCCAGGTAGCCTCCATGGTAGAAATGTCCTCTACACCTCCAGCAGACATTATAGAACAAAAGTAATTGTTAAAAAATTCTGCTTGCCCTGGACTAATTGATGTAGTCCAACAATACCTGCAGGGACCTTTATTTCCAAGGCTGATAGAGATCCATCTGTACTCTGGCTGGCCAGTGCCCTCTCTTCATGAAATCAACCATTCAAGAAGAATATGTAGTTCTGTTTACAATTATTCTTTATTTTGCCCATGTTTCGCACATACCACAATAAATTGCTTCAAATTCAAATTAATATTTAATGTACCCTTTAGCTGTATTTTTCTTAAAAAATATGTTCAGTTGCTTCTTTCTTCCTTCCTGTAAAAAATACACTGGAACTCTGATGTCTAACTTTAGTTAAAGAGGCAAAGATGTTAACTGCTATTTCAGAACTTATTATTATACAGTAAAACCAAGTGCAGGACTATAATGCTAAAAGACATGCTGCTGAAAACATGAATAGTGAACCCCTCTCTGCTGGAATGGCAAAGCACATTCAGCACACTTTGAGGAAAAAAGATGCTGCTTAAGTAGCAAGAATGCTGGCCCCTGAGGGCATTTGAGATTTGCTGCTAATCAGAATGATACATGAATAATTGCTTCAGTTATATTAAAACATGCTTTAGTATCTAACAAACTAATTCCCAGAAAAAGAGATTATTAATTTGAAGTCCATTTATATTGTCCTTAATTCATGGTATTCTGCCTTTGTCTCCCAAGAAATAGAATGCACATAATGCCCCTCTTGTGCCTTTTTTTTTAAAAAAGAAAAGAAATTATGTTTATTTATTTGAAAAAAATAATAATTTAAAGTCCTACCGCTGACATTCACAGGGCCTGGAAACAGGTTACCTGAAAAAAGAACAACAAGCAGCTCCTTTAAACTTCCCCTTTGGAGAAGAAAAAGACAAAGGATTTGTACTGTGGGATTGCCAAATAGGTGTGTGGATCATAGCTAGAGCAGTACTACTCAAAGTGGTAGTTTGTCAACTGGTGTAGGTCCCTGAGCCATAGCTGCTGCTCTCTGGAGAGCTTCCAGGAAAGAAACAAGCAATTGTAACAGAGATAAAAATCAGTATGCAAATAGATATTGTAGCAGGCTCAAATCTATGAAATCTCATACTACCAGCTTCTTTCTTTTGGTTAGTCCCAAAGGTGCAACAAGATCCCTTTGAATACCAATTTTTCAGACTAATACATCTATGTCTTTGTATTCTACCACCATGGGAAAAAAAGGTACTGGTCTCTGGAAGACTGAGGTAGGGGGGAGGATCCATTCACTTCCATCAGGTAACTTAAACTAGAACACAGTTATAAATATAACCTGTTTGTATCCCAGTGCATGTGCATACACATGCATACACACACAAACACACACATACATACACGTACAAACATGAATTTTGTTGTTATGTTCTTGTGTGTCTTCAATCCATTTCCATCTTAGGGTAACCCTAAGGCAAACTTATTGCAGGGTTGTATTGGCAAGTTTTCTTCAGAAGGTTTCCTTTCTGTGAGGCTGAGGGCTTTTCTAGTCTGGCAGCTAGTGCTGATTCAATCAGCCCCATTTAGTGCCACTTTCTTTTAGTGGCCATTTAGTGCCAAATCTCCTCAACCGGTACACTGTTATTCTCTCAGTCTTTCTGGCTGTCTCTCTCTCTGTCTCTCCCCCCCCCACCTCTCTTGTATACACACACACACACACAGAGAGAGAGAGAGACAAACACACACACATCACTGCAGATCAAACTTTAAAAATAAAAAAGGGTAAATGGAAGAGAAAGGAGAAGAACAGAAGACCAAAAAGGATTCATTTTTTAAAAATAGGTAGGATTTAAAAAAAAATTGGGAAAATAGAGGAGAATGGGGTAGGTGTCATCTGAACCTTAGAAAAAGAAGTTGTAATTACAGGAGTAAAAACCATGATCTCTCAATATATGTGGCGAGTATGGATGAACACTTAGAGAGCGTGACTTGCTTAAGATCACCCTGTTAGGTTTAAATGGGATATAGCGTCAATGTTAAAATGTTGAAATGTAAAAGATGTGTGTCTGTATTTTTCTTCATGCTGTGAAAAGTTGTTTTTGCTAAGCCAGACTCAGTTATCAGCCCAGATGTGTTCTTAGCCCAAAACAAGGAGCTAACAAGCTTCAGTTCTGTGAGAAAGAGATTTTGTTTATATTGAGGTTTTTGTCAACATGGAATTGTTATGAGAAATGTAGTCACATGACTTATTATGGTAATTAAAGGTTGGGCTAAAGCACGTCATGTTTTATCACCCAATCAGCTTGTAAAGGCTACACCCAGAAGGGTGGAGAATTGGGGGGCTGAGAGCTGGGAATTAGAAAGCTACTCACTTGCTTTTTAACTTTTGAACTGTAATGAACTAATTAAACTTTTCTTCTGATGATGCTACTTACCAATTTTGCATCATGTAGCAGTTAGGCATTGTTCCTGCTTAGAATTCTGGCTAAAGTGAAGCTATTATTATTATTATTATTATTATTATTATTATTATTATTATTTGTTTTTGCTTTTGCTGTTTTTACAATAAAAGAAGCTTGCTAGAAGTTCCAGGTTTTGGTGTTTGATTCTAAAGGACTACTTTTAACACCCCATCAACATCAATTTCCAACACACCCATGTCATGGCTGAGCCTGGTCTCACAGAATCGTAGTCCAACACTCAAATCACTACATCATGCTGCCTCAAACATATACTTACATGAACTCAATAAATAAAAATTCAAAATATAAATTAAGTTAGAATACTACCCTTCATAGTGCAGTACCTACAGTCATTACACAAAATACATTACAGTATCCACTGAACACTTAAACAGGTATTTTGAAAGTATCAGAGCAAACCTAAGAAGATGGGGAAGAAAGTTCTACTTCCTAAATGCTTCTGACACATTGTGCCCAGGCTGGGGGGGGGGGGGTATTTATTTTATTTTTGTATCAATTCATTTTGCGTTTGGGCTGTAGTTTTCTTTTGTCCACTTCCATGAACCACAGTGGGAGGGGAAACAGATTTATGATAGCTCCTGACTGAGGGGTCATTTGCACGTTGTTGCTTTTAGTGGGACTATATGAATAATCTCACTCATGCATTCTGGGTTGGTTATTCACACTATGGAATTGCATCTCTGCACACCTCTTTGAGTTTGGTTGCTCACACATGTCAGCACTCAAATAAAGATGGAGTTGATGATGTGAATGTATTTGAAGCAGGTTCAAAGCATGCAGAGTTTTATGCTGTTTTATCCTGGGTCTATTCATATCAGTTATTCACACAGCCGAAAATGTGAATCTTTTAGAAAAAATCAGGGGGGAAACTCGATTATCCTGGATTAAGTAGGGGTTTTGGCAGCCTCCTCACCAAACTTAATCAGATGCATTTGAAACACATGTGAAAAACAAAGATTCAACCCAGATTCTACCTGGATTATTTTCACTGTCTGAATAACCCCTGAGTTTATGGGAATACAGACACACATTCTGTGCAGAACTGTTTAGGGTGGTAAGGGAGCTGACACAGGCTTCCCTGTGCAGAACCCTTTACTTAACCCAACAACAACCTGTTATGACACTTTTAACAACTATTTTGCAGATAAAATCTCTCAGACAAGAGCCGACTTAGATGCCGGAATTATCGCAGAAGCGAATGATGAGGCGTCCAGTCAACCCGTTAATGAGATTAAACAGGATCAATTTCAGTTAGTGAGTACCCATGACATGGACAAGATCCTTGGAAAAGTTAGAAAGACGACATGCTCCCTCAATCCCTGCCCATCTTGGCTAGTTGTCCAGGGGGGTGAAGCCTTGATGGCCTTTCTCAAGAAAGTCATCAATGCATCCCTTAGGGAAGGTATTGTATCATCACATTTAAAGGAGGCGTCCATTAGACCACTCCTGAAGAAACCTTCCCTGTACACCCTGGATATGAAGAATTATAGACCAGTTTCACATTTACCATTCTTGAGCAAGGTGATCGAGCGAGCTGTCACCTTCCAACTCCAAGCGATCTTGGATGAAACCGATTTTCTAGATCCATTTCAAACCAGCTTCAGACCTGGATATGGGGTGGAGATGGCCATGGTCGCTCTGGTAGATGACCTATGCCTGAGCACTGATAGGGGAAGTGTGATCCAGTTGGTGCTTCTGGACCTCTCAGTGGCTTTTGACACTATAGGTCACGACATCCTACTGGAACACCAGAGAGAATTAGGAGTGGGAGGTACTGTTCTTCAGTGGTTCCGCTCTTTTCTCTTGGGCAGAGATTCCAGAGGGTGGTACTTGGGGACAGTTGCTCATCAAAAACTGAGCTAAAATATGGCATCCCTCAAAGAGCCATTTTGTCTCCGATGTTATTCAATATTTATCTGAAGCCACTGGGAGAGATCATCAGGAGACATGAAGCGGGATGTTACCAATATGCAGATGACACTTAAATATTCTGCTCCATGACTTGGTTGGATGCCATGATGGCAGATGGCGGTTCTCGCCTCAATCAATGTCTTGAAGTGGCAATGGACTGGATGAGGAAAAACTGACTCAAATTGAATCCAGACAAAATGGAGGTACTTACGGTAAAGGCCCCAAACCAGAGATTGGGTTGCGATCGCCAGTCTTGGATGAGGTCAGGCTCTCCACCAAGGACTGTGTCCGCAGTTTGGGGGTGCTCCTGCCCTCATCGCTTCACATGACAGATCAGGTGAATGTGACAGTCAGGAGCACCTATTATCAGCTTCGACTGATATGCCAGCTGCGCCCTTTCTTGGAAGTAAGGGACCTAGAAACCGTAGTACATGCACTGGTAACCTCATGACTCGACTTCTGTAACGCACTCTACATGGGGCTACCCTTATACCTAACTCGGAAACTGCAATTAGTGCAAAACATGGCAGCCAGACTGATCACCGGAACATCAAAAGGTGATCATATTACTCCTATCGTAAAATCATTGCACTGGCTGCCAATTAGTTTCTCGGCACAGTATAAGGTGTTGGTATTGACCTTTAAAGCCCTACATGGCTTGGGCCCATCTTATCTAGCGAATCGCCTATCTATATAATCCACCCCGTGCCCTCAGGTCCTCTGGGAGGAAGTTGCTTCAACCAATAAGAACTAGGCTGGCGATGACCCAGAGGACCTTTTCTGCCATGGCCCCCAGATTATGGAATGCTCTGCCAGAGGAGATCCACCAAAAAAACCAAGTTAGATGGCTTTAAAAAAGCCATCAAGATGGATCTCTTCCAGCAGGTATTCGCGGAATAACACATTCTCCCCCCTCCATTAGATAGCTCCTTCTGAGATGTCTATAATGCCACTGTCCATTCATTTTAGATGTTTAATGTTTTATTGCAAATGAGATTCTAATCTGTATAATGATTTAATATGTTTTTAAGGGGGGATTCGTTGTTGACTGTATGAGTGTTATTCTTTTTAACCTGTAAGCCGCCTTAACAGCCTCGTCTAAAGGCGGGGTATAAATAAAGTTTTATTATTATTTTTATTATTATTATTCTTTTGGGTCACACTTCTGGCAGTAACATGGCAGGTGCTAGTACTATGCCTCCAGATATTTTGGGAAAAGTGTCATCAGACTAGCAGAATGGTACTTCCACTTGAATGCTCTGACCCCTGAGCCAGAACCAGAGTCAATCTTGCTCCTGTATGTAGCAGTTTCATATAGGATTATGAGGGAAATGTATTGCACAGTTGTGGACAGATGGAAATAGAGTCCATTTCCCATAATCCCCAGACAACCTGCCTAGTGGTGAATAAAGAAAGAAAGCATAATTCATCAAAATCTATATCTTTATCCCATTTTGCAAAGGGGGAATCACTAATCATAATAGGAATATTTTGAAAAAAGGAATATCATTTTAGGTAAAACACTCATTTTAATTGTGGCTATCTTACCCATCCAAGATATCTTGAGTTTTTGCCATCTATTTAATTCTTTTGTGATTTTGGCCCAAACCTTTTCATAATTATTTTTAAATAATTCTGAGTTTTTAGAAGTAAAATTTATACCCATATATTTCACCATCTTCACTTCTTGAAAGTTAGTTTTTTGTACTAACATTTTCTTCTCTTCATTTGTTAAATTTAAGGGTAGCATTACAGTTTTATCTTGATTTATTTTTACTAGATATATCAAAGTTTATTTGGGATGGTAGAAAACCAAGAGTAAAAATGAAATTTCTTCAAGATGCAATCGAAAGAGGGGGTATGGGTTTACCTAACTTCAAGACTTATTATTATGCTTGCTCCCTGTTCTGGCTATTAGATTGGATTAATTTGTCGGATGAGAAGAATTTGAAACTCAAGGGATTCGACAACGTATATGGGTGGCATGGTATCTAATGTATGATAAAATTAAAGTTCATAGAAATTTTAACGATCATTATTTGAGGCGTGCATTAATGAGAATTTGGCTTAAAATTGGGAAAATCTGGCCTGATAATATACCAAAATGGACTGCTATTGGAGAAGTTATATCTAAAGATAACAAATTGGGTAAAGAAAAATGGTTAACCTATGCGGATTTGATTAAAGATAAAGATGAAGAGCAACAGCAAAATACTATAAAAACACAAGAAGAACTTAATCAGGAAGGTTACCTTTGTAATTGGTTTTCTTATAGACAGATTAGGGAACGTTTCTTACTAGACCAAAAATTTAGAAAAATAGGTACATTTGATAAGGAATTTGATGACATAATCGCTTCAGACTCTAACCATAAAATATCCAAATTTTACAAATGGCTTTTGGCCATTGAATTGGAGAAAGACGTAATAAAACCACAGATGATAAAATGGGCACAAGATCTTGGCCATAATATCGAATTAGAGCAATGGGAGAAGTGTTGGCAAAAACGGTTAAAGTTTACACTTAGCTGTAGTATCAGAAAGAACTTTTACAAGCTACAATATCGTTGGTATTTAACACCATTCAGATTGGCTAAGATGGGGAAAAATCAAGAGTATTACTGCTGGAAATGTGAGAAGAAAGGTGGATCCTTTTATCATCTTTGGTGGGATTGTTAGGATATGAATGGGATATATAGTCAAAGGTGAAATGTAAAGATGTGTGTGTGTCTGTAATTTTCCACTTGAGAACAGTTTCTGGACAAGGCACAAACAATATTTAGAGAAACAGGGTGAATCAACGCCAGGTGGTAACAGAGACATCAACAATGTACTTTCCCAGTGATAGAACTAATGGAACCAGACTTTGTTGTGGTTAACAAGTAATAACAATTATATGTAAACATCGTTAGCTTGGGAAAGTTACTCACGTGGTGGATGATGGACAACAAGAGGCTGGGTTGGCATACATCATACAGACATTATCCAATTAACATAAAGTTAACACCTAGAAGGTGGAGTATGGGATGGGCTTAGAAAATCCTTTGTCTAAAGAATTGTTTATTGTTCATGATGTGAGGGTGTGTGGCTGGATGCTGCAACAAGTTGGATCTTAATGTTTTTGGGATTGTTAAAGATGTAATCTTGTATGGCTGAACTGGACAAGTTCGTCACAATGGATTTTACTTAGATATCTTGTTTTTACTTTTTTATATGTATTAATAAAGCTATGCTTTTGGACTTTACAATGTGTCTTCTTGACTGAGGAAGACAGGATTGCCTGGAGAAGAGAAGCTGAGCCAGTTGATGGCAAATCTACACAGTGGCTGTGGATCACAGCAGCCAGCTTGTCCTGCAGACTCTGCTGGGTGCCAAAAGGCATCACTACAATACTCATCATCCACACACCAACAAGGGTTATGGGGCCTAGTTATGGCTTTTCTGCCAGTTATGGCCTGTTTGCCAGTCTGTGGCTTGTTTTGCCCAGTTATGGCTGTTTTGCCAATTTAAGACTGTTTTTGCCAGAAGAGTGGCTTGTCTGCCAGAAATGGCTGGTCTGCCAGAGGACAAAGAGGCCAAATGTCCAGGAGGACAAAAGCCCAAGAGTCCAGATGACATGTTTGCAATGTGGCCAAGAGGCAAGTATTGCCTATCCACGACTTCAGCTGTGCCAGGACAAGGGAACCATGCTTCAGCAGTTGCTGGAAAAGCAGAGGTGGCTTCAAATCTTCAGATGTAAGTAAAGTTACTGCTAAGCTGTTTCTGCCGGATGGCAAAGTGCAGACCTCTTTAAAGACAGTTGTCTGAGGACTCCACTCTTTAAACAGTAAGATACAGAAAAAAAAACAAAGCCTAAAAATGCTGAGAATACTGCGGGTTCAATGCAGTGAAATTTTTTGTTTTTGTTCAAGCTGCAAAAGACTTTGTTAAAGGCCATTTTGTTTGATATGGAAGCAGCTGGGGCTTGAGTCACAGAATACATGTTGCAATGTATGCAGTTTAAAATGCAGCATGATTGCTGGACACAGGCGGTTGCCTAAGCCAAGAGAACTCATTCTGTTACCCCTCTCTGAGTTACAGTTATGTTTTGGGAGAGGATGTTTCTTCAGCCAAAGGTTTTGAGAACTAAAGAAAGAATGAATGTTTTCTACACAACTTTGTCACAAATGCTGTGTTCAAAAGACTTTACAGTTCTTAGAGGAAAATACAAAAAAACCCTGCTGGGGGTGAAGATTTTACACAGTGGTCAATGCTGTGTGGGGCTATAGCAGGTTTGCTAAGATGCCTGAAGTTCAAAGGCTGCAACGGTGTTGCTAAATGCCAAAAGTTTTGCTGGAGGCCTGAGGTTCCAAAAGATGGGAATCTGTTAAGCCAAGCGGTTTGCTTGAAGAGGCCAGAGAATGCCAAAAAAAGCAGTTTGCTTGAAAAAGCCAAAAATGTAGGCTTGGGAGAAAGCCTGGGACAGCATCTTGAGGTCAAGATATGCGTCCTGAAAAAAAAAAGGCAGCTGATGCACGGAGTGCGAATCGATGCTTTTACTACAACAGAACAAGAGTTTTAAAAATGACAATGCAAGGATGTTTGCTACAATCAACAATCTATCTACAACCCAGAGACATTGGGAGAAACAGAGAAGTTACAAGCTGTTTTACAGAGCTGTGACTGTGACTCAAACAAGTGAAACCTGAGGACAAGAGTCTATATATTCTGGAACATATGTTGCAGTTTTGCTGGAAAAAAAAATCCTCCAATCTTAAAGATGTTTATCTAGCTGATGGAGGGGTAAGAGATGTTAAAAAAAATTGAGAAATGTCTACATGCCAAGTTTTGGTGAGAAAAGTTTGAAAATGTTTTATGTATACCTGATTTTACAAAAGGTGTTTAGCTGCTGTGTCAGGGGATATACACTGAGCTTTGTGAGAGATAAATATAAAATCACCCCGGCTGGGGAGATATGTACAAAAGCTATAAGAGGGAAAATATGTGTTTTATACAAAGTGAGACAAATGCTAAATGTACAGGTGTGAGAAATGAATAATTACATTCTGGTTATACACATCAATAATATAGAATCCTAGGAGACATAGGATTTGAGAGTTTGGTTAAGCTGATAAAATATAGGTTTTAATTTTTTTTAAAATGTTTTATTATACAAATGATTTGGGAGATGTTTGGTTTGCCACAGAGTAAAAAGTCAAGGTTTTTCCTGTGACAACACCGGAACAAGTGAATTGCAAAAATAACCTGTTGAGGTTACTGTTAAACAAAAGGGACAAATGTGTGAGTTACTAGGTGACAACAAATATTTTCTTAGTGATTATGGATAGATTTTCCAAAATTTTTATATGTCAGAGTTTTAAGACAGAGATGTGATATAATTGAAAGTTTTTAACAATGAAAAAAAAAATTAATTACAAAGGGTCTTTGCTCACAGACCAGAGAAAAAAGAAAATTTTTGGCTCACAGTTTGAGAAACTGGCTAAAAAAAAAAAAATCCAACATTGTTACACATGTTATGTGGGGATCCACTGAATTTAAAATATTTAACAGGTTTTAGACAATATACAAAGATATATGTGCTAACATGTTTTAAAAGAAAAATTAAACCAAAGTGTCAAGATGGTGTTATAAAATATTCAAAAATAACAGTTGGAGATTTCACCTTGATGGTGGAAAAAAGTTTTAATGTTTAAAAAAATAACAATTGTGAAAAACATTCAAGTTTTGACTGAGAGTTCCTGCATGGCAGGGGGTTAGACTAGATGGTCCTTATGGTTTTTTCCAACTTTATGAGTTTAAGTTAAAAAAAAAAAGATACATTCAAACAAGAGGTTTTACTAAAGATAAGACAGTTAAAGATCCAAGTGTCAAGAAATGGAGGGACACACAGCACACAAAAGATAGACAAACATTAATCTTTTGAAAGTGAGAAAAACACTTTAAGTCAGACAATACAGACAAGATCATCAAAAGATAGAATGACAAGGATCAAAAGACACACAAGTCCAGAAATGATACATGTTATGTCAAAGAAAATTAATAGAGAGTAAAAAACAACACACAAGTTTATTATACAAAAGACAAAAGTTTATACATAAGTGGCTGGTGAGCCGGAGAGTTTCAAAGAGAGTTTTAAGGAGTTTCAGGGAGTTTCAGAGGTTTTAAAAGTTATAAAAAGGTTTTTTCCTGTTGAGAGAGGGAGAATGATACACTGCAGTGCAGCAAAATGTTTAAGTGTTTAAAATTGACAAAGAGATGTTTAAAATGTGGTTGATAGACCTAAAGACAAAAATCATAAGGTGAATGGATATACAAAATAAAAGATGCCTGATGGCAAATGAAAATACAAAGCTAGGTTGGGACTTCCGGTGCTGAGAGGTTGTGAGGAGGACGTGGGTCGGAGTTTCTCCGAACCCTAACTCCAAGTTTGCGGACTGTTTGGGGGGGAACGGGACCTCCTTTTCCCCGTCCCTAGTTCCCCTGTGTAGGGGAGCTATCTTTTTCGGGCACAGGTGGACTTGAATAGCATTCTGAATATACTAGAAATTATTAAAAGAAGACGTGGGCTCTATTTCAGCTGCCGTCGCGCCCGGCCCATGGCGGGATAGAGCAACGCAAAGAAACCGACGCCCGAACCCAACCGCACTTAGGCGCTTTTAAAACGCCAAACAACCCGGCACCAAAATAACTGGAAGACAGAAAGAAGCATCAAACATCAAACTAAAAGTTCTATACACTCACTTGCATTGAGGATTTAAAGAAGAGCTACGACTCGGAGGCGCTGTGGACCCCTTTTATGGGGACACCCGAGTTGCTTAAGAAGAAAAAGAAAATCGGCATGAAAAAGGAGAAACAATAGACCATAGAGACGACTGCCAGACGTGACAGGATATGAGATCACAAACAGAGCAGTGTAAAAAATTATAGACTTAAAAATATAGAAAAATATAGAACCACTGGATATTGAGAAGCACTTACAACACTCCCATCTAGTGGTGATTAAACACAGCTGAGAGACGCCGACATAGATTTAAAGAGCTATACTGCGAAAGAGGAAAAACAGAGGGTGGATCCACACAATCAATATAAGCTGAGTTACCATCAAAAGAAAAACAAGAAAAGAACCAAATATATTAATAAGACAGGACAAGACAAGACAGAAACATAGGACACTGATTAATAAGAACGTTAAAGAAGAATCAAACTTGGAATTAAAGAGGACTATAGACATAAAACTGAAGAATTCAAGGATTTAAATTCAAAGACTCTCCTGAACTATTGATAGAAATAAGGAGACTTGACCCCTCAACTCTTAATATATGGACACAAGAGAATCAGCTAAAAAAAGAGAAAAAGAATTATCAGAAAAAATGGCTACAGCAAAGAAAAGCTCCTCACAACCTTCAATTCAGCGTAGAAACTCGGTAGAAGAAGGAATTAAAATTACAGATCCTAATATACTGATTTTGGATGAGATTCGTAGATCGAGACAAGAGATGAAGGAGATGCGGCTTGAAATGAAAGAAGACTTAAGAGAGGCATGTCAGGAGTTACGAGAAGAAATTAAAGATAGTAAAATGGAATTGAAAAAAGATCTTGATGAACTAGGGAAAAAAGTAACTAAGATTACGATGGATATGAATAAAACACAAAAAGAAATTGAAAAAATTAAAGAAAAAACACAGCAATTAGAGAAAACAACAAAAGACCTTCGACAAGAATTAAGTCATCATAACTACAGGGACTGGACAAATGAACTCCGTTATAGAGAAAGATGTATAAAGATCAGAGGAGTTATAGAACAAAGAAATGAAGATCTTACAGAAAGAATTATGACCCCACTTGCTCAATTTTTACATTGTAACCTGGAGCAATTATTGATGGACTTAGATAAAATATTTCGAATAAATTCTGTCCAAGCAAAGGAATACAAAATGCCTAGAGATATTGTTATTTGCTTTACTAAATCATCAATAAGAGACCGTATAATTAAAAGGAGCTATGAAGATAAATTGATAATTGATAATAAAGAAGCAAAAATTTTCAAAGACATACCATCTCAATTAATGCAAGAGCGTCAAAAATATAAATTTCTAACGCAACTCCTCTTTGATTTAAAAATAGACTTTAAATGGGACCGAATTGAAGGACTTTCGTTGACATATAAACAGAAGAGGTATAAAATAGACAACCTAGAAAAAGCTAGAGAAATGGAAAAAAGACTACAAAAAGAAAAGAATAAGGGCAAAGACTCAGACGAAGAAAACCCAGAAAGACATCATTGGAAGAGAGAATGGAGAGCAAAGAAAAACCATGAAAATGAACAAGGAAAAAGTAATAATGATATACTAGGAGGCAAAGAGTTGGAAAAAGAACAGGAAGAATAAAATAATAATAATATACATACGGATTAAAACATACAAGTTTGCATGTCTATTCTAGGAATATAATATATGAAGAAAAGAAATAAGAATGAATAAAGAAAAACAATAAAAACAATAAAGGAAGACAAAGGAATCTTTATAACTAAGCCCTTTATTGGCATTTAAATATATATTTTTTTCTTCTCTCTCTTTCTCTCTCTCCTTTTTTTTTTTTTTTTTTTTTTTTTTTTTTAAACAATAAAAGAAATTAACATCGGGGCGGAAGGGGTGGAAAAAGTATATATATATATATATATATATATATATACACAATATAAAGCAAAGTCAACAAAACAAGACAAAAAAACATAGAAGAAAGAAGAAAATATTGAATAAGACATTTACGTGACAGAATTGAAATAAAATAAAATAAAATAAAATAAAAAAACCAAATGACTATCAACATAATTTCGTGGAATGTTAAAGGAATAAATAATCGACATAAAAGAAGATTAATTTTTCAACGCCTAGAAAAAGCAAATGGAGATATTACATGCATTCAAGAAGTTAAAATAAGAAATGAAGATGCAAAGTATTTGAATAATCTAAAACTAGGGGAATGTCATTATTCATTAACGGAAAAGAAAAAGAAAGGAATTGTAATCTACGTGAAAAAGAAATATAAGACAAAACAAATCTTTAAAGATAAAGATGGCTCTATATTAGCATTAGAAGTTAAAATAAAAGAACAAACATATTTAATTATAGGGATTTACGCCCCACATGAAAATAGAGACTATTTTTTTGAAAATATTAATAAAAATATTAAAAAGACAGAATATCAAGATATAATTCTTTTTGGAGACTTCAATGGAGTCTTGCAACCAGAAATAGACAGACATACAACATTAAGGAATATAAGAAAAAATCAAGGGAAGCTCCCGAAATCTTTTTTCAAAATGCAAACAGAACACGAGTTGATAGACATCTGGAGGTATAAAAATCATGAGATGAGGGAATATACCTTTTACTCAGACTCACATAAATCATTCTCCAGGATAGATTTGTTTCTTACATCGAAAGCGCTGTTGCCGAATATCCAAAATATGGAGATTGAACCTAGAGATCTCTCGGACCATAATATGATTATCTTAAAAATAAAAGACAGAAAAAAAGAATATACTTGGAGAATGAATGAAAATATACTCAATGAAGAGAAAATAACAAAGAAAATAAAAAAGGAGCTGGAAAACTATTTTAAAGAAAATGATAATCAAGAAGTTTCAAATACAATTTTATGGGAAGCAAGTAAAGCTGTAATTAGAGGGATAATAATGAAAATACAAGCAGAAAAAAAGAGAATGGAAAACAAGGAAAATACAGAATTACAAATCCTATTAAAAGAAAAAGAAAAAGAATGGAAACAGACTGGAGATAAAAAAACAAAATCAGAACTACAAATACTACAACAACGTATAAAATTAATAGCGATTAAAGATTTAAGAAAAAAATTACAAAAGATTAAACAAAGAGAATTCGAATTTGGTAATAAGCCGGGGAAACTATTGGCTCACAAATTGAAGAAGAATAGAGAGAAAAAATTAATAACAGATTTAATAATAGAAGGAGAACATATAACAGATCAAGATAGAATCAAAAAAGAATTTGAGAAGTACTATACACATTTATATGCTAATGAGAATACAGACAGAAAAGATAAAGAGGCTATTGATGATTATTTACAAATGCAAGATATTCCTATATTAAATCCCATGCAAAAAGAGGAACTTAACAGAACAATAACAACACATGAAGTATCAAATGCGATCAAAAAGTTAAAATTAGGAAAAGCTCCGGGCCCAGATGGGTTACCGGCCGCATATTACAAAAAAATGGAAGAAACGCTACTAGTACCATTGACTAACCTCTTAAACAATATACAAATTGAGGGAATACCTCCATCTTGGAAAGAAGCATTAATAACCATTATACCCAAAGAAGGGAAAGACATGAAAAATATTAAAAATTATAGACCTATTTCTCTGACCAATACTGATTATAAAATATTTACCATTATAATAGCGGAAAGATTGAAAAATATTTTGTCAATAATAATTCATGAAGATCAAAATGGCTTCTTACCAAATCGGCAAATTAAAGATAACATAAGAGTAGTAATAGACATCTTGGAACACTTTGAATATAATAATGATAAGGAATTAGCAATGGTATTACTAGACGCAGAGAAAGCATTCGACAGAGTAAATTGGGATTTTCTATTAAAAACGATAAAGAGGATGGATACAGGAAGTAAATTTAATATTTGGATACAAGCAATATATAAGGAACAAAAGGCACAAATAATAATAAATGAAGAAAAAACAAATTATATAAAAATTGAAAGAGGCACCAGACAAGGTTGCCCCTTGTCGCCTCTTCTTTTCATAATAACACTGGAAATACTGGCAAATAGAATACGTAAAGAAGAAAAAATAAAAGGTGTAAAGATAAAGAATACTCAGTTCAAACTTAAAGCTTACGCTGATGATGTTATATGTTTTCTGGAAGAGCCTAAAGAAAGTATACAATATCTGACTCAAACAATAAAAGAATATGGATTATATTCTGGATTTAAAATAAACGAAGAAAAAACTATTATACTGACGAAAAATATGGGATATAAAGACGAAGAAGAATTGAAAACTAAATCTGGATTTAACATTAAGATGAAAACTAAGTATTTAGGTATTATATTAACTAAGAAAAACATGGACTTATATAAAAATAACTATGAGACAACTTGGAAGGAGATCAAACAAGATTTAATAAGATGGACAAAGTTAAAACTATCATTTTTAGGAAAAGCTTCTATATTAAAAATGAATATCCTACCACGATTTATGTTTTTGTTCCAAAATTTACCAATTATTGTTAATGAGAAATGCTTTGATGTGTGGCAAAGAGAATTATCAAAATTTTTGTGGGGTGGCAAAAAGGCCAGAACACGTTGGAAACTACTGACAGCGGAAAAAAATAAAGGAGGAATAGCCTTACCTAATTTGAAATTATATTTCTATGCGTGTGTAATGACATGGATTGAACCATGGATCACCCTAAAAGATGAAAATTTGATAAAAATAGAAAGCAGTAATATGAGGTTCGGATTTCATGCGTACCTATGGTACAATAAAAAAAGTGTTAACAAAGACTTTGATTATCACGTATTTAGAAAAGCTTTATTACAAGTATGGCAAAAAGTTAAAAAACTATTTTACAATAATAAAATTCCTATGTGGGTTTCGGTACAAGAAGCACTCTATAATAAAACTAGAAACAAAAATGAAAACTGGATAACATATAAAGATACCGTGAAAAAAGATGTGAGAAAGGGATACCAATTTAAGACATTAGAAGAAATGATACAAGAAAAAATAAAAATTAACTGGTACCTATACAACCAACTTTACCTAAAATTTAAAGAAGATTTAAGAATATCTGATTTTTGGAATAAACCTAATGAAATAGATGAAATAATATACACGGGTGACAGAAAACATATATCTAAATATTACAAGATGTTAAAAGAGAGAGATTTGGAAAGTGAAACTATCACAAAAAATATGATTAAATGGGCACAAGACATCGGAGAGCAGATAGACCTAGAAAGCTGGGAAACAGCATGGAGGAATACCAATAAATTCACATTATGTCAAAATTTGAAAGAAAATTATATTAAAATGTTGTATCAATGGTATCTCTCTCCATCTAAACTTCATAAAATCTATAAAACCGGCAACACAAAATGTTGGAAATGCTCCCGCCCAGAAGCAGATTTTATTCACCTATGGTGGACATGCCCAGAGGCAAAAAAATACTGGAAACTTGTAACAGACCGAATAAATGAGATGTTTAAAACAACGATTAATCAAGACCCAAAATTATTATTGTTAAATATAACATCGAATGTGAACACTAAATTAAATAATATTCAAATTAAAAAAATATTATATATGGTTACAATGGCGAGAATTACATACGCTCAATATTGGAAACAAAAAAATACACCAAAAGAAGAAGAATGGTTCTATAAATTATTCGAAGCAGTCGCATTGGATAGATTAACCGAAAGTTTAAAAAATAATGAAATAGAAGAAGAATGGGAAGAATTAGAAATCTTAAGAAAGAAAAAAGGTTGGAAAATAATATGATTAAAACTGTAATATAAGATATATATGGAATAATTATAGAAATATGTAAGTGATTGATAGAACGCAAGAAGGAAGTCAGATAGTTGAAAATTCAAATAACAATAATATACTAAAAGATAAGGAAAATCCATTATGAACAATATAGTTTTGTATTATGTTATAGTGATGTTGAGCTTGTTGTTGATGTAGGATGAATGTTGTACATGTTTTTAAAATAGGATTTTCTGTTTAAATATATGGGGATATACAGTACATGGATGTTGTATATACATATATATTTATATATGATTTATATATGTTATACTCCTGTAAGTTTGAAGGGATGAATGTGTTTTTAATTTGTATGTTTTGTCTTTATGCTTAATAAAAAAGAGAAAAAAAAAAAAAAAAAAAAAAAAGAAAATACAAAGCTAGGTTAATAACAAAAGGATTTGTTCAACAAAGGTTTAAAAACATTGATAAAACAGTCTGAGGCTGAGAGCTTGTGACTAAAATAAGCTTTTAACAATAAAGAGGGGCTAATAAGTTCAACATTTTGGTTTTGAGATTGCTTGTTTAAATGCTGATATGTGTGTTAACACAAAGAGATGACAGCTTTGGTTGTTTAGATTCAAGAGATTTAAAAAAATGAAAAAGTTGTCTAGAGAGATTTGATATCAACAAAGGTTTTGATTTTTGAGATTTTATTTTTAAAGTTACAAGTCTGCTGATAAAATGTGTTTAGTGAGTCAACATAAAAAAGATTAAGAAAGTGTGATTTATAAAGTACAGAGGTGGTGACAAGTTTAAAGTCAATAGGTTTTGTTTAGAATAAAGTTACAGAGAGTTTTAAATATCCAGATATAGAGAGGCTTTCTGAAAGGTTTGATGTTTATAGTTGACAATAATAGATTATAATTGTGTTGTTATAGGTGTTTAAAAAAACCAATTGTTTTAAGTAATAGATTAGACAACAATAAAACATTTGATAAGTTTTTTTAAGAGATAGAAGCTTGTGATTTAAAATAACCACATTAAAATAAGAGTGTTTTATAGATAGTTTATTTGCTTTAAAGTTATATGATAGTCAGTTTAAAGATTGTTATTTAAATATAGACAAGCTTAAGTGTTGATAGATTAAAAATAAGGATATATAGTTATAAGTGTTGATAGAGTTTTAAGTGCTGATATTAAATGAGATAAAATAGATTAAACAGTTATAAGATTTAAATTGTGAGTTGTCAGTTGTGATATATAGAGATTCACAGACATACATTTTTATGACAAAAACAAAGATGTTAAAAAATGTTAAAATATAGGTCAAGATACGTTAAAGTTTTATAACAAAATGCTAGAGAGAGCTGGTTTAAAAATAAAATTGTGTGCCTAGAGTTTAAAGCCAAGACACAACACTATAGGTATATTAACAAAGGGTTTTAGAGATAAAACAACATTTAACAATTATTATAACAGGTTGAGGTGTTATTTTAGATATATAGAGTCAAACATTGTGCTTAGATGGTTTTAATAACAACAACAAAATAATTCTCACACATCTATACATTTCAGGAGGGGATTGTTAGGATATGAATGGGATATATAGTCAAAGGTGAAATGTAAAGATGTGTGTGTGTCTGTAATTTTCCACTTGAGAACAGTTTCTGGACAAGACACAAACAATATTTAGAAAAACAGGGTGAATCAACACCAGGTGGTAACAGAGACATCAACAATGTACTTTCCCAGTGATAGAACTAATGGAACCAGACTTTGTTGTGGTTAACAAGTAATAACAATTATATGTAAACATCGTTAGCTTGGGAAAGTTACTCACGTGGTGGATGATGGACAACAAGAGGCTGGGTTGGCATACATCATACAGACATTATCCAATTAACATAAAGTTAACACCTAAAAGGTGGAGTATGGGATGGGCTTAGAAAATCCTTTGTCTAAAAAATTGTTTATTGTTCATGATGTGAGGGTGTGTGGCTGGATGCTACAACAAGTTAGATCTTAATGTTTTTGGGATTGTTAAAGATGTAATCTTGTATGGCTGAACTGGACAAGTTCGTCACAATGGATTTTACTTAGATATCTTGTTTTTACTTTTTTATATGTATTAATAAAGCTATGCTTTTGGACTTTACAATGTGTCTTCTTGACTGAGAAAGACAGGATTGCCTAGAGAAGAAAAGCTGAGCCAGTTGATGACAAATCTACACAGTGGCTGTGGATCACAGCAGCCAGCTTGTCCTGCAGACTCTGCTGGGTGCCAAAAGACATCACTACAATACTCATCATCCACACACCAACAGGATTGTTCAAAGGCAAGAAAATTTTGGGATAGGATAATTCAAATAATGGAGGGAATTTTAAAAATTAAGCTGAAATGGGCCCCCCAGATGTTTCTCTTGGGTATGATTGAAGATCAAGAACTGGAAAGAAAACATGGTAAATTGATTTTTAATCTTATAACAGCAGCTAGAATAACATACGCTAAGATGTGGAAGTTGAAAGAGATCCCATCTACACAAGATTGGATGTTGAAAATGTTAGATATTATGGAGATGGATAAATTAACTAATTTAATTAAAGGTGATAACGATGAGAAGTTTAAGAGAGATTGGAAAGAAGTGGTTGAATATTGGAAACATACAGGAGAATTAGTAAATGCGATAGGTTTAGAATAAATTATATGTATAATCAGCCTGAAATGGAATATCAGAAGCATTGTTTTATTATGTTAAAAAATAAAAAAGGGGATAAGAATAATGTTAAAGGGGAAAATGATCGAGATAGAGGTCTAACGAATATATATTGTATGACGTGAGAAATTGGTTATATGATTATTAGAAGTAATAGTAAATTGGGCTAAATTGCTAGATAGGTTAAGTTCAGGAGGTCTTTTATTTATTTAGTTAGTTTGTGTTCTAGGTGTTACTGTTTGTTTTAATGTCATAGTCTGTACTGTTTTGTTTTGTATGTTAATTGTTTTGTTTTTTCTTTTTTCTTTTTAGTTTGTATATATGTTTGATTTTTTGTTGTTGTTATCTGTTTTGTATGTAATTTGTTGTGGTGTTGATGTTATTTTATTTAATAAAGATTTATAAAAATTAAAAAAAAATCTAGATGATTACACCCCTAGATGATCTAGAACATTTTATCAATAGATAGTGTGGCTAAGGTCTAGTCTGCATTGCAGAAATAATGCAGTTTGACATCACATTTACTGTCATGTGAGAAATATGTGAGATATTTAGTCTTCACTGTAAGAGAGCTCTGGTGCCACAACAAACTAAAAATCCCAGAATACCATAGCATGAAGCAATGGCAGTTAAAGTAGTGTCAAACTGCACTATTTTTGTAATGCAATTTAGACCTAAGAGATTTTTGTTTTTAAAATAAAGCTATTTTGAGCCTACAAATAACAAAACCCTGCTTGATTTCAAATATCCTAGCTCTTCAGCTGTTTCTGAATTACATTTTGCTTCATGCTCTTGAGGTTTTATGTTTCTATTGTCTTCCCAAATGAGAAGCTATCAATAGGAAAACTATCCAAGAAGTTAATATTATGAGAGGGATTCACGAGGGAGTCTCTCTGCTCTAACCACACCAATGTGTAAATCTAGAGATCCAAAAGAGGACTGAGGGAGTGTTATGTGACAGAAGGCTGATTAAGATGTTGGATTATTAATAAAAAACAAATTATATCATAGTTACTAATTAAAATTTCATTGCATGCATTTGTTGCCTGCTAATTAAGTAACTAGAGCTCTTTGTTTATATTTGTATTCACTTGCATCAGAGGGCAAATGGCAATTAGCCTGAGCTGATGCTATTGCTGCTTGTCTTCAACATCCGTTCCTGAAATTACAACCATTACTTGTTTCTTTCACACCATAGCAGCCATCTTCCTTGTTTAATATGGGCACATGGGCCCAGACAGACTGAGGCTGCTGCCATGCTGCTGAATTAATACACTGCTTTAATTGCCATGGTTCAGTGCTATGGAATCCTGGGATTTGTAGTTTGTTGTGGCACCAGAATACTCTGAAGGAGAAGGCTAAATATCACACAAAACTACAAATCCCAGAATTCCATAACATAATGTCAAACTGCATTATTTTTGCAGTGCAGATGGAACCTAAGAAATTAAAAAACATAATCTCCAATGTTTACTCATTTTAAAAATAAATGTTCAAACATTTTGTGTTTGGGTTGTTTCAGAATATCTTCTTTTTGGTGGAAGCTCATGGATCGAGTAAGTATGAGAAAAAGGAAAGCTAGTGGGAGAGGTTGTTGTTGGTGTGCTCAGCCCAGTGCAAGGGGCCTGTGTTTTTCTTTCTTTCATGCCATCCTTGCATTGCTAGCACCACTGAGGGAAACTTGTATTGATATAGATGATTTGACAAGAAGCAACATTTTTTGCTACATAAATTGCATACCAGTGGTATATCTGTACTGGACTAGAGTGGTGAAAATTATTAAAATCCCCTGACTTCCACACTAGGTTCCTGTTCTGGTCAAAGCCTCAATGCCTTTTCTCCAGGGAGAGAGTTGTTGTTGTTTTTTTGCAGGGATGTAACTGCTTCATAGATTGATACCTAAGATAATGTGTAGCATGTCCCTAAATGTCAAATGATGTTGATATCTTATGTTAGCTGATGATGGGAATGTGCATATGATTGAAAACAATGTAGTCTTTATACACACATGCTCTTTAATGTGCATACATTTCTATGTATATTATGATGTACATTCAAAGGTTGAGCCCTAGAATGAGGAAGAGTGAGGCTGCTGCTTCAGATAGCTGGATTTTGGCAGCAAGGAAGGACAGCAAATTCTTAGTTATTTCATTTATCATTCCTATGGGGGTCTTATATTATTATACAGATGCTGTGATATATGAAAAATGTGCTTACAAGATGTTGTGTTTCAGGTGACAATAATAATTTGACTTACCTTGGTTACTATACACCAGGATGGTCCTGTTCCAGCTCATGCTTTTCTGATCGACTGCCTAGCTTACACAAACATTTGCATGGTTAAAGCATTCGTTTAGCTCCTTTCCCCAACCCCAAATGTAAATTGAAGAAAACCAGACATGGGAACAGTTCAGGAATATTGTTTTCACTATTACTTTGCATTGGAAAAGTGAGAAGAAAGGAAGTACACACCCATTTCTTCTATTAACCAAAGGACCTACAGCTTCCTAGGAATAATATCAAACTAAAAAGGAGATCAACCAAGTTCATGCATCTACTAGAGAAGGGAGAGCTACTCTTTTTCGCATACATCCTCTGGCCATGACACAATTTGGAAAGGAGGTGTATCATTTCCACTGTCTGCTCAGCTGGGTTTAGTCTGGTATTTAGCCTGTTGTTGATGCTGGGCACCTCATTCTGGCCTCAGAGTGAGTGACTTGTGTCACCAGCAGCAGTGCCAGCTGGCACAATAGGATGTGCATGCCAATAGTTGCCAGCATTGCAGTGGAGTGCCCAAGGTAACAAGGGAACATTGGATCAGCTTCTGGGCCAAAATACTCCAGAAATCCAAGCATCAGGAGAAAGGCCAGGTTCACATGGGCCAGAATACTCAAGAGTATTCTGGCCCATGTGAACCTGGCCTTTCTCCTAATGCTTGTACTTCCATGTCATATGGAGCAGTATTCATGGATTCAAACCTCACTGGTACTCTGAAGTGGTACATGCCAGACAATAGTCCAACATGAGGCCTTTCCAGTAAATGTGAATGCCGCAGGGGGAAAAAAGTCCCAGTCTTTTGGTGCAACCCAAGGTGACATTTCTGTTGCAAACAGGGAAGAGTGGGAAAGCTTTTTACTGGGGGGATGACAGACTGTGAGATTAAGGGAAGACAGATAAAATGGCACTCTTATCATTTTACATATAAACTCTGCACCTGTCTCCTTATCAATTTTCTAAGTAATAAAAGTGTGTGTGTGTGTGTGTGTGTGTGTGTGTGTGGTGGTGCTGATGGTGGGGAAGCCTGTACAAGTTTTTGCACTTTATGGAAAAGTCAGAACTATAGCATAGACAGACACACCAGGGAGCTATCATGGGTTGTTCCTTTTATGCTTTTCTGGAGGGTTCTCTCCTTGTTCAGCAGTGCTCATTTCACTCTCTCCCAGTTATTCTGCTTTTTCCACCCACTCTAAAATGGCACCAGAGTTTGAAAATGATTATCAGATTATCCACAAACAAAGCCTGCCATTGTGTTGTTTGTAAGTGGCACAATAATATTCCATAGACCTCCTCTGGCATGCTTTTCTCTTTTTTTATTTTGCAGCATAACAGAAACACAGTCATTATATGATTTTAGATTGCCTTCTTTTCATATCCTCTGCCACCCAGTCCTTTAGAGCTCTTACTGAATATGTAAATCATATTTTTCTCCAACCTGAGCTGTTCAGCTTGCTGAGACTTGATTATCTCTCCTCTGTGAGGGAGCACTCAAGTGTTCCCCACAGATCCTCAGGAAACCTTGCCTTTCTAAAGTTGATGTGCTGACAGAGAATGCAGCAACTTTGATCTAGGTGTACTAATGACATTCCTTGTTCTGCTTTCATTCCTCACAGAAGGAAGTAGTAGCACTTTCATTCCTCACAGAAGGAAGTAGTAGGCAAATGGTTCCTCCTTCAAATTTAGGAAATGTCATTTCCTTCTGAAAGAAATCTAACCCACCCACCCCCGAAAAAAATTCATAGAGGCATATTTCACATTTTTGAAAGAAAAGGAAGACATCGAGTATTTGTCGATCTGTCTGTCTGTCTGCCTGTCTGTGTTAAAGAAGTGTTTTCAGTATGCAAAAACATCCAATAGTAAAGATAAGGCCCTTCCCTTAAAGTGAAAGAACAAAGAAGATTTTTTTAAAAAGCTTTCAATCAATGTTTACAGTACCTATGTGGCAAAGAAAGCCTGCATACAGTCCTATATATCTTGGTATCAGTTCAAATCAAATCTTTTTATTACAGCCATTCGGCCAGCATAGGTATCAGTTCACCAAGGAATTTAATGTCATACACAGGAGATACACTATAACATGGTTTCTTCTACGGGATGCCAAAGAACACAGCCATGCTTTAGAACTGGAAATAATGATAGGTATTAGCCAGCACTAAGTGGAAGACTTTTTGTAATATTTTATATGGATATAAATACAGGGACAAGCAAAAAAGACAGAAGTTGCTTATGGTAGGGACAGACAAAGTATATTTCATTGGATCAAAAGTTACTCTCTTTTTGCAACCAGGAAATCATTACAAGTATTTATGATTTTATCCCAGTGCACACCACAGCTTTTCTCTTATCTTCCACATGCTCTCAGTTTGGAGCTTATGTGTTAGGAAACAGAGAAATTTACAGCTTGTGCAAAATTTCATTGGAGAAACACCAGTCATTTTATTGACTAATACATTCCACATCAATGCAATTTGGTAAGAAAAGAACTATATATAAGAGCCAATGTCTGTCTTGTACCATTGTATTGAAATATTACCACACAAATATTACTTATTTGGTGTGATTTAATAGCCAACCCCATCCTAAGGATTCAGGGCAGGTGACAATATATTAATAACAAAACCTGAAAGGACAATGATTCAATCCCATTTTACCATTCTTCATTCTATTGCTAGTCTTCAGAAGTAATAACTTATAACAGAATGGATTCAAAGGTATGTGAGTGTACTTGGGAATATAATCATGATATTCCAGGAATACAATTCTACAAGTGAGAAGCAGCCAACAAAGATGCCTCTCTACATGTGGCCTTGAAGATGAATTGGCACCTAAGTACATAAGATTGTCCTCAGTCAATATTATAGCAGAAAATGACATAAGGTGGTTGTTGTTGGGTGCTTTCAAGTTGTTTCTGAATTATGGTGATGCTAACTCTGAGGATTGCAAGATTGGAAGTTTGGCAGTCTGAGACCCAAGTGCTGCATAATGGAGTAAGCTCCCATCACTAGTCCCAGCTTCTGCCAACCTAGCAGTTTGAAAATATGTAAAAATGCAAGTAGATAAATAGATACCACTTCAATGGGAAGGTAACAGCATTCTATGAAGTCATGCTGGCCATATGATCACACCTTTGACAATGCTGGCTCTTTGGCTTAGTAAGGGAGATGAACACTGGACACAAGTGGGAAACTGTCAAAGGGGAAACCTTTTAAGACAACTAAGGGCCTCTACAGACTAGCCCAAAGTGCTGGCCTGGAGGTAGAGATGGGGAGGGGCTGCCACATGCCGGTGGCCACAACACCATGCTGAGGATGTCCTGATGGTGCATGCCATTACACATGGTTCATGGCATCAGGACATCCTTCCTGCACAGCGTTTTGACATGCTGGACTGAAAGGGGCACTAAAGAGCCACACGCTGGCCCTTAGGACAGCCTTTTGCCACCCGTAAAAGGAGCAGCATTTTGCTGCGCTTTTCCAGGCAGCAAAAGGGAGAATCGGAGCCACACATTCCAGCAGCCTCAGCCTCAATCCGCTGCTTCCTGGGGCAGCTCTCCACCACCCCTATTTCATGGAAATTTCTTGGAAAGGTTTATTTAGAGGAGGATTGGCATTGCTTTCCCTGAGGCTGAAAGGATGTGATTTGCCCAGGGTCGCCCAGTGGGTTTCATGGCCAAGCTGGAAATTGAACCCTGGTCTCCAGAGTTGTAGTCCAACATTCAAATCACTATGGCATGCTGGCTCTTGGACATGAGGTAGAATGCTTTGTAGTAAGAATTTGACCTTGGGGAATTTATAATTAACTCAAAAAATAATAAATAGGATCTGAACCCATTGTATGTAGGGGGATAGAGGGAACAGTTCCTGCAGAGACTGAATTTTCCAAAAGAATGGTACTTTTATTAAGAGAGAAAAATAAATCAATAAGCAAGCACACACATACACAGAGGAACAAACATACAAAAACACCCTAACATAAATGCACACATACAAGAACTCAGGAGTAAAGTAGTTAGCTTGGATAGGACACACAAGGCTTTCTAATGATGATAATTACCTGAAAGGAAGCTGCTCCAATGATAAATGAAGAGGGATAGACTCAACCATTATGAAAGGGAAAAGGACAATGGATAGAGCTGATGACTCTAGTCAGAGATCACAAAGGCGTCGGGACACCATGAAATCTATCCAGACCCCCCTGTACCTGAGATTTTGTGGAACATTTATACCCTTAATCCTCGGCTGAGGTGAAGAGTTGCTATTGTATATCAAAGGATTCTGATTACTATGCTTTGAAGTAGAGAGTTTCCAAAAGAGGGAAGATAGGATGCTGATGTTATCTCATCTTCAGCTGGACACATCCTGGCTGGCACTCATAAATCCTCTACGTGTGAATGTCCTGCTTAGCAGCTCACTCTGTGATGATGCCTGGAGGCTATCTACACACATGTCCCACTGTGTTGTCGCACACTGACTCTACTGGTACAAGTCACTCCCTCTGGGATCACTTCGAGGTGCCCATCCATGTGATTGACACCTTGCTTCTGAAGGAGTGACTCACACCATTGATGGTAGTACCAGGAGGCACAGTGGGACGCATATGAAGACAGCCACCAAGCATTGCTATGAAGTGTGGAGGTAACAAGGGAAATCCGAGGCAGCTCCAGAGCCCAAATACTCTGGGAGTAGCCAGAGTATTCTAGTTGATTTGCCTGCAAGATAAATCTGGAAATCTTTTTATGCCAAGTTTTTCACATGTGATACAAGTAAAAGATGATTCAATGTATTCCCCTGAATATGTCTACCTCTTTCTGGAAAGAAAAAAAACTGATGCAGAATTGAAGTGAAATGAAAATGTCAGGGGAAATTTTGCCACCACTAAATTTTGCAGTCTGCCTTAGCTGGAAAACTACTTGTTAATTTGGTCTGTGATCATTTTCAGTACATCTTCAAATAATGTGAATGAGAAGGAAAAGCAGGCAACAGTGGTTAAGGTCTAGGTTGGACCAAGATATTTTCCTGCCTAAGGCAAAGGACAAGATGTTGCCTCACTCAGTTTCTGGTACACAGGCTGACCAAACTGGTAATTAATTTCTATTACACTATTAGCAATGGGGTAGAGTCCTTTACTCCACACCTGAGGGCAATTTTGATAGTGTAGAAGAGGCCATGTGGCATATTTAGCTCTTTTCTCCAAGAGTGGGAAATAGCCAGAGGGGCTCAAGAAAAATAGTTATAGTGCTGCAGTCGCTACCCCTCCACTTGTGGCAGTTGGCTCACTCTACCTAATAGTAGGATTCTTACATTAGCCAGTTCCGTAAGATGGCAGATTGGTGGAGTAAATTGTTTACTACAGTTTATAACCAAAAAAGGGAGGATTTAAAAGAAAGACAATGGGGGATATCTTGCACCTTATGTTTGCAAACTGACATAAAAGGAAGAACAAAACCACTACCTCCAAAACAGCTGCCTTTAATTGTTGCTTCCAGGATCTCCCTCAGAGATTGTGCTATGGAGATTGTGCATGGTGTTTTTCATTGTTGCTTTCAGAATCTCCCTCAAAGATTGTACTATGGAGATTGTGCATGGTGCCCCTTTTTTCACTATCTGAAACACAGTGTTGGTTTGGGCACCTTTGCACATACCCGTTGTAATTTGTCAGTTTGTTAATAATGGGCATTTGGCATGGAGGGGAGTTGCCGCAAGAATGAAAAGGAAAAGGTCACAACTTTATTGACAACAACTGAAATGTAGGGTTGGCCTACAAAGCATGAGGTCTGGATCTGTCATCAACCAATCATTTGATTAACCAATTTGCTTGGTCCTGGCCAAGCTTTGGGATGACAAAAAGGGGTAACCAGTTAATCACCCATCTGTATCTTAGGTAATAGTTTGATTGCATGTTTGCATCTCTACCCTTTATTACCAGGGGATGCTGAATCAGCATTGCCTCCACAATGGCAACACCACAATGCTCCCAGCACCCCTGGGTCCCCACTGAACTCCCGATCTAGTGCCATGCAGCCCTGGAGACCATGCCCACCAGATCTAAGACCTATGCTACCACTACTTAAGGCTGTTCCCCCCCCCCCCGACACCTTCCTCCAACCCTATGCAGCTTTGATCCCACCCTCAAGGGAGTCCTGAACAAGAGTCCATTCCCAGGCATATGTAGCCCACATAAGCTCTGGATTTCCATCTTTCTAGTCTTTTTATAGAGTCCACTGGCAAGCTGCATCCTCCAGCAGTAATAGCAGCCCCAATGCAGAATGAGTGACCCCCAAAGTCCCCTGGCGGGAGCACCTCATTTTACAAAACCAAGCAAAGCACTGAGATTACCTGGAAACATGTCAGTGGAGAGCTGTTGAGGTGGGTGAAAAGAGGGCCTTCGTTCTGAAAGTGGGATGCCACATATTGCGTAAGGTTCATACTGGGTACAGGTGGCCCCATCCTGTCAAGCACAAAAGGCTCTGCCTGGCAAGACCATCCTGCACATGAAATTGAGGTGACCCAAAATGGGCTGGATTTCTTTGAGGGTGACCTTATGGGCCAAGAGAGTGGAGCATAGGGCCTGCAGCGTCATCAGGCAGGCGAGAAATACCCGCCACCAAATCCAGCCGTTTTCTTTTCTTTCTTTCTTTTATTTTTTAAATTTTATTTTATTAGTAAAAAAAAATCAAACAAAACATTACATAACAGAATAATAAAGAATACAAGACAACAAGTAACAAAAAACACAGAAAAACAAACAGAAAAACTGCCGCAACAATAAAATCATAAACAATCACAAACTAATTCTAAGAAATAACACTTAACATTAACTTCCTAACCAGTGGCAAGAGGATCATGAAGATACATAGTAAATAACCTGTTTCCAGTATTTAGATCTTTAGATCTTTCAATACATCACTGACGTTAAATCCCATAAAATGAAAGTGGTTCTATTCAACTGTAACATCCAATATTGAATAATTTGTATTTGATAATTGAAATATTATACTGTATCCCTTAAAGCAAATTATATGTATGTAAATATACTATAACTAATTATATCATTCTGTAAAAGCTATGTAATTTAACTCCTTATTAATATCATTCATTTTCAAATAACTATACCAAGGAGCCCAAAGTCCATGAAACTCTATGAGTGGCCTATCCCTGGAGAGATATGTCAACTTTTCCATTTCATAGATTTCCATCAGTTTTAGTTTCCAATCCTCCACCGATGGAGTTTCTTTTTTTTCTCCAATATTTTGCATAAAGAATTCTTGCCGTAACTATCAAGAAGAATAAAAGTTTCAAATCACTCCCTTCTATATCTGTATTTGAAATATTTAAGAGATACAATTTTGGGTCAAGAAATAATCGCCTCTTCAAGATCTTTCTCAATTCTTCATTATTTTTTCCCCAGTATTCTTGTGCTATTCAACTTGTGTTACAGTTGAATAGAACCACTTTCATTTTATGGGATTTAACGTCAGTGATGTATTGAATTTCCACCACATATGAAAATAAGTCCCCCTTTCCTCTCCACACTTCCAACAAACTGGATTAAAACCCTTATACATCTTGGATAATTTAGAAGGAGTTAAATACTATCTAAATGTTGATTTATATAAGTTCTCTTTTAGGTCCATACTAACAGTATATTTTATTGTTTTCTTCCAATTTTTCCCATTCCTCCAGATTAATATTTTGATTTATATCTTGTGCCCATCTAATCATATAATTTTTAACAATGTTCTCCTCTTGTTCCCAATTTCTAATCAAATTATAATATTTTGATATTAAGTTATTTGAACCCCCGTTTACTATTTTTTCAAAAATTTTATTGGCTGGACCGAGCTGATCCAATTGACAATCTAATTTAAATCTCTCTAATAATTGTCTGTAACAAAACCAGTTAATATCATAGCCAATTTTTACCAATTCTTCCTGCGATTTAAACATGACGTTTAATCCTACAGCTTTAATCAAGTCTTTATAACATATCCAAGAATCTTCATTATATAAATTCTTCATTAATACTGCTTGAGCAGGAGATGCCCAATAAGGGGTTTTTACACACCATTTTGTTTGTATTTTAACCAAACTCATAAACAAACTCTGCATGTATGATGATTATTGAAGTTTTTATCCACTTTATTTTTTCCGTAAAATAAGTAGGCGTGCATTCCAAATTGTAAGTCTGCTCCTTCTAAAGTTAGAAGTTTTTTATCCTTTAATGAAAACCAGTCCTGAAACCAGTTTAAAACACAAGCCTCATAATACCATTGAAAGTTGGGTAAGGCTAATCCACCTCTTTCTTGTGCATCCGGCAAATTTAGTAATTTAATTCTCATTTTTTTGCTTTCCCAAATAAATTTTGAGATATTGCTAGTCCACGTTTTAAATGGTTTCTCACTATCAATAATGGGGATATTTTGGAATAGGTACAATATTTTAGATAAGACATTCATCTTTATCAATGCTTTTCGGCCAGTCCAAGATAATTTCATTTTACTCCATAATTTAAAATTCTTTTTAATCTCTGACCAGACTTTAAGATAATTATTTTTATATAAATCAACATTTTTTGCAGTGATCCAAATTCCCAAATACTTAACTTTGTTTTCTAATTTATAGCCCGATATTTCTACAATTCTACAAGTTTCATTTTTTGGAGTATTTAACAGAAGTATCACTGTTTTGTTTTTGTTGACACGATAACCTGACACACTCCCATATTTTTGGAGGGTCTGCATTAATTGTTCAATACAATCATCCAAATTAGATATCGATAACACGACATCATCCGCATAGGCTCTTAATTTATAATTTTGATTTTTGATTTTCACACCTTTAATTGTTTCATCATTTCTAATCTGGATCAATAAAATTTCAAGAGTAAGTATGAATAATAATGGTGCCAGAGGACAGCCCTGACGAACACCTTTATTAATGTTAAATTTTGGGGTCGATTCCCCATTTATTAGTATCTGAGCTTCTTGTTTAGAATATATTTTAGTTATCCAATCATAAAATTGTTCACCCACTTATGTTTTTTTGAGAACCTCGAACATGAAGCTCCAATTGATGTTATCAAAGGCTTTCTCTGCATCCAGGAAGATAAGTGCCAATTTCTTATGAAGATTTTTTTGATGCATATCAATTAGATTTAATAAAACCCTAAAATTTTCTTTAGTCTTCTTGGGGGGGAGAAAACCATTTTGATCAGAATGAATCCAATTGCTAAGTATCTTTTTAAGTCTATTCACTAATATAGTCGCAAAAAATTTATAATCCGAATTTAATAAAGAAATAGGGCAGTAATTATTTGGATCTAATTTATCTTTATCTTGTTTTAATATTAAAGAGATGTTTGCGGAACTCCATGTTGAAGGTATCCCATTACGGAGTATGTTATTAATAGTTTGGAGGAGGGGTGATGCCAATTGGGATAAATATTTTTTATAATGTTCGTTCACAAATCCATCAGGCCCAGGAGATTTAAAATTCTTAAATTTTCTAATCACCTCCTCCAATTCCTCATATTTAATTGGGTCGTTCAGGACTGTCCTCTGATCTTGTGTCAACTTGCCCATCATGGCTGGCCATCCGGGAGGGGGGGGGGATGCATTGAGGAGATTCCTAGTGGATATCATCAATGCATCCTTCAGGGAGGGATATGTTCCAGCTTGTCTGAAAGAGGTGGCTGTTAAGCCGCTTCTGAAAAAAGCCTTCACTGGACCCCCTGGATATGAGAAATTATAGGCTGGTGTCATTGCTGCCATTCTTGAGCAAGGTAATTGAGAGGGCGGTTGCTCTTCAGCTCCAGGCGGTCTTGGATGATACCGATTATCTAGACCCATTTCAAACTGGCTTTAGGTCAGGATTTGGGGTTGAGACGGCTATGGTTGCCTTGACTGACGATCTGCGTCTGAGCATTGACAGGGGTAGTGTGACCCTGTTGGTGCTCTTAGACCTCTCAGCAGCTTTTGATACAATAGATCACGGCATCCTCTTGGGCCGCCTGAAGGGGTTAGGTATCGGGGGCACTGCGTTGCAGTGGTTTCGGTCCTTCCTCTCGGGTCAGTCCCAGAGGGTGCTGCTCAGGGACTGTAGCTCCAGTAAAAGGGACCTCACTTGTGGGGTCCCTCAGGGAGCTATTTTGTCCCCGACATTATTTAACATCTACATGAAGCTGCTGGGTGAGATAATTCGGAGTTATGGTGCTGGGTGTTATCAGTACGCTGATGACACCCAAATCTGTTTCTCCGTGTCTCGTTCATCGGCCTCGAATTCCAATGGCATCTCCTCTCTCAATGAATGCCTTCAGGTGGTAATGGGCTGGATGAGGAAAAACAAATTGAAGCTGAATCCAGACAAGATGGGGGAGTTCATGGTAGCGGCCCCGAAACCAAGAATTGGGTTGCAACCTCCAGTCCTGGATGGGGTCACACTCTCCTCCAGTGACTGTGTTCACAGTCTGGGGGTGCTCCTTGACTCGTCGCTCCTGATGACAAATCAGGTAAATGCGACTGTCAGGAGTGCCTGTTATCAGCTTCGGCTGATACGCCAGCTGCGCCCTTTTCTGGGAGTAAGGGACCTCGAGACCGTTGTGCACGCACTGGTAACCTCCCGCCTAGATTTCTGTAATGCGCTCTACATGGGGCTACCCTTGTGCCAGGTTCGGAAGCTACAATTAGTTCAAAATATGGCAGCCAGGCTTGTTTCTGGAACATCTAGGAGGGACCACATCACTCCGGTCTTGAGGTCCCTCCACTGGCTGCCTGTTTGCTTCCGGGCCCAGTACAAGGTGTTGGTTATTACCTTTAAAGCCCTAAATGGCTTGGGTCCAAGTTATATCAGAGACCGCCTCCTCCCATATAATCCTCCCCGCGCACTCCGTTCCTCTGGGAGGAAATTTTTGGAGATGAGGAAAACGAGGCTCTCCGCAACCTCCCAGAGGGCTTTCTCTGTACTAGCCCCCAAGCTCTGGAACAACCTGCCAGATGAGATCCGTCAGTTAACATCCTTGGATAGCTTTAAAAAAGCTATAAAGACGGATCTCTTCCGGCAGGCCTTCCCAGACTAGAAAATCAGCCTCGGATGATTTTATAAATGACATCTCTCATGGTGCTGGTTCCCCCATTTAAACAACTAAAATATCTCAGGGGGTTATTGATACTGACACTGCTATTGCAACTATAATTATTGATTTTATTATTGTTGTTATTGATTTTAAATTGAATTGTTTAATGCTGTTTTTAAGGGTGGGAGGGATGTTTTTGTACTGTTTTATGATGTTAACCACCCGGATTGGGAAACCATTGGGCGGTATACAAATAAATTTTATTATTATTATTATTATTATTATTATTATTATTAACTTAGAAATATTAATTCTTTGCAAATAATTTTGGATTTTGGAGAGGCATATTGGGGTTTCCTTAAACATGCTGTGGAAATGTTCAGCAAAGATTTTCTTTATTTTATTTTGAGTTGTAAAGATTTCTGTTCCTTTTTTAATTTGTGTTATTATCTGTTTAGCTTTTTCCCTTCTAACCATATAAGTTAACAATTTACCCGGCTTATTTCCACCTTCATAGTATCTTTGTTTCATAAATTTATTTTTTTTTCCAATTTGTTCCAATGATAAAATTGAAATCTGTTTTTGAACACATTTAATTTTGTTAAGAATTTCATGAGATTCTGGATCTTGTTTTAATGTAAGTTCCAATTTTCTCAATTCGTTATTTAGTGTTTCTTCCTTTAACTTCCTATTTTCCTTATTTCACTAGTCGTTTGGATAATGATGCCCCTAATCACTGCTTTGTGAGCATCCCATATAGTACGCATTGGGACTTCACCATTTAAGTTCTCTTTAAAATAATACATTATGTGTTTCTTCACATGTTCAGCTACTTGGATGTCATTCAGTATATTCGGATTCAATTTCCAATTGAATACAGATACACCATATGTAAACTCCATTAAGACTGATTATTATCTGACCATATTTTCGGTAGTGTTTTTAACTTTGTGATTTTAGATTCTAAGTGCCCAGATACCCAAATCATGTCCAATCTAGAAAAAGATTTGTGCCGATTAGAATAAAAGGTAAAATCTCTTTTGTTTCCATTTTTGACCCAATGAACGTCAGATACATTTAGAATTTCTGTTAACAAAAAAAATTCATTTGGCAATTTACCTTGGGTTTTTCGAGTGGACTTTCCTGATTTACGATCCAATTTAGGATCTATTACTCCATTAAAGTCCCCACACATTATTATATTTTCATATTCCAAATCTACAATAAATCTTCTCAGCATTTTATAAAATTTACTTTTGTTTTCCAAGGGACCATAAATGCCAATTAAAAGATATATTTCCCCGTCTACTATAACTTCCACTAGCAAAAAAATAGCCTTCTGTATCATCCATAATTAATTTTTATTCATAATTTGAATTTACATAAAATACTACACCTCTTTTCTTAAATGGTGAAGCTGCTACAAATACATTTCTGAGTTTGGGGCATCTGAGATACTTTCTGTCTTTCTTTTTTATTCTACTTTCTTGTAAACAGCAAACATCCAATTTTAATTTTGTTAAATAATGAAAAAAAATTGCATTTTTGAGGCGTGTTTAATCCTTGTACGTTCCATGTAAGAATCTTTAATTGTTTATTGTGACCCATATTATATCTTTCAAATATTAGAAGATTTCACAAATTAATGTTCCAAACCCAGTTTAATACTATGTTAATTATCAAAGTATTCTTCCTGTCCTAATCGTACCGAGGTGGTCAATTTAAGACTGGATTCATCCCCATCTTCTGTTTTCTGAGATAAGTTAGGGATATAGCTGAGCCCTCAGTCTTTTCGGCCACTAAGGGGACACTCAGCCCAATGGCTAAGTTCTGGAATGTGGACAAAAGCCTGGCACAACCATCACTTCCAGCCTCTCCCATGAACAGAAAGTCATCAAGGTAGTAGGTGACCAAGGGATAGATGACCCTGCACTTGACTTCCCACTCAAGGAAGGAGCTGACGGTCTCAAAGGCCACACAGCTGATGGAGCAACCCATTGGCATGGTCTTGTCGAAATACCACTTGCCCCCAAATTTGAAACCCAGGAGACAAAAATTATCAGGGTGGACAGGGAGCAGTTGGAATGCCGACCAAATGTCACATTTGGCAAGAAAAGCCCCCCATCCACATGACCTGACCAAACTGAGTGCATGGTCAAAGGAGATGTAGTGAACAGAGCAAAAAGTTCTGGGGGAATGGAATCATTGATGGATGAAATTCCCATGGAGCTTTTTTGGGCACCACCTCAAGGGAGGGACACCCTGAGGTTGAGCATTAGCAGTGAGGAGTAGAGGCCAGCCACCCTGCTGGCATTTCATTCTTTTTGGATCGTGGCCTTGAAGACCTGAGGCATCTCCTGGGCCGATTTGAGGTTCCAAGTATCAGAGGCTAAGTGAGAGCCAACCTCAAGGATTCTGAAACCACACGTGGAACCCTCTATAAGAAGAGTGGCTGCTTCCTTGAAGGAGTAGCTGTGTAAAAGAGGAATCAAGTTATCAGAGTACACAGGTGTTGGGGCAAGGTCGAAATGCAGCCGGGTAGCTTCAGTGTGCTCATTTTGGACACCCAACCCTCTCATTTTGGAGCCTCATATTTTTTGCCGGGGGTTGCTGGGGTGGGGCATCCCAATCAAAATGGCTGCTGGGAGCCTACCAGGCAGCAACACAGCAGTTTGGCATGCAAGCCCATGCAATGCTTGCAGCAGTGTTCGAACTTGCACTGGGCCCACACATTAGCCCATGTTGAATTTCCAACATATGGGTCCCTCTTGCCTGCCCACTTGGAAGATCCCCTTGGCCTGGCATGTGGGCTGATCTCAAGCAACCAGATGTCACTCTCAATGAGGTCCCACCTGTCTGTGTCATTCTAGGATGTGCACTGGCAGAAGGCTGTGTCATAAACAATGGCTGAAACATCCCCCAATGGACATTGCCCTCAAGACATTGATCATGTCATTTATCATGCACCAGGCCCATTCAAAGATAGACATGGCAACCACCCCCATGAAAACCCCAAAGGTTGACAAAAGTGTGCTCCACAGATGGGCCTTGGCCTCTTTTTTTTTTTTTGTCTTTTTTGGTGGAGGTGATGGCCCCAGCCTCCCCCCTTTGGGTGTCAACAAAGTGAACACATCTACATAACATCCCCTGAGGATCTGCTTCCTAATCTTATTGGACAGGTGGAGACCTGTGGGGTTTTCACCGCATGAAATTTTGGGGAAATCAGAGGCCTGCTGATCCACCCACACACCCTGTAAACCCAGATGACTGGATCTGCTCCTGATGACCCAGGAAAGCATTCCTGGGACCAAAGCTATTTCTAGCCTGCCTATATCCAAAGGAATCAAAGCAGGTTACAACATAAAAATAAAAGAATAAAATAAGAAAATAAATAAAATTTACATAAGAAGCAATCCCCTTCCCTACCCCGAAATATCAACATTAACCAAACAATTAAAATATAAAGTAAAATTAATTACAAGATCATCCCAATAACAATGATCCCATTCCTTAAATCAGGGGTAGGCAACCTTTCCCCTTTAAGGGTCGAGGGACTTCAGCTCCCAGGAGCCTCAGCCATGTTGGCCAATAGTCCCATGTTGGCCAATAGCTCCTGACATTCTGGGAGCTGAAGTCCCTTGGCCCTTAAAGGGGAAAGGTTGCCTACCCCTGCCTTAAATCCTTGGACACCTTGGCATGAACCTTTTTGGCAGGGGTAGGCAACCTTTCCTCTTTAAGGGCCAAGGGACTTCAGCTCCCAGAAGCCTCAGCCATGTTGGGCAATAGTCCCATGTTGGCCAATAGCTCCTGGGATTGTGGGAGCTGAAGTCCCTCGGCCCTTAAAGGGGAAAGGTTGCCTACCCCTGCTTTTTGGTCTTTTTCTTGGCGGTGCATGTCCGCTTTCAACCCTTGCTCCCGTTGCCCACAGATGAGGCACTGGGAGTCACACTGGTATCTGAACTGGTGGTGGAGGAACTGATAGTGGAACTGGAGAAGCTGTTGGATGAGCTGCTCGAGCTAGAGCTGCCCCTTTACCCTATGAAAATAGTGTGCACACATTTGTTAGCAACACTACCACACTGTACCTGTGCCACCATGTGGTATACCTGATTTTTCTTTACAGCTTTACCACACACTGACCCCTCCTTGGAAATTACTCCTTCATCCCTCTTAAAATGGATTTCAAGCCGATCATTAGTTAGGGATGCCACACTCAGGGAATTCTGCAGTCAAAGTGCACACAAAACATTCTCAAATGTTTTCCCCAGCCCTGGGATGAATACAGACTCCACTCTACCAGATTCATCATCAGCAAACACTACTGTGTCTACTGGTGCTGGTTTTGGGTTCTGTAGTCTCCCCTTATCTGGTACCACGTGATTAGAACACCCACTCTTTAAAATCCAGACAGGGTCTCCCTTTTTCCCACTCACAACACCCTCCACAGCAGAAACAAACCCCCTCCCTTCCTGGAGCTTTTTCTTCTGTGAAGATCTTCCCTTCTTTGCTGCAGAGTCTCTTGGACAGTCCTTCCTGAAATGTCCAGTCTCTCCACAGGAAAAGCACTGCTTAGTCATGCAGATGGCAACACTCCCCTCCTGGGATGTCTCAGTGGTTGGTTGCCTCCAGCTTGTTTTCCCAGCTTCCCTGGATCTCTCCTTGAAGTCTTCTCTGGACCTCCTCCAGGATTCTTGAAGCCACAAGCTCAGTCCTCAAATCTGTCTCAGTGACTCCTTGTAGGCCTTACATCAAAAAGTCCCACTCACTGGTCAAATTGCTCAGGAGTATGAAGACTTTTTGAGACTTCTCCATCTGCATGCCTTTGTTGCTGCACTCTGCAAACAAACTTTGCATTTTCTCCAGATGAATCTTGGCAGCTCACTCTCTGGACAAATGAAGTTATTTTTTAAATAATAATAATAGCAAAGAGGTTATGTTCCCACCATATAATTACTGTAATGAGTAACTCTACGCTAGTTCAAACTAGCCACTTGCTATGATCATTTTTGTTGTTTTTCATACCTCATTATCAAGGGGAACTTTAAAGTTGGCACCACTATTTATAGATGTCTGGAAGAGCTATATGGAAGCATCCTACACACACATACACACACTTTAATGTCCTTCTTTTTGCCCCCCCGCCTTCTTCTCTGTGATGCAAAGGCAATGTTTGCTCTGATTCAAGAACATCAAAAAGATATCTGCAAATCAGGTGATAGTGCAGTATCTGTCTAATGAGAATGGTAATTTGAGGCCACTTCATCAACTTTATCTCTAGACAAATAACTGACTTCTTCCCTGATTCTGTACATGGGCAGGGATAGCAATAGCATATTTAGATAGCCTTGATCTGGTACTCTGATACAAGTTCATCTCTTTCTTCAGGGCTGGTTCTACCATTAGTAGGTACACTGAGGCAACCACCTCAAACAGCAGACATTGGGGATGCATCTACACTGTTGAAATACTTCAGTTTAAGTGTTGCTCTATCCTTCAAGCTTCATCCTATGGAATCTTGGGATTTGTAGTTTCACAAAGTCTTTAGTCTTCTCTGCCAAGAAGTACTGGTGCCTCACAAAACTACAACTCACAGGATTCTATAGGATTGAACCATGGATGTTAAAGTGGCATCAAATTGCATTATTTCTACAGTGTAGATATACCCTCTGAGACAGCATTGTCAGTCTTCTGTTCTGCTTGAATCCCCTAGCTATTATCATTTGTTGGAGGATTTGTTGGGGTGGAACATGCTACCCACTGAAATAAGTTTCAGTTCAGTCAGCTTCTACATATTAAAAAGGGTTGAATAACCATCTTGCTCTTTGGCTCAGGCACAAAAATATCTGTGCATGCTTCCTTGCTATTTATAGTATATCAGCCACCCAATAACATTATTTTCTGGGTGGCTCACAAAAATAGAACAAACATACAAAGAACTCAATAAAAGAATACTGTAAAACTTTACAGGAAGGAGTGATTGTAAATGAATCATACTGTAACTAAAATACACAGACACAATATAAAGGCAGTGGCATTAGTTTTTTTTTTTTTTTTTAGTTTTTTTTCTTTAAAGAATGTACAGATTTTTAAGATCACAGATATGAAAAGCCTGGGAGAATTTTAAAGAAGCCAACTAGATCCAAAAAGATCATACACAAACTCTTTGTGAGACATTTATGAGCCCATTAGAGCACTAAGATCTTCAGTAGACATCCTTCTCTCTGTCCCATCATCTTTGTAAGATTGTTTGGTGGGAACAAGAGAAAGGTTTTTCTTGGTGGTTGCTCTCAGACTTTGGAACTCTCTCCCTAGTGAGATTAGAATGTTCTTGTTTTCCTTCTACTGGTAAGTCAAAATATTCTTATGCATACAGACTTCTAGAAACTGACTGGGATGGGTTGTTATTGTATGCTATGCTGTTCTGTAGTTTATATATAGTCTTTTTAAAACAATACGAAATAAATATAAATTTTTATTGTAGTAATTGCATAGATGTTAATATACAGTAAAGTTGCTGTCATCAATGGATGAAATTCCATTTCAGTGCAGAATGAATTATAGATAACAACAATAATAAATAAGAATCATGGGTATGATAATACAAGAAAATATGATATGTGATATACTGTATGTACTCATGTATAAGTCTAGAAATGTTAGTCAAAAAATTAACCCAAAAAACCTAAGTCGACTTATCCACAGGTCAATGTACTTTGATTCTTATCAAAAAGAGACCATCCCCTGGTGAAAGGAAAGAGTGTAATATGTCATGGAACCATGACCCCGCAGCCTTCTGCTCTTTCATCCATCTATTCTTTAGTGTGAGCGCAAACAGTTATGCCTACTGGAATTTTGTAAGTTCTTTGCCATTGTTTTCCTTTGCTTCATACTTAAGATCATTTGTTACATGCCCCTAAGTTTTAACCACAACTTATCCACGAGTCATATCAAAATCCATAATTTTTGTTCCAAAACCTTCCCTGAACTTATACATGAAGTCGACTTATAGTCGAGTTTATACAGTAGGTTTGTTGTTAAACATATTATCAAGGATTCAGAGGTTCTGAAGAGAGTACATCATTCCAGTTCTATAAGTGATGACCTGCAGGTTTCAAGGTGTATATTGTCATTCATATATTCTATGAGACAATATCATACCAACATTCTATAAATGGTTTTTGGTTCATCGATCTTATAGTAGGGACATTTTATTTGACAATTTCACCATTAACCACACTTCTTATACTCTATTACACGAGTTTTCAAGAGAAAGATTCCCTAGTTTCAATTTTTTGTTCAATTTCAAGTCTCGTAATTGCTAAAAAGAGGCAGATTAGATCTTTATATTTTAAGTTTTTGTTTTCACCTTGGAAAACCAAGAGTAAGGGTAATTTTGAGCAGAATATAATATTCTCTTTAGTAATGTTGGAGGTCTGATCAATTATTATAAACCAAAAAAGTTGTTTTTGTCACATTCAAGCCACATATGCAAGTATGTTCCCCTGATGTCACATTCCCTCCAGCATTTTACATTTATGTTCTTTGTAATGTGTGCTAATATATAGTATTTCAATCATTTTAATGCTTTCAACTTCATAGACTGTTTAATTGTCCTTTAAGTAACTTTTATATTCATCCTTTTTATTGTCTTTTTTGGCATAGTTTTAATCTGTAGTGTTTTTAACATGTAAGCTGCCTTGAGTCACATTATTGGGGGGAAATGTGGAATATAGCTGGAAAAAATTAATAAATAAATACATAAAGCATCCAATGAATTTTTCTCAGCAGGTTGTTCCATTACTAGGTGCCCAACACACACACACAAATGTCTCCCTAAATACCAACCACCTCCCTTCAACTGGGAGCGGTTAAATGATGCAGGGCCTCTAAAAATAATCACAGGCTGATGTATAGCAGATGATCTGTATTTTTCAGGTAATGCACACATTCATTTCTTCATTAGTGCAGCTTCAGGCATGATAAAGAGCAAACAATCATATTAAAACAATGAGATGGTAGATTGCATTCCCTCAGACTGCACGTAGACGGTTAATTTCTTAAATATGTTCCCCTATGACAAATATAGATTTCTTGAATCAGTTGGCCCTCCATATTCAAAGGCCCACTGTAGCTCATAAAATAGTACATTGAGAGAAAGAAAGTAGCATGGTGGATGATGAGAGGGCTAGAGGAGGTCTCTCCTTGGTACCTTTTTAGGACATTCTTTTTATAAATGACAGAAATAATATACCCATATTTTCCAGCATATAAGATGACTAGGCATATAAGATGACCCCCAACTTTTCCAGTGACAATATAGAGTTTGGGATATACTCACCGTATAAGACTACCCCTCTTCCAATGGGAGGGGGGAATGAGAAAGTGTTGGGGGGGAGGACTGCCAATATACCAGATGATGCATTCTGGGGTATGTACAATTTGTGGCCAAGTGACCCTGGGCATGTCACACACTCTCAGCCTCAGAGGATGGTAATGGCAACCCCATTTAAAGAAACATGCCAAGAAAACCCCATGATAAGGTTGCCTTAGGGTCGCTATAAGTCGGAAAGGACTTGAAGACACACAAGAAGAACAAAAAAGTCTACAATTGTTTCGTAGGTAGTACATGGGAATAGGAGCCAGCATGGTGTAGTGGTTTGAGTGTTGGACTACCACTCTGGAGACCTGGGTTGATTCCTCACTCTGCCATGAAACCCACTGGGTGAACTTGGACAAGTCACACACTCTCAGCCTCAGTGAAATTCAATGGCAAACCTCCTCTGAATCAGTCTTGCCAAGAAAACCCCAGGATAAGGGTTCACCTCTCATCCACTGCTGCTTCCTCTCCCTGCCTCACACCACACCACGCCACTTCTTCCTCCCCCCCTCCTCCTCCTCCTCTAACCTGGACTTCCTCTCTTCCTCCCCTCCCACCACTCCACCCCTTCTTTCTCTTCCTCCTCCACCGGATGTATAAGACGACCCTTGACTTTGGAGAAGATTTTCCTTGGTTAAAAAGTAGTCTTATATGCCAGAAAATACAGTATATCTATTTCTCTTCTGAACCAGGCAGATAAGAAGTGGGACACCATAACAATTAATTTGAGCCATTAAAATCAGTGTTGTAGATATATAATCTAAATATGTAATTTATGCCAATCAGTATCTTTAAACTAGAAACTGACAATTTTCCCCATTTTTCTTTTCCCCATATTCCACTCATCCACCCAAAAATCTAATTCTTTCTTTCCTGTTGATGACATTTGTGCATTTTGGTACAAGTTGTTCTGATCACAAGATCTTCAATTATTTGTGTTAACTTAAGTTCTATAAGGTGTGACAATTTCCATCATGGACAATGACACATACCTGCCTGCTATATAGCTGATCTAACCATATAACTGTCTAACATGAAGAAACTCATCTCTCACCCCCACACACTCACACACAAATCAAATCCACATATTTATAAACTAAGCACTCAAAGCCCTCTACCTAGATTTTTGTCTTGGCCTATTGGGCACATATTCTTGGTTTGATATGAACTTGCTGATTTGGGTAGCACTTGGAAAATTAACTCTGAATTACAGCTCCCAGAATCCCATGATGACTTGGTTTGGTTTGGTTTGGTGAGTTGTCCTAAGACTAAAGCTTCATTCATTGACTCTCACTGGGATCCTTTGGCTGGGCATCATTTTTCAGCCTAAACTACTTCAAAGATTGTTCTGAGGACTCTGTGTTTGTGAACAGGGGAAAAAGGGAGAGCCATGCATACCAATTTGAACTCCTTGTAGGTGAGGTGGTATTTTAAAAATGCATTAATAGAAATAGAAATAAGATTGTTATGAGGATCTGTGCTAAACATCCTGAAGGTCTTTATACATTAAATGTAATGTATAATTGACTAATTGTAATTATTATAATTCACAGGTTTTGCAAGGATGTGAGTAGCATCCCAAATTAGGTCTAATGATCCTACTCAATTGAAGATCAGAACCTAGCTCTTGGGTTTTCAGCATCCAGTCACTATAAGGTTTTGAGGCATTTTGATACTCAGAATAGTATCACTATAACTCCTGGTCTGGGTTGACCATTTCAGAGAAACAAACATATTCAGCCCACAATCAGAACAGTGAGATTTCTGCACAAACACATAATTCACCTGTTTTAGGAATGCCTAAAGGCAATCATAGCTCAACATGCAAAGGAGCCTTCATTACTTTATACATAAAATTTTTCATAAGTGAAAATGTACTATATTTCAAAGCAGCTGAACACACACTGATCACAAGAGGAAAGCTGGGTGGGGGGAAGACATCATAGCCTAATTTGGAAGAAAGAATTGCTCCCTGTGTTGGCTTTACAGAACTGGAGACTTCATCCTTATTCAGCTGGTGATTCACTTGCATTTGCTGTCTGAAATGATGGAAATCTTCCCATTTCCCTGCTCTACAGACAATTGCCTTTTTTCCATTCTTGCTTTGTGTTTAATTAAAACTGTTTTATTTCAGCTCAGAGCCACTTTCCAGCTCCCAACATTATATATTCTGAAAAGGTGGAGAGCAAATGAGATTTAAATAAGCGGTTTGCCCTTTCATTGAATAAAACAATAAAACTATATGCAAAGTTGGATTTTTGTTCTTGGGAACTCAATGCTATCTGCCTACAAATGGCAACAGAGCAAAATTATTTTTCATAGGCTGGGCCTGGAATTTGCACGACCCTCTGTAGCAGACATATTTTGCTTCTTTTGCTGATAGAACAAAGCATTCTCAGCTGAACAATGGTAAATGCAGAAAGAGAAGGTTCAGGTTTTGGATTTCAGAATCTAAGAGTTTAAAAACATAAAATAAATTATAAGCTCCTTTGACATTAGCTCTAGAACTGTGTTCAGTTTGGTTTTGTGTCTGTGGTGTTTGTTTTTAATAGTGGATGAAAATTTCATTTTAGTTTGTTTGTCTTTGTTGAATTTACCAAAATGCACATTTTTTTTTACATTCAGACTATTTTTTAAAAAAAGCTGAAGTCAAAACAGACATGTTTGTTCAAACAGAACCAGAGTCTTGAGTGCTAATGCCCAATGACAGTTGTTGCATTTTTATTCTGAGAGGCTCTCCATTTTTAACAGCTTCATGCCAAGCAGGTACAGCATGTTCCACTCTATGCTGGGACAAAGAATGGTTGTATCTAGTCAGTCTGGTTGGTGTAAAACAGGGAAAAACTCATTTTACTTCTATCTGTAATCATCTTACAGCATTCACAAATCCAGGATAGAAACAACTCAGGGCTTCCATAGTGAGCATGGGAGGAAGGAAACAGATTTTCCCATCCCTATTTCCATTTAACCTTTGCCTAGAATATAGTCTGAAAGTCCTGAGTGACATTACTTTGAATGTGTGGGTCACATATTTACCATCTTGGAGAGAAGAACTTTCATCCCAGATGAAGTTCAAGCCTTTCATTCGAGTCAGTCATGTATTCTTCCATGGAGTTATGATCCCTCACCTAATCTTCATGCTTGATCTAGAAAGAACACATGGTATGCAGACCTCAAATTTTTTAGAACTCAACTTGAATCCTAACCTTGGGGTCAAACTCTGATCCCAGATGCACCCCTTGGAAAAGCCCTAGTATAGAGCCAAAAAATCTTTACCAATAGCTCCCTGAAAGAACAGAAGATTTGGACATGGAGTTGACAGCAACTGATGAAACCCAGCAAATCCCAAGGAACTATATTGTAAGAATTTACGCTTCTTTAGACCTGTCTGGAAAAGTCCCATGTTGCACAAATTGGGACAACTGGGCTTTATTTTATATGGCATACTTTTGGAACAGCCCTAGAAATGTAAAAGAATACTCACCATTTTTCTCATTCACAGTGAGAAAGCCTGTCTTGATGAAAATGCTCATCTTCCATGTAATTTTTTTTAAAATATTTTGTTTTATTGCATTTCATTGCATTACATCACCTCTCATTTCAGCACACAAACTAGTTTGTGGGAATAACTTGGATTTTGTACAAAGATGTTCCCAGACAAAGAAAAATAATAATAATATTTTGGACAAAACATACCACTTCCAGTGTCTCACCTCCCCCCCCCCCACTCCGATATGAGACATCATAAAAAATGTGCATCTTGTATTCTCACCTACCAGAAAGAAATTATAGAAATTATTTATTCAATGTATTTAACCCCCCCCCCAAAAAAATCCCCACCCTTCTCTGCCCCAAATTATAGCTGGCTTCAGCCTCACAGCGAGCATACAGTATTGATCAGAAATATGGCAACTGACAGAAAAGAACAGTTGCCTGTCCCTGATCTCAGGGCTGCATTACCTCTGATTTTGTGAAATCTGAAGAGCAGTTGTGTTCTGAACCATAAATTTCTCTTGGAGGTGCTGATCAGATCAGTTTGCTTTGAAATGTAGACTGGATGAAATACACCAGCCTCCCCAGTTTTACTTCCATATGTCCGGTTCTCTATGCAGCTGTGATCATCTGTGCAAACTTTCTCTGTCTATGTGTGCCTATGTTTTCTCTCTGAGCTTTACAACCATATCCACATTAAAAGAAATTACTGAATCACCCAAGATTAATTAAAATAAGGGGAAGAAACAGTTTAAAACACTCTTCAACCTAAAGACCCAGGGATCATCACCTAATGAGTAATGAGTGCAGTTAATGAGCAGTCACCAAGTGCTGCCATTTATGAATAAACATAAGGTTTCTGGCTATGATTATAGATTTGTTTTCTTTGCTGGACTTTTTCACCTCTGAAAATAGTGGAGGTCAGAGAACTTGCAAGTATGTGGATTTCTTTGGAACAGTGTGATGTTTTTAAACCTCCAAACTAGAGATACTTCTGTGCTGGGAAGGGAGAGGGTATTTTGCCTAATTGATTATATTTCCTTCAGGATTCCAAGCATTTCAGAATGCTGAGCATTATTTTGATCAGATCCTTCTAGAAAGGGTAAGTTTGAATGGCTGAACAATCTAAAGGTTAGTGTTTATTAGATCAGTTAAGCATCAGTCACAAAGATGATGTGTATATACAATTAATTGAACTCACTGAACTGGACGGTGAGATCATTAGTCTCCCATCCAGTGACCAACTTTCCTTCAGATGACTATTGAGTGTGAGGAAACATCCATATTGACATTCACTCAAGGATTTGTATTTTGTGTGTGGTGGTGGTGGTAATGGTAGCTTGTGACATATTTATACATGGTCAATTAATGGTACATTGCCCTCTTAAATAGATCACAACTTTCCTCTCAGATTAGCTGAAACTTGATTCAGGTAATTGCTAACAATGGTCTCTGTGCATTGGCTAAAGTGTCAGCAAATTGCTGTATTTTTCTGGGTGTTCAAGTAGTGAGATGAATCTCAGAGTGAATGGCACTGGGGTAAAGGAGTGTTTTATTTTTTTGAATGTGAGGTTTTCGCATTGTACTGCCACAAAGGACATGAGATGCCTCTTTTTGGGTTTAAACAGGCCACAATTTTTATTTAGCTGTACAGGGTCTATTTACAAGGCAATAAACTTCAACAAATTTGTCACATGTGTAAGTGAAGGTATAACCGCCTTTTAGATGGGTGGTCCTTCACCACACATGACAAAGTACGTAAACAAATAACAACAACAAATTTACAAACCCCTCCCCTCTGGAAATGACATCATATTATATTATATGACATCATTCAATTAATGACGTCATGCATTTAACTGCTTTTATCATTTCCTTTAATTTGTCTTTATCCAATTTACCCCAATTAATTTAATTAGCCATTAGTCATTACCCGTCCCCAAATACAAACAAGCAAATTTCCAGTTGTAGACCCTAACCCTTAAGTTGTGACAAAGCAAATAATAACAAGAAACCACACATCAATTATTGTTCCATGACCCATACTCAACATCAAATTAAATAATTAATCTCAGGGAGGGCGAAAAACCCAGGGAAGCACCCTGGGAAAAAATTCCCTCCTGCCCCCTGAAGGCGACCAGCCTAAGCCTGAGAGTAACAGATTTATAGCTCCTTAAATAAGGGTGGGTGGGATGGGTCGCTCAGTTCAAACTCTAAAATGGCTGCCTCCACGTGGCAGTGCATAGCTATAAAGAACAATCTCTCATCCCAAATCTCGAGAGATTAGAAGCACCACAAGATTTTAACATAATAATGAAACAACTTGATTGGCCTAAGCATGCAGGTGTTCTAATTCCCCCGCGCACTTAGCCAATCAGGCTTCTCATGTTCTTATATGGCCAGCACAACAAGAAACCCCTCCCAACTCATCGGGGGTGTCTTTGTACTGGCACAAAGGACACGAGACACCTCTTTTTAGGTTTAAACAGGCCACAACTTTTATTTAGCTGTACAGGGTCTATTTACAAGGCAATAAACTTCAACAAATTTGTCACATGTGTAAGTGAAGGTGTAACCGCCTTTTAGATGGGTGTTCCTTCACCGCACGTGACAAAATATGTAAGCAAATAACAACAACAAATTTACAAACCCCTCCCCTCTGGAAATGACATCATATTATGTCATATGATGTCATTCAATTAATGACATCATGCATTTAACAGCATTTGTCATTTCCTTTAATGTATCTTTATCCAATTTACCCCAATTAATTTAATTAGCTAGATTAATTTTCCTGTGGGGTGGGGGTCATTACCCACCAAAAGAGGGGACCAGCCTAGCTAGGCATCCCCTCTTTCCCTCCCCCCCACAGACTGCCTTTTGAATTTGATCAGAGAGTGCCGAGACATACATCTCCGAACCTTCTGGAGAGAGGTGCACCCCATCTCCCCTGTACAGCTGCAGCCAATCAAGTATTATTTTGTGTTCAATCATGAAAATGCCCAATTTAGAAAGCTGCTTGGCAACATGGTGATTAAACTAGTGACGAGCATTGTTAATCGCAGCATCTTTCTGAGCTCCAGGCCAGCTATGCCATGGTAAGAGCTTAGTCCAAAGTATTATGGCACCTGGGAAAATCTTTTGCATTTCTTGCAGATCCCTCACCATATGCTTTGCTAGCTGTAAACAAGGGATTTTAACTAAATCATTTCCCCCCAGGTGTATCACCAAAACCCGGGGTTGTGGACGTGATTGTGCCAATTGTATGATCCATGGAAGGAGCGCTCCCCACATCATGCCCCTTTGTCCAAACCACTTAGTGGTTCCAATGTGCGACAGGCCCAAAATGGAGTCACGCCGATGTTCCAGAAGATGGCATTGCATCCAGAAGACCAAACTGTGGCTCATAATCTATATTGAGCCGTAATAAAAGTCAGCTGGAAGGAAATAGAACAATTAGCGAGGCTGATCAGGAGTCACATTCTCTGACATATGACTTGAATGCTCGGGAACGCCACCGGCCAATTCTGCAAATATCAGCTTCACTCAAGCCATGAGTGGCCACAGCTGTTGCTGCTCCAATACGAAAGGAGTGTGGAGAAAAGGAAGCCTGAGACAGCTTAGCCCACCTTAGCATCTCCTTCAACACTGCTCTAAACTGAAATTGAGTTAAGGGCTTGCCAGACAGATGAATGAAAAGATGGCCTGCCGCATTGGGCCTAATTCTCAAATAGGTGGCCATTGCTATTACCAGGCAAATTTGCCCCTTAGGCACTTTAGCTAAGAAAATAGACTAACCCTTTGCTAACTGATCAGTCTTAGAGTGCCCTAAACAGATCTGAATCCCTTGTTCTGTTAAGATAACATCCGAAATTAAAAGTGCCCTGCCAAATTGATCATTGCGAGATCCGGGCACGATCTCACTGATTCTTAATGCAGCAAAAAAGGCTATGGCAAATACTGCCTTAAATAAAGCCGCTTCCCCAGGTGAAAAACATGCATCAGCTAATTGTCCCCATAACCTAGCCAGGACAGGGCCTGTTATCAGCCATTGTGAGTCCTTTATCACAGGGGATTCCCTGGACCAACCTTCCACAGCTCTTTTAACCCCAAGTCTGTGGTTGGATGAAAACAACCCCTTGCCCTAAACTGAAATGCCAGGGCAGCCAGCCTGCCCCTAATAGTGATAGCCAAAAGTACTGCATGCCTAAAATAAACTATAAAACATAGGATCAGGTCAACCCTAATCGGCCAGCTTTGGTCCTCCCCAATTTCCAATAAAAATTGATTAAACAAATTTAAAGCTGTTTAATAGGACTTGCATGTAGATGGGGCGATGGAATTCAAGATTGCCCTGTGAATTTCTAATCTCCAAGGCTCCATAGCATGGCCGGTACCTCCAACAGGTGTGTCGACGCTTCGGGAGCCAGCTGCTGGAACCTGGAGAACTGAAAACGAGAAAGGGCATCCGTCAAAGGGTTAAGCACACCAGGAACATGTTGAGCTTTGAATAACACATTGTAATTCAAATATTGCATGACCATCACCCTCACCAAACTCATAACTCTAGAGGACTTGGAAGACTGAGAATTTACCACATGAACAACCACCTGGTTGTCACGTCCAAAACCAGACGATTCTGTTAGCGAACTGCCTTGCCCACAAGTGCACAGCCACTACTATGGGGAAAAGTTCCAAAAATGTCAGGTCTCAAGTCAGACCGCATTCAACCCATGCAGAAGGCCACACCTCTGCAGCCCACTGGCCATTCCAGTAAACACCAAAACCATGGGCTCCAGCAACATCCAAGTAGACCTGAAAGTCTGCCCTCAGCAGCATTTCAGACCTCCAAAAAAAGGTGCCGTTGAATTGTTCCAAGAAGGAGTCCCACACCTTCAAATCCTCACGAATGCCCCTTGTGATCCTAATGTGATGGTGCTGTGCCACTATTCCAGCAGTAGCCCTATACAATCTTGCGCAGAATGCTCGTCCCGGAACTATAACCCTACAAAATGTAGAAGTCATGTAAGGGATTGAAATTCATGGAGTGTAGCTTTATGCCTCCCTAACATGACACTAACCTGCTGCCTCATAACCACGAACTTATCACTCGGTAATCGAGAATTCCCAGCTATGGTGTCAATCTCGATACCCAAAAAAGTAAGCCATGTATCTGGCCCCTCAGTTTTTTCTTCAGCTAAGGGAACAACCAACTCATACATTAATTCCTGAAATTGGGCTAAAGAATCCCTACATCGTGAAAGATTGGGATTCCCTGCGATCAAAAAAATCATCAAAATAATGTGTTATGGCTATATTGCCTGTCCTCTTAACTGCACACCAATGGAGAAAGATGTTGAATGTCTCAAAGGCTGAACAAGAAATCGAGCATCCCATTGGCATGGCTTTATCAAAGAAATACTTCCCTTTGAATTGAAAACCCAGTAAGTCGAAATCATCTGGGTGAACAGGAAGGAGCGTAAAGGTGGACTTAATGTCACACTTAGCCAAAAGGGCTCGCTTGCCTAAATTCCTAATCATCTTAATTGATGAATCGAATGATGAGTACTTAACAGAGGTAAGCCCAGGATCTATAGCATCATTCACAGAGTCACCCTTTGGGTATGATAAATTGTGAATTGACCTAAATTCCCCAGGGGCTTTTTTAGGAACCACACCCAGCGGAGATAGGTGGAGCATGGGAATAGGCAACTGATCATGGGGTCCTGAAATCCTTCCCACAGCTATTTCTTTTGCTAATTTATCCCTCACAATATTCAGCAGCTCCCTCACAGAACGAGCATTGGGTGCATAACGATGTACCCTAGGACCTGTATAAGGAATACGAAAACCTAGGAAAAAACCATGAAATAAATAAGATGCAGCCTCTTTATTAGGGTATATCTTGAGCCACGCCACCATTGTGTCTAATTTAATTGGTGACGGAGCCTTTTCCTCCTGGTGAAGCTGGCTGGGGAGAGCTACCCGCTCCTGGCTGCTTACCTCTATTACAGGAGGTGCCGGGTGACCACCCCTGCAGGTGTTGCACTTATGCTCAAACCTGCAGGGTTGCCTCTTGCACTTGCCTGCATTAAAATCCCAGCATACACCAAATTGCTTTCTCTCTCCCGTGGCAGGCCTTGCATTCAGCCCTCTCGGCATGGTAACCATGGGGACATACCCATTGTCACACCTACTCGAGGGAGAGGTCCTCACCATAATATCAGCCCAAAGTTCGGACTGAACATGTCTCCAGGACAAAGAGCAATTCTGTGCAGCTCTCATTCTAAACTGCTCATCGTATTAGAGCCAGGCTGCACCTCTAGAATTGTAATGGCAGTTAGTATATGCTTTTATTATAATCTCCTGATATTTAGAAAAATCAGGAGATCTCAATGGCTCTTTGTCCTCTATGATACCTCTGTAAATAGTAAAACTCATAATCTGATTTGCAAAATTGTGCTCCAGCTTAGGGCGTTTGAGTGCTTGAAACTCTTTGGGAAGATTGAAAATGATCCCATCTTTTACCATGATCCTCGGCTCGGGATCCCTGAAAGTAAGAGAAAATAGGTCAATATACTCTCCCTTCCAAATCCTTTCTTTAGTGGAAAAAGGAAGGTGTGAACCAAGGGGTGTAGACATTCCAACATAAGGGGTTGATTCAGCATGCCCAACCACTCCAGATAACAAAGGAGCACTCAAAGGGGACACCACAGAGGTGTTACTAGCCACAGCAATTGGCTGACCATCCTGCACCTTGTTTCAGGGACCTGTGAAACTGCAGGTGCCTGCCCGGGTGCATTCAAAGCCGCAGGGGTGGGCCGTTCCACACCCACACCCTGACTAACCTGGCCACCTGGAGCCCATACCGAGGTAGGCCAATTAGCATGTGCAATATTAGGAGACAAACCTGAAACAGAAGCTTGCTGGGAAGCATCACCAGCCGACTGCACCGGTCCCCTGAATTGTGGCCCCGCAACAGCTCGGGTGTCCAGCAGAGAAGAGGCAGCAGCAGCTTGATCTCCTCTTTGCACATCATGGGTCTGCTCCATTGCACCAGCACCTGGAAGAACCACTCCTCATAAGAGGTTATATAAATCAGCCACAGTAGGCTGCTCAGATACAGGGGCAGCCACACCCTGAGCCTCCATGCCAGGGACCCTTTTCAGGAGATCCCACACATCGACAATATTGGGGTGCCCAGCCTCCACAGCCCAAACCACCGAAGGACCAGGTGTCGCATCCATCACCTGAGCATCAGATGCCACAGGAGGGGGCAGCACTTCTATGTCGGTAATACTAGAAGCACTGGTAATAGGGCTGATGGCTGTAGCCTGCAGCCCCTTCTGGATAAGCTGATTGCAAAGCGCAATGCAAGCCTGAACTGTTTTGCCCAGTTGTGCCAACTGGGAAGTAATCTTATCATCTCTGCTGCTGGACTAGGAAGGCCTCTTCGAAGCAGAGTGACCAGAGCTGGGCACAGCTGAAGCTGCGCACCTCTTGGATTGGGCCTTACTGCGTGGTATCTCTCCTTCAGTGAGTGCAACACGGCTCAACTTTGGATGATTACCACCAGGCCAAAGGCCACCCTTCCCAAAGTCTCAAAGAGATGCAAAGAGCCAGGAAGCGTCAGTGGCAACACCAACCGGGGGGGAAGGGTGTCCACCAAGGGTCCTATGCGAATCCCTAACCCGAAGACAGCCATCTTCAAACACACTCACCGCTGGGGGGGAATTGTAGCAACCCTCCCAAACTAGCGATGGGGTCCTGACCTTACCAGAGCGGGGAAGCAAGGGCACCGCTGGGCCTGAATCCAGTACCGGGTCTGTGCACCCGGTGAGGATGCCTGCTGCAGAACCCTCCTCGGATGTACAACTCTCCGAGTATTGGGGATGCAGAGGCCCCAACAGGCCCAGAGGACTGGCCCGAAGGCCTCGCTCAGCCTTCTGGATTGCTTAGGAGATCTACCTGAACACTCCCGCTTGTGAAGGCAAGAATAAAATCAGCCATAAGCCAAAAAAGCAGCAAAAAACAAAGTAAGCGCTAGGCCGAAGCCAAGCAATAGCCAGAGCAGAGAGCAGAGCGATATAACTTGCTCAGTTCAAACTCTAAAATTGCTGCCTCCATGTGGCAGCGCAGAGCTATAAAGAACAATCTCTTGCCCCAAATCTCGAGAGATTAGAAGCACCACAAGATTTTAGCGTAATGATGAAACAACTTGATTGGACTAAGCGCGCAGGTGTTCTAATTCCCCTGCGTGCTTAGCCAATCAGGCTTCTCATGTCCTTATATGGCCAGCACAACAAGAAACCCCTCCCGACTCATCGGGGGGGGGGGTGTGTCTTTCCCAGCAACTCCTAGGCTCCCTGGCTCATTAGGTTGACATCTGTATTTATATTATATCATATACCCTTGCTCTATGGCACCAAAAGGATCCCCTATGATATCAAATAGGCCAGTTCTGTAATATCGCAAAGATCCATCCTTCTGGTCTCACATTTTGACCCTGAAATCTCAGGGAAGGAGCTGAAAGAAGCCAGCTATTCTGGATAAGAAAGTTCAGAAAATTGGATGTTTTTGGAAGAAGAGGAGGGTAAGAGGAGAAAAAGCAAAGGCAGAGGCATATGGACAGGTGAAAAAAGCTTCAAGGAGACCACTGTCTTAAGGAAAGAACTCCAGTATAATGTAAACTTTCTCAGGACTCTGTCATCATGTAATTCAGGTTGCAGACTGCCAGAAATAGTGCAAATTGAGTCCACTTTTAGGGTTAGGGTTAGTGCTAAGGAATCATGGGTACTGTATTTTATTGTGGCACCAGAGCTCTCTGACAGAAAAGGCTCAATGTCTCAGAAAAAAACAAAAAACATTCTCATGATTCCCTAGCACTAACCCTAACCCTAAAAGTGGACTCAATTTGCACTATTTCTGGCAGTCTGCAACCCCCCAGAGTCTTAGGTTGCATCTATACCACTTTACTTGCCATGGATTAATGTTATGTGATTTATAGGTTTGTGAGATATTTAGCCTTCTCTGTCAGAGAACTCCAGTGCCACAACAAACTACAATTCCCAGGATTCAATAGGATGGATCCATGACAGTTAAAGTGATGTCAAATTGCATTAAGTCTATAGTGTGGTAGCAGCCTTAGGGCCTTTGCAGACTGCCAGAAATAGTGTAAATTGAGTCCACTTTAACTGTCCTGGATCAGTGCTAGGGAATCATTGGAACTGTAGTTTATTGTGGCACCAGAGCTCTCTGACAGAGAAGGCTCAATCTCTCTCTCTCTCTCTCTCAAAATAAATAAATAAATAAATACAATTCCCATGATTCCCTAGCACTGAGCCAGGGCAGTTAAAGTGGACTCAATTTGCACTATTTCTAGCAGTCTGCAAAGGGCCTTAGTATACCCTGGAACAGTAGTGGACACTTGGTTACCAGGAGATGTTGACATGTCACTCTAAAACACTTGCTGCTCCTATAGGTCCATAATATGTTGTGCTTTGGCTCTAGATCCAGAACTTCCTCTGCTTCTGTCTCAACATCCCTTCTACTGCTGCTGTGTCATACTGACAAATGGTATTTTATTCTTCTGGGATGGAAGTGCTGGGCTGCAATCCAACTCTCTTGCCTCAGTAGCAACCACTCTTCTTCATTGATTCCATTGCTGTGGTGTCTGTTTGAGAGTTCATACCTGTGGTGCTGCATATTGAGGATGGATCACAGCTCGACAGAAGCCCATGCTTCAGCCAGTGAAGAGGCTCATGTGGGCAAAATGAGAGGGAGGAAGACATATGCTATTCCTCCTTGGAATAGATATATTTCTATTTTTACCTCAAGTACCCCCAGGAATACTGGTTTAATTTTTCACTATGCATAGGGAACTACACTGGGGACAATAAAGGAAGCCATCTGCAGCTTCCTGTGGTCTGGGATCCAGGGCAGGTCCAATAGAAGTATAGAGTGTTGATCCTAGGCTGATTACTAGGCTCTCTAGTTTCCTTCAGTAAATACCAGGACTAGAGTAACTATTAATCAAAATAAGCACATGCTTCGAGTATCAAGGGAAGAGGGACATGGCAGAAATACCATGGACCATATGGTTGTTGTTAACTGCCCTTAAGTCGATCTTGACTCATGGTGAGCCATCTCCAAGACCCTCTGCCCTCCACTGCTCTGCTTAAATCCTGCAATCCCATGACCTCCTTAATAGAGCCCATCTATCTAGCATGTGGCCTTCTCCTCTTCCTACTTCCCTCCACCTTTCTCAGCATTATTGTTATTCCCAAAGAGTCCCCTCTTCTCATGATATGTTCAAAATACAATAGTCTCAGTTTGGTCATCTTAGCTTCCAGGGCCGTTTCTGGCTCGTTCTGCTCTAGGACCCATTTATTTGTCCTTTTAGCTGTCCATGGGATCCTCAGACCACTTCTCGAGCACCACATCTCAAATGAATTGATTTGCTTCCTATCATCTTTCTTAACTGTCCAGCTCTCACACCCATGCATGGTAATAGGAAATAGAATGACTTCTATGATTCTAACTTTTGTGCTGAGTTGTATATCTTTGCATTTTAGAATCTATTCTAATACTTTCATAGCCACCCTCCCCATTTTGAGTCTTCTTCTGATTTCCTGACTGCAGCCCCCATTTCTATAAATGTTTGATCTCAGGTATGAGAATTCTTTCACTATTTCTATTTCTTCATTGTCTAGGATGAGCCTGCCTTTGCACTTCTCTCTTTGATCTTCCTTATTAGGTGTTCCAGGTCTGTGAGGTTTTCTGCTACTATGGTGTCATCTGCATATCTTAGATTGTTGATATCCTTCCTCCTATTTTCATTCCTCCTTCTTCTGTGTCCAAGACTGCTTTTCTTAAAATATATTCTGCATAAAAGTTGAAGAGATAGGGTGAAAGGATGCACCCTTGTCTGACCCCTTTGACAATTGGGAACCATTCTGTTTCTCCACGTACTGTTCTGACAGTAGCCTCTTGTCCTGAGATTCCTCATCAGGACTCTCAAATGTGTTGGCACTCCCATGTCTTTAAGGGCATTCCATAGCCTTTCGTGATCTATGCAGTCAAAGGCTTTGCTATAGTCTATAAAGCACATGCTGATTTTCTTTTGGAATTCCTTGGTGTGCTCCATTAGCCATTCTATGCTTGCAATGTGGTCACTAGTGCCTCTTCCTTTCCTGAACCCCCTTGAACCTCTGGGATTTCTCTCTTCATGTATGGTTGGAGTGTATGTTGGAGAATTTTGAGCATGATTTTGCTTGTGTGGGATATCAGTGTGTCTCCCTTTTTGTGATGGGGATGAATATTGATCTCTTCCAATCTGTTGGCCATTGTTTTGTTTTCCATATCTGTTGACATATGTTGGTTAGCACAGAGTTGACTCTATCAGTGTGGATTGCAGCAGTTCAATTGGAATATCATCTGCTCCTGGTGATTTGCTTTTCACTATTTCTCTTATTGCAATTTCCACCTCGTTTTTTTAGAATTCGGGGTCCATCTTCATATGACTCTTCATTCCATATTTTCTTTATTTTATCATCTCTCTGACATCATCCTTCTGTGTATTGCATCCAGAGTCTTTTTTATTCCTTCTTGGTCTTGAATTATGCTATTTTTATTGTCATATAGCATCCCCTACCTTAGTTTGATTTTTCCCTTGATTTCCTGGATCTTGTGAAATAGATCTCTTGTTCTTCTCTGTTTGTTGTTGTCTCCTATTTCTCTTCATTGGTCATTGTAATAATTTCCTTTATCTTTCTGCACAAGCCATTGTACTGTTGCATTCATAATGCTTAATTTGTTCCTATGTCCCTTTTGTTTTTCTTCTCTTCTTTTCTTTATTGCTTGTAGTGTTTTTATGTAATCTATGTTTTTTTCTTTTTCTTTTTGTTTATTGAAAGTATCTGTCTGCATTCTTCTTTTATTATGTCCCTGGCTTCAGACTATAGTTCCTCTGGTTCTCAGTCTATTATGCTTAGTAGTGTGAATCTATTTCTTATGTTATCAGTAAATTCTGTTGAGATATTATTTAGATCCTATTTTGGTATGTTTTGGACCATATGGTGCAAAACTGCAAATGGTGCAGCTGAACCAGATTCCACAATAAATAAATAATAATAATTATAAAATAAAAAAGACTCCCACAATAAATAAATAAATGAAAAAAGTGTGTGTGCATGCATACACAATTTATTGTGTGTGTGTGTGTGTGTGTGTGTGTGTGTATGCACACTATATATAGGCGTATGGTGGTGGTGGGGGACTCCTTTCCTTTCTCAGTGGTACAGTAGCCATTGTTTGTGGGCCTGGCAAGATATCTTGGGAGGTGTGTTGTCTCCCTCTGCCAAAAATCCATGATGTGACAGTCAGACTGACAAGACTTGTCAAGCCTACTGGCCATTACCCCTTCCTTTTGGTTCAATGATACTGCAAGACATAGCCTTCATAACATCAGAAGGGATTATGAGGCTTTGGGTAGGAAGCAGAAATAACTGGACACACAGATTGTCATCTCATCTCTTCTCCCAGTTGAAGGGCATGGTCCAGGAAGGGAGAGGAAAATAAAAGATGTTGATAACTGGCTCTGCAGATTGTGTCACCAAGAACGATTTGGATTCTTGGATCATGGGCTGCAGTTCTATAAGGGTAGACCTCTGGCAAGAGATTGGATGCATCTCATGCCAGTTGACAGAAACATTTTTGTCAAGAGTCTCAAAAATTTGATCTGGAGGGCTTTAAACAGAGTTTTGTGGTATTCTGACAGTATTCTGAAAGGCAAAAGGGCTGGAGAAAATATTCAAATTGTCATAGAGGGAATAAGGTGAAGAGTGAAAGGACCCAACAGTGGGAGGATAAAAAAAAATTGCACAGGCAGCAAGTAGGAGGGACACATGGTCTTAGATGTCTCTACACTAATGACCAGAGCATGGGAAATAAGTAAGATGAACTTGAACTCCTAGCACGACAAAGCAAATATGATATAATAGGCATCACTGAAACCTGGTGGGATGAATCTCATAATTGGAATTGTTACAAGAATTGCTTTAATATATATTAAAAAGAAAGCCTTCTGTTTCCTATCCAAGCTAACTACTTTAATCCTGAGTTCTTGTGTGCATGAGTGAATTATAGGGGGGTTGCAGACTGCCAAAAATAGTGCAAATTGAGTCCACTTTTAGGGTTAGGGTTAGTGCTAGGGAATCATGGGAATTTTTCCCCCCCCTGAGACATTGAGCCTTCTCTGTCAGAGAGCTCTGGTGCCACAATAAAATACAGTTCCCTTGATTCCCTAACCCTAACCCTAACCTGAAAAGTGCACTATTTCTGGCAGTCTGCAACCCCCCTTAAAGTGTCTTTGCATGTCTGAATCCCCAAATAAATCACAGGCTCATTGGAAAGCTTTACCTCTATCAGTCTATTCCATAGCCACCTCCATAAACATAGGATAAAAAAAAATCCCATTGGAGACTTGAACTTTAATAATTCTCCAGGTTCAAGTTCTTCTTACAGAATGTAGTAATAGAGGGGTATAAACTTTTTAAGAGAAATAGGCCAGACAGGAAAGGAGGAGGAACAGCATTATATGTCAGGGATTCAGAGATTTAATTCAGTAAAGAAGTCCAGAACTTCAATCCTGCAAGCCAGCTGGAGATCATCTGGATCAAAATTAAAGGGGTGGGAAACAATGGGGATGTTATTATGGGAGTCTACTATAAATCCCCAAGTCAGATGGAGGAATTGGATGATGCCTTTCTAGAACAGATGGTCACACACTCAGAAAGGAGAGATGTAGTAGTGATGACTTCAAATATCTTGATATTTGCTGGAAGTAAAACTCAGCCAAAACTTTAAAGTATAGCAAATTCCTCATTTGCCTCAAAGACAATTTCATTGTCCAAAAGTTGGAACAGGCAACAAGAGGATCTGCTATTTTAAATCTGATCCTTACCAGCAGGGATGACCTGGTCAATGGGATGCAAGTGGTGGGATCCTTAAGTGGGAGTGATCATGTTCCCCTGGAATTTGTTATAGAGTGGAAAGGATAAGCCAGGCATAGTCAGACATACATTCTAGACTTTAGAAAAGCTGATTTCAGTAAACTTAGGGAAATGCTGGAAGGGTTGTCTCATGGTCAGGAATATTAAAAGAGAAGGGAGTTCAGGATGGATGGGAGTTTCTCAAAAGGGAGATATTGAAGGCACAACAGTTCCAATGAGGAGCAAGAATGAGAGGTGTCAAAAAACCAGGATGGATGAAGTTACAACTGAGGTAAGTTTTAAATGGAACATGTATAGGAAATGGGGAGAAAAAAAGGAGAAATCACCAAAGAGGAATTCAAACAAATTGCAAGCACATATAGGGGTAAAGTCAGAAAAGCTAAAGCACAGAATGAACTCAGGCTTGCTAGAGAGGTTAAAAACAACAAAAAGGCCTTTTTTAGGTATGTCCATAGCAAAAGGAAGAAGGAAATGGTAGGGCCACTGTGCAGAGAAGATGGAGAAATTCTGATGGGATAGAGAAAAGGCAGAACTAATCAACATCTTCTTTGCCTCAGTCTTCTCAGAAAATGAAAAGGGTGCTCAACCTGAGGAAAATGGAGCAGAGACCACAAATGCAACACAGAATAACTAAAGAGATAGTACAGGAATACCTGGTTGATCAAATGAATATAAGTCTCCAGCACCAGATGAACCGCATCCAAGGGTATTAAAAGAATTTGCAAATGTAATATTGGAGCCATTGGCCATAATCTTGGGGGCATGAAAATATTTTAAGCACCTGGGGCTTCTAAAGGTCTTATTCTGGCCCTGGTTAGGGCTAACAGAGGGGAAAAAAAATGTTAGGATGGAGTCCCTGGGGGAAAATGTCCAATGTGGTGGAAAGCAGCAGCCATGATGAGCCAGCATTTGGCTACTGCTGAGTCATGCAGTCTCATGCTGAGTCATAGGATGTGACAACATGAGGGTAGTCATCTGGTGCTGGAAAGCACACCAAGCTGCTGCAAAACTGCAGTGTCACTCAGATGAGTGACAGGTGTCCAACAGGAAGAGGCAGGGCCAGAATGTCATGTGGAGGCATGGCTATATAAGGCACAAGCCTCTGGACACATGTGTGGTTGTGGGTGTTGATGATGTTGATGATCGTAGTCATTGTATGGATTGCTGTAAGTCGCGTTGGAAGATTACTGTACATAGCCTTGTACATAGAGCAACAAAGATTAAAGCCTCCTTTGAGAGACATCTGTCTGTGGAGTCTCTTTGCTCTGTCTGGAAGGGGACAGGAGTTTCTCCAGCTCATCTTTCCCACTTTGGAAAGGGAATAGTTGGAGGCTAGAAGAACCACATTATCCCCTTCCCTGCCCACTGCAAACCTCTCCAAAACTCCTTCTTTCACACTTTCTATGGGCAGCACCATGAGAGAAATTTCACCAAGGATAGAAAGTGTCCAGCAGGTGGAATCTGAGATGACATTTCTTTTTCTGAAACCACATCTTAATTCTAGGAGCTGGGGGGGGGGGGGAGAGTCCCCTCCTTCTTATGCCCCCTTCAGAGGTTTCTGAGGTTGCTTTGCACAAACCACAAGTGGAAGGAGACAAGAGAAGTATGCAGGTTTGTTTGTTTGTTCTTGACCAATCCAGTATGTCACAACAAGGAGAAAAACGCTTACTCACAAGGAAAAAAAAGTGGTGGAAAATAATAATATGAAAATGATGTGTTCTCTCTCTCCTCCTTATCACGGGACACAAATTAATCATTGTGTGACCCTCAGTCAGAGCAGCCAGAAAGTGTGATTGCCAGTGCAGAAGTGTGGAATGCATCCAGTTGTACAGATATGCTGAACTAACCAAATTAGCCTGGAGCAGCTGTTAAAATATTAGCTTGTTTGCAGATAGAATGGGTGATTCCCCCCACCCCCCAAATATGTCAAGTTTGGCTTGGTGATATAGGCTCATCTAGAGGTGGAAATATGATAAGCCTTCTAGCCTTCTTCTAGAACACGGCCTCACGGCCTGAAAAACCCACAAAAATGACCCATGTTCTGGAAGGGAAGGTTGTAAGATGGGAAAATATTTGGAGAAATTCCCTCTTGTCGAGGAAAAAGGTTTGCTGTAGGGATTGTTTCAGTGATTGGTTTATATGACTGTTGGTCTTATTTTTCCATACTGTTTTGCTGCCCCATTCTAAGTAATGATATGTGAAATGGAGATGTCATGAGAAAGTCACTGCAACTAGACAATAGAAGAAACTATAGGATTTTGCCCTTTGTTGTGATATAAACTCCCTCTGCCCAGTCAATTCATGATCAAATACCACATCAAAGTCTATGTATTTAAACAAGTTGCTAATGTCATTGGATTTTATGCATTTTTCTTAATAAAGATATTGTGGAAGAGGCAAAGACACACTCGATGCTTCCACCATGCACTTAAGACATCATGTAAGGCTTTACATGTGCTATGCTGATTTACATGAAAATTTCTCTTTTTTTGGAGGGGCAGAGTTTAGCAAACACATACAGAAGCCAAAAGCCTTCACACAATGTTATTTCTGTTGCTGTTGTGTGCCTTCAAGTAGTTTGTGACTTACAGAGACCTTAAGGTGAATCTGTCATAGAATCTTAGATTTGGAAGGGATCATCAAGACCAATTCCCTGCCATGCAGGAATACACAACTAAAACACTCCTGAAATATATCTATCTAACCTATCTTTAAAGGGTTTTTCTTGCAAATATTTGTTTGAGGGTGGTGGTGTTACGTTTGTATAGTTGAATTTCTTCCTTTATTTTATTAAAATATTTATATCCCACCCTTTATTAAGGGATTTCAATGTGGTGTGCAAATAAAATCAATATGAACAGTTAAGAAGAAAATAAAATTTAAAACTATAAAATATTTAAAACATATTTTACAATGTGACAAGTTAAAATAGATTAAAAGAGTTAAAGAGTTTAAAGCTGTTAAAACATTTGTGGAAGAAATCTGTTAGGATCCAATAGCTTTAATATGAAAAGTGTGTGTGTGTGTGTGTGTGTGTGCATGCGTGCATGTGTGTGTGTGTGTTAGCGTTAGCTTAGTGGTAGCAGATCTGCTTTGCAGATCCTCCCTAGCCCTCACAGAAACAACAGACAAAAAATTGTACATCAAGGTTTTGTTCACTTCTAGTATAAGCTTCACAATCTGTTTCTTTAATAAGTGTGGCCATACAGCCATGTAAGCAACAATTATGCATTACACAGAGAAGTTGCACAGAAACACTTCTTCAAATGGCAAGTGGCATATGTCAATGTACTACACGAATATCCTTGTGACATCCACAAATTTCAAAGTAATTAGTTTCAGTTGATGAAATCCATTGACTTCCGCATTTACAATTGCCCTTGGCCTCTTGCAACAGTCAAGAAAGGCATATCCAAGCTATCCTACATCAATCTTGAAAACCCTGAAGTTTCCCTTCCCTTGTCTACAAATGTTATTTAAGTCTTTAATTCATAAAAGAAAGTTAGTGGTTATTTCTGTCAACTCACTGTGAAGTTTAGACTGCCTCATTAAAGATGATGGTGTCTGAAGGCTTGTTAGGACATAGGAAGAAGAAAGTGATCTCTTCTTGTACCAGTTTTGCCAGGAGAGAAGTTTCATCCACCATTACAGGAACTGATTCTTCACAACTAATGCTTGTTCTTTTGCAGAAAACAGAATGTTTCCTTAATTAAGTGTTGATTATTTTTACTTATTCACTTACATACAAACACACACATTCACACAGAGTATTGTCACCCATTCATAATTTGTATGGTTGCTTATATATTTAAGGAACCCAGCCAAAACAAATAAAAATAAGAGATGACATCACAGGGGCAAAGTGGAAGTTAAAGATGTTTGTAACTATGTGTCTCTCCACCCCCACCCCATTTTACTCTACAGTAAGAAATGAGAGATGGGTAAGGGTAAGATATGGAAGGTATGGGTGCTTGACTCACCTGTTGCTGGTCAGAAATAGAGCCATTTCAATAGGCCTGTCTTGGATCACACCCTCCATAGAGGGAATACAGGTTAAAGCCCCATCTCTCTCTCTCTCTCTCTCTCACACACACACACACAATAAAACCCATTGAAGTAATGTTAATGTTAACAATACAACTATTTACAAGCCTGATGTGTGTGTGTTAGTCTCCATATCCATTCATATCTATGGGTGCTGTAGCTGAGATAGGTCCAATGGATGTAATCTTGGTGCTTCCTTGGCTTATATTATTAGATAAGTTTCAGTTTGTGCAGCCTGAGGATGTGGACAGAATCACTGGAGAAGTCAGGGCCACCACATTTATACTGGATCCTTGCCCTTCCTGGTTCTTGAAAGTAACTATAGGAGGACTGGCTGAGGCAGTAAGGGGGTTGGTGAATGTCTGATTGCAGCAAGGGAAGTTTCCATCCTGCCTAAAGAATGTGGTGTTGAAAAAGACCTCCCTGGATCTCACGATTCTGAACAATTATTGGTCATCTTATATTTCATTCTTGGGCAAGGTTCTGGAGTAAGTGGTGGCCTCCCAGCTCCAGTAGTTTCTAGATGAAATGGATTATCTAGATCCATTTCAGACCTGGCTATAGGACAGAGACAGCGTTGGTTTCCTTGGTGACCTTGGTAGATTACCTATGTATGGAACTAAAGGGGGGGGGTGTCCCTGTTTGTCCTGCTGGGCCCCTCAGTGTCATTCAATACTGTTGACCATGGCATCCTTCTGAGCCATATCTCTAAACTGGGATTTGATGGCACTATTATGCAGTGGTTCTGGTCTTTCTTGGATGGGCAAGCTCAGAAGGTGGTGTTCGGGGACTTCTACTCAACCCCTTGGCCGTTGGCCTATAGAGTCCCACAGGGTTCTGTGTTGTCCCCCATGTTATTTAACATCTACATGAAATCCCTGGGATAAGTCATGGGGGGGGGGGTTGGGGTGCAGTGTCAACACTATGCTGATGACATCCAAGTCTATCTCTCCTTTCCATCTGATTCAAATGAAGCTGTCTCTGTACTGAACCAATGTATGCTGTCAGTAGATAAGGGCAAACAAATTGAAATTTAACAAACAACAGAGAGGTAATCCTAATCAGTCATAAGGCATATCAGGGAATAGGATTTCTGCCTACACTGGATGAGGTTACACTCCCCCTGAAATTGCAGGCTCACAGCTTGTATAGTCTCCTAAATTCAAATCTGAGACTAGAAGCTCAGAATTCAACAGGGGCCAGGATGGCATTTGCAAAGCTAAAACTAGTGTGCCACCTATGTCTGTTTCTTTAGACAGAGATCTGATTATGGAAACACAGGCATTGATTGCATCTGTTTGGACTACTGTAACAGACTCTACATGGGGCTGCTTTTGGAAAGTGTTCAGAAACTTCAGCGGTTTCAAAATGTGGCAGCCAGAATGCTGACAGGGCCCAGTTATAGGGAACATAAAATTTTCTTGTTGAAACAGCTTCACTGGTTATCATTTTGTTTCTGGGCACAATTCAAAGGGCTGGTCATGACCTATAAAACCCTATAAGGCTTTGTTGTTAACTGCCCTAGAGTTGATCTTGACTCATGGTGGCCCAATGGATGAGACAACTCCAAGAACCTCTGTCCTCCACTGCTCTGCTTAATTCCTGCAAACCCATACCTACAACCTCCTTAATACAGTCTATCCATCTAGAATGTAGACTTCCTCTCTTCCTACTTCCCTCCACCTTTCCCAGAATTATTGTATTTTCCAATGAGTCCTCCCTTCTCATGATGTCTCTAAAGTAGGACTGCCTCAGTTTGGTCATCTTGGCTTCCAGGGAGGTTTCTGGGTTGATCTGCTATAGGACTCATTTGTTTGTCCTTTTGGCTGTCCATGAGATCCTCAGCATTCTTCTCCAGCACTACATCTCAAATGCATTGATTTACTTCCTATCATCTTTCTTAACTGTCCAGCTCTCACACCCATACATGGTAATAGGGAATACGATGGCTTGTATAATTCTAACTTTTGTGCTGAGTTGTATATCTTTGCATTTTAGAATTTTTTGTAGTTCTTTCAGAGACACCGTCCCCATTCTTAATTGTCTTCTGATTTTTTTCCATGTTTTATTACAGCCATTCAGCCAGCATAAAATCACAATAAAACATCTTAGTTGTATACAATAAGTTCTTACAGGGACATACTGGCAACTACAAACATATCCTAATTTGTAGAAGGACAGAGGTAGGACATCATTTTCTAGACACAATAATACTAAAAAATTCTAATAATTTCAGTAAGATGAAGTGATATGGTCTCATATATGTCTCTAAACTTTAAACATATGATACTACCCCTAGGACATTTTGGTTCCAAAGACAACAATCATTTCCTCCAATTAAAGGTAAAAGGGGAGTGAACAATATAACTAGCTAGTTGCCACGTACTTCTCTGCATTTTTTACAAAAATCTTTTTAAAATACTTTTAACATACCAGATATCTAACATAATAAATATAAAATATAAAAATATAATTATGTATTATGATTCATATAGATTATAAAACTAAAGGATTTTCCCACAACAACATAATATAATAAAACAATGACATCTAAGGAGTACTACCCGTTTGAGTAAGAATAGTTAATTAAACTATCTATATTGAGCATAGCTATATTATGGCTAAATCCCTTAACACTTGACAATAGATTGAACAAATGCACTAAAAATGCACTACAGCCGTAATTTAGCAGACTTGGCAAATATGCCAGATACTTTGATCATCTGAGTGTCCTGAAATTTAGGAGAGCTTTTATGCTAGCAAGGTTCAATATCTTACCATCATCAGTTCTGGAAGGCAGATTCAAAAAGATCCCCTACCAGTATAGATATTGCCGTTGTGGCACCGAGGAAATCGAAAACATCAGTCATGTTCTCTTTGTATGTTCTTTGTACACAGAAATATGTGCTTTTTATATAACCCCAATTTTACTTCAGTTTCCAGGCAGACAGGTGAAATTTTATGTTGATTATCTTCTTGCGGATCGCAATGAAGATATAACCCAAAACGTTGCTAAATTTTTTGCAGCTGCTATTGTAAGCCGCAAAAAGTTTTTAAAGCAGATGTAAAGATCATTTTATGACTTGTTATGACTACAGTGTTTTATTTGTTTGCAGTTTCGCTGTAACAAATTTGATTTGGTTTCACCAAATAGTAAAGGTGATAAGTGTTAAGGGGGTATGGCCGTAGGGTATTTGTCAATTCACTGGCAGGTGTTAGGGGACTAGCTCCAATCTAAGAATGGCTAACTTGTTAATTGTCTTCTGATTTCCTGGCTGCAGTGTGCATTTCTATCAATGTTTGATCTCAGGTATGAGAATTCTTTTACTATTTCTATTTCTTCATTGTCTAGGTTAAACTTGTGAAGGTCCTCGGTGGTCATTAATTTTGTTTTCTTTATGTTCAACATTCAGCCTGCCTTTGCACTTTCCTCTTTGAACTTCCTTAGTAGGTGTTCCAGGTCTGTGAGGATTTATGCTAGTACTATGGTGTCATCTGCATATTTTAGATTGTTGATATTCCTTCATCCTATTTACACTTCTCCTTCTACTGTATCCAAGCCTGCTTTTCTTATATGTTCTGCATACAGGTTGAACAGATAAGGTTTAAGGATACAGCCTTGTCTGACCCCTTTGCCAATTGGGAACCATTCTGTTTCTCCAGTTCCTGTTCTGACAGTAGCCTCTTGTCCTGAGTATAGATTCCTCATCAGGACTCACAGATGTGTTGTCACTCTCATGTCTTTAAGGGCATTCCATAGCCTTTCATGATCTATGCAGTCAAATGCTTTGCTATAGTCTATGAAGCACATGCTGATTTTCTTTTGGAACTACCTAGTGCACTCCATTAGCCATCATATCATTACAATGTTTTCCCTAGTGCCTTTTCATTTCCTGAACCCTGCTTGGACTTCTTGAATTTCTCTCTCCATGTATGGTTGGAGTCTACATTGCAGAATTTTGAGCATAATTTTTCTTGCATGGTAGATCAGTGTTATGGTCCTATAGTTGTTGCAGTCTTTGATATCTCCTTTTTTGTGGATAGGGATGTATATTGATCTCTTCCAATCTATTGGCCATTGTTTTTCCCCCCATATCTGTCAACATATGTTGTTCAGCACTAGAGTTGACTCTGGGCCTTTGCAGACTGCCAGAAATAGTGCAAATTGAGTCCACTTTAACTGCCCTGACTCAGTGCTAGGGAATCATGGGAACTGTAGTTTATTGTGGCACCAGAGATCTCTGATAGAGAAGGCTCAATGTCTCAGAAAAAAAATGCAATTCCCATGATTCCCTAGCACTGAGCCAGGGCAGTAAAAGTGGACTCAATTTGCACTATTTCTAGCAGTCTGCAAAGGCCCTCTGTCAGTGTGGATTGCAGCAGTTCAATTGGAATATAATCTTTTCCTGGTGATTTGTGGATTTTTTTTTATTATTATTTATCTTATTGCAGTTTCCACCTAGACTTTTAGAATTTGGGGTTTATTTTCATATGGCTCTTCGTTCCATGTGTCCTTAATTTTGTCATCTCTTTTGTATAATTCTTCTGTGTATTGCATCCAGTGTTTTTATTATTATTATTATTATTATTATTATTATTATTATTCCTTCTTGGTCTTTAATGATGTTATTTTTATTGTCATAGAGCATCCTGGTCTTTGGTTTGAATTTTCTTTTGATATCCCAGATCTCTTGTTCTTCCCTTTTTGCTGTTGCAATCCTAGGTCCAGATTATTTGAAGAATCATATTTCCCCATCTGAAGCCACCATCACAGGCTCACTGGTTGAGGACACATGAAAAAGCCTTCCCAGTGGCTGCTCCCACAGGAGGCTAGGCTGGCCCCCTCCCAGCTTGCCTTTTGTCAGCAGCAAAGACATTTCTATTTAAATAGGTGTTTAATATGTAATCATGCCAGGTTGGCTTTTATGTGGAATGTGAGCTTTAGTTACATTTTTACACTTTTGTATAATTTTATGTAATTTTATACTGTTTTAGTTAGATAGTTTGAATTGTTTTTAATTTTTGGTTATAAAGATATTAGAATGTTTTTAGCTGTGAACCATCTTGGGTCCCTTTTTGGGAGAAAGGCAGTAAACAAATGAAATGAAATAATAACCTTCCTGAAAGCAGTAAGAGTGGGAACTGATTCATGGGGAGTACATTTTACAATCCAGGGGCAAGACAGGAGAAAAAAAACTTTTTCAGTATGCCTGACAAGCAGCCCTCTGCTAGTGATGGCCATGTCAAGAGAACCTCTTCTGAAAATCTTAGCATTAAGGTAGGTTCATTGTGAACCTGTTGGTGGTCCCTTAAATAGCCATTCATTTAGGACTTCAAATGTAAAACCAAGCAATTAGAAATAAATGGTTGTGAAAAGAAGCTCCAGCTTCCCCCCCCCCCTGTATAATTGTAGCAAAAAGCATGTTGTTTGCTTTACAGCTTTTGGTAACCTTTGTTCACTGTGTTCTATTAACATCCTTAATTTTTATGAAGAGACTGAGAGAGAGAAAGAAAGTGAGCAAACAGAGGTTTAGTTCAAAATGTCTGTAATTAATTTTATGTAAACCCAACTGGTATATATTGGCCTGTATAAACTCATCTATAAATAATGCCTTTTTTAAAAAAAGGAAAAGGAAAGACGGAATAAAGGGTGTATGTGTTTTCTATTTATGGATGGTATTATAAGTAGCAGGAAGGTGTTCATTATAAGTAGAACAGAAACCTCAGTGATTCATAATCCTTTCCTTAAATATAAGGTGAGCATTAAAACCTCTGACTAGTTTTCCAGCACGCCCTCCCATCTGTTTAATAGGCTGCTGCTCTTTGTTGTGGATGAGTAGGAAGTCTCTTATTCTTTTCCCCTGGCTTCTACAATACCGCTATAGCTGCAGCCAAGACAGAAGGGTGCCCTGAATCAGCCATCATATTTACTACTGGGTTGATTAATGAGTTGATTATTGGGCTGATTACTGGGTGGATGAATGGGTAGATTAAATAAATAAAAATGCACTTTGAATTATAAAGTGCAATCTAGATTGGCGTACCTTCCAATAGATGAAAACCAGGACACATTTGACCAAACATCAGAGTGTGGTCAAGAGAGAAAAAGTTATTAATGAGGAAGAGCACACAGGCTTGGAGACACTTTAGCCATTTGCTTTTGCTTCTTGTTACTGGGAAGGAAAAAAGATTCCCCCTACTCCTTTTCCCTTACTAAGGGCCGATGCAGATGGCCCATTTGGGGTGGCAGAGAGCCTTTTAGGGGTGGCAAAAGACTGTCCCAAGAGCCAACACCACAGCTCTTCTGAACCCTTTTGGTGCAGCGTTTTTGCACGCTGCGCCAGCAGGGCATCCTGATGCCGTGCGTATGGCTGTGCAGCATCAGGACGACATTGGGGTGGGGTTGGGGTGATCGGTGTGCGGCTGCCCCGCCCCAACTCTACCCACAGGCTGCCCCTTTGGGCCGGTCTGCAACGGTCCTAAGTTAGTTGAATACAAAGCAAATACCAAAAGGCATGCTGCATAGGGCATTAAGCAGAGAGATGGGGTTAAAGGGGGCCAACCACAGAGCACAATGTGAGCAGTAGCCCCAGCTGTGTGATTCCAAAGATGTGTGATCCTGGGGGTATGAACGTGGTATATTTCCAATCCCCCCTCCCGACATAATTGCTGTGAGCATGGGGCTTGTGCAGTAAAGCCCATAGTGAACTGTGCCTATCTTTGGTCATATTTTTAAAACCTAGGATTGCCTGTGTTCTGCTTTAAAATGACAATAGCTGAACTGAAACACTTGTCTTAAGTAAGATACTGATATGTGAATGCATGCATCTTTTTGTTTGTGCATTTGGAGAATTTACACCCTTCATTACTAGCCCAAATGGACTCAAATGTGCTTTCAAGATAAGTTTAAATATAAACAGAACAATAAAAACACAAGTAACTGTATTAATTAAACAATAAAACATCAAGCTAAATCTATAGAATTATAAATAATATAGCGTAGTAAATATGCTGCACAACTCAGGTTCATATTCTGCGCAATAAGCTAAATGACTTTCTGAATAATTAGTAGGTTCAAACCATAGAAAGACACCCCCCGACGAGTCAGGAGGGGTTTCTTGTTGTGCTGGTCAAATAAGGACAGGAGACACCTGGTTGGTCAAGGAGCGCAGGGGGACAAGTACACCTGCGTGCCTTGTCCAATCGGGTTATTTGATTGTGGCTCCAAGTCTCGCAGTGTTATTGGTCTTGCAAGACTTGGGATGAGAGTTTGTCACTTATAGCTCTGCGCTGCCACATGGAGGCAGCCATTTTAGAGCTGAGATGGAGCAAGTAACATTGCTCCGCTCTTTGCTTGGGCTTGCTTGGCTTTCAGCCTAGCGCTCTCTTGGTTTTTGCTAATTTCAGCTTTCCCTATTTGGCTTTTCCCTATTCTTATCCTTGCTTGTATTGGGGGCTCAGGTATCGTTCCTCGAGCAACCTGTGGGGGGGGGCAAATGAGGCCTTCGGGCTGGCCTTTGTGGTCCTGTAGCACCTCCGCATCCCCAATTCTCGGGGGTACACACCTGAGGAGGGCTCTGCGGGAGGCATCTTCACCAGGTGCGTGAACCCAGTACTTGATCTTCAGGCCCAGAGACGCCCTGGCAACACCGGTCTGGTAAGGTCGGGACCCACCACTGCTTCGGGAAGGTTGGTTACACTTCTCCCCGGCAGTGAGTGTGTGGAAGATGGCAGTCTTCGGGTGAGGGATCTGCATAGGACCCTCGGTGGACACCTTTCCCGTGGTGGTTGCCAGTGACGCTTCCTAGCTGTTGTGTCTCCTGTGAGACTTGGGAAAGGGTGGCCTGCTGGCCTGGTGGTAATCATCCATGATTGGGTGATTTGGTTCGGGCCCGTGTTCTATTTCACTGAGGTTCGGATGTGACGTAGCAAGGCCCAATCCAAAAGGTATGCGGCTTCAGCTGTGCCTAGCTTGGGTTGCTCTGCTTCAAAAAGGCCTTCTCAGTCTAGCAGCAGAGACGATGAAATTTCTGCCCAGGTGGCACAACTCGGCAAAACTGTTCAGGCTTGTGTGGCGCTTTGCAATCAACCTGCACAGAAGGAACTACAGGCTACAGCCTCCACCTCGAGTGTCAGCCCTTCGGGTGCTAGTAACACCAAAGTGTCACTCCCTTTAGTGGCATCTGAGTCTCAGGTGGCAGTTGCTACACCGGGCCCATCGGTGGTTTCGGCTATGGAGGCTGGGCACCCCACTATTACCGATGTGTGGGATCTCCTGCAAAGAGTCCCAGGTTTGGGGACATAGGGTGTGGTTCCCCTGTGTCCGGGCAGCCCACTTTGGCTGATTTATACAACCTCTTACAAGGGGTAGTTCTTCCAGGTGGTGCAATGGAGCAGACCAGTGGTGAACGAGAGGTGATCAAGCTGCTGATGCCTCTGCTGTCCTGGACACCTGAGCTGTTGCGGGGCCACACTTCAGGGGACCACTGCGGTCAGTTGGTGAGGCTTCCCAGCAAGCTTCAATTTCAGGTTTGTCTCCTAATATTGCACATGCTAATTGGCATACCTTCATATGGGCTCCAGGTGGCCAGGTTGGTCAGGTTGTGGCTTTGAAATGGCCCAAACCTGTGGTTTTGACACTCGGGTACAGAGTGGTCAGCCTGCGGCTGTTGCTAACACCACACCTGTGGAGTCTATTGCTAGTGATCCTCTGTTATCTGGAGCGGTGGGGAATGTGGAATCTACTCCTTACACTGGAATGTCTACACCCCTTGGTTCACATCTTCCTCTTTCTACTAAAGAAAGGATTTGGAAGGGCGAATATATTGATTTATTTACTTTGACTTTTAGGGATCCTGAGCTGAGGATCATGGTAAAAGATGGGATCGTTTTTAGTTTACCAAAACAGTTTCAGGCGCTCAAACACCCTAAGCTAGAGCGCAATTTTGTTAATTGGATCATGGGCTTCACTATTTATAGAGGTGTCATAGAGGAAAAAGAACCACTCAGATCCCCTGATTTTTATAAATATCAGGAGATCATGATAAAAGCGTACACCAATTGCCATCACAATTCAAGGGGTGCAGCTTGGCTCCAATATGATGAGCAGTTTAGGATGAGAGTGGCACAGGATCACTCTTTATCTTGGAGGCATGTTCAGTCTGAGCTTTGGGCTGAAGTTATGGTGGGGGCCTCCCCCTTGAGCAGGTGTGACAACGGGTTTGTCCTGATGGTTACCATGCCGAGAGGGCCAAATGCGAGGCCTCCCACTGGGGAGAGAAGACAATTTGGCTTGTGTTGGGACTTTAATGCTAGCATGTGTAAAAGACAACCCTGCAGGTCTGAGCACAAATGTAACACCTGTGGGGGTGGCCACCCTGGAACTCCCTGTGCTAGAGGCAAAAGAGTAGGAGTGGGTACTGCCCCTCAGCCAGTTTCGCCTGGGGGAAAAGGCCCCATCACCAATTAAATTGGACACTATGGTGGCATGGTTAAAGGTTTACCCTAATAGGGAGGCTGTTTTATATTTATTTCAAGGTTTTTCTATAGGCTTTCGTATTCCCTATACAGGCCCTAGGATTCATTGTTTTACATTAATGCTCGTTCAGTGAGGGACTTGCTGAGTGTGGTGAGTGATATATTGGCTATGGAAATAGCAGCAGGAAGAATTTTGGGACCCCATGATCAGCTGCCTATCCCCACACTTCATTTACCTCCTTTAGGTGTAGTTCCTAAAAAAGCCCCTGGGGAATTTAGGCTGATTCATAATATATCATACCCGAAGGGTGATTCTGTGAATGATTCTATTGATCTTGGGTTTACTTCGGTTAGGTACACATCGTTCAACTCAGCAGTTAAGATGATCAGGAATTTGGGCTCAGGAGCCCTTTTAGCTAAGTGTGATATTAAATCTGTATTTAGACTCCTTCCTGTACACCCAGATGAGTTTGACTTACTGGGTTTTCAGATTGAAGGAAAATATTATTTTGACAAAGCTATGCCAGTGGGATGCTCGATTTCTTGTTCAGCTTTTGAGACATTCAGTACCTTTCTCCATTGGTGTGCAGTTAAGCGAACTGGTAATAGAGCCATTGCTCATTATTTAGATGATTTTTAATTGCTGGAAATCCCAGTTCCTCACAGTGTTAGGACTCCTTAGTTCAATTTCAGGAATTAATGCAGGAGCTAGGTGTGCCCTTAGCAGAAGAAAAGACCGAGGGGCCACATACTCGACTTACCTTTTTGGGTATCGAGATTGATACCATAGCCGGAATTTCTCATTTGCCTAATGAAAACCTAGTGGCTATGAAGCAACAAGTTGGGATCATGTTAGGAAAACAAAAAGCTACCCTTCATGAATTTCAATCACTTACATGTCTTTTGAATTTTTCCTGTAGGGTTGTAGTTCCAGGACGAGCATTTTGTGCAAGACTGTATAGGGCTACTGCAGGGATAGTGGCTCAGCATCACCACATTAGAATCACAAGGGACATTCGTGAGGATTTGAAGGTTTGGGACTCCTTTTTGGAGCATTTTAATGGCATATCATTTTGGAGATCTGAAATGCTGCTTAGGGCAGACTTTCAGGTGCACTTCTGATGCTGCTGGTGCCCATGGCTTTGGTGTTTATTGGAATGGCCAGTGGGCTGCAGAGGCATGGCCTGCTGCATGGGTTAAAAGTGGTCTGACTAGAAACCTTACGTTTTTGGAACTGTTTCCAATAGTGGTGGCTGTGCACTTGTGGGCAAGCTGGTTTGCTAATAGGACTGTCTGGTTTTGGTGTGACAACCAGGCAGTCGTATGCATGGTAAACTCTCAGTCCTCCAAGTCTCCTAAAGTTATGGGTTTGGTAAGGGTGATGGTGTTACAATGCCTGAATTATAATGTGTTATTTAAAGCTCAAAATGTTCCTTGTTTGCTTAACTCTTTGGCGGACGCCCTTTCTCATTTTCATTTCTCCAGGTGCCGGCAGCTGGCTCCTGAGGCGTCGACACACCCGTTGGAGGTACCAGTGTTGCTCTGGAACCTTGGAGATTAGAAGTTCATAGGGCAATTTTAAACTCCATTGACCTGTCTACACGCAAGTCCTACCAAACAGCTTTAAATTCGTTTAACCAATTCTTGCATTGTAAATTGGGGAGGATCAAAAATGGCCTATTGATGTTGACTTGGTCCTTCACTTTATTGTATATCTTAAGCACTCAGGACTTTCACCTGACTCTATCAGGGGCAGGTTGGCTGCCCTAGCATTTTACTCTAGGGCAAAGAGCTGTTTTGATCCTACTGATGACTTTAGGGTCAAAAGAGCAGTGGAGGGATGGTCTAGAGAATCCCATGTCACAAAGGATTCACGATGGCCGATAACTGGCCCTGTCCTTCTTAAGTTATGGGATCAATTAACCTAACATGTTATTCAATTGGGGAAGAGGATTTAAGTGGTATTTTCTATAGCCTTTTTTGCTGCTTTAAGAATCAGTGAGATTGTGCCTGGATCTTGTAATGATAAATCTGGCAGAGCACTATCAATTTCTGATATCAATCTAACAGGACAGGGGATTCAAATTCACCTGAGGTGTTCTAAGACAGACCAGTTTGCAAAAGGTCAGTCTATTTTCTTGGCTAAAGTGCTGCAAGGTCAAATTTGCCCAGTGGTAGCGATGATTAACTATTTGAATATTAGGCCCAATTTGGCTGGCTACTTGTTTATTCATTTGTCTTGTTTGCCCTTAACACAATTTCAATTCAGGGCTGTGCTAAAAGAGACTGTAAGGAGGGCTGAGTTGCCTCAGGAATGTTTCTCCTTGCACTTCTTTCGTATTGGAGCTGCGACAGCTGCGGCCACTCATGGTTTGAGTGAAGCCGATATTTGCAGAATTGGCAGGTGGCATTCATGTGTATTTAAGTCCTATGTCAGGCAATCAGGTAACTGGACTCCTGATAAGTCACATTGACTTGTTTTGTTTTGTTTCGTTTCAGCTGGCTTTTACCGTGGCACGTGGGCCATAGCCTGGTCTTCTGGGTGGAACGCCACCTGTTGGAGCATCACCATGCGGGGGGGGGGGGGGGGGTGAGAGGGGATGCCTAGCTAGGCTGGCCCCCTCTTGTGGTGGGTAATGACCACCACCCCACAGAAAAATTTAATCTGGCTACTTAAAAATTGGGGGGGGGGGGAATTGGCATAACACAAATTTAAAGGAAATGATGTATGCATTTAAATGCATGATGTCATAAAATTGCATGACATCATATGATGAAATAAGATGTCATTTCCAGGGAGAGGGGTTTGTAAATTTGTTATTATTGTTTACTTGTTTTGTCATGTGCGGTGAAGGATACCCACTTGGGGGGGTCACATCTTCACTTACACACGTGACAAAATTGTTAATGTTTATTGGTTTATTAATAGACCCTGTACAGCTAAATAAAAGTTGTGGCCTGTTTAAACCCAAAAAGAGGTGTCTTGTGTCCTTTGTGCCAGTGCAATAGATCATACAGAGATAGCCTATTGAAATAAATGTGACTAATGAGTAGCATAAGTCCCATTTCTTCAACAAAGCACTATAGTAAAACAAATACACGTCATTCTTGAACTAGAATTGACTTAGAATCATCATCATCATTATCATATTATTATTATTATTATTATTATTATTATTATTACCACCTGCTCTTTTGAATAGCAACTGATTTCAGAACAAGCTAAAGTTTTCACAGTGTTGGCCTTAACCTTTCTGGGGGCCTACTTTCCAAACAAGATCAGAAGGGTTCATCCCATCAGACTAACATTGGGGGGAAGCAGACGGGCCGCCCCAGGAAGCTGCGGATTGGGGCCGAAGCATCCTCATTCCTCGGCCCCACGGTGCAGCTTCACCGCCCCAGGAAGGGGCGCTAAAATAGCGCTCCTTCCGCAAATTGCCGAAGGTGTGCCGCAAAAGGCTGCTGCTGCACCTTCGGCCCCTCTTCCGCTGCAGCGTGTGCAGACGCTGCAGCGGAAAGGCATCCTCGGAGCGCTGGCCGTGCAGAGGGCCAGCTGTTCCTACGACGTCTTTGGGAAGGGGTTGGGGTGCCCAGTGTGTGGCTGCCCCTCCCCTTCCTTGCCCTGAAGATGGCGCTTTGTGCCGTCTGCTTAGGCCCATTGTCTTCACAAAACATTGGATAGGATGCCATACATCATTAAAGTCTAATTTGATAACTTTGAAAGGAAAGGGAAATGTCTTAGGGTCTGAGATTAATGGGACATTTTTATAAAGATTGCCTTACCAGGTCTCTGATTTTGCTCCAGTTTAACACACAAATAGACAAACCTGGAGATTTACAAAGTAGATTCCAGTTGCTAGGAGATTAAAACATTTGGTTTGACCATCTTTAGCCAACAGGAAATCTAACCAATAAATATACACTGACCTTTTAAAAAATCAAATTGTCTTTTGCTCACCTAACAAATGTTGGATTGATGTAATCATAAATGCATAATACTGTCGAAGTGTGATGAAGGCTTTGAATTGTTACAATTTCACTTCCATTTTTAGCTTGTGATAATTCACTTCTTTGAGCATCTGCAAAAACAAAGCTCTCATAGAATTGGAAGGGATTATAGGGACCATTAAAACTGTTTCTTTGAGAAGGCCTGAAAAAGCAATTCAAGCCTTCTTCGATTTTTATCTTTTACTGCTATCACATCTTCAGTACAAGATTTTTTTTAAAAAAAATATGCGTATAGTTTTCAAAAACATCTTTGTAATTTTTCTTCAACATATACTATTAAGCAGGTAAACATTCTCAAAGATACTGTCATCTAAATAGACTCCTGAGAGATTTTTTTTTTTTAGTTTTACCTGCCCAGTAAGAAGAATTAAGTATTTCCCAAGTTCCTCTTCTACTAAAAGACAGAGTGACCTCTACTCTTCTACAGGTGATCAATGCAGGCTCAGTTGGTGAGGTTGGCAAGGAGACTTGGGCCAGTGATTTTTATAGGATTCAAAGGCAATTAAAGATCATAATTAAAATGCTGATGAGGGTCAGTCATACTCTGCTCTGACAGTCTTCCTAATTATTTATCAGTCAACTGTGGACAATTTTGCCAGCATCATCTTCATCCTCGTTTATTATGTATACCTCCCAAGCAAACTAATTTTATGGTTTTTAAACCATACTGGTCCAGCCTCCTAAAAATAAAATCATAACATCCAATCAGTAGCATTTGAGTAGCAGAAACATTAGCACTTGAGTAAGAAGTGTTCTACATGGACAGCACACTGTATCTTTTTAAAGAAAATTCTCATGTAAATCCATTGAACCTCATTGATGTTCAACTTGAGAAATAATGAAACTAGTCACAATCAACTGGGTTGTAAAATTATTTAAATCTACTCTATTTATTGTTCTCTTCCTGATAGCTGAAAAAAGGGGAAGTAACCCAGTGTGGGAGCAGCTGAGGCAGGCGAACTTCTCCTACACCTCCTCTGCAATTTCCTCTGGGTGAAACACTTCAGCCAAAAGGTGAGTTGCTCCCCATGGGGCCATCTGAGATTCACCACCGCAAATCACAGGACTTAAAGTGAGGATTTAGGGCTGATGCAATGTCCCATAAGGGGATGGCTCTGTGCCACCCCTGGGAGCAGTGGATCAGGGCCATGACAACCACATGCCGTGGCCCCAATCCTCCTTTTTGCCACACTCAAAAGAGTGGGCAAATGCTGCTCCTTTTTGGGGTGGCAAAAAGCCGCCCTTTGAGCTGCCCTTGTGGCCCTTTTTGTTCCTTTCGTGCAGCATGTATGCATGCTGCACCAAGAGGGAGCCCTGATGCCACGCGCCATGAGATTGAGCGTGTGGTGTTAGGGCAGAGTTGGGGTGGAGTTGGGGCAGCCAGCATGCGGTCACACCACCCCAACTCCACCCCCAAACCAGCCTAAAGTGCCAGTCTGCATCCCCCCTTAGTCCTCAGGCCAGCCCCCAAATAAGTCTCTTTCCCCTTCCTTTTATCACATGACCAAATAATGTGACTTATTCCCTACAGGATACAGTCTTATTCCCTACAGGATACAGTCACGTTTCAGATTAAGCCCTTATTTTATCACATTTAAATCACCGCTGCTGCTGCTGGGTGACTGCAACCTGGTTGCATCCCGGGTCCCAGCCATACTTATGGGAGCTTGCCATTTTGGAAAAGTGGCTGGATAATCATGGCTGGGACTTGGGATGCAGCCAGGTTGCAGTTACCTGGTAGCAGCAGTGGTGATTTAAATGTGATAAAATCAGGGCTTAATCCAAAATGTGACTGTATCCTATTGGGGATAAGTTGCGTTATTTCGTCATGCAATAATCTCCTTTGTCACAGTTCCAGAGGATTCTTTTTCACCAAGGAGAAGCCATAGGTGTTCAACAAAATTTTGCATCTCCTGTTACTCTCACAGATATGGATCAAACATTTTCCTAGCTCCCTAGCAGGGAGTGACCATCAGATCGGTAGAACTTTGGCCTTTGGAAAACAATTCCTGGATGAGATATACTGAGATATACAATGGCCTAATCCCTTCTCCAGGACATTGCAAATCTCTCTAGCTCTTGATGATGATTCAGGCAGTTAACTGACAGTTCCAAAGCCACAGGCACTGATTCTTCACAGCGTGCTATCACTACAGCTCCAGAAGACTCACCCTGGGAATGCTGCTTTTCCATGGCATCAGAATGAGCCAAAATCTTGATAGATGCTAAGAAGCCTTTCATGGGGAAAAGGTGAATCTGCTTGTGGGGGTGTTTCTGCCTGTTCCTAAACTTTTACCCTAGATGGAATGGTCTCCAATAGGATTTGTTCTTCTTCCTCATCTGATGACAAGGATACAGCCACAGATGGGTGTTTAGGAGCCTCCTTGTCCTTAGAACCACCACTGCCCTTTTTCGGGTGGGTATATTGGGTGAGGCCATGTCCAAATCCAAACTCACAACCACAATAGAAAATATAGAAAAATTAAGAACCAAATGATTGCTAACCTTAACTGGGAAAGGGGTCAATTAAGCAATGTTTATATTATTGGTGAATAGAAGAGGGCAGTGAGGGTTGAAGGGAAGGACAAACACCCCAAAGTGGAAAAACTGGAGTTGAGTGTAAGGCAATAGCCTATAGTTGAAACCTGGTCTAAACTCTGGGCTGTAGCAAAGTTCCTGGCCTCTAGGCTTGCAGGCCCATATCAAACCAGCACTGAAACAAATAGGCAAGGCCTAATTAGCCAAAGAAACCTGACACAAGATTAAGATCTAACCCTTATTATATAGTCCGATGACCCATTTGAGTCCATCTCATTTTGCCAACAAAAAAGTGACATATTCTTATTGCATTGTGATGTCCACAACTAGGCACAGTATTCCAGGTCAGGACTAAGTGAAGCAGAATCATGTGGTACTCTTAGTTCCCTTAGGGGCTCTACAGATAGCCCCTAATGGGCGGCTCCATGCTGCCCCTGGGAGTGCCAGATTGGGGCTGTGGCAACTGCTCACCACAGCCCCAATCTGTCACTTTGCTGCTGTAAAAAGATCTGGCAAATGCTGTTCCTTTTTGGAGTGGGAAAAAGTTGCCCTTGCCACCATGGTGGTGGCTTTTCTGTACTCCTTTGGTGCAGCGTGTCTGTACACTGAGACAAGGGAGTGCCCTGATGCCATCCACCATGTGGTCAGGTGCATGGTGTGATGGCAGCATAGGGGCGAAGTTGGGGCAGCCAGCGTGCGGTTGTCACACCCTGACTTCACCCCCAGGCCAACCTTTTTGGCCGGTCTGTACAGGCTGTTAATCTACTATACTCCTATTGGTGCAGCCTAGAATTCCATTGGCTTCTTTACCTGCCACATCACATGATTGACTCATGTTCAGCTTGTTTTCTACTATGCACTGTTTTCAAGCCAGTGTATTCCTCACTTCTGGCAGCATTCTATAAATATATGTATGTGGATGATGTTCAGACAGTTGCAGTTTATGAAAACTTACAGTATTATTCTCACTGAGATGTAATTCTTGCAGAGACTTTCTGGAACAATAAACTAATAAGGTGGTGCTATTTGCAACATTTATCATAGAAAAGAAATCTGCATACATTCCACCCTAAGGCAATTATCTTTACCGTGTCATTTGGATGCCCTTCACATACAGTTCCTTAGACAACATGGACAGCAGCAATACCATTGGTCTTTCCCATTGAATTAGTGTTCACTCCATGGGACGCACCTATTTCAGTGGTGTCACTAGCTAGGGTGTCATCCAGTGTGGAGGGTGTCACCAAGGAAGGGCACATGTTCACCCCTCCTGGTCCTCCATTGTCTGGATTCCTCCCCAGGAAGAAAGCCCAGTGTTGGAGCAGCCAGAAAGAAGATGCATTCACGCCTCCTGCTGCTCTTTCATCAGGTTTCCTCCCCAGGGAGACAGTCTGATAACTCAGCAGGCAAAAAGGGTGAGCATTTACCCCTCCAGTACTAAAGAGGGAGGAGGCACCAATCAGGTGTCACCCTTCCTCTGTGGTGTCACCCAATGCAGTCTGTACCCCCCCCCCCCCATGACACCACTACCTTATTACATCTTTCAGGTACCTCACCATTATCCAGCACAATTTTTCCCTTCAGACTGAACATACTGGCTATTACCATCAAGCCTAGGTGGTTTAAAAAAAAAAATCCTCCAGGAGAAATTAGGAAAATAAAGTCACTTGGTCACTTGTAGTAGTCCATGTGGGAACTGGATGTGGCAAAGAATTTGAGTGAAACTAGCGTAGGTGTACAAATTATTCTTTAAAGGAAGATGCCCACACCTGTCCCTAAATTGTTTGTTCACACAAATTCTAGGGAAAAAGTGTGGTTACATGGTCTGAATGTTTCTATAAACAGGGTTTTGAATCTCTGCTCAGCTGCTATCCCACTACGTGACCTTTGGCAAATCACATTCTCTCAGCCTCAGAGAAAGGCAAAGGCAACTCCCCTCTGAACAAATCTTATAAAGAAAACATGATACTTCTTCTTAGGGTTGCCATAAGTCTGAAATGACTTAAAGGTACACAACAACAGCAACAAATTCTGCATCTCTTTAAACAGATGAATTGGTCAACCATAGAAGGAGAGCAGTGCTGAACTGTGGTATCACCCTTCATCACATCACTTGAAAGTGAACATCCTTGTGTGAAATATATGCCTATCTGTAAAATGGCATGGCTATTATAGATCTACTCAAAGTACATTTTCATACCAATCCCACTACATACAAAGACACCCCCCGATGAGTCGGGAGGGGTTTCTTGTTGCACTGGCCATATAAGGACATGAGAGGCCTGATTGGTCAAGCGCGCAGGGGTCTTGGAGCACATACGTGCTTGGTCCAATCAAGTTGCCTTGTTCATATCCCAAAGTCTCGTGGTGCCTGTAATCTCCCAAGACTTGGGGAGAGAGTTTATTCTTTATAGCTCTGCACTGCCACGTGGCGGCAGCCATTTTAGAGCTTGAACTGAGCAACCCAACCCACCCACCCTTATTTAAAGAGCTATGTTTGGTTACTCTCAGGCTTAGGCTGCTTGCCTTCGGGGGCCGGGAGGGAATTTTTTCCCAGGGTGCTCCCCTGGGAATTTCGCTGTCCCTGAGATTAATGTTTAATTTGTTGTAGGGTATGGGCCATAGGGTAATAATTGATGCATTGTTTCATGTTATTATTAGCTTTGTCACAACTTAAAGGTTAGGGTCTATAATTTAGAATTTGTTTGTTTTGTATCTAGGGGCGGGTAATGACCCCCACCCCACAGGAAAATTAATCTGGCTAATTAATTTATTTCGGGTAAATTTGATAAAGTTAAATTAAAGGAAGTGACGTATGCAGTTAAATGCATGACATCACTAATTGAATGTCATATGACTTAATATGACGTCATTTCCGGAGGGGAGGGCTTTGTAAATTTGTTATTGTTATTTGCTTACATACTTTGTCACACGCGATGAAGGACCACCCACTTGGGGGGTTACATCTTCACACACACATGTGACAAAATTGTTGGAAGTTTATTTCTTGTAAATAGACCCTGTACAGTAAAATAAAAGTTGTGGCCTGTTTAAACCCAAAAAGAGGCGTCTCGTGTCCTTTGTTCCAGTGCAATGGGGATTTATCCAGGATAAATGTTTACATAGGAGAATTTTGTTATATTTTACTGCACAATCTTTTAAATGTTTACTTAGCATTAATTTCCTTTTGAGTCCTGTGGGGCTTACTTCCACATATGTTTAGCTAGCAATTCAAGGATCTCCTACTAAACATTAGTGGAATTCTTTACTGCTACTTCAAGCATCGACATAGATGTATTTCTGGCTTTATGACTTGCTACTTCATATATGTGCCTGTTACTATCAGGGATGAGTGAGAGTTTTGTTTGCTTTTTAAAAAAATAACTTTCCAAAAATTTCAAATATCTTCATTAATGAGAGGACAAAAATGAGATTTTATCCTAGAATTGCTTCCTTTCTCTTTTGTCTTTCAAATAAAATATCCCAAGCAAGGGGGGAAGCAGACGGGGCCACCCTGGGAAGCTGCGGATCGGGGCCAGGGTATCCGCACTCCTCGGCCCCGAGCCACAGTGCCCCAGGCCCAGGAAGGAGTGCTAAAATAGCGCTCCTTCCGCAAGACGCCAAAGGTGCACCACAAAAGGCCTCTGGTGCACCTTCGGCACCTCTTTCACTGCAGAGTGTGCAGACGCTGCAGCAGAAGTGCATCGTCGGAGCACCAGCCATGCGGAGCAATGGGCGCTCCAATGACGTATTCAGGAAGGGGTTGGGGCACCCAGCGTGAGGCTGCCCCTCCCGTTCCTGGCCTCGAAAATGGTGCTTTGCACCATCTGCTTAGGCCCCAATAGAAGATAATCATGGGGGGGGGTCATTGAACAAGGTGAAAGAGAATAAAAGTTCAGTAGCAGGATAGTGGTGCAGGAAGCAGCAGATATTTTTCAGTATAAATATCTGTTTCTCCAAAATGTGACTCAGAAAAACAGATTTTTTGTTTATTGTTGTTTCTTTAAAATAATATTATTCATGTATATGAAATTTATATAGTACATAAAATATATTTAATTGCACATGATATACAATCCTTTGTTGATGGGTGGGTCTGTCTTTCTGTTTATATTTATAGATAAAAGTTTTGTTTTACACCTGCTTCCTTTCTCTCTGATCCCTTTCAGTGAGTGGGTGGGTGGGTTAGTGAGAAATGGGGTTCTCTAAAATTCATGCAGCTGTATTTTTCTCTGCCAACCACAAAAAGGAAGGGGGAAGTAAAATTATAGGATATTACTATCATTCTAGTTAGGTTTTTAAACTGAAATATTGAATTAGATTTAATGTTAGCATAACAAACTCCCTATTTTCAATATAAATGTAATAAATATAGTGAAGATGTGAGAGAAATTCAATTCTTAAGGTGCATATGACCACACATTTGAAACCCCTTTAATGTGTCGCTCCCCAGTCCTTTAAAACATTTTCCCCACCAAGTTTGGTTGATATTTCATCCAAAGATGAGCCTCAAATGTAGCAATACTTCTCCATTTCCAAGGCCCTCCAGTCACAATCAGCAGAAAATTTTCCTAATTATAGCTGGAAATAATACTACATCTGTTCTGTTGTAACTAAAGTGTGGTAGTGTGGCTCATGGGGGAATTAGGGTGAAAATTGCCCCCACTCCAAATTCAGTAATTCAACCCTGATGCAGGCTTTTAAAGCTTGTCAGTATAAATATACAATATTGCACTTCTTGACTTAATTTCTGAAGGCAGGTCAAAGTGTAGAAATCTGGTATGGGCTTTTAAAGAATTGTCAAACAAAGGCAAACCCTTCACTCATGGTCAGAGAACAACACAGAGAGAAACAATTTTCCCAGCTGATCTTACCTGTGGAATGCTATGTTAACAGTTCAGGGGTCCGGACTGCTTACTTTTTTTATTTATAGTAATATAGTGGGCCCTTTGTATATGCAGGGGATCTGTTCCAGAGCCCCACCCCCACATAAGGCAAAATATGCAGGACCTTAAGTCCAATTTGTTTCAATGGCCACATGCTCCCACAGGTGTGTGAACCATTATAAATTCCGGTGCTTGCCATACACGTAAGCCTGTATATGGTATGTGCATGCTGTATGATATTTCAGGCCCATAACATGCTGTATAATAAATGGCCTGTGAACAACTCATAATGATATCTTTGGCTGTATCTGCACTGCAGAAATAATGCAGTTTGATTCCACTTTAACTGTCATGGCTCAATGCAATGGAATTCTGGTAGTTTGTAGTTTTGTGAGATAGTTAGATTTCTCTGTAAGAGAGCTCTGGGGCCACAACAGACTCCACATCTCAAGATTCCATAGTATTCAGCCATTATAGTTAAAGTGGTGTCAAACTGCATTATTTCTGCAGTGCATATGCAGCCTTTGAAGTGCACAGTTCTACCAACAATGCATTTCCTACAATGTGTTAGTGAAATCTGACACAGTAACAATAAAATAATATTGATTGGCCATCAGAAAATGTGGCTGTTATAGAAATCTTATATGGTGGGTAAAAATGAAATTACACCAGCCAGACATTTCATTAGAGAATCTGACCAGGCTGGAAGCTGAATCATACTCTGGCATTAGTCAAGAGTAGTATTAATTTTAGCTTCCAACTCTGATGTTAGGCAATTTCCTTAGTCATTTCTTATGTGGAACTTTGACTCTCTCTATACATTTTTAAAAAATCCATCAAAGCAAACTGTCTCAGCAGTTTTCTTATTTTGCTGACACATTTAATGAATGTCAGTGAAGTTCTGCATCTTAAATTGCTTCCACAGAAACCTTATCAAAATAGGAGTTGTGATCAAGTGGTTAGCTTCAGCTAGACAGAAAATATTTCTAATTGGTTTCTCAAAAGAAAAAAAGAAAGAAAGAAAGAAAGAAAGAGGAAAGTGAAGCAACACCAGTCTCCAATAGAGATTTAAAAAAGAAAGGAACCAAATTATCCTTTCATTCTTTCATCCGTTCTGTTATATTTTGTATTTGTCCCTTTCCCCTCCCTTGCATAAGGTTTCTTTTTCCCTAGAGTTACGGTCTTTTAAATTGGTTCACAAAATCTTCTAGAGCCATTCATATTCTTCTTTAAAACTGAAATTTGTACTATAAGCCACTCAAAATCCCCAATATATGGTCCAAGAGAAGAATCTAATAAAAACTCGAGAGACTGGAATGAGTTTTTTCAGGTTTTTTTTTAAACGTAAATGTAAATGTTTACATTAGGTTTAGAAATCATGAATGCTTTTTTACCAGGGAATTCAAACAATGCTTCAAAAAGCCTGTTAATGTTTTTCATGTTGTTCTTGCTGTTGAAAAGCAATAGTCATGATGCAACAGCAGGGGTGCACTACTGTGAATGACCACAGCAGTGTTGTGTTTGGTTGACATATATCCATATTTTCCTTATATTTTAATTGGCAATGGTACTGGGTCTTTTAAATGTGATAATGGTAACATATTAAATAATACTGCATATTAAAGAATTGATTAGTATATATAATCATCTTTGTTGAGAATGTGATGACTCCATGAGGTATCATCTTGGGAAGGTAAGCATCTCTCCCTGGAGAGGACAATCTCTGTGGCACATGCAATGCAGAATCTCTACTATCTGCTAATTTGGCCTAAAGGTGAAAGCATCACTCACTAGATATAATGATTTAGGATTACGTGAAGAGTTCTAGTCCATATCATCTACAGGCCAAATATAATTTGTTCTCCAGAGTCATCATGTTTCATGATGACCACAAAGATATCTGAAAAGGAAAATTGTGCAAATGCACACATTTCAAATCGATGCAATATTACTGCTGGAACATACTTTAGTTATGGGGGGAATCTATGCACAATATAAAACATGACACAAAATAAGCAATGAAATTGATGGATCCTTTACACATACATACATATAGGGTGGGCCCTTGGTATCTGCTGGGGTTTGGTTCTAGGACCTCCACCCCCATAGATACCAAAATCTGTGGGTGCTCAAGTTAAAATGGCAAAATCAAAGTTAACTTTTTGGAATTTATAGATTTTTGAATATTTTCAAGTTGTGGATGCTTAAACTCATGGATAAAGAATCTGTGAATATGGAGGGCCGACTATGTATACACACACTGTATAGAACTGGTCACAGACTGGGCATAATGGTGGAAATGGAAGGACACATGCAGGGGCATACTTTATATATAAGCACTTCCCCAATTTTGATGTTTGTGTCAAAGTGGACTCCCCTTGACATTGCATGTGGCATGGCTGGACATCAATACAGCCATGTGAAGAACATTTGTCCAGTGCCAAGCTGCCAAGAAGAAAAATGCTCTTCAATAGTATATGTTCCTGCCAATGTATCTCTACAATATATTTTAAAAAGAGGCAAACATATGATATTCCTCAGGATCTGAACAGTATGTTCAAATCAGCATATGATCTATTTGTTCATCTGTTCTACCTTTGTTCCATCTTACTTTTCTCCCACTAGGCAAGGGAGGTTAATAAATGTGTTTCCTTTAAACTGAGCCCTGTTGAAAATGACAAAAGTTTGAATACTGCTGTCTCGTGTATGTCACCTATTAATGCTTAACATCATTTCCCACTGAGCTGTTGTTTTTTTCCATTCCTCTTATCACTCTGTCAAATGCAAATGAAGTAATTATCTAGTTAAATTCTGAACAGGTATTATTCATTTGAGAAATCTGTACTTTGTAGTGCAAAGGAAGCATTTTTCCCCACCTTTGGCACTTTACAATAAACTCATTTTGATTTAAATTGATTGCTGTGGGATTATCTTGGAGTCATTAAAATATTGCTGTATTGACATTTGCTAATGTCTTTAATTAGCAATTTCAAATTCCAGGGTTTGGTATTAAACATGAACAGATATGACTTCCTATAGTTCAATGGTGGAGGTTGTTTTCTTGTATGTTTCTGCTAATAAAATTAATTTTTAATTGTGGGAAAAGGATGCACAGGAGTTCTTCAAATAATTACCTGCTGGCCATAAGGCAGAGAAGCAGTATCACAGGGGATGGAGCTGTTTTTGTGTTCCCAAACATCTGGCTGCCACAAGAGGTGATGACATGATGCTGACAGACACAAACATAAAATTAACACATCCAAATAATTTCTTTGCATAATAATAAACTTAATTTTATTAGTTGCATCAGCAACTAGTTTCTCTATGTGGCTACTCTGTGAAGGAAGTACAGAGTTGCAGCCCATGGCTGATTTTCCCTTCCCAAAATGAGGGGGTAAAGAAAGCTTGACTAGTGAAATAGGACTGAATTTACACTACAGAAATAATCCAGTTTGACACCACCTTAACAACCATAGCTCCATCCTATGGAATTCTTGGGACTGTAGTTTGTTGTGGCACCAAAAGCTCTCTCACAGAAGACTAAATGCCTCACAAAACAATAACTACTACAATAATGTATATTTATAACACCCTTTCCACCAAAGAGCAGTAAATCAGAACATATACAATCAAAAACTAATGATAAAACATCACACTATAAAATGCTAAAATATTAAAATACTAAAATAATGTATTAATATGCTGAAAACAAAAACAAACAAAATGCTCATCAGTGGCTACCCATCTCAGCCATTTTGGGCATGCTCAGAAATTTAATCTGGAAAATTGAAGAGAAAGGTCTTCAACCCTTTATTAAAGTGGATCAGATCCTCCTTGAGTTGGAGGTGCAAAGGAAGACTCTTCTACAAGGAAGACTGATCCTGATAGGCTCACACTTTTGAAAGAGCTGTACACATTGGTGTCTGTAGATTTTAAATTTCTAGATGTTACATACCATGCTAGCTGAGATGCCAAAGGCTACAGTTCCCATAATTCTGTATCATTGAACCATGGCAATTAAAGTAGTGTCAAACTGGATTATTTCTGCAGTGTGGATGCAGCCTAATACTAGTCCAGTACACATCTGCCCTAAGTATGTGGCCTTATGTAAATTGAATGATTTTAAGCAGGCAGCGACTAGCTGCATTCTTATTCAGGATCAACATGGTACAAGTTGAAATTGACAAATTTCATTTTTTGTTTTCCTGGCTATGTTGATTTTGACCTGTTTTTTACCCCTTGATTTTCAAATTCAGAAATAAAATAGTTCAGAACAAAATATGTGCTTTGATATCCATTTCTCTGCATATACACTTGGGAAAGTTCGTTTTGGACGATGAATCTCCCAAACCTACAACTAGTGAGACAATTAGCAAAAAGCAGACACAATAGGAGAGATCTATACAAAAAAAGGAACATTCCCAAACTCTGCCTCATATAATGCATTTCTGGATGCTTTACTTACATATATGCCATTTCCCCACACTTCTCCTTAATATAGACATTTTTGTGTGCATTTTTCAATTGTAAACCATCCTGTAAAATTCTGAAAAGTACCAAATTTTTTTGGTGTGTCTTAGTACTTTCCAGATGTCATAGTATCAGGAGATGATAATTAGATGAGGTTATTTTTTTTTTAAAAAAAAAAGCTTTTTAATATATATAAATTTTCTCTCCATTCTTAAGCACCAGTCTCCAGATGGCCTAGCACAACTAGTTCATGCAAGCACTTGTGCGAAATTATTTTACAGAAGTTCTTAACCTCATTACTTCTGTGCAATGACACACAGAACATTTTGGGGTAGTTATATGGATTATCTGTTATCTGATTATCCATGTGACTGGCTGGCTGATGACAGGTTCAGGAAAATACCCAGCTACAATAATTGTTACCTGGTCTTTTTCTTTCTGCTCACAGTTATCATTAATCTATGTCTCTGCATTTTCATGAAGAGTTCAAAAGGGAAAAAAAATAATGATGACCAACAGTTTAGTCCAAAGAATTATTTCTGTCTTACTTTCCAAAGGTGTCAACATAAAAGAATACAGCTTGTGCATCAAAATAATGACTGGTTAAGTTTTGTATACAGTAACCCATCCATCCTGATTTTTTCATGTTTATTCAGATGTAAATCCCATTAAATTTGATGGGATTTACCCCAATTATATCTGCTAAAGGTTAGAGCTTTAGGATTGGGGCACCAGTTTTAAGGCAGAAGCTCAGCTCTGTCAATTGATGTTGGATTTAAAGCAATTCAGGGAATAACATGAACATTTTTCATTGAAGATGTGTGGTCCTTTATTCAAAACCATAACATTTCAGCTGATTCATGTTGCTTGAGATTATGAGGAATCAAACGTTTTTAACATCTTACTTTGCAGTGCATTGTTAAGTTTGAAAGATCATAGCCTGGCATAGAAAATCTGCTAGTTTTGAATCATTATTGCATTTCAATAAAGTGGAAATTACCAGGTAAGATTCATTGAATGAGATAATGTATATAAATGGTTCCCACAATTCTTATTACTCTTTACCCTGCATAAATGATCAAAGGAGTCACTGTTAACTAGGTCTGAAAACTTTAAACCCACTCAAATGAATTAATGCAACAGCCAGTGCATATAACATTTATGTAGTGTTCATTACTTGTATCATCAAGGAAGATATTGTGTGTATAAATATGAAAGGCAGTCCCTAGCATTCCATCCCCCACATCACAAAATGGGAAGGCTTACTGGAGCCAGGCCAAGAAGTAGTTTTCATTTGAATTATTGTGTTCACTGTGGGCAGGTAGCAAGTTAAGGCCAGAATTCTGAAAATGGCTCATGCAGGTGTACCCCAGTTACACCTGTTTAAGTACAGTGGGCCCATGGTGTCTTCTGGGGTTTGGTTCCAGGACCCCTGTGGATACCAACATCCATGTTCAAGTTTAATTAAATACAATGGATAGTAAAATGGTGTCCTAATATACAATTTTATATAAAATGTTTATATAAAATATAAAACCCTATGATGAGACACCCCAAGTGAGAAAAAGGCAGGATTAGGACATTAACAGAAAGGGAAGGAGACAGAGATAAAGGGATAGCACATTTGCAAGATTAGCCAAGGGAATAAGAAAGATGACAAGACAAATAGCAGATACCCTTAGAAAGGTGAATAGCATTAAAATCAGCATAACACATAAGATAGGGAAATGGAATGTGAGGAGCATGAGCCAAGGGAAGCTAGACATAAGGCCTAAGCAGACTACCAAAAATAGTGCACATTAAATTGAGGCACTGCCCTGGCTCAGTGCTAGGGAATCATGGGAACTGTATTTTTTTCTGGGACATTGAGCCTTCTCTGTCAGAGAGCTCTGGTGCCACAATAAAATACAGTTCCCATGATTCCCTAGCACTGAGCCAGGGCAGTGCCTCAATTTAATGTGCACTATTTCTGGCAGTCTGCTTAGGCCCATAGTAAAAATGGAAATGCAATGCATGAACATAGCTGTACTGGGGGTAATTGAGTTAAAGTGGACAGGAATGGGCTAGTTTGAATCAGACAACTACACATTGCTCTACTCAAGGAATGAAAAGATAAGAAGAAATGGGGTGGCTTTCATACTAAGAAAAGATGTTGCAAAGGCAGTCAGCGGATACAATGCAAAATCAGACCGAATCATTTCAGTAAGGCCCCATGGTAAATCTATGAATATCACTATAATACAAATATATGCACCAACTACAAAGGCAAAAGAGGAAGAAACTGATAGAGTCTATGAAGGAGTACAAGGAGAAATTGACAACACACCAACACAGGATGCTAAGCTGATCATAGGAGATTGGAACACAAAAGTTGGAAGCAAAGAAAAATCAAAAACAGTAGGTAGATTTGCATTAGGCAAAAGAAATGAAGCAGGTGAGAGTCTGATAGATTTTTGTGAAGCCAATAGCCTATTCATTGCAAACACATCCTTCATAAGACCAGAAAAAAAGACTATACACATGGACATCACCAGAAGGTCAACACTAAAATCAGATAGCCTATGGGCTGATGCAGACCAGCCTAAGAGCTGGCCTGGGACTGGAGTTGGAGCAGGGCGACTGCATGCAGCTGCCCCGACTCTGCCCCCCTGCTGCTGTCATGCCACTCACTTGATCTCACACGGTGTCAGGGCATCCAGTTGGCACAGCATGCAGAAATGGTGTACCAAAGGGGCAAAAATGAGCTTCTGTGACAGCTGTAAGGGCAGCTTTTTGCCACCCCAAAAAGGAGCAGCATTTGCCAGCTCTTTTTGGAGATGCAAAAAGGGGGATCGGGGTTGCAGCATGTGGTTTCTGCAGCCCTGATCCAGTGCTCCCAGGGGCAGCACAGAGTTGCCCCTTAGGTCTGCATCAACCCTATATAATTAGGAGAAAATATAATGAAACTCTGTACTGGTGGCCAAGAATAGACCAGGTGTCAACTGTGACACAGATCATGAATTACTCATATCAAAAAAAGAGTAAGACTCAAGAAGAAAACAAAACCAGTGATTATACCAAAATATGATGCAAATAATATCTCCACAGAATTTACTGACAACATAAGAAACAGATTTGCATTACTAAACATAATACACCAAGAACCAGAAAAAATATGGTCTGAAGTAAGGGACATAATAAAAGAAGAATGCAGAAAGATATTTTCAATAAACAACAAAAGAGAAAAAAATGGATGATAGAAAAAAACACTACAAGCAGTAAAGAAAAGAAGAGAAGAAAAACAAAAGAGAGATAGGAAGAAAGAATTATTAATGCAACAGTGCAATGGCTTGTGAGAAAGATAAAGAAAATTACTAAAATGAACAATGTAGAGAATAGAAGACAACAACAAAGGGGAAGAACAAGAGATCTGTTTCACAAGTTCCGGGAAATCAGATGAAAATTCAAACCAAGGACTGGGACAATCTGTGACAATAAAAATAATTGCAGGAAGGAATAAAAAGACGGATGCAATACACAGAAGAATTATACAAAAGAGATGACAAAATGAAGGGCACATGGAACAAAAAGCAAAATGAAGATGAACCCCAGACTTTAAAAAGTGAGGTGGAAATTGCAATAAGAGAAATAGTAAAAAATAAATCACCAGGAACAGATGATATTTCAATTGAACTGCTGCAATCCACACTGACAGAGTCAACTGTAGTGCTAACCAACATATGTCAACAGATATGGAAAACAAAACAATGGCCAATAGATTGGAAGAGATCAATATTCATCCCCATCACAAAAAGGGAGACGCAAGAGACTGCAACAACTATAGAACCATAACACTGATATCCCACACAAGCAAAATCATGCTCAAAATTCTCCAACATACACTCCAAACATACACAGGGAGAGAAATCCCAGAGGTTCAGCGGGATTCAGGAAAGGAAGAGGCACTATTGACCACATTGTAAGCATACGATGGCTAATGGAATGCACCAGGAAATTCCAACAGCAAATCAACATGTGCTTTATAGACCATAGCAAAGCTTTTGACTGCATAGGTCATGAAAGGCTATGGAATGCCCTTAAAGACATGGGAGTGCCAACACATCTGAGAGTCCTGATGAGGAATCTCAGGACAAGAGACTACTGTCAGAACAGAACATGGAGAAACAGAATGGTTCCCAATTGGCAAGAGAGTCAGACAAGGGTACATCCTTTCACCCTATTTGTTCAACTTGTATGCAGAACATATTTTAAGAAAAGCAGGCTTGGACACAGAAGGAGGAGGAATGAAAATAGGAGGAAGGAATATCAACAATCTAAGATATTCAGATGACGCCATAGTACTAGCAGAAAACCTCACAGACCTGGATGGAATGCCTACTAAGGAATATCAAAGAAGAAATTGCAAAGGCAGGCTTAATGTTGAATATAAAGAAAGCAAAAATAATGACCACCAAAGACCTTCACAAGTTTAACCTAGACAATGAAGAAATAGAAATAGTAAAAGAATTCCCATATCTGGGATCAAACATGGATCTGCATTGGGACTGCAGCCAGAAAATCAGAAGACAATTAAGAATGGGGAAGGTGGCTATGAAAGAACTTGAAAAGATTCTAAAATGCAAAGATATACAACTCACTCAAAAGTTAGAATTATACAAGCCAATTTATTTCCTATTACCATGTATGGATGTAAGAGCTGGACAGGTAAGAAAGATGATAGGAAGCAAATCAATTCATTTGAGATGTGGGGCTGGAGAAGAGTGGTGAGGATCCTAGGGACAGCCAAAAGAACAAACAACTGGGTCCTAGAGCAGATCAAACCAGAAGTCTCCCTGGAAGCCAAGATGACTAAACTGAGACTGTCATACTTCGGACACATCATGAGAAGAGAGGACTCTTTGGAAAAAAACCAATAATGCTGGGGAAGGTGGAGAAAAGTAGGAATAGAGGAAGGCCACATGCTAGATAGATGGGCTCTATTAAGGAGGTCATGGGTATGAGGTTGCTGGAATTAAGCAGAGCAGTGGAGATGTCTCATCCACAGGTCTGCCATGAGTCGAGATCGACTCGAGTGCATTTTAACAACAAACATAAAATGGCAAAATCAAGGTTTGCTTTTTAGAATTTATGTTATTTTTGTATTTTGAATTCATGGATGCTTGAATCCATGGATAAAGAATCCATGGATATGGAGACACTGAGGAAGTCAGTATTCTATACCGTCTTGTGCAATGCTTATATCCTGGGTGCATAAGGGCAGTTAAATAACTCCAGGCACAGTTTGGTTTCTGTAGCTGCTAATTAGCCATGGTAATGAACCCAGGGGCTTTCTACACCTGGGATTGAAGAAACAATTTATTGTTGGTGTGTGTATGTGTGTGTGTGTATTTGTGTATGAGAGACAGCTTCTTCTCCTCCAACTGTCCAAGGGCAGTGGGATGTCTCTTTTGCACAGCACTGCAGTCAATCAATGGCCAGATGGGCAGATTTGTGCCTCCTTTAATATAAAGGGAGAAGTGAAGAAGTTGTCACTTCCTAGACCACTAGCATAGCCTTGCTAGTGGAGAGTTACACTCTGCCAATATAATCAGTGAATTTTGTCCTTCATCTCCAATGTAAATGTTCTTTAAAGAAAGAAGTTGGTAGCATGCCTCAAAACAAAGAGGATGCGTATGTGATAGTTAATGTTAGTCTCCCTGGTCGGAAAATATTAGTTTACAAATCCTTCTGAGATGTACCTACTTACCTTGATAACAGTACATTCTTGCATCTGACGAAGTAGGCTCAAGTCATACTACCAACTTCTTTCTTTCAGTTGGGTCCAAAACACATGGCAGAAACAATCCAGTTGAGACCACTTTAACTGCCCTGGCTCCATGCTAGGGTATCCGAGGGCATTGGAACTCTCTGACAGAGAAGGCTAAATGTCTCACAAAACTACATTTCCCAGAATTCTCTAGCATGGAGCCAGGGCAGTTAAAGCAGCTTTGAACCTTAGTCTGAAAGGTGCGATAAGATTCCTTTGCATACTGATTTTTCTAGATTAACATGGCTATATCTTTGAGTACAGTCTTGCATTTATGATGGTTCCTGAATTGAAATAAGTATATATTAATCCTAAGTGCCAGGAAGTTGTGAGGTCATTTTTACACCAGAATTTCTCCCATATTAAGTCATGTTCACTCTCACTCGCTGGACACAGATTTAATTTAGCAAATATATCAATATTTGAGAGTCTTCATTACTTTTTCATCTATTGCTCATTAGATTTTATAAAAAGATGAAAATTGCATGTACTGTTCCAGAAGCATGGGATTCAATATCTGGTGGGCACAAAATATCTTTCGTACTATCGTGAAGTTAATTTTTGTTTCAATCATTTTGGGAAAGTATTTTACTTTTCTGTTTTCTTAGCAAGGTCATCATGACTGTGAAGAAACTCTAAAATTAATACATATAGGTTTTTTTCTTAAGGAGATAAGAAGTTGTTCTGTATTAATCAAGAATATGGTGGATTTAGTAAAATCTATTTTACATTGGAATGACATTTTAATATGCACAGAATTTGGGAAGTGAGGAACATGGGAAGCTGCCTTATACAGATGTAGACCCTTGGTCCATCTAGCCCAGTATTGTTAACTGTTGGTTTCCATTAAAGTATTAACCAAGAATGATCCTGCTTATATCACCAACTCTGATTTACAGCTGCTCTCCAAGATTTTAGGCAGGATTCTTTTCTATCCCTACTTGGAGATTCCTGGTATTCATTGTGGTTTCCCATTCAAGTATTAACCAGGAGAAACAATAATTGATTGTTGTATATAATTCTTCACTAAGGGGCTGTACAGACCAACCAAAAGGGCTGGCATTGGGGTCAAGTGGGGGCATGATGGCTGCACGCCACATGCCCTGACTCTACCCCCAAGCTGCCATCACACTGCACGCTCGGCTAGATGGTGGGCACTGTTGCAGCACTCCAGCAGCATGGCAACTACACGCTGCACACCATAAGAGTGGAGAAAAGTGCCACCACAGTGGTAAGGGTGGCTTTTTTCTGTTCCTAAAAGAAGCAGCATTTTGCCACTTATTTGGGGGGCAGAAAAATGCTGGATCAGGGCTGCAGGATGTGGTTGCCACAGCCCCAATTCAGTGAGCAAAGGGGAAGCACAGAGCCGCTCCTTGGAGGTGGTCTGTTAAGCCCCTCTATTTCTTTTTAAAAGAAACAAAAAATAATTTTAGCATTTTTTTTTGTTTCTGTGAGAAAATCGTTAAAAGCCACAGGGTTTGCAAATGATGTTCACAATTCAGGATTTATTCTGTGCAAAATGTTCTCGTGATTGTTTTGCACAGAAAATGTTTCCTGTAGAAAAAATTCCTTGCAAATTTTGATAAGAATAAGTTTCAAAACTGAAGATTCTCGTTAGTCCAAGATTCTTTTCATCATTAATAATAATAATAATAATAATAATAATAATAATAAATTTTATTTCTACCCCGCCTTTCCATAGATATGATCATTGCTTCTCATCACTCAAAAGTAAACATATATTCTACCATTTTTCAAAATATTTTCAAAAATGCTTTCCATCCCCACTACATAAATGTTGGCATACACTTTCATGGCTAAAGAGGTTAGCTGATTCCTTTGAAAATCATTGTATTTGGAATGAAATTATATGAATTTTTTTTCCATGGGATTTGTTGTGTGTTGGCTTCTTTAAACATACAAGGCATATATAGGATGCACCTGTAGGAGCCAGAACATAGATAATTACAAATTTCATTCTCATACAAGAGTACATTTGTTTTCTGTTGTGTGAGACTACAAGAATTTTTATATCATTTTTTTTTAAAAAAAATAGAACTTGTTTAGTGAACATTTCATGATGTTTTGTTTCTCATCCTCATTGTACAAAATGCCATTTATTCTTTGTAAAATATATTTCTATGCAAATCCCAATGTTTTTTTACTGTTGTGATGCAAAATGATGGGTTCCACTATCACACAGGAATGAAAAAGTCTCATAGTGATTCACAGTATTTTGGACAGGATGCCTTGATGTGCTGAGACACACTTTTTCACTAAGGACAAGAAAATCCTTAGAATGTTCTTTATATCCCTAGTAGGATCGAATCACTAATATTGATCAAAACCAGGATTAGTTATAATTCTAAACCACCATTTTAGTGAGTTCAGAGTTAAGCACAGCACAAAAATAAAATAAACAAAACACTTTTTTGAGAGAAGGAAATGATCACACCTACAGTATAACTTTTCACTACCTGTTGCTGACTTATAGTTAAAAATCACAACATTTTCACAAAGTGCTTGGGAGCTTTTATTTTAATGATGTTCATACTGCACACATTCTTTTAACTTCAGCCAGTTTATATCTTGAGTTCTCCTGCTGAGAAGATAGCTAATAGAGACATCAAACATTAACAGTCATCAATGAGATACTTCTGCTATTCATAAAAGTTGTCTGCGCTGAGGATGGGGGGGGGGGGGGGGGGGTGAATAGAACTCCCAACAAACAGTGACACCCAGACACTGCCAAGTCCTGTTATAGGCTGGATGCTATTTTCATTATATGTTTTTCCCCACATCCAGGCTCTGAGGTTGGCTGATATGAATAAAAAAAAAAGTATGAGTGATACACTGATTAAAAAAGGTTGATTATTGGTTAAATTAGCCAGTTCTGGCAAAAACATGGTGTTTTATTTGAGTGCAGGTGTTTAGTGTAACTATAAATGATAAACAAGGAAGAATACAGTAACTTGGGGTGGGGGGGGGCACAGCTGGCCATGTGCAATTCAGACTTGCAACATCTGATTTCTTGAAACATAAGATTGTCAGATATACTGGCAGAAAGCCAGGCATGAAGCAAATGAGCTAAAAGGAGCGGCTTTTGACCACGTTGGGGGGATTGGTGTGCAGATGATGCATTCCCCCAGAGTGGCCAAAAGCCACTGTGAGGCCATCTAAGGCAGCCTGAAGCCATTGGCTCATTTGGAACCACAGCTGTGGCCTGCTTCAGGAGTGGACTCTCCACTTGCCACAGTCCTGGGACAATCGGGGCCTGATTGCCACTTTTTTGTTTCACCCCCTAGATAAAATTTTCTGTAAGCAGACAAGCTGATGAGCACATAAGAAGGGGCAGTATAAAAACCACCATCAAACAAATAATGATCTAGCAGTCTGAGAACAGCTTCCAGTGTGGCTTCATCCATGCAGTCTATTCTCTTCCTGGGCTGGAAACCATATCCTATATTGATATATGTTGCCAGAGAAAATTACTTCTCTCCAGGTTTTTTTTAAACTGCCATCAAGTTGACTTTGACTTATGGCTGCCCTATAAATGGGAGACCTCTAGCTCTTGCTCAGGTCTTGCTGACAGGGCCATTGCTTCCTTGATTGAGTCTCTCCATCTGTAGTGGTCTCCCTCTGTTCCTGTTGCCTTCACTTTACCAAAAACTATTGTCTTTTATACTGAGTCATGTCTTCCCATGATATGGCCAAACTATGTCCTCACCAACAGCTTCAGTTTAATCATCTTGGCTTCTAGGGAGAGTTAAGCTTGATTTGCTTTGTTGTTACTGCTGTTAACTGCCCTCAAGTTGATCTTGGCTCATGGCAATCATATAGATTAGACATTTCCAAGACCCTCTGACCTCCACTGCTCTGCTCAATTCCTGCAATACCATACCCGTGGCCTTCTTAATAGAATCCATCCATCTGACATGTAGCCTTCCTCTCTTCCTACTTCCCTCCACCTTTCTCAGCATTACTGTCTTTTCCAATGAGTCCTTCCTTTTCATGATGTGTCTGAAGTACAACAGCCTCAGTTTTGTCATCTTGGCTTCCAGGGAGGTTTCTGACTTGAAGTGCTCTAGGATCCACTTGTTTGTCCTTTTGGCTATCCACAGGATCCTCAGCACTCCTCCCCAGCCCCACATCTCAAATGAATTGATTTTCATCTTATCATCTTTCTTAACTGTCCAGCTCTCACACCCATGCATGGTAATAGGAAATAGAATGACTTGTATGATTCTAACTTTTGTGCTGAGTTGTATATCTTTGCGTTTTAGAATCTATTCTAATACTTTCATAGCCAACCTCCCCATTTTGAGTCTTCTTCTGATTTCCTGACTGCAGCCCCCATTTCTATAAATGTTTGATTTCAGGTATGAGAATTCTTTCACTATTTCTATTTCTTCATTGTCTAGGATGAACTTGTGAAGATCCTTGGTGGTCATTATTTTTGTTTTCTTTATGTTCAGCAATAAGCCTGCCTTTCCACTTCTCTCTTTGATCTTCCTTATTAGGTGTTCCAGGTCTGTGAGGTTTTCTGCTAGTACTATGGTGTCATCTGCATATCTTAGATTGTTGATATCCTTCCTCCTATTTTCATTCCTCCTTCTTCTGTGTCCAAGCCTGCTTTTCTTAAAATATGTTCTGCATACAAGTTGAAGAGATAGGGTGAAAGAATGCACCCTTGTCTGACCCCTTTGCCAATTGGGAACCATTCTGTTTCTCCACGTACTGTTCTGACAGTAGCCTCTTGTCCTGAGATTCCTCATCAGGACTCTCAGATGTGTTGGCACTCCCATGTCTTTAAGGGCATTCCATAGCCTTTCATGATATATGCAGTCAAAAGCTTTGCTATAGTCTATAAAGCACATGCTGATTTTCTTTTGGAACTCCTTGGTGTGCTCCATTAGCCATGCTATGCTTGCAGTGTGGTCACTAGTGCCTCTTCCTTTCCTGAACCCCCTTGAACCTCTGGGATTTCTCTCTTCATGTATGGTTGGACTGTATGTTGGAGAATTTTGAGCATGATTTTGCTTGTGTGGGATATCAGTGCTATGGTTCTATAGTTGTTGCAGTCTCTTGTGTCTCCCTTTTTGTGATGGGGATGAATATTGATCTCTTCTAATCTGTTGGCCATTGTTTTGTTTTCCATATCTGTTGACATATGTTGGTTAGCACAGAGTTGACTCTATCAGTGTGGATTGCAGCAGTTCAATTGGAATATCATCTGCTCCTGGTGATTTGCTTTTCACTATTTCTTTTATTGCAGTTTCCATCTCATTTTTTTAGAATTCAGGGTCCATCTTCATATGACTCTTCATTCCATATTTTCTTCATTTTATCATCTCTCTGACATCATTCTTCTGTGTATTACATCCAAAGTCTTTTTTATTCCTTCTTGGTCTTGAATTATGCTATTTTTATTGTCATATAGCATCCCCTACCTTAGTTTGATTTTCCCCTTGATTTCCTGGATCTTGTGAAATAGATCTCTTGTTCTTCTCTGTTTGTTGTTGTTTCCTATTTCTCTTCATTGGTCATTATAATAATTTTCTTTATCTTTCTGCACAAGCCATTGTACTGTTGCATTCATAATGCTTAATTTGTTCCTATGTCCCTTTTGTTTTTCTTCTCTTCTTTTCTTTATTGCTTGTAGTGTTTTTATGTAATCTATTTTTTTCTTTTTGTTTTTGTTTATTGAAATTATCTGTCTGCATTCTTCTTTTATTATATCCCTGGCTTCAGACCATAGTTCCTCTGGTTCTCAGTCTATTATGCTTAGTAGTGTGAATCTATTTCTTATGTTATCAGTAAATTTTGTTGAGATACTATTTAGATCCTATTTTGGTATGTTTTGGACCATATGGTGCAAAACTGCAAATGGTGCAGCTGAACCAGATTCCACAATAAATAAATAATAATAATTATAAAATAAAAAAGACTCCCACAATAAATAAATAAATGAAAAAAGTGTGTGTGTATGCATACACAATTTAGTGTGTGTGTGTGTGTGTGTGTGTGTGTGTATGCACACTATATATAGGCGTATGGTGGTGGTGGGGGTACAGTAGCCATTGTTTGTGTACCTTTCTCAGTGGTACAGTAGCCATTGTTTGTGGGCCTGGCAAGATATCTTGGGAGGTGTGTTGTCTCCCTCTGCCAAAAATCCATGATGTGACAGTCAGACTGACAAGACTTGTCAAGCCTACTGGCCATTACCCCTTCCTTTTGGTTCAATGATACTGCAAGACATAGCCTTCATAACATCAGAAGGGATTATGAGGCTTTGGGTAGGAAGCAGAAATAACTGGACACACAGATTGTCATCTCATCTCTTCTCCCAGTTGAAGGGCATGGTCCAGGAAGGGAGAGGAAAATAACAGATGTTAATAACTGGCTCTGCAGATTGTGTCACCAAGAACGATTTGGATTCTTGGATCATGGGCTGCAGTTCTATAAGGGTGGACCTCTGGCAAGAGATTGGATGCATCTCATGCCAGTTGACAGAAATATTTTTGTCAAGAGTCTCAAAAATTTGATCTGGAGGGCTTTAAACTGAGTTATGTGGTATTCTGACAGTATTCTGAAAGGCAAAAGGGCTGGAGAAAATAATCAAATTGTCATAGAGGGAACAAGGTGAAGAGTGAAAGGACCCAACAGTGGGAGGATAAAAAAAAAATTGCACAGGCAGCAAGTAGGAGGGACACATGGTCTTAGATGTCTCTACACTAATGACCAGAGCATGGGAAATAAGCAAGATGAACTTGAACTCCTAGCATGACAAAGCAAATAGCATGACTCCTAGCATGACAAATCAGCCCTGGTGGCACAGTGATTAAATGCCTGTACTGCAGCCACTCACTCATAAACCACAAGGTTGCGAGTTCAATACCAGCCAGGGCTGAGGCTCGACTCAGGCCTGCATCCTTCCGAGGTTGCTAAAATGAGTACCCAACTGTTGGGGGGCAATCAGCTCACAGTTGTAAACCGCTTAGACAACCCATAGCGTGATATGAAGCGGTATATAAATGAAGCTGTTTTGCTTTGCTTTGCAAATATGATATAATAGGCATCACTGAAACCTGGTGGGGTGAATCTCATGATTGGAATTGTTACAAGAATTGCTTTAATATATATTAGAAAGAAAGCCTTCTGTTCCCTATCCAAGCTACTTTAATCCTGAGTTCTTGTGTGCATGAGTGAATTGTAGGGGGGTTGCAGACTGCCAGAAATAGTGCAAATTGAGTCCACTTTTAGGGTTAGGGTTAGTGCTAGGGAATCATGAGAATTGGTGTTTTTTTTCTGAGACATTGAGCCTTCTCTGTCAGAGAGCTCTGGTGCCACAATAAAATACAATTCCCTTGATTCCCTAACCCTAACCCTAACCCTAAAAGTGGACTCAATTTGCACTATTTCTGGCAGTCTCCAAACCCCCCCCCTTAGAGTGTCTTTGTATGTCTGAATCCCCAAATAAATCACAGACTCATTGGAAAGCTTTACCTCTATCAGTCTATTCCATAGCCACCTCTATAAACATAGCACAGTTGACTCTGTCAATGTGGATTGCAGCAGTTCAATTGGAATATCATCTGCTCCTGGTGATTTGTTTCTCGCTATTTATCTTATTGCAGTTTCCACCTCGATTTTTAGAATTCGGGGTCCATCTTCATATGTCTCTTCATTCCATTTTTTCTTCATTTTATCATCTCTCTTGTATCATTCTCATGGGTATTGCATCCAAATTCTTTTTTATTCCTTCCTGGTCTTGAATTATGCTATTTTTATTGTCCCCGACCTTAGTTTGAATTTTCCTTTTGATTTCCTGGATCTTGTGAAATAGATCTCTTGTTTTTCCCTTTTTGTTGTTGTCTTTTATTTCTCTACATTGTTTGTTCTAGTAATATTCTTTATCTTTCCACAAAAGCCATTGTACTGTTGCATTCATAATTCTTTCTTCCTATCTCCTTTTTGTTTTTCTTCTCTTATTTTCTTTATTGCTTGTAGTGTTTTTATATAATCTATTTTTTTCTTTTTCTTTTTGTTTATTGAAAGTATCTGTCTGCATTCTTCTTTTATTATGTCCCTGGCTTCAGACCATAGTTCCTCTGGTTCTCAGTCTATTATGCTTAGTAGTGTGAATCTATTTCTTATGTTATCAGTAAATTCTGTTGAGATACTATTAGATCCTATTTTGGTATGTTTTGGACCATATGGTGCAAAACTGCAAATGGTGCAGCTGAACCAGATTCCACAATAAATATTGCTTTATTGCTTGTAATGTTTTTTCTGTCATCTATGGTTTTTTTCTCTTTCTTTTTGTTTATTGAAAGTTTTTGTCTGCATTCTTATTTTATTATATACCTCGCTTCAAACTATAGTTCAAAACTAGAGGAGACTATATAATAACTTCTGTTTTCATTGTCCATATTTTTCACCAATGATTTCCCTCATTTTCAGGCCTTGTGCAACCTGTGACAGGTGCTACAGTGTAGGTAAAAATGTACTCACACATTGGCAGTGATGAGGTAATAGATTTTGAATTGTTACTTGATTTTGGCTTTGGATTTCCTTCACAGGGTTTATTTGACTCTTCATTTGGAATTTTTTCTCTTTCTCAGCCTTGGCTCTGTTCCTTCACTGTCCTTTTGGCTCCTCTTTATCTGGTATGTCTACTGGCTACATATCATGTTAGTAGTGGCCTTAGATTATTAGACCTACTACTAGGGGTCTGAGAACAGAGCACAGTAATGTTTGGTGCATGAAACAACAGTGCAGGCATTAGGCTACTATCCTCTCTTCCCTCACTTTCTATACCTTTTCCTCTTCTTGTTAATCCAGACCAATGTTTCTGCCTTGTCAGAGCTGCCCTAAGTAGCTCAATTTCCCACTCCTCATTTCCATGAGTATTGCAAAACATGTGTTTTTCCATCTCCTGCCTCTGTCTCTGCATTCCCTGGTTCTCCCACTGCTTGTTACAGCATCAAATACTAGTTCCTTTCCCATCCTGACCCAAAGCAAACACACACTGACTGTAGGAGTTGCAAACATTTTTTTCCCTTCCTCTCTTGCTGTTGCTCTGTTAAGCAACAGACCCAAATCCCCCTCCTACTGCAAGGCACAGTTTAAGACTAAGCATAAACTCCTGCTGTGAAGGTGTGTGTATGTCTATGTGTGTGTGTGGCAGGCACACAGCACAAATACACCCTCAGACTAAGAGCTCTCTTGTTTTTCTACCACTCTTCTATTAAGGCAATCTTGCCTTCCTGACCCAATGCAAATGCTTTCACAGGTCCTATGTGTAATTAGGCATGCCTAGCCCATTATCACCATCCAGCCCCAGTGGATTCTAATTTGTCAGACAAAAATAGCTCGTCTTCCTTGGTGACAAGGCCAATGTGTTTGCTGAAGGCTCTTCAGATAGAGAAACTCCCAGAGGATCTGAACCTTAGATCTAAAGTTCAGGATTTTCCAACATTTATAAGATAGCCCCCCAACACATAATTTTAAAAATAAACTGAATTGGAAGCTAGGGCTGAGTCATACAGGTTAAACACTGTTCTGAACAGCCTTTAGGTCAACAAGCTTTTTCAACTGCTGTCCTTTAACTATTAAGGGGTACCACAGTTGTGCTCTTAACTAGGAGAGATGTCCGATGCATTAGGAAAAGAGATCTATAGAATCTATGGAGTGGAAGGACAAAGGACAAAAGACAGTGAGGTTCGTTGTTATAATAATAATAATAATAATAATAATAATAATAATATTTATTTATATCCCGCCCTATGGTAACCCAATCAGGGCGGCTTACAACCATAAAAACATATACAGTACCCAACCCCCAAAACCCCTCCCCCCCTTAAAACAGTATTAAATCAATAGAGATTGTTCACTTCCCAAAGGAGGTTTGTCTACCTGTTCAAGTCAGGCAGGTCAACATGGACTGGGAATGGGTAAAAATTCTTTTACTTTATTTTATGGTAGTCATTTTTTAAAAAAAATCATAGCATCAATATAAATTATTTGATTTTTTCGCCCAAAAGTGAATGAGGGAGAAATGAAAGGGATAGATTCATTCAATCTGTACTCTGAGGAGTTAAAAGTTATTTAATTATTCAAGTTGAGACAGTGTGCCAGTGTAAAGAAGATTTTAAAAAATGTATCCCATGCCTTGCCCCTTTGGCCTGTCTTTGTGGGGGGGGGGGTTTGGTGGGGGGGTAGTCTCATCCTCTAAAAAGACATAAAAACATTTCATCTCTCTTCCTTTGCCAATCCAGAAATGTTAGAAAAGTTGAGGGGTGAGAAGGGGGGGGGGGATGGATGAATGAATCATAAGATGGGATGAATTTGGCACAGTTAAGAGAATTAAAATAGAATAGAGTTCAGTACTGGAGCTAATTTTTATGATTCACTTTTTTTTTTTGTTTATTTCCATTAAAAAACCTCTGGTTATTTTATGAATTAATTTGTATGTATTTTGAGTGTGGAGTGGAGTACATTTATTACAAAAGCTACTGGTGCAAATAAATTTCTGGACACCTTTGCTTTTTCAAGATCCCAAGTTACTTATCGTCTTCTCTGCATTGGTAGATATTCCTTGTTTGGAAAGATGTCACTCCATTATTGAAGATCTTCCTTCTAACTTTTCCAAAACTGTCTTTCTGCAGTTAGATTCTGGATTCATCTTCCTTGACCTAAACCAATAGGACTTTATGTTCTGAAGCACTGAGGTAGAGTTTTTTCTGTTTAGCTTGTTTTCTGAATTTTTGTGTACAATTCATAATGTATAGTATATCTCTGTTTACTCTGCTATTACACACACCACAAGATTTTACATTTTTACATGAAGTAACTCTCCTGGCAGTCAAGGTAGCTATAAAGAGCATCATAAAAATAGTGATATATGAGAGAGGAAAGAAGAGATAACATAAACATTTTATCCTTTTAAAAACAAGCTTATAAAAGGACACAATTAAGGGGTGTTTGGTCTGCTGGGGGAGTTATTTTTGTTCGCAATTAGGCGATTGGTCCAGGTAAAAAGGGAGCTGGGGAAGGAAAAAAAGGGGGGATAAAAATAAGAGAGGAAATATACATTGCTACATAATTTTGGATTATACATTACAATATGATTTCAGGAGGTGGGGTATATACTAATATAGAATATTGATTTTTAAACATCATAGAACAAATCTTTTTTGGGCGTTACTTTTCTGCTCTAATAGTTTTATAACGATAGATATAGGAAAGGAATCCAATAAATTTTAGGGAATATAGTTAAATATTTGTAGTAAATTAATAGAAAACTGTTTGGGAGAAACTCTTAATAAATAAAGGAACTTTAAATTTAGAAAGATTGTACTAGGTGACCTGGGCTAACATTAAAAAGGGGGGAAAAAAGAAAAAAAAGAGAGGGGGAGGTTGATTGCTATTAGGATAATATAAAGGGAAGGAAACTATTTTTAGGAGTATCTAAAAAAATTGATTTGAAATTACAGTATATATTACTGGTTGACCTGAGTCAGCTTTTTGGTAATTTGGTAAGTTTGCTTAGAACCTTAAGTATATAAGTCCAGGGCTAATTGTTTATTTTTGTTTATTTTTCCTTCTTTTTTTCTTTTTCCTTTTTCTCCCCTTTATCATCTAGATAAACATTTTTGTACTGTCAGTGCTGTTGCATTTATCTGGGAATTATGCAATCCAGGAGCCAATCGACTAAAATACAGGCCCTGACGCAATTTAGATGGGCTTCAACTGACCAAACTAAGTATATAGACCCCAATTCAAATTTGCTGGATGAGATACGTAAATGTATCCATCAGGAGATGCAAGACTTTAAAACAGAGGAAATCAGGGGGGAACTCCAGGAAATAAATCAATCTATTGATAAACTAACTGGAGAAATCTCTGCAGTGAAACATAGAATTGGTACTTTAGAACATAGAGATGATAGATTGGCAGAGGAACTAGAGGATATAAGGAAACTAAGAGAATTAGACCTTGATGACAGGGCAGTGTGGGAACAAAAAATGAGGGGAAAATGCATTAAAATCAGAGGCCTCCCTGAACTTAAAAGTGAAAATTTGATGGAAAGGTTGATACCTAAATTGGCTAATTTTCTAAACAAAAAAGAGGAGTTATTTTACCCCGAAGTAGACAGAATTTTTCAACTAAATTCAATAGTGGCAAGAAAGAAAAATCTGCCGAGAGACATAGTCATTTATTTTGTAAGAAGGCAGATGAGAGATTTGATTTTGAAATCACAAAATGAGTCTCCCTTAATAATTGATGACAACGCGGTTCAGATCTTGAAAGATATTCCTGTTCGGATATTGAAAAAAAGAAAGGAGTATGCATTTTTAACGGTCTTTTTAAGACAACAGGGAGTTTCATATCGGTGGTCTTCCCTGGAGGGTCTTGTGTTTTGGTGGGGCCAAAGAAGAATTGTGATAAAGAATATAGACCAAGCGCGTAGATTCTGGGACTTGGAAGAAAAGAAAAGAAGTCAAAAAGAGAATTCTAGACAGGGCAAAGAGCAAGGCTCACACGCTCCCCAATTTACCTCTAATAGATGGACTAAGGAAAAGAAATCTAAAGACGAAAGAGATAAACTAACTGAATTTGCGGAGGGAAAGTTAGGTTTAGAAAGGGGAAGAAAGTATAGCAACTCTGGGGAAGAAGAAGTGGACGGGGAAGGAGTATTAAGTGATCTAGAAGATAGCCTACTAAATCAAGATGAAGAAGTAGATGGAGACTTGGATAAAGATCTAACGGAAGCATAGTAAAGTAAGTTGCGTCTCCTCCCAATTGTATATTTAATTCTTTCTTGTTTTGTTTTGCTACTTTATCAAACACAAAATTCTTTTAAATGTAAAAGATGAATCATCTTAAAATATTCACATGGAATGTTCGTGGCTTAAATACCCCTCAAAAAAGGAAAAAAAAAATCATTATGTACAAAAATTGAAAACAGATATAACTTGTCTTCAGGAGACACATATTCGGCTGAAGGATATAAAATACTTAGAAAATAAAAAATTAGGTAAAGCTTATATTGCAGCAACAACAAAGGAAAAAAAAGGTGTGGTGGTTTATGTATCTAGTAATCTGGATTTTAATTTAATAAAGACAGATCCAAATGGCCATTATGTAATTGTCAAGGTTAATATTAAAGGTGAAAAGATTTTAGTTGTTGGGATATATGCCCCCCTAACGAATAAAGTGAGGTTTTTTGATAATCTGTTAGATGTTGTTTACTCATCACAACATGATTCCATCATATGTCTTGGTGACTGGAATGGAGTAATCAACCCCCAAATCGATAGAGCAGCTCTTACCCCTAGAAAAAGGAATAATCAAGGCAAATTACCTAAAAGTTTTTTTGACTTCCAGGACTCTTCGGCATTAAAGGATGTGTGGAGGCTGTTGTACTCAAGTTCTAAAGATTATACATACTTCTCCCAGGTGCATACATCTTGGTCGAGAATTGACATGTTTTTGGTCTCATCTCATTTATGTAACAGAGTCTCTAGTGTGGAATCGCTACCAGCAATCTGGTCAGATCATAATCCGTTAATTATGAAAATGAATCTTTGTGTTAAACAGTTTAGATGGAGGTTGAATGATTCCCTGTTAAAAAATGAAGAGACCCTTAAGGAAGCACAAGAGCAATTGAAATTATTCTTTCAAGAAAACATAAATGCTGAGACACCATTTAGCATAATCTGGGATGCATCCAAAGCATATATGAGGGGCTTTTTTTATGAAAAAAAGTTACAAATATAAAAGGAAAAAAAGGGAAAAAAATAAAAGATTTGGAAGATGCACTGAAGAAATATGAGGTTCAATTGAAAACTAATCCTAGACAGAAAAATATAAAAGAAAACATGAAAAGAATAAGAAGTCAAATTTCTATATTAACCATGGAAGAAATAGCTAAGAAAATTAAATTTGCCAAACAGAGATATTTTGAATTCGCGAATAAACCAGGGAAACTTTTAGCAAATATTTTTAAAAAAGAATGAGAAAAACAAATAATTGTGGCATTACGAGAAGGGGATCATTTATTTACAACCCAGGATCAAATAAAAGGAATTATTTTTTCATATTTTTCAAATTTATATAAAAAGAATCAAGAGAATGACAACAACATTAAGAAATATTTAAATGAGGTAAATTTGAGTAAAATTCCTGATATGCAGAAAAAACAGCTAAGTAAAAAAATTGAAGCTCATGAGATAATTGAAGCAATTAAAAGTCTAAAAACAGGTAAAACCCCTGGTCCTGATGGGTTTATATCAGATTATTACAAAAAATGTTGTAATCAATTGGTAACTCCTCTACAATTAACAATGAATGGTATTCTTGAAGGTATGATTCCCAAATCCTGGCAGAACGCTAACATTATTTCAATTCCAAAAGACAACAAAGATAAGTCTGATCCCAGAAATTACAGACCCATATCATTATTGAATAATGATTATAAACTATTCGCAATGATCTTAGCAAATAGATTCAAAAATTGGTTGTCAACATGGATTCTGGGCGATCAGGCGGGATTTCTCCCTGGTCGTACGATTAAAGACAATACCCATCATTTGATTAACTTGATTGAATTTCATAATAAAATGATAAATAGAAAATTGGCACTAGTCTTTTTAGATATAGAAAAGGCTTTTGATAGTTTAAGCTGGGAGTTTATGGGAAATCTATTAGAAAAGTTAGATCCAGGAGACAACATGCGTAAATGGATATCGGCTATCTATCAAAAACAAGAGGCTAAGATTGTAATAAATGGGGAATTCACAAAACCAATAAAGATCGAAAAGGGGGTTAGGCAAGGCTGCCCGTTGTCACCCCTTCTTTTTATTTTGAATTTCGAGATTTTAATGAATAGTCTTAGGTCCAATGGAAATATCCAGGGTGTAAAATTTAAAGGAGAAGAATATAAGACCAGAGCATTCGCTGATGACTTGTTGATATCGCTGTCAAATCCATGTGAAAATATAAGATGTTTATTAAAAGAATTAACCAGGTTTGGAAAGGCAGTGGGTTTAAAGATTAATAAGGATAAAACTGAAGTACTTCTTATGAATTTAACACCAAGGAGAAAGAGGAATTTGTGCGAAAATCTGGGCTTCAAGAGAAAAGAATGGTGAGATATCTTGGAATAAATTTTACAATTAGAAATGGAGATCTATTTAAAAATAACTATGATAAAAAGTGGGGAGAGATAAGAGAAAATTTAAAGAAATGGAATAAATTAAAGATTTCATGGATGGGTCGAATTTCAGTTGTTAAAATGACCATCCTCCCCAAATTAATGTATTTATTTCAAAATATCCCGGTGATGCTCAATGATAAGCCCTTCAATAATTGGATTCGCGAAATCTTGAATTTTATTTGGTTAGGGAAAAAGCCAAGAGTGAAATTCAAGCTCTTACAGGATTCAACCGACAGAGGGGGGTTAGGTCTTCCAAACTTGAAAAATTACTATTACACCTGCTCTCTTTTTTGGCTTATCGATTGGTTCCAATTAATAAATGAAAAAAATCTTAAATTAGAAGGTTACGACAATGTTTACGGGTGGCATAGTTACTTACTTTATGAGAAAGTAAAATGCCACCAACTTTTTAATGAACACTATATTAGAAGAGCCCTCCTAAGAGTATGGAACAAAGTGAGAAATAATTGGAGAGACATAATTCCGCTGTGGACAGCAATTGGGGAAGTGGTGGCTAAAGACAATAAATTTGGAAACAATAAATGGATAACTTATAAGGATTTGCTGACTATAAAAGAATCTAATTTAGAGATTAAAACACAATTGCAATTGAATCAAGAGGGATATAATAATAATTGGTTTTCTTATAGACAGTTAAAAGAACGATTTAAATTAGATCAAAGAACTAGGAAAATAGGAAATTTTGATCAGCAATTTGAGGATATTATATGGTCTAAAGATAAACATAAAATTTCTAAATTTTATAAGATATTGCAAACAATTGAAATGGAATCCAAACTTATCAAATCCCCTATGATTAAATGGGCCCAAGATTTCGGAAAAGCTGTACAATTGTCACAGTGGGAAAAATGTTGGACTAGGAGATTGAACTTCACTCTGAGCTATAATGTAAAAGAAAACTTTTATAAGATGATGTATAGATGGCGTATACCAGTACGTTTGGCTAAAATATATGTCGTACCCAAATTCTTGCTGGAAATGTAAAGAAAATATTGGTTTTTTCTATCACTTGTGGTGGAAATGCAAAAAAGCATAGGGATTTTGGAAAACTATTAGGTCTATTCTAAGTGAGGTCTTAAACTATAATATTAAATTAGACCCACAATTATTTTTGTTGGGAATAAATTCTGATGAACACTTAGAGGGAAAATTTGGGAAATTGATTTTTTATTCTCTCTCTGCCGCTAGAATGTTATACGCAGCAAACTGGAAAAAGAAAGAGATCCCTCTATTACGTGATTGGTACTTGAAAATTCTTGAATTTATGGAAATGGACAGACTGACGGGCCTGATTAGAGGAATGGATTATGAAGGATTTAAAAAGGACTGGCATCCATGGATTTATAATTTAGCTCTGCGGGGTATTAGATTAAAAATATAGATGACTGATTTAATTATATTCTCAGTATGGGTTTATCTTCTTAGAATATTTACGATTTAATAATATATTAATATGTATCTGTTAATATAGGATATGTCACCAGTAGGCCTTACTATTTTCTTTATATTTTCTACGGTTCGCTTATACTTTTTTTTCTTTATTGTTAAAAGAAGCCACTGGTTTAATAGATGTACGTATAGTGGTTTGTCAATTATACTGACTGTCCACATAGAAATCCTGATTTGGAACGCTTGTAGAGGAAAAAAAAAAAAAAGTTGGCGAGTGGGCAAGATGTTTTAGACACTGGAAGTCCTTTTTTTTAAAATGGATATGCTATAGGATCAATATAGCTATTTCTTCGTCTTTGTTTTTGTTTGTCTCTGTATTTTATGTATACATATTTGGACATTGTATGTACGGAATTAATGATGTTTTGTTTTTAATCAATAAAAAAATTGTTGGAAAGCTAGAAGAATATAGGATATTATCAAGGAAGTAATTAAAGAAAGGACATTCAGAAGACAGAGTAGAGAAGGATGTGTAGGATGTATTGTACAATAAAGGAAAACCCATTGTCACATGAGGACCAAGTTCCAAAGATAAATTGTTGCACATATGGGGAGGAATGGCTTATAGCACTATATCATCATCATCATCATCCTACCTTTCTCCCAAGGTGGCTAACTAAATTTAAAACAGAGCAAATTAAAAACAATACAAAAGCATAAAAGGTGTAAATATAAAGTTTTTTTAAAAAAATAAACAATTAAAAAAGTTAAAAACATTTCACATTAAAATATTAAAATGTATTAGAGACTATATATAAACATTGACATCTGAATTGCACAGTATTTAAAAACCCAGCCTTTAGCAGTTTGAAAAGCACAAGAATGTTTTTGCCTGCCACCAAAAGAAGAGCAAGGATGGTGCCAACCTGGCCTCTCTGGGGAGTAAAGGGGGTTGCAGACTGCCAGAAATAGTGCAAATTGAGTCCACTTTTAGAGTTAGGATTAGGGTTAGGGAATCATGGGAACTGTATTTTATTGTGGCACCAGAGCTCTCTGACAGAGAAGTCTCAATGTCTCAGAAAAAAAAAAAAAAACAATTCCCATGATTCCCTAGCACTAACCCTAACCCTTAAAGTGGACTGAATTTGCACTATTTCTTGCAGTCTGCAACCTCTAGAGCCTGGGAGCAGCCACCAAGAAGGCCCTCTCTCTTGTTCCCATCAAAGAAACCTGAGACAGAAAGATGGGTCTCTTTAGACAATCTAAGAGCTCTATTAGGCTCATAAAAGGAGATATAGCCCTTCAAATAATAACAATGGGAAATGTCTTTTAACCTATGGGGCAAATTCAGTTTCAGAGAAGTTTCTAGAGTCTGAAATTGAGGGGTGAGAAGGGCAAAAACTATCAACAAATTTTAGATTAAATCACTTGTTGAAAGTGACAGCTTTAGGAATTACATTTAAAATGGGGGAGTATACCGAGGTGTGTGCAAAATGGGGACATTCCACCCAATAAATGTTTTGCTTCCCATGATATTTTAGTTGACTTCCCAAATTTCTAGCATTGCAGTAACTAAAACACCTGTCAAGCACGTAGAAATAGATTGTAAACATCCAATCAATCAATCAATCAATTCTTTATTACGGCCAATTGGCCAGCATTGTTACAAAATAAAAATACAATTTTAAAACAGATCTTGATTGTGCATAGTAAATTTCTCCAAAAATAAATTAGTAAATATAAACAAATCATATTTATGTAATAATAATAATGAAACAGGGCGGTCTTCCAAACACAATAGTGAATAGATTATTTTGGCTCCATAGATATCATAGTATAATATTATGCTTAAAAAGCATTAATTCATATAAAATCATATGAAGAAAAAGACTTATAAAACTGTTAAAACAGGAAGGTTTATAAACAGATAATTTGATAATGAGCTACGGCCGTGCCTCTCTCACACTGTCGTTAATGATCAGGTTGTGATTTATCTTACTGCATTTGTTTTAAGAACTTTTTGTGATTTTTGAGTTTTTGAGTCAGCGACTTCTTCCAGGGAGACAAGAGAGAATCTGTTAAAATTAATGGCACCAATCCAGTCGGAACAAAGAGCATTTTAAGCCACAAGTTTAGTTTGTGTAGCCATACACGTGCCTCAACAGATAATAGTCCTGTTTCTAAATGGAGAGAGGGATTAGAGACACAATTTGTGACACCTAAGATTGTTCTTAAGAATTTTGTTTGAACTGCCTCAAAGGATGTAAAGCTATTGAAGGTACATATCTCAGAACCATATAATAATTGTGCTAGGATCTTAACCACAAAGACTTGGAGAGCTGCAGGGGTGTACTGGCCTCCTTTGTTACAATAGAAAGTACATAGGGCCTTGATACTTCTTTGAGTGTTGATTACAGCTTTTTTCTGATGTAGATTAGTAGTTCCCTTTGCATGAAATGTAATTCCCAGATATTTATAAAAGGACACCTATTCTATTGGGTTGCCATCAAGAGTCCAATTGTACTGCCGACGGCTTCTAGAGAAGACCATTACTTTGGTTTTACTATAATTAATTTTTAACGCATCTTTTGCACAGTGGGATGTTAAAGCTCCTAGTAGCCTATTTAAAGCTATTTTTGTGATAGACATTAAAACAACATCATCGGCATAGGCAAGTACTGATAGGGGCTTGCTTGACAAGGTCGGGGCATGTGCAGATACTTCTGATAGGGTCGATATCATGGAGTTAATGTAGATGTTGAAAAGGGTGGGTGCTAAAATGCAACCTTGCCTGACTCCATTTGGTGTAAAAATGGATCTTGTTGTGTTACCCCGGCTGTTACACTGTATCACCACTCGAGAATTCTCATGTAATTTACAAATTAATACTAACAAACATTTGTCAATATTGGTGGTCTCAAGTTTTTTCCATAATCTGTCTCTTGAGATAAAATCAAAAGCGGATTTAAAGTCGACAAAGGCAGTAAACAATGTACCCCTAGCTGACGCAACATATTTTTCAGAAAGATGTTTAAGCACTAAAGCGTGGTTGATTGCTGAACGATTTTTCCTAAAGCCAGCTTGTTCTTCCCTAATAATTTCTTCATCCTCCAGCCATTCTTGGAGCTTGTCCAACAGATGTAAAGCATACATTTTGCTTATGGTGTTAAGGAAACTGATAGGTCAGTAGTTTCCAGGATCACATTTATCACCTTTTTTATATATTGGTACAATAATGGCAAGGCCCCAATCCTCAGGAATGTGTGTAGTGGTATCTATTGCACTGAAAAGGCACGCAAGAACAGGGGTCCACCATTCAATATTGGATTTAAACACTTCTGAGGGTATGTTGTCATTACCTGGTGCCTTGCCTGGGGTGATTTTAGTTATCAAACTCTTTATTTCCTGTTCGGAAACTGGTAGCCACATTGGAAGCTCCTTAATATCAACAGGGGAATATTTTTGTTTGTATTGAGGTTGGTCATATAACCTACTATAGAACTGTTCCCAGCAGCTAACAGAGATAGAATAAGTCATACTTGTTGTCCTTGGCCAGCCACTTATTACGATTTTCCAAAAAGTAATTGTATCTTTGTTATTTGCTGCTGTTATTAAAGTACACCAAGAGTTTTTAAGAGCTATTGCTTTTTTTTTGTTTTTATCAATTTTTTATATATTTTTTTAGATCAAACCATTCAGATGGAATTGCTTGTAAAATTTTTTGTCTATAGGTTTTATAGTTTTTCACCAAGATCTGCTTCATATTGATGCAGTCCTGGTCAAACCAAGTATTAGATCTTTTAATCTGGTTAGAAACCTTAGAACTTATTGGTCGGGTTAACAAATTTTTAATAGTTAAACTTAGCTGTTGAAAAGGTTCAAATATATCTCTTGGGAATTTTGTTTCCAACATCAAACTACGTAGGGAAAGACATTATTCAGAGTTTAAGATAGTTTTTAGATTGCTTTCAACCTTAGGGGACCATTTAATACCGCTGGGCCTCAATTCCAAATTACCCTCAGGAGGAACAATTTGTTCTGCAAAATCTCCTTGTGAAACACATTCTAATGTCAAAGTAACAGGTAAGTGGTCACTTTCAACTCGGTGTTCTATTGTACATCTAGGTATTACTGAGAGCAGTTCATATGATATTAAGAAATAATTGATGGTGGAAGATCCACGGTTGGACACAAATGTAAATTCTCCTTCAATATCTCCTTCTGTTGAACCATTCATTATGACTAGATTTAATTTGTGAGATAATTCAGTAAGATAAAGGCCAGCCCAATTAAATTGTTTGGAAGGACTAAACCTAAATCTGGTTGAGGCTGGGTAAGGTGGAAATGAGCATAGAGATCTGCCTCGTTAGGTCCAATTCTTGCATTAAAGTCCCCAGCTAGTATCAAATGAACTTCAGGATGTTGAACTAGTACATTAATAATATAGGCTTCAAGTTTTGACCATATGTTTTTTTGTGTTTCTTTTTGACGTATAGGTGGTAAATAAACATTTATTATTAGTAGCCAAGTATCATTAAATTTGACTAATGAAGAAGAGGCCAGATTTGCTAATGGTGGAATAGTAAAGGAAACATGCTTAATGCTTGTAGAAATCAGAGTGGATAGTCCACCGCTAGGATGACCGCCTTTCTGTGAGGTGGAAGCATCTACTGAGCTTGTTATAAATCCATTCAATGTTATCTTTTCCCTCAGCCATGTTTCTTGAAATAATAATATATTAAATTTAGATAGGTAGTTCACAAATGAGGGGTCACAGGTATGTCTTCCCCAACCCATAATATTCCAAGACAAAAGTTTTAGTCTTTTTAGTTCCATTTTCTTTTGTTGTCATGCATTTGTTCTCACAATATAATGGGGGTCATTTGGTTGATCTACAGCTAGAGATACCATTTGTGCATCTGAAGCAACTAAATCAGTTTTAATATTGTTGTTCTTAATCGCTAAAGTGGGACAAACATTATTATTAAGATTTTTGTCTTCTGTGATTTCTTCAATAATTTCAAGGGTTGGATGAATGCAGCTCACATTTGTCCTTACCGGACCTTTTATTTTTGATGTTTCTTTTTTAGAGGTCCTGTTAGTGGGCAATGGACCATTCTCTGAATTATCTAAGTATCTCATTTCAGTCCAGGTTAATGGATTTATCTCTGCTATAAATTCCTTTCTATTCTCTTTTCTCTCACAGATTTCTTTTATGGGGGGCTCTTTTGTTAAGCATACATTTGAAAGATATTGTTTTAGGTTTTCCAATCTATTTAATATTTCTGTTTGTGCAGTTTGAGATAGGGTCGAAAATGAATCAATTAACTCCTTTTCCTTAGTAATTGGAAGGCTGGAAAGGTGAGGTGATTCTGTGGCGGTAAAAGATATACAATCTTTTACACTACTAAATTTGTTTGGGTCACATTTCCCAAGTTCGAAATTGGTTTGATCTTGTGTATTTCGTATTTTATTCAGGGGAATAGAAGTTAAAGATGGTATACTTTCTATCAATGGTCGTGGAGGAGCTGTGTTAGTAAAATATCTAGAAACAAAAATACCTTCATGTAGAAGTAAAGATTTACATTTGCATATTAAAGTGACAAATTTAGTATCACTAAATGTGATTAGTGCGCAGGCTCAGTGAATATTGAAGTACAAATAAGTGACCTGTATGATGTTATTAACAGTAATTTGATTTGGACAGATTTTTTCCAGAACAGTTAATAGATGATGTTTACGTCTGACCTGGGACAATGTGTCAAAGGGCTTAGGGAAATTTGACAGGACAATTTGGTGCTGGCCAAGGACAAACTGATATTCCTTTTTCACTTGCGGATTTGTGTTTTTTTTAACATGGGATACTTTAGTAATAGGATGTTTTGTGGGCACTTGGTCCATTTCTGCTGATCGGACTATTGAGGAGCTTGGAATGGTATTTTGGGAAGAGTTATTTCTTAATTGAGAAGTTATTAAATTTTCTGATTGTCTATTAGCTTCAGGATTGGGGTTTTCAATATCATCAGATATCCTACCATTTTCTAATATTGCATTGTAAACATCCAAAGAAAAGTGTCTGGCAAAATTACCAAGGGAATGCAAATACAGCAATTATAGGAGTCTTCAGTTTGAATGGCTGTAAATTGTTTTACTCTTTCATACACTAGAAATTTGGAAACTGAAGGGAAATTTCATTGGGGCAAAATTTATATGTGAGAGAGCAGTGCTCTGTCCCTGTAACTACACTCTTATACAAACTACACTATATGAAAAAATGGGAAATCTCCAAGTGGTGATATCATAGGAAAGAACATATTGCCTTCTGGGGATTCTGGGTCCAGATTGGGACCCCAGAAGAACTGGATTTTATCTCAAGGCCTGAGGTTCTGCATTTTTTTAATGCATAATTGCTTTTGTGAAGCAATTCTCATTTCCAAAGGGATAAGCTCCTTTGGAATTACCATTATTATTATTATTATTATTATTATTATTATTATTATTATTATGTAATTATTGAATAATGTAAAGTTTTCCCATTTGGTAGTTAAGTTGAATGGACATCCAAGACATGCATTTTTAGTTTAGGATTGTGAGCTCCTGGCTTTTAGAAAAAGTTGTGCTAGCCAAAATCAGGGAACTCTATAAGCAGTTTTCAAAGGTTGTTCAAACAAGGTTGATACACAGTAGATGACAGCAGCTTTTTAAAAATAACATTAGTAATGGCAGACCAACTTTTTGAAAAGACATTGCCTACAATTATAGTTTATTCCATATAAATGTGCAGTGGAAGTTAGTCAGTACACTTCACTGGTGTGTGTTTGTTTGTCAGTTCTTGCTGAGATGTGGTGTGACCCAAGATGACTAATATGGAGTTCTGCACACCACAATGTGTATTGTAGAACACTTCCCAGAAATCTCTGGAATATGTTGTGGTTGAATGGCAGACAATTGATAGTTTATCAAAAAACAAAACAAAACAAAAAGTCAATATAGAAGAAGTACTCTGAAGCAAAGAACAAAACCATGGATTAGATTAACCTCTATAGAAATCTCATGCAGGGACATAACATGGTATATACTGCATAGCGGTTATGAACAAAGTAGTATTCCCTACTTGCAGTATTTCAAATGGAAGTTGATAATCTGATGCAAAAGTCTGAATATCATATACCATTTTGATGGGACATTTAGGATTTCCTCACTCTTATAGTTGCATCATTAGCTATACTAGCTAAGATTGCTGGGACTTGCAGCTCAACAATTTCTGAAGAACCACACAGTTCCCATCCTTAGGCTAAAATGTGTCTGTATACATTTTGGAAATGTAGGAAGTGTTTTTATATGTTTTCCAAATGAGTACATATTGTCTTGCTGCATTCTGAAAATGCAGCCCAGTACCTTTCTGTAGAGCTAATGTGGCACAGTGGTTTGGGCATTGACTATGATTCTGGAGACTCAGGTTCAAATCCCGGCTTGACTGTGTAAACTCACTAGTTGACCTTAGACTAATCACACTCTCAGCATCAGAGGATGGCAATGGCTAATGCCCTCTGAAGAAACATGCCTAGAAAATCTCATGACAGGTTCATCTTAGGGTCACCATAAATTGGAAACAACATGAATGCACACAACAAGAACAACTCTTCTGTACTGGAAAAGTGCAGATTTGCCATTCTGGATTGTCTTTGTTTCTGTGTTCAATGTAGGATTGTACACCTTCCCTAAAAACAGAGAAAGAAATGGAGTCAGTTTCTCACATATCACTATACACAACCTTCTTCTTTAATTTGAATTATAAGTCATCCACACCCACAGTTGCTTTAAAGGCAGGCCTGTGGTTTTCATTCCCCTTTTAATCTTCATGCTTCAAAAGCAACAATTTTCAGTTATACGTCTGTGGTGCAAATGCAGAAAGCAAATTTGCCTCAGCAATCAAAAGTTTGAGAAACTCTTTTTGTAGGAAACACATTGGATGCTATCAAGTATGAAAACAGATTAAGGACAATTCTAATGTAAGGCAGATAATATGACTGTGAGATGAACACATGAAAATTGTTATTAAAATAAAAACACTGAAATGGAATGCCAGTAGCAAAAGACATATGCTCCTTTCCCCCTCATAATAGCATTGATTACCATACATTTGATTACTAGCTACTGTTGTTCCCCAGAGAAATACAGCAAAGCTAAGTTGCCTTAGCATGAGAATGCTATGAGCACCTGCCAGCAAATGAGAATGCAAATCTGTACTTTCTGTCTCCTGTTTAATTAAAAATAAATGATAAATGTTTGTAGTCACTTAAGTATTTTATATCAAGCCAATTGCTAGTTAGTGCATTACTGATATCCATGCAACTTGCCTCTGACATGCTATCCCTGAAGATCCATAACAACTCAATTTCTACATCAGGCTTCCAATCAGTTACAAACTGAGCTCTGAAAGAAGTAACATTTAGTCATGTTACAGAAGCTAATTGAAATTCTCCCCTGCCCTAAAAAAAATCAGGACATATTACTTTTTTAGTCACTATTTATGGATATTTCAAATGACAAATGTGTCAGAGAAGACCATATGTGCGAGCATGAAAAGACAAGAAATTTTTATTCTTCATTGTATTAAAAAAATACCACAGAGACTGTGCAGATTATTACATGAGGGATGGGATAGGGACAGGATCACTCCCTTGTCCATGACCCAACTGAAAGTGATTGTACAAATCATTTTCACACTAGTGGGCTGAAAAGTGCTTTCAGTCACCATGCTATTAACAGGTTCTTCCATTAATACAAAAGACGGCAAATGATGGCTGAAAGCACTTTTCAGCCTGCTGCAGTGTGAAAGAGAGTTGCCCAATCACTTTCACTCATGCTTCCCTGCTTGGTCAAGTACGGATTATGTGTGAAAGTCCTTCCCACAGTCAAGCAGGAAAGATGAGACAGGGACAAGACAATGACATCCTGTCCCTCATGTGCTCATCTTGATACTTTCAAAGGTTGAAAATAATTTGTCTAGTTTAAGCTACTATGCAATGTGATGGAAAGGTGTGCCAATTATTATTATTATTATTATTATTATTATTATTATTATTATTATTATTATTTTGCCCTCTCTCAGGAAGCACAACATCCTTAGATGCTGCAGTTTTGGAAATTCTAAATTTCACACATCACAAACCAATCATGCCTTTGGATTTATTCAGCCTCTTATTCTACATACATACCACTTTGTCTCCTCAAATCAGCAGCTGAACACTGATTTATACACCCTCCTCCTTTACTGCAGGAAAAAATGTGAAATAGGTAGTGATTGGAGAAACCCAGATTGGAGTCCCTATTCAGACCTTGGACTTGTCTGTCTCCATCTCTCTCTCATTGTAATCTTCCCCATAGGAGTGTTGTGAAATAAAAATAGAGAGGAGGACTATTGTCTTTTGCTCCATGAAAATTTAATAGGCAAAGTTATTTAACTAATATAAGCAAATAGTGTGAGGCCAGGTCAGTCTTGCTCCTATGAGTATGCCTAGAATCTAACATGTTCAGTGGAAGCCTTGTTCTGTATTCTGCCAATCTGAGAAGCTAAATTCTGAAGGAAGGAGATGGAGTTTCTCTATGGGAACACCTTCATTATGAAACTCCCTTCTAAGGGATATCAGACTAATTTAGGGATAGAACAAACATTTTAAAATGTTCAAATATATGTTTTTGAGTGTCAAGAAACCCTGACTAGAAAAATCTTGGAAGAACCTTCACAGATTGGGACTTATTCTATGCAAAATTTGCAAGTGGTTGTTTTGCACAGAAAATAGCATTTTCTTTTCAGACAAGAGCAGAAAATGCTGTTATATGGCAAAACAAGCATGTGCAAATTTTGCACAAAATTAGTCCTGAATTATGACTAGGCTTTGAAAACCATGTGCTTTTCAATTATTCTTTCACAGTGGGAAGAAAATGGCTAAAACATCTTGTTGCTTCTTTCAAAAAGAAACAGCACAGAATTACATTTCTAGGTTTGCTTCTTTCCTGTCAAGCTTCCAGTAGGTAAAAACTGTGTTGTTTCATATGTCCTTTAGTCTTTTGGCTTTAAAAGGTGTCTGTTTTTATATACTTTGTTAGGCACTAATTTTGGGTTCCTGCTGGGCATGTTTTAGATCATTTAAATAGATGAAGCAAGAACTGAATAAAAGTTTGTGAGAGAATTGCTAGAGCATGATTTCAAATAGGTTGTCAGGAGATTGGCAATAGGAAGTCTCGGGGCCTGAACAGACTGCCAGAAATAATCTAGCTTGAGACCACTTTAACTGCCCTGGCTCAGTGCTAGGGAATCACAGGGATTGTAGTTTACTGTAGCACCAGAGCTCTCTGACAGTGAAGGCTCAATGTCTTAGAAAAAAAAAAATACAATTCCCATGATTCCCTAGCATTGAGCCAGGGCAGTTAAAGTGGTCTCAATCTGGATTATTTCTGGCAATCTGTCCAGGCTCTCAGTTAGCTTTACTGCCTAGCTGGCCAACCTAATGCAAATATGATTGTAACAGAATTAGGAACATTATGCAACACTTAAAATTTTGAGACACTGGTCCACTGGATCTACAAAACATGCACAAAACATGCACATGCTATTGACTCCCTACATTGTACATGTGGGATGAGGTGGGCAAAGTATGGCCTGCGGTCTACATATGCCCCCACAAGGATTTATTTGTGGCCCCTTCCAATCTCAGCCCCCCTATCCCCAGTGCTGAAAAAAATCCAGAATGTGTGTGTGTAAGCTTCCAGGGATGGGGTTTTCAGAGTTCGGGAAGAACAAGTCTGAAATATTTCCCATCCAGTCTTTTTGAGCTCCAGTTTCCTCTATTTTGGCAAATTTTCTGCCACCTGCAGAGCCAGTGAGGCCCATTGTGGGTGCAAATTGGGCCCCCAACACTTAGTCCTTCCATGTTTGTCCATCTCCAATGTAAGAATAAATCTGGAGTCGTGGAAAATAGTTTTGTAGGTGAAGCCTCCTCTTTGGCCCAATGTTAGCAACTTTCCTTCTTGGAAGTGATGCCAGATGACCAATACAGTTGTTGTGATGCTAACCCAACTGGTACATCAGCCACAGTCAAGTGCCATGAGATTTTTAAAATTTTGGAACTTTCTAAAAAGAATGAATGAATGAATGAAAAGAAGTGTGTTTGCACAGAAGGCCTAAATACCCTGCTTTCTCAACAAAAACACTACTTTTTAGGCAAACAAAATATTCACAAAGAATGTGGAAAAATAAAAATGCTGAAAAATTCATGCAATCTTAACCTGTGGGAAGAAAAGTTTTGACACTGCTCCCCTCCCACTTCTGCACATTAGAATGAAATGAACAGAAATACATCCCTACAAAATGTACAGCTAGTCAAACCAGCAACAGTGTACTCTGTTGACCACCAGAGGACACAGCAATGGAATTAATAGGCAACAGGGGATCACCTCAGAAAACAGTGTGGAAGAGGCCAGTCAATAAGATGCAATCCTTATCCCAAATGATGACAAGGACAAGTTCTAGAAGGCATTAAAAGCCTGGTTTCAGCAAAGGGAAATACAATGTTTGTGTTCCTACCCCTAGAGGGTGTCTCAAACAACTTTTTGTAAAAAAAAAAAATGAAGCTGGATTGAAAATATTTTTCTCCCCTTGATTTTAACATATAAACTCTTCTAATTAATTTTTTATTGTGTAGATTTTTTTTTGTTTGTTTTGAGAAACATCAGGGAACCAATATATTCACCAACTTCTTCTTGTGTGGTACCTCTCAGAGCATGCAAGGTTGGGAGTGAAGCATGACAATGATAATTTTCAGGCTAATGTTCTACAAACAGTCAGTGTGCACATTGAATTTTTTTAAAAATGATTTTTTATTAATTAAAAAAAGCAAACATCACAATACATCAAGAGACACATTCACTCAACAACATCAACAAAACAAAGACAAAAATCCTAACTACAACTAACACTAACTCTAAAAACATTAACTAATAAGACACTAATAATAATAACAAACATTCATCTCTAACAATTCATTCTGACCTCCTTCTACAGACTACTGATTCTTTCTTATCTTTTTCCCTACATTGTTTTCTCCTTCTCAAATTCTTACATTATCTTCATCCATGTTCTTATTATATCAAAATATTTCACAATTTCCTATATTCTGACCTTATAGACATTCTATATAATCAACAATACTAATTTGAACATACTTTGAACTCTTTTTTAAAAAAAATTAAATTAAATTAATATTTCTTTTCCTATACCAATTACCCATATCTGACCCCATTCTTGTTTCACATATTCAATTAAAGGATTCCAAGTTTTCAGAAATAAATTAGTTTTTTTTTCTGCAGAATTTGTGTTAGTCTGTCATTTTCCATCAAATCATATAATTTCCAGATCCAATCTTTAATCTCTGGGATGACATTTTGTTTCCATTTCGAGGTGTATATTATCCTAGCTGCTGTGGTCATGTAAAATATTAATCCATAGTTCATTTCTAAGGCTTCTTCATTATTTATATTTAACAAAAATCTCTCTGGATCTTTTGTAATCTTGAGATTCAAAATATTTTCCATTTCTTGATGTATACCATTCCAGAAGGCTTTTGCATATTTACAATCCCACCATATATGATAAAATGTGCCCAATTCTTTTTTACACTTCCAACATTTATTTTTTCCATTTTTGTAAATTTTGGATAATTTAAATGGAGTAAGGTGCCATCGATATAACATTTTGTAATAATTTTCTTTTAGGTAATAGCTTAATGTGTATTTCATCCTTTTGGACCACGTCTTTTCCCATTGATCTAAGTTTATGGGACGACTTATACTTTGGGCCCATTTTATCATCTGAGGTTTTATGGTTTCCTCTTCCATATCTAGTGGCAATATAAGTTTACATAGTTTCTTAATCCTGTGTTCCCCCTCAGATTTCACTAATTGGGTCTGCATCTTGTATATTGCCTAATTTTATATTAGTGCCAATCTTTCTTTTAGTTGATATGTGAACCATGTAAGATGCATTCAATCATCTCTTAGTTGTTCTAGAGTTTTTAATTTCAATTTGTCTCCCTCTAATAGGTCTTCGTACGTAGCCCATTTTGATTCTTTTATCGGTACTTTATTAAAGAAAGCTTAATTTATAGAAGTCCATTTGGACACTCCTAAGCACCACCTTGGTTTTAATTTAAGCCAAATTCGTAAAAGAGAGTTTCTAATATAATGGTTGTTGAAATCCTGATTAGCATTAATTTTATTATAGAATAGGTATCCATGCCAACCAAATCTTAACTCTGGTCCTTCCAATTGTAACATTCTTTTATCTTCTAGTTTTAACCAATTCATTACCCAATCCATGGCACAAGCATAATAGTATATCTTCAAACTTGGTAGAGCTAAGCCCCCTCTATTTATCTCATCATGTAGCGATTTGTATCTTACTCGGGGGTTTTTACCTGACCAAAGGAACTTTGAAATATCTTTTTCCCAATTATGAAATGGCTTGTCATTTTTAATAATTGGTAAGTTTTGAAATAAATAGATCATTTTCGGTAAAATATTCATTTTAATAGTCGATATTTTCCCTAACCACAATAAATCTTATTTTGCCCATTTTTAAAATCACTTTTAACCTCTTTCTATTTTAGTTTGTAATTGTTTTTAAATAGATCAGAATTTTTCATTGTAATATAAATCCCAACATATTTTGTCTTCTTCACCAGCTGGAAGTTAGCTTTATTCTTCATTGTTTGTTTGTCTTCCTCTGTCAAGTTCATCAGCAACATATTGTTTTTTTCTTTATTTATCGATAATCCTGAGATGCTACAATAGTTGTGGAAAGTCACAATTTTTAAAGTGTGTTAAGGACATTCTAGCATGTTGGCAATCACCCTGTGTGTGATCAATTTTTTTTTTTTAAATACCTGCTTTCCCACAAAACTGGGAAAGTTGAAAGCAAATAGATTTGCCTGAGAACCAGAATATAAGGGAGAGTTGGATGTGAGCTCAGAAAATACAAACTGTTCCATCAAACCCAAATTTGCTAATCCAATACACATTTTAAATGGATGAATGTCAAGATACATAACATGACAATTAAAACAATCCCAGTGTAAAAACAGGATGTGAGCCTCACATTTAAAGTCAAGTGTTTGCTACACAAAAAGAAAGCAATCTGGTAACGCTTTGAAAAACCCACAGCACAGTCAAGCCCCTTTTCAGACCCTAACAAAATATGCACTAGGAGAAACAAAAAAAGAAAACATATAGGCAAAACCAGTGGTGTCACTATATTTGGCATCATCCAGTGTGGTAACTTATGGTGTCACCCCGCCATTGACCTCATCCTATACCATACCATACAGATTCCTTAGTAATGTTTTTTTGTGCTAATGTTACTCATTAACCATAATTCCTGTATATTACTGAGTGTAATGGTAATAATTGTGACATAAACAACTTTGTTTGTTTTGTGTGCCTTCAAGTCATTTCAAACTTATGGCAACCCTAAGGGGGTTTCTCAGCAAGATTTGTGCAGAGGAGGTTTGCCATTGCCTTTTTTTGAGGATGAGAGAATGTAACTTGCCCTAGGTCACACAGTGGGTTTCATGACCAAGATGGGGATCAAACCCAGGTCTCCAGAGTTGTAGTCTGGCACTCAAACCACTGTGCCACACTGTCTCTCTAAACAACTAGCAAAATTAAAAATATACATTTAAATTACAATATCATATGCACAGCCTAAATGCATTTACATATACATGGTTTCATGTGGGTTAAGTGAAAATTTGGTAATATATGATGTTTTAAAAGATTTTTTAAATAAAAATATTTTTAATTAAAATTTAAAATTTTAAAAATGGGACCTCTCCTTCCTCCTCCCACTAAGCCTCATCCCACCCATGCCATCTCTTCAGCATTTTAAAGGGACACCGGCAAACGGCACAGCCCATTTCTGCCCAAAGGCAGATGTTTGAGCAGCAGTGGTGTAACCCCACTTTAAGGTATCTGCTGTGATGCCACTGGGCACACCACATCAAAACACATCAAAACAAATAAACCACCTACTCACATACTACACCAAAGCCATCTTGTCACATAGGGAGAACAGATAAAATACTCCCTTGATTTTGTTGTTATCAACTGCCATCATGTCAACTTCGAATTATGGTGACTTCCAAGTCAACTAATGCTCAACAACCCTGCTTAGGGTTTCTTAATATCCAACTGTAATCCTCCCTTTGCACTTTCTTCCTTGATTTTCATTGGTAATTGTTCCCAGTCTTTGCTACTTTCTATTAGTAAGGTGGTGTCATTTGCATATCTTAAATCAGGGGTAGGCAACCTTTCCCCTTTAAGGGCCGAGGGACTTCAGCTCCCAGAAGCTTCAGCCATGTTGGGCAATAGTCCCATGTTGGCCAATAGCTCCTGGGATTGTGGGAGTTGAAGTCCCTCGGCCCTTAAAGGGGAAAGGTTGCCTACCCCTGTCTTAAATTGTTGGTATTCCTTCATCCAATTTTCATGCCTCCTTCCTCTGAGACTAATTCTGTTTTATGTATGATAAGAATCAGTGTACGATTTAAATAGATATGGTGATAGAATGTCACCTTGCTTTACCTTCTTGCCAATTGAAACAATTTCATTTTTCCATATTCTATCCTAGTCTTAAGTACAGGTTATGCATCAGAATAATTAAATGTTGTGACACACTCATTTAGTTGAATGCTCCATAGTTTTTCATGATTTATACAATCAAAGGCTCTACTGTAATCTATAAAGCACAGGCTGGTTTTCTTCTGAAATTTTGTGATGCACTGTATTATAGAATGTATTCTTCTATGATGCACTGTATTATTGAATGTATTCTTCCCAGTGCCAGTTGTGCAGCTTCTACTTCATGTATTAAAACTGGAGGTTCACCTTCAAATGATTGTTCCTTAATTAAATCTATCATCCTTTCCTCTCTGTTCTATAGAGTGGGCCCTTGGTATCCACTGGTGTTTGTTTCCAGGACCCCATGTGGATACCAAAATCTGTGGACACTGAAGTCCCATTATATAAAATAGCACAGTAAAATTATGTCCTTTATGTGAAACAGCAAAATCAAAGTGTTTTTGGGGGGGTGGGGGGTGGGGGGTTTGTCTTTGATTATATTTAAACCATGGTTGGTTGAATCCATGGATGCAGAATCCATGGTAATAGAGGGCCATCTGTTGTTCTTTGATGTATTTTTTCCCATCATCTTTTTATTTGTACTTGACATTCAAAAGGTTTGTACTGTGCTTCCTTCTGTGCAGTAAACATGTGGTAGCTATGGTGTCATTTCCATTGTCTCTGAGAGATCCTCCACCAGTGTCACACACACACACACAAAAAAAAACCCTACTGCTGCTGCCCAGTAGCTATTGGGCACATGTAGTCTGGATCCTCAGCAGAAAGCCTGTTTAAATGGAAGACTCTAGCAGCAGCACTGCTGTCATCATCAAAGACTTTTGCCTCACAGGAGGAAACAATTCCACCACCTCAGAAAAACAGTGTCATGCTAGCTACTCAATAAAATTCATTTCAATAATGTTCAGTACAGTAATAATCAAATATTTATAATGTTTATAAAAACAACTTGTAGAAGGAAAACAAGAATCCAGTTGATAAAATATTAAAGTCTGATAATATATAACAGCTAAGAATCATTAAAGGTGTATTGAAACACAATTCAAGTAAAAGTGGTGGGAGTGAAGAAGAAATAAGACATACCAAATCCAAGAACTGTCAAAAAAATTAATTTTCATTTTTCCAGGCTTCTAAACTGTAGAACCTAAAATTGATTCCTATTTTGTGATAGATGAATTGATTTTAATGTTGGATTTGTTTTACTTTGTTTTTGGAAGACTTCTACTCTTTTAAAAAAACATTACAAGCTTTTGGTTGGGAAGGTATCTGTGAGTTTTGGGGGGTTGCAGACTGCCAGAAATAGTGCAAATTGAGTCCACTTTCAGGGTTAGGGTTAATGCTAGGGAATCATGGGAATTGTTGTTGTTGTTTTTTCTGAGACATTGAGCCTTCTCTGTCAGAGAGCTCTGGTGCCACAATAAAATACAGTTCCCATGATTCCCTAATCCTAACCCTAACCCTAAAAGTGGACTCAATTTGCACTATTTCTGGCAGTCTGCAACCCCCCAAAGTGCAAAATAGGAAACATTATTTATTAGTTATAGAATATGACATTGTTCCCTCTATGTTTCTCTTTATTATTATTTTTTGTTGTTGTTGCTTTTATACCTTGCCTTTCCTCCAAGGGCCCAGGGTGATACACATGATTTTCTACTCCTGAAATGTACGTTACACTGAGAGATGGTGACTGGTCCAATCACCCAGTAAATTAGTGGGGATTTCCTTCTCCTAGTACTTAACCACACTGGGTCTCTTACCAACAATTCACGTGACTGTCAACTGTTGTGCCAATATGCTCAAAACATGTTGATCTTTTAATAATAAATTAATTCACATTTCTCCCCATCTCATTACAATTGTGAGAAGGAGAGTTGTTTTCTTGGCTTAATATTGTGAACTAGATGAGTTGAAAGTTTGTGGAGATGTTAATTTTGTAGCAAGCCACTAAAGAAAAGGATGGGTAAAATTTGTATTTCATTTTAGTTAGTGTGTTTTTAATGATAAACATTTACATTTCCTTTTTTTCTGTTTTCTTTTTGTAAACCAAAAAAGTAACTTGCCTAAGCTCTGGTTTCTGATCACAGTGACAGTGTGCTAACCTGCCAAACATTTCCTCTTCTGATATACTCCGTTACTTTCACTCTTCCTCACACTTCACAATTACAGTTGGCCCTCTACATTTGTAGCTATTACTTTTGTAGATTTAATTAATATATTATTTCCAGAGCCAGTAGGGTGCAGTGGTTTGAGTGTTGGGCTACAACTCTGTAGATCAGGGTTCATTTCCCACTCAGCCATGAAGTCCACTGGGTGACCTTGGGCTCTCAGTCTCAGGGAAAGGCAATGGCAAACCTCATCTGAACAAATCTTGCCAAGAAAACCCCGTGATAAATTTTCCTTTAGGGTCTCCATAAATTGGAATTGACTGAAAGGCACACAGCACACAGGAATCTCTAGGTTCCCCAATGTGACTCTATGGCCAACATCTGCTAGAGGTCATGTTGGAGAAGATGTCTCTAGGCATTTGTAGGTTCTCCAGAATAATTCTATTGTAATCTTCTAGCATAGGGTGCTCTGGAGGGCCTAGAGATTCCTAGAGAGGTGTTCTTTAAGGTAAAAATAAATAATGATTTATTTCTGGGGCTCCAGTGACCTTATTATTACACTTTCAAGGGGCTCCAGTGACCTTATTATTATTATTATTTCGCCTCGCTGTAAAATACAACCAGGTGGCTTACACAATAAAATGAACAATCCTGTCCCCCAATTTAAAATACCATCACACTGTTTTACAGTATAGTAATCTTGTAGGGTTTAAAATAGTAAGTTTTTTTTAAAATCTAAAATATTATTTTCCATTTGATAATTATCAGTTATTGTGTTTAAAGTATTGTATATAAACTTCTTTACATACTTTAAAGCAATAGCATGATATTGCTATTCTATATCTTGTTTCATGACTATACTACTTGGCTCTACATTGGTCCCAAAACATGGATCCCCACAGACTGAGTCCTTGGCCTCCTAGAATCCTTAGACATTGGCTATTCTCACTGGATTTTCTGGATGTTAAAGTCCAGCAACATCTGGTAACTGAAGCTTGGGGATCATCACAATAGGTCAGAAAGAAAAAAGAGAGGAATGATACATATAGTGCTGAATCTATAAGGGGACATATTCAATCTGTGTTTGACAATATTGTGGTAACCAAAATCAGATGGTAGGGTGGTCAGGCTGTGATGATGATGATATCAAAAAAGTATGGAGGAGCTCACCTAGTATTAGATTTCATGTAATGAGCTAAACATCAGCTTGGAGGTCAAAAAAGATGTCCACATATTAAGACTGTAATGTGGATGCCCAACCTCATGTATAATAGTAAAAAGAAAAGAAAAGAAAAAAGCATTAACTAAAGATGTAGCTACACTGCAGAATTCAAGCAGTTTGACACCACTTTAACTGCCATGACTCTATCCTAGAAAATCCTGGGATTTGTAGTTTAGTGAGATATTGAGCCTAGTCTGTCGGATAATCCTGATGTTTCATCAAACTACAAATCCCAGGATTCTGTAGGATAGAGTCATGAAAGTTAGAGTGGTGTCAAATTGATTTAATTTTGTGTGTGAATGCACCATAAGTGGTGATCTATAGTTTCCCCAAAGCTGCTTTAAATGAATATCATGAAACATCAGTGCTGCTCAAGGATTCACTGGCTATCTTCATAATAAATTCTGTACTTGCTCTTTGGTAAGATTAGGATTCAATGCACTTTACTTATATCACTTTACTTCAGGAATCAGAAATATTTATTAATTTGTGTCTACTGGTAACTAAATCTGCAAAATGTTACACAGCTTCCACCAATCATGCTGGCATTGATCTTGACAAAAATGTGCTTTTTAAAAGATTTTTCCCCATCACAATAATGGGGGCAGGAGAGGGAGAGAAGGAGGAATTTACCTTGTCAATCAGCTAGATGGTGCTGTAGCATAATAACATGATGACCACTTTGCAGACCACTGGTGGCAAGAAGCACCATGAATACTGGTAAAGAATTACAGTCACTTGATTGCACATATGTATTTTACCTTTCCATTTCACCATAGAGTGTGTGTAGGGATATTTAATAAAAGAGAATCCTGACTACAGACTGTGGTGCATTTCTCCTGTACCTACCCCCAATCACTTGTACCATTCAGTGTACTTTTTTCTTCATGTCCTATGAATTATGGCCATTTCAGAGTTATAGCACAAGGCCTGCAGACAGGGGGCCTTTACAGACTGCCAAAAATAATGCAGCTTGAGTCCACATTAACTGCCCTGGCTCAGTGCTAGGGAATCATGGGAACTGTCATTTTTTCTGAGACATTGAGCCTTCGCTGTCAGAGAGCTCTGGTGCCACAATAAACTACAGTTCCCATGATTCCTTAGCACTGAGCCAGGACAATTAAAGTGGACTCAAACTGCATTATTTCTGGCAGTATGTAAAGGCCCAGGATCTCACAAAAGCATACTGCTAAGACCTTCCCTGTGCAAATGCATTGCCAAGTACAAAGGGGGGGAAACTTTAACTAAAGTAACTATAGTTTTTTCAAAGCTTCTTTTAACGCTTTTAATAATAATAGCTGTGGGGACTTATTCTGCGCACAGACAAAAATCTCACTGCATTTTATTTTCAAGAATGTCATTTTCCTGTAGAGAAAATAATGTTCTGTGCAAAATAATTATGTGCAAATTTTGACTGAATAAGTCTTGATCTGTGAAGACTCCCATCAGTCCAGGATTCTTCTCATTAGGATTTCTTAATAAACATTTTTCCCATCATTTTTAAAACAAAATATTCTTTTCATCCCTGTTTTCCAGTTTGATTGGCTTGCACAGTGAAGGTCCCGGCAGTGTGATACTTAACTGTAGGGCACCTAAAATAATTCTTCATATCTGATCATTGGTGATCACTTACCAAATATACTAATTGTATGAGCAAGAAACATTTAATTAGAAATGTGGGTAAAAACATCATGATATTATTTACAGAGTAGTATTGTTAGAGCAGCTTGCCCAGCCCTGAGTGACTCTTGATATAATTTCAAATTCCTGAGTCCATTTCAGAGAGAGGCAAAGTCTGAAATCCCTTTGGTATGTGCATCATTTTGACAAATTCTTCCAGAAGACCTTAAATTAGGCTCTTGTTACAAGGCATTGAGGAGATGAGCATGAGGATTAGATTCATTAAAATGTTTTCAGCCTTTGGTTCTAATTATATGCCTAGCTCTATGAAGGAGCAAGCCCTTTAAATTACTTGTTGAGTATAAATGATGCATTAATTATTCTCATAAATGTGCTCAATTTTCTATGAGAAATAATTGTTTCTTTGTCTTCCCCTCTCTAGCTATCTCTAAATATTAGCTTAATGGAACCATGATAATGCCAAACATTTTGGTCCCCCTACACTGCACTATAGCAAGGAACTTTGTATATGAACAGAGCTACTTAAAATTTTAAAACTGTGGCTCCCATTATTCTTGACACATTTCTTTAAAAAGCTAGGGTAAAATAACCACTCAGAAGCTTCATTCTAAGCATTGCCTTGTCCATAGTCTTGTCCATTGTTTCTAGGCAGAGGGCTCACTCTGATGCCCACTGCCTAGAAACAGATATGGGAGAATAGTCATATTTTTTTCTTGATGTTTCTTTGAGAAATGACAGCTATCCATGGTATAACCTGTATCCCTTTCCCAACATATTGAAATGAGTTTTCCCCCTTCTTTTCCTCCTCTCTTCTGCTCATTAGTTCTGTTGCTGAACAGTGCCTTCCATTTTGGTGGACCATGACCCAGACAGAACTGGGAGTGTTCAAGCACTGGGTCCCAGGCCCTCTTTCTGCAATAAGCTTCTCACAACCCATATAATGAAAAACACTTAGAGGATGAATTAAGAAAAGTGGAGGGGAATACAACAATAATCAAAAAGGTCATTTAATCTGAAGCTGCCAAAATATTTGGGATTTATGTTTTTAAAGGACTCAATGACATCATAACTCATGGCCACACAAATCTTGCATGCATATAAACGGGAAAGGAATGAATGCTCAAATATGAAAGAATGGTAATAGAAATTTTATGATTATATAAAAATAGATAAATTGATATGTTAAAAGGTAAACCGTGGGAGCAATTTAAAATAAATTACAATCTACTGATAAATTTTTGCAGAAAGAATGAATCGAAAATACTACTATTGGCTCAATATAAAATTTAGAAATTCTTTTGGCAAACTATACAGATATTAGTTTGAAATGAAAAATAAATTAGAGGCATAATAGCAATGTATATGTGAAGACATAATAATAGAGTTGGTTTCACAGATAAAAAGAGTCCAGGAAGTTTCATTGGTTTGTTTGTTTTTGTTTGTTTATTATTATTATTATTTTGATGACAGGATATTTTTGTTTAGGTTAAATATATGTTTATATTTATGTTCATGTTTATGATGTTTATACCTACAAGTTGTGTTATTTTGTTGTGTAGACGGTTTTAATAAAATGAAAATGTGTTTTAAAAGACACAGTTTTCCTTCTTTTTTCATCTTAATGAAGACTGAAGTTGGTGGGGATGGTGATTCTGACCTAGACAACATAAAGTGAAAGAACAAATAATTAAACCACAAAAGATATGAATGTAGCCATTCCTCCATCCATCCATCCATCCATCCATCCAGTTTTCCTCATCATTTAATTTTTCCAATATTTTTCCAAATAAATTAATCACAGATAATTTTAATATATACAAATACTAAATATTTCAGAGCCCAAAATCAATAAAAAGATTACTCAGTTACAAGTAATGCAGTTCTCTAAAAATTAGTACTTCAGATAGCTCAGTCATGTAGAAAAGAACTCAGTAAACTAGAAAGTTCTTGGCCTGCCACTATAAAAAAGCAACAAATAAGCCTAGTGAACTATACAGGGAGAATTTTAAGCAAGAGCTGCTGAGAAACAGTCCTATAAAATAAACTTTACTTGGTCATGAAGTTGTAGAAATCAAGCCCCTCCCTTAAAAAAAAAAAGATTACTGAACAGAACTGTTGGGTTTAGCAAACTCTGTATGTCCTGTTGCTGCTGTTGTTCTTAGCTGCCCTAAAGTCAGCCTTGACAGTGACACTGTGGATGAAATATTTCCAAGATCCTCTATCCTCAACTGCTCAGTTTTGGTTTTGCAAATTCATGCCCGTGATCTCTCTGATTGAATCTATACATCTGGCCTTTGGGCTTCCTCTCTTTATCCTGCCTCCACCTTTCGTAGCATTATTGTCTTTTCTAATGAGTTATGCCTTCGCATGAAGTGACCAAAGCACTACAGTCTCAGCTTAGTCATCCTAGCTTCCAGAGAGAGTTCAGGCTTGCCCTGTTCCAAAACCCATTTGTTTGCACTGGCACAAAGGACACAAGACTCCTTTCTGGGTTTAAACAGGCTACAACATTTATTAAATTGTACAGGGTCTAAATTGAAGGATTGACTTATTAATAATTATTAATAATAAACATACAAAATCATAGACCCTGTGCCCCCAGTTGTGACAAACAAATATCAAATACTTGAGACCCAAACCATAACTGACACAAATCTGAGGGAAGGCAAAAACTCCAAGGAAAGCCTTGGGAAAAAAATTCCCTCTCGGCCCCCGAAGATGACCAGCTGAAGCCTGAGAGTAATACTACCACCTAAACAAGGGTGGGAGGGATGGGTCACCAAAAGCAGAGAACGGATCGATGTTACTCTCACCGTCTCGACTATAAAAATGGCTGCCTCCATGTAGCTGCACCGAGTTATATAGAACAAACTCTCATCCAATTCTTCCATAACCGTAACCTTGCGAGAATTGGTAAAGCAACCTGTTGGGCCAGGCGCGCTGGTGTGATGTTTCCAGCGTGCCTTCACCAGCCAGGAGTCTTTGTCCTTATTTGGCCAGCACAACAAGAAACCCCTCCCGACAAGTCAGGGAGTTTCTTTGCACTGGCACAAAGGACACAAGACTCCTTTTTTCATTTAAACAGGCCACAACATTTATTAAATTGTACAGGGTCTAAATTGAAGGATTGAATTATTAATATATCAACTTTGCTACAGGTGTAAATGAAGGTGTACCCTCCCAAGGGTGGTCCTCCACTGCCCATGCCAAAACAATAATTAAACAACAAACAATAACAGTAAATAATAAACAAATAAATAAACAAATAAACAAACCCCTCCCCCAGAAATGACATCATATTTCATCATATGACATCACAGAATGTTATGACAGCATCCATTAATTGATTACGTCATTTCCTGTGAATTTGTTTAGAGCCAAATTTTAATTCCCAATTTAACTAGCCGAATTAAGTTTATCTGTGGGATGGGGGTCATTCCCTGCCACAAGAGGGGGCCAGCCCAGCTAGGCATCCCCTCCCCCCCATAGATAGCTTCGTAAATCTGATCAGAGAGGGCACCCACATACAACAATAACCCTTCAGAGTAGAGGTGTACCCCGTCTGCCCTGTACAATTGAGGCTTGTCTAGCTTGATGTCATGTTGAATCAAAAACATGCCCTTCTTTATCAATTGCTTGGAAACAAAGCAATTTAGCCATTGCCATGCATTGTTGATGGCGGAGTCCTTTTCTGCACCAGACCAGGATCGCCTAGGCACCAACTTAGGGGCTAAGCAGACAAGCGGCCATGGGCTGCCCCAGGAAGCTGTGCCGAGTGACCAAGGCATCCCCACGCCTCGGTCCCGCAGTGCACCTTCGCTGCCCCTGAAAGGAGTGCTAAATCAGCACTCCTTTCACAAGTCGCCAAAGGTGTGCCACAAAAGGCTGCGGCGCACCTTCGTTGACTCTTCCACCGCAGCATATGCGAACGCTGTGGCGGGAGGTCCTCCTTGGAGTGCCAGCCGTGTGGAGGGCTGGCTGCTCTGAAGACGATCTCGGGAAGGGGTTGGGACACCGATCGTGCAGCTGCCCCTCCCCTTCCTTGCCCCCAAGACGGCCCAATAAGCCGTCTGCTTAGCCCCTTAGTCCAAATTATTATTGCCAGAGGGAAAAATGCTTTCAACTCCTCTAAATCTTTCACAATTTGCTTAGCAAGCTGCAAACAAGGTACACACACATTCTCCCCCAGGTGAACAACCACTGCCCGGGGTTGAGGATGCTACCGTGCCAGTTCCTTAATATAAGGCAGGAGAGCCGGACACATCATGCCCCTCTGCCCAAACCAGACTGTGAGACCGATGTTGGCCAGGCCCAGGGAATTGTCACAACGGTGCTCCAGCAGGAAGTGCTCCACCCAAGCCACCAGGCTATGTCTGACTATCCAAATATCTCCAGGAATGAAGCCAGCTGAAACAAAGCAAAAGAGTTAGCATGACTAATTGGGAGTTCCACTACCTGATTGCCTAACATAAGATTTAAAAGCACATGAATGCCACCTGCCAATCCTGCAAATGTCAGTTTCACTCAAGCCACCGTCACAGCTCTGATACAAAAGGACTGTGAGGAAAAAGAATCCTTAGGCAACCCGGCTTTCCTTAGCGCTTCTTTTAACACTGCCCTGGATTGGAATTGTGTTAGGGGCAGGCTGGACAAATGAAGAAACAAATATACAGGTGCATTAGGCCTGATTCTTAAATAATTTCCCATCACTGCCACTGGGCAGATTTGACCCTGTTGGGACTTGGCCAGGAATAAAGACTGACCTTTAGCCAACTGGTTGGTCTTAGACCACCTAATGTGAATCACGATCCTGTGCTCATCTAAACTGATGTCAGAAATCAATAATGCCCTGCCCGATTTATCATTCTTGGAACCCGGGACAATTTTACTAATCCTTACAGCAGCAAAAAAATGCAGTAGCGAATACGCCCTGAATAAGGCCAATTTGTCAGGTGAGTCACATATCAGGATCAATTGCTCCCATAACTTGGAAAGGACAGGGCCGGTTATTGGCCTTCTAATGTCCTTTGACATAGTAGACTCTTTGGACCAACCCTCCACAACCCTTTTGACCCTAAAATCAACAGTTGGGTCGAAACAGCCATTTGCCTTAGAGAAAAAGGCCAGGGCGGCCAACCTGCCTCTAATAGTGAGAGGTGAAAGTCCTGATTGTTTGAGAGCTACTATAAAATGAAGTACCAAGTCCACATTAATAGGCCATTTTAATTCCTCCCCAATCTCAAACATGAATTGGTTAAAAGAATTTAAAGCTGTCTGATATGACTTGCATGTTGATGGGGCAATGAAGTTTAACATTGCCCTACAAACTTCTAATTTCCAAGGTTCCAGAGAAGTGCCGGTACCTTCAATGCATGTGAAGCGGCCTCAGGAGCCAAATATCGGAACCTGGTAAGCGGAAAACAAGAAAAGGCATCTGCCAAAGGGTTAAGCACACCAGGAACATGTTGAACTCTAAACAATACATTGTGCTTTAAACATTGGAGCACCATTGCCCTTACCAAACTCATAACTTTAGGAGATTTGGAGGACTGTGAATTCACTACATGCACGACTGCCTGGTTGTCACACCAAAACCAAACAGTCTTGTTAGCAAAGTGGCTTGCCCACAAGTGCACAGCCACAACGATTGGAAACAATTCCAGGAAAGTAAGGTCCCTGGTAAGACCAGATTCAACCCATGCAGGAGGCCATGCCTCAGCAGCCCACTGGCCGTTCCAAAAAACTCTAAAGCCATGGGCACCAGCAGCATCAGAATGCACATGAAAATCTACATGAAGCAGCATTTCAGTTCTCCAGAATGATACACAATTATAATGCTCCAGAAAAGAGTGCCAAACCTTAAGATCCTCACAAATGCCCCTTGTGATTCTAATGTGGTGATGCTGAGCCACTATTCCTGCAGTAGCCTTGTAAAGCCTAGCACAAAATGCTCGTCCTGGGACTACCACCCCACAGGCAAAGTTCAACAGGCCTGTAAGTGATTGGAACTCAAGCAGGGTAGCCTTTCATTTTTCCAACATAATCTGAACCTGATGCTTCATAGCCACCAATTTCTCATTGGGCAATCGAGAAATTCCAGCAATAGTGTCTATCTCCATGCCCAAAAAGGTTAACTGAGTATGTGGACCCTCTGTTTTCTCCTCCGCCAAAGGCACTCCAAGTTCCTGCATCAGTTCTTGAAATTGTACTAAAGTATTAAGACATTACGAGGAACCAGGGGTACCTGCTAGTAAAAAATCGTCCAAGTAGTAAGCAATAGCTTTATTGCCAGTTCTCTTAACAGTACACCAATGGAGAAAAGTGCTGAATGTCTTGAATGTAGCACAAGAAATTGAACACCCTATTGACATTGCTTTATCAAAATAGAATTTTCCATCAAACTGAAAACCCAGCAAGTCGAAATCATCTGGGTGTACAGGGAGAAGTCTGAAGGCAGACTTAATATCACATTTGGCCAGTAAGGCACCTGGACCCAAATTCCTAATCATTGTGACTGCTGCGTCAAATGATGTATACTTAACTGAGGTAAGACCTGGATCAATAGCGTCATTCACTGATTCCCCTTTGTGGTATGATAAATTATGGATTAGCCTAAATTCCCTAGAAGCATTTTTAGGCACTACGCCTAGTGGGGATAAACGTAAAGTAGGAATAGGCAACTGATCATGGGGTCCAGAAATTCTCCCTGCTGCAATTTCTTTAGCTAATTTTTCCCTGACTACATTTGGCAAATCCCTCACAGAACGAGCATTAGGTGCAAAGCGATAAACCCTAGGACCTGTATAGGGAATATGAAAACCAAAAGAAAATCCTTGAAATAGATACAAAGCAGCCTCCTTATTAGGATAAATTTTTAACCATAACTCCATGGTAGCCAGATTAACTGGTGATGGGGCCTTTTCCTCCAGGCCAACTGAGAGACAGCACCCCCCTGTTCTTTTTCCTTTTATACAGGAATTCCCAGGGTGGGCACCCCCACAGGTGTTACACTTGTGATCAAACCTGCAGGGTTGTCTTTTACATTTGCCAGCATTAAAGTCCCAACACAAGCCGAATTGTCTTTTATCACCCGTGGTAGGCCTCACATTTGGCCCTCTTGGCAAGGTGACCATCGGGACAAAGTTGTTGTCACACCTGCTCGAAGGGGAGGCCCCCACCATGACATCATCCCATAGCTCAGACTGCACATGCCTCCAAGATAGAGAGGGATCCTGTGCTGCTCCCATCCTAAACTGCTCATCGTATTGGAACCAAGCAGCACCCCTGGAATTATATAGGCAATTGGTGTGTGCTTTTATCATGATCTCCTGATATTTAGAAATATCTGGATCTAAGGGACTCTTTTCCTTCGATAACACCTCTATAAATAGTGAATCCCATGATCCAATTCACAAAGTTGTGCTTGAGCTTAGGGCATTTGAGCGCCTGAAACTCCTTTGGCAAACTAAAAACAATGCCATCATTAACCATAATCCTTGGTTCAGGATCTCTAAAGGTTAAAGTAAATAAATCAATGTATTCACCCTTCCAAATCCTTTCTTTAATGGCAAGAGGAAGGTGAGAACCAAGGGGTGTAGACACACCAGCGTAAGGAGTAGGCTCCACGCTGCCAACCGCTCCAGGTAACAATTGTGCACCAGCAATTTGCACAACGGGTGCAGTGCTAGCAGCAGCGGAGGGCTGACCACCCTGTGCCCGCGTGTCAGGCACCTGTGAAACAACTGGCACCTGGATGGATGCATTCAAAGTCCCAGGGTTAGGCCGCTCCAAAGCCGCCCCCTGCCCAATCTGGCTACCTGGAGCCCATACCGAGGTAAGCTAATTAGACTGCGCAATGCTAGGAGACACACCTGAACTTGAAGCTTGAGCCATTTCACCACATGACCACAAAGGTCCCCCAAAATGTGACCCCACAACAGCTCAGGTGTCCAAAGTAGAGGAGGCAGCAGCCGTTTGATCGCCTCCTTGCTCGCCACCAGCCTGCTCCATTGCGCCACTTGGAACCACCCTCTGTAAGAGGTTATACAAATCAGCCATAGTAGGCTGCCCAGATGCAGGGGAACCACACCCTGCATCGCCAAACCTGGGACTCTTTGCAAAAGATCCCACACATCGGCAACTGTGGGGTGCCCGAGCTCCACTGCCGAAGCCACCGGCAGACCCAGTGTAGCAGAGGCCAGCTGAGACTCAGATGCTGCTATGGAAGAAGACACTTCAGTGTTGTCCACACCCAAAGGGTTGATGCTTAAGGAAGAGGCAGTAGCCTGGAGTTCCTATTTTGCAAGTTGATTGCACAACGCCACGCAAGCCTGTACAGTTTTGCCTAGTTGAATAACTTGGGCAACTAAATCCTTCTCTCTGCTGCTAGGCTTTGACGACCTCCCCCCAACCAGCGGTGGGTCCCAACCTTACCAGATCGAGTGACTAGGGCGTCTCAGGGCCTAAAAGGTACCAGATCAACGCACCTGGTGAGAAAGAACCCAGAGGACCCTCCTCAGGTGTAGTCCCCCAGAATTGGGGATGCAGAGATTCGGGAGGCCCTGAAGGCCGGCCCGAAGGCCACTCGTTCACCCCCACGGGTTGTTCTAGGAGAATACCTGAGCCCACAGAGTAAACAAGGAGGAAAACAGAATAAGTAGGCAAGAGCTACAATAGCGCAAGCCCAAAAATACAAGGCCAAAGCCTAGCACGCCAAAAGCAGAGAACAGATCAATGTTACTTTCACCATCTCAACTATAAAAATGGCTGACTCCACGTGGCTGCACCGAGTTATATAGAACAAACTCTCGTCCAATTCTTGCATAACCATAACCTTGCGAGAATTGGTAAAGCAACCTATTTGGCCTGGTGCGTTGGTGTGATGTTTCCAGCACGCCTTCACCAGCCAGGAGTCTTTGTCCTTATTAGGCCAGCACAACAAGAAACCCCTCCTGATGAGTCGGGGGGTGTCTTTGTCTTTTTGCATGCCCTATACTGAGTGGCATATTAGATTGCATGTACTCTCTAGTGGTTTAGGGCTCAGCAAGTTTATAGTCATTTTCTGTTTGTTTGTTTTTCCACATCCATTCTTTTCCTGGGTTGCATAGGCATTCCTTTATTTCTCTGGGGAAACATGTGCTCTCTTGCCCTCATCCTCCCTGTCTGCAATGGGTGGATAGGGACACTCCCTTCATGGGATTCTCCAACTTTCCTAAAAACATGCAGAACTTTTCTTTCTTTCTTTTTCCCAAAAAGATGAGTATGTGTTGATTTATGCACATTATTTTGTGAGCAAAACTACTTCTATGTATTTTACGAAGAAGACTAAGGGGCTCTACAGATGGTCCCTAAGGGGTGGCTCTGTGCCACCCCTGGAAATGCCAGATCTGGGCTGCAGCAACCTAATGCCATGCCCCTGATCGGCACTTTGCCGCTCCAAAAAGAGCTAGCAAATGCTGCTTCTATTTGGAGTGGCAAAAAGCCGCCCTTGCTTTTCTGTGCTCCTTTGGTGCAGCATGTCTGTATGCTGTGCCAAGGAAGCGCCCTGATGCCTCCTGCTGTGTGGTGGGGCATGCAGTGTGATGGCGGCATCAGGGTGGATGTACCTAAGACTTTCAGTCAACTATCAACCCAGGGTCACCTCTCTGAATATCTTTGCAAATTGCTCTATGACTTTAAGAATGAATTAAATCTTTGACTGAGGGCTGATACAGACCAGCCATTTGTGGCAGCAGAAAGCCACCCCGGAAAGTGGCAGATTGGGGCTGTGGCAACCTCATGCCGTGGCCCTGGTCCACCCTTTTGCGACCCCAAAAAGAGAGGCAAAATGCCGCTCCTTTAAGGGTTGGCAAAAGGCCACCCTAAGAGCCACTGCCGCAGCTCTTCTGTGCCCTTTCAGTGCAGCGTGTTTAAACGCTGTGCCAGGAGGGCGTCCTGATGCTGCGCACTGTGTGTACGGCCACACGGCATCAGGATGGTGTTGAGGTGGGGTTGGAATGGCCGGTGTGTGGCTGCCCCACCCCAACTCCATCCCCAGGCCAGCCCTTTGGGCCGGTCTGCAATGGCCCTGAGCCTTCTCTAGCATGATTTTATTGCTGCTGCCTGGGGCCCCTTCAAATATTTCCATTGCCAGTTTTGATGTATTGGGAATAGGTAGGCTTATTCTCCTGTCTTGATAAAAGTTAAAAATATTGCCCAAGGGGGAAAAATCAACAAGGAAGGAGTTCTGGGGAGGCACAAAATTGACTTTGGGTTGTATGTGGTCTGAAGACTTCACTGTTCCATATCTGACAATATTAGTTCAACAATTACTGACTCACTTCCAAATATTCTGTCTGTGGTACGATTTGCCTCCCTAGGCTTCCCTCTAGTTATTCCAGGGAAACTAAAACAGTGGCACAAGCATAAGTTAGGGCGTGGAGCCCAACAAGTGATGAGAATCAAAAATTAATTGGGGTGGGGAGTAAGGGCAAAGTGTATTTTCCATATTGATGTAGAAGACAAGTGAGCTTCAGCTAAGTACAAGCAATAATGTCATATTCTGCAGATGGTCTTCTCCATGTGTACACTATAGGGAAGAAACAGTGAGTCCATACTAGTTGCTTTCAGTCTGTTTACTCATCCTAATATTTACAAATCAAAAACTGAAGCATACAGTTGGTTGGACTATGTAGACTTCCACATGATTGAGGGAAACCCAGATCATGAAATAGCTGTTGGACATGCAACTGAATGTGAAGTGTTAAGAGGAATGAGCGGTGTAATACAGGTAGAGCTGGCAGGGATCATGAATACGGGGTCAGCAGACAGAGCTCTGCTTTTGAAGACAGAGTAAATATGTAAACCTTATTTCTATTAAGTAGTTGTTATGTTTTCTACTGCTGGTGTGCTACCTTTACTTTCTTTCTGGCACCAACTAATATAAACTTCCCTCAAATTTTGCTCAAAGATGGTCAAACTTCTAAGTGGTTCACTCAGATAGGAATCCAATAAAATGTGTAACCTATTTTCTTTGCTGTCTTTTGTGGATTTCCCCTTGTTCATAGCTAGAGTCTATAGCTTCACAAGATACTCAGATCTCAAGAAAGGAAGGAGAGCTTTTGATCTACCTACTTCATCCCATTTCCAAATTGGGGAGCAATACCTGCTGTTTGTTTGTTTATATATCCATATAAAATGATAATGTTCTAGTCACATACTGTGCAAAATGTGTGTAATCATTTGCCAGTGTGCCTCATTCCCAAACAGGCTTTGGTTGCAATTTTGAATTTGGTCTTCTTTTGCACATGGTATGCATGTATATAATTACCTGCATTTTCTTTCTTCTCACATTTGTATTCTTTATTATAAACCTGTTGTCCTGATATTTGGTGGAGGAAGCAGACATTTTTACAAATACATGGGTCAAGTTCAAACTAACAGTAAAAGGTGTAACTGCATATGCTGAAGACTTATTGTTGTTGTGTGTGATAAAAAATTATAGGTATGAGGTATGTCTCAGTTATACTTACAATTAATTCCATATTCACTGTTGAGTTTCCAGTTACAGATGACATCTAGATTACCTCATTTAAACTTTAATTAAGACATGGAATGCTGCCTAGAGTTCCTAGATGAGACAGATTTTCTATAGCTATTTCAGTCTGACTTCAGGCCTGGTGATGGAACACAAACAGCTTTTGTCACCTCAATGAACAAACTATACAAAGAACTGGAGAGGTGAGTCTTCCTATTGGTTTTGCTAGACCTATCAGCAAGTTTCTTTACCATTGGCCATGGTATCATTTGCAAGAGAGAGAACTTGTTGTGGTTGATTAAATGTTGGACTAGGATCCTGGGAGAATAAAATCTGAATCCCCACTCAGTTATGGAAACCCATTGGGTGATCTTTGCAATTTACACTTTCTTAGCCTCAGAAGAAGACAATGGAATACTTCCCCTAAATAAATATTGCCAGTAAAACCACATGATAGGGTTGCCATATGTTGGGATCAACTTGAAGGCATGACAGTGACAATGGTATTTTGAATGATGTCTCAGATAGAATTTGAAGTGTTATAGTATCTAAATAAAGAATTGGATCTAAGTTGGATCTAAAGCATGGATAGGAAATGAGGCCCTCCAGATATAGTTGGACTATAAATCCCATATTTTGCTGCTGCATAAGGTTCCTGGCATTTGTTGTCCAGCAAAATCTTCAGAGCCACATGATTCCCACCTTGATCCAAAAAATTCGTTCCTACAACAGGAGTCCTCTAATGCACAGAGGGAGTCCTGAAATCACAAGATGGATTTCCAATGGTGAAGTGGTACATTTGAAAATGTAGACATTCTGAATAAAAATCCAAAACTGCAGACTGCTGTGTTTACGTGTGTGTGTGTGTGTGTGTGTGAGGGGTGGAAATAATATTCAAAAATATTGGAGGGAAAAACGTTTTTAAAAAGTTGTTCTCCAGTGCTGGAACACTGACAAAGATAATCCTGGACTACTATGTATTTTCTTCTGCACAAAATTCACATATATTTGAATAGACAATATTTTTTTTTCTGGACTAGAATAATATCTTCTGTGGAAATAAAATCTATTTCTGTGGGAAAAAAATATTATTTCCTGTGCAGAAATGCTGTTTTCTGTGCACAAAATGATGTTTTCAGTGGGGGGGGGGGGGGGAAGGAAACTTTGTGCAGAATATGTCCCCAACAACAGAAATAGTGTTTTATGTGTAGAAAATGCTATAAACCTTTTAGAGTAAAAGTCCTTCAACATTTTGCACAGAATAAGTCTGGTGAACAGTCTTTGGAAACTGTACAGTTTTTTTAAATACTTTATTGCAGTGGGGAAAATATGATAAAATTAGTCTTGGCTGTCTTGTGTTTTGTGAGACATTTAGTCTTCTCTTTCAGAGAGCTTTGGGGCCACAGAAAACTACCATTCCCAGAATTCCATAATATTGAGCCATGGCAGTTAAACAGGTGCCAAATCGAATTATTTCTTCAGTGTGGATTCAGCCCATGTTTCCTTTGACAAAGAAATTAGCTAAGAATTACACTCCTAGTATATGTGCATGTAACATACACAGACAGACATAGATATATAACAGCAGCACCAAACAGGCACATTCTATAGTCTTATTTGAGTTATATTATTTTTAGTCCTTTATTGCAGGTTTATCTGCATTTTGCCTTTTATTTGTGGCTGTTTGTCTTGAATTTTATTGTATTATATGCCATACTTATGCAGAAAACTAGCATTTAAAAACTGTACTTTTGACAAAGCGAACTAATATAATCAGTATTCAGTACCAATGTTAAGGTTGAAGAAAAAAAGTCTATTCACATTTTAAAGAAAATGTGTCTAATGCCAAACTGAACAAATAATCAGAAGCATCAAACAATGAAGGGGAAAACTCTTTCACATGTGCATTCCTGGAGGTGATTTATCTCAGTACGTTTTGACTCAGAAATACTCTTCATTCCACAATGCATTAAAATGAAAATGTCTCTAGAGAGTGCCTAATCAATAAACGTAAATGATTATTTATGTTAATCAATACATGCAAATAGTATATTATTAAAGGTAAAGGTATTCCCCATTGACAAGCTTGTGAAGTTGTGTCCGACTGTAGGGGGCAGTGCTAATATCCGTTACTAAGCTGAAGAGCCAGCGTTGTCAGAGATTACTCTGTGATCATGTGGTCTGCATGATTGTACAGAACCACATTAATTTCAGTCTACTAACTGTGTTACCCGAAATACCTGTAATTTCATATGCTACCCATAGTTCCTCTGATATCAAAATTGAGGAATTCCCTAATGACCTCCAGATGCATTCTGGCAGGGAAATTGGAGACAAAAGTCTTTGGCTCCCATGATTTGGGCAGACCCCCCCTCCCCTTATGCAGATCTCACAGATAGTCTCGGAGAGTTGCGGAAGGGATTCTCCTCAATGGGCCTTTGATGGATGCTTTGTGTCAGCCAGGCACCGGCACCCTGGGACATGAAAGGTGTAATGTACCCCAACTTTACAGCACCCAGGCACAAACATCCATGGACATCAAAGGTGTGGTGTCCCCTAAGATTTACAACCCCCCCTCTCATCGGAAAGAGCATCTTCACACCTTGCCCTGGGAAAGGGGCTTCTCGGATGACAGATGCCAACTACAAAGGAGATCCTAAGCAGGGCACCTTCGCCATCATTATTGCCCTTTTGCTTTCAGAGCCCATTTTGGCTCTATATAAACCCAGGATTTTGGACAGTCAGTGTGCTGTCTTCGAGGTCTAAATGACTCCACGTCACTCCGACCTTTGAGGCTAGTCACTGGCAAGTCCGCTCAACCTAGGCTGCGGAGGTAGACTTCCCCCCCCCCCCACCACCATCTCACATCTCATTCGCTTCTCCGGAGGGAGATTTACATCTTGGTAAGCATCACCATTAGTAAAGCCTGCTTTCTGTTCCAATCTCCAACCCTACTTTTCCTGAGCCTTGAATGAGTGTGTGTGTGTATGCGCAGCAGATGTGTTTCCCCCTATTTCAATAAACTGGATATTTAGTTTGTTAATATCACTCTTAGCCTCATTTCTTGGAATCTTCTGGTCTCTTGGTATAAACATTGGGAGAGCGACCCCCAGGTTCTTGTAGTCAACCCATCTCTTGCAATATTTGAGCTAATTACAAAAATTCCCCTAAGGATTTGGCTACAACTGAGAATCTTTAGTGAATGCAATTCCAAAAAACAATTAGATTTTAAAAGATTGGTTCAATTAGTACTTGTCATAAGCTAATGAAGAATATATCTAATGAAAGTTTTTAAAAAGCATTACAATGAATTGTGATAAGAGGAAACTTCATAACTCCAAGGACCCTTACAGCAGTCAAAAGCATCAACAAAATGACAATAGACGGGGAAGTATACAGGCAGTCACCAAAATCTAACAAAAGAAAGAGACATGTGTGTTGCTAGTTCAAATAGAAGCTTCTCTAGATGACTGTAGGCACTCACTAATTCTGAGAAGCTCATGGAGATACATATTGGAACCAAAAATACCTATAGGTTTCATACTCATGAATCCTTAAAGGACTGGTGAAGAAAACAAACATAAGATGTTTAGATTTTTTATATTCCTGTATGAATTTCTGCCCCATCTTTGCATCTCTTTTGTAAAATGGTGAAAACAAATACAGAATGGACCCAACCATTCCTTTTTTGCATTTGTTTCCTGTTGTTGTTGTTTCACAATACTCACAACCTTAACAACAACAACAACAATCTTAATTTCACTCTAAAAATTAAAAGAGGCAAACATTTGGCACTGGTCTAGAAAGCAGACACATTTCCTTTTGTAGTTTATTTGCTCATTACATTTATTTCCCACCTTTCCTCCAAGGAAGAGTTCATAGTTTCTTCCCTTCCCTTACTGTCAAATGTGCCTTAAAGTAGATTAGGCTGAAAAAGAGCTATAGCGATTCAGTGAGATTCATGGCTCAGTGAAGACTGGAACTGAGATCTCCTAAGTGCCAATCCAACACTGTTACAACTATACCACATGAGGAAAATTCTTTTAGGAGTTTCTCTCTCCTGGGTAAAAAGCTTCTACATTAAAGGATTCCCACATACAGCCTGCAACCTCCTCTTCGCCTCTGCTTTAGCATTCTAATAGTACCTCCCCCATGCATAACAGAAAAATTGTTCAGATGAAAGACAACAGAATGTAAAACAGGTAGACAACTTTTAAATTTGTGTATACAGATAGCCCTCCTCTAGATTCCTTTGTACATTTTACTATTGAAAAGTAGTAAATTCTTTAAAAAAAAAATCTCAGTGAAGGATTCCTCCTACACTTGCACTACAATATTTGTGAAATTTGTTCTGTCCCTGAAAAATTCAGCTATCAAAAACTGTTGCATTTCCATTTATAGATGGTTGGCTCATATGAAAATGACAGCCTCTGTAATACAAGCCAAAAATTGTTCTTAATCTTTTTGCTCCAGAATACAGCTTTCCCCTCTGTTTTATATTTTTTATAAGTCATTGTATTTCATAAACAAATTTATTTTGTTAAACTGATTGATCAGCCTTTGATTCATCAATATTAATTGTCTAACTAATATCATTCACACACTTTTGACTTAAATGACAACTACTTTCCACCCCAAATATGAAGAAATGTGTGAGTTTCAGTAAATTCTAACCATTAAACCTATATCATTGACCAAATTCTTCAGTTCTTCTCACCCATCTGCCTTTGCCAATTTTTCACCTTATCACTGGAAAATTTATTTTATTTATATTTGAGAATATTAAAAACAATTAAATGGCTGTATTTTTTCTTAATTTAGCAAAAATTAAGATATTTTCCCCCAAGCAGCTTTCTTTCTAAAGATCTCAAAGTAGCATTTTACGTTACAAAAAACAAAACAAAAAACAAAACATGACTAGAGAGTAATTTGGCTTAAAAAGAAATACTACACATTCTTGTGAGGATGACAAGAGATGAAGGTGTAGTAATATAGGAAGATATGATAGAAGGAAGTAGAAGGTATTTGGAAGAGAAATAAGAAGATGAGGGTTCAAGGAAGGAAGTAGTAGGTGGCATATGGATAAAACAACAATTGTTCAGTAATATTGTCTGATGGAGTTTTAATTCTGTTTTTTATAGGTGGGCAAGATGAATGCTGATAGATAGGAGTATGTTAATAGGGGTTTTATGATACAGTAGATGGAAAAATTTGTTCCGTTTGATATATGTATGATATATGTTAACTATGGGGTGAAACAGACTGCCCCAAAGTAGTGGCTTGCCACTGCCCCTTTGAGCACTGGATCAGGGCCATGGCAACTGCACACTGTGGCCCCAACCTGACATTTTCCTTGTGCAAAAAAAAAAAAAAAAAAAAAAAAAAAAGCAGCAGAAAGCTGCTCCTTTTTGCACTGGGAAAAAGATACCTTTGCTGCTGCAGAGCAGCTTTTCAACATTTCTGTGGCACGATGCATGAACCTGCTATTGCTGAAACGCTGTGAAGCCGCTGCATTTGCAGTCAGCTGTGCAGCTTCCCAGTAGCCTGGAGCCATGCTGCTGTCTGAACACCATGGCCCAGGCCACCAGGAAGCCAACTCTTCCTATTTTGCCCCTATGGTCTGTTTTGCCCCTATGGTAGTATGTTTGTTACAGAGATAACAGGCTATGAGTTATTCACTCAAAGCTTCTCGGGTTAGTAGTATACCTGTGTAGCTCCTGTCAAAAATGATTTATGACCCTTTGATGGGCGTGGCTAAGGATGATTTATGACCTGTCAAAATTGATTGATTGATGACCTGTCAAATGGGTGGGCGTGTCCCTCCCTCCCCCGGAAATGCTAAGGCGGGACATCCTGTCCACGTGACCCCCGGTTTTCCAATGAGCGCCCCCCTTTGATTCCACGTGACCGTACTCCCCGGCCAATGGCTGTTCTGAACCACGTGTCCGGAACTGGCCAAGGGTGTTTTCTGATTGGTCCCTATGAGAATCACGTGTCCCTAGCTGGCCAATGGTACTAGACTTCCCAGAGCCGCCATTTTAGGCATGCCCAGACAAGTTCTGCGAGACAATATGGAGACACGTGACCCCCGGTTTTCCAATGAGCGCCCCCCCCCTTTGATTCCACGTGACCCTAACAGGCCAAGGTTGTTTTCTGATTGGTCCCCATGAGAGTCACGTGTCCCTAACTGACCAATGGTACTAGACTTCCCAGAGCCGCCATTTTAGGCATGCCCAGACAAGTTCTGCGAGACAATATGGAGACACCGAGGCGTTTTGCTGCAGCCCGGAGAATCCAACCCAGAAAGATAGAATCCTGGCCAGATAATTATGAGAGGCCTGTGGCATTGCCAACACCCATGAATATGGCTGAGAACTCACTTTCTAATAAAGAGAATTGTGAACCAAAGGAAGACTCCCAAAGTGGCCCTGAGAATGCTTCAAGGCAGGTAAAAATCCAAATTCAAAACATGTTTTTGTATTTGAGACCCCAGTGATAGAGATCCAAAGCAATAACCAGTGTTTTTTTTGTTTTTAACATTACAGAGACCTGGAACAAACAGTACTCAAGATGCTGCAGAAGATGGTCCTTGCAATTTAGGTTTGCAGAACCTGACCTCACAGGTGTGTGTGTGTGAGCCTATCTGGATAATCATCATAAAAGCCTGTTGTTCTATAGAACAATTTCTTAAAAGCGTTTCTTTTTTTAATATTTAGGAATCTCACGTCAGAATGCAGCGGAGCACAGGCCTTGAAGAATTGCCAGCCCCTCCTTCGGAAAGATGGTGTACTATGAAATCTATCACGAGAATCGTCATTTTTGTCATCATAAGAAAACTCGTCGATGCAGAATTACTAAAAAATTGTCATGCCTGTGGATCTGAAGCACAACAATCATTAGAAAGTCATACTTGTATAAAAGAGGATAAGAAAATACTTTCTAAATATGTGAGAGAGATAGCCAGTAAAATCTGCTTTAAAAACTTAATACATATGATCATTTTTGTATCCTATAATTTAAATAATCTTATTCTGACCAAAAAAAGTCTTGATGATATATTAAAAACTATCATGTGTTTAAGAAAATCTGAAAAAGCTATAGAAGTCTTAAAATCGTTATTGAAGATTTCAGACAAGCAAATGTTACATTATGTTGAATCTGTAATTAAAAGAAGTCAAATGTCTATGATCTGTAAAAAGTGAAGATATGTACTTTATAAAATCTGCAAATAAAGGCTTTTCTGACAAAAATATTTCTCTTTATTCTCCTATCCTAAATTTAGCAAGAAGGAATTTATTGCCCTGGTTTGCAAGTCATGACACTCTTTTTAAAAGGATGTTTATTTTGGAGACTAGAGAATTTATGGCACTATCTGGGTTTAAGAAAGATGAAAGGATCTGGTTTTCTGTGAATTTTGCAATGTTAGCAGAGGGTCAGTGTAATTAAAAGGAGGCATCTTTCTATCACCTATAAAGAATCAAATCTATGTTCTGATTGTCTTATAAGACTCTTTCAAAGCTGCAAATAAATACTATATTCTACATAATGGCTATGAATAAATGAAACTAAATAGAGTTTGAATAGAACCAGAGACCAGATCTGTTTTTGATGCTATGGAATTCAGCTCCCTATCTGAAGTTTAAAACAGATGAAAGGTCAGGTCTGGTTATTGAGATAAAGTTGTGTAGAATGATGACAACGGATGTTCGTGATGCCTGTCTCTGGCTTTAGAACTCTTCCTGACAAAAATTATTTCTCTTTATTCTCCTATCCTAAATTTAGCAAGAAGGACCTCACGACAAATGATGCCTGTTTTTTCAGATAAGGATGCTCTGTTAAAATTTTCCCCCTGTCTCTGGTTTTGGAATTCTTTTTTTCTGAGGGTCACCAGAAGTTCATTAGCCTTTAAAAAAGACATTTTTCTATGATTTGGCAAAATAATACTTAGATTTCTCACAAATAAAGGCTTTTTGCAGTGAGACTGATATTGGAAGGGGTCAGAGATGAAATGCCATCAGTGTGCATTATCCCCTTGAAGCTGCCACAGGCTGAAGGAGATTTAGGAATTTTTTTTGAATGCAGGGTTAAGTATTTATTCTGTATAGTAGAAACCCTAGCTTGCAAGTAAAATTAAATGATTTACATATGTCTATGAGTTGTAAAGAATTAATAACAAGTACTTTGTGTCTTATAACATCAAAGCCACAAATAAAAGAAATTTTCTTTATTTGTCTATAGGCACCCTCTTATTACTGAAACACCATTTCAGTAATATATTTGGGGACTAATACATATATTTATTTTTCAACTGGAAATGCATATGTTCATAAATTGTTCATGTAAGTTGAGGAAATCATTTTACTATTTTCCCCCTTGCTATAAGAAAGTCATTAAAAATGTGCAGTTTTAATGTGCTCTTGAAGAAGTTAAGGAATTTATTGCCCTACATTGGAAGTCATGACTTGTGAAAAGTCTGTGTATAGAATCATGACAATGGATGTCTGTTTCTGAGACCTGTTTTAAAACTGATGGTAAATTTGGGGGTACCACATTTATAGCTCACAATGCTAAGGGTTATGATTCGTATTTTGTTATACAGGAACTGATCAAAGAAAAAGTGGATGTTGATATTATTGCTCAAGGAGGGAAACTGATATGTGTTAAAGTGAAAGGTGTAGATCTGAAATTCATTGATTCACTTAGTCACTTGCCCATGGCTCTAGCACGACTCCCAAAGGCCCTGGGCTTTGATGAATGTAAGGGATATTTTCCTCATTTTTTCAATACACCAGAAAATTGGGATTATGTAGGCCCTATGCCTAAACCCGAGTATTATGGTGTGGAAACTATGATGGCTGGGGCAAAGGAGGCTTTTTTAGCCTGGTATGAAGAAAACAAGACAAAAATCTTTGACTTTCAGAAAGAGCTGGCCTTTTATTGCCAGCAAGATGTCAATATTCTGGTACAGGCTTGTACCAAATATAGACATGAAATCATTGATCTGACAAAAGTATACAAGAGGACAGAGACAGGGGAGAAAGGCTGGGTAGCCATAGACCCGTTACAGTACCCCACATTGGCTAGCGTGTGTTTTGCAATGTTCAAGTTTAATTTTCTAGAGGAGGATGAGATTGCAATCCCACAGCCTGATAGGTACCATAATTATTGCAAGCGCTTCTCAACTCCTGCAATCCAATGGCTTTCGTACATTGAACACAAAGAGAACATTCAGATTCAGCATGCCCTAAAGGGTGGAGAAGTAAAAGTTGGTGACTATTATCTTGATGGTTATGCTGTCATAGATAATAAAGAGACAGCCTTTGAATTTAATGGCTGTTACTGGCATGGCTGCCCTCTATGTTATGCTCCCGATGAATGGAACTCTCTGATGGGCAATACCTTTGAATTTGTGTACAATGCCACTCAGCAAAAGGCTGCTGAACTGAAAAGCAGGAGCTTTGAGGTCAGGTCAATCTGGGAACATGAATGGACAACCGAAAAGAGAACAGACCCTCAGCTGAAGAAATTTCTGACTGAAGCAGAATTCCCATTAGCCTTAGAGGCCAGGGATGCGCTGTTTGGTGGTCGTACAAACGCCATCTGTCTCTACTACAAGCCTAAAGAGGGTGAGGAGATTAAATATTATGATTTTACAAGCCTCTACCCCTATGTCAACAAAACTAAAAGCTATCCTCTTGGACACCCACAGATCATTTATGAGGATTTTCGGCCCCTCTCAGAGTACTTTGGCTTTGCCAAGCTTAAAATACTGCCCCCTCGTGGTTTGTTCTTTCCTGTTCTTCCCAGTAAAATTGGTGGAAAGCTCATGTTTGTACTGTGTGCAACTTGTGCAGAAAAACGACAACTGGACCCCTGCAATCACACTGATCATGAGAGGTCTTTGTTGGGAACATGGTGTACTCCTGAAATTAATCTAGCTATAGAAAAGGGCTACAAGGTGATGAAAATCTATGAAGTGTGGAACTTTTTACGGGGATCAGGAAGTTTATTTGAAGAATATATAAAATTACATCTTCGCCAGAAACAGGAGGCTTCAGGGTACCCCCACTGGTGTGTTAGTGAAGAAGACAAAGATAAATACATAGCTGATTTTCAGGCAAAAGAGGGGGTGCTTTTGCGCAAGGACCAAATTGCTGTGAACCCGGCAAAGCGCCAGATGGCCAAACTCTTTTTAAATTCTTTGTGGGGAAAGTTTGGCCATCTGGCGCTTTGCCGGGTTCACAGCAATTTGGTCCTTGCGCAAAAGCACCCCCTCTTTTGCCTGAAAATCAGCTATGTATTTATCTTTGTCTTCTTCACTAACACACCAGTGGGGGTACCCTGAAGCCTCCTGTTTCTGGCGAAGATGTAATTTTATATATTCTTCAAATAAACTTCCTGATCCCCGTAAAAAGTTCCACACTTCATAGATTTTCATCACCTTGTAGCCCTTTTCTATAGCTAGATTAATTTCAGGAGTACACCATGTTCCCAACAAAGACCTCTCATGATCAGTGTGATTGCAGGGGTCCAGTTGTCGTTTTTCTGCACAAGTTGCACACAGTACAAACATGAGCTTTCCACCAATTTTACTGGGAAGAACAGGAAAGAACAAACCACGAGGGGGCAGTATTTTAAGCTTGGCAAAGCCAAAGTACTCTGAGAGGGGCCGAAAATCCTCATAAATGATCTGTGGGTGTCCAAGAGGATAGCTTTTAGTTTTGTTGACATAGGGGTAGAGGCTTGTAAAATCATAATATTTAATCTCCTCACCCTCTTTAGGCTTGTAGTAGAGACAGATGGCGTTTGTACGACCACCAAACAGCGCATCCCTGGCCTCTAAGGCTAATGGGAATTCTGCTTCAGTCAGAAATTTCTTCAGCTGAGGGTCTGTTCTCTTTTCGGTTGTCCATTCATGTTCCCAGATTGACCTGACCTCAAAGCCCCTGCTTTTCAGTTCAGCAGCCTTTTGCTGAGTGGCATTGTACACAAATTCAAAGGTATTGCCCATCAGAGAGTTCCATTCATCGGGAGCATAACATAGAGGGCAGCCATGCCAGTAACAGCCATTAAATTCAAAGGCTGTCTCTTTATTATCTATGACAGCATAACCATCAAGATAATAGTCACCAACTTTTACTTCTCCACCCTTTAGGGCATGCTGAATCTGAATGTTCTCTTTGTGTTCAATGTACGAAAGCCATTGGATTGCAGGAGTTGAGAAGCGCTTGCAATAATTATGGTACCTATCAGGCTGTGGGATTGCAATCTCATCCTCCTCTAGAAAATTAAACTTGAACATTGCAAAACACACGCTAGCCAATGTGGGGTACTGTAACGGGTCTATGGCTACCCAGCCTTTCTCCCCTGTCTCTGTCCTCTTGTATACTTTTGTCAGATCAATGATTTCATGTCTATATTTGGTACAAGCCTGTACCAGAATATTGACATCTTGCTGGCAATAAAAGGCCAGCTCTTTCTGAAAGTCAAAGATTTTTGTCTTGTTTTCTTCATACCAGGCTAAAAAAGCCTCCTTTGCCCCAGCCATCATAGTTTCCACACCATAATACTCGGGTTTAGGCATAGGGCCTACATAATCCCAATTTTCTGGTGTATTGAAAAAATGAGGAAAATATCCCTTACATTCATCAAAGCCCAGGGCCTTTGGGAGTCGTGCTAGAGCCATGGGCAAGTGACTAAGTGAATCAATGAATTTCAGATCTACACCTTTCACTTTAACACATATCAGTTTCCCTCCTTGAGCAATAATATCAACATCCACTTTTTCTTTGATCAGTTCCTGTATAACAAAATACGAATCATAACCCTTAGCATTGTGAGCTATAAATGTGGTACCCCCAAATTTACCATCAGTTTTAAAACAGGTCTCAGAAACAGACATCCATTGTCATGATTCTATACACAGACTTTTCACAAGTCATGACTTCCAATGTAGGGCAATAAATTCCTTAACTTCTTCAAGAGCACATTAAAACTGCACATTTTTAATGACTTTCTTATAGCAAGGGGGAAAATAGTAAAATGATTTCCTCAACTTACATGAACAATTTATGAACATATGCATTTCCAGTTGAAAAATAAATATATGTATTAGTCCCCAAATATATTACTGAAATGGTGTTTCAGTAATAAGAGGGTGCCTATAGACAAATAAAGAAAATTTCTTTTATTTGTGGCTTTGATGTTATAAGACACAAAGTACTTGTTATTAATTCTTTACAACTCATAGACATATGTAAATCATTTAATTTTACTTGCAAGCTAGGGTTTCTACTATACAGAATAAATACTTAACCCTGCATTCAAAAAAAATTCCTAAATCTCCTTCAGCCTGTGGCAGCTTCAAGGGGATAATGCACACTGATGGCATTTCATCTCTGACCCCTTCCAATATCAGTCTCACTGCAAAAAGCCTTTATTTGTGAGAAATCTAAGTATTATTTTGCCAAATCATAGAAAAATGTCTTTTTTAAAGGCTAATGAACTTCTGGTGACCCTCAGAAAAAAAGAATTCCAAAACCAGAGACAGGGGGAAAATTTTAACAGAGCATCCTTATCTGAAAAAACAGGCATCATTTGTCGTGAGGTCCTTCTTGCTAAATTTAGGATAGGAGAATAAAGAGAAATAATTTTTGTCAGGAAGAGTTCTAAAGCCAGAGACAGGCATCACGAACATCCGTTGTCATCATTCTACACAACTTTATCTCAATAACCAGACCTGACCTTTCATCTGTTTTAAACTTCAGATAGGGAGCTGAATTCCATAGCATCAAAAACAGATCTGGTCTCTGGTTCTATTCAAACTCTATTTAGTTTCATTTATTCATAGCCATTATGTAGAATATAGTATTTATTTGCAGCTTTGAAAGAGTCTTATAAGACAATCAGAACATAGATTTGATTCTTTATAGGTGATAGAAAGATGCCTCCTTTTAATTACACTGACCCTCTGCTAACATTGCAAAATTCACAGAAAACCAGATCCTTTCATCTTTCTTAAACCCAGATAGTGCCATAAATTCTCTAGTCTCCAAAATAAACATCCTTTTAAAAAGAGTGTCATGACTTGCAAACCAGGGCAATAAATTCCTTCTTGCTAAATTTAGGATAGGAGAATAAAGAGAAATATTTTTGTCAGAAAAGCCTTTATTTGCAGATTTTATAAAGTACATATCTTCACTTTTTACAGATCATAGACATTTGACTTCTTTTAATTACAGATTCAACATAATGTAACATTTGCTTGTCTGAAATCTTCAATAACGATTTTAAGACTTCTATAGCTTTTTCAGATTTTCTTAAACACATGATAGTTTTTAATATATCATCAAGACTTTTTTTGGTCAGAATAAGATTATTTAAATTATAGGATACAAAAATGATCATATGTATTAAGTTTTTAAAGCAGATTTTACTGGCTATCTCTCTCACATATTTAGAAAGTATTTTCTTATCCTCTTTTATACAAGTATGACTTTCTAATGATTGTTGTGCTTCAGATCCACAGGCATGACAATTTTTTAGTAATTCTGCATCGACGAGTTTTCTTATGATGACAAAAATGACGATTCTCGTGATAGATTTCATAGTACACCATCTTTCCGAAGGAGGGGCTGGCAATTCTTCAAGGCCTGTGCTCCGCTGCATTCTGACGTGAGATTCCTAAATATTAAAAAAAGAAACGCTTTTAAGAAATTGTTCTATAGAACAACAGGCTTTTATGATGATTATCCAGATAGGCTCACACACACACACCTGTGAGGTCAGGTTCTGCAAACCTAAATTGCAAGGACCATCTTCTGCAGCATCTTGAGTACTGTTTGTTCCAGGTCTCTGTAATGTTAAAAACAAAAAAAACACTGGTTATTGCTTTGGATCTCTATCACTGGGGTCTCAAATACAAAAACATGTTTTGAATTTGGATTTTTACCTGCCTTGAAGCATTCTCAGGGCCACTTTGGGAGTCTTCCTTTGGTTCACAATTCTCTTTATTAGAAAGTGAGTTCTCAGCCATATTCATGGGTGTTGGCAATGCCACAGGCCTCTCATAATTATCTGGCCAGGATTCTATCTTTCTGGGTTGGATTCTCCGGGCTGCAGCAAAACGCCTCGGTGTCTCCATATTGTCTCGCAGAACTTGTCTGGGCATGCCTAAAATGGCGGCTCTGGGAAGTCTAGTACCATTGGTCAGTTAGGGACACGTGACTCTCATGGGGACCAATCAGAAAACAACCTTGGCCTGTTAGGGTCACGTGGAATCAAAGGGGGGGGGCGCTCATTGGAAAACCGGGGGTCACGTGTCTCCATATTGTCTCGCAGAACTTGTCTGGGCATGCCTAAAATGGCGGCTCTGGGAAGTCTAGTACCATTGGCCAGCTAGGGACACGTGATTCTCATAGGGACCAATCAGAAAACACCCTTGGCCAGTTCCGGACACGTGGTTCAGAACAGCCATTGGCCGGGGAGTACGGTCACGTGGAATCAAAGGGGGGCGCTCATTGGAAAACCGGGGGTCACGTGGACAGGATGTCCCGCCTTAGCATTTCCGGGGGAGGGAGGGACATGCCCACCCATTTGACAGGTCATCAATCAATCAATTTTGACAGGTCATAAATCATCCTTAGCCACGCCCATCAAAGGGTCATAAATCATTTTTGACAGGAGCTACACAGGTATACTAGTAGTTATTATTCTGATCTCCCTGAACTGCTGGAGACCTTGTTATCAGGTTGTTCATGACTTCCAGCAGTTCAGGGAGATCAGAATAATAACCCCGTGGCACAATTAAGGGCCATTTCTTGGTCTCATTTGCAATTTCAAAAGGTGTATTAGTATTGAGATTATTCCAAGTGTGTGGGTACTGTATCTCAGCTAGCCCTACTTCCCACTCTCCAGGCAGTTCCAGGGGCCTTGCTAAAGAGATAGTAAAGAATGAAATAGTATTCTGTGGGAAAATGGATGCGCTACTGTTGCTAGGGAGTAGGATATAAAATCCACTATCCCCCATTTCTCTCTCACCTCTACACAGGTTCACCAACTTCAGAAGCAAGCACCCAACTGTTGAATTTGCTAGGCCAGCCTAACCATTTGACTAGGTATTGTTTTCTCCTGCCCTGACCTTTAGCGTCAAGAATTTTTTCAATCCTGTACACCTGATTCTCTTTCACATTCACCTTTTGTAACTCTTCAGGGTAAAAGCTCCCAACAACAGCCTCTCCGAGATAATCTTTCAGCAGGAACACAGGCCTCTTTGCAGTTAGGAGGACACGGTCGACAATAAATACTTCAGTGGTAAAATTCTGTTCATAGCCTTTGGCAAATACACCCTTGCTTTTAGAAATCCTCACATGGTCTCCTTTCCTGAGGAGCGGACGCTCCTTTTCTGTTTTGACAGGGGTCCCATATACTGTTTTCCACACAGCTAGAGCGTTAGAATCATTGACATCTGCAGGCCTAGCTTTGATTGTTCGGTGAAAAGTATGGTTATAACTTTTGAGAAACAGGGGAAGTACATCAATATAGGTAAAGGTATTTTTAGCTGTGAAATACCTCCACATTTTTGTTTTTAAAGTTCTGTTGAATCGTTCAACAACCCCGGCTTTGACTTCATTATTGGTGACAAAATGGTGAATCCCATGATGCTTTAAGAGGCTGCTCACAGATTTGTTTAAAAATTCGCGGCCTCGGTCCGTTTGCAATTTCTCAGGCTTTCGGCCATTTTGGCTAAAAATAGTGTTAAAAGCCCTGGCTACTTCTCTACCAGTTTTGTCCTTTAAAGCCAAAGCCCAGGCATATTTAGACAGAATATCTATTACTGTTAAAATGTACTTGTATCCTCTGTTATGCTTAGAAAACTGCTGCATATCCACTAGGTCAGCCTGCCATTGAGAATCCACATTAGATACAACAGTCTTGTTTCTTTTAAAATGCATTTTGGCAGGTCTGTGCAGTGTATAGGCATCTTGGCCAGAAAGCCATTGGGACACCTCCTCTCTTTTAAGATTTTGGCTCTGTATTTTGGCCTCCTGAAGTAGGGCGTTCACACCCCCAAAGCTCCCAGTCTTCCCCGGTGAATAATATATAGAACCCAGAATTTTTTCATGCCCTCCCATTTTCACCTCTCATGTAAGTATGAACACACACATGCAAAACAAACAATTTTTTATTGGTAGAAAAATATCTACATCTTAGGAATGGGGGAAAGATTTAGGGGTTGTAGATTCGTTCCAGCCTGGTTCTCAGCACCGTCAGCCTGCAGGTCTTCATCCTAATTCAATAAAAAAGAAATAAGGAACATTTTATTATTTTTTCATTTGGAAAAACAACACACTCATCTCTCCAATGATAACCAACTGCCTAATATTACATGAACTCACCATTGCACTATGGTAGCCTGAATCAGTCTCCATGCTCTCATCCACATGTGAGGGCTGTGGTGGGTCACGATCTCCCTCTTCCATGGGCTCTTCCAGCTGAGTGGCAGGGTTCAAAAGGTCTGCGCCATCAGGCTCATCTGGGCTCTGTGGAGTGTCAGGCACTTTCTTCTTCTGGAGAATGGCTTTTAAATTGCAACGGCAATCACACTCCAGTTCTGAGGCATCATCAATGAAATCCATAATGTCGGGTGTCTTTTCAGGCTCTTTAGCTTCCTTTTTAGGTTTAATATTCAACGGTACAGGAGGGTCAGTAAAACCCACAGGCCCGTGATAATTATCTGGCCAGGAGGCTCTCTTTCTGGGCTGGATTGTCCGGGCTGCAGCAAAACGCCTCGGTGTCTCCATATTGTCTCGCAGAACTTGTCTGGGCATGCCTAAAATGGCGGCTCTGGGAAGTCTAGTACCATTGGTCAGTTAGGGACACGTGACTCTCATGGGGACCAATCAGAAAACAACCTTGGCCTGTTAGGGTCACGTGGAATCAAAGGGGGGCGCTCATTGGAAAACCGGGGGTCACGTGTCTCCATATTGTCTCGCAGAACTTGTCTGGGCATGCCTAAAATGGCGGCTCTGGGAAGTCTAGTACCATTGGCCAGTTAGGGACACGTGATTCTCATAGGGACCAATCAGAAAACACCCTTGGCCAGTTCCGGACACGTGGTTCAGAACAGCCATTGGGTGGGGAGTAGGGTCACGTGGAATCAAAGGGGGGCGCTCATTGGAAAACCGGGGGTCACGTGGACAGGATGTCCCGCCTTAGCATTTCCGGGGGAGGGAGGGACACGCCCACCAGTTTGACAGGTCATCAATCAATCAATTTTGACAGGTCATAAATCATCCTTAGCCACGCCCATCAAAGGGTCATAAATCATTTTTGACAGGAGCTACACAGGTATACTACTCGGGTTTCTTGCAGAACAGAGCTAAGAGAGGAGACCTCAATGAATGGCAAACTCAGGTTTATTATGCTGGCAGTCCCAAAGGAATTCACATTCCAGAATTTTGGGCAAAGAAACAGATCAAAATGGCCTTGTTTTATACACCATCAAACAAGGAAATCCAAATCTCACACCCTATTGGACATTTCAAACTCTAAACACATAGATCTTCAAGCAATGAGAATACAGAGTTCAGAATACATTAAAATCTACTTAAACACATCTGGCCACATTCCAGTGTCATCTTGTATCATTCTTATCAGTAAAACAACTGGTGTGTACCAGGCAGGAGGCCCCTTTAGCTGCCAATGATTTATTATGGCTCCCTGGCCCACTCTGGCTCCGAATGAAGCTTTTTAATGCATTAGTTCCTCAGAAGGTCAAGCTGTATCTAAACAACCCTCTGCATTCCTGTCCTTCTCAGAGAGGCCTCAACTTTTAAATTCTCCCAGAAGCCTCTCTGCATGTGGCCAAATGGACATCTATTTCTACATTTCTAACACAGTTGGCTAAAATATATTGATTATGAAATTCTTCCACCTCATGTTAGTGTGTTTGTTTCATTCAGAATAAAGATTTATTTTTATTTATTTATTTTTTAAAAAAAGAAATACTACACATTCCCATATGTTACAGTGTGATGTAGTGGTTTGATTTGTTTGGATCAAGGCTCTGGAGATCAGGGTTCAATTCCCCACTTAGCCATGGAAACCCACTGGGTGACCTTGGATGAGTCAGGCACTCAACCCCAGAAAACCCCATGAAAGGTTCACCTTAGGGTTGTAATGAGTTGAAACCAACTTGAAAGTGCACAACAACAACAGAAGCAGCAGCAGGAAGTTATTATATCACATGGGTGTCAATCCATCTTCCTCTCCTCTGTAACATACAAGAAAAAAGAAAGAAAGAAAGAAAGAATTGCTAATAACTGACCTAAAAAATAAATGAGTTACAACATAAATGAGTTACAACAATTGAAAGCACCTTTAAAACATAATTTAAAAGATAAAATAAATCATAATATAAATAAATATAAATAAATAAATCATAATATAAACAAACTGGTTTATATTTTCTTATGAGGCAGTACAGCAAGGCTTAGGCAAAAATAGGTACAGCTTTGCAAGATTAAGCATGTTCCATAGAATAGATCATCACAATTTCTTCATAAATTAGTTCCTTAATAATTATGAGGTATTAAATATTTCTGCCTATTTTCTTTTTCTTTTTTAAGAAAATGAAATGCTGGTTAGAGGAACTATACAACTCCCCTGTTAAAAGAGCTTCACTGGCTACAGGTCTATTTCTGAGCAGGATTCAGTGTGTTGGCTATGACTTACACACCTTGGGTCCAGGCTATTAGAAAGATGATATCTCCCCATACAAGCCTTCCCAGGTTTTAAGATCTTCAGGGGAGGGCTTTCTTTCAGTCCAATCTCCATCACAGCCATGATCAGTGAGAACACAGGAGAGAACATTTTCAGTGGCTGCTCCCAGGCTGCAGAATCTACTCTTGCAAATTCATTTGGCACCCTCTTCTTTCCACTACCAGATGAATGCCTTTTTATTTAGACAGGCATTTTGTTCTCAAATCATGTGGTAGAAGGATATTTTTGGTGTGGTGTGGTTTTATCTTTTAAATTATGTTTTAAAGGTGCTTTCAATTGTTTTAGCTCTGTGCTTTTTAAATAGAATTCTTTCTTTGTAAAATAAGATTTTAACTGAACCTTGTTTTAAATTGTTGTAAGCAGCATTGGGACCTATGCCAAGAGACACGTGGGTCATCAAATAAATAAATGCATAAATACATAAATATGTAAATAAATGTTTAGACCTAGCTGCTTTTCTTTCTTTTGCCCTTCACCACCAATCTACAGGCCAGCTAATTTACAGTCAGTCCTCCTTATTCATGTTTTTTGCATCAATGAATTTCATCATCCATGGCTGGAAAATATTCACACACACACACACACACACACACACACACATACAAATCCAAAAAGCAAATTTTGATTTTGCCATTTTTACTACACTGTTGTATGCAATGGGACTTGAGCATTCATGGATTTTGCTAGCCACGGGGGTCGTGGAACCAAATCTCAGCAGATGCCAAGGCCCCAAGACCAGTTTTAAAAAGCCTAGATTGCCAAATGTGGAGAGATGTGAAATTCAGTTACTCACTCCACCCAGAACAGACATATTGAATCAAATCAATGTACATCAGTGATGATGAACCAGTTCCCATTTACTTCTATAAATTTACTTTATTTGAAATAATAAGTTGGATCCAGCCCTTATTTGGTTATTATTCCTCTATAACCCAGACAAACCATCCATATTATTTTATGGATAAAAGAATATCATGAATATTGCTAAAGTAGCAGATGTGGGGAAGAGAGAAGACTAGAGATGCAGAACATTAGAAGCTTGTTAGACGCCATCCCTTACCTAACCACAATTTTCCACATGAGTTGGAATATAAATCCCACTATCAGCAGCCAGCTATTGAATGATGGAGTTCATAGTCCAAAGTATTTTTTTAAAAAAAGTTGGGGAAAACAACTACAAAGTCCAAAAAGAGCTAATTTAAACAAGAAAAATGTGTCATTGACTGCAGAAATAATCCAGTTTGACACCACTCTAACTGCCATAGTTCAATGCTATGGAATTCTGGGAATTGCAATTTTGTGAAACATTTAGCCATCTCTCTAAGAGACCTCTGGTGCCACAACAAATTACAATTCCCAAAATCACATAGCACTGAATAATGGCAGTTAAAATGGTGTGAAACTGGACTATTTCTGCAGTCCCGATGCAGTCAAAGTGACAATGTGTCAACTACTGTTTCCATATTCTTCTAAGATTTCTTTAAAACTAATAGTATAATGTTTACTTAACACTGAATTTAATACATTAGGAAAAAATCTCACTTCATAGTAATATAAACTGAAATAGGTTTTGGATCCCTCTAACTAAAATCAGAATGAATTAACAATTTTGTACTAAATTTCCAAGCTCTTTCAAGATAGTATATGCAGGCAAATGTTCTTGATGGACATTCTTTTAAAGCTACAACAGAAAATGAATTCATAAATCCAAAAGGGGAAAATTATTAATATCATAATCCAAATACACACACACACACACACACACACATATATATATATATAGAGAGAGAGAGAGAGAGAGAGAGAGAAAGAGACTCAGGGCCTAGGCAGATGGCTTATTGAGCCGTCTCCGAGGCAAGGAAGAGGAGGGGCAGCCGCACGCACGGCGCCCCTTCCTCTTCCCGAGGTTGTCCACGGAGCCGCCGGCCCTCCGCACGTCCAGCGCTCCAGGGACAACCTCCCACCACAGCGACCACACGCGCTGCGGCGGAAAAGTCAGTGAAAGTGCACCCGACGCTTTTAGGGCGCACTTTCACTGACTTCTGAAAGGAGTGCTATTTTTGTGCTCCTTTCAGAGGCGCCGATGGTGCGCCGCGGTGCGACTGCTCCAGTCCCACGGTGCACCGTCGCAGGGCGTCTTGGATGCCCTCATCTGCTTCCCCCCTCAATTGCTATACTTGCCTTCCAAAAAATAAAAAGAGCTCACCAAAAAAATAAAAATCAGTCCTAATCCTTCTTTTTAAAAATCCCATTATAGACAATTGTTCTTGTGCTAGAAAGCTCAGTGTGGTGGTAAGCCTGTTGACAATGGCAAGCAGTCTGTTCGTAAATGATTCTTCCATCATATGTAATGAGTGGAAGAAACTGTTTGCAATACTTAAGTGATTAAATGATGAAGGGATTTAACATGAAAAAAATGAACGGGAAGAAAATAAACTCATGCTTAGTTTAAACAAGAATCTTGAAGAAGGATTGTTGTTTGCAGAGGGCTGATAACTTCACAGGCCATAACAAAGCCAGAGGATATGCATTCTTTTATTTATAAATGACCTTTTCCTGACAATATGACTTACATTTAAAGTAGCATACAGAAGCTGCACAACATACATTATAGGAACATGGATGTTGAGAAGCATGAATGAAAAGGAAGCTAGACATAGAAAAACAAGGAACTGGATGTATAAATATTGTGGTAATTGGGGTGAGTGAGCAAAAATGGACACCCCTAATTGGAAGCAAGACCATGGATGGCAATATAAATTGATCATAGAATTTAGTCCTCCAAAGTCACAATTTCAAATATTATTATGGGCTAAATTAATACACATAATAGGTGGGGGGGGGGGGTGACATTGTATTGAGACATTGTATTGTCCTCACCTAGATTTGCTCAGTACAATGTTTATAGATAATCCCATGCATAGCCATACATGAGAGCTCTACAAGCTTGTTCTGATTAACAGATGCACAAAATATATCTATACTATATAGTTCTAACAGTTTGATACTACTTACAGTGGTATAACTCCAGCCTATACCGTGGCCCCTCCCCATTCACTGGGTAGGGGTAAAGGACCCCCGTGAATGTGGAAAAACGCAAATAAAAAAATCACTATTCTTTTTACCTGAGAGAAGACCTCTCTAGGTATCTCCAGAGAGGAATCCTCCAGTGCAGCTCTGTGGTAAACATCTGCCAGAAATTGATCATAGAATCATACTGGAGGGCCTACAAATGCCTAGAGAAGTGATTTCTTCTAGGAACTTTTAGGTTCTCTAACACAACTCTATTGTCAACTTCTGTCAGAGTTGCGATGTAAGATCTAAGATTCCTAGAGAGAACATATTAATCAAAACTGCAAATAATCAAAGCTGTGAAAGTCAAAGCCACAAATGTGGAGGGTCAACTGTAGAATCATAGGATTTGAAAGAATGAGCTGCTTAGAATTATCTGCTAGAAAGTTGTGGTCCTTTCCCTTGAACTACAATTCAGATATGCCAACTGACTGCCTTCACTATAAAATAAATTGATTGAAAATTCACTCCTTCTTCCTCAGGGGATTCTTGGAAATACAGTGAAGGAAGTGGAGCAAAATGTTGTACGTGGGTGTTCTATCTGTGTTGTATAGATACACTCATTACTATTGGAGGAATATGTCTTTACAGTTCTTTCTAGCCCTCATTCCACACATGCTCATTGAGCTTATCAACATATATCATAAGACAAAGTAAGCAGAGTAGAGGAAATCAAAGTAGTGATGAGGCAGAGGAAATAAAGGCGAGTTTTTGGACATGAATGCAAAGACATCTTCAGTTATTAGAACCTACTGAACAATGCATTGGCAATGTGGTTTTCAGTCTCTTCAGTGTGTTAGACTGATTACAAGGGTTGCCACATGCAAGGAGTGATAAATATCTGGCCCATGGCCCTCACAGCACTCCCAATATATATATATATATATATATATATATATATATATATATATTTTACACTTCTCCTAATGGGTCACTGCTGCAGGTGCTGTTACTTCTGCCACAAAAAAATAACCCCATTTCCAACAGAAACATGACATGCACATAAATGGTGATGGTGAAATAGACATGGCAGTGATTTATCAGTAGTTAAGCTTCTAATGGTCTCACACTTCCATTGTAGAAGGTTGTCCATCTCTGCCTTTTGGTCTTCCATACCTTTGTGAATCAGGCCATAGCTCCGTGTGGAAATATATACTTTTTTGCAGATGATAGTCATGTTAATCTCTAGTACCTCCAGGTAATAATTGTGTGATTAAATATGGCAATAAGTCTACATGTGGCAACTAAGCCATATCATTCTGTGCAAAGTGGTTAGATTTGAACATAAACCAGGAGTAGGCCAACATTAAGGTTATAAGGGTCTCTGGAAAAAAAAAAGAGCAATGAGATTGTTAAAAGACCTAGTGTAAAAGACAGAGACTTCAAACCAAAATATGGAAGAGCGCATGTGCACACACATACACACACACATATATTGATTGATTTTGCTACCAGAAATAAACGGAACTCACACCCATTCTATACAGCAGATCCATCTTGATTACTCTAAGTTCTTTTAATTTCAACAGGAGAATATAATGCAGGGGGATGTTATTTAGGGCCAGTCTATACAGTGAAAATAATCCTGGTAGAGGTAGTATGAGTAGAATGTGATCTGGCTCATGCAATTCAAATGTATTTGCCCTATTTTGTTGAGTGGGAGAGAAAATAATAATAATAATAAATTTTATTTTTAACCCGCCCCTCTGCTAAGCAACTGGGGTGGTGTACAACAAGTTAAAATGATACAAAGTAAAACACATCAATCAAATTACTCCCCCCAACCCCTTAAAAATAGATTAAATTAAGGGCCTTTGCAGACTGCCAGAAATAGTGCAAATTGAGTCCACTTTAAGGGTTAGGGTTAGGGTTAGGGAATCATGGGAACTGTATTTTATTGTGGCACCAGAGCTCTCTGGCAGAGAAGGCTCAATGTCTCAAAAAAACAAAAAACAAAAAACAATTCCCATGACTCCCTAGCACTAACCCTAACCCTTAAAGTGGACTCAATTTGCACTATTTCTGGCAGTCTGCAAAGGCCCTAAGACAATATTAAAACAATCAAAGTAAAACCAACACGTCATACAAAGGCCGTTAAACAGGCATAAAAACAGGCAGTGGCAGCTAGGGGAGCGAGTTGACAGAACCAGACCAACTTGGGGAGCTGGGAGATTATTCTGGGAAGGTCTGCCAGAAGAGATCCAGCTTTACTGCTTTTTTAAAGCAGTCAAGGGTGGTAATAAGACAGATCTCATCTGGCAGACCATTCCAAAATCTTAGGGCAGTGACAGAGAAAGCCCTCTGGGAGGACTGCGACAGCCTAGATTTCATAGGTTGTAGCAGATTCCTGCCAGAGGACCGAAGTGCATGGGAGGATCATACGGGAAGAGGCGGTCCAGGAGATAAGTTGGACCCAAGCCATGTAGGGCTTTAAAGGTTAAAACCAACACCTTGTACTGTGCCCAGAAACTAATTGGCAGCCAGTGGAGAGATTTCAGCACTGGTGTAATGTTCTGTCTCCTAGATGTACCAGTGAGTAACCTGGCTGCCATATTTTGGACCAGTTGAAGTTTTTGGATTAGGCACAAGGGTAGCCCCATGTAGAGTGTGTTACAGAAATCAAAACATGAGGTTACCAGAGCATGTACCACAGTTTCAAGGTCCCTAATCTCCAGGAAAGGGTGCAGCTGGCGTATCAGCCGAAGCTGATAACAGGCACTCCTGACCATCGCATTCACCTGATTAGTCATGTGAAGCGAGAAATCTAGGAGTACCCCAGACTGAGAACACAGTCCTTGGAGGAGAGTGTGACTCCATCCAGGACTGGGAGTTATATTCCCATGTCCTCAAATTCTGAAGGAAAAGGACTTGCAGTTTTTACCATGGTATACAGAAGGATGCAAATTTTTAAATATTTAATGTTCTCTGGCTAGTAAGAACTGTGTAAATGGTTCTTTGGCTGTGCATCTCCTCCCTCCTCACCACCTCCCAGTTATTTACTCTTTCTGCCCTCATTAAACTTCCTGTCCTCATTCAACCTATACACTTTGCCTGAGCAGCAAGGAGAAATAAACGTCTGCTCCCCCCCCCCAACACCCACACCTCAAGTTCTGACTGGATGGATGGGGAGCAATTATAATCCTCCTCCACCACCACCTGGTCCATGACTCTGAAGGTATCCCAGGAAGCCTTCTTGGTGATCATTATTTCCTCTCCTCTCACCCACCTCTTAGGAGAAGGGAGGGCCTTCCCTGCCACTGTTCTTTAGAATCTCAAGAATTTGGGGGAGAGAAGAGAGAGAGAGAGAACACCAATGAAGACTTTACAGGTTTTGTTTTATTTTTTGTTCCAAGAGAAAGGATTAGCACTACATTTTTCATCAAAAACGTATTACAAGCTGAGAGAATATGACACCAGTAGGAATAAGTGACAAGGCAAGCAGAAGTGCATATGACCTCCCTGCAGGTGGCCAGCAGAATACACATGCATGTGAACAGGTAAGAATGTGCTTAGTGAAGTATAGGCAATTTAACATGGATTCAAAGGTGTGGAAATCTGCACCAGTTTGCATAGCACATTTACATGTGGATAGGCCCATAGTTGTTGCTGTTAGTAAACAGTTTGAAATTATGTTTCAAATGCTTTTCATCTACTGTGAATCTCACATATTTACCAGTTGATCTAGAACTATATCCTATCCATCTCTAGATACAAAAAACAGTTGCCTTGCATTAAGCTATTAAGCTTTATATATAAAATCTTGATGCTGAAGATCACTTTCCACAACCGAACACTTAAAGGTCACTCTTTCTCAGGAGTTAATAAAATTCAAATTGTATTTCATAGTGGATGCTAATGATTTGGCACTTTATATATAGTTAGAGGATTCTCTAATTCAAAGCAAATGTTTTCCAATTATTTCTTGAAGGCTTCATTAATTCCTGTGATTCCCTGTTGTATTTTGAGAGATTTGCTCAGGTGAAAACTTCCAGTTAACTTTGCCTTGTTAGACACACAGTGAAAACAGACCTTGGAAGAGTGCTTATTCTGAACTAACATATTGCATAGGAACACTGAACAGAATGGATATTACAGTCATTTTGTTTCTGAAGGGAATGTTGAATTATGTTTTAAAATTTCACTGAAAAAATGTGATTTTTCTCCTCTTAAAAATAATAAAAGAAAACTTACTCTGAGTGAAAGCAATATAATAATTAAAGTGTGTGTGGGGGGGTCTATCTGTCTGTCTTTGCCATAAGTGCAAAAATATGAAATCTAGACAACTGAAATGTGGCATGTATACTAAGAGGACTAATTAAAATATGTCTGTATCTATAGTACCACACTGAGTCATTAGCCCACTAGTGGCAGACTGATGGCTGCTTTGATGATCAACCAAAAAGTAACAAGATCAGACACAAGACATTATATTAAAAAGGATCACTTTATTTGACCTCAAATCTATTTCAACTGGCCTTGGAACTAAGCAATAAAAAAGGGGAACAACCTGATGTGGCTCCAGCTGAAGCCCAGGTGTCAACCTGTGACCACCTCCCCAGCTTTCCCTTGGGCAAAACACCTGATGCTGAGAAATCCAATATCATTTTACTGGAAGGTAAACCAAGGGCGCTTCCCCCAAGTCCATAGACTTTACAGGAGAGAACAAAAAACTCCTGATCAGACCCAAGAGAAGACTATTTCTCTGACACTCTAGCCTCACAATTTATGGAGACAGTTTTAAAGCCCAGCCATTCACCAAAATTGTACACTGAAGTCTGATATTTCCCCAAAAAATCTGCCACAGACAAGAGATAAGTTTCTGCTTAGTTCCTTTGATCTACCAACCCAGCTAAAATGGCCCTCATCTCCTTTTACAAATCTCTCAAGAACATATTGCCTGCTTCCATGTGTCTATACTGGCCTAATCCAGGGCCAATCTGGAGCACTTTGTCCTGGACTGACCCTGAATCAACCATGGGGCTCTGCAGACAGCACAAAGCACCAGCTGCCCCAAACCCTTCCCGATGACATCCTTCCGGCGCAGCCTCCACAAGGGCTGAGCCAGAAGGAGCACGGAAATGGTGTGCAGCGCCTCTTTCAGCTCCCCATCTGCCCACTCTGGAAGAAGTGGCATTTTAGCACTCCTTCTAGGGCTGGCAGAAGGGTGTATTGAGGCTGCTGTATGTGTTAGCAGTGGCTCCAATAGTCCGCTTTTCAGGGTGGCCCATGGCTGCCCATCTGCTTTCCCCCCATGAGCACACACACCAGGCCAAAAACAGTGCAACACCATATTGTCCCCCTTAGTGCCATTGCAGGCTCTCTGGTGAATAGAATGTCCAGCTGGCCAAAAGGGAATTGGAAACAAATGTTGCTGATATGTATGCAAGAGAAACTATGGGCCTTTACAGACTGCCATAAATAATGCAGCTTGAGACCAATTTAACTGCCCTGGCTCAGTGCTAGGGAATAATGGGAACTATAGTTTATTGTGGCACCAGAGCTCCTTGACAGGGAAGGCTCAATGTCTCAGAAAAAAACTACAATTCCCATGGTTTCCTAGCATTGGGCAAGGCAGTTAAAGTGGTCTCAAGCTGCATTATTTCTGGCAGTCTGTAAAGGCCCTATATTAACAAGCTTTGATATAAGTTATATCTATTCCATTCTGTTCTAAAATAAACTTTTATTCTTATTTAAACATCACTTGGGGCCTTTGCAGACTGCCAGAAATAGTGCACATTAAATTGAGGCACTGCCCTGGCTCAGTGGTAGGGAGTTATGTGAATTGTATTTTTTTCTGAGACATTGAGCCTTCTCTGTCAGAGAGCTCTGGTGCCACAATAAATTACAGTTCCCATGATTCCCTAGCACTGAGCCAGGGCAGTGCCTCAATTTAATGTGCACTATTTCTGGCAGTCTGCAAAGGCCCCAAGTCTACGTTTTCAAACCAAACTACTAACCTTTTAAAGCTTTTGGGGTGGGATAACCAACCCCTCCCCCAAGACTGTCATCTTAGAAAGTCAGTCCTAAGGAGAAAGGTGGGAAGAGGATTCACCAAAATGACTGAACCATTCTCTATAAAGTCTGCCGAGTGTGTTGTCATTTCTGCTGAGATCAGAACAGGGCACCCTGTCATATAAGCAGTAAGGATGGGGTTGCTCTATGTTGATTGTGTATGGGGGAGGTGCATTCTGACCTCAGCAGAAGTGACAATGCACTGGCCAGCTTTACATGGAGCTCCTATTCAAGAGGAAGTAGCAGAAGTGGCTGGGAAAACAGACATTCATTTTCCTTCACTGATCAGTGCAGGGAGGGGGATGGTGTGACTCTTGACATGTGGACAATGGATTGGGCTAAATCAGACCTCATCCAACTGTCCACATGGCAAAAACACTTAAGGCCACTGCAAGATTTCTGAGAAACACTGGGCTTTCCCCCAACTTTGCTTAGTTTGGAACTAAGGGGCTCTGCAGACGGTGCAAAGCGCCATCTTGGAGCCAGGGAAGGGAAGAGGCAGCCACACAGCAGGTGCCCCAACCCCTTCCTGAGGACGTCATCAGAGCACTCTGATAACTTCCTCCTGGTGCAGCGTCTGGATATGCTGCTCCCGAAGAGGCGTAAAAGAGACGCATGGCAGATCTTCGGGCGCCCTTTTCGCCGCCTGAGAAAGGAGCACTATTTTGGCACTCCTTTCCCAGGCACCAAAAGGGAGGATTGGGGCTGAGGCATGGGGCAGCCTCAGCCCCAATCCTCTACTTCCCAGGGCGGCCCATGGCCGCCTGTCTGCATCCCCCCAAAGATGGGTTAAGATCCAAAAAACACAGAATCTCTCCATACGTAGCCATAAATTGCAAGGACTGTCAGCATCAGTTTCAGGTTGAGTTTGGTGTTTTTCCTCTGTGTAGACAATCCCCCTCTGAAACAGGAAGCTTGCATAAGAGTTGGGGACAAGAAACTTGAGGTTTGGCCCAAATCACTGCAGTTGGTTTCAGGTGAGGCTGATCAAACTCAAAACCTTCCTGTCTGCAACTAGAACAGAACAGTACAGGTCAACCTACAGTGTAATCTGACTTTCTTATGAACATTCCCTATCTCCAAGTATATAGTTATTTGTATATATGCATATTTATGCATGCCTATACACATACATGTAGAGAGGGAGAATGAGGACTCCTTATAGATGGCAGAGCCACTTTTTCTTTCAGTCAGCAAGTTTCCAATTATTTAAGAGATGCCCCAACTGAACTCCCATTTGAGTAATAATGTATAATATTGCACTATTATGTTTTCTTTTTAAAGGAGAATAAATTTATGTCAAAAACTGTAAGCTTTATTTATCAATTCAGTGACAATTGGTCCTCTGGTTCATTTTTTCAAACAGAAAGTTACAGGGAAAAAATATTGGAAGAGGGCTTTAATTCTGGTTATTTCTATATAGTATCACCAATAACATGAACATTTTAAAAAGGGGTTTGCTTTTTGTTTGTTTGTTTGTTTGGCATATGTCTTCAGTCATATTACAGTAACTATAACCCTGAGTCAAATCAGTGTGCTTTTCCCATTTTGCAGCTACCATGTGGCTCCTGCTGCAAGATTTAGGGCCTAAGCAGACAGCGCAAAGTGCCTTTTTCGAGGCCAGGAAGGGGAGGGGCAGCCACATGCTGGGCACCCCAACCCCTTCCCGAAAACGTTGTCGGAGTGGCCAGCCCTCTGCACGGCCGGCACTCCAACAACGCACTTCTGCTGCAGTGTCCGCACACACTGCAGTGGAAGAGGCGCCGAAGGTGCGCTGGAGGCCTTTTGCGGCGCACCTTCGGCATCTTGCGGAAGGAGTGCTATTTTAGTGCTCTTTCCTGGGCCTGGGACACTGTGCCTCGGGGCCGAGGAGTGCGGATACCTCGGCCCCGATCCACAGCTTCCCGGGGCGGCCCCGTGCTGCCCGTCTGCTTCCCCCCAAAGACAAAAACAGCAGGATCTAAGCTGGTCCAATACATTTTGCAGCTTCAGATGACTCTCCACCCATGCACACAAATAAACAAGCAAAAAAGTGGCTCCTTCTGCCATTCCATGTATGAAAACAAATTATTAGACAATTCAAAATGGCTCCACTACTGGTAACAGGAAAACTCTACTGCAACTGAAGAGAATAGGCTAGTTTATAGTATGGATCACATGGTACACAGGCTTCTACATAATATTTATAATACACCCAGCATAACACACCCTGAAGCAATGTAATGGTAAGACAATTCTACAGTTATGGTCCTATGTATTCATTTTCCATTTGTCCATTAGTAATTTGCAATGAGGTTGACTTGGAACTGCAGTTACAAGGATGCTTATTGTCTTTCTTGGGAGACTATGGGGGGAAGCAGACGAGGGCGTCCAAGACGCCCTGCGATGGTGCACCGCGGGACTGGAGCAGTCGCACTGCGGCACACCATCGGCGCCTCTGAAAGGAGCGCAAAAATAGCACTCCTTTCAGAAGTCAGTGAAAGTGCGCCCTAAAAGCGTCGGGCGCACTTTCACTGACTTTTCCGCCGCAGCGCGTGCGGTCGCTGTGGCGGGAGGTTGTCCCCGGAGCACCGGACGTGCGGAGGGCCAGCGGCTCCGAGGACGACCTCGGGAAGAGGAAGGGGCACCGCGCGTGCGGCTGCCCCTCCTCTTCCTTGCCTCGGAGACGGCTCAATAAGCCGTCTGCCGAGGCCCTATCTCCTTTTGAAGGTACTTCCACATCTAAAGTGATGAATACTACCATTTGTTTACTATTCTGTATGTTTTTAAAATAATAATAATAATAATAATAATAATAATAACAAAAATTCAAATTGCATATATAAAGTGTGTTGTTTTCTATTTTAAATACCAGTAGAATCTCATATATGAGACTCTCTAATTTTGGGAGGTTATAGAATTTGGACATTGGATACACCTTTATCCTAGACCAAGGGTGATGCAGCTCTCCAGAGTTTGTTGGATTGCAACACCCAACATTACTCATTCTTCAAGGGTTGCTGGGACTTGCAATAACATTTTTAAAAAAATAAAATAAAAATAAAGTTCAATCAAATTTATAAAAAGCAAAACAAAGTACTGGCAATGTTACATTGTATAAATATATAAATTCAGCAGTACCTAGGGGGCCACCTGTTTCCCTCTGCATCTGAGACAGATAAAGATAGATTAGTTAGGGAGCATTGTGTATTTCCAATCTTATTACTGTTGATGGAGCTATTTGCAATATGAATATGGACCTAGAATACCTAGGATTCAGAATTTCAGAGAGAAAAAAGTGAGCCTGTGCTCCATTATCCAACATATGTTTGTGATATGATCTCTAGTGCTTCTTCCTTTCTGTAACCTAGTTGGGATATCTGGCATTTCTTGTTCCATAAGTGGCTAGTTTTTATTTATTTATTTAGAACTTTCAGAATCACTTTTGGGAAATAAATGCACTTATCCTCTGATTATTGCAATCCATGTATCCCCTTTCTTGGGGACTGGGATATATATTGAATGTTTTCAATCTGAGGAACATTGTTTTATCTTCCACATTTTTGACAGATTTTAGTTAGAACTAGAGTAGATTCTGGGCTGATGCAGATCAGCCTAAAGTGCCAGTCTGGGGGTGGAGTTGGAGTGTGGCGACTGCACGTCGGCCGCCCTGACTTGACCCTGATACCAGGCACCCGACCGCACAGTGTGCAGTGTCAGGGCACCCTGTTGGTGCAACATACACACATGCTGTGTTAAAGGGATGCAAAAGAGGTGCTGTGGCAGCTCTAAGGGTGGCTTTTTGCCACCCCAAAAAGGACCGGCATATGCCCATTCTTTTTGGAGCAGCAAAAGAGAGGATCAGGGCTGAGGTGTGTGGTCGCTCTAAGATTGCAGATGACACCATAGTACTAGCAGAAAACCTCACAGACCTGGAACACCTACTAAGAAAGATCAAAGAAGAAAGTGCAAAGGCAGGCTTAAGGTTGAACATTAAGAAAACAAAAAATATTTTATTTTTTGTATTTTTTTTATTTCCACATATTAAAACATGCATAAGACATAAACAATCAAGACATACATTATAACTAAATATCTAAAACAAATAAGACTTAACATATATCACATATACAAACTTTACATAAAAGAAATTTCCCTTCCTTTACTTAGGAATATATGATACTCTTATTTATCCACTTTCAGATTTCTCCGTTTTTTCATATTCTCTGTTCTATACTATCATTCCTCTGTAATAAATTTTGTCAATTACCTCTTATCAGTTATAGCATTCTATGACCCATCATGATTAGTGTTTTGAACACATGTTTTTAGTGACCAGAGCTGAGATTATTCCTCTCAAATTCCATATCTCCTATACAATAATTATTTTCTACCAAGTTGTTATATCAATTAGTTCTCATTCAAATCATTCTCTCAGAGTAATTACACTATTTTCTCCCCATAGGTCTTTGAAGTAATTTGTTATTGGTGCCCAATCTCTTTGGAATTTATTCTTTGTATATCCTTTTAGTAGGTTCGTCAATTTGTCCAGCTCCATAACATCATATAATTTATACTGCCATTCTTGCAGGGTGGGTGCTTCTTTACTTTTCCATTTTTTCGCCAGAGTATTCCTCACTGCATAAAACATATAAAATATAAATTTTCCAAATCTTTTTTCCATATCTTCATCTATTATACTTAATAAAAATGTGATGGGTTGTTTGTTTATTTTAATTTTTTTTTCTATTTCTGTTTGAATCTGTGTCCAAAAATTCTTTGTTCTTTCACATTCCCACCACATGTGAATATATGTGCCTTTAGATTTTAAACAAGTCCAGCAATCACCACTGTTCTTTTTGTATATCTTAGGGCCTCGACAGACAGCTTAAAAAGCCGTCCTGGAGGCAGGGAAGAGGAGGGGCAGCCGCACGCTCGGCGCCCCTTCCTCCTCCCGAGGTTGCCCTTGGAGCCGCCAACCCTCCGCACAGCTGGCACTCCGAGGGCAACCTCCCGCTGCAGCGTCCAGACATGCTGCAGCGGAAAAGTCAGTGAAAGTGCACCGCAAGCTTTTGCGGCGCACTTTCACTGACTTGTGAAAGGAGCGCTATTTTAGCGCTCCTTTCAGGGACGGGGAAGGTGCGACGCAGGATCGAGGCGTGGGGCTGCCTCGGTCCTGCAGCGCACCTTCCCAGGACGGCCCCATGCCACCAGTCTGCTTCCCCTTTTCGTTATTCTCTCTGGCGTCAAGTACCACCGGTATTACATCTTTAAGTAACTTTCTTTCACTTCATATCCGCCTCCCTTTCTGCTTCCTTACAGCAATCAAAGAACAAAGAATTTTTGGACACAGATTCAAATGGCTTGGGTCCAAGCTATCTCAGAGACCACATCCTCCCATACAATCCTCCCCACGCTCTCTGGTCCTCTGGGAGAAACTTGCTGCAGCCTCAAAAATCAAGGCTCTTGGCTACCTCCCAGAGGGCTTTTTCTGTTGTCACCCCCAGGCTCTGGAGCGGCCTGCCGGATGAGATACATCAATTAATAACAATAACAATATATAACAATAATATTTATTTATATCCCGCCCCTCTGCAAATGCAATCGGGGCGGCTTACATCAATAAAACACCAAAATATACAATCTCAAAACCCACCCACCCCTTGAAATAGTATTAAACAACAAAACTTAAAATAGCAACAAACAATAAAACAATGAACAGATAAAATAAGTCTAAATGGCAGAGCGGTCATCAGTCTCCTGTACCAAGAGTTCTTATTGATCCCTACGCCGCTTCTCCACTGCCTTGGTGCCTGGAGAGGTGTTCCTGCGGGCTTTTATCCCAGCATCCTCCAGGCTCCATTGCTGCTGAGGGCTGCCCAGGTGTAGATGTTAATGGGCTTTGGAGTCCTCCTCAGCCTGGACGCTGCCTCCTCCGCTGCCTTGGTGCCTGGAGAGGTGTTCCTGCGGGCTTTTATCCCAGCGTCCTCCAGGCTCCATTGCTGCTGAGGGCTGCCCAGGTGTAGATGTTAATGGGCTTTGGAGTCCTCCTCAGCCTGGACGCTGCCTCCTCCGCTGCCTTGGTGCCTGGAGAGGTGTTCCTGCGGGCTTTTATCCCAGCGTCCTCCAGGCTCCATTGCTGCTGAGGGCTGCCCAGGTGTAGATGTTAATGGGCTTTGGAGTCCTCCTCAGCCTGGACGCTGCCTCCTCCGCTGCCTTGGTGCCTGGAGAGGTGTTCCTGCGGGCTTTTATCCCAGCGTCCTCCAGGCTCCATTGCTGCTGAGGGCTGCCCAGGTGTAGATGTTAATGGACTTTGGAGTCCTCCTCAGCCTGGACGCTGCCTCCTCCGCTGCCTTGGTGCTTCCTTACAGCAATCAATTAACATCTTTAGACAGCTTTAAAAGGGCTGTCAAGATGGATCTCTTCCGGCAGCCCTTCCCCGACAAAATATCCCGGCCTTGGCCCTCCTCCCCTTCAGCAGATCCTCCATAACCCTTCCCTTGCAGGAAGCTGCAGGGGTTTTATTGTTGTTTTATTATTGCATATTTTAAACTTGTTGGAATTGGTTTTAATTAAATCTGGTTTAATAGTTTTTTAAGGGGAGGTGGGAAATATGTTGGTTTTTAGGCTGTATTATTTTAATGTTGTGAACCGCCCAGATTGGGTCACCAATGGGCGGTATATAAATAAAATTTATTATTATTATTATTATTATTATTATTATTATTAATTATTATCTTTCCCCTTCGGCTATGTTCTCCTTGGCCCTTCTCCCTCTTTCTCCGTTTTCTCTTCTCTTTCACTCCTCAACTTTCAGACTGGTTTTAACTTTCTCAGTCCCCACCACTGCCTCTTCTCTTCTTTCTTATCACAGAGTATGTTGTTTTAAACTTTCCCCCCCCTTCTTTTCCAAATTGATTAATCATTCTACTAAAACTACTGGAGCTGTTTAACACTGCTACTTTAGATTCCAGTCGATCTTATTCACATTAAAGTCCATTTAGCTCCGTCTCCTTTGTACAGTCCCAGTTTAATTTTAATTCTCCAAATTCAGTCAATGTACAGTCCTTTTTTCTAATTTCTGTCTGATGAGTACTAATTGTAAAAAGTCTTTTATTTTGTATCCAAGTAAAGGTTTCTAATATTATCGCTGATCTTTGTTCGGTTATTTAATAGTTGGAGGCATCTGTGAGCCATCAATGATGGCGGCACAAGCACGGCCGTGCTTAGTTCTTCGACCCCCTCCTCTCCTTACGAGTCAAAACTATTTGATATTCTTTCTCATTGTCCTGGGTGGGATTCGGGCCTAAATAGAACAGCATCCGAGTCCCCTATAATTAGAGAACAATTTGGCTCTATTTTCTTCTGGGAAAACAGCACCCCTGCCACAATTTGTGAGTGGAATTTCAGGAGTCATCCTAAAATTCACTCAAGCCGATGCCATCATAACTGGAAGTCCAGTCAAGAAAACAACAAATAATGACCACTGAGAATGTTTGCAAGTTGAACCTAGACAATGAAGAAATAGAAATAATAAAATTATTCCCATACCTGGGATCAAACATTGATAGAAATGGGGACAGCAGTTGGGAAATGAGAAGAAGACTAAGACTAAGGGTGGTTATGAAAGAACTAGAAAAGTTTCTAAAATGCAATGATATACAACTCAGCACAAAAGTTAGAATCATACAAGCCATTGTATTCTCTACTACCATGTATGGATGTGAGAGCTGGACAGTCAAAAAATGATAGGAAGAAAATCAATTCATTTGAGATGTGGTACTGGAGGAGAGTGCTGAGGATCCCATGCACAGCCAAAAGGACGAACAAGGGGGTCTTCGAGCAGATCAAACTGGAAACCTCCCTGGAAGTCAAGATGATCAAATTGAGACTGTTGTACTTTGAATATATCATGAGAAGAGGGGACTCTTTGGGAAAAAAAAATAATGCTGGGGAAGGTGGAGGGAAGTAGGAAAAGAGGAAGGCCACATGGTAGAGGGATGGACTCTATTAAGGAGGTCACGGGTATGGGGTTGCAGAATTTAAGCATTGCAATGGAGGACAGAGGGTCTTGGAGATGTCTCATCCATAGGGTCACCATGAGTTGAGATCAACTCTAGGGTAGTTAAGAACAACAAATAATCAAATATTGATAAAATTAAAAAAAGTTGTAGTAGGAATATCAATATCCAGTTGAGCAAATCTGAAAGTTGAATAATAGATAATGGGCCTTGGCAGACGGCTTATTGAGCCGTCTTGGAGGCCCGGAAGAGGAGGAGCAGCCACATGCGCGGTGCCCCTTCCTCCTCCCGAGGTTGCCGTCAGTGCTGCCGGCCCTCCGCTGCGGCGGAAAAGCCAGGGAAAGTGCGTCCTACGCGTTTAGGGCGCACTTTCCCTGACTTCTGAAAGAAGCGCTGATTTAGCGCTCCTTTCAGAGGCGCCAACGGTGCGCTGCGGTGTGGATGTGTCGCTCTGGTGGCACACCGTCCTGCGGTGCCCCCGACGCCATCGTCTGCTCCCCCCCAATAGCTAAACATAGGGGGGAAGCAGACAGCTCAAAGTGCCATTTTCAGGGCAAGGAAAGATAGGGGCAGCCGCACGGTGGGTGCCCCAACCCCTTCCCCAAGAAATCGTCGGAGCGCCGGACCCTCCATACGTCCGGCGCTCCGAGGATGCCTTACTACCGCATCGTCCACACACACTGCGGCGGAAGAGTCACCGAAGGTGCACCGGCAGCCTTTTGCGGCGCACCTTCAGCAACTTGTGGAAGGAGCGCTATTTTAGCCCTCCTTCCAGGATACACTGGTGCAGGTGTGCTTGAATATTAGAACCCTAACCCTAATTGTAACCCTAACCCTAATTGTAACCCTACGCATGAATCCTCTGTTATGACAATAAATGCATTCTGTTGGATGTATGTTTGCTGTCAGCAGGCACAGCAGTTTGCATGAAAAAGGCTTTTGTGACCTCTTCTGTGCAGGTGTGCTGGTGTGCATGTGTGCATAAGACTTGCACACCTCTTCCTGGAATGATTGGGGGAGGGCTCCTGGAGTAACGTTTGTCTGTGTGTCCTGTTGACCATGTCCCTTGCATGACCATCAGCTGCATGTATCAAGTCTATCTACACAAACCTCCCTTGCATGTATCTCTCCCCTCCTGCCTGATCTGTGTGGGACATGTTTTGTGGAGGATGATGGAGTGTCTTTTCAGTTGACAAACCCGTTCCTTCACCCCAACGGTGGCACAATCAGACAGTGGCACCTGTCTACTGCACCCACTCCTTGGGGGGAAGTGGAGGTCAGCAAATCTTTGCATGATATGTAGGTGTATGACAGATCCTGTGCAGGTGCACTGGGATACCGAACTATAGGGCCTCGGCAGATGACTAATACAGTCGTCTTGGAGGCAGGGAAGAGGAGAGGCAGCCGCACGAGCGGCGCCCCTTCCTCCTCCCGAGGTTGCCCTCAGAGCTGCAGGCCCTTCGCACAGCCGGCACTCCGGGGGCAACCTCCCGCCGCAGCGTCCAGACACGCTGCGGTGGAAAAGTCAGGGAAAGTGCACCCTATGCATTTAAGGCGCACTCTCCCTGATTTCTGAAAGGAGTGCTATTTTTGCGCTCCTTTCAGGGACGCCGCCGGAGTGCCGCGGTGCGTAGGCTGCAGTCCCGTGGCGCTCCGTCCCAGGGCGTCCCCGACACCCTGGTGTGCTTCCCCCCTTAGTCACCTTTGTACACAGAGAGTGACAGACTGTATAGTCGCCTATGACAAGTCCTGTGCGGGTATGAAGGGATGTTTTCCTGCACAGATGCACAGGTGTGGAGAGATGTTCCTGCACACGTGCGTTTGCATTTGAGAACAACAACAACAACAAAAAATTAAAGCAGCCGCCGCTCGCCCATGCGGTTGCTCTGTCTCCCTTTGCAATGTCCTTGGGGCTGGGAGTGTGGTTGCTGGGGCTTCAATACAGCCTCAGAAAAGCTGCCTTGACTCCCTCCAGTGTGGTTTCTCCATTCTAATTTAGGGCAACCTCAGGGCAGGCAGTGTGGTTTCTGCAGCTTAAGGAAAAGGCAACTTCAGGTCACTTTTTCCTGCCTGCCTGCATAGCCACTTAGGGAGGATGCAGACAGGCAGCCATGGGCCACCCTGGGAAGCAGTGGATCATGGCCGAGGCTGCCCCATGCCTCAGTCCCGATCCTCCCTTTCACCGCCTGGCAAAGGAGTTAAAATAGCTCTCCTTCCGCAAGCTGCAAAAGGGGTGCCGCAAGAGATATCGCACGCCGCTTTGGCATCTTTTCTGGCTCAGAGTGTCTGGACGCTGAGCAGGAAGGACGTCATCAGACCTCCTGTTGTGTGGAAGGGCTGGCACTTCAATGATGTCCTTAGGAAGGGGATGGGGCGCACAGGGTTCGGCTGCCCCCCCCCCCTTCCTTGGCTTGAAGATGGCGCAAAGCACCATCTGCAAAGCCTCTAAGTTATAGAAGATGCCATTGTTATCTTTGTCTTTCTCTATATCATAAAATTTATTTGTTGCATTTATACCCTCCCTTTCATCTAAAGAACCTGGAATCTGTGTTTGTGTGTGTGTGTGTGTACACACATGGTTCTCTGAGAGATGATGACTGGTCCAGTCACCCAGTAACCTACATGTCTGATTGGGAATCTTTCTCTCAGTGTAAAGCCTTGCTGGCTCTCTTACCAGCAATGCAAATTTCATGTGATTGTGGGGCTTTGCAGATGGGCAGCCATGGGTCACCCTGGGAAGCGGAGGATTGGGACGGAGGCTGCCCCATGCCTTGGTGCCAATCCACCCTTTTGGCGCCTGGGAAAGGACCGCCAAAATAGCGCTCCTTCCTCAAGAGGCAAAATGGGCGTTGGAAGAGCCATCGTGTGGCTCTTCTGCATCTCTTCCAATGCAGCACATGCAGAGGCTGTGCCAGGAGGATGTCATCAGGGCGCTCACCATGTGTAATGGCGCACACTCTGATGATGTCCTTGGGAAGGGGTTAAGGTGGCTGCCGTGTGGCTGCCCCTCCCCTTCCCTGCCTCCAAGATGGCGCTTTGTACCATCTGCATCCCTCCTGTTAACTGCTATGCTAATATGCCCAAAACATGTTGATGTCCTTTTAAAATAGATTCATTGTTGTCTCTCCCCATCTCAAACCAATTAGTTGTTTGTAGGTGTGTGTGAGAGGGTTTTCTTCTCTTAATATTGTGAACCAGATGACCTGAAGCCCACAGCGAAATTCATTTTCTAGCATGTCGCTGAAGAAAATAGTGGATGATATTTTTATTTCAATTTTAGTTATTTTATTTTAATAATTATTGACTAACATTCACAAAATTGTCTTTTTTTGGTAATCTGATAAAGTAACTTTCCTAAGCTCTGGTTTCATGCCACAGTGCCACTGAGCTGCCTGCCTGACCACAGATGCAGGTGAAACGTCAGGAATAAATTCATGTAGAACATGGCCTCACAGCCTGAAAAACTCACAAAAAAATATTCCCTCTTCTGATATACTCCATTACATTCACCTTTCCTCACACTTTCCTATAACCCCTCAGCAGTAAATCAGTATATTGTAACCATTAAATCATTTCAGTTTTTATTCAGCTATTTGGAGAGAAAATACTGTTTTTAAAATAATTATATTTGAATGGAATGATGTGGGATAAACTTAACTTTATTGATTTGTCCATTCAGAGTGAGGGCTTTGAGTGTTTAATACTTATTTAGGTATAGAAGATGCAGTTATATCTCTGGGTTTGAAAGTCAAGATTTCAAATTTAGTGCTGAATTACAGTTGCTCCACTCCCATGGTTATTCTGATCACTAACTCCTATGTGACACATAAATACTACACAACCTTCTCCATGCTAAGATCAGGTCTTGAAATTGCTCCATTAAAAAAGGTGCTTGCTGACCAACTATGGAAATAACAAGACCAGAAACAGAGAACTGGGTTATATATGGGCAACTTTATTTAAATTCTCCTATTTAACTGTTTCTTTCTCAAAATCTGTAAAATGGGGGGAGCAACCTGGTGGGGGAGTGGCTGGGGTGTGTGGTCAGTTTTTAGACCACCTCCCCAGCCTCCCTTGGGTGAAACACCTGAGCCCCAATGGCAACCCAGGACTGGGTTACTGCCCAGCCAGCCCGCATCCAGATCCCTTCACTTAATTCACAATACTTGAGTGAAAGTTTATATCTTCCACCAGCCCAAGGCAAGTCTCTTTTCCTACCCTGTTTAGTCACAAGACCTAATGAGATAGTCCAAGAGACCCAACCTTCACAAAAGATGGTGCCATAGGTGTTCATCTAACTGCTATATCTCCCCTAATATCAGCCAGTGACACCTATTTATGACCACATCCTAGTTAATTGACACATTCCCCAAACAGCAGTGTGGAGTGGCCAAAAAAAAAAAAAAAAAAAAAAAAAAATCCTTGGAAAGGGGAGAAAATCCCTACCTGGCCCCAAGGTGACCAGAAAAACTCACGCTGATATAGAGGTAGGAGGGTGGGTCAAAGTTCCAAAAGAGGGAGAGGGCAGGGCAGGCTGGTCCTAAATAGCCTGTGTTCTGCCCCCACTCAGAGGGGATGCAGACGGGCTGCCCTGGGCTGCCCTGGGAGGCAGAGGATTGGGGCCGAGGCTGCCCCATGCCTCGGCCTCAATCCACCCTTTTGCCAGCCTGAAATGAGAGCTAAAATGCTGGTCCTTCCAGACCTGGCAAATAGGGTGCCCGAAGAGCCGCCATGCAGCTCTTCTGTGTCCCTTCCAGCACAGCGCGTTAAGATGCTGTGCCAGGAGGACGTCTTGATGGCACACACCATGTGTAATGGCGCATGCCATGATGACGTCCTCGGGAAGGGGTTGGAGCACCTGGCGTGTGGCTGCCCCTCCCCTTCCCTGTCTCCAAGATGGCACAAAGTGCCATCTGTAGAGGCCCTCACTCTCCTAACACAGCACAGGCATGCTGTGCTTTAAGCCTTGTTAGCTTCAATCCCCTAGAGGCAAGCAAATCAATATCCCCCAATCACCTGTGGATTGGGGGATAAGCCAAATCTTGTTTTAGTTCAGATTGGGGAGGAGATGGAAAATACAACAATCCTCAAAGCACCTATTCAGGCCAGAAAGAATTTATAGTTTTAAAAACAAAACAAATTCAGGGATGCTGACAGACTGGAGAGTATTTTCAGCAAGTATAACTGCTGTTCAGTGTTTTGTGACAAAATGAGGATGTCCTGGACAGAGCATGACATAGGAAAGAAACATTTAATTAAATGCCATCAATCTATTGGATAACTGATAGGCTGGTTGGTTTGCTCCTATGTCCACCAAAAATCCTCTGCCTGTATTTTTTGGGAGGCATGTATGTATTTGAAAGTAATACTTGCTATTCAGTGGTGTGTCATAGGGAAACAATCACTACTCTTCTGAATTCACTTTCATTGTCATTATTGCCTCAAGGGCTAGTACTTGGCAGTTGGAGAGGAGGTGAGGCTTCTTGCTTATAAAGGGCTTATCTTAAGATGTTAGATCTTCTTGGACAAAATCTTTGCTTCCAGGTAGAGATGTGGAGGACAAGGACTCAGACACTTGACAAAATATTTCCTTTGAGGAAATATATTGTTACCTCAGGACATGTTTGCTTGATTTGGACAAGCCTGAGGCAAAACATTGTTCATAGCTGTAGTCAAAAACTGATGCTCCATGTCTCAGTCTTTCTTATCTGTGCTGTTTCACCTTTACAGGGAAAATTAATAGATTTCCTTTCAACATTCCATTCCTGTGACAAATGTAGAATTTCTGCTGCTCTGCTTTTCTACAAATTGGATTTATTAGGTAATCTCAAATAGCTATGTGGTGGATGCTACACAGTTTGGCTGGAAAACTTTCCTGAAAATTCTAAATGAAAAATGCTACTACAGTGAATATGTGTGTATTATATGCTAAATATCCTGGTACTAGCTAGTGGATCGCATATTCAAACACCTCTACTATGTGTATTTGACAATAACTAATAATTACAAAAAAAGATGGTGGAGTGAACTACATAGAAGTACATTTTCCCCTCTCTTTCTCTCTCCCCAATTATATATATATATAAATATATATATATATACACACACACACACACACACACACACACACACTGTGCTAATATGCACTCACTCTCTAGCATTGCAAAGAAATAAGGGGGCATGGATTTTACTTTAAGAAGAGAATCCTATAATTAAAGGTGTCCTCTGTTTGAAGACTTGTCTGATCTTTGTCTAGTGAAATTATTTTTTATTTAAGAAAGGAGTTCAGGACCATTTAATCCTATCAGCAGTTAGCACCTGGTCAGCACACAGAATCACCTGGTCTCATGAAATTAAAAATAAATAAATATCCAATGAAAAAGCCATTGTGGCTGCACAGTAAAATTAAGGAGGCTGAAAAGGAAAAAGGAAAAGGAAAAAAAGAACATGTCTCAAGAAGGGAAGAAAGAATGAAAAATCAAAGAAGAACACAGATGTGTAACCCAAGCATGCAAGAATAGTAAAAAGAAAGCTAAAGCTCAGAACAATCTGAGACTGGCTGGGAAAGCATGAAGCAAGAAAAGGGTCTTTTCCACCCAATATGCTCAGAGTGATTAGTCCTAACGGACCAAATAACTCAATGGAATCTTGAGCATGGATTTCCCATGCCCCATCCCCACTCTCTAAGATGTACATTGTGCTAGTTCCATTTCTATATATTTTCTGCAGCACTCTTTCCTCCTTATAAAGCTTATAAAGCTTATAAAGTTTGACACACTTCTTTCCTTTCCTATATGTGGCCTTATCCAATCCACCTAGGTTTTATTCCAAATACCTTGGTGGGGGACAAACCACATTGCATGCCCTCTCCCAGATTTAACACAAGTCTTTATCTGTAGCACAGAAGCAGGGATATGTATGCATTCCTTTTCAGTATAAAAATAATGTGAAATCATGGGGCCTATACACACAAGTGTGAATAGTAGAATAAACTGTCATGGAGTTGGCGGTCTCTCTATCTTTGGAGATCATTAAAGAGAGATTGGATGGGCATCTTTCAAGAGTGCTTTAGTTGTACATTCCTGCATGGCAAGAAGTTGGACTAGTGACCCTTGTGATCCCTTCCAATTCTGTGATTCTATATTTCCTTCATAAAGCCCCATAGCTGCTTTCATTCTCATCTGGGAGAAAAGTGGGATATAAATCAAAGAAATAAATATATAGATAAATAAGTAAGCATTTATGATGTTTCAACAATCCAAGTAATCATGATGAACTCCTTCTTAGCATACGGGGTTCTCTTGGTTTCCACAATGGATGCACTGGTTGCAAACCACATTTCATTATTTACCGTGGCAACAATATTATGACAATGGGGCAACCCAATATGTTTGCAGCAGCCATCTTCCTTCCTGCAATTGATTTTCTTGTGGTTTGCTCTGGTTGTTTATTACTGTCCTGAGAAACTGTCCAAGTATGCTGATAGCACACACACCAAACTAAATAATGACTCAAAACAAGTGAAGCAGCAAATATCTATGCAAACCCACAGTTCCAAAGCAAAAGGTCCAAACCAGAGAGCACAGTCAGAGAGAGAGTAGTCAATGGTCCAGGGTTCCAGAGAGCAACAAGATATGTAGGGAGTCCAGGGAGACAAAGCAATAAGCAAACCAAGAGGCAAGGTTCTAGCCAGGAAACAAGGAAGGTCAGGATCAACATGCTTTCGCCAAGAAGCTCAGATAATCTCTGACACTGAGCTGGGCATCCTCTATCTATTTAAATGCCCAAGCTGCAGGAGCCCAGCTGATCTTGATTGCTTTGGTGTTTCTCATCAAGCCTCCTCAAATGCCAGGGGTCCTCCCTTTCTGCTCGACGCTGGCTGAAGGTAGGTACTGTGTCCTCCAGGCCTGAAGGCTCTGCTGCCAGGAGGCTTGGCTGCTGAGCTTCCTGGGATGCCACAGACTCTGCTGGAGCTGGCAGAGGCACACTAGGGCTAGGGTCAAGGTCAGGGTCCACTTCAGCTTTCAACACAGGTCCCATTTGAGGCTCTGACTCAACCTCCTCCTTGTCCTCTGAGTCCTCCAGCTGGCTGGGCATGACAATTACCCATTCTCAACTCTGTTCTCTCTGTACCTGAACATATTTTCAACACATCTGTCATCATGTGGATATTTACCACCTTTGCTTATTAACTGTTTATCTATTTGGAATAACATTTATACTGAATGCCTTGACAAGTGCCCAGCTGAGGTGTGCAGAATCTCAAACTCAGCATGATGAATAGTTAATGTCAGAAGAGTTTTATGTATTTTATGTATTTATTTATGCCTGTATATTTCACTGAAAATTAATAAGCACATTTTTCTGCTTCTGTTTTTAAATGTTAACTATTATATATATATTCCTTTTCCTTTGGGCATATATTATGAAATGCAAAAACACATTTATACACACAGATAAACCTGATAAATGACAACTTAATGCTTTTGTTTCATCTAAAAGTTCCCATCTACATGTTGTTTTGGTTTTTGTTGGTGTTGTTTTTAAATCATGACTGGACTAAATTTCTTTATTTAAAACAATGAGTAAGACCCTCATTTAAACGCCAATGTTTTTACTGAAAAATCTCCACAGGCTAAGATTGATTGTATTTAATATATTTTAAAGCTATTACAAAAAAAGCAATTCATCTTTGGGAGGATGTTTGCTTTTTAAAAAAATGAAGTGAGAACAATGTTTTGTGCTTGTTTTGTGGCTAAGTTTCCCTCCCACAACAAAATTAATCTATTGCCAGAGATCACACTGTACACAAAAAAAGAATTCCAGAGATTTTTTTTTTAAAAAAATATATCTCCTTAAATATGTGCCACTTTCAGTAGGCAACCTGAAGGAGACAAATATCACCACTAGAAGCTGCCAGAAGCCACAATCACCTCCTTACTGCCATACTGCCCAATATGCCATCTAAGGGCCTCTACAGATGGCACTTTGCACTGTCTTGGAGGCAGGGAAGGGGAGGGATGGCCACACACTAGGTACCCCAACCCCTTCCCAAGGACGTCATCATGGCGTGCACCGCTACGCACGGCACACACCATCAGGATGTCCTCCCGGCACAGCATTTTTACATACTGTACCAGAAGAGGTGCAAAAGAGCTGTGCAGTGGCTCTTCAGGCATCCTATTTGCCAGCTCTAGAAGGAGTGGCATTTTAGCGCTCCTTTCAGGGCCAGCAAAAGGGTGGATTGGGTCCGAGCCATGGGGCAGCCTTGGCCCCAATCCTCCACTTGCCAGGGCAGCCCACAGCCACCCGTCTGCATCTCCCCTAAATATGATGACACAGCAGCAGAAAGACCCACAACGTATATCCATAACTACAAGCCACACCGGAAAATGGCACATAGTTTTATTTTTTTATTTTTTTTAAATAAATTTAAATCATAAACCATACACTCAAATACACATAACATCTCAACTCTACCCAAACTAACAACAATAATAAAAACCCTAAACTAAATAAAATTAAACTAAATTAAACTACCCCTCCTCAGTCTCTCCAGCTCCCACTCCCATAAAACTATCTATTATAATCAATACAAAATCAACATAAACTTGAATTTAGACAAATTCAAATTTACTTCCCACCTCCCAAGCCTAAAAATATTCATCTATATCTTAAATTTATCGAGTTCTGAGCAGGGTCAGGTTATCACACTCAGGAACCAAGTAATGTATTGTTGTTGTGGCTCATCAACCATTCTTTTATGATGTATTGTTGTTTTTCTGTTTTCCTGTATCTCAAGGATTTGGTTTAAAAAGAATATATATCAGATCTGTATATTGCTTTGGGACTCTTTGGACACTATCACACAAGCTCCATTCCTACTGCAATCACATTAATTAAAGTTGGCTTTGTGGTGCTTACACCAGGCAGCCTCAAAACCTCAAATAGGGTCTGGGCTGTTTCACAATGCCTGGACCTGATCTAGGGTTTCTACCTTGGAACAAACCATGGAGACAACAGGTGGTGAAGGATGGCTGCCACTCCCTCAGCACCCTTGCTAAATTGCTGTGTGGGTGTGAGTCATTCTGGGCTTGTCTAACCTCATTTTGATCTCAGACAAGCCCAGAGTAAATCAAATCCACAGAGCAACTCAGTGGAACACTAAGGGACTGACAGGTAAGAAGGGGCAAGTTCTGGGACAATCCAGGGGGCAGAATACTCTGGCGGCATCCCAGAGGATTCTGGCAAGTGTAGACAAGCCTTATAGTATCAGCAAGTCACATTTTCCCTCTTAGATGAAACCACTAAGTTATTTTGCTACTTAGTAGGGCTGTCTTACCATGGCATTGGCATGCCACCAGCATTTAATCTCAATGGAATTCCTGGAATACTTTTGATAGAGAAAAGATATGACTAATGCTGGGATTTGCAATTTGGTGAGGTATTCAGCCTGGTCTCTCAGGGGCTAAGCAGAAGGCTTATTGGGCCATCTTGGGGGCAGGGAAGGGGAGGGGCAGCCGCACGATCAGCGTCCCAACCCCTTCCCGAGGTCGTCCTCAGAGCAGCTGGCCCTCCACACGGCCGGCGCTCTGAGGAGGACCTCCCGCTGCAGCGTTCGCATACGCTGCGGCGGAAGAGTCGATGAAGGTGCGCCGCAGCCTTTTGTGGTGCACCTTCGGTGACTTGTGAAAGGAGTGCTGATTTAGCACCCCTTTCAGTGGCAGCAAAGCTGCGCCATGGGACCGAGGCGTGGGGATGCCTCGGTCCCGCAGTGCAGCTTCCTGGGGTGGCCCATGGCCGCTCATCTGCTGAGCCCCTCAGAGAATTCTGGTGTCTCACCAAACTACAAATCTAAGGATTATGTAAGGTAGAGTCATGACAGTTAAAGTGGTGTTGAACTGTTTTAATTCTGCATGTGGCTACAGCCTTAGTCTCAGCTTCAAAGGAGGTATCCAAGACACTGAACCTACTCCTCAAAATAAGTTCAGCACCTAGGACCATTCTTTTAAAGTTTAAGTCAAACCCCAAAGTGGATTCACTGCTTCATCAGCCACCACTTTACAAGCAATAGATTTTAACATTAAAATTATAAAACTGGGAATCTGAGCTTCATTCAAAGGTGGTCAACAATTACTAATATTTTATGAATAAGGATTACAGAGCCCGAAAGAGAAATGGTTAATTCAGGTTCAGCCATGAAAGAGATTTCCACGAAACCTACCTGTTGTACTTGCAGTGGTTAAAAAAAATGCAATTTGTAAATTCCTGAGAATCAGAAACTCTTGGCAAGCTACTGAAAGACATGCAGAGACCACCAACAGATCCTAATCTCCTTTCTGTTGTCCCTTGTGCTGGATGACCATTCCAATAATGTTCCATACTGTGATTCTGTAATAAAAACACACTAGACCCATACATTGCAGAGCCTCATTCATGGAGAGCTTGACAGCAAGGTGAAAGTTTATGGTGCAAAGAAAAGGTAGAAATAAGACAATTTTGCTGTTAACCTTAGTAGCTGTGAGACTTCAATTTTCTGTAGCCATCAGTAAGGTCTTTCTAATTGACATGATTGCATTAATGTGAAGTATCTGCATGGGTATCACATGCAAAATTCAGAAGCACAAGGGAGAGGGGAATGCCCTGATAGTTCATTGGCAAGAGAACAAAACGGATTCCTAAACTACTAGATTAATATGGTTGCTAATCACCCATTGCCCTCATTCTCAACTCTTTTTCTTTTTACTCCAGGGGAGAAAAAAAAAGCTTTGGATTAAGCATTTTAAATCCAAATATGTGCCACACATTAGTTTTGCCTTGATTCTCCTGTTCTGCTTTTTAAGTTCTTCACTCAAGAAGAACTACTCAAAGCTTGTGATTTTGCTTGTGTGATAGTTAAGATCCTGTGTGGCTCTGGATGTAGCTGCATGGGAATGAGGGGTGCAGGATTCAGATGTTTCCTGTTATTGTTGCCTTGTTGGGAGACAGATGACAAGTTCTTGTCAAGATTCCTGAATGTCATCTTCTCTGACACTTCCATGATTCCAGTAGGACCTTTGACAAAACATTTGACAAGATGATATTCTTGCAACAACAACAAAAAAGCTACTAAAATATCAGATAGACAATGCAACTGTTAGCTAGATTTCTAATTGTTTGATTCACCAAACCCAATGGCTCCTCTTTACCAAGGAGAGAAGTGACTAGTGAGGTGCCACAAGGTTCTGTCCTGGGCCCAGTGCTATTCAATGTCTTTATCAATTACTTGGATGATAGAATAAAGGACATGCTTATCAAATATGCAGATGACACCAAATTAGGAGGGGTAACCAATACCTCAGAGGACAGTATGAAAATTCAAAATGACCTTAGTTCAGAAAGCTGGGCCAAAACTAACAAAATGAATCTCAACAAATAGAAATGTAAGGTACTACACTTGAACAGTAGAAATGAAATGCACAGATTTAGGATGGATGACACCTGGCTTGACAACAGGGTTAAAATCACTGAGCCTTTAGGTTTACCAAGAAAAGTGACATTATTTGCCATCTAGTTCCCATGTTCCCTCTAATCTTAGGTACAATTTTTCACAGCAGCTAGAGCACAGTTTGGAAGCTGAAAGTAACTAGTTAATTGTCATTAATTCCTTTTTACCAAAGCAGAGGTATAATTGTGGCTCTATAGAGCCACAATAAAGAACATGCATGTACTTGTACTTGTACTTGTTATTGCTATTCTTTCTTCAGTGTTACACTCTTAGTTAATTTTACAATTACAAGGTCTGCCTTGCATTAGTGCCTTATGCCTTGTTCTGGGTATTGAGGTGTCAACAAGGTGATAGAAAGACAGTGTGTTATGTGCTACAAAAAGCAGATACTTATCACTATAGTTAACATATTTAGTTCCAATTTTTCAAGTGCAATTAAATAGTTAAATTTCAATTACTCTTTAAAAATCTAGGAGCTACAGACCAGTAGCTTGAAGCATATAGATTTTTTAAAAATAACAAAAAACTCTAATTGCACTTGAAAAACGGGAACTAAAGACTTTATTTATACATAACTGGCTTTTTTTGGGGGGGGGGGGGAGAAACCTATGGGTTAAGTCCAATTCCTGATCCCAACTGGAGTAGATTCTCTGAATCATTTGGATTTATATAAGTGCTGAATTTTTTACCCTTTAGCAATTGGTTTAATGGGTTGGCTCTAATTGGGATGAACAATTGGAAGTAGGCTTATAGCTGTAACTAATCACTTTTTGAAGACAATTTTTTACTGAACTGAAGGAGAAAATGAACTTTCCCAGAAACAATGTACATGTACACATTGTTTTAAGCTAGCCTTGTCATTTCGCAAAGTGTTTAGGCTGGATTGGTTTTAAATGGGCAATTTTAAAAAATGTACTAGGCCCAGGTAGAGGTTTTTTTTTTAAAAAAAATGATAGAACTGTTCTGTTCATATGGGTGGTCACAGTTGCTAGTTTCTGAAATCTCCTGAGGCTCCTGAGGCTATGGGAGACTTCATGGTCAGCATCTCCACACAAAAGTTTACCAATACACTTCTGGCTTTCATGTTGCAATATGGAGATTGCAAGGGTGGCTTCTATTACAGACTTGAGAAATACAGCCTTTGTGTAGTCCCTGACAGTTTAGATGTAGGGACAGCCTGTGGCAATGTCATTATGTGTTGTGCATTAAGTACCAACCATAGTTGCTTATAGCTTCTCATTCAAACAGATACACACTCACAGAGAGAGAGAGAGAGAGAGAGAGAGAGATCATATTTTCCTGTTTGGAAACTAAAAAAGGAATCTTAGCTAATCAGATCAAGGTGAAATGAGAGTATTATTCCTTCTCACTTATGTAGGGAGATGGGAAGAAACAGTTTATCTAGCCTACCTGTTTTACTCAGAAGGTGGATACGGAGCACAGCAGACCTGCTACCACAACAACTGGGAAGGAGGTAGATAAATGAATAAATGCCTAGACCAACTCACCTCCCACAATTCTACTGAACTGGAGATTTGCTCCTAGCCTTTCCCCCTTGCCTGTAGCTGAGTTCAACAAAACAAGCAAATTTGCATTCTCATTTTTCACCTGGAGAAAACCCACAATAACTGGGGACTCAGGGCCATGGCAAAAGATCTGGCAACCCTAGTTCATCTGTAAGTGCATTCTGTCCCATTTCTAATTTAATGTGTGATTTTCAAAACAAACAAACAAACAAACAAACAAACAAACAAAAACTTTTCATGGTTATCTCTACAGAAATTTGTATTTTTGGATACATTTCTTTTTTAAAAAACAAGCAATTTTTAAGTTCCTCATATACATATATTTTGAAATGTACCTTTTTGTCATAAAATACACATTTCTGGAACATGTTTTATTTACAAGATGAAAACTGTACAGTAAAATTGAAATAAGTGTGAAACTCCAAAGAATAATTATATTCTAATTCACACATTCCACTGGCGAGTTTCAGATCATGTCACTTCACATCCAAATTTACAAATTCCTCAAGTATTTCTACTTATCAGACTATGGGGCACTCCAGACTGGCCCAAAGGGCCAGCCCAGGAGTAGAGTTGGGGTGGGGCAGCTGCACGCCAGCTGCCCCAACCCCACACCGATGTTATCAGATGCCCTTCCACTCTTTTAGGGGAGCAAAAGGAAGGATTGGGGCTGTGGTATGGGGTTGCTGTGGTCCCGATCCGCCGCTCCCCTGGGTGGCTCTCTGCCACCCCAAACATGCCATCTGCATTGGACCTATATAAGAAATGTGAACTTCATCTTTGTGAAGTACTTCAAACTCCCTAAAGTGCAAGAGAAATTGTAAGCATTCTTAACTACTGATATACTGTTGAGCTCAGATACTCTTCTTGGAGAATCATCCAATCTTCCTCTGTCTTTTTAATCAAACCATTACAAGGCACAGCTCTCTCTCTCTTTTTCATTTTTTTAAAGCGACTTCCTAATAAATACTTTAGCCAGAACCACCACCATCAGTCTTGGATCTTTATCACAGGATTTTTATTCTTTTTTGGTATTGTTTTAAGTATCAAAATAATAATAATAATAATAATAATAATAATAATAATAATAAATGTGGTCGCAGACCCATCAAAACTCATAAAACATATAAAAACAGTTTGAAACATTTAAAATTTATAGAATATACCTTAAAAACTAAATTAATTTTGTGGAACGGGAAAGAATTGACTTGCACGTTCTTTGTGCAGAAAAAAAGAAACTTAATCACTATCTCTGTAATGGACTTATTTGTATTGTGTAGGAGATGTTTTAAGTGCCAATCCCAGGTCTTGCCAGGAAGATTGCTCATTACAGGACCAAGGAGTTTGGTATGCTCATTCCTATAAAAGTTACTTGCAATGAGAATGTGTTCAAAGATTCAATTTCTTTTTCATTACAGGGGCATAGGGCCTCTACAGCTGTGGGCCACCCTGAGAAGCCACAGATTGGGGCTGAGGCTGCCCCACTCCTCAGCTCCAATGCACTCTTTCAGCAGCCCTGGAATGGGCACTAAAATAGTACTCCTTCCTCAAGCTGCGGAAAGGGGGCCGGAAGAGGCGTCATGCACCTCTTCCGTGCCTCTTCCATCGCAGCATTTTTGAACACTGTGATGGAAGGACGTCATCGGAGCACCCTCAGGGTGCAATGGCGGGCACTCCGATGACATCCTCAGGAAGAGGTTGGGGTGCCCAGAGTCTGGCTACCCCTCCCCTTCCTGGGTTTGAAGACAGTGCTTTGCACCATTTGCAAAGCCCCATAATCTATTTTCATATAGTATACCATAATAGCACCCATCTAAAACTGCAGGTGATAGGCAATTAAATCTAGCTCTTGAAAAAAAAAACTGTCAGTATTTTGGAATAGTCAAATTTTCCAAATGCCTAGCACTTCTGGGGAATTTGAAATTCAAGCCAAAATGTAGAGGTGAGCAGGTTTTACTGGCATTTGATAAGAAATATTGAAGATCTATGTCCCTAATCTGATTTTCTATAATGAAATTAAATGCCTTGAGCTCATGGGCATAAAGAAACTCCATAGACAGACCTAATAAATGCAGTTTGGTAGAAAAGGTTTTCAACCTAGAACTAGCAGAAATATCTTTCTGTAAAAGGTGTACATAACCTGCAGAAATATTTGAATATATCATGTTGCTCTAGTGTCTGAAAGCATATAACCAGTCTGTGCCTTCTAATGATGTGATGCCTACCTCAAGTCTTAAGGCTGCTGTGGAAACATATCTTGGCAACCCAAGAATAGATCTTTAAAAAGTCTGAGAGAACATTCTCAATACTTGAATGGAATCCTTGATTCCAAATCAGGAGTCCATACAGCAGTTGAGGCAAGATCTTGGACTTAAAAACTTAGATAGCAGCAGGTATGAATTGACCACTCTTAGTGAAGAAAAAGCAATAAATATCATTGATGGTATTCTAAGCTGTCTGTATAGCAGAACGTCTATGGGCAGCCCAGAGAAGATTATGGTGGAACGTAATGCCCAGATATTTAAACTGTTTAACTTGGTCAGTACACTGACCATTGATTTTCCACTTTCTTAATGATGCATGCCCAGCAAAGACCATGATTTTAGTTTTGCTAAAATTCATAGTCAACTGTTTGATCTTTGAATAAGACATAAATGCACGTGTTAGGCATTTAAGGTCTACCTTTGATAGCAACATTAGGGCAGCATTATCTGCATACAGCAATAAAGTGCATTTGGTCTCAGCCAGTTTAGGTGGATGGAAATCTGAAGCTAAAGAACACTCAATCAGGTCATTTAAATATAAGTTGAATAGTGAAGGGGTTAATATACAGCCCTGTTGAACCTTGCTGGTGACAGGTATTGGTCTTGTGAAATTCCCTTCTATTCCACATCTTACATATAGTGTGGTACCCTTGTAGAGGCATTTGATAAGATACAGGAATCTTTTATTTATAGTGGTATGGAATAACTTCATTGATAATTTATCTCTTGCTATTGAGTCAAAGGCAGATTTTAAATCTATAGAGCAGGGGTAGGCAACCTTTCCCCTTTAAGGGCCGAGGGACTTCAGCTCCCAGAATCCCAGGAGCTATTGGCCAACATGGGACTACTGGCCAACATGGCTGAGGCTTCTGGGAGCTGAAGTCCCTCGGCCCTTAAAGGGGAAAGGTTGCCTACCCCTGCTATAGAGGCAATATAAAGGCCCTTTCCATAAGTGGTCTTGTATTTCTATACTAAATGGTTTGAGACAGTACAGTGATCTATTGTTGATCTGCCCTTTCTGAAACCTGCCTGTTCATTTCCCAAAATATTTTCATCCTCTAACCAGGAGGCTAGTCTTTGATTAATAATTAGCATACAATTTGCCCACAACCAAAAGTAAACTAATGGGCCTATAGTTTCATGGCTCCTTTCTATCTCCTTTTTAAAAATTGGTATAACAATGGCCTCCAACCAGGCAAGAGGAAATTTACCTGAATCGTTACTATGGAAAAACAGATTTTCTAGAAGGGGGGGGGGGGCACCAATCTATTTCACCTTCAGCATTTCCGGGTGGATGGCATCTATTCCCAGCTCCTTACTTGATTTAAGACAACTTATCAAGGACTTTATTTCAGTCTGGGAAACTGGATCCCATAAAGAGATATCATTTAAGTCTATGGTAGAAGAATGAACCACTGCACACTCTGTGACATCCACAAAAAGAGTGGAAAAATGCTGTTCCCAAATGTCTGCCAAAATATGGCAGCAGAGAGCATTCGAAGAGGAATCCAGGGCATTGGTAACTAATGCCCAAAAAAGTTTAGAATTGTTATTTAATGCAGCTCCAATCAGCGCATTCCAACCCTTCTGAAGTGCTTGTCTCTTTCTAGAAGCTATCAAGGATTTATATTTCTTTTTAATTTCATAATACTCCTGTGGTAAGACATTTAGATTTTCCCTTCTGTAATGATTATATACCTCTCTCAGTTGCTTCTTGACTATAAGGCAGTCCCTATCAAACCATTTAGGGCCACTTGGCTGCAAGGCTCCTGAAGGAAGCTGTTTTGGGATCAGAATGGCATTCAGGACATTGATCAAAGATGAATATTTGCTTAATGCGGGGATAGCTCCAGACGCTCCCATTACTGAATTTCTTAGGGCCTCTCCCACGGAAGAATTAAATAAACCTGAAACCTTGCTGGTGTTATTTTCAGTTGTCTCTTACGTTTAAGACCTAGAGACTTGTCATGAAACTTATGTTTAGCACCCAAGTGGACAACATTTGGTAAGGAAAGTATCACCTTGAAAATGATCAGTCTCAAGCCTATTTCTGGCCATAAAATCAGACACCCCACTGGATAAAGAATGTGAGATCAGCACATAATCCACCACACTACTTCTGTGCACAGATACATAAGTGAATTCAGCACATTTATCAAAAGGGGAAAAGCCATTGAAAATTAAAAGAGCAAGGCGGGTCACCATTTGAGTCAAACAAATACCACCATAATTCACCTTAAGGTCTTTAGAACTTCTATCATGATTAAAGATAAAGGATGCAAAAAGCTTTTGTTCTACTGGCAATCTTTAGGCTTGCTAATTAAGTTGCAAAGGGCATTTTTAGACAACTTCTGGAAGAATTTGAAAAAGCCATTTTTGGTTATTTTGAGAGAAGTCTCTGCAGTTTCTTAGCCAGTTTTATAAAAGTCCTTTAAAATATTTTAAAAAAAAAGAGAGAGAGAGAGAACAGAAAAGGACAAGAAACCTTCTAATCAAAATTCATGTATTTGTGAAAGTGATTTTGATAGCAGATTCTGGGAAGATGAGTTCTTAGATGTAGACAACCTTTTGGGAACCCCATACTGTCTGTGACGTGTTCTTTAACATTGTTTATGTCTTATTTTTCAATCTCTTACTTGGCTGGTGCTAGAAAGAAGCTGGCGGGTGGTGGCTGAAGGCCTCATTGAAGATTGGCTGGACTCAGAGGAATGTCACTGCCTGATGCTTTATTGGCTGACTATTATTAAAGTTAACTAAGTAACAATAGAAAACCAATACGAAAACCTTGTAGGAAGCTGATTTTTCATTGTCAACTCAAATTCCTCTGGCAAAAGACTCAGACAGCAGCTTCATGTCCCATACCTGCTGCTATTTCATTCTTCTTCCCCTTACCAATTAATTTCTGCAAAGTAAGCAGTGGCACTGTTAATTTTTTCCCTATTTTCATTTCAGGCTCGGTGTACATGTTGTAGGGTAGAATGTAATAGCAAGAGTCTTCTCTTCCTTTGGGTTATTATATCTTTTTTTTTTTAAGTCAGCCATGCTAGGAACTCTGAGTTTAAATAACTCTTCTATTGGGATGCAGAAGAATTAACCAGGGGGTGGATCTGCATGAGGAGAGTCACTTAATATAGCTTTAGCAAATGTGCTATTATTTCTTGTTCGACTTTAGATAGCAAGTAGCTCAGGAAAAGGATTTTTCTTGCCTATGTTATAATGCAGTCTTAATACTGAGGTCAGTGATTAACAACAACAACAACAACAACACCACTTACAGTGCTTAATAGGCATCACTTCAGTAAACCTTAAGCAAGGTCAGTGTTGCTGCCCCTGTAGTACAGATAGATGTAGCGAGTTAGGAACTGATGCTGAAATATTCTGTCTTGGCCAAGGCCACCTAGTGAATTCATGGAATGAGTGTGATAAAAACTGTGAACATTTTGGTTCATAGACTCTTGTAAACATTGTGCTACTACATTTTTTAAAATTTATTTTTTAGCAGAGGATCTGTGGCCTCTTGCAATTGGTATGGCGGCAGCTTTTGAGAAAGTGATAGAACTAGCCTTCTCCTCTGTTTCCTTTCACTTTTACACTTCCACTCAGTTCTCTATCTTAGGTATATACAGTGTGCTCTTGGTATCCACTGGGGTTTGGTTCCAGGATCACCCATGGATACCAAAATCCAAGTATGTTCAAGTCCCATTAGATACAATGGATAGTAAAATGGTGTCCCTTATATAAAATGGAAACATCAAGGGTTCCTTTGTGTTTATATATATATATATATATGCCGTGGATGCTTGAATCTGTGGATAAAGAATCCATGGAAATGGAGGGCCAACTGTATTATTTTAGTTATTTGTCATATTTACATTTTGCCTTCCATATGAGGAGCTCAAGCAGGCTGCATTGGTCTACTTCTTCCCCTTCCTACCCTACCACAACCCTGTGAGATAGATTTATCTGAGAGACACTGTCTAGTCTGGAGTACTGCAGTGACCTTCAAAACTAAGTAACTTGGGTCTCCTCAGTCCTTATCCAACACTAGATCTCCTTCCTTCATCTTTCCCAAGACATGATCACACTCCTGACTGCCATTCAAGAAATATGACTGTCTCCCACCAAAAGTTAGCACTGAGACAAAATGTATCATTCAGACAAATGCAAGAGAAAATCAAAGAATCTGGAAGGGGAAAGAACTATATCTTACCATATATTTTTTGCAGCCACCTGTTTTATAGAACTTATAGCAGTGGGGCTTCCAACAGTCCCCATGGCCAACTGCCATTTTATTTTTCTTCCTGAAAAACTGCAGTGAAAACTTGAAAAATCAGTCTTTCCCACTAATTGTCACTGGAAACATCACCCTCATCCAGAATGGCCTTCCAAGGGTGACATTGTATCATTGTTCACCATGGTCATACGCAGGATTTATTATCAACAGCTTTATTTGAAACCCAGTGTTCATGTAACATTACATAATTAATTTGTCATTATGTTATTTTAAAAACAGCTCTCAGAGAGGCATGAGGTCATGCCTGAAACTAAATAAAATATGCTATCCACATTCAGAAGCAATGTGGATTTGCAGAGTTTTTTTTTTTTTTATTAAACACTGATGGGGTGCATCATTGTCCACTGCACACAAGGGAAGAAGGCTAGCTTGGTGATCAGAACATTCTGTATGACACATACAATTTTGCCCTCCAACAGAGGAAAATGACTGTGGGACTGAACAGAAAAGATCAGATGGCTGCTAATGTTACCATGCATAGACACAGCATCTCCCACTTGAGATGGTTATCTCATTCTACAGGACAGACCTAGCCCTATTGGGACTGCAGTGAGAAAAAAGGTTTTCATAGGGCCTCTACAGATGGCGCTTTGCACCGTCTTGGAAGCAAGGAAGGGGAGGGGCAGCCACGCGCTGGGCACCCCAACCCCTTCCTGAGGATGTCATCAGAGTGTGCACCGTTGCACATGGTGAGCACTCCGATGATGTCCTTCCGGCACAGCGTCCGGACATGCTGCACCAGAAGAAATGCAGAAGAGGTGCGCGACATCTCTTTGGGCACCCCTTTTGCCTGCTCTGGAAGGAACGGCATTTTAGTGCTCCTTACAGGGCCGGCAGAAGGGTGGATTGGGGCCTCTGAATGTGTTAGCAGCAGCCCCAATCCTCTCCTTCTTGGGGCGGCCCATTGCTACCCATCTGCAGAGGGCCTTAAAGATTTTTTTCCCTTCATGATTCCTACAAACATTTTTATTCTTTCCCAAAGCTTACTTTGGTATTAAATGATAGTTTATCTCCCAACACAATTTTAAAGAGGAGAGGGATTGCATCATCAACATCACTATCATGGATTTTAAACTCTGGAGGAAGTAGGTGTGAGGGTCTTTACAGACTGCCAGAAATAATGCAGCTTGAGTCCACCTTAACTGCCCTGGCTCAGTGCTAGGGAATCATGGGAACTGTACTTTTTCTGAGACATTGAGCCTTCTCTGTCAGAAAGTTCTGATGCCACAATAAACTACAGTTCCCATGATTCCCTAGCACTGAACCAGGGCAGTTAAAGTGGACTCGTGCTGCATTATTTCTGGCAGTCTGTAAAGGTCCTGAGTCTATAAAAGCTTATGCTATCAACTTCTTTCTTTCTCCCAGGGCTCGTCTTGGAGGCAGGGAAGGAGAGGGGCAGCTACATGCCGGGTGCCCCAACCCCTCCCCAAGGATATCATGATGGTGCATGCCATTATACACAGCATGCACCATCAAGACGTCCTTCTGGTGCAGCATCTTGATGCACTACGCCGGAAGAGCCGCAGAAGAGCCGCATGGTGGCTCTTGATGTGTCCCTTTTGCCAGCTCCAAAAGGAGTGGTATTTTAGCGCTCCTTTCAGGGCTGGCAGAAGGGAGGATTGGGGCCGAGGCATGGGGAAGCCTCAACCCCAATCCTCCGCTTCCCAGGGAGGCCCACGGCTGCCCATCTGCATCCCCCCCAGTGACTCTCAAAGTGACACAAGATCTCTTTGCATATGGAGTTTAAAAGCTTCTGTAATTGTTCTCTGCTACTCTATGGCAGCTGTACAGGCCCAGTTCAAGATATTTTGCTGTTTGAAGTTGAGCCTCAGCACACACACACACGCACACACAGAGAAAGTAAAAACTCATAGTTCCCAAAGCCTGCCAAGATATTTTAGCACTTAAACCAGAAAATTCTGCCAGTATTCCTTTTCACCCTTATTTGTTGATGTTCTATGCTTTCAAATGATTTTTAACTGATGGAAAACATATCCTGGGGAAATCATGGCAAAATTTATTCAGAAGTGGTTGGCCATTGCCTTCCTCTAAGTCTGAGAGAGTGTTATTTGCAAAAGGTCACCCAATAGATTTCCATGCGTGTGTAGGGATTTGAAACTAGTCTCCCAACATTCAAATCACTACAGCACACTGGCTCCCTCCCATAACTAGCAGTGCGGGGGGGGGGGGGGGAAGGGAAGCAGTGGAGATGCAAAAGTAAAGCTGTTATCATTTGGTTTTTCACCATTCTTTTTAAATCACCATATATATTTAATGTAACGTAGTTTGACCTGATGGAGACAGAGGTTATGGCAAACACTTCATTCATTTTGGATCTATTTGTACTACATGGAATGAAGATAAAATGAATGGTGACTGCCTTAGAAACACAAAAATGAAATAATTAGTGAACACTCTCTTTTTCTCCTTCTCTTTTTGGTCTTAATGATTCTTTGCTATACTTCATTAATAGCTCTCATTACTCATCACTGTCTGCCATGCAAAAGGCAATTGCACACAGTGTTGTGTATTTTTCTGTAATAGTTCATGCTGAGTCAACACCTCACTCAATGTCATTTATGTAGTTTTTTATAATGAGCTCCTAAAATAAACATAGAGACAATTAACTTAATGCATATGACAGCTTATTCATGATCAGTGCATAAGCAGTCAGGTAAGAAGCACAGGGGCTTGGCAGACTTTAGCAGACAATTGTCAGTCTCCAATTACTCTGTTGGGTATGTGGCAGCTCCAGAGATTCAGGGTGGACTTTGATGAGATATTATTCTTCCTGTTAATTTGCTAGAAACATACAAAAGCTGAACACTTAATGGAACTGAGAGGCAGTCACTGGGAGGTAAACAACTGAGAAGTCCTATCTCCTTCATGTTCTGTCAGTGGGAGTATCACAAGTATCTCTTTGGACAAGGGAACCCCCTTTGCAGATGGTGCAAAGCACCGTCTTCAATCCCAGGAAGGGGAGGAGCAACTGGACTCTGGGTGCCCCAACCCCTTCCTGAGGACATCATCAGCACACCCATTGTTGCACACAATGGCTGCTCTGATGACGTCCTTCTGGCTCAGCGTCCAGACATGCTGAGCCAGAAGTGGCGCAAAAGAGCCACATGGCATCTCTTCGGGCGCCCCTTTCGTGGCTTGTGGAAGAAGCGCTATTTTAGTGCTCCCTTCCCAGGCAGCAAAAAGGAGGATCGGGGCCAAGGCATGGGGCAGCCTCGGCCCCATTTCGCCACTTTCCAAGGCGGCCCACAGCCGCCCGTCTGCATCCCCTTGTAGAAACTAAATTCTGGTCTAGACTGACCTTTTGTCTGATCCAACTTGGATAGTCTTGTGTTCTTAATTGAATGGAAAATTGATACTGGTGAGATCCTGAGTGATTTCTCTTACAAAGGACAGTGCAGATGGGCTGGGATAATTATAAAAATTGATGATGATTCAATTAATACACCATGAATTTGGGGCTTCTTGTCCTGCTCTCATGCTGCAATAGAATGCAGCATGCCAAAAGTGCTGTAGGTGAATAAACAGGCAGGATCTGAGAACAAACAGTCTGGGGTCAGGAGCTGTAAACCAAAGCAGAGGAGTTGCAAGATATCTGAGTCAAGAAACAGTCCAGGGTTGTAAATTAAAGGGTCCTATTTCACACATTCATTTCCGGCAGAGCAAATGGAAAAGGTCATTGACTTATCAAGCCTTCAAACACAGCTCCAACCAATTTGCAGACCATATTCCAAGAGGGTCTTTCCTATCTGCATTTGGGCAGCCTCTTACTTGCCCAGGGGGTGGGGGGAGACTGGCCAAATGACACAGCCTTTTCCTTTCCCAAGGGCTCTGAACAATCTTTTCTACATCCTCTTTCTCTGGAGAACTCAGATGTCTCTCAGGCTGAGCTGGAGAATGGTGTGACTGTGGTAGGTATGTTTTGTCTACTGAAGCTAAACTCTTTGTGGGGAGGGCCATGACATTTAGGTCTTTTTCTTCTTCTGATGCTGAAGTATAAAGGGGGAGTATCGTGACACTACATCTCTGTTGAGATGATTGAAGAATTTTCAAGAGAAGCAACTAAAAATGTTGATAAAATACCAACATTTCTCAGGGGATTTCACTATATTTCTAATAGCAGTATGTACAATAAGCTGGCTCATATATGCATGTGTATTTATTGCCTGTGTTACCCATAATTCTGTGTTTGAATGATGGCAGTTGAGCCTGTGAATTGACTCATTTGAATGGCATGGCCTTAGAAGTGGCATAAAGGTTCTCTCCATGTTTTGTGATATGTGATCACCATTCACATATGCAAATTCCTGCATGACATTGCAGTCATCAAGCCACTATACGCCACTGCAGTCATTACATTATGATGGAAAAGCATGTTGACATGATGTCGGATTACCTCAGGCTAATCTGAGTGGAGAATATTATGAATAGGACTGAGAAAATGGCCTTCTAAAGTCATCATCCTATTCACTAGTGAAATTACAGTGTGTATGTACGATATGTCTGTGTGTTTCCATCAAAACAAAGAACTTTTTTTTTTTTTGAAGAACAAGCATTTTGACTTGAAGTGCAATTCTGTGAATGTTTACTCAGAAGTAGACCCTCTTGAATTCTATGGTACCTATTCTTGGTTTTAATGTTGATTGAAACTCTATTATCAGTTCATATTAGTGTGGAAGGAAGCCATCAGCTAAGAGTAAGTCTGGAAGAGTGCTACAAATGGTAAGAAATCATGGAAGGGAGAAGCAGTCTGATAATATCTGTAGGGGCTCCTGTTTTCTATCTTTCTGAGATGATCCCAATGTTACAAAAAATGCTAGAGACCCAGGAGGGCACCTACAAATTAATATGTTTATAGGGGAATTTTAATAATAACTCAAATGAGAATTGTAGTACAGGCAGCCTGGGATAACCACCCAATGTATACCAGGTCCAAATCACACAGAACTCCAGAGGCAATTCAAAAATAGTTGTAGTTTATTTAAGGGAATGAACAGCATACACACAAAAACACATGCATTCATACACACACAAGAGCTAAGGAATCAACTGTGTGAGAGATGAATAGAAATACTTACCAACAATAAGGCTTGCTTCAAATGGGAAGGACAGAAATGGAATCATATAGTCACCTGGAAACGTAGGATGTGGCTGACTACTGAGGGAATTTAGAGGATGACTAACAGCTTGCCAGTCTGAAGTAAATTAAACCCAAAGAACTGGATATTAGAGGCCAACATTTATATGGCGCAACAGCTTTGATGGCAGAAATCAAAGACTTGGAATAATTAACTATGCCAAATGGTTTTCCAGGACGGAATATTAAATAGGAGATGCAGTGTATGTGTCCCTGATTATTTGGACAAAAGATTGATGACTTCAGCAAATGTTCTCAAACCAAGAGCTGAGAGTTGTGAATTTCCTGAGACAGATGTTATTTCCTAAGACAAATGGCAAACTCACACCTTGGTAGGAAAGATTCTTGTCTCTAGAAATGCCACCATCTTCCTTTCCCGTACTCCTCATCAAGTCCTCAAAGGGATCATGCTGATGTTTTTTTGTGATCTATTGTGATGTGCATCCAGATCACTCCCTGGCTGGCTCCAACTAGTCTAGGGGGCCAACTGTCTATTCTGGGGCAATCCTAGTTAATTCACCACTCATCATCCCTTTTCAATATGAAGCTGATATCAAATATATTTTAGGGTGCAAATGTGGCCTAACACCAATTCATGGACGATTCCTTTAGATCATTTTTAGGGTTCCAGTTCCATCAGCATACTCCCATTTGCCTTAATCTGGATGTAATCTATATATACACAGAAGAACAGATATATCTGGCATAGTTATGTATGTGAATAAAAAAAGTTCAGGCTGGTTGCATCATTACAAATCTATAGTGTGACTCTTCCTTTTTATAGTGGCATTTGATTTCCAGAATCATATAGCATGAGTAGATTGGGCAGGAAGTTCTCTTGTCAGCGCCACCAACGCTCAGGAAAATGATGTGCTGACTTGGGAGCTGACGTTCAGAGTGATCCATCTATCTAACATAATTCCATTGCTCTAGATGCTACCAGCACGGTGAATACAACACTCACACCAGTATTATACATGTCTGATAGTAAACAGTAATGTCCAGTGCTGCTTCCTAAGCTATCTGATGTGGGCAACCAACAGCTATTTTTCTTATTTTTCCTGCCACAAGCCAGTAACATATTTGGGGCCATTGGTAACAACTATTTCCTTCTTTCCTGGAAACTTTCCTAAAACCATCAGATGATGATGACTCATGAACTGGAATTGGTCTGTGGACCATCACTTTGTGTAGAACTGGTATATAGCCAGCCCTCTTTATTCATGGATTCTGCATCCATGCATCCAACCATTCATGACTTGAAAATACTCCCATTTTCTCCCCCCACAACAACAAAAAAGCAAACCTTGATTTTGCCATTTTATATAAGGGACATAATTTTACTACACCATTGTATATAATGGGACTTGAGTATCCACAGATTTTGGTATCCACTGGAATAAATGTGTGTCCTGGAGCCAAACCCTGGAGGATATTTAAGGCCCACTGTATAGCATTCATGTAACATCTGGTGTTTCAAGTGTTTCTATATATCTTCATATCGCAAAGAAGTGAATCTGGGATAACAACAACAGCATTTATTTATTTCTGCCTGCCTTTCCCCATGGATCGTGGTGGGGAACAATAAATAGACAATGTACAACATCGATTAAAACACATTAATTAAAACATGCAACTGTTCGAAAGGAAAAATAAGACACACAGATTCTAAATTAATCCACATTTAAAATTCATCATTTAAAAATCATCTGGATCAGCTTACTGGACAAGACTGGTCTTCAATGCTGTTTTAAATTCAGACAATGTATTCAGCTGGAAATTAATATTGGCTTCCATAACCTTGTCCCTTTCTATTATATATATTCTAACTTTCACCATCCCTTCATTGAAAATAGTCCAGTACATCTGAAAGTGTCAGTAAGTTCAAAAAGACTGTAGTGGTGACTCATTTAAGACTTCTTACTCAGTTCATGGCAAAATCCTAGTTTGAATGATGAACTTCTTCTTCACAGTTCAGTGTCTCATCCACAATGGCACATAGCTTTTAGAGATCCATTCTAGATATCTGGAACTACTGAGATTGCTTCTAAAATTCCAAAATGCTTCCAAGATTCCAAAGTTCTTGGAGTGTGTGTTACATTGGATTACAAACTGTACAGATTTGTAGAGTACAAAGCCTGTGGACACATCAGGTTATATGGGAGTATTTAATAAAGGTTTAAATCTCTTTGAGTACATCACAAATTCCATATTGGCTTCCATCCTAAATGTAGAGAGGTTCACAAGGTTAAATGTGAATTTTTCTACAGCCCATTAGTAGCAAGCTGGATATATGAGAATATCTTGTTAGATATTGTTAAGCTTACTTTCATCGGCACACTATAAGTGGCAACATCAAATAATTAGCAACCAGTAAAATCCATGAAGAGCTCTTGCATTTTGAATTTAGAACATTTTTCCTAACATTTTAGGAAATGATTGACAGACTAATTTTACATAGAGAAAATTAAATTGGAGTTCACTCATAACTCATTCCAACTTATGAAAACCTTCCATATCACTGCCAGCCTCCCAGAGCTGAGATGAGGCCTGATCAAATGGCAGTTTGTGATAACAAACCCAGAAATGGAGTGAATGAAATTCTTGTCCTTTCTGATTACTGGCAGATTTTAACCTTGGCTCACCCCCTGAGAATTTTCATCTGCAAGTTTGGAGAGGCTTTGGCAAACCTCCATTAGAAACCCAGAACTCATTCCTGCAGGATTGTAGTGCCACCTTTATCTGCGCAAAACATTTTATGTTTCAAATGCTGATGCCATTTGATTTCAGAGTCCTGGAACAGAAGTGAATGGATTGAGCAAAGCAAAGTGTGTGTTTACATGAACAAACATTGAAAGAAAATACTGATTAAGAGAGAACAATAAACAGAGAGGGACACAAACACAGAATAAGTTTACATGTAAATGACCTGAAAAGGGCATATTTGGGTGAAAACGTCTACCCATTACTGATCTGGTATTGTCAATTCCCCTTAAAACCCTAAACAGCTGAGGTCTTCAACAATTTAACGCAGAGATGAGTGACCTGGAGGTGGTCAGAAGAGGCTCCCATGGAAGCCCCTAACTTATAAATGGCCACATCCACAGCCAGCAGGATTCCAGAAGAATAAAGGGGCCTTTGCAAACAAGACATAGCACTATGATTCCACTTTAATAACCATGGATGCATCCTGTGAAATCCTGTGCCTTTTAGTTTGGTGAGGCACTCAAGGTCTTGTTAAGTTCCCCTGCATACCTTGTGCTGTATTTTGAGGTCCTCATGTTTTTTATATTTCATATCTGGATATAGCATATTTTTGAGAGTTCAATGACTTCTCAGGATCAGATAGATTCCTTGGGGGGAGAGATCTTTTCCCTGGAACATGTGTACATCCATGTAAACAAAACCATCAAATCTAAAGTGGTCCTTCATTCCCCCAAGTATCCTACATTTCCTCTCGAAACTTGAAACAAAGGATCTCTTTGCACTAAAAGCAGCAAGCCAATCTCTCTCTGCCTACCCCTGGTTGTATTCCCAACCAAACTTTTCCACCTATAATCTCAAGGATATCCTGATCCAAACACTGTTTTTGTTACTCTCAAGTTAAAACTATCAACCAGTCCAGAATCCTATCATCAATTCCTGGGGAAAGTTATTCAGCCTTTGTTACCTAGCTAGATAGCCCATCATCTGGGACTAGTTTTAAGGTATTAATATGGTTTCATAATCTAATCTCTGTGTACACAGCCCAACACACATACATGCCCATATTCTATGTATTTTCTGTGTTGTCTTTGGACCTCCCAGTCTGAGCCATTGCATCTTTCCACCATCTTCATATCAGACAGGTAAATACACCCCCACTGCAACTCTTAAAAACTCTGCCATCACCTTTACATATTTCCATTTTGGTTAGCTCTGCATGTTGGGTTTGTGTAAATTGCTGTCTTGTGTGTGTGTGATTGCACTTTACATATTTTCTAAACAAACAAAACCACCTTAATTCACTGAAAACCTGGAGTCCTTCTAGTTAGTACTGGTATATATTTGTACACACAGTCCAAAGATTACCTAAGCCTCTAGAAAAGCTAATTTTCCCATTATTTGAAGTATCGCTGACAGCTGGTGGAGATCCCCCCCAGTCCCCCCACCTATTCTTTGGGTAACATTTTCTGGCTGAGAATCCTAAATGACCCTCCCTAAATTGTAATCCCAGAATTCCACAGAATAGAACCATGACAGTTACACTGGAATCATACTGTTATCACTGTTATACACTTTTGTAAAATCTTGTTTTAAACTTCAGAAGCTGCCTTGGGTATAAATAAATAAATACATAAAATTGTGCAGCATGAAACAGCTCAAAGATTTGGAAGGACAGCTATAAAACAAACAGGTAAGATCCTTAAAGGTAATGATATATCATTCAATAACAAAGTCAAGATCCCACATGCCATAGTAAATCAGATTTCTACATTTGGTATCTAGAAAGCGAAGATAGCTGAAAGGGTGTGTGTGTGTGTGTGAAAAAGATCAAGTCATCTCAAATGTGACACTAGGAGAGAGATCTGTAGATACGAAGCAAGGCCAAAAAGATAAATAATGGGTCTAGAGCAAATCAAATCTGAACTCCCTCTAGAAGCCAAAATGTCTAAATTCAAAATGTTATACTTGGGACATATGAGATGGCATGACTTGGGGCCTTTGCAGACTGCCAGAAATAGTGCAAATTGAGTCCACTTTAAGGGTTAGGGTTAGTGCTAGGGAATCATGGGAATTGTTTTTTTCTGAGACATTGAGCCTTCTCTGTCAGAGAGCTCTGGTGCCACAATAAAATACAGTTCCCATGATTCCCTAACCTTAACCCTTAAAGTGGACTCAATTTGCACTATTTATAGCAGTCTGCAAAGGCCCTTAGTGAAAAAAAATGATGATGGTTGGTAAAATTGTCACTGTATTTGAAGATTTCCACAGATTTCACTGCAACCACCAACAGTAAAGTCTTCTATCTCTTATTCCCACTTCTGCCACCAGTGTAAGGACTTTTTCCTCTCCTACTGCTTTGGCCATCAACAATGGAGCCCTACTAGATATCCTCAGAGTTCCTGTGCAGAACATTATGGAACTTCTGTCCCCATTGGACATCAACTCTCTCTTTTCTGCTGCCACCACAGATATAATGTCTGAATCCAATCTTTGTATATCTAGCATTTCCAGAAGCAAAAAGTGCAAGATAGAAAAATATTTTATTAACAGAAATTTAATATTAACAAAACATATTAATTACTTAATACATTTAAACCAGTATTTCACTCTCATTCATACTCTTCTCCTAGCTAACTAAGGCTGTATCTACACTGCAAAATTAATGCAGTGAGAGACTGCTTTAAGTGTCATGGCTCAATGCTATGGAATTCAGGGATTTGTAATTCTGTGAGATATTTAGCCTTCTCTATCAGAGAGCCACAACAAACTACAAATCTGGGATTCTATAGGATGGAGCCATGACCGTGTCAAACTGCATTACTTCTGCAGTGTGGCAGCAGTCTTGGACTCTTAAACTTATTATTATTATTATTATTATTATTATTATTACTATTATTATTATTATTTTCACTATTTCAACCCAGATTCACTTCACCACACAACAGTTGCACTGGCACAAAGGACACAAGATGCCTCTTTTTGGGTTTAAACAGGCCACAACTTTTATTTAGCTATACAGGGTCTATTTACAAACCAATAAACATTAAAAAAATTGTCACATGTGTACGTGAAGGTGGAACCCCCCAAATGGGTGGTCCTTCACCACACGTGACAAAATAAGTAAAAAATAATATCAACAAATTTTAAAAAACCCTTCCCTCTGGAAATGACCTCATATTAAGTCATATGATGTCATGCAAATTAATGACGTCATGCATTTAACTGCATACCTCATTTCCTTTAAATTTGTCTTATGCCAATTTTACCCCAATTAATTTAAATAGCCAGATTAATTTTCCTGTGGGGTGGGGGTCATTTCCCGCCCCCAAGTACAAAACAAACAATTTTAAATTATAGACACTACCACTACGTTGTGACAAAGCAATTAACAAGAACAACATGAATTATCACACCATGACCCATTCCCAAATCAATTTTAATTAATAATCTCAGGGAGGGCGAAAAATCCAGGGAAGCACCCTGGGGAAAAAATCCCTCCCGGCCCCTGAAGGCAACCAGCCTAAGCCTGAGAATAAAGATTTATAACTTCTTAATAATGGATGGGTGGGATGAGTTGCTCAGTTCAAGCTCAAAAATGGCTGCCTCCATGTGGCAGCACAGAGCTATAAAGAACAAACTCTTGTCCCAAGTCTCGTGACACCAGTAGCACCACGAGACTTGAAGTAACAACCAAACAACCCGATTGGACAAGGTGCACAGGTGTTCCCATTCCCCTGCACGCCTTGACCAACCAGGCATCTCATGTCCTTATTTGGTCAGCACAACAAGAAACCCCTCCCGACTCATTGGGGGGTGTCTTTGCACTGGCACAAAGGACACAAGATGCCTCTTTTTGGGTTTAAACAGGCCACAACTTTTATTTAGCTGTACAGGGTCTATTTACAAACCAATAAATATTAAAAAATTTGTCGCATGTATAAGTGAAGGTGTAACCCCCCAAATGGGTGGTCCTTCACCGTACGTGACAAAATAAGTAAACAATAATATCAACAAATTTACAAACCCCTCCCCTCCGGAAATGATATTATATTACATCATATGGCGTCATGCAAATTAATGACGTCATGCATTTAACTGCATATGTCATTTCCTTTAAATTTGTCTTATGCCAATTTTACCCCAATTAATTTAAATAGCCAGATTATTTTTCCTGTGGGGTGGGGGTCATTACCCACCACAAGAGGGGGCCAGCCTAGCTAGGCACCCCTCTCCCCCACCCCCCGCAGACCGCGTTTACAATTTGATCAGAGAGTGCTGTGACATACATCTCTGATCCCTCTGGAAAGAGGTGGACCCCATCCCCCCTGTACAGCTGTGGCCGGTCAAGTTTAATACCATGCTCAATTAAAAAGATGCCCATTTTAGAGAGCTGCTTAGTCACATAATGGTTAAGCCAGTGCTGAGCATTATTAATTGCTGCGTCCTTCTGCACTCCAGGCCAGCAACGCCTTGGCAAAAGTTTGGTCCAAAGGATCACAGTGCCCGAAAAAATCTTTTCGACTTCTTGCATATCCTTGACTATCTGTTTAGCCAACTCTAAGTATGGAATCTGAACCAAGTCATTTTCCCCCAGGTGTACTACCAAAACTTGGGGTTGTGAGCACAAACATGCCAACTCCATGATAAGAGGAAGGAGAGATTCCCACATCATGCCCCTTTGTCCGAACCACTCAGTGAGTCCAATGTGAGAAAGGCCCAACATACTATCATGGCAATTCTCCAAAAGGTGGCATTCTGCCCAGAAGACCAGGCTGTGGCCTATGATCCATATATTGCTGTGGAAAAAGCCAGCTGAAACGAAACAAAAGATGTTAACATGGCTTATCAGGAGTCCGATTACCTGATTGCCTGACATAGGATTTAACTGCACGTGAACTCCACCTGCCAATTCTGCAAATATTGGCTTCACTCAAACCTTGAGTGGCCGCAGCTGTTGCTGCTCCAATACGAAAGGAGTGTGAGGAGAAACATTCCTGAGCCAACTCAACCCTCCTTACAGTCTCCTTTAACACAGCCCTAAATTGAAATTGCATTAAGGGCAAACCAGACAAGTGATTAAATAGATAGCCAGTCAAATTAGGCCTAATGTTCAAGTAGTTAATCATCGCTATCACTGGGCAAATTTGACCTTGCGGCGCTTTAGCCAATAAAATAGACTGACACTTTGCTAACTGGTCAGTCTTAGAGAACCTAAGGCAGATTTGAATCCCGTTCTGTTAAAATAATATCAGAAATTGATAGAGCCCTGCCAAATTTATCCTTACACGATCCAGGCACAATCTCCCTGATTCTTAAAGCAGCAAAAAAGGCTATAGCATATACTGCTTTGAATAAAGCCTCTTCCCCAGTTGAATAGCATGCATGGGCTAATTGATCCCATAACTTAGCCAGGACAGGGCCAGTTATCGCCCATCATGAGTCTATTATGACAGGGGATTCTCTGGACCAACCCTCCACCGCTCTTTTGACCCTAATGTCCGTAGTAGGATCAAAACAGCCCTTTGCCCTAGAGTAAAATGCCAGGGCGGCCAACCTGACCCTGATAGTGACAGGTGAAAGTCCTGTGTGCTTAAGATAAACAATAAAACGAAGGACCAGGTCAACTTCAATTGGCCACTTTTGATGCTCCCCAATTTCCAGTAAGAATTGATTAAACGAATTCAAAGCTGTTTGATAGGACTTGCGTGTAGACGGGGCAATGGAGTTCAAAATTGCCCTATGAACTTCTAATCTCCAAGGCTCTAGAGCAATGCCAGTACCTCCAACGGGTATGTTGATGCCTCAGGAGCCAGCTGCCAGAACCTAGAGATCTGAAAACGAGAAAGGGCATCCGCCAAAGGGTTAAGCACACCAGGAACATGTTGAGCTTTAAATAACACATTATAATTCAAGCATTGCATCACCACCGCCCTTACCAAACCCATAACTTTAGGAGACTTGGAGGACTGAGAATTTACCACGTGCATGATCGCCTGGTTGTCGCACCAAAACCAGGCAGTCCTGTTAGCAAACTGGCTTGCCCACAAGTGCACAGCCACCACTATAGGAAACAGTTCCAAAAATGTAAGGTCTCTAGTCAGGCCACTTTTGACCCATGCAGAAGTCCATGCCTCTGCAGCCCACTGGCCATTCCAATAAACACTGAAGCCATGGGCACCAGCAGCATCAGAATGCACCTGAAAGTCTGCCCTCAGCAGCATTTCAGATCTCCAAAACGATATGCCATTGAATTCCTCCAAAAAGGAGTGGCAGACCTTCAAATCCTCATGAATGCCCCTTGTGATTCTAATGTGATGATGTTGGGCCACTATTCCTGCAGTAGCCCTATACAATCTCGCACAGAATGCTCGTCCCGGAACTACAACCCTACAGGCAAAATTCAAAAGACCTGTAAGTGATTGAAATTCATGAAGCGTAGCTTTTTGTTTCCCTAACATGGCCCCAACTTGCTGCCTCATAGCCACTAATTTTTCATTAGGTAAATGAGAAATTCCAGCTATGGTGTCAATCTCAATACCCAAAAAGGTAAGTCGAGTATGTGGACCCTCGGTCTTTTCTTCCACTAAGGGCACACCTAGCTCATATATTAATTCCTGAAGTTGGGCTAAGAAATCCTTACACTGTGAAGAATTGGGATTCCCAGCAATTAAAAAATCATCTAAATAATGTGCTATGGCTCTATTACCAGTCCGCTTAACTGCACACCAATGGAGAAAGGTACTGAATGTCTCGAAAGCTGAACAAGAAATTGAGCATCCCATTGGCATGGCTTTGTCAAAGAAATATTTTCCCTCAAACTGAAAACCCAGTAAGTCAAAATCATCTGGGTGTACAGGAACAAGTCTAAATGCAGACATAATATTGCCTTTAACTAAAAGGGCTCCCATGCCCAAATCCCTAATCATCTTAACTGCTCAGTCGAATGATGTATACTTAACAGAGGTAAGCCCAGGATCAATAGGATCATTCACCGACTCACCCTTTGGGTATGATAAATTATGAATCAACCTAAATTCCCCAGGGGCTTTTTAAGGAACTACACCCAAAGGAGATAAGCGAAGCATGGGGATAGGTAGCTGATCATGCAGTCCCAAAATCTTTCCTGCAGCTATTTCCTTAGCTAATTTCTCCCTCACAATGCTTGACAACTCCCTCATGGAACGAGCATTGGGTGCGTAGCGATGAATCCTAAGGCCTGTATAGGGAATACAAAAGCCTAAGGAAAAACCCTGAAATAAATAGATAGCAGCCTCCTTATTAGGGTAAACCTTTAGCCACGCCACCATAATGTCTAACTTAATTGGTGACGGGGCCTTTTCCCCTAGGTGAAGCTGGCTGGGGGGCAGTAAACACTCCTGTTCTTTTGCCTCTACCACAGGAAGTTCCAGGGTGGCACCCCCACAGGTGTTACATTTGTGCTCAAACCTACAGGGTTGTCTTTTACACTTGCCAGTATCAAAGTCCCAGCATAAGCCAAATTGCCTTCTTTCTCCAATGGCAGGCCTCGCATTCAGCCCTCTCGGCATGGTAATCATCGGGACAAACCCATTGTCACACCTGCTCAAGGGGGAGGCCCCCACCATAACATCAGCCCAAAACTCAGACTGAACATGCCTCCAAGACAAGGAGCGATCCTGTGCTGCTCTCATCCTAAACTGCTCATCATATTGGAGCCATGCTGCACCCCTTGAGTTGTGATGGCAGTTAGTGTATGCTTTTATCATAATCTCCTGATATTTAGAAAAGTCGGGGGATCTGAGTGGCTCTTTTTCCTCTATGACACCTCTGTAAATAGTGAAGCCCATAATCCAATTAACAAAATTGCGCTCTAGCTTAGGGTGTTTGAGCGCTTGAAACTAAAAACAATCCCATCTTTTACCATGATCCTTGGCTTGGGATCCCTAAAAGTCAGAGTAAATAAATTAATATGTTCACCTTTCCAAATCCTTTCTTTAGTGGAAAGGGGAAGGTGTGAACCAAGGAGTGTAGACATTCCAGCATAAGGTGTAGATTCCATATTCCCAACCGTTCCAGATAACAAAGGAGCATTTGAAAGAGAAACCATAGAGGTCTTGTTAGCTACAGCCATAGGCTGACCACCTTGCACCCGAGTGTCAGGGACCTGTGAAATTGCAGGTACCTGCATGGGTGCATCCAAAATGACAGGGTTGGGCCATTCCAAAGCTACACCCTGACCCACCTGGCCACCTGAAGCCCACACTGAGGTAGGCCAATTAGTATGTGTAGTATTATGAGACAAACCTGAAACTGAAACTTGCTGGGAAGCTTTGCCAACTGACCACACTGGTCCCCCAAAGTGTGGCCCTGCAACAGCTCAGGTGTCAAACACAGCAGAGGCAGCAGCAGCTTGATCACCTCTCTGTTCACCATGTGTCTGCTCTATTGCACCACCTGGAAGAACCACCCCTTGTAAGAGGTTATATAAATCAGCCAAAGTAGGCTGCTCAGATACAAGGGCAGCCACACCCTGTGCCTCCACACCCGGGACTCTTTTCAAGAGATCCCACACATCGGCAATAGTGGGGTTCCCAGCCTCCACAACTGAAACCACCGATGGACCCGGTGTAGCATCCACCACCTGAGAATCAGATGCCACTAGAGGAAGCAACACTTTGGTGTTACTGGTACCCGAAGGGCTGGCAATTGAGCTGGTGGCTGTAGCCTGTAGCTCCTTTTGTGCAAGTTGATTGCAAAGCACCACACAAGCCTGAACAGTTTTGCCCAGTTGTGCCACCTGGGCAGAAATCTCATCATCTCTACTGTTAGACCGGAAGGCCTCTTTGAAGAAGAGTGACCCAAGCTAGGCATGGCTGAAGCCACGTGCCTCTTGGATTGGGCCTTACTACGTGGCATCTTACCCTCAGTGAATGGAACGCGGGCCCAAGCCAAATCACCCAAGCGTGGATGATTACCATCAGGCCAGGAGGCCGCCCTTTCCCAAGTCTCACAGGAGATGCAAACAGCCAGGAATCATCACTGGCAACCACCAAGTGGAAAGGTGTCCACCGAGGGTCCTTGCGGAGCCCTCACCCAAAGACTGCCATCTTCAACACACTCACCACTGGGGAGAAGTGTAACCAACCCTCCCGAACCAGCGATGGGGTCCTGACCTTACTAGACTGGGGTTACCGGGGCATCTCTGGGCCTGAAATCCAGTACTGGGTCCATGCACCCGGTGAAAGATGCCTCCCGCAGGGCCCTCCTCGGGTGTACACCCCCGAGAATTGGGGATGCAGAGGTGCAACAGGCCCCAGACGACCGGCCCAAAGGCCTCACTCATCCCACGGGTTGCTCAAGGAATGATACCTGAGCCCCCGATACAAAAGCGAGAATAAAAGTAGGCAAAAGCCAAAAATAGCTAGGCCAAAAGCCAAGCAAAGCCAGAGCAGAAAGCGGAGTGATGTTACTCACTCGGTTCAAGCTCGAAAATGGTTGCCTCCACATGGCAGCACAGAGCTATAAAGAACAAACTCTTGAGACCAGTAGCACTGTGAGACTTGGAGTAGCAACCAAACAACCTGATTGGACAAGGCGCGCAGGTGTTCCCATTCCCCTGTGTGCCTTGACCAACCAAGCATCTCATGTCCTTATTTGACCAACACAACAAGAAACCCCTCCCGACTCATTGGGGGGTGTCTTTCTGTTTAACTATAGCAATTGTCCTTCACCAGCCTTATTCAAATTTTCTCAGATATTCCAACCACCCCTCATTTCCAACATTTCATTTTCTCACCCACTCCTACCAGTTCCTTATTTTATTACTTATCTTATTATTATATCTAATATATAAAAGAATCATTTTCATAAAACAAAAATACCCATGACATCACAGGGACATTGATCAATGATGCCCTACATTTGCAAGGCTGTTTGCAAGTGAGTCTGACTTGAGCAGACTATTTTAATAACAGGGCCCCTTTGAGGTTTCATTCATAACATCATCACAAGCCAAAGCTGACTTTACAATAATCAGCTGCCCAGAAGGTTCAATTGAGAGGTTTTTGGAGGACTTAAAATACATAAAGAAATGAAAAAGTAAAATACCTAATAGTGTACCCATAACCAACTTGCCAAGGGCTGTTAAATATGCCAAGGTATACATGATATTGTTTTATTGATCATCAAGCCACATGGCCACCTACACATGAAAACAACTTCATTGTACAGGTGTGTCTGTGGGATAAGGAGATGTGTACATGGACTATACAAACAGGACATGTAACAAAATCTTTTGGTGTGGAGTATCCCTATTCCAGGGGTAGCTGGTGGCTTTCATGTTAACATGGTAGTGAATCTACTCCAGATTTTAGATTGTACTTTAAAGGAGTTGCCAGTATTCTGAACCTATTTTGAGATTAGGATTTAGCACTTTGGATAGGCCTTTTATAGTTCAGACTGAATCCTGGAATAGGTTTACTGCTCAAAAGCATGGAATCCCTCACCACCACTGTTTTGCTCAGAATTCTAGGCAGTCATCTATGCCTCTTTGAGCATATATGGCATTAACTCCCTGATTTCTATCCACAATCAAAAAGATGTTCTGTCTTCTTATTCTTTTAATATTCTGTTCATGTGCAGGGCTCCTTTGATCCTTTGAAAGACTGATGTCTATTTATTAACCATTTTCCAACTTAGCAAAGTTATTTAACTTTTTTTCCTTATGAATAGTTGTTATTTCAACATTTCTGTCCCTCTCTTCCCAATTAATTTACAGTAGGATGGTAAATTAAGCATATCTACTAATGTGAGAAGTTATATATTCTAATGTGAGATGTTAGTTTAGATTGAAGGCTAGTCAAAGGTTTTATTACTATGAACATGAACAGCCAATATCATGCTCTTGAATGTGAAAAATTAATCAATAAATCACAGCTCCTTTTACTATTTATTCTGTCCCGGAGATGCTACAGCTGGCAACTCATGCTCATACATTACTCCTTTCTCTTTCTTCTTTTTTTGTTTCTCTCTCTCTTTCCCTCTCTCTCTCTCTCTCACACACACACACACACCTGGTCAGTGGTACGAGAGTCTAGAAAGACTGTTCTCCTCTCAATCTGAGGTTAAACCAGGGCCATCAGAACTTAATTAATTTATCTTAAGGCCTTCTTTCCTGATAGCATCTAAATGAAGAAATAAAACTGTGATTTTGTTACACAAAACATCAGCCACCAAAGGCAGCCCAAATTGTGTTATTTCTGTATTTGATCTGGTGTGTCACAAAACATGTAGGCTCAAATAAAATGTGCCAATGAGCTTTTTCCAGCAGAAATGGCAGGACTTTCTTCCTGGCATTAAGGACTCTATTGTATGAGAAAAGAAAGGCAAAGCCAATTGGGAAAGTAGTGGCTTTCTCCATGTTGCACTGGATGCCCTTGTAGCACTTCTGTTCTCTTTCTGAGGAAAGACAGTCATCAAAGCAAGCCTTTTGCAGAACTTATTTTTCATGTTGATGTAATGCTTTCCTAGCCTTATCTATGAACCAGCATTTCATTCTAAGTATTGTAAATTCAAAGTGTTTTCACCCATGCAATAGGTTCCTTAAAGGCAACAGCTTCTTTAGCTCAGCCCATTAGACTGCCCCCAAAATGTTGCAATCTGATGTCTTTTATACCTATTATAACATTTGTTAATCTGTGTATCAGCCAGTGAGGAAGGGAGAAAAGGTGGCCCTTGTAGAAGACTGTTCTAGAAAATCTGCAGTTGTCTATCCCAGCTTCCTAGTCAGATACCTACCATACTCATGTGGTATACTAGTTACTAGTTTCTTATTACTATAGCTTCCAACTTGAAAAAAAGGTCTGCCAGAGTACTCAAATGCACATTGGAGTGGGGATCTACTCAGAAATCGGATTCTGCTGCAAAAGCCATGCAATAAAACATGGCTGTAGTGTGAATTAGAATTAAATTCAGGAGAGGTAAGGAGTATTATTTAAGGCATGCAATAATCTCCAAGGCTTGTTGGGTTTGGCTCACTCCTTAAGACTGTACTTTTAAGGTTCCCCTATCTCACATACAGAACTTTTTTTGACTCTTGATATCTGACATACCTGGCACAAAGTGGGAAAGGTTGGAAAATCACAACCAATTCCTTACAACAGCCACACTACTAAAATAAAAGAAGGATCTAGTTATGTACTAATGATTATACTCCCTACATAAAATGTTCTTCCCAAACATATATGGCATAGGTTTCTCGGACTGAGTTGTAAAATTGAGAATGCTGGTATGGATCTCACATCACTCTTTCCTACAGATAGAGGAATCAAAGGCTGATGTGAAGGCTCTAGAAAGCAGCTCTCCTCTGGGACTTCGAAGGTGGGGGCAAGACTGTGTCCTCCAAAGAGTTTTCATCTCTCACACAAGAATAGTTTGCTGACATAGATTCTGAAGCAACAAGAGCCACAAGCCCCCAGGATAGACAGAATGAGACAATATAGCACAATGAACTTTACTTCAGAGATCAAGAAACTGACAGGACTTGATTCAGCAGACTCTGTCCTAATCAGTGACAGTTGCACTGCTATAAATAGCAATATATAAGTACATATACTTGAGATACTGAATTGCTAGATTCAGTGTCTCAACTCTGCTTCCAACATTTTTGCCTGTTATCAGACCTCCTTGTTGTTTTTGGTTCTTGGTCCATTTAGTCCATTTACTAAACTTCTCTTTGGTCTGCCCCCTGGTTTACATTATGAACTTGTAGGACACTTCTCTGCTCATCTGAATGGAGCCTATTTATTGATCATTCTTTTTGCCATTTTCTTCAAATGACAATGTCCTTGTGAATCTCAATGTATTTATCTTCTTCCTGACTCTTCTCTCTGTTTTTTTCCATGTATTGGTTATTTGCTCAAGGAACCCTCCAACCTTGATGGATGAATCTGCCATATTTGGTTTCTCCCATATTCTAATTCTTTTGCGTTAAACAAAAAACACAGCTCACTCCTCCCCAGAAAAAAACAACAGTCAAGTTCTTTCCATCTTGAATATGAATAAATTTTCATTTGGGGGGGGGGGTAGTTGCCCTGTTAACAAATAAACCAACAATAAATTTCCATCCATTCTCGATCTCATTGAACTCCGTAGGATATGCTTCTAAAAAGCATGTACAGAGTAGGAATTTTCATTCATTGTGCTTCATTACCCATGGTTTCATCCTAGTTACCAGCAGTAAATTAAGCAGAAGCAGGTATTCATAGATGCTACAATCTAGCTAAACTTACTGAAAGAGCACAGTACATATGAGATAGGTGATTTTTGTATTTTTTCTTATAGTTAATCTAAATGGATAGGCCACTGACATACTTTGGGCCTAAGCAGACTGCCAGAAATAGTGCACATTAAATTGAGGCACTGCCCTGGCTCAGTGCTAGTGAATCATGGGAAATGTAATTTATTGTGGCACCAGAGCTCTCTGACAGAGAAGGCTCAATGTCTCAGAAAAAAATACAATTCCCATGACTCCCTAGCACTGAGCCAGGGCAGTGCCTCAATTTAATGTGCACTATTTCTGGCAGTCCGCTTAGGCCTTTAGTTTCACCTCCCCCAATCATCTCTTTGCTATCCTTCAAACATGTAATCAATTTTTTTATGGCAATTGGTAAAGCTATGTTGAAAAATATTTAGTCTCCATCTAGACTTTATAGTCTTAGATTTAAAAGCTTTGGTGCTGTGAGATGGAATGCAATGGTCTGGATAATTAAACCAGCCTGGAATTTCTACAGGGGCCTTTGGACCATGGATAATTCACAACTCTTTCCCTAATTACAGTTTTGGAGATTTACCTCCGAGAAGAACAACCAACAGTATACTCCCTTTAAAAAAAAAACAACACAGAAAATATGGAGTAGAAATTCAGCACTTGGTAGAGGTATAGCAAAAGTGACTTCTGCTGTTGCATTATTATAATAACCTGATGTGTGAGGAATGTAATTTTCATAGTCATGGTAGTTAATGAAACATAGAATGTCCAGTGTAAATCTTTACTTATCTCATGAATAATGGCCCAGGGTTTAGAGCATATAAAGTAAAAATGCCCTAATAATGATATTTAGCCCATCTAAACCACACATAACTACAAACAAGTATACAGAAAATCAAGATGAACTGGGAAATTTGCATAACATTAATTCATTTGTAATTCCTTGCCCCCCACTGCTTTTATATTCGCACTTTGCTATTACTAATTTGTTATGCTTATTATGAATTATTGTTTTAATATAGATGGCATATTTAATTAAAAATGAAACAAAACAATGAACTACTATATTTTACATAGCATTCCTACTTTTGTCTGAAATACAGTGTTCTTTTCTCTAATGTGCTCAAGCCACAGCTAACAGAAAAATTGCACATTCCAATACATGGGAGTGATTCCCTGGAGTTAAATAAGCCTTACATCTAAGTTAAATGTATATGAGATTGTTGCCTAAGATGTATTATCAGCTTACAATTTATTTAGCCACCTAAACAGCCTTGGCTATAAGGCAGGGTATAAATAAAGTATTATTATTATTATTATTATTATTATTATTATTTGCAGTACAGACCCAAACATGGGCATTTCTGTATTGGCAGAAAGCAGTGGGGAGGGCTCCAGTTATTTTCTTGCAGTTGGATGTGCTCCAAGGACATCATCTGCAGGGACCTCCTAAGGAACACAAAGGGCTCTAGAGATGCTAGTTGCAGCACACACAGCTGCAGGAAAATAGCTGGATACTTCTCCACTGATCAGTCCACTCTCTGACAACATAGAAATGGCCTTGTATGAGAGAGGATGGCTCTGTGCTTCTTACAAGGTGGATTTGGGACAAGTGGCAACAGGAGATAGGGATCTTTTAGGGACAACCAATCAAACTTGATACAAAGAGTCAGGGTTTATCTGTCACTAACAGATCTGTATCCAAACAGCACACACACACACACACACACATACACATAAATGTTGAGGGTTATGAAAACAAGTTGATTTTTTGTCTTGTTAATCGGTGCAGTAATCATGTGGCTTCAGCTTATTCTCTCCCCTACTCAGCTCATAAACTATCTTCCAGTTTCCTATTCCCCACCCATCTTTCATTTCACTTAATTTTCTTAAAGCTCTGTTTTGTATAAGTACCAGATCATTAACCTGAAATTCTTCAGAGTCATCAAGGTTGGCTGCAAGGTTGCCAAATTATCTTTCTGTTTCCCCTGCTTCTACTTCTACTGCTTCTACTTTAGAATCTTTTCATTCTTCTTCCCTTTTAAATGCTTCTATTTTGGCTTTATTTTCTTTGAAAAAAATGAAAAGAAAACAAAACTCTGTAGTATTACCATCAGATCACCAATCTGCAGTGGCTGCTTAATCAGAAGCTAGTGATAATGGAGGATAGAGGTTCAGAAAGTTACTTCTCAGAACTATAATTCTCACTGGAAAGTTTGTCTTTATATTGTATTTGCTTTATATTTTGGTTTTATACCATTGTCCCAAACAAACAGTATAATTTACAGGGTCCTTTTTTCAGATAAGGAAGTGATAACATTCACAGTTCCAAGTGGGGAAATGAGTCTCTGTCTGAGACTCTGAGAATGACAGTTTCACATAAGGTGTTCTGAGCAGTCTAATTTGGTATCCTTGGAAAATTTTAGCTTCGTGATCTAATGCTAGGATTAACTAGAAACAAACAAGTTAACATGTAGTAGCATATGGAAGGGGGAAGGAACAAGAAGTGATAAATGAAATTAAAGGCCAGAGAAAGGTATCAATTGCTCACAACGTTTGGGACAGATTGCATAAGGAGATATAGCAATCAGAATATAGTCTGAAAGCACTTGGAGTTACTCTTGATTTCCAACTAAATTTAGTACTAAAATTTCACACAAAGAAAAGTTCAGTGTGATTTGGATGGTTGCTTCTCAAGTAAAATATCTAAGGAATTCTTATGGAAGTTCGAAATCTTGATTAGACAAAAAGTTTTTAGACACACTCTCTCTGATTATTCTGGATGATCAATGAAAATCCATCCCAAATGAAATTGTTGGCTGTTGCTCAGCTCATGCCCCTTGTAGAAAATACTTTCTCTCAAAATGATAATTTTTATTTTCTTACACAGGCACACTATTTACAGCATCAGTATCAACCTACTACTTATGCCACTCACATGAAAAAAAAATGTGTCTTCCATTTGGTTGCCTGATTGAAAGCTAGGGCTGCCCATTCTTAATACATCCCTTTCCCCAATGTCATTGCTGTTCAACATCTTTCTTTGCTCATTAGCACATACACACAGTTATACCCAGACCACTCCCTCCTTGATGCTTAAGCACTGCTTTTCATTGTGATCTCAGTTACTAGCTTCTCTTTATTGCTTTACTTCCTATGTCATATCATCAAAATTATTTCTCACCTTCAATGGTCTTCAACAAAGGGTTCATCTTTTCCACCCATCAACCAGAATAGACATGAATTTTAATTGCTAATACTTCTTTCACTTCACTTAACCTTTGGCTATGGAGATAACAACATATAATATTTCCTTACAGGTTATATACTTCTGCAGGTATGTCATTTGATTTTGCTATGGAATGCATTTCTTAATGGTCAATGTTATTTTTTCATGCTTGATTCATATGTGAAATGGATATGTGAACTATTTATTTAAAGCACTTATGCCTTTTTCATCTGTAGAAAGAATCCCAGAGTATCTCACATATGAAGAAAAACAGCATTTTCCCCCTTCAATTTATGCAATCTACAGGCATGACATAAAAAAAGAAAAACATACAGAGATGAAAGGAGGGGAAACCTTCAATAGTGTGACATTTTGATGAATATCAGTATGCAAAGGAATCTTGCAGCACCGTTGAGACTAAGGGGTCATGTAGACTGGCAACTTGGATTGACCTCTGGGCACTCCAGCACCAGTCGGACCCCAATTGGCATGGGACCATGGCAACCGGACACTGCAGTCCTGAAGCTGACTGGTGCTGCAGCTCTTGATGGGCCGCTGGCAAGAAGCAGCTTTTCGCCACTCCTTTTCCAGCTGGATTTTCCTGGCTGTGCATGCTCTCCACACAGCTTCCAGCCATTCTGAGGGTGTGTGTCATCTGCACAATCCACTCCCAAAGCAGCTGGAAGCTGCATATTCCTGCCCATCTGTTTCAGGCCTTAGTGAGTGAACGACATTGTATCATAAGCTTTTGCAGATTTGGTCTACTCCCTCAGATGCATGGAATGAACTGGTGCCAAGGAAAGACCTTTATAATTAGACTATATAAACTGCCATAGAAATGCAAAACTTGTTGAAATGGTGATGAGGTGACAAGTTCAGTTTTAATGGTGGTCACTGGGGGACAAAGGTGGTGTCTTGTCCATCTTTCCCATGCAGAAATAGTAGTGTTCATAATAGTATGACCTTCATGGAAATTTCTGGTTTTATAGAAAATTATCTGCAGCCACCATTCGTATGACTAAATGATAGTGGTTAATCAACTGAGACAGTCTGGTGTAAAGGCCAAAACATTACCAAGAATGTGCTGATGAAAACTAACCTGAACAAGTGCAGCAATGGTAGTAACATTTAGTTCAATTTTATTTATTTCATGAAGGACTGGAACTGTTTCATACCCTTGACCCTAGCCAGATTCCCCAATCTTTTTCTAGGAAAAGAAAGGAAGAGAAAGAGAAAGAGAAAGAGAAAGAGAAAGAGAAAGAGAAAGAGAAAGAGAAAGAAAGACCTCTTTTAAAAGTCTGTAAGAACAGAGGTTGTTCCACTCCCTCACACATTTTATTTTTATTTTTATTTTTATTTTTTTAAAAAACAGAAGAGGACTTGTGGCCACTTCTAGTCAATTTTGGGAGTCAATGAAGCTCTCAGATGACCGTAGGGCAGAAAATTGCTGCCCAGCCCTGCTGAAGTTCTCCACACCTGCTATTTAATACGATATAACACTTACATTAACAAACAATCACCAACCCCAGGTCATCAAATGAAATCAACCAGCCAATGCTGGTATTTCACAAAATGTAACTGGTTCTAGGCTTTGCAAGGCCAACAGAGAGCTGTTCAATATAACATTGTGACAGTTTTTTGAAGCGAGGGGGGAAATGGAGCTAGGAGTGGTGTGATGCATGCACAGGCAACAGATAGCCTGCAAGAAATTCCATTTCACTCCTCAGCACCACTACTAAATTTTAATCTTGGTAAAGTATAAAGTTTGCTTATAGTTTTGGTTGTAAGGAAAAAAGACACAATGCAGTCCCATTGTGTATTTCATTGTACTTCTCTCTCTCTTTTAATAATACTATACTGACATTTCATGCATAGTTTGGAAAGCCAAAACCACTGCCAGTCTCCTGAGGGGATCTTCCAGGAAACACTTTGGGCTCATTCCCACTTGCATTTAACCTGGTTTGCAATTCACTTTCGCTCTGGGTTAGTGAATCAATTCTAGTCCATGTGTTGTTCCCAAGTGAGTCTTTTCTTTATTTGCTTCTTTTTTGGCACGATTGTCATTCCCACTAGTTAGTGCCCCTTTAAATGCCCGTCAATCATCTATGTGTCATCAGTGATGCAACTGGCAACACATTCAAGAAAACATAGGAGGGAGTCATGGGTGCTGTGGCCAGAATCCCAATCTTCACCAGTATCCCATCCCTTACTACTTTTTGCGGAAATTCACCATTCCCCCCCAGTCCTTTCCCATGACATGTCCTGCATTCCAACCTTCTGTCCAAAAGGAATTCCAAAATGTTCTCCATTGTGCGCTTGACTAGGGAACAGGTCCTCCAAGTCTTGCAAGGCTGGGAGGGCACCACTTCAACTCGCCATGTTCTCCAAGTCCCCTGGGATGCATCTGCCATGGGTGTTATATGGAGGACTCTCTCCTGGGTGAGGTGCTGCCCTCCCAGTCTTGCAGGACTTGGAGGACATGGAGAGTTGAGGTGTTGCCCTCCCAGCCTTGCAGACTTGGAGGACATGCTTCCTAGTCAAGCTCAGAATGGAGTGTGTTTTAGAATTCCTCCTGGACAAAAGTTTGGAATGTAGGATGGGTCCTGGGAAAGGGAAGGAAGGAAAATAGAAGATTTCCCCCTCCAACCCCCCCAACCCCCCCCCCAAAAAAACCTGGTGTGGGATGTCCCCTTCAGGTTGCTTTTTTAATATATATCTTTCCTTTTATACACAATAAGTCTACATCTAGTTAACGTAAATTTACATTCTGTTTCTTCATCATATTATTTACACCATTCAACACTTCCTAACAATCTCTTGCGTAATTCACTTTGTTCTCACATTTTTACTCTTAGACTTATTGTTATTCAGAGTCTTTCTAGATACATCTCATATATCTATCACAGTATTCACAGGATTTATCCTTTCCCCTCACTGCTGCATTCTTTTAAAATAATATCTCTAATTTCCATTTATCACTTTTGTTACTTGTAACCTAATTCCATCTGTTATTGCAAAATTCCATTATTGGAAACCACTCTTTTTCATCAATCTCTAAATCTCTCTGATTAAGTCGAACTATTAAAATGTTCATTTCCTCCATCTCTGCTAATTTCATTAACCATTCATCAATCATTGGGAGTTCTCTTTGTTTCCATTTTTGTACCAATAATATCCTTGCCGCTGTAATCATATAAAGTAGTATTTGTCAATGTTTCCTTTCTACCAGCGTTGGAACCTTATTAAGCATATTTAATAGGTATATCTATGGTCTCAATTTATAATTGACGATTTTCTCAATCATAATATGAATCTTTTTCCAATAAGCTTTCAATTTCGGACATCTCCACCACATATGAAACCAGGATCCACCTTTCTTGTTGTATTTCCAACATTCACTGGAGCTAGCTATGTAATTTTTTGCAACTTTACTAGGTGTAAGATACCACCTATGCTCCATTTTAAAATAATTTTCTCTTAAATCTTGAGATTTGGTAAAAAAAAAAAATTGTCTTTGTTCTTGCATAATTCCAACTTTCTAGTCCAATCACAGTCTGTTGCCCACTTTATCATGGCATCTGATATCAAATGTTCTTCTCTTTCAAAAAATTATATAATTTTGACATTCTTTTCTTTGGGTCAAATAGTATTTTATCAATTTCATTATCATCTTCCCCAAATTGTTTGCTCCTTACATCTATTTTAAATCTCTCATTAAGTTGTAAATAAGCGAACCAATGCATCTTCGGATCCAGTTCCTTTGATTCAGTTATCTCCTTCAATTCAAATTTGTTGCAAGCTGTTCTCTTCAATATTTTATATGTTAACTATTTGTTCGATTCTCTCCACCTTCCAAAAAAGACTTCTTGGGGAGATACATTGGTATCTTTCTATAGATTTTCCTCTTGAACTTCTCCCATATATTAAGTAATACTCTTTTAATTATATGACGGCCAAATTCCTTATGAATAGTTGCTTTATCATACCAAAGGTATGCATGCTGTCCAAATCAATTATGTGAACCTTCCAGATTCAATAATCTAACATTATCTAATGTTATACATTCCTCAATCCAACATTAGCTTCATAATATAATTTTAAGAAGGGTATCCCTCCTTCTCCATCTTCTTTCTTTCTGGTCATCGTTTTCCAATTAATTCTCGATTTTTTTATTATGCCATACAAATTTTCTCAAGTCTTTTTCCCATTCAGTTATTACCTTTAAATCTTTAAGAATCAGTATACTTTGAAATAAAAAAATATTTTTGACAAAATTATAATCTTAATTGCTTCAATTCTTCCTGATAAAGACAATTGTAGTTTGTCCCATTTTTCAATGTCCTTTTAAATATCTTTCCATAAAGGCTTATAATTGTTGTTAAATAAATCAATGTTTTTCTTTGTTAACTATATCCCCAAATATTTGACTTTATCACTTTTTTTACAATTTATAAGCTTTTCAATTTGTTGTTCTTCTTTCTTTAAATTCTTGGTCATAATTTGTGTTTTGTTCTTGTTAATTATAAATCCAGAAACTTGCCCAAAACTTTCTATAATTTCAAAAAGTTTCTCCACTCCTTGATTTGGTTCCTCTACTATGATGACTATGTCATCGGCAAGGCTCTCAACTTATACTCCTGTCTTTTTGGTCCTCTTACATCATCATCTTGCCTGATTCTGTTCACTAAAATTTCTAATACAATTTTTAATAAAAGTGGAGATAGGGGACAACTGTGTCTCATTTCCTTTTTTATATCAAAGGTTGATGTTTTATATCCATTTATGATCAGTTGAGCCATATACTCTTTATCCAAGCTACAAAATTTCCCCCCCATTCTCATCCTGGTTAGTATTTCCATCATACATTTCCAATTCATGTTGTCAAAAGCCTTCTCCGCATCTACAAATACAAGTCCTATTTTTGTTTTCATTGTTCCTCTCGCAATACTCCAGAATATTCAATATCTTCCTTATATTTTCTTTCATTTGCCTTGAGGGAAGGAATCCCGACTGATCTTCATTTATATATTCTTTTAGTACATGTTTCAGTCTCTCAGCCAGAATTGAAGTCATAATTTTGTAGTCTGTATTCAGAAGACAAATTGGTCTATAGTTAGATACCTTTGTGTTGTCTTTTCCTTATTTGGGAATCAGAGTAATGTTGGTGTTCTTCCATGATTCTGGAATACCATTTATTTTTACATTGTTCAAAGTCATTTGTAATGGTATTTTGATCTCTTCTTGAAATTTTTCATAGTACCAGGTTGTAAAGCCATCTGGACCCAGAGCTTTATTTACTTTCATTCTTTTTATTACTTCCTCAGTCTCTTCTACTGAGAATGCTGCATTTAACAATATTTGATGCTTCTCCTCTATGAAAGGAATAGTTTGTTTATCCAGGTAATTCTTAATCATCTCCAAGTTGGTATCTTGTTCTTCATATAGCTTTGTATACAATTCCAGAAAAGTCTTCTCTATTTCTTCTTGTCTGTTTCTCACTTTCCCTCCTTCCTCAACACTTTTTATCTATTTCTTCTCTTTTACAAATGTGAGTCTATTTGCCAATGAGTTATCTGATTTATTGGCAATTTCAAAGTGTCTTTGTCATATAAATTTCATTTTCTTTTCAATTTCTTTTGCACAATTTAATTGCTGCCATAGCCATTTTAAATTTTTATTCTTCATGTCATTTGTGGGATCCAAGTTTAGCTCGATCTCAGTTTTTCTGATCTCTCCTTTCAAATTCTCTAGATCTCTTTTGTATTTATGTTTTAATTCTGATCCTCTCTGTATCAAGACACCCCCATTTACATTTTACTTGCATCCCACACTGTCTTCATTGTAACATTTTATGTTATATTATCCACAAAGAAGTTTTTAAGTTTTATTTTTGTTTGGTCTAAAAAGGATTTATCATTTAATAAGGATTCATCCAGTTTCCAACTAAACAGTTTTGTTTTCATTTTCAGTGTCAGGAGAATGGGATTGTGGTCTGAATCTATTTTTGGTAAAATCTCAATCTCCTTAATCTTATGTATTAATGTAGATGAAACTAAAAACATGTCAATTCTAGATGTGGATTTATGAGATTCAGAAAAGAAAGTATGTCCCTTTTCATCCAGATAGAGCCTTCTCCAAATGTCTACCAAATTCATTTCTCCTATTAATTCAAAAAAAGATGGGGGTAACTTGCCTTGATTTTTTTATTACTTTCTTAGGGGGGGGGGTTGCAGACTGCCAGAAATAGTGCAAATTGAGTCCACTTTTAGGGTTAGGGTTAGGGAATCATGGGAACTGTATTTTATTGTGGCACCAGAGCTCTCTGACAGAGAAGGCTCAATGTCCCAGAAAAAAAAAAACAATTCCCATGATTCCCTAGCACTAGCACTAACCCTAACCCTAAAAGTGGGCTCTATTTGCACTATTTCTGGCAGTCTGCAACCCCTATTAGATGCTCTATCTTATTTTGGATCCACAACTTCATTCCAATCCCTGAAGATAATAATATTCTCATAATCCAGTGATCTACTTTCTTCCAATAATTTCTTATATAAAGCATGTTTGTTTTCCAGTGGAGTATATATGCCCAGTAAAAAAGATATTTAATTTTATTGATTTCAACTTAAATAGCAATATAATGGCTGGCTTCATCTTTACAAATTTCTTTGGCAACATATTTATTTTGAACATTCAAAGCTACTCCTCCTTTTCTTTTAATATCTAATGCCGCGAAAAGCTGGCCCAATTTTTGATTCTTCAAATATTTTGATTCTCTAGCCTTAATTTTCACTTCTTGTAAACATATTATATCTAATTCCTTTTTAGCCAAATAGTGAAATATTTTACTCCTTTTATATTTTGAATGTATCCTTTTAACATTCTAAGATCCTATTTTCAGTACCATAATGATTATACCCTTAATTTATTCTGCTGGTTCTCCTTCTTTGGAGACCTCTGAAATCTCTTTATCACTTTCTATGTCCTGGTTTTCTTTCTCCAAATCTGTTTTTCTTCCTTCTTCTTCTTCTTTGACTGATTCTTCTGTTTTCTTACTTTCAACTCTTGTTTTCATTCTGGCCACCTCTTGTTCTTCTTTCTCTCTCTCTCTTTCCATTCTTAATTTCCTCATGAAGTCTTTTGCTTTCTACACTGAATTTATCCTATATCATCTTTGCTTATATAAAAAAGAAACTCCTATTCCAGGGGTAGGCAACCTTTCCCCTTTAAGGGCCGAGGGACTTCAGCTCCCAGAAGCCTCAGCCATGTCGGCCAATAGTTCCATGTTGGCCAATAGCTCCTGGGATTCTGGGAGTTGAAGTCCCTCAGCCCTTAAAGGGGAAAGGTTTCCTACCCCTGTCCTATTCTCTCCCAGGAATAACATATCTTCCTTCTGATCAATTCCTGCATGAGGAATTTGTATTTCTGTCATCTTTTAAGAACTTCTGTTGGGATATCCTTGTATATCCTCACTGTAGCTCCTTCAATTGTTAAATCCTCCTGATAACTTTTTTTGCAGTATTTCCTCTCTCAGTTTAGCTCTCATAAATGTTATTACCATATCTCGTGGGAGTCTCTTTTCCCTTGCTACCATCAAGTTAACTCTGAAAATGTTATTGATTTCAATCTCTGTCTCCTTTATAGATTTGTCCAAATAATTTGCTACAGCCAAAATAATCTTTTTTTTAAATATATTTTTATTGATAATTAAAACATATACAACAAGACATAAAACACATAAAAACAAAACAAAAACAAAAGTCAGACATAAAAACAATTATGCATCTTACATTCCACAAATACAAATACATAGCACTACATCTTCTCACATCCATACCTCCTTCTACATGTATTTCTAACCAATCACACATTTATAGCATAACTCCTATTATTACATAATATTCTTATCTTCTTCCAAATAAATGTATAATTGCCTTATATCATAACAATTTTCCTTTACCCCTCTACTAAACAAAATTCTTTTCTTTTAATATTTATAACTTAAATTTTCTTGATATCTATATCCAATTACTATCCAATTACTATCCTTGTTCGATTAATCTTTTTAGTGTTTCCCATATCAGTCCTTACACAATAATTTGTTTTCATTCATATCCTTCTTTATCACAGTATTCTTTAAAAGCTGAACAACCTCTAATTACTTCTTCCTCCTCTTTATCATTTAATAAACCTGTCAATATGTCCGATTCCATAGCTTCCCAAGTCTTCTTTTTCCATTCATTTATAGTAGGGATATTTATTTGTTTCCATTTTTTAGCAAACAATATTCTAGCAGATGTTATCATGTAAAGTAGAATCTGGCTTATATCTTTTTTAATGCTTTCTCTAATGTATCTAACATATTTAACAAAAAGAGAGTTGGCTCTAATGGTATCTCCACTTTGAGGATATTTGATATCACATCCCTCATATTTTTCCAGTATTTTTGCACTTCTGTACGGGTCCACCACATGTGATAGAAATTTGCTCTTAATTTGTTGTATTTCCAGCATTGATCTTTGCCAGATTTATATAATTTGTTTAGTTTTTCTGGCGATAAATACCATCTAAAAGACATCTTGATGTGATTCTCTTTGTAATCTTGGCATCTTGTAAATTTATTAGTAACAAACCAAGCTTTTTCCCATTTATCTAGTTCTATAGGTTTACCAATATCCTGTGCCCATTTTATCATGGAGTGATTTATTTTCTCATTTTCTATATTCCTATCTTGTAATACCCTATAGTATTTTCCAATATGACCCTTATTTGTGTCAAAAAATATTTTGTCCAAATCATTTTGTTTATTTGATATACCTAAGGTGTTTTTGTCAATTTTAAATCTTTCATTTGTCTGCATGTATAAAAACCAATTGTCTTGAAATTCTTTACTTAAATTTTCTCTAGTTTTTAGAGAGTCTCCCATTTCTCCTTTCCAAATAACCAACTCCTTATATGTTATCCAGGGTACTTTTTTCATTTTAGATCTGTTAAAGAAAGCTTCCTGTGGAGACGTCCAACTAGGAATATGTGTATAGAACTGATCTTTTATCCTCAACTAAACTTTTAATAAAGCATTTCTTATAAAATGATGTAAAAAGTCCTTATTACTTTTAAGTTTGTTATATAACATATATGCATGAAATCCAAATCTCAATTGAGATTTCTCTAATTCAAGCAATCTTTCATTTTTTAAACTAACCCAATCCTCTATCCAATTGAGGCAGGATGCCCTATAGTATAATTTAATGTTTGGGAGTCCGCATCCACCTTTTATTTTCTCCTCGGTCAACAGTTTCCATCCTATCCTGGCTTTCTTTTCTTCCCACACAAATTTTGATATTTCTTTTTGCCAGGAGTCTAAATATCTTTCATCACTTATTATAGATATATTTTGGAATAAGAACATTAGCTTTGGTAACATTACCATTTTGATTGCTTCTATTCTACTTAAAAAAGATAATTTTTTTCCAGACAATCTCACCAGCTCTTTCTTGATCCCTTCCCAACATTTCAAATAATTGTTTTTGAATAAATCTATATTTCTTTTAGTCAATATTATCCCCAAGTATTTTACTTTTTTCTCAATCTTAAATTTTGAAATCTCTTCCAACTCCAGTTCTTCTCTCTTATTCATATTTTTAGTTAAAATTACTGTCTTGTCTTTATTAATATTAAATCCTGCAACCTCCCCAAATTCTTCTATAACTCTAGTTAGTTTTCTGATATTTTCTTATGGGTTTTCTAAAAAAAAAATAAAAAAAAAATTACATCATCTGCAAATGCTTGCAGTTTATATATTTGATGTTTTACTTTCACTCCCTCAATATTATTGTCATTCCTTATTCTGTTATTTAGCACCTCAAGTACTAATAGGAATAATAAAGGTGAAAGAGGGCATCCATGCCTGGTCCCTCTTTCAATATTAATTTTTTCTGTTTTTTCATTATTTATTATAATCAGAGCTCTCTGTTCCCTATATATTTCTTGAATCCATTTATTAAATGTATCTCCCATTCCCATTAGCTTAATTAACTCTAACATAAAACACCAATTAACCCTGTCGAATGCTTTTTCAGCATCCAACAGTACTAGTGCCAATTTTTTATCATTATTAATCTCAAAGTGTTCTATTATATTCAGCACTATTCTCATATTATTCTTGATTTGTCTATTAGGTATAAACCCATTTTGATCTTCGTGGATTATTAAAGCTAATAATCCTTTCAATCTATTTGCTATAACCGATGTAAAAATCTTGTAGTCAGTATTGGTCAAGGATATTGGCCTGAAATTCTTCATTTCTAAACATACTTTTTCTTCTTTAGGAATTAGGGATATCCAGGCTTCCTTCCAGGACTCTGGTATACCATCTTCCTTTATCTTGTTCATCATTTCTTTTAATGGCTCGACCAATATGTTAACAAATATTTGATAATAAGTTGCTGTAAGCCCATCCGGGCCAGGAGCCTTTCTCTTTTTCATTTTCTCAATCACCTCTGTAATTTCTTTAGTTGTTATTGCTTGGTTTAACCTTTCTACCTGTTCTTCATTTATTTTGTTTATCTTCTGATCTTTCAAGTACTTATTCACCTTCTCCTTTTCATCTTCTCTTATTTCTAGTTTCCTATACATTTTATAATAGTAATCTTGAAATAATTTTTTTATCTTTTCTTGCTCTGTTATTATTCTCTGTTATTACTTATCTCTGTTATAATTTTCTTTTCTTTTTCTCTCCTAAGTCTATGTGCTAATAGTCTACTTGCTTTGTTTCCTAGTTCAAAATTTTTCTGTCTTACATATCTCATTTTAGTCTCTATTTCTTTAATTGTTAATTCTTTTAATTGTTGTCTTAAACTTTCAATTTTACACTTCAATTGCTTATGTCCTGTTATTTTCCATTCATTCTCTTTTAATCTTAACTCTTCATTCAATTTTTGTTCTCTTTCCACTTCTTTTTTTCTTGCTTCAGTTTGTAATTTAATAAATTCCCCTCTTATGATCACCTTACTGGCTTCCCATATAATTTTACTCGACACTTCTGTCTTTTTTTTCTTTGAAATAATATTCTAGTATCTCCTTTATCTTCTTTATATTGTCCTTACTTTTAAGTAGATTTTCATCTAGTCTCCAAGCAAACTCCTTCTTACTTTCATATTCATTTCTATAGGGTTATGGTCTGAAATATATCTATTTAGTATCTCCATTGTTGTTATTTTAGATATTAATTTTTTTGAGACAAGGAATAAATCAATTCTCAATAGAGATTTGTGTACCTCTGAAAAAAAAGTATACCCTTCAGATTTTTTAAATTTATGTCTCCAGACATCAGCCAAACCAAATTCCTCTACTAATTCAAAATAAGATAATGGTAATTTCCCTTGATTTTGTCAAATTCTCCTCCCTTCTAATGATTTCCTATCTACTTTTGGATCACATACTGCATTAAAATCCCCCAACAAAATTAGGTCATTATAGTCTACTTTCTTGATTTCATCTGATATTTTTAAGAAGTATTGATCTTTCTTTTCTAATGGGGCATAGATCCCCACCACCAAAATCTTCCAATTTTCAATTTTAACTTCAATTCCTAAGTAGTTTCCATCATTATCACTAAAGAGTTGTTTAGATTGATATTTCTTATTTACAAAAATTACAATTCCCTTCTTCTTCTTTGCTGCTGACATGTATGACAGTCCTAATTTTGGGTTTCTGATATATTCTGAGAGGACTATAGTGAATGACTCATAGAGAGCGACGAGCGACAAGCGACTTGGAAGAGGAGGGACAGCTAATAGCGAGAGGCGATCGGCGAGTGGTCGGGAAGCAGAGACGTGATAAGTGACGGTGAGAGACAACCAGTTTAGACGAAAGAGGCTTGGTGGAAGGTGATGGGAGGTGGATGTGGAAGTGGAAGTGGAAGAAGGCAGAAAGCAGCGAGTGGCAGTGACAAAAGGACTGTTTGAGGAACTTGATAACAACAGCGGGGAGAGGTGAATGTGTGTAGCTGCTGGCATCATCGAGCGATAAGCAGTTGGAGAGATAAACTTGGAGACACCTCCAGTGACAAATAGTGAAGATAAATAGTGGATAAAACTTATTATTGTATGGTATGCAAATGAGAGAGTGAGTGAACAAAAACAAGTTTTTTGGGGGGGGACCAATAACCAATAATTGTTAAAAATTAATGAATGATAAGTAGATATATGTAAAAGAAAAAGGTATAGGTTTAGGTGCTGTAATAGATGGAGTAAATTGGATAAGGGATTTGTAATTGTAAAGAATTTATAAATTGGAAAAAAATTGTTTGGATTTATACTGTTTAATAGAAAAAAAGAAAAAAACTAAAGTATTATTTAAAGAAGAAGAAGGTGAAATTAAAGGAGAAAGAAATAGAAATTCAGAAGGACAAAGAAGGACTAACTTTAAATGGAAACAAGAGAAACACGGAAAGCTAAAGAAATAGTAAGGATAAAATATTATTGGATAAGATATTAATTTAAAGAAAAGGCAAACAGATAGAATATTGATGGAAGATATATGAATGCCTATTAATGCTATATGTTGTTTTTTTATATAGGAGAAAGATATAAAGGTATATAAAGATATTGATATATAAACACATAGATTTATATTAAGAGTATTATCTGTTTAAAGATAAGAAAAAATAATAGAGGGTAAGGGAGTATGGAAATATAATTATATGGGATATATGGTATATAGAATAAAAAGTGTTATTAGAGATACTGGAAATATTTAGGGGGTTTATGTGAATATTAATGTGATTTAGTGGCTGTAATTATTATCTGGATTATATAATTATATAGTGAATATTATTATTTTACTTGGATAGAGTGAAAGAGTTGGGAATATGGCTACGTCAAAGAAGAGTTTGATCCAAATTCAGTTATCTGCTCAAAGAAGGGGATCCACTGATGATTCAATTAAAATAGTAGATCCAGTATTGCAATTAGTGGAGGAAATGCATCAGATGAGACAAGAAATTAAGGAAAATAGACAAGAAATGAAAGATGATTTAAGAGACTCTATGCAAGAGATTAGAGGAGAGATCAAGGAAACTAGATCAGAGATAAGGAAAGATATAAAGAAGGAACTGGATAATATTAGTAAGAAAATCGAGAAAATGTCAATAGAGATTAGTAAGAATCAAAAAGAAGTGGATAGAGTTAAAGAAAGAACAGAAGTACTGGAAAACAGTTTTAAAGAAAACAAGAAGAAAATGGAAAAACAAGAACAATTGATATGGGCCAGTGAATTTTGTTACAGGGAACGTTGTATTAAAGTAAGAGGCCTACAGGAGAAAAGTAATGAAAACCTCATTCTTAGACTGATACCAGGATTAGCTAGATTGTTGGATATGTCTGAAGAATCGTTAAAAAAAGATGTGGATAAGATATTTCGAGTTAATTCCGTACAAGCTAAAGAGAGGAAATTCCCAAGAGACGTTGTTATTTGTTGGACGAGAACTAGAATAAAGGAAATGTTAATACAGAAAAGTTATGAATCTAAAATAATAATAGAAGATGTTGAAATAAAAAATTTCAAGGATGTGTCACCACATGTTATGTTGGAGAGACAAAAATATCGAAGTTTGACACAGTTATTAAAGAATATAGGAATATTTTTTAAATGGGATAGGATGGAAGGACTGCCCTTTACATATAAACAGAAAAGATATAAGATTGATAATGAAATTAAAGCGAAAGAAATGGAGCAGAAACTTAGAGAAGACTACAATACTAAAGATGAAGGGAATTGAGAAAGAAGCGTAGTGAGAGAGTGGAGATCTAAAAGATATAAAGGAAAAAAGAAGAAGGAGGAAGAAAAGAAAAGTAAAATTTGAAAGGAACAAAAATTATTGAAGAAGAAGATCTGACTAAAGATAAAAAAAGACATTTCAAAATCAGAGGAGGAAGAGGAGAGTGAAGGGGAAGGAGCAGAACTGTGAAGAAAGAAAGAAAGAAAGAAAGAAAGAAGAAAAAGGAAGAAAGAAAAAAAAAGGAATTCAAAGGAATAAGACCTCTGTCTATTTGATATTAGTATGAAAAAACTATATAAAAATAATAATAATAAATAAAGAAAAGAAAACAAAGTACAATAAAGGGGTGGGAGGGGTGGCACAACAACAACAACAACAACAATAACATCAACATTAATAAGAAGAGAGAGAAGAAAGAAGAGAAGGAGATATAGTGGACGATATATAGAAAAAAAGATTACAATAAGACGACATATAGGAAAAAAAAGACTACAAAAGTCAAAAGACATGGTGAAATTAATATCATGGAATGTAAAGGGTATTAATTCAAAATATAAGAGGAATATGGTATTTCATCGATTAGAAAAGATAAAGGGTGACATTGTTTGTATTCAAGAAACAAAAATAAGAGAAAAAGATGCAAAATAATCTTTTATAAAGATCTTTTGGTTCCTCCAGCATGCCTCTGGCCTTCAGACATCTTTCTCTGTATCTGATTTCTTGTAATAGTATTCTATTACTATCTCTTTTCTGAATATCATTTAGTTATTCTTTATAGTACATCCATTTTTTTCTTTTATTTCTGTAGTCTCTAATTGCAATTCTTCAATATCTTTAGTAATTTTATCAAGTTTCTTACCAAAGAGACCCAGTTCTTTTTGCAGATCTGCCTTTGCCTTCTTCCTAGATGTCTTCAACTCATGTTTCATCTCCCTCCTCATTTCTCCTTTAAATTTCTTAAATTCTTCTAAAAAGATTACTGTAGGATCTTTAGGTGCCTCCGTTGATCCTCTTCTCTGTGTGGTTGATGTAATTGGAGAGGTGTATATATATATATATATATATATATATATCCTGTTATCACATTTCCTCACATTCAATATTTGCACAATTAAAGTATTTTCTTGTAATCCAAATAGCTGCTTCTTCTTATAATTTCCTTAATATCAATTTTAACATTTAAACCATTCTATGACTCTATTAAAAAAAACCTTGAAACAAATTTTAATTAATTTGTATTCCCCTTTACTTTTACAATATGTATATGCTAAGTATATTATATATCTCTATACATTGCTCCGTTGGCTAATTAAATTTTCAAATCAGTTAATTCTTACAATTCAAACAAATAAAATTGATTTTAACCTTTTTTTAATTCCTCAACACCAAGTTCATATAATCAATATATTTCCTTTTATAATAATAGTTATCTTAGTCTGACAATTTTCAAAACCTCCTAATAATCTATATTATATTTTTATCTCAAAAATCAAGTATGTATTAAGAGAGGGGGAAAAACTCTCCTTGATCAGGATATTTTGACACTCCTTGCTCTCCTTCTCATCTCCTTCTGACATCTCCTCCTCAGTCCTCTTTTCAATGTGTTATTTCTTTATGCTTCCTTTTAATCCTTTCTTTGTTTCTCCACTCTATACGTTGCCCCATCCCCTGTCCTCCTTCTGATGTATCATTTCTTTGTCTTAGCTTCCTTCTGCTAGCTGATCACCATGGCCCTCAAAGAAATCAATTTTTAATCCTCTTCTCCTAGTAGCCTCCTCCCCAGTCCTCTTTCTGTCACAGTACTTTCTTTAAAATGTTATTCCTTCCTTTCCTGCTATCTTGTCTCCTGTCCTCTCTCCTTTATGGTCCTTTTTTATCCTTTTCTTAATGTCTCAACCTATATTTTCAGTCCACCATTCTTCCTCTTCTTCCTCTTTCCTTAAACTTCTTTACTCAAAAGCCTTTTTATTTCAAAATTGTCTCCCCTGCCTCTTCCAATTAATTTCACTTTCCCTTCCTTCTCAAATCAATTCTGGGATTCCTTTCATCTAAGTTCTAATTATATTAACTTTATCTTTATATTATTTAAAATCTTATTTTAATTGCGGTCCTTCCTCTCCTCTTCTGGGGGACCTCTTCTTTGATTAAACCAAAGAGAAAGTAAGTTGCAAATTGTGTTACAAGTATCTTTTCTCTGATTCTTGTGACTCTTCTAATGTTCAAAGTTTAGCTTTAGTGATTAACATAGGAACATTTATTCTATACAGACCTCTACCTCCTACAAAAGTAAAAATGGCTGGCTGGGCACAGTGCCAAGTTTGACTGCCATTATAGGGCGAGCTTCTGCTTTTTGACACTTCCATATCACCCCCAGTATCCCCTACAGATCACACTTACTTACATAAGGTCAGCGCCCTTTTCAAGCCCCCCTTTTCCCTCTCTCCCCCAGAGTGGCAATTAACAAGGATTTCAGTCTTTGTCCCCTGTTTCTGGCAATCATAGGGATGGACTCTTGTCCCCCATGACCAATCACCTTGCCACTGCCACCGGAAGTCCCTCTCACCTTCAGTTTGATATGATTCAGGTTCTTCATTCCCACTTGCTGAAAACGCTTGCTAATTGCTTCTTTTCAAAAGAACCACCAAAAAACTAGTGTCAGGAAAGAGCAGTTCTTTTGCATTTGCCCCACTTTATCATAATTGAAACAGAGTGCAGTCAGTTTGGAACCAGTTTCAAGTGGGAACAACAGACATATAACCAATGAGCAATTTGTTTTAAATCACAGTGGGAACAAGGCCTTTCATACTTAGCTTTCCCTTAGTTAGCAACCTCATGTTGTTCAAGTAAATTCAATTCTTTTCTATAAGTCTGATGGAGTTGCTGCCTTCATCACAGAACTAGACAACCCACCTCAAGACCACATTACTCCAGCCCTGGAATGGTATTTGAAGAATAGCTTGAGACTCTGAAGAAGACACTGATATAGTGAATGGAATATTAAACTTGGACTGGAAATGAAGTCAAATATTATTTCCATGAAGCCAATGGTAACAAGTACAGTACATATCACCCACTGTGATCAGTGTAAACGCATCACAATGCTACACACACACACACACTGTACACCAAAAACATCCCTAAAACTGAAACAGAAATAAGCAATATAACTGTTGTCCTTCTCTATACCTAAGACAGATGTACACTACACATGTCTCCCAGCATGGCAAAGCCGACCACTTTGTGTATTTTACTACCTTTTATTAATCTTTGCTAGTTACAAAAATGGTGTGGGGTACACTCCTTGTAAGTCTCCTAACTTTTCAGTTCTGTAACAGGCACCACCTGACTCTAAATCCCACTGCTCCTTCTGGTAAGTCTTTCTAAAATCTTGCACCCAAACTAGGCAAGTTGTTTGAGAATCACTTTCCTGCTGGTGATACCAGTTCCATGGTTTCTGCTTTATGTGAGTGTGCCTGCATTCAGGCTCATCTGTTGGATGGACTCCATGCAGGGATTTAATGAGAGGCTACAGGACCTCTAACTCCACTCTTACAGAAAGGCCAGGTAGTGCTTAGTTAGACCTTAGGATTTAGCCCTGAGAAGTGTAATGACAGACACTAGGCATGAGGGCAGTGATTCCTAAAGTGGGCTGTACACACCCTGGGTAATGGTGGAAGGATCCAGGGTGGTAGTGAGGGGGAAAGGGGGAGCAGGGGGTCATTCAGTCAAAGTGTTGGTGTGCAGGAAAGACAAGGGGAACCAGCAGTCTTTAGGGCCACATAGAGATGAGGATTACATTAAACTTCTTTTCAGAGTCCCCATAAAACCACCACACAACCTTGCTGATCATTTTGTTTGGTGGTATCTCCCATTCTTTGCCTGCCCATGTGAGTTCACTACCTTACTAGCATCTTTTGCTAGTAGTGGCAGTTGCAAGGCTGGTGCACAAAACATCGCTTCTGTGGTTCAGAGTGGCACCATTTTGGTACAGACAGGAGCAAAGAGTTAGAGATCATAGTAGTGGAGGAAAAGTGGTGGCAAAAAGGAGCTTTCAAATTGGGGACTCTGCTTATGTGAGCTTTGCTGGACTTGAGGTTGGAGTTGCACTGTTGCTTCTGCTTTCTTTCATCAGACTGGCTGAGAGAAGAGATAGCAGAAGAAACAATTTTTTTGTGGGAGGGTGGACACTTGAAGCTGTGTGTGGAAGACATGTTTCTGGGGAAGGAGTATCTGTGCTAGATTCCTGGAAAGAGTCCTTTGTCTAGGAGTGACTGCTGTAGTTAAAATCTCTCCCTTTCCAGTCCCCACCAGTCTCCAGTCCAGAGCATACCGCCCTGTAAACCCCCTGGACACTCACTGGCTATGCCTTTCTCTGCCTTGATGAAGGTTTGAGAGTCCCTCCTCTCTGGGAAGAAGCTTCTCCCTTGAACCTGGTCAGCTTGGGAGCAGCAGCTGAGCAGCTGCCTGAGAAGAAACCAAGAGGCCTCTTGTCCACATTGGCCTTTGCTTCAAGGCTGGCACAGGTGAGAGGCTTCTTGGTCATTGCTCAGCCAGCTGCTGAGTTGCTTCTCCCAGGATGACAGGATACAAAGGGAGCAGTGACTGAGCAGCCAGGCAAACTGTAACCAAGAAGCCTTAGCTGCAAGGCTGCCACAAGCAAGAAGCTTCTTGGTCACTGTCTAGCTAGCAGTTCGGTTGCTGCTTTCAAGGTGACTGGGTACAAAGGGAATGGCAACAAAGATTGGTTATTTTGAATTTGCAATTGAAAAGGTAAAGGTAGAAAAGGTAAAGGTAAAAGTTTTCCCTTGACAAAATTGTCTAGTTGTGTCCAACTGTAAGAGGTGGTGCTCATCTCGATTACTAAGCCAAGGGAGCTAGTATTGTAAGAACCCAGCATGACTACACATAGAACAGTAGACTTAACATGAAAAATATTTGCTGGGGGAGGGGGTAAAGTTGCCACCAAAAAGGAAAATGGTCCAAAAACGTTTGGTGACCACTGCACCAGGGCCATATTGGGTGTAGCACTGGTATGGGCAAGACAATGAAGATTATCACATGGGCAGGACAGCATCCTTCTCCCATCCTTCTCTCATCCTTAAACTCAGCTAACCATGTGATCGGGGATCATACCCCCATGTGCTTATTCCATCCTCTTCCATGGGTAAAGTATCTAGAGCCATCCTGGCATGTTTCTCCCTTTGGTAAAGTGTCATGAAGCCATCATTTGATATTAACGGGAACTCCCATTAATACCAAATGATGGCTCCATGACACTTTACCAATGGGAAAAGCATGCAGGGATGGCTCCATGACATTTTACCCACAGAAGGAGGATGGGAGAAGTGTACAGGGGTGTGATCCCCAATTGCATGATTAGCCAAGTTTAAGGATGGGAGAAGGACACTGTCCCTCCTGTGTAATAATCTCCAGTGCTGTAGTATAGGTCCCTAGGGTTCAACAATATCTCACCAAAGTTCCTCAATTGAATTGACTCCTACTGCCAGGGAAGCATGGAGCCTGCATGCCCAAACTTTCCTCTATTACATGGTCCCTTGAAGCCCTGACCTACCTCCTGCTTGGTCTTTTCTTTGCTGCAGGGAGAGAGCCTAGAAAACTTCTTCTGGCTTGGGCCTTGCTGTTGTCTTCTCCAGCCTCCTCAGCCTTTCTCCACATCATGTTCATGATGTGGGGTTTGGGGGTCAGCAAGAGAAACCTTTTGAACTGCTACTCCTGCAGTTTCTGTGTGCCTCATCTAAGCTGTCTTCTTTTTTTTCTGCTTCTCCTGAAGCTTTTATCTCGCCTTCCACTCTTCCCCTGAACAGTTACACACCAGAGGCTTTGTATTGTTGTTAGGCAACCAGCTACCTGGTCTCCTCACTATAGATTTATTCACATCTCAAGGGTCTGAGATAGATGTGATGATGCATTACATCCTACGAAGGGCAGCCATGAACTAGATAACATCCTAAAGTGTAAAGATATACAACTGGTGCCTATGTGTGGAAACAAGCAAACAAACAGTGCAAATCAATGGGGAGAACTAATTTGGATTTCTGACCTTCATTTCAAATTAGAGATTTAGGGCCTAAGCAGACGGCTTAAAAGGCCATCTTGGGGGCAGGGAAAGGGAGGGTCGGCCGCACGCTCGGTGCCCCCTCCCCCTCCCAAGGTCGTCCTCGGAGCAGCTGGCCCTCCACACGGCTGGCTCTCCGAGGAGGACCTCCCGCCACAGCCTTTCCACACGCTGTGGTGGAAAAGTCAGCAAAAGTGTGCCACAGCTTTTTGCAGTGCACTTTCGCTGACTTGTGAAAGGAGCGCTAATTTAGCGCTCCTTTCAGGGGCGGTGAAGGTGCGCCACAGGATCAAGGCATGGGGATGCCTCGGTCCTGCGGCGCAGCTTCCCAGGGCGGCCCACGGCCACCCGACTGCTTAGCCCCATTGATAGGGCTTATTGGACCCAGATAAGTCTGAACTAAGGGCCTAAGCAGAAGGCCTAAAAGGCCATCTTGGGGGCAGGAAAGGGGAGGGGCAGCCGCACGCTTGATGCCCCCTCCCCCTCCCGAGGTCATCCTCGGAGCAGCCGGCCCTCTGCACGGCCGGCGCTCCGAGGAGGACCTCCCGCCACAGCCTTTCCATGCGCTGTGGCAGAAAAGTCAGCAAAAGTGTGCGGCAGCCTTTTGCGGCGCACTTTCGCTGACTTGTGAAAGGAGCACTAATTTAGCGCTCCTTTCAGGGCCGGTGAAGGTGTGCCGCAGGATTGAAGCATGGGGATGCCTCGGTCCAGCAGTGCAGCTTCCCAGGGCGGCCCACGGCCACCCATCTGCTTAGCCCCTAAATCATGTTTATCACTAAATTAGGCTCTGAACCCACTTCATATCTTATGCACTGCCCAATATTTTTGTATATGTAGCTAATACATTTACCATTATTATAGAAAATATTATTTTTGATATAAATAAGAATCTCTGAGTAGAAATTGTATGACACTCTATAATTGAATTATTTACCATTTAAATAAATTGATTATATATTTTCCCCTTTCTTTCACTTGCCTCTTTGGGGAACTTTAAAAGAATTTGGATGACATGGGAATTTTTTTTAAAGAAATCCTCAGTTGTTTACAGCAACAACAACACAAAACATAAACAGGTTGTGTTTGTTTTTTGCAGGAGAAAATTAGTGACAGAGAGATGATACCTCAAAGAAGGAAGCCACTAATTATAGACTCACATGGAATATTTATCAAATTGTGTCACTTTCTGTGACAGGATTAGAGGTTTCATAAGGGGTTTTATGTCTGAATCTTTTTCATCTGTGATATGTTGCTCTTTACAAGTAGAACACATGTATCTCCATGTAGTACCTGAAGCAAAATGTAGTTTCTGTAACCTCAGATGAAATGATATTACTTTGGACATGCTGGAAATATGTTTAGAAAATTAGCTTAAAAGCCTGAAATTCCCATGACAAAAAAATAAAAAATAAAAATAATATTTTCCCTATAAAAATAGCTTTTTTGGCCCATGAGGAAAAAAGCCACTTGTTTGTCAGCAATTTGGAGTTACAATGGGTCAAGAGTAAGAGACATTTACCATCCCTAGGGCTCTAAATATGACATCTCAAAAAGAGTTTTCTCTAAAGTAAATCAATTCAAAATTAGCTTTTATTCTTTTTATTTTAAAAATTGTTTTGAATGATAATGGATGTGTACACTGATGAGTTCCATTTGTCTTTATAAAAAGTATTCAAGTTTCCTTCAGAAGTTCTCATCTGTTTGGTAGTGGTAGTGGTATTCCTTCAAGTCATTTCTGACTTGTGACAACTCTAAGGAGAAGGACCCCCCCGACGAGTAGGGAGGGGGCCTTCTGTTGCGTCTGCCTTAAAAGGGCATAGACGCGTGATTGGCCAGGTTGACAGGAAGGCCCACCTCTTCTGGTTGGCCTGGCCAATGGGAATCATCTCGCGGCGAGGTCTCGCGAGATTTGAAGTCTCGCGAGATTTCGCCGTGAGATTTGCGGGGCCATAAAGCCTCGCACTGCCTCATGGCAGCAGCCATTTTAGCTCCGGACAAGCAAGGAGCACCTTGCTTGTCCATGTTGTTTTGGTACCCTTCCCTGTAGGCCTCCGTGGTTGCAAGGCCTTTGCGGCCTTGTGTGTTAGCACGGTGGGCCCGCCCGGGGCTGGGCAGGCGGGCGGCTGCGGCTGCGGTCTTTTTTCCACCCCGCCCCCCCCCTTGGATCGAGCCAGGCCATGGCTGGGAGGCCTTGGCTGTCCTCCGGACTTTGGAGGACGTGGCGACGCGCGCGGCTGTGGCCGTTTTTGCCTCCTGCTGGCTCTTGGGCTCGGGCCAGGCCATTGATTGAAGGCCTGGGCTGTCCTCCGGACTTTGGAGGACATGGCGACGGTGCAGCTGTGGCCTTTCGTGCCCTCTGCTGGCCCTTGGGCTCGAGCTGGGCCTTCAGCTGAAGGCCTTGGCTGTCCTCCGGACGTTCGAGGACGTAAGTATTGGGGGCTGTTAGGCCTATGCGGCCTAGTGTGGTGCGGATCACGCTAAATTAAGTGGCTGGACGGGCGTGGCTACGGCCGTGGTACACCCCGCCGGCCCTTAGGATTAATTAGGCCTTTGTTGGGAGGCCTGGGCTGTCCTCCAAAATTTGGAGGACTTGCTGTTCAGCGCGGTATTAATTAAAAAAAAAAAGCCGCAATTTTGGTATTTGTTGTCTCGGGGCCCTGGGCTTTGCTTTCAGGTGCCCCCAGATTGGCCGATTGGCCTTTTGTGTAGCGCCAAGCGGCGCATTAAGGTTGAAAGGGTAGGGACAGGCCCCGGGATCGGGCAGACGCCTAAATAAATTGGGCAGCCCCCTCCCATTGCCCCGCCACCCTTGTTTCATTTCACAGTTGCCATTAATGGGAAGGTAGTGGGAAGTGTTCCCCCACGCCACTCCTTCCTACAGTCTCTGTGAATTGCAAGTCGTTCAGGCCTAGCAAGGGATAATTAGCAGCTAGGCCTGGCCATAGTAGTAATAATAATAATAATAATAATAATAACAACAACAATAACAATAACAACAAATAAACAAAAAGGGGTGAGTGTGGTAGAGGGCTTCCCCTTTCAGTTGGATTAACCTAATTCGGTTAACAGTTGTTGAACGGGAGTACATGCAGTTTGTATTATAATTTGTTGACACAGGTATAATTAGTTACTTTATATCCTGCATCAATCAACTGATTATTAATTCTGCTTGGAATATTTAAAAATCATGCTGTGAAGTAAGACTCAATCCAAGCGGCGTGCCACCTCAACTGGTCAAAAAAAAAAAAAAAAAAAAAAAAAGTGGACAGCCAGCCCCTAAGCGACCGGCTAATATTACCAATAAAGATGAGGATATCACCACGCATTTGGCCCAGATAGGCTGCACTATGCAGTCCTGTGCAGCTGTATGTGAGCAGTTGGCTCAACATCACTTGCAAAAAGGGGCTCAGGTAACTACTTTGTCAGTTGCGCACACAAATGCTAATGTAGGACAAGCCACTGCACATCTAGCTGTTGATAATTTAAGTTCTTCATCTGACACTGCATGTAACTCGGTTGCAGCTGTCGAACTGGAATATATGCAGTTCACATTATAATTGAGTGACACAGGTATAGTTAGTGACTCTATATCCTGCATCAATCAGCTTATTAGTCATTTTGTACTTTAATTATTTTAAATTATGCCGCGAAGTAAGACTCAATCTAAGCGGCGCGCGACCCTAGCTGGTTCAAAAGCTGGCCAGCCAGCCCCTAAGTGAACTGCTAATAATATTACAAATAAAGAGGATGACATCACCACTCATTTGGCACAGATAGGTCGCACAACGCAGGCTTGTGCGGCCCTATGTGAGCAATTGGCTCAACATCACTGGTAAAAAAGGGGTTCAAGTAATTACCTCTTCGGTTATGCATACAAATGTTAATGTTGGACAAGCCACTGCTCAATAGGCTATTGATGTTACAATTACATCACCTGACACTGCATGTAGTTCCCTGAGTACTTCAGCTATGGAGGTTGGGAATCCAACCGTAGCTGATGTAATGGAACTTTTGGAGAAAGTTCCTGGTGTGGGGCACCACGGTGCCACGGTGCTTACTTCTAGTTGACCTACTTGGTCTGATTTGTTTCACTTTCTTCGAAGTGTGGTTGTTACAGGCCAGAGCGATGTGTCGACACCTGAGACATCTGTGGCTCGCAGCAGTGATGTACCAGGTGCTCATGGCGGACAGCACAGCACCAGAGCTGCTTCAGTGACACCCACGGTGGGAGTTTGGCAAGCATCTTTGAATGCTTCTCCTTATACAATGAGCTCAGGTTTGTTGGTTGCTATTACTTTGCTGGCAACATGGCCTTCGGCAGTGTGGGTGACAGGTGGGCAGACAGGGTTGACATCGTCGAGCGATCACCCTAGCCTGGAACCTGTAACAGCACCTCTAGATAGCTCTGCCCCAACACAAGGTTTTTGAATTGGGGTTACAGGGCAATGTAAATATTAAGACCACGGTAAGTCATGACAAAGGTAAGTCCAAAAGGCAGCCCTGCAGGTTTGAGCATAAGTGTAATATCTGTAAGGGAAACCACCTAGGATCAACATGCTTTAAAGATAAAAGTCAGAAGGTGGAGTCCCCTCGCAACTCTTGGCATAAGGAGCCTTGATGGCAAAGTGTAATAATAAATCGGCCTTTTAGGCTACTTCCAGTTCATCTAGTTGATTTTGATCTTTGGGTTTTTAATTTCAAGGGAAATATTATTTTGATAAGGCCATGCCAATGGGATGTTCCAATTACTGCTCAGCATTTGAAACGTTCAGCACTTCTTTACATTGGTCTGTCTCTAAAAGGTGGGGTAGCCAAGCGAATACTCATTAATTAGATGATTTTCCTTTTGCGGGTGCCCCTGGGACAGTTGATTGTGCAAATATGCTGTTGGCTTTTCAGCGCTTAATGAATGAAATGTGAGTACCTGTGGCTGAGAAAAAACCGAGGGCCCCGTTACACGTATTCCTTTCTTGGGAATCGAATTAGATACTGGGGCAGGTATTTCTCGTCTCCCACCTGACAAGCTAACAGCTATGAGGCTGCAGGTGAGGGTGGTGGAAAGCAAATCAAAAGCCACACTTGGACAATTTCAAATTTTATCGGTTTGTTGAACTTTGTTTGTAAGGTGATAGCCCCTGATAGGGCATGCTGGTCACGTTTAGATAAAGCCACTAAAGGAGTGCAGGCCCCACATCATCATTAGAATAAATTCTGGGATAAGAAAGGATTTGGAGATATGGGAGTCAATTTTGGAACAATTCAATGGTATTTCTTTCTGGAGATCTGAACTGCTACTTAATGCAGATTCTCAGGTACACTCCGATACTTCAGGGGCCTGGGGTTTTGGAGTTTACTTTAATGACCAGTGGGCAGCTGAGGAATTCGCCAATAACATGGGTTGAAAAAGGTTGGACTAGAGACCTCACCTGGCTGGAATTATTTTCCTATTATGGTGACGGTACAGATATGGCCGGACCAATTCGCAAACATAACGGTACACTTTTGGTGTGATGACTAGGCGGTAGTCTATGTAGTGGATTCCTTGTCTGCCAAGTCTGACAAGGTAATGTCATTGGTGAGGGAAATGGTGGCTCAATGTTTAAAGTATAATATTTTGTTCTAAGCTCAATATGTTTGGTTTACTAAATTCTTGGCAGATGTACTTTTGCGTTTTCAGTTTTACAGATTCCGCCAGTTGGCGCCTGAGGCAGCAGCTCATCCTTTGGAGGTACCACATTAACTTTGGAGCCTTGGAGAGTAGAAATTGAGAAGGCGATTTTTCAGTCCGTCGCCTCGTCGACACGCAAGTCCTTCCAGCTCGCATTACGAGCGTTCAGATTCTTTCTATTGACTATTGGGGAGGTTAAGTTTCAGCCACTGGACGTGGAAGTTATTCTTTGCTTTGCAGTGCATCTTAGGCTAATAGGTTATCTACAGTCACTATTAGGGGAAGATTGGCGGCTCTTTCGTTTTATTCCAAAGCAGGAAGTTTTAAGGACCCTACTGTTGATTTTAGAGTTTCTAGGGCTGTGGAAGGATGGGCTAGAGAGTCTTCCATTTCTCAGGACAGTCGCTTGCCTATAACGGGGTCAATATTGTTAAAAATATGGCAATGCCTCCCAGTTACATGTTCTACACCTGAAGAGGTGATTTTGTTCAAGGCAGCGTTGTCAGTAGCGTTTTTTGGAGCCTTAAGAATAAGTGAAATGGTTCCTTGTCACGTACCGACAGTTCAGGCAGGGCTCTTTTGCTATCAGATATTCAAATTTCTGAACATAGCATGCAACTGACAATTCGACGCTCAAAAAACAGATCATTTAGGAAAGGGGGCAGGCCATAACATTAGCCAAGGCTCCTCAAGGCTTTATCTGCCCGGTGCAGGCTTTGAATAATTACATACAATTACGGCCGAGCACAACTGGATACTTGTTTTTACATGTATCTAGTTTACCATTAACACAATATCAGTTTAGAATGGTATTGAGAGGGGTTTTAAGTCATGCTGGTTTACCAGCGGGTCAATTTCATCCCATTCATTCAGGATTGGGGCAGCTACAGCTGCAGCAATGCAGGGCCTGAATGACTCGGCGATTCGTAGGATTGGTCGCTGGCGCTCTAGAGCGTTTAAATCTTACGTTCACACTTAAAGCTAATGTAGTTCTAATTTTCTTGTTTTGGTTTAACTTAGCAGGATTGATTCCAGGAGATGTATGGAAACTTGGACACAGTTTGGTATCCTGGGCTGAGAGACACTTCATCGAGCAGTGCCATGATTTGGCCGGTGGACTAGGACTGGCGGGAACCGTGAGGTGGTTCAGGCGCAGAGGCATTCTGTGGGGAGCCATACTCCCTAGAATAATTGAACTGATGGCGTCATTCGCACGGCCAAAAATATTATTGATTCATTTAGGGGAAAACGACCTTCCAAAAATGACTTCGTTGCAATTGGCTAGGCGCATAATCAAAGGCATGAAGGAGATTCGGCGAATGTTGCCGCATACACTCCTCATGTGGACAAAGTTTCTTCCCAGGCGAGTTTGGCGCGGTGCCAGAAGTGACGTTGCCATTGATGGAGCCTGGCGCTGGCTAAATAGATATCTGGCAAAGATACTGAAGAAGATGGGGGTGGCCATCGTTGATCACCAGGGAGTTCAGTTTAGGTCACCACATTTGTACAGGGGTGATGGAGTGCATCTCTCCCCTCAGGGGAATGATATGTACCTATCTACCTTGGAGTCTTCTTTAAAGCCTTCTATAAGGGGGGGGGGAGAGGGGATGCCAAGCTAGGCTGACCCCCTCTTGTGGCGGGAAGGGACCCTCCCCCCTTTAGGGAATTTCTAGGTTAATTGAAATTATTAATTGGAATTGAATAAAAAGAAATTGGGTATATATCATTGAGATTAAACAAATTCCTTATGACGTCATATTAAGCTAATGACGTCATAAAGTGGTTGTGTCATAAAATGCTTTGACGTCATATCCGGTTGGGAGGGGATTATAATTGTTAGGTGATTTACTCACTTAAAGTTTTGACGCATGCCCTGAAAAGGTTTAAATTTTACAGCACTTGCGCCCAGAACATTTGGGCATGCGTCAAATAAATTATTGTTAAGAAATATTTAAATTGTGGTTAAACAAATAGTTGTTATATATTAAATTATATTGTCAGACCCTGTACAAATAAAGTTGTGGCCAATGTTTCATCCATAATATTGAGTCGGTGTCCTTTGTGCAGACGCAAGGACCCCCCCGACGAGTAGGGAGGGGGCCTTCTGTTGCGTCTGCCTTAAAAGGGCATAGACGCGTGATTGGCCAGGTTGACAGGAAGGCCCACCTCTTCTGGTTGGCCTGGCCAATGGGAATCATCTCGCGGCGAGGTCTCGCGAGATTTGAAGTCTCGCGAGATTTCGCCATGAGATTTGCGGGGCCATAAAGCCTCGCACTGCCTCGTGGCAGCAGCCATTTTAGCTCCGGACAAGCAACCCACCCTTCCCACCCTTTAATTGTTGGTTAACGTGTTGTGGACACCCAGGCTGCGGCTGGTCGCCCTCAGGGGGGCCGGGAGGGAATTTTCCCAGTAAATGAATGGGTTTTTCGCCCTCCTTGGGGTAAACGACATTACCAAATATCATGATTCATGTTGTTGGCTATTTGACCTTGTGGGAGAATGTTATAGGGATAGGGTATTATTATGGTATGTTAAATGTATTGGAATTTGAGAGGCAAGAAGTTATAATTGTCGCAACTAGGATGTTGGGTCTGTCAATGTTATGAGTATGAAGTTTTGAGTGTTGGCGGGAAGGGACCCTCCCCCCTTTAGGGAATTTCTAGGTTAATTGAAATTATTAATTGGAATTGAATAAAAAGAAATTGGGTATATATCATTGAGATTAAACAAATTCCTTATGACGTCATATTAAGCTAATGACGTCATAAAGTGGTTGTGTCATAAAATGCTTTGACATCATATCCGGTTGGGAGGGGATTATAATTGTTAGGTGATTTACTCACTTAAAGTTTTGACGCATGCCCTGAAAAGGTTTAAATTTTACAGCACTTGCGCCCAGAACATTTGGGCATGCGTCAAATAAATTATTGTTAAGAAATATTTAAATTGTGGTTAAACAAATAGTTGTTATATATTAAATTATATTGTCAGACCCTGTACAAATAAAGTTGTGGCCAATGTTTCATCCATAATATTGAGTCGGTGTCCTTTGTGCAGACGCAACATAGCATGGGCTTTTCTTGGCAAGATTTGTTTACATGGGGCTTTGTCTTTGACTTCCTACGATGCTGTGAGAGTGTGACTTGCCCAACATCACACAGTGGTTTCCATAGTTGAGCAAAGATTCAAATCCATTGTTCAAACCAATACTCTCCACTGGTTGTCTATCTACTCAGTTGGAGGTACATTTAAACTTGTAGGCATCAATGAAAAGGGAAAAGTATCCCACATATTTCCTGGAGCCAAAATTAATGATTTTCAGTGTGCCACCCAAGTGAGCAAGACATGGCTTTTCTGTTGAATGCCTTCCATTTCTTTCTGACTTATGACAAAGCTATCACAAGGTTTTATGGGGCTGAGAATGTTTGACTTGCCCAACATCACCCAGTGGGCTTCCATGACTGAGCAGGGGAATGAGTGCTATCTCACGTCATAGTCCAATGCTCAAACCACTACATCATCCTGGCTCTCTAGGACATAGCTACTTAAAGTTTTTGCTCTACCCTGCCTGCATTGTTTTTGTTATTTTACAATATTTGTAGATATTAAATTTAAATATCAAGTTTCACAAAGGGATAAAATATAAGATTTTATTGACAGAACAATAGTATAACTATGACAGATTCTCTACTATCAGTCTTGTTATCATGCTGGACTAAAATTATTCACGAGGTAAACAATGACGACCTCATCTTCTATAAGAACTTTCTTTCTGTGCGATATCAAATGCTTTCGATATCAAGCAACCCTGAACTGATGTCCAGTTGCCATCATTCTCTTTCTTGTAAGTGGCAGTCACCAGGGGAGGCCCTAGGAAACTACTATACTTCACTGTCCTTTTTTCTAGTCCATTAAGTTTTCTTCCTGCCATGATTCTTCCTGTTGGTGCTCTATCCAACTCAGCTTGTTTTGCCTGACCAGCTCCCCACAATATAATCCCAGTAAGTTGTGCATGGACAAGGCATGATATTACTTACACAGAGGTTTGAGAGAAGGCATGCTTGTTCTCAAGCAAGGACTAGAATAACAGGAATAGGACTGAAGATGTTATTACTATCATTCATGCTATCTCCAAGTATTTGTCCACCATTCACATAATCCAAGTGATTCATTATCTACTCTATTTTAAGATAGAAGAAAATTTCAGTGTTGTTCACAGGCACAGTGCATCCACCACAGATAGTAGGTTTCATGTAGATAGGGCTATGTTATGATAGGGGTGTTTGGTTCTATCACTGTCTAAATGTTTTCATTATGGAGCATATATCCCACACACAGCTATCACCATTGGACATCAGAATTATAGGCATTCTGCAAATGAGATAGTTATCCTTTTGCCTTAAAAACTGATCCATATCTATAACTGAGGGTCACAGACCTCTGATGGTTGAATACTAAAGAAAAAATGAAGGGACACAGCTATTACTGTTGTGTTTGATGTTGCCACTGTGATGGACCACTCCTGCCACCTTGACTATTTCTCTCTTTTAAAATTTTCCAAATCCTTAAGATCTTATCTTCTCTCTCCCTCTTCTCTTCCACATCTTAAGGATTTGGAAAGTGTAGAAGGTTAGAGTAAGTAGAAGGGAAGTAGTGGGGAGAGAGTGGGAAATGTAGAAGGTTAGAGTAGATAAAGGAAGGTAAGAGCTAAGAGAGGGGGAAGAAGAGGAAGAAAAGAAGAAGAAGGTGGTAGTTGTACAATACAACGTAATAGAGGGTAGGTTAGAGAACGATAAAGCAAGATTCCCTTTGTAGACTAGGTAAGATGTTTGAGTTATGTAATTGGACAATATATGCGGGTTTTTTGTTTGTTTGTTTTGTGTTTTTGTGTATTTGTGTTTATTTATGTTCATATTGTAAATATGTTGGTTTTATGTATGTATTGTAATATTTTAATTTAATAAAAAAATTAATTAAAAAAATATGTGACTGGCTTCATAGCCCTCGTCACCTCCTGGTCCAATAACTATTAATAACACACTAGTAGCATTTGTCCAAAATTCTCACACAGAGGCCAAAATAAGTTTTTATAAAATAGAAGATGGTTTTATTGTGTTTCAAACATACAGTCATGGCTTCTTGATTTTCAAACTTGTTAATAATATTACCTGGTTACAGTTTCAAGTGTATTGTAGCTATTTCAAATACAATCCTTCAGCTGTTTCTATTACAACCTAACCACACAGACACTCTCTACATTAGAGCTCTGTTGAACCACAAAGAGTTCTTTTTTCTTCTTTTGACTCTTTGTTCAACTTATTTCCCTCAGGAACAATCCTCAGCCTCTGACTTAAGGTACTGTCTCACTGTACCCCTATCTAAGTCAGATCCAACTGACACTCTCGAAGGTTCCGAGCCTTCTTTTCCTCACTTCCTAACTGCCTAACTCCCAAACTGACTATCTCACTCACTGCCTGAGCTATTTATCTCCTTCCAGCTGCTCTCACATTGGCTGGTTCCAGCTGTCTCAAGATTGGTCAGCTGTCTTCTGGTCTTCACAGCTCCCTGCTGTCTTTCTGTTAATCACAGCCACTAAGCTTCCTGAGTGTGCCACTGCTGAAGAGAGAATATCAGGAATCATCTAGTTTAGAGGTGAGCACCTGGTGGTCCTGCAAATGTTGGTGGACTATTATTTCTCTTAACTCTGTCTATTGGACATGTTGCTGGTGAGAGCTGTAACCCAAAATATCTGGTGGGCACCCAAGTTGGGGAAGACTGTTTAGATAGATATATGGTCTGGATCCAGAAAAGCAATTCTTATATTCATGTTGTTGTTTTCCATTATTAATCGTTTATCCACTTATGAGAGAGTCATTCTTGGCAGGCTAGAACTGGACTGAGGTCACAGTCAGTTCAAATCTCCTGTATCTTTAATTGATTTTGCTTTCATAGATATTTCATCTGTTTCTTAAACAATCTTAGTGAATATCTAATGAATCACTATGATATAATTGGCAATAGCTTTCTGTTCCTTCCTTCCTCCCTCCCTCCCTCAACTTCCATGCAAATGGATATATAGTATGTCAACTGAGATATTTTGAGTGTCAAACTTCAAGGGCAATTTTATGATGCTTAATAGTTGTTCCAGTGGCTAACCACAGCATCCCTTCATTAACAAACAAGCAATCATCATTTTCATTATTATTATTTTCTGGTCATTAAGATTGCAAATGAATTGAATGGCTTCTTAATGCTGGACTGCAGGGGCTTCTTTAGACTGTTACATTATGAAAGGAACAGATTAAAGCTCTATCTTTGTGCATAGCACAGAAATGAGATACTTGAATCTAAACAGTGTAGTTTCATGCAGAACAAGTCACGCAGATAAGAGAGAAGACTAAAAATAAAAATGCATCCCTAAGAAGCCTTTGTACACGATAGAAAGGGCATTTCACAGTATACCTCAACAGTCTGAAACAGATAATGTATGGTTTAAAACCACAAACAAAGTAAGGAAGTTTTGCAGGAGAATTACAGCTTTTATTATGATTTATGGCTTTGTACAGTCCTATCAGAGAAAGTGATTCTTTGCAAACTTTCAAGAAGCCTAACACTATTGTGGATGTTGCCTACCTTCCCAACATTTCACAGATCAAAATAGGGGTGATATGTAGGATGTACAATAAAATGCTTCAGTGTGGTGTACTCCTGTTTGTTGTTATTGTTGTTGTTGTTATTCATAGAATCATAGAATCATAGGACGTTATCACACTGGGGAAATCTGTTGGTTAATCCACACAAATCCCAAACAAAAACTGAATTTGTGCCTCATGATTTCACATGACGTCACACAGAAACTGGTCAGAAACTGGACAGAAACTGGTGTTATCTGAGATCTTTTTAATTTCGGGAGTTTAGAGGAAATGCATTTGTGAAATTACAGTAATTTTGCATTTACTGTAATGTGAAAAGCAAATACTCACTGACAATTCTCTTTTAAAACCTGGAGGAGGGCCAAGAGGAGGAGGAGGAGGGGCCTCCAGGGAGGGAGAGTCCTGGGCTCTTTCTCAGTGCCAGGGAAGGGAAGGGAAGGGAAAGCAGCCCAGGAGAAAAAAGTTTGGGACAGAGGAGAAGTTTGGCATTTGGGATAGAGGGAAAAGGAGGGGGGAAAAGGCTTCCCTCGCAGCAGCTGTGGGTGGATGTGGGTGCAAGTGTGGGGTGTGCTTGTGGAGCAACTTGGAGCTCCATCTCACCATGAAGTTCTGCCCTGCAGGTCCTACAAAGGGGAAAGGCTTATGGGGGGGGGGCATGGGAGCTACCTTCAGTTTCCCCCTCTTAATCCCTCCCTTGCCTCGCCCTGCCTTGCCTTTCCAGGCTCCTCCTCCTCCTCCTCCTCTGCTCTCTTGAGAGGTCCTAATCCCAACAGAAGGGGGTTAGGACCTGTGCAGGAGGACATGTCTGACATTTCCTCCTGGGAAATGCAGGACTCACCCTGGAAAAGGAGGAGTCTTGTCACAAAACGCACCCATTTCCAGTACATGTACGGGTTCTTTTCACTTGTGTATGAAAGTTAAAAACGTCTCTTTTTTTGCTTTTAACTTAATTCCGTTATTACTGTAATTATGTGTGAAAAGCTTTTGCGTAATTAAGCTGTATCTTCACTTTCTTTTCGGGATGCTTCATTTCCACTTTATTATCTCTTTAACAACGAAACTGGCCCACATGTGATAACATCCATAGAGTTGGAAAAGGCCACAAGGGTCATCCAGTTAAACTCCATTCTGCCATGCAGGAACACAGAATCAAAGCACCTCCAGGAGATGGCCATCCATCCTTTGTTTAAAAACATTCAAAGAAGGAGACTTCATTACTCTCTAAGAGAGTGTGTCCCACTGTCAAACAGCTCTTACTGTCAAGAAGTTCTTCCTAATGTTGATTCCAGACAGCTGGCCAAGCCCTCTTAGGATACTCCAGTCCCTCCATATTTATGTGGGTTTATGTTAACATGCTATACCCTGCATTGAGCCTTCAGGAGAGGTGAGAAAGATATTATTATTATTACTATTATTATTCTTATTATTATTATTATTATTATTATTTGATTTTCCATTTTGACCCATCCACTGAGTAATCAACCAAAATTCTGTAGCCACTGAATTCTGGATAGTTCTTCTATAAGGAGGACTATTCTGGACACTAGGAAAGGTTAGATTTCACCCTCCCAGGTCAGAGAGGGAGAGGGAGTAAAATAGAGACAACTCCAACTTCAGATTTCAGATGGGCAAATCAGACCCTGGATCAACAGAGCCAGAAAATAAAAATATCTCATGATCCTCAGAATAAGCCAGCCCCCCCCCCCTTTTCTTTCCTCCTCCCCTTTTTTTTTTTTTTTTTAAAAAATCATTCTAATGACTCTTTGGCTGTTACAACGGGCAAATTACAGGCTTTCAGACCAATTTTCCCACTGATTAGAAGGAGTACATAGGTTTTTGTACAGACACACATATATACACAGTGAATAAGGAGAGGAAATGCTGCTCATTTTCTGCTTTGTAGAACAGGGTGGGAATCACATAGTACCCCCAACCCCAGCCCAGCCCAGCCCTGATGATTTTGGATTGCAACTTCTAGCATTTCTCTCCATTAACTGTATTCTTGAGGATTGTCAGGAGTTGCAGTCCAACAACATAAGGAAAAGTGCTTGATTTCCACCTGTGTTGTAGGATTTAGAGGATCCCCTTTTGTTTTTAGCATGGATACTCAAGGTTTTAAGCAGGCATGTGTACAATGGGCATTTGAAATTCTGGCCTTACCTAAAATCCAAAAGCCATTTTGTGTTATAGACCTATGTATGATCAAATAAGTGGCCTGTGCCATAAAGGTAAAAAGGTAAAGGTAGTCCTTTGATATGAATGTCTAGTCATAACTGACTGTAGGGGGTGGTGCTCATCTCCATTACTAAGCTGAAGAGCCAGCATTGTCCAAGGACTACAAGGTGGTTATGTGGCCAGCACCAAACGCTGGAGTGGTACCTATTGATCTACTTGTATTTGCATGCTTTTGAACTGATAGGTTGGCAGAAGCTGGGACTAGTGACAGGAGCTCACCCCCATCATGTAGCACTCAGGCCTCGAGCTTCCAACCTTCTGATCTTCTGATCATCAGAATTGGCTTCTTAACCACTAAGTGACAGCATCCCAGTTGTGCCATACTAAGACACAAAATAGTAATTAAAATGGGGCAGTAGCTGACAGTGCAATTGGTTTGTGTTGGGAAAAAATGTTTTGCAATCACCTTTTCCCCTTTAGTTAGGCAGGACTTCACCCCTCTCCCCTCTCAGTCTGTCAAACATAAGAGGCAGTTTAACTGACTCTCTGAACATTCCAAACTGCCAGTCTCAGTCAGTAACTGCTAGTCAGCTGTCTGTAACAGTCCACCTATGAGGGAGGTTGACATCTCCCTTCCTGCTTTATAAACTCCAATTAGATTAGGTTTTAGATTGTTGTGTAAATATTTAGTAAAGCCATTATTGTTTGTTTTTAGACCACAAGCTACATGTTTGTCATTTTTAAATAAGTCTTTATTCTTTAGGATGGCAGATTAATATAATAATTAGTCTGCCCCCACAGTTTTGTTGTTTCTGCCAATGAAAGCTGAACTCTAGCAAGTTTAACTGTCATACCTGCATATTTTAGTTTACCTTTAAAAGGGTTAACACCCTGGAAATGAAAATTGCACCTCACATTTTTTATTTGAACATTCAGCTGCAGCCACAACTAGTTGAATTGGAATATTGAATTCCTTCAGAGGGTGGGGTACATCTCGATAAAGTGAGGGGAAATGGGTTACAGGGATAGATAGGTTTAGGCAGCTGTAATAGACAACCATACCCTAAACTTTAGCATAATTTAAGTAACTGAGCTCCTTTTCTTCACAAAAGACAGCATAAAAGAGAGTTATATATTCAAGACTGTGTAGACTTAATGCTGACTTCAGATCTTGAAGTATGTATTGTGAATGTTGTTTGAAGACTACTCACTGTACTGTCAACTTGTAAGAATTCTTTCCTGGTTGAAATGTTGTGTCTGAAATCTTCTGTTTTCTCTAGGAATTAAATTTTAAAATGAGCATGCTGATTTGATTGTTTATGTGTGTGTGCTTTGAAATAATGCAGAGGGTGGCATGACAATCCAGGCCTTATAAATGAATAGACAGATTATTGCAGGATCTCTTTTCATTGAGCCAGTAATTCCAGTGAGCCAGAATATTGTCTACCATTAGCTTTTAAAACTGCCTTCAAAATTCTCCTACAACTTCTATGTTGTTAGTTTGTGATCATGTTGATTTTGCCACAACATCAGGACATTGTGACTTTGACCTACTCATGTTCTGTTTTTGTTTCTCCTTAAGTTTTGAAAATATGTTTGAAAAGTGTTGTGAGTCTCCCAAGTCTTCCTGTTATCTTCCTCATGTGCATGGGTTAGGTGTGCTTCAGGAAGTTGTTATTTGGAAATTCTGGTGTGAACTGATATGATCTTTACTGTGTTGGGGAATGTGGGAGCTGGTATCTCTTTCAAGCAGACTTATTAGTATTCACAAGCAGAATATGAGTAACAAACAGTTCCATCCCACCACCCTAGACACACAGCAGATAAATAAATCAGGCTTAGCTTTCTTCAGTAAAATAAGTTTTAAAGTATGTTTATTTGCAAACACTAAATATGTTTATAACACCTCATTGTTCTGTTTAAATATGGAAGAAAGAGAATTGCAGAACATGGGAGATAAACAAACTTGGATTAATTTCAGACTAACTGGTGTGTTGGAAAGAGGGCATGTCTAAGACCAACAAACAGAAAATGAAATAAAAAGCCTTTGCAGACTGCCAGAAATAGTGCAAATTGAGTCCACTTTAAGCAGGGGTAGGCAACCTTTTTGAGCCGGGGGCCGGGTTGTTGTCCCTCAGACAATTGGGGGGGCGGAAGCAACAAAAATAAATGAATAAGTAAATAAATAAATAAATAAAAATAAAATTTAAAAAAAAATAAAAATTAAAAATATATATACATGCACACTCTCTCAGCCCCAGAAAAGCCATGCCAAAACCCCTGTGGAGATTTTGCCAAGAAAACCTCAAGAACAAGTAATAACAACAATAATCAATATCATCATGGTGGGCGGCAGCAGCAGGGGGTGGCGGCGGCGGCGGCAGGACTGGCCTGGGGGGGCGCATTCGGCCCCCGGGCCTTAGGTTGCCTACCCCTGACTTTAAGGGTTAGGGTTAGTGCTAGGGAATCATGGGAATTGTTTTTTATTTGTTTTTTTTTTTTTTTTTTGTGAGACATTGAGCCTTCTCTGTCAGAGAGCTCTGGTGCCACAATAAAATAGAGTTCCCATGATTCCTTAACCCTAACCCTTAAAGTGGACTCAATTTGCACTATTTCTAGCAATCTGCAAAGGCCCAAAGACATGCTGTTACTAAACATGCAAATCAGAAATCATTAGGACTGGATTTAGCACCAGAATGTAAATTTCCCCATCCTTGCCCTCTATCCTTCCCCATCCTTGTCCTTCTATCATGGATAGAAGAGAAGCATGAACTAGAGGTAGAATCTGGAAAGTGACAAAGACCACAGATCTCTCTGTGTGTGTACACAAACACACACACACACACACACACAGAGAGAGAGAGAGAGATCTGTAGTCTTTGTCTTTTTCCAGATTCCACCTCTGGTTCATGCTTCTCTTCTATCCATAATTTGAAAAACTGCATCTGATTCATTTTTATTTCAAATTACACACATTGCATATATTCACTACATTGTAATATTTGTGTTATGATGTCACTCTCCCACCAATTTCAAAGATGAGCATTTTCTATGAATGCTTTTCACATATGCACCTGTTACCAGATGCATCCCACCTCTCTCATACTGCAAGAATTTTGGAATGTAACATGCATCTGGTCAGCATCCAGTATGGGTAGTGCAGATGAAGGAAAGTCTGCATAAAATGGAGCATCAAAATTTTTCCTCACAGATCAGCTCTACCAAACCCCAACTGAAACCTACAGCAGTTTTACATTTTGCTGTCCTGCAGAAGAAGTGATTTGAATCTTACATTCTATAACATCTCATTTTCTAATCCTAAAACAACTGAATTCAGCTAGGCTGAATTTAATCTGAAAATGGTGGCTCAGCTCAGATGATAAGAAAAGAATTGCTATAAAAGAGTCAAAATCCCCACTTTGTCTATATTGTAATTAATACTAACATTCATTTTCTGAATCAGGCTGGAGCATCTAGTGTTCCACAAAACAGAATGCAAGCCACTCACCATTTTCTATGGTTTACTTGGTATTTGACAACCTCTGCAAAATCAGGAGTTTTATCCAGCCCCTGGTGAGCTTGCTATCACACACCACCATCTGTGTTTAAATTTTGGTGCTTCAGAAGGCAACCGTCCAGAAATCTCACACTGAAATGAAAACATTGAGCTAAAATCCCCAGACCAAGGGGCTTGAGAATGAAGCATTATTGCTCTATTGTAGTCAAGAGAGTACATTTCATGTTTGAATTCAGGATAACTCTTTCCTAATCCCTGCAGTGAGTCTTAGTTCTGTCATACACCTTGACCTTTACATCATTTGCCTCCTGAGAAGTCAGCATCCCCTTCAACTCAAATCTCTCCTATTAGTGCCCCTGAGAGGTGGCACATATCTAGTCAGGTCATGTGTATATGATGGTATGGACAAGCTACTCAGTCCATGGCAGTCTGCTTGCTGTTGAAAATGATTGAGCACCATCAACCCCTCCACACACTCCTATGGCCTCTTGGGTGCTTTTGAGAAAGACAAGGAAAAACACTTAAGTGTTGATGGCGGCTTCCTATACATAATTCATCAGCCTGCCTCTCCTTTTGCTGTTATCTTGAGCTCTTATGGAATACCCTTTTTCATCAGTCTTGAATTATTTTTGAAAAGGTGGAGGGAGTTGGGAAGAGTGCCACACTGTTCATTTGTCATAGTTCTGTCTTTCTATGTCTCTAACCTGAATTTCACTGTAATCTTTAAGACAGTGATTTTATGTGTGTGTGTGTGTGTGTGAGAGAGAGAGAGAGAGAGAGAAAGGGGAGAGTTGGATGCTATTTTCAATCTCTCTCTCTTCTTTTCACACCCCTCATCAATATCACCATTATATAAAGGAAGAATGTTGTTGGTAAGACCTTGATGTGTTAGTAACTGTTGTTCCTTTTAAGCTCACACTTCTGCAGATCTTTGCTTTTTGCACTTCCTTGCTTGACTAATTTGGATCATATTTTAGGTTTATCTCTCTGTGCATGTGTGTTTGTGTGTGGTTTGAAGAGCAAGAAGCAACTGTCATATGAGGGAGGAAGGATACAATGTTTGGGGCTGATCAGGAAAAAAAGACAAGAGTAAATGTTTAAAATTAAACATTATATATGGAGAAAAGGGGGAGAAGCATTTCTTCCTCTTCCATAAGACTGGATTACTAGGACTAGAATAGTGGTAACTTCCCAGTTATATGCCTACAATGCCGTATTTATTGGGCAACCCTCAAAACTGATTCAGAGATTGCAGCTAGTGCAGTACACAGCAACTAGACTTAAACAGGGCTGGATTTAATGGAATTGTATTGGCTTGCCAATATATTTCTGGTCTGAATTCAAAACCAGATTCAAACTGTAGGTGATGCCATTTGAAACCCTAAATGGCCTGAGACCATGATACTTGAAGGATCTCCTCTTCCTTTATATGTCTCCTGAAGCACTGAGGCCTCCTAGAGTTCATCACTAGAAATATTGCAGTTTGACACCACTTTAACATGGCTCCATCCCACAGAATCCTGGGGTTTATAATTTTGTGAGGCACAAAACTCTTTGGCAGAGAAGATGAAAGAGCTTGTAAAACCACAAATCCTAGGATTCCATAGTATGGAGCTACAACATTTAATGAGGTGTCGGACTGCATTGTAGATGCACCCTAGAAAGGCTGTCCTCTCCATCCCAGAAGGAGAAAAATGCTCTGTGGGAACACAGAAGAGGAAGAGCTGTTCTGTAGGACTGACATTATGGAATGCAGTTCCTTTGGAGGCCTTTGGATGCTGATTCATTCTAGCACCAATGTAAAAGATGGCACTTTAATCAAAGTCTTTGATGTCTAAGGATGGAGCACAAATCTTTATAGTGATACAGTTCTCAGCAATTTTAAATTGTTTACATTTTTCTGTATGATTTTGAACTCTTTAAAATGTTAAATTAGTGTTACTGCTTTAAATTGTTTGGAATTGATCCTGTATACATGTTGTCCTGAGATCTTGTGGTATAGGGTGGGGTAGAAATATTTTAATAAATAAATCCAGAGTGATTCATTGTAGCTGAATGACAGGAGATCTGAGACAGAAAAGGGGAAATATATTTTTACACAGTGCATAATTGAACTGTAATAGCAGCCACAAAGAAGCAGTGATAGCTGCCAGCCTGGACATATTTAAAAGAAGCTAGGATAAATCAGTGGCAGTTAAAGCCATCCATACCTATTATTCAGGATTACTCTGGGTACATCTACACTGTAAAAATGATGTAGTTTGAGATCACATAAAGCACTTTAGCTTTGGAATACTGGCATTTGTGGTTTTACAAGATCTTTAGCCTTCTCTGTCAAAGAGTGTTGGTACCTCACAAAATTATGAATCCCAGAATTCTGTAGGATGGAGCCATGGCAGCTAAAATGGTGTCAAACTGCAGTATTTCTACAGTGTAGCTGCACCCTTAATATCATTTCTAGTGTCAAAGAGAACATGTCTGAGGGGAACACGGAGAGAATGCAAGAAAAGAGGGAGCAGTTCCATTCATATTGTCATGGCTGGCACCATGTTGGCTAGGGATATAATTGTCTGCTAATTTTGTTCTTGGAGGAAACAATATTTTTAGAAATTGTCTTCTCGCTACAAGAAAAATTGAAATCTGTACAGTTTTATAGTTCAGAACTTTGATATTTGCACAGACAACAGCATTCTCTTAACAAGAAACACAGAAATATTTTTTCACGTAAAAAGTTGTATCCTATGTCAAGTCTCCTGTATTTTGTGCAAAAACAAAAGTTTTACAGAATAAGTTCTAAACTGTAAGGATGCTCATCAGTCCAGGATTCTCCTTGTCAGAGTTTCCTGTCCTTGAGAAACACAGTTCAACCATTTCAAACATTCTTTCTAGTCCTGTTGTTGTTAACTGTCCTTGATTTGACTTCAACTCATGGTGACCCTGTGGATGAGACATCCCCATGCCCCCCTTGTAGTGGACAAAACAGGAATAGAGCCCCTCAAAATATCCTGGAAAGTAAAGTTTATTTTTACTTCGACAGACTCAGACAGGTTAGCCTCGTGACTTAAAAGTCCCTCCCTCAGCTAATCTACATCCTTATATACCATCTTACACTGCTAGTTTATAATTACATTAACATATGCATTATTCAACATTTTCATTGTTAACAAGATATAGTTTCAATCTCCACCTCTATTGATTACTTATTACACTTCTACTTGCCATGTATGACCTATTTTGGCATGACTCATCAACACCTGGACTCACTAATTGGGTCCTAATCTTCTTAGGGACAATGCAGATGGCCCCTGGGAGTGCTGGATCAGAGCCGCGGCAACCACATGCCATGGCTCCAACCCAGCTTTTTGCTGCTCCAAAAAGAGCTGGCAAATGCTGCTCCTTTTGGGGGTGTCAAAAAGCTGCCCTAACACTTCCATCACAGCTCTTTTGCACCCCTTTGGTGCAGCATATCTGCATGCTGCACCAATGGGGCGTCCTGATGCTGTGCGTTGTATGGTCAGGCGTGCAGTATGATGGCAGCGTCGGCAGCAGCAGCAGTGGTAGGGCACAGTCAGGGTGGCTGCCGTGTGGTCGCCCCACCCCAACTCCACCCCCAGGCTAGCCTTTTGGCCGGTCTGCATCAGCCCTTGGTTTCCTTACTTTACTCCCAGTCCATACCATCAGTCCTATCTCTTTGGCTCTGAAACAGTCTGCCTTTCTTCAAGGTCAAAAACATTCCTTGCTATCTTTTCCAGTGAAGCTGAAACTAAAAGCCTTTTACAATTGCTTTGCAAATGCACAGTTTTAAACATAGAATATGAGACCCCAAGGATCATCCAATCTAGCCCCATATTAGCCATGAGCTTTGTAGTTTGTTTTACATAATTTCATCCACTACATTTCCCTCCTTTAAAGCTTAATTCTTTTAGCAATTATAGCTTTACCTATGAGCTTTTTCAATTATCATGGCAACAACAGTTTTACTGACAATATTCTGCAAAGCTTTTGCCAATATACAAATAATACATGGCACACATATACATATTATTAGCACAATAACAAAAAACACCTGTTTTAGCTATGTGGCATCAGGCAGCCTTATGTGCCTTTCTGGCACCAATCTTGGAATAAAGAATGAGGCTGATATCAACATTGTTCCACAAAGTAAAAGAGGACTCGCATGTTTCAGGCAGAGTATGCACACTCCTCTTTTTTTTTTTTTTCTTCCTTTACCAGAAGTTGTTTCAACAAAATCTGACTTTGGGGGTAGTATAGGTATTAATCTTCCCATTATGCACAGTACTCCTGTGATGTTTACAGGCCAATATTAATATATTTATTCATAATTCCTGCCATTTTTATGGGGACGTGCTCAAAATTCCACCAACTCCATATATCACTATTAAATGGGATCTCTCCATAAAAGCAGGAAGACAAAAAGCTGCTGACCTTCCTCCTTTTAAACACATTGTAAGGGTGTTGAGTGTTCTAGCTAAGACTTCCCATATATTTGTATCTGGATCCCATTTTTGTGATAAAAGGAAGTTCCCTCAGCTATTAGACTTAATCCAATCACAACCATCAAACCAATCTGACTGTTTAACCAAACCTGAGGTAAATGGTATCTTTTGATCCATTCTGGAACCAATGGTTCAAATACTCTCACAAATTCAGATCAACAAAAATGGTTCTTCAGAGGTTCTTTTGGGGTAATAATGGCTCAAACTACTGTTCTGTATCTTTCTATTTGGGAATAGGTCTCAGTCTTAGGGCTTGGAGACCCATCCATTCACTCAAGAATTCTAAAGTACCAGGCTAGGGTGTTAAAGACAACAACACAAATTATTCCCTATGATTGCCACTAAATCTCCTTGATCAATTTTAGACATATGTTGGACCATGCATAGATCTACCAGGTTCCAGTTTGTGGTAGAAGCAGGGTCTATCCCTACCTCATTGCAGATCTGGCTGTATGCAGGGCAGCTTCCCATGGGTGTTTGCAGTAGGGCCTAGTCGGAATCTTCTTTCTCCTTAGATGTATTCTTTCAGCCATGTATTAACATACCCATTCCTAGTAGGGTGGTTGCAAGGCTATTGATGATCTTTTTGCCTGTGAATCTGTCCGTTTCTGGTAGGGTCAGATCCAGAGGTTAATTGTTGTCTCCTCAATGTTATTTTAAGTGGTTCTGAGAGTCCCTAATAGGGAACCAAACTGGACTAGCATTTTTAATTCTTGTCCTAGTGAGTTTGTCAGCTTCTTTAACTAATAGGGCAGTAGCTGCTATTGCCTGCAAACTTCCTGGACATCCTTTTGTCACCGAACCCAATTGCTTGGAAAGGTAAGCCACTCAGCTCTGCCAGGACCCTAGTGTATGTTAGTACTCCAATGACCATTCCATGCCTCTCATGCACGTTTGTTTGGACAGCAAATCTCTGCCCATCAATGGGATGTGACATTTTGGGATATATAAAAATCAATGAGTGACTTGATGATTGGCTATATTACAGGTTTGTGGTTGAAATAAATAATGAACTTAATTTATCCCAGTGGCCCCCATAATCTTAATTTTCTAGCCACTTGTGGAAGCCACAGGAAAGGGAACTACTGATCTTTCACTCCCTGAACCTATCATAAAAGGGATTGCTCAGCCCCCTCCATCCATGCTGACCATAGGTTACCTGGGGCTGAGATTAAGGGGAACCAGTCGGTTTCAATCCCATTTTTTTTCATTTCAGCCAATCCAATGAACCCCTTCTGTTGGGCTGGATATTGGGCCTGGGATTGAGATACATGATCCTGTACTTGTCCTTGAGACCCCTCTTTGGTTAGTTTAGTTACATTGTGGGCATTCATTCCTCCAATGTCCTTCTTCTTTAACATGCGTGAACTATTTTGGCATTACTCATCAACACCTGGACTCACTAACTGGGTCCAATCTTCTTAGTTTCCTTACTTTACTCCGAGTCCATACCATCAATATTATGTCTTTGGCTCTGAAACAGTCTGCCTGTCTTCAAGGCCAAAAATAACATTCCTTGCTATCTTTTCCAGTGAAGCCGAAACTAAAAGCCTTTTACAATTGGTTTGCAAATGCACAGTTTTAGACATAGAATATGAGACCCAAGGATCATCCAGTCCAGCCCCACATTAGCCATGAGCTTTGTAGTTTCTTTTACATTATTTCATCCACTACACCCTGTCCTCAACCTCTCTGCTCAGGTCCTGCAGGCACAGGCCTTGGACTCTTTGATTGAGGCTAACCATGTGGCATTTGGACTTTGTCTCTTTCTACAGGCTGCCACCTTTCCTAGCATCATTCTCTTTTTTAATGATCCATTTCCCCCCATCATGTGGTGAAAGTATGACAGCCTCAGTTTAGTTGGCTTCCAGGAAGAGTTCAGGCCTGATCTGTTCTAGAACCCATTTGTCTTATTGGCCATCCATGGTATTCTCAATACTCTTCTCCAGCACCACATTTCAAATTAGTTTATTTTCTTCTGATTGGCTTTTTTCACTGTACATGGTGATGGGGAATATAATGGCTTGGCTCATATTAATGTTCATTTTAGCATGTCTTTACATTTTATGATATTGTTCAGTTGTTTCATAGCTGCCCTTCTCGGTCCTAGTCCATCAAACGTTGTGGCACTTTCATTCCTCTACATATAAGCCATAGGGCCTCGGCAGATGGCTTATTGAGCCGTCTTGGAGGCCCGGAAGAGGAGGAGCCACCGCATGAGCGGCGCTCCTTCCTCTTCCTGAGGTCACCCTGGGAGCTGCCGGCCCTCCGCACGGCCGGAGCTTCCGGGGCAACCTCCCGCCGCAGCGACCGGACGCGCTGCGGCGGAAGAGTCAGGGAAAGTGCGCCCGCCGCTTTTAGGGCTCACTTTCCCTAACATCTAAAAGGAGCGCCAATTCGGAGCTCCTTTTAGGGATGCCGCAGGAGCGCCGCGGTGCAGAGGCTCCACTCCGCCGGTGCTCCGTCCTGCGGCGTCCCCGACGCCATCGTCTGCTTCCCCCCCCAGTCTTTTGTGATCTATGCAGTCAGAGGCTTAGTGGTAGTCAATAAAACACATGCAGATTTTCTTCTGGAATTCCTGATGCAACCAATTATCCAACATATGTTTGCAATGTGATCCCTGGTGCCTCTTTCTTTCCTGAATCCAGCTTGAATCTCAGGGATGCTTCATATATGGTAGGAATCTTTGTTGCAGAATGCTGAGGATGACTTTGCTTACATGGGAAATTAGTGTGATGGTTCTGTAATTGCAGCAATCCTGGGTGTCTTCTTTTTTGTGGATGAATATATATATTGATCACTTCCAGTCTGTGGGCCATCTCTATCGTAGGCATATGGCTAATCACTGTTTGAACAGAATCCTACTAAGGCCTTTGGTTTGATTTACTTTTATTACTTTCTTATGCTTTGGATAGAGTAGGGTTTTATTTATTTTTTCACTAAAACAATTCATAACCTTGGAAATATCCAAAAGCAAATTACCAGCATGGCATAATGATCTGAGCGTTGGACTATGACTCTGGAAACCAGGATTTGATTCCCTACTTGGCCATAAAATCCACTGGGAGACCTTGGGTAAGTCACATGTTCTCAGCCTCAGGGGAAGACAATGGGAAACCTCCTCTGAACAACTCTTGCCACACACACACAAAAAAAAACACAACAACATGATAGGCCCTTCTTAATTCCCATAAATTGGAAATGACTTGAAGGTGCACAACAACAACAACAACAATAAAAGAAGTTATCAGTCAAGGCATGCTTCATCCCATTACTAGTCTCAGGAAATGCAGAATGGATAATTTGTTGGGAGATATGAACCAAACAAATTTGTTTCCCATTCTTCAAGCTGGCTTTAGGACAGGATATGGAGCTGAGACTGCCATGGTCACCTTAGCTGATGACCTTTGTCTGGGCATCGGCAGGGGCAGTGTGATCCTATTGGTGCTACTGGATCTCTCAGTGGCTATTGATACAATAGATCACAACATCCTCTTGGATCGCCTGAGAAGGTTTGGAATCAGATGAACTGCATTGCAATGGTTCCGTTCATTCCTCTCGGGCAGACTCCAGAGGGTGATGCTTGGGAACAGTCGCTCTACAAAGAAAGAGCTTAATTATGACATCCCACAAGGCACCATCCTGTCCCCAATCATAGAATCATAGAATCATAGAATCATAGAGTTGGAAGAGACCACAAGGGCCATCCAGTCCAACCCCCTGCCATGCAGGAATTCCCAATCAAAGCATCCCCGACAGATGGCCATCCAGGCTCTGCTTAAAGACCTCCAAGGAAGGAGACTCCACTACTCTCTGAGGGAGTGTGTTCCACTTTCGAACCGCCCTTACTGTCAGGAAGTTCCTCCTAATGTTGAGGTGGAATCTCTTTTCTTGCAGCTTGCATCCATTGTTTCGGGTCCTAGTCTCTGGAGCAGCAGAAAACAAGCTTGTTCCCTCCTCGATATGACATCCCTTCAAATATTTAAACACAGCTATCATATCACCTCTCAGCCTTCTCTTCTCCAGGCTAAACATCCCCAGCTCCCTAAGTCGTTCCTCATAGGGCTTGCTTTCCAGACCTTTCACCATTTTAGTTGCCCTCCTTTGGACACGCTCCAGTTTCTCCACATCCTTTTTGAATTGTGGTGCCCAGAACTGGACACAGTATTCCAGGTGAGGCCGGACCAAAGCAGAATAGAGTGGCACTATTACTTCTCTTGATCTAGACACTATACTTCTACTGATGCAGCCTAAAATTGCATTGGCCTTTTTAGCTGCTGCATCGCACTGTTGACTCATGTTCAACTTGTGGTCCACCTGGATTCCTAGATCCCTTTCACAGGTAGTCTCATTCAGCCAAGTGTCCCCCATCGTATATCTGTACTTTTCGTTTTTCCGCCCTAAGTGCAGTACCTTACATTTCTCTGTATTGAATTTCATTTTGTTAGCTTTGGCCCAACTTTCTAGTCTGTTCAAGTCATTTTGAATTTTGATCCTGTCCTCTGGGGTATTAGCTACTCCTCCTAATTTGGTGTCGTCTGCAAATTTGATAACTATGCCCCCAATACCGTCATCCAAGTCATTAATAAAGATATTGAATAGCACTGGGCCCAGGACAGAACCCTGTGGCACCCCACTGGTCACTTCTTTCCAAGTTGAAAAGGAGCCATTGTTGAGCACCCTTTGTGTTCAACCAGCTAACCAATTACAAATCCATGTAACAGTTACTTTGTCTAGCCCACATTTTACCAACTTGCTTGCAAGAATGTCATGGGGAACCTTATCAAAGGCCTTACTGAAATCAAGATATACTATATCCACAGCATTCCCTTCATCTACCAAGCTGGTAATTTTATCAAAAAAAGAGATCAGATTTGTCTGGCATGACCTGTTTCTCTGAAACCCATGTTGACTTTTTGTGATTATGAAATTATCTTCCAGATGTTCACAGACTCTCTGTTTAATGATCTGCTCCAGAATCTTTCCGGGTATTGATGTCAGACTAACTGGACGATAATTGTTGGGATCCTCTTTTTTCCCCTTTTTGAAGATGGGGACAACATTTGCCCTCCTCCAGTCCGCTGGGACCTCTCCTGTTTTCCAGGAATTCTCAAAGATTATTGCCAATGGCTCTGATATTACATTTGCCAGTTCTTTTAATACCCTTGGATGTAATTCATCTGGTCCTGGAGACTTATATTCATCTAGATTAACCAGATGTTTCTGTACTATCTCTTTACTTATTCTGTGCTGAAATTCTCCTATTCTGTCCTCTGCTCCATTATCCTCAAGTTGAGCACCCTTTGCCTTTTCTGAGAAGACTGAATCAAAGAAGGTGTTGAGTAATTCTGCCTTTTCTCTGTCCCCTGTTAACTTTTTGCCATCTTCTCCACACAGTGGCCCTACCATTTCCTTCTTTTTCCTTTTGCTACTTTTTCCTTTTGCTACCCCCAAAAGCCCTTTTTATTGTTCTTAACCTCTCTAGCAAGCCTGATTTCATTCTGCCCTTTAGCTTTTCTGACTTTACCCCTACACGTGCTAGCTATTTGTTTGAATTCCTCTTTGGTGATTTCCCCATTTTTCCATTTCTTATACATGTTCCGTTTAAAACATAGTTCAGTTGCAAGTTCCTTAGTCATCCATCCTGGTTTCTTGAGACACCTCCCATTCTTCCTCCTCGTTGGCACGGTTTGAAATTGTGCCTTCAGTATCTCCCTTTTGAGAAACTCCCATCCGTCTTGAACTCTCTTCTCTTTTAGTATTCCTGTCCATGGGATCACCCTCAGTATTTCTCTAAGTTTAGTAAAATCAGCTTTCCTAAAGTCTAGAATGCGTGTCTGACTATGCCTGGCTTCTCCTTTCCACTGTATAATAAACTCCAGGAGGACATGATCACTCCCGCCTAAGGATCCAACCACTTGCACCCCATTAACTAGGTCTTCCCTGTTAGTTAGGATCAGATCCAAAATAGCTGACTCCCTCGTTGCCTCTTCCACCTTTTGAACAATGAAATTGTCTTCGAGGCAAGTGAGGAATTTGCTAGACCTTGAGGATTTTTCCGAGTTTGACTTCCAGCAATGCTATTCAATATATATATATGATGCCACTGGGATCAGTCAGAGACATAAGGCGGGGTGTTATCAGTACACTGATGACACCCAGATATATTTCTCCATGTCTCGGTCTTCAGCTTTGACTTCAGATGGCTTCTCTCCTCTCAATGATTGTCTTAAAGTGGGAATGAACTGGATGAGGAAAAACAGATTGAGACTGAATCCAGAAAAAATGGAGGTACTTACAGTAGCGGCCCTGAACCCAGGTATTGGGATGCAACCTCCAGTCCTTGATGGGGTCACACTCTCCTGTAGGGACTGTGTTCGCAGTCTGGGGTTGCTGCTGGATCCATCACTTCAGATGATAAATCAGATAAATCCGACAGTCAGGTGTGCTTGTTATCAGCTTTGGCAGATACTCCAGTTGCACCATTTCCTGGAAGTTAAGGACTTTGAAACTGTGGTGCACTTGCTGCTAACCTCTCGTCTTGATTTCTGTAATGCACTCTACATGGGGCTACCCTCGTACATGGTCCAGAAACTTCAACTAGTACAGAATATGGCAACCAGTTGGTCTCAGGAACAACAAGAAGAGACTATACAATACCAATCTTAAGATCACTTCACTGGCTGCCCATTAATTTATGGGCCCAGTACAAGGTGTTGGTTATCACCATTAAAGCCCTAAGTGGCTTGGGTACAACCTATCTTTGAGACTGCCTCCTTCCATATAATCCACCCCGCGCACTCAGGTCCTCTGGGAGGAATTTGCTGCAGCCTATAAAAACTAGACTGTCTGCAACTGCCCAGAGGACCTTGTCGGCAACCACTCCCAGATTACAAAATGGCCTGCCAGATGAGATCCGTCATATTACCACCTTAAACAGCTTTTAAAAAGATGGATCTCTTCCGGCAGGCCTTTCCTGAATAGATATCCCAGCCACCAAAAGACAGCTATTCTGTGTATCCCTGATTTGGCTGTACCTATTGTTATTTGTTTATTTGTGTTATTATTTTAACTGTGTTTTTAATTATCACTGTTTAATAATATTTTAAGGGGGGGGATTGTGGGATATGAATGTATGTTTTAATGTTGTAAGCTGCCGTGGTTGCGTCATGCAGAGGAACGGGATAAAAATTAATATTATTATTAATAGTATTAGTATTAGTATTAATATTCAATGCTGCTGAAGTTAGCCCATAATAAGGATTTATTGAACCAGGCTATGTCAGTTGAGAAAGAAGCTGAAAAGGACTACAAGACATCTAGTAGGTTCATAGGTATTTTTAAGCCCTTACACCTTGTCAAGGCAAGCAGAATTTTTTTGCTAGTTTTCCCCAGTCCCAAGGATTTTGCATATTGGAGATTAAACTATAGTAACATTCATTTATCTTTACACAATTAATATCACTCCTGTTGTGGACCTGAAGTGAGGGATTCCAGAATTGTTTCATTCCCCCTATCTCCTTTTTGTAAGAATGCAGCCTGGCAAAGCAGAACAATTTTCAGATTTGACTTCATAAATATGAACTTAATTAATTAATGGGGGGAGGGAGGAGGGAAAGAAAAGAACAGTGCCTCAAATTTCATTCAAGGACAGGGCAAGTTTGGGCTTAATTACTAATTTTTCTGCACTGACGAATTCCTGGTAAGTTTCTATTACACCACTGTGACATGATTTTTGCCAGGTTAATTTCAATCATTCTTCTTCCAAAGTACAGAAGTTTTATCAGTGTGGTACTTCTTTGACACACAGTATATCTTTGTGGCAGTTGAATTTTAACCTGAAAAGAATGAAGCACTGTCCTGTTCACCCAAACACACTCATTATGGACTGTTGCTGCTAGTGTGAAAAAAGGGATTATTTGAACTGTAAGAAAAGTGACTGTTGTACCAAGTACTGAAATGCATTAACTTGGAAGTAAGGCTCAGTGAGGTTAATAAAAGTATTCAACTAAGGGCCACCTGGGGATAGAGTTGGGGTGCGGCAGCTGCATGCCAGCCACCCCAACCCCACGTTGATGCCATCCTGACAGTGTGCATTATTACACATGGCGCGCAGCATGAGGATGCCCTCCCGGTGCAGCGTTTAAACATGCTGCACTGAAAGGGTAAGAAAGAGCTGTAGTGCCAGCAATTAGTATGGCCTTTTACTGTCCCTAAAAGGAGTGGCATTTTGCCACTCTTTTCGGGGCAGTAAAAGGAAGGATTGGGGCCATGGTGTGGGGTTGCCATGGCCCCAATCTGCTGCTTACTGGGGCGGCTCTATGCTGCCCGTCTGCAGAGGCCCTGAGTCTATGAAAGTCTCAGACTATGTGACTGCATCTGCACTGCATAAATAGTGCAGTTTGACACCACTTTAACTGCTGTGTCTCAATCCTATGGAATTCTGGGAATTATAGTCTTGTGAGAGATTTAGCATTTTTGTGTCTGAGAGCTCTGGTGTCACAATGAACTACAAATCCCAGAATTCCATAGCATTGAACTATGACAGTTAAAGTACTGACCATCCACATTATTTCTCTAGTGCAGACTACAGAATATAGAATCAAATACAGAATGTAGTTTTTATTGAATGGATCTATAAACATGCCTCCCCAAAAGAGGCAGCTGAAGCCCACAACAATCCAGGAAGAAGAGAACTCTATATTATCACCAGTGAAAGAACAAACAGCAAGACTAAAAGGGATCAGCTCCATATGAGAAATTTCATGAAGATGAAGGAGGTACCTGCGGCAGAGGTCTTAGGAACAGAAAAGAACTCCTCATTTATAATGGCCTCCTCCAGCAGAAGACTCCTTCCAGAATCCTCTTGTGCAGAGCAATCAAACCTTGTTTGGAGCCATAGCCTCTCTGAAAGTCTAACTAGGCAGTGAAAAAATAAATAAATGCTGCAGCAATGTCTTTATAGTTGTTATCTATAATACATATCTCACTCTTGCTGACCCTCTGATGGCCACAATCTTGGACTGTCTTGGAATTAAATTCTTCTTGCTTCTTCACTGTTAACACCTTTGAACTGCTTTTCTCTTTATCTTTGTTCATCCAAGGTCTAACTCCCTCAAGCAGTGAAAAATTTCTATTTATCAGAGCACGTTTTCCTTTTTCTGTATTTTGCCTTTTGTGCGTTTTCTTTTTTAATTTTGAAGGCACAAAATTTTGAAGAAATCCCTTGTAATGGGGAAAACATGTTATATGCAAGGACTACACATTCTGCTTCATATCTAATTTGATTCTGAGATCTTTTCTGACTTTAACCCAAAACACATGGGCCAAAAGAAGCAGCTTCTGGCTGTTTTGGGGGCATGGCATTTAGACAACACATGCCCCCAACACAGCACAAAGCTGCTCCAATGCTGTGCTCTGGTCCTTTGAACAGGAGCAAAAAGGAGTTGGTTTAAACTGACTCCTGGTGGTGCAGCTTGAGTCCAGTGGCCCACTTTCGGAGTGGGCTGTGTGGTCTCCATGGACTTCATCCACTTGCAGTCAGAGTGGCATTGGGCTGTGCTTTTCCATCTGTCTGCTTCACCCCATGGGCCCAAAGCTGTTGACACCCTCTACTGGTCTAGTCCCTGAATTGCAACAAACTATTTGAATCTCATCAAATACTTTGTAAAATATATTATTAATATACAGGATTTTCTCACCCCTATGACATTCAAACTAATATAAAAGTGAGATAGAATATGTTTGGTGCTAAACCTTCTCTCTGTGTGTTCATGTGTCTCTTTGGAAGGTAGGGAAAAGCCATTCTCTCTCCCCCCCCCCCCCCCAACTTCTTCTACTTTGGCTTTCCCTGTAGATCTTTGCTTTTCACATGACTATTTCACTCTGTTGGGAGACCTGTCATTTTTCTAAGCTTTCCCCAGCCATGCACATCAGAAAGCTAGGATCTGGCAAGCCTCAGTATGACATTGACAGAACTCCAGCAGAGGCTTGGAACAAGAAGATTGGGTTTCGGTTCTTGTAGTTCATCCTTACTTTTCTTAAGTAGCATAGAATCCTTCCATGCTTCTCTAAATATTCACAGAAAATGAGAAGATTCTGTCCTCATTCAAGGTTAATTGTTGCATAAAAAAATTAAATGGTATGTGCTGCAAAATTTTTAGATGTTTAGGCACACCTGATAAAAACAGACATTGAAATGCCAAATCTCTATTTTTGCTGCTATATAAACCAATTTCCTTAATTTCTTGGTAATTTGGAACATTTTTGGATCTCTCTGTCTCACACAAACACACTCTCTCCTCCCTCCCTCCCTCTCTGGCTTTGTAATTTATTCTTCACTGCTAGATATAGCACAACATTCAGAAAGCAAGATATCAAAGGAAGCCATTCACTTAGATCTTCCACGCGTGTGCTGTGACAAGCATACATCCGAGACATGAAAGGGCAAACTCCCTTCTTTTCTTTTCTTTTCACTTTCTTTTCTTTAAATGAAAAGTTTTACAAGGAGGATTGTAGTAATGATCACTAGGATAGGATGTAATGCTTAAAGGTGCAAATGAATGAATAAGTGATACTAATACGAACAATGATGAGCAGAATCCACCAGGAACTTCTTAGTAACTTCAGCTGGCATGAATAAGGGGTGAACTATATATTACATGCAAGGAAAACAACTCACCAGGCTAATGTGAACTTGGGGAGAGATGTATTGGTTGTCCCATTTCAGATTGACCTTGACTGACCTTGATGAGTGTCCTGCTTCCCACTTATCTCTGTCCATGCTCTATTTCAGCCCCTTTGCCAAAAGTATCAATAGTTACAAATATATTATTGTATTGTTCTACTATGTAAGGCCACATTGGTGGCATTTCTCATGATATGCCAATCTAGGGATACTTCTTACAAATTCTAAAGTTCCAAAGCTGGCATATCCAGAGTACAGGATGTATCAGTCATGGACTATTATACCTTGTGGTTGTGAAGACTGTCATTATGTCAACTTTTATTTCAAAATGTCCCTTATACCACTTAAAAAGATAAAGTCCAGCTAGTATTATGTTTTTGGTAGCACACTTTCATATCTTCAGTTTAGTGCAGTTTGAACAAATCAGCTCATTACTTTTAAAGCTTTGACTTCCCTCCCAAAATAGAATGAGTCATGTTATACAGTAATGCATGATCTTAACATGACTTTCATGGCCACTGTTGTCAGTGGGATCCATCCACATCTTTGTCATTCCCTATGCAATTGGTCTGCTCTTGTTGCTTGCTAATATGATAGCACTGGTAACCCACCTTCTAAATGTTCTTTCTGAATTCTGGATGGCCCATTACAACCAACACTTTGATTTCTAGATGTCTAGATTTCTATAGAATGATGCTTAGTTCTCTTACTGAGCTTGAATCTGACCTTCACTACTTGGCTAAAGTTGTTAAGATGCTGACTCTGTTGACTGTAAGATCAGCAGGTTGGCAGGTTGAGGCCTGGGTGCTGCACAATGGGGTGAGCTCCCACCACTAGTCCCAGCTTCTGCCAACCTATCAGTCTGAAAGCATGCAAATCCAAGTAGATAAATAGATACCACTTCAGTAGGAAGAAAAACAGCATTCTGTGCAACCCCATGATCACAGAGTAGTTTCTGACAATGCTGGCTCTTCAGCTTAGTAACAGAAATGAGCACTACCTCCTATGGTCGGACACAACTTGACAACCTTGTCAACAGGGAATACCTTTACCTTTACCTTTATTGCATAATTAAACTCTTTCACAATGAAGGGCAGTATACATGTTTTCGACAAACAAATGAATTCTCATGATTCAATGCAAAACAAAAAGAAAGAAAGAAAGAAAGAAAGAAGAAGGGAGGAAAGAAAGACAAGCAAAAAACCAAAAAAGTTTCAACAATTTTCTCTCTCTCTCTTTCCTTTTCAAATAGAGGAAGCTGATAATGAATTTTCGCCCTCCCTTGTCCAGTAGAAGCAATTACAACCCACAGACTTTTTTTCTGCCTTGCTGAAAAATTGAAGCAGACCTCAGCACATTTGTGGCTCGTGGTCTGAGCGGAGGGATATTTCCACTCACATTTTGGGGTATGGTGTCCCCCAGCTCAGTTCAAAAACTGCCATCCTCTCATTAACTACTCTTATAAACAATTATACCATCCTGTGTGAAGATTATAAATGCCAAAGTCAAATTCTTAGTTGTTGTTTGTCACTGTTGTTTCTAAAGTTGAGGCTGCTGTATTACCAAAAGTATTATAAAAAGCCCCCCACCCCTCACCCCCACCCCACCCCATTTTAACCATGGATATTTCAAAGTAAGCTTCAAATTGGGCAGGCATTAAATTTCCAATGGGTGATTGTAAGATCCTCTACATGGAACAAACCATCTTTTAAGTAAGGTAAAAGAACTAGCATGGTATAGTAGTTTGAATGTTGGACTAGGATTTCAGGAGACCATGATTTGAATCTCTGCTCAGACATGGAAACCCACTAGGTGACCTTGGAAAAATCACATCTCTCACCGTAAGAGGAATACAATGTCAAATCTCTGAATAAACGTGAAGAAAATAGAGACACCATAAGTTGGAATCAACTTGATGGTACATAACAACAACAGCAACACAAACATACAAAAATAAGTGAAATAGGTAGTGCCAAAAACTCCTTTACTCTAAATCCATCTCAAGAGTCCACAGTTATCAAATCAAACAGCAAAAGCATGCAGTAAAAATGATGTAGTTACAGAGCTCCCCTAATTCCAGAGGACAAAATAGCAGGGAATATTCCACCACCAATTAATGATGAATTAATGAATGAGTTTGTTGTGGCACCAGAGTTCTCTGTCAGAGATTGGTAAATCTACATTGTAAAACTACAAATCCCAGAATTCCAAATCATTGAGTCATGGCAGTTAAAGCAGTGTCAAATAGCATTATTACTGCAGAACAAATGCAGCCTGAGTTAATGGGTCTTGTTTCTTCTAGATTATTTTACAAATGAGCTTTTTAAAATGGTTTAAATATTTTTTTAAAAAACTTTGTATCTACATTGTAATGCTTTGTATTGCTTTTAACCTGTACTGTTTTAAAATGTGTTGTCTGCCTTGAGTCCATATATCAGGAGAAAGGTGGGATATAAGCAAATAAAATAAAAATAATAATACCAATACCAATAATAAGGGAGGCATGAGAAAATTGGGAGAAAAGAGGAGAAATCCATGTTTACTACATTCAAGTACTTTCTGACACATCATAATGCCTACTCCACTTCTGCTGTAGCCAATATTTGCTTGAGCCAGAGACAATAATTTATAAAGGGACTTCATTTCATATCACAAAACCATTGTGAGAAATATTATTCTCCTCTTCACAGTCCTGCCTTCTCTTTCCTATTACTGACACCTACAATGATATCCATACAAGAAACGCAGAACTGGAAGTAGCATAAAGATGCCTCGAAATAATGCAGGATCTTTTCTAACGCATACAGAAATACACATTAGTACACATAAAGAATAGCATTATCAAACTAGAATTGTTCTGCTCTGGAATCATTGCCCAGACCAAACTGAATGCTTTAGAAAAGCATATTACTTTAGAGAAACCAGAGGGACCTTTACCAGAAAGATGAGCGCTCATAGGGCCCAAATCTACTTTTTTTTCTCTACCACTCAAAAGTCCTGCCACAATTCAATGAATCTTTCACATCTGTAAAAGACAAGCTTTTCTCCACCCTTTCCCTTTGTGTATTTCTGCTGTTTTCTCTTAAATAACTCCAGGTTATATTGCCCAATCTTTTTTAAAAAAAAAAATTAAAAAGACTCATTGATTAATGGGGGCACAGAGAGGTCTAGAAATCTCTTATTTGAAAAAGACTGTTGACTCAATTGTACATAGAAGGCAAAATAAATATACTGCTTCTTAAAAGGAATATTTTCAAGGTTTTGTTGCAAGTTCCTCCCTGTTTCCTTCATCCCAGAGGAAACCTTGGGGGCTGGACAATTACACTGAGTTTGAATAATTTTTTTGAGTTTCCATTTCTAGATGGTACATATTTGGCCAACTCATTCTATTTCCCAATCAAGATTCACATATAGAATACTCAAGATCTTGCTTTGAAGGTTCTCCACTTCAACGTCAACCAGCAACTGTTGGATCACCTTCAGTCCAATTGCTGTCTATCTTGTCCTTCCCTTAGAAATGCTCCCTCAAAACCTTGTTCATGTGTTACTACCCTGTAGTACGTGTCAGGAATCTGATGGGCTTTGTTGATCTCCTTCTGAAGTTTTGATATACATATCCTTGTTGCACTGCACCTTATCATTTGGCAGGTAGGATGAAATAGCCTTGGTTTGGCTCAAAAGCTGCTCTTGGAGTAGGTGTCTAATTTTGCCTACACTACACTGTTATAGTACTATTATTCCATTTTTACTCCTACATCTGTCTCCAGAAGAATCCTGGGATTTGCAGTTTAGAAAAGAACATTTAGAATTCTCAGCCAGACAGATCTTAAGCCTCACTAAACTACAAACCCCAGAATGCCATAGGAGGCAGTCACAGCAGTAGAAGTGGAATAATAATGCTATAACAGTGTAGTGTGGTATTCTGCTTATGAGTGTCTACTTAACTTAAAGTCCATTTAACATTCAAGGATCTTGTCCTCCCATTCTCTCTCTTCATTACAGCTGTCTGGTTTTCTCAAGGTATTATTAGCTCCATATTGTGTTTTTATATGGTTTTTAGATGATTTTATTTTTTTATTTTTATTTTGTTCTTGTAATTTTTTTGAAATGTTTTTTTTAACCTATGAGCCACTTTTGGTCCCTTCTGATAATAATGATAATAATAAATGATCATTATTTAATAATAATAATAATAATAATAATAATAATAATTGCCCTTTGATGTCTGATTAGTCAAAGTTTCTTTATTATGTACTGTTTTGGTGGAAGGAAGGTTTTTATCCTTGTATTAAGAAAATCTGATATTTCCGGACATGCTGCATTTTCTTGCACTTACTGCTGCAGAATATATTTTATTTATTTGTTTATTTATATCCCTTATATCCTGCTTTCTCCCAAATGAGGTCTATATTATTGGTTATAATCACAATGTATGGACTCCAGAATGCAAAACATGTTGGTCTATATCCAATCTGGGATGGAGGAAGTCTACCAAAAATAAATAAATAAATAACAAAAAGTGCAGATTCCTAAACAGGAAAGTTTAGAATATGAGGCTGGATCTAACCTAGTGAGATGAAGTTTTAGGACTAAATCTGATGGTTCATCCTTGCTAAAGTTGACTCAATGAATCAATGTGAACTTTATAAACAATATGCATATATGTTCAGATGATTCAATGGCTCTATTCTAGTTAGACCAAGAATTAGATTTAGGCCTTGGAGTCCACTTCAAGGTGACATTGGCTTCTAAAAGTGGCCCTTGTGTAAAGGACCATCAACTTCCACATCAGCTTACACATTCACTATTTTTAAACTATTTTTTTCATTATTATTTCACAGCCTCTTCTTTGAGCATCTTTATTTCTACCATGTGATTTGTAGTGGATGGTACCCAGAGAGAAATAGGTCTCTGTGAAGCAAGCCAGGTCGGCATCCTCATCCATGAGGAGATCATGGATGATATGTGTTTTGTTCTTGACTGACCTGGCATTGCAGAGGAGCAGAGTGAGGTTTTGTGGAATGGTTGGTCTGCTCTCCAAACCATTCTGGGAAACAGAGGGAACTAAAGGCAGGATAGCTTTCAAACAGCGATCCCGTCTTCTTTTGTAACATATGTTCCCTCTGTTGCAACCATACCTCCTGTTCCCTTGCACAACTCCGATAGCCGCCCCTACCACATTCCCAGCTGCAGGGAGAGCAATAAAACTCAAGGCCACTGGAAAACTGAGGTGACTGGGGCATAGAATATTCTAGCCCCATAACCTAGTAGTTTTGATGGCAGATAACAAATGGTAAAGCCCTGTGGCTAGATGTTATACAACCCAGCCCCTCATCAGGTCTTAAACTAACAGGCAGGGCACACAGTCTTGGCTGAGTAATCCTCCGCCTCTCCTCTGCCGAGGGCTAATAGCAAAATGTTGGCCCCGTCCAGTCCGCCTCCGGTTCCCCGTTGCTTGTGCCGCGCTTCTGGCTGGTGTTCCTGGGGGCTACTTAAGTAGTCCTCCCTTGGGCCAGGAGCAAGGGCCACCACAGATACTGTGGAGCCAGGAGAGATGGTCACAGGAGGCAGTAGGGGGAACAGTCCTGGCTAGCGTTGGCCTCCGTTTCTCCACTGCCACTGCAGTAGCCTTATGTAGCCTTGGGCCCAGAGCGAAGCCACTGCAGGTGCTGCTAAGCTGGGAGGAGATGACAGTCCTGGGCGTGCAGAGAAGGCAACACCCACCTTCCCAGCCTCCACTCTCCTGCTGCTGGTGCTGCGTTCTGGAGCTGTTGTTCCTGGGCCTCCTTAAGTAGCATTGGTGTTCCTGGGCCTCCTTAAGGAGCCTTGGCCCAGAACGAAGCCGCTGCAGGTGCCGCTAAGCTGGGAGGAAATGACAGTCCTGGGCATGCAAAGAAGGCAACGTCCACCTTCCCAACCTCTGCTCTCCTGCTGCTGGTGCTGCATTCTGGAGCTGATGTTCCTGGGCCTCCTTAAGTAGCCTTGGTGTTCCTGGGCCTCTTAAGGAGCCTTGGCCCAGAACAAAGCTGCTGCAGGTGCTGCTAAACTGGGAGGAGATAACAGTCCTGGGTGTGCAGAGAAGGCAATGCCCACCTTCCCAGCCTCCGCTCTCCTGCGGCTGGTGCTGTGTTCTGTTTTTTTTTCTTTTTCTTTATTTGTTGGTATATGTCAAGAAATTTGTATACTCATTTAATTACTTTTTATGTCTTATAAAAATTAAATGGGAAACAATAATAATTATATATTGCAAGATGGTAAACAAATCTGGTAAATTATTCTCTATCACATCAATGTCCAGTTTCAGCCATTGTTCTTAGGGGCTTTGACCCAAACACCAACAAACCACCATATCATCTAGCCTTAAAAATCATAGAGAAAGAGAAAAAGCTGCAGGCAAGCTCATGTTATTTTGCAGCATAAAACAAAGTTCAAGTTCACTTCCCCACCATTCCATGTACAAAAGCCAACTGAATTGGAAGATTAATAATACTTCAATACAGGCAATGGGACAGTGTCTCCTGTTGCACTTGAGAGCAATGGGCTAGTCCAAAGGATGTTCCACTGGCTATGCAATACACATAGTTTTCTCCTTTGGATCAGGAAAATGGCAGGAGCAGGGGCAGAATGAATGAATGTGTGGGAAGACTAATACTTATGCTCCCAGCAACTGCTGTGTGAAGCAGTTGTCTCGCTTTGGTGAATGGTAAAGTCAGCCCTGATTCCTGGCTGTCCACAGGCTCCAGACTGCCTCCAATAACAGCTATATAGAGATTTATAAAATATATGATGCACCATAGACTGAAGACACACCCCTACACTGAATAATCTTTGTCCATGCTAAACTGAATCACTTCCTCTCCATTCTGTTGAGAGGTGTGCTGAAGAGGAAAACACACTGTTGCTGACAGCTATATGTGCCTAGGAGACCCAGAAACTCATGTGGACTACAAGAAAAACATTGTAGCTACATTGGCCGGCATTAACATCTATCATGCTGTCATGAACTGAGGTTCTCTCTTGTTCTCTCTTGTTCTTTTGATCAAGAGAGAAATCCTAGACTATAGGATTTTCAATATAGACACATGGGAAACCAGATCTGGGTTTAGACACTATGCATGTAACATTTATGAAGACATAGCAAATAAGACAATAAGAAATAAGACAATAAGAAATAAGAAATAACAAATAAGACAACCATTTTAAGTATCAAGCGCTCTCTATCACACACCCATTCATCCATCTACTTACACACACACCAAGTGGCACTTGGTGGGAGTCCTGTTACCAGATCAGAAACACATTGCTGGTTGGGAAAATCTCATCTTTTAAGGTCTTTGCATAGTATTGGGCAACCTCCACCCTTTTGGCTTCTGTCCACAAACTTTCAAACCAGCCCTTTCTGATCCTTTTCCGTTGATGTAGAAAACACTCCAAGTCTTATCAGTCTTAGCCCAAACATCTGAATAACCTCATCTTCCATGGATAACACAGGCATCTGCATCTCTTGTCCTTGCTTAGGGACAACACCAACATCAGCAGTTTTAAAATCCTCGCTGCTCTTGCCAGGAACTCTCCCATATCATGCATTGCAATTCCCCATCTTCTTTTGCTCATATTCTTATTTAGTCAATTAGTGCCACTAAAGCAAAATCCATTCACTCCTCACAATTATTATTATGAAATGGTTATGATGATGATGATAATGATATTTCTATGTTATAAAAAGTAAGTATTCAATTTTTGCATACTTTGATCTCTATTCACCCACCACCTTCAAGCACTTAACAGAAGTAGGCAGCTATTATTATGCCTGAGGCACAATGAGGTTAAGAGACTTGCCTACTGTCATTCATCAAGGCAAGGAATAAAATATTGTCCCTTGGTACTCTCTCTGCTGTGCTAAGCAGTAGACTAAAACCAAATTTCACCCTCAAAGCTTTCTTCCCATGTCTATCAAATAGGTCATTCAAAAGTATGCCACAGATTTATGAGTTCTTGCCCAAGGGCTCTTTCTATGCACCCACATCAAATTTGTGTATGATTCATTATTTAACTTATTGCCAAATTTATTGCTCAACCCTTATCACTTCAGTACACTAGGTATATATACTTTTCAAATTGTCAACAATAGCTTCTTCGGAAATCTCTCCTTACCGTGGCAGCTGGGTGGCAAACTGGAGCCTAATTTACAGAACTCATTACATTGGTACCTTTGCCCAAGCCTGCCTTGCTGCTTAAACTGAAAGAGAGAAGGTGAAAATCACACCCTAGCTTAAATTAGTTTTGCTTCCTAACTTAAGTTAGCTTTCATAGCATACTTTCAACATTTTGTAGTCCTCATCCAAAGTTGATCTGGATGAAAGATTTACAGTTCAACTGTAACCATCTAAGTAAAATAGTGTTGTGATAGAATTCAAAGGCATAATTGTGTTACTCTGGGCTGCATTCTGGTGGTACCATTTAAAACAGGGGTGAACAACTGCCATGGGTCCATGATCGCTTTTCAAGTTGGCTAAGTACTTAAAGGATGAAATTTGTTCTTTCTTTGGAGAGAGTTTTTTTTCATATTAAAAATACATAATATTGGCTCATTGTTGTGTGCTTCAAGTCATTTCCAACTTTTGATGAACCTACAATAGGGGGTTTCATGGCAAGATTTATTTGCGGGATTTGTCCTTGATTTCCTCTGATATATTTAAAATTGCTTAACTATTGCTAAAATTATTATTTTTTTAAAAAATAATTCTTTAGACAATAGTAAATTTCCTAAAATCCCTGCAATTAACAAATGAAATCCTCCAAACATACATGATGCTTAAATATAAGTTTATATAGAAATGAAACTTAAATTTTAAAAAGTCATATGATACTGATTTTGACTTTTGCTATTGAACTAAAAGGAACTAAACTGAATAAATCAGTGTCAAGTAGGATACTAACTATACCCTTTGGACTATACAGTGGGCCTTTGGTATCTGCTGGGGTTTGGTTCTAGCCCCCCCCCCCCCCCTTAGATACCAAAATTCATGGATGCAATGAGCTTATTGCACAGCAAGGTCCTGCTGGGATAGACAGAGGATCTAAAACTCAAAGACATATCCTATCATTGCTCCATAGCCGGGCAGTAGGCAACCCAAATGCAACCCAGGCTTCTCCAGGCTTCTCCTGCAGCTTTTCAAGAATGAGATCAAAAATGTTTTTGAGAAGCTGTGGGAGAAGCCCGTGTTGCATACAGGCTGCCTACTGTCTGGCCACAGAGCAATGCAATGGGATCCATCTTTGAGTTTTAGATCCCACATTTATGCTGGCAGGACCTTGCTGTCTGATAATCAACATAGTGGGGGAGTAAAATGGTGTCACTTATATAAAATGGCAAAATCAAGGTTTGCTTTTTGGAATTCATATATTTAATATTTAATTTGAATATTTTCAAGCTGTAGTTGCTTGAATCTGTGAATAAAGAATCCAGGGATACAGAGGGCCAACTGTATTACGTTTAGTGGTTCCCCACCAAAGTAAAAATAAAGAGGGGGTTATGGGGGTCAGAAAGGATTGGGGGGGCTACATGTGGCCACCCAGCCTCCAGACACCTTTAGACATTCTCCCAGCCCACAGCCCACCCTTTTGAAATGAAATAAGGCTCAGGTTGAATAGTGCTTCTGTATTGCATCAAGTTGGCAGGAGAGGCTGTGCATATGGGCTTTAGTCTTTGTATTTATTTATTTAACATTCTTATTGAAAACATCTACAAACCAAACATCAAGAATAACAGTTTGTGAACAGGTAATATAAATTATTGATACAGAAATATAATAGGTGTACTTCTAAGGTTCTATCAATGTCCAGCCAGTTAGGGATATCAATAAGAGTTCTAACAAACAAACAAGCATAATTGTGTTGCCAGTAGATTCTTCCAAAATTTCTCATGATGTAATGAAATTATCCAAAGTCCACTCTTGCAGTTCAAATAATCAATACATTCTAACCATTTTTCAACAAACATGTCCTCTCTATTTTCTCCTCTGATATACCTTATGTTCAGAATCAATTTTTCATACAGTTCCAAATCTAGCATTCCTTGGAACCATATTTGAATCTTCAGATTTTGGAGGGATCTGTTTACATATGACAAACAGAAGTTATGAAATTAATAACAAATTGTTTCCCAGAAATAAGAAAAATAAAAGTAATTCACCACTCTTTACCATTTTTTTTCTTTCATAATATCTTCAATGAGTCTAAGTACATGTGGGCTGAGTAGAAACAGTCTTGGAACTGGGTTTGGAAAGTTCTTTGGGGCAATTTTGGCAGCTGAATTTGCAGAATCCTCCCACCAGCATGGAAATATGTGGAGCTGCACAGTTTTAGGCTGTTCCACAGGAAACATCTAACTCATTATAAGATTCAAATGAATCTCTGAAAAATAATACAGAATCTCCAGAGATTGGTTTCAAAACCCATCTTTATTTCAAGGCAGCTGAGTGTGATTTGTATTCCCTCCAGTGTAAAGGCTGGGTGATAAGAGATCAACAGGAGATGGGAGGCAAAAGCAGGAGATCTAAGGGTCTGTGCCTGAACAACAAGAGGGCCCAAGCAGCAGGAATGAAAGAAAAGAAGATGAGTCACAGGTTCAGAACATGAATGGAATAATAGGAGTTGGCACTCCCTTGTGCCAACTGACCACTCCATTTTCATTCTCGGATATTCTTTGTATATCTGTCTCTGCCAGCAATTTGATATTCTACTCTCCAATCCATCCTTATTACAAACCTGGCATACTTTATTTTCCTTTTCTGTGAAGCTATTTTCTAAATGAATCAAAAAGAATAGGATTTCTTTCATAAAGTCAAAAAATCAATAAAATAAGTGCTGAGGAGGGAATGATTGAAATTATTGTGTGTGTGGGGGGGGGAATCAAGTTTGTCAGTAGAATGAACTTTTATAGTAAGAATAGCCCATATCTCTCTGTGTTAATCTAGTTAGAGATTAGATCTATACTCCGAAATAACTGCATCCTATTAGTAAGATTTTTGTGGGGGAAAAAATCCATTTTTTCATCAATATTGACTGTGTGTATTCACATTCCTCACAAATGCAGAAAACCTGCTGAATTTTGTATTGGCTGTTAAATTTCGCATCCTAAGACATTTCACTTTCTGATTGTATGTGTATATACAGAGAAAGACAGAGAGTGAGAGCGTGATGCATAGATAGATAGACAGACAGACAGAGTATTGAGCAATGATTTTGAATTGGGCAATGAACTCAATATCCCAAAGAGTCTAAATTCCCTGAATGTTTTTATTCAGTCCTTATAGATTAAATGGTGGGTTTAACAAAGTGTGTGACAACTTGAAAATTCTAGAGCCAACAATAGATAGTTACTGTTAGATGAAGATAGAGAACAACTGAGTTTTGATCCTAACACACCATGAGGCTTTGTGGCTGATTTTGGCTGGTCACTATTTATCAGCCAAACCTTCTCCCCAGTATTCTTATCAGGATAAAGGCAGGAACTTTATAACTGCATGGGGATTTTAACCCAATTGTGGTTTACCACTCTGACTTCTACATAAGAAAGTGGTGGCTAATCATGACCAGTGGAACTCGTGGGACACAAAGCAGGAACACAGGAGGTAGACCTAAGAGCTCATTGGAGGTGAAAATCCATTTCCCTCCTGTTTCCCAACAAACCATTCCATTGCAGGTATTTGGATGGAAATAAATGGAAACAAGGTTCTTTACTTTGGCTCTGAAGGGTGACCTGTTATTACATTTGGCTCTGTGACTTGCTGAAAGAAAAGAGCTGCAGAAAGTGAAACTTGTGGATTGATGCAGTCCCTCTGTGCTTTTTGTGGTCCACCAAGTTCCCATTAAATCACCTGCAATCCCCATTTAAAAAATATCAGGAATAATTTCTTCTTCTTCGGTCCCCAAATGCCACAAAACAGCTGCTTCATTTGAATGTGACTGATTATGACATAACCATGCCCCATGATTTATCATCACAAGAACAAATTTCTGACATAAACACTTTGTTTAGTTAGTTAATTAGCTAAGTGTTTTGTTGTGTGTCTGTATGTGTCTTAAAAAAACCATTTCAATTAAAAGCAGTACCTGATGCTGTTAGCACAACTCTCTTTTTAAAAAAGCAAAACAGTTAAACAATACAACTATTACAATCATTGCATAATCAATATGTGCCAAAATAGTTTATAGGGCTAGCTTGAAAAGATGCTTCTTCACACTCTTTCCTGGGGCAGCTGATTGATTCCATGTCAGTGGGTAGTAAATCCACTTCAGATTTTAGACAATAAAGAAGCCATCCACAGTGCTACACCATATCCTTAACATTCAGATTCCAAGAGTGATTTTGCCACTCCATTTACCACCAACTCCCATTCCACATTTCTAAATATATAGTTCGATATTTTTTTAAAAAAATTGATTTCATCTAGAAAGATTTCTAAAATTAAGTTCAATATTGGAGAGTGTACAGTTTGCAGCAGCTTTCTATTTTATTTTATTTTTGGGTTTCTAAAAAACTTTATTATTAAAAAAACATTACATCCATATACAATAACACACTACATAGACAAGGAAAGAAAAAAAAAACACATTAATACACTACATAAACGGGGGGGGGGGGGGTAAGAGAAAAGAAAAGAAAAACATTTAGAAAATCAACATAGACAAATACCTTTAAAGAAAATTGTGACTTCCTAAGCTTCAAACAAGGTATTTTATACCAATCATTGTCATCCTCTCTGATGTTTACACAATCTACTCTTTACAAACTAGTTCTTCTTCTTTAACTTAAAGGAGCTTAACTTATTACGGGAGAGGCATTAAAATTCCTCCTTATCAATAAACTAAACTTAATCTTAACTTAATTAGCATTCATTCCATTAGTTCTACCGATAATTCAGAGTACTCATTATTCTCTAAAAAAGTTTTGAGTGGCATCCAGGTCTTTTTTCCTTTTTTCCCATGTGTCTCCTCTAAGGAGTAAGGTCCATTTATCAGCCACCAGTTTGTAAAGCCAGTCTTTTATATCTGGAGGCTCTTTGCACTTCCACTTCGCCGCATATACCATTCAATTTGCCATAGATACTTTCAAGCACTTCATCATCTATCATCCCTAACAGGTAAATCCTTGGGTCCATTCGACCTACAGTTGGTATTATCTGCATCACAATCTTATGTATCTTCTTCCAACATTTTTTTCACAATTTTACAGTTCCACCATAGATGTATAAAGGTACCATCTTCTTTATTGCATTTCCAGCATAGTTTATTTACACCCTTTCGCATTTTTGCCAATTTAGTCAGTGTCAAGTACCATCGAAATTGCATCTTGTGGAAGTTTTCTCTCACCTCATAACTCAAAGAGTATTTAATTCTGCATCTCCAAGATTTCTCCCATTGATATAGTGGTATTACCTGTTTCAAATCAGTGGCCCATTTAATCATATTTTCTTTAACCACCTCATCTTCCTGCTCTAATTTTAACAACAAGTCATAACATTGTGATATTTTGGCTTGTTTCTCTTGTTCTAGAATATTTTCAAAATCTTTATCAGCATTTCCTATTCCTTTCTCATATCTATCTTTCATAAATCTTTCTCTAAGTTGCCTGTAGAGAAACCACCCACATTTATAGCCATTTAATGCAAATTCTTCCTGCGTTTTGAATTCTAGTTTGCGAGTTTCACCCACATTTTTAATTAGGTCTTTGTACGTTATTGTCCTCAACTACAGCCAGCCTCAGTTCCCACAGCTGCTAGGGATGGAAAGGGTGAGCTGCAAACAGCAAGGCCAGCCACAAACCTTCCTGTAGTTCAAGCACCAGCAAAGCAGAGTCCAGAAATCAGCATCAGTCAGTCTAAGGTCAGGACAGGCAACAATCAGCAAAGGTCCAGTCCAGTCCAAGGTCAAGGCAACAGAGTTCCACAAGGCAAGAGCGAGAGGCACAAAGCAGGAAACAAGGAGCCACACTGACCACAGTCTCCCAAGGAAACTACAATAAGTCTTAGCACTGAGGAAGCCTCTTGCAACTGTTTAAATAGTCAAATCCTACCTCAATGCCAGCTGAGGCTTGTTCAGCAGCTGCTTTTCAGCTAGTCTCCTGGACCTGCGACTGCCAGCACTCTCAGCTCTCCTCTGCCTAAAGGAAGGCACTGGCTCTGCTGTATCCTCCTGCTTCTCCCCACTAGGCAGCTGAGCCTCCAAGGAAGGAGCACTAGGACCTGGCTGCTCTGGGGCTGGGAGAACCGGGCTTGGCTCAGACAGAGCAGAATGAGAGCCAGGTGGAGCCTGTATCTCTTCCTGCTCTGGGGCTGGGAGAGCAGAATGAGAGCCAGGTGGAGCCTGTATCTCTTCCTGCTCTGGGGCTGGGAGAGCAGAATGAGAACCAGGTGGAGCCTGCATCTCTTCCTTCTCTGGAGGAGACCCATCCTCCTCCTCGTCCTCCGAGTCCTCCTCAGGGCTGACCATGACAGTTATTCATTTATCTCAATCTAATCTCTCTCTATTAAAAAAGTGCTTCATTTGTAGAAACACAAAAAGGGATATTTCTACATAATATTAATTTATATCTATTCCATACTCGAATCAAAGCCTTCCTAACAAAATGATTTTGGAAATCTTTATTCACCTTGATTTTATCATAAAATAAATAGGTGTGAAGCCCAAATCTTAAATCAGCACCTTCTAAAGCTAATAATTATTTTCTAAGAGAATACATTTCATTAGCCAGACAAAGCAACAAGCTTCAAAATATATTTTCAAATTGGGCATAGCCAGGCCACCTCTCTCTACTTTGTCCTGTAAAATTTTTAGCCTGACCCTTGGCTTTTTACCTCCCCATAAAAATTTAGAAAGATCTTTGTGCCAGTTTTTAAATGGCACATCATTGTTAATAATCGGTAAATTGCCAAATAGAAAAATCATCTTGGGTAATATATTCATCTTAATTGTCAACAATTTTCCTAACCATGAAAATTTCAGTGTACTCCATCTTTCCAAATCTTTTTTAATTTGTTGCCATTTTTTCTGGTAGTTGTTTTTGAAAAGGTTCACATTTTTAGTCATAATATTTATACCTAAATATTTTACTTCTTTTTTTATCTGAAATCCTGTTTTCCTTTTTAATTCTGTCTCTTCGTTTTTGGTAAGATTCATTGTCAATATAACCGTCTTATCTTTATTTATTCTTAAGCCTGCCACACTAGTAAATAAATCTAGTTCTTTCATTACTATTTTTTCTAAGTTCTTAATAGTCAGGACTACATCATCTGTGTAAGCTTTTAGTTTCATCTGCATACCCTTTAGTTTAATACCTTCTAAGTCTTCCTTCAATCTAATATTATGATTTAATATCTCCAGCACTATTAAGAATAGGAGTGGGGAAAGAGGACAACCTTGTGTTGTCCCTCTCTGTACTCTAAAAGATTTAGTTTTATCCGAGTTTACAATGACCTTGGCAGTTTGATCTTTATTAATTAACTCTATCCATTTTAGAAAATTATCCCCTATATTGATCTTATTTAAACATTTTAACATAAACTCCCAATGCACATTATAAATGCCTTCTCAAAATCAATGAATATCAAGGCTAATTTACAGTTAATATCCTCCTCGTGATATTCAATTATGTTTAAGATATGCCTTATATTATCTTTTATGCCTCTTCCAGGCAAGAAACCATTCGGATCAGGGTGAATCCATTCTGTCAAAACTCTCTTTAGTCTTTTGGCCAGTATCAGTGCAAATATTTTATAATCCACATTTAGTAGAGAAATCGGATGATAGTTCTTGATTTCTGATCTGTCCTTATCTTCTTTTGGGATTAAGCTATTATTAGCCTCTGTCCATGTCTTGGGTCCTTCATCTGGTCCTATGTTATGTAACACACTTAACAATGGGGGACTTAACACATCTTTTAAAGTCTTACAATATTTGGCAGGGAAGCCATCTAGTCCTGCGGCCTTTCCTAATTTAGTTTTTTTTAATCACATTGATTAGTTCTTGTAATAATATCTTTTTGTTCAAACTTTCTTTTTGCAATTCCGTAAAGCCTTTAATGGGTCAGTATTCCAAATATTTATCTATACTCATTCCACAAATTTCTCCTTTCTTATATAAATCACTATAGTAACTCCATACTATCTGTAAAAGTTTAATTTGATCCAAGGCTACACTGTCTTTATCTTTCAGTATATGTATGGTTCTTTTAGCCCTTTCCTGTCTCAATTGGTAGGAGAGCATCCTTCCTGGTTTATTTGCTCCCTCAAATAATCTTTGTTTAGCATATTTCATCTTTCTAGTTATTTCTTAAGCAACATCCTTTTTTTCTAATCCTTTCATTTCTTTTTCAAGAGATATGTTTTTAGGATCTTTCTTAAACTCTACCTCTCTGACTTTTAACTGTTTTTGAATATACATGAATTTTGCCTTCCTCTTCTTTTTTTGTTCTGAGCCTTTTTGTATAAAAATGCCTCTAATAACAGCCTTTGAGACATCCCAAACCGTGTTTATATGTGTATTCAGGTCTATATTCTCAGAGGAATAATTTTCTAACTGTTTCCTAGCCTCCTTCACCAATGTTTCATCTTTAAGAAGCTGGTCATTGAGCCTCCAACCTCTATCTTTCATTCTTTCAACAAATTCAATTGTTATAGGGTGGTGATCAGATAGAATTTTTAACAGTGACTCTGACTTAATCATTTCCGGGCATAAATTTCTTGAAATAAAAAACATATCACTCCTAGCCCAGGATTTATGTCTCTCTGAATAAAATGTAAATTCCTTAGACATATTATACTTCATTCTCCAAGCATCCATCAGATCATAAAGATTTATTAACTGAAAAAATTCTCTAGGTAATTTCCCTTGATTTGATCTTATATTTTTCAATGACCATTTATCTATCTGGGGGTTTACAACCCCATTGAAATCTCCCATAATAATCATGGATTCAACATTTAAGTCAGCCAATTTATTTAACAATTTATCATAAAACTTTCCTTTATGGTCATTAGGTGTGTAAATTCCTATTAAGACAATTTTCAAGCCCTGCCGCACAATCTCTGCTCCAATATATCGGCCTTTGGGGTCTTTTAAAGTTTCCCTAGGAGCAAATTTATCCTTAACATATAAAACTATTCCCTTCTTTCTCTTTTTAGAGGTGGATATAAATTCAATACCAAATTTGTTATTTTTTAAATATTTCATTTCATCTGCTCTAATTTTGGTCTCTTGAAGACAAATCACTTCTTTTAATTTGGTAAGATATTGAAATATCTTTTTCCTTTTTATTGGGCCATTAAGGCCTTTTACCTTCCATGAGATAAATCTATTCTTCATCATTGAGGTTATCATCTTCGGAGATAGGTTCATCATCAAAGCTCTTTTCTGAGCCTTTAATTTCATCTGTTCCATCACTCTCCATCTCCTCCAATTTCTTATTTTCTAGAAGGGCACCCCCATCTCTCATCTCTTTTATAACCTTCTCAACCTCCCTCTGTGTTGTACGCTCTCCTACCAGTTCTTTTTGCCTCTGTCGGGGTGCTCTCTTATCTTTTTCAGTATATCTTGTCCTCACCCTTTTCTCCCTTCTTTCTAAGTCTTGTTTCTCTCTTTTTTCTTTCTTTCTCTACCTTCTTCTCTCTGATTATATGATGTCTTTCTTTCTCTTTCAGTCCTAGTATCATCCTTTGATTTTCTTTTACTTTTGAATCTATCATTCACCTTAAACTCTCCTCTATACTTTATCCAGAACTCTTTAGCTTCTACTGGGGATTTCAGTTCTACTTTAGTTTTTCTAAACCAGAAGGTTAAACCTTCCAGAATTAACCATCTATATTCCACCTGAAACCTTTGTAATTGGTTTGTTAGAAAACAGTACTTTCTTCTCTGTTTTATTACATTTGGAGCAACATCTTTGAATATCTTTAATTCAACATCATTAACAATCAGTGGTATTTCATTTTGTTTACTCAAAATTTGATCTCGTATGCATCTTCTAACAAAGTTAATACCAATATCCCTCAGAACTTTCCTCTGGAGTGCAATTTTCAAATTTAATCTGTATATTTTATCTATCTCCATGTCAAAAAGATGTTCTGGTCTCTCCAGATATTTTGCTAAAGCAGGCACTACAGTTTCAAACAAATTTTCTCCTTCCTGTTCTGGTAGCCCTCTTAATTTTATCGATCTTTCCCTTTGTTTTGCATCCCTTTTAACTCTTTCATCCTCTAGCTCTTTTGGGAAGTCTTGTAACCCTTTCAATTTCTCATCAAATTTCCCTTGTCTATCCTCTATCTTATCCATCCTTGTTTTCATTTTAGTAAATTCTACTGAAATTTTATCTATGGCATGTCTTACATCTTTCATTTCCAATCTTAATTCGTGTGTAATCTCTGCCTTGAAATTTGTCATGTCCTGCCTCACCTCTTGAATTTCTCTACTTAAATCAGTCCTAATCAATTTAATTTCTTCAAGAAGCATAACAAACAGATCACCTCCTTTGCCTGATCTAAAGAGAGTCTTCTCTGTTGAGAGGCTTGTGTTTTTGATGTCTGGCTCCTCAAATTCATCGACATCTTCTTCAAATGTAATATTATATCTAATTAGATATTGAAATATTGAGGTAGATAAGTACAATTCCTAAATCTCATGATACAATTCCTATAATTCACCGTTTGAATTATTTAAATACCAAATAGCACGTATAATACAGCATACGACTTCAGTAGCCTCACAAATTACAAATGCAGGGTTAAACACTTAAATCCTTTAGACAATCCAAGAACAATCACTGCACTATAAAGTACAATGTTTTGATTTTAAACAACACTACAGTCCCTAACAAAGGCAGTTCTAGCTACTTTCTCCTCCATCCACAAAGATGATGATCTGTGAATACTTGCTCTAATCAAGTCTCATCCCTGTTACAACCACGTCATGTCGCCTTTCCACCTGGGGGGTTTCAAAAACAGCCAGAACCTTGTTGCAGCTGCCAAAGTGCCAAGCCGTAATAGCCCCTGGGTGCTGAGTATGATGGTCCCCTCCAACACACCCGCACCACATCACTGCTCCTCTAGAAAGGGGTGATTACTCCACCTCCACCAAATGTTATTACTGCCCTCTGGCCCCTGGATGTACAAGATCCCCAGAAGACCCCTTAAGATCCCTTGGACCTTTTTCTCACCTCCATGGTCTGGAAGCTTTCTCTGAGAAAAGGAACTCAATGGGTGCTTACAGTCCCATTCTGTCCACGCCGCTCAGCCGTGTCCCTTACTCTTTATGGCTTTACAGCTAATGCTGATAAAAGCCTCCTCCGCCAGCCAAGAGGGGCCTGTAAGTGTTTAGTCAGTAGATTTTCTCCACAATAAAAGGGAACTTTGCAATCGCCAACTCCTCCCTTTCCAGGCAATCAAGTTACTGCTGCCTTTAGAGATCCAAGTTCACATAGGGTAAGTCTTTTATTTTATTTTTATTTTTTCCTCCTTCACACCGGAGCCTCTAAACTCTCCCTGTCTTAATCATCCAATTTTATTTTCTGTCCTAAGTTTCAAGGAAGTTCAGTAACCAATCCTTGTTATCACAGCTCTGCTCGTGTTGGTCCACTCGAACCACAAAATGCTTAAATACAAAGACAGGGTTATTTGTTTAAAAATTAGTGGCATCCCAAAACCGTGAATACAATAGCCTCGGCAAAGCTATTGAAGGCAATACCTTTATTATTTCTTCTCTTTTTCTTTCCTTTTTCTCTCCACCCCTCCGACTTCTTCCGTATGTTCTCTGACAGTCTGGGTGTGTGTGTGTGTGTGTCAAATTTGATGCCTTTTTTTCCTCTCTGCCCCTGCAACCTCTCAGTGTATTCTCCAACAGTCTGAGGGGGTCAAAATTGAAGCCTCATTCACAAGCCCCTCACCAGGGGCTTCTTTTGCCAATGTTGGTCTTAAAGCCAGAAAAAAAAAAAACTTGCTGAGCAGATGGAGCCTGTTATGAATCCATCTTACTGGTCCACCATTACCAACTGGAAGTCCAGTCTGCAGCAGCTTTCAGGAGTTTCTGCTCACTTGTGAGTTGTGTGTTTCCTTCCTTTCCTCTATATTATCAATGCATGTGAGAACATGAATAAAAACTGCAAATATAACAACAACATTGTGTGGTTTTATATTTGTCTGTGTCCCAATGATATCTTGTGCAGTGTTTTATTGCTACTCTTATGCTCTTCTGTGCTTTGGTGAAACACCACACAAAAATAACATTGAAGCTACAGCATTTACAGTAAGATCAAGAGTAATATAACAATAGCAAATGAAGCAGAGTAAGGACTGAAGGAGGAAGAAAATCATTACTGCTACTCTCCAAACACTGAGGTACAGTCTCTGGCAATTTAAAACTATATCAAAATATGTATTTAAATATTTTCATAAGAAATATTAATTTACAAATGAGGTGCATATTTTAAAAAGTTTTTTATGTGGAAGACTAAAAGTTGATAGGGACATCAATATGGGTAAAGGCATGCATAAGTACACTAAAGAACACTAACAGAGAGATAGATAGACACTAAAGGAAACACACTTGCAAGAGCAACTAAGGGCAGCTGAAATGACGAAGCAAGCAGTAAACACTCTCAGAAAGACAAACTCCATCAGAAGCAGTACCACACAGAAAATAGGGACATGGAATGTGAGAAGCATGAACCAAGGGAAGCCAGACATAGTGAAAATGGAAATGCAATGCATGAACATGGCAGTACTGGGTGGGTGAGTTAAAATAGACAGGAATGGGTCACTTTGAATCAGACAGCCACACAGTGTTCTACTCAGGGAATGAAAAGACAAGAAGAAATAGGGTGGCTTTCATACTAAGAAAAGATGTTGCAAAAGCAGTCAGAGGATAGATACATTGCAAAATCAGACCAAATCATCACAATAAGGCTCCATGGGAAACCTATGAATATTACCATAATTCAAGTATATGCACCAACCACTGAGGCAGAATAAGAAGGAGTACAGGAAGAAATTGACAACACATCAACACAGGATGTCAAGCTGATCATTGGAGATTGGAACGCAAAGGTTGGAAGTAAAGAAGAATCAAAAACTAGGCAGATTTGGACTAGGCAAAAGGAATGAAGCAGGTGAGCATCTGATAGATTTTTGTGAAGTCAACAACCTATTCATTTTTCATACAACTAGAGAAAAGGTTATACACATGGACATCACCAGATGGCCAATACAAAAACCAAACAGATTACATAATTGGGAGCAAAAGATGGCAAAACTCTATACTGGTGGCCAAGACTAGACCAGGTGCTGATTGTAGCATAGATCATGAACTACTCATTTCAAAAATAAAAGTAAAACTCAAGAAGAGAACACAACTGGTCATCATACCAAAATACAATTTAAATAACATTTCCACAGAATTCAATAACAATATAAGGAACAGATTTGCAGTACTAAGGGCCTTTATAGACTGCCAGAAATAATGGAACCTGAGTCCACTTTAACTGCCCTGGCTCAGTGCTAGAGAATCATGAGAATTGTAGTTTATTGTGGCACCAGATTTCTCTGACAGAGAAGGCTCAATGTGTCAGAAAAAAACTACAATTCCCATGATTCCCTAGCACTGAGCCAGGGGAGTTAAAGTGGACTCATGTTGCATTATTTCTGGCAGTCTGTAAAGGCCCTAAGTACAATAGATTGTGAACCAGAAGAGCTTTGGTCTGAAGCCAGGGACATAAGAAAAGAAGAATGCATAAAGACACTTCCAACAGATAAAAGGTAAGTGAAGAAACCATGAATGACAGATAAAATGCTGCAAACAATAAAGGAAAGAAGAGAAACAAAACAAAAGGAGATAGGAGTAAACTAAGAATCATAAACACAACAGTACAATGGCTAGTGTGCAAAGATAAGGGAAATTACTGCAATGGCAAATGTAGAGAAATAGAAGATGACAATAAAAAGGGAAGAACAAGAGACCTATTCCACAAGATTTGAGAAATCAAGGGAAAATTCAAACCAAGGACCAGTACACACTATGGACATTATCACACGTGGACCACAAAGTGATAATAAACTGGAAATGACAAATCCCGAAAATAAACCGAAAATAAACCTTGATTCCGCAAATGGTTTTCACACGTAAATACCTTAATTGTGCAATTAAAGTAAGCTCCCTCTGAAACCGCATTTAAGGTTCACACACAAGTGAGAAAATCCTGTAAATGAACTAGAAATAAGCTTCTAGCACATGCACAGATAGTGGAATGCCAGGATCGGCCCATGGAAAGGCAGAGGCTGACAGCTTTCCTTGGGCCGATCCTGGAAGCAGAGGATGGCCCCACTTTGGCCTCTGCTTCCAGGATCGGCCCAAGGAAAGCTGTCAGCCTCTGCCTTTCCTTGGGCCAATCCTGGAAATGGAGGACGAAGTGGGGCCATCCTCCGCTTCAAGGATCAGCCCAAGGAAAGGCAGAGGCTGTGCCCCGTGTGAAAACACGGGGCGCTAATCCAGTTTCTGTTTTGGTTTTGTGTGGATTAACCAGCAGATTTGCCCCCATGTGATAACGTCCTATGACAACAAAAATAACATAATTCAAGACCAGAAAGGAATAAAAAGACATTGGATGCAATACACAGAAGAACTATACAAAAGAAATGACAAAATGAAGGACACATGGAGCAAAGAGACATATGAAGTTAAAACCCAAATTCTAAAAACTGAGGTGAAAACTGCAATAAAAGAAATTGCAAAATACAAGACTCCAGGAAGAGATGATATACCAATAAAACTGTTGTAATTCACACTGACAGAGTCAACTCTAGTGCTAACCAATATATGTCAACAGATATGGAAAACAAAATGATGACCAACAAATTGGAAGCATTCAATATACATCCCCATCCACAAAAAAGAAGACACAAGAGACTGCAGCAACTACAGAACCATAGCACTAATCTCCCATGCAAGCAAAATACTGCAACCACAAATGGAAAGAGAAATCCCAGAGATCCAAACAGGGTTCAGGAAAAGAAGAGGCACCAGGGATCAAACTGCAAATATACGATAGCTAATGGAGCGTAGCAGGGATTTCCAAAAGAAAATCAGCATGTGCTGAATAGACTATAGCAAATCCTTGACTGCATAGACCATGAAAGGCAATGGAACACTCTTAAAGACATGCAAGTGCCAACACATCTGATAGTCCTGATGAGGAATCTTTACTCAGGACAAGAGGCTACTGTCAAAACAGAACATGGAGAAACAGAATGGTTCCCAATTGGCAAAGGAGTCAGAAAAGGCTGCATCTTTTCACCCTACCTATACATCTTATATGCAGAATATATAGTGAGGGAAGCAGGCTTGGACATGGAAGAGGGAGGAGTGAAAATAGGAGGAAGAAATATCAACAATCTGAGATGTGCTGACAACACCATAATACTAGCAGAAAACCTCACAGATCTGGAACATCTATTAAGGAAGATCAAAGAAGAAAGTACTTAATGTTGAACTTAAAGAAAACAAAAATGATGACCACAGAGAATTTACACACATTCAAACTAGACAATGAGAAAATAGCAATAGTAAAAGAATTCTCATATCTGTGATCAAACATTGATCAGAATGGGGATTGCAGCCAGGAAACCAGAAGAAGATTAAGAAGGGTGGCTATGAAAGAACTAGAAATGATCCTAAAATGCAAAGACATACAACTCAGCACAAAAGTCAGAATCATACAAGCCATTGTATTCTCTATTACCATGTCTGGATGTGAAAACTGGACAGTTAAGAAAGAAGTTATGAGGAAAATCAACACATTTGAGATGTGGTGCTGGAGAAGAGTGCTGAGAATTCCATGGACAGCCAAAAGGACAAACAAATGGCTCCTAGAGCATATCAAGCCAGAGATATCCCTAGAAGCCAAGATGACAAGACATAGACTATCATACTTTGGACACATCATGAGAAGCCATGAATCGTTGAAAAAGACAATAATGCTAGGAAAGATGGGGGGAAGTAGAAAGGGAGAAAGGCCACATGCTAGATGGATGGACTTCATTAAAGAGACCACAAATATGAATTTACAGGAGCTGGGCAGAGCAGTAGAGGACAGGGGACCTGGAGGGTCACCATGGGTCAAGCCGGATGCAAAGGCAGTTAACAACAACAAAATACAATACCCCAAATATGCTGCTGATGTGGTTGCTTGTCTCTGCATGATTGGAGGGTAATATTGTGGGAAGACATTCCCAGTCTGTTTATGGATCTGCTCATCAACTATTGCAGCTTATTTAATCTTTCCTGACAGTTTACAGATGGCTTATCCCCTGAAGCTTATGGGTTTATTTCTCTGACAGTTTTTATCCTCCCATATCTATTCTCATCAGCCTTATATAATTCTTTTCTTAACCAAATTTAAATGCCTGGCTTCCATATTTTGTGATCATGACACTTATGGTATTTGTCCAAATAATATTTCATAATTGTGCAGCTTTTCAACATCATCAACATGGTATACACTATTGAATATACCATTATGCTCCCTCCCTCTGTTTCTGTTCATTTAAGAGAATATCACATGGAGGCTACTGTAGTTAAAACATGGCTAAATCATTCATAAAGCATGCTGTTGTGATTGCCAGTTGTGCTTGTCTTCCATGGTTAAATTGTATCTGCTCTGCTCCCGTCATCAAAGCATTCACAAAGCAGCCATGTCTTCAATACTGGAAGTTCCCATTATTGAAGAAATGGCTGCTCTGCAAATGCTTTGATGATGGGAGCAGAGTGGATGCGATTCAATCACAGGAGACAAAGGCAACTGGCAATCACACCAGCGTGCTTTAGGAATGATTTAGCCATGTTTTAACCACAGTAAGCCTATATGTGATATTCTCCTTAGTCAAAATTCTCTCCACATAAAATACTCATTAGGATCCATTTTAAGTGGGAAACTATATAATGCTGGTGTATCTTGTCTGCTAATACATATAAAAGGATATGACACCAATTTCAGTGAATCCACTGCAGGTTGATTTTCCTTTATCCAGAATGCTTGGGACCAGAAATGTTTTTGGATTTTGGAATATTTATGTAGATATAATGAGATACTTTGGAGATGTTATCAAAGTCTAAACATGAAATTCATTTATGCTTCATCTATACCTTATTCACATAGTCTGGAAGTAATTTTATACACAGTATTTTTAATGTGCATAATAAAAATGTTTAATTTCTCATATAGGGCAGAGCTCACTCATTCCAATTGCGGGTGGGAATTTCCATTTGAAAGTCAATGTTCTGAATGGTATTATTGTTTCATTGCAATAGCAAGCAATAGTAAGTACATTTCCATACTGCTTATCAGTGAACTAGCACTCCCTGAGCAGTTTGCCTCCAAACAAGCTGGGTACTCATTTTGTTGACCTATGAAAGGATGGAAGGCTGAGTCAACCTTGGCACCATCCTCTAGGACAGTGTTTCTCAACCTTTCTAATGCTGTGACCCCGCAATACAGTTCCTCATGTTGTGGTGACCCCAAACCAAAAAAAATTTTGGTGGCTACTTCAAAACTGTAATTTTGCTACAGTTATGATTCAGAATGTAAATACCTCTCTGCCTCCTAGGATTCTGTCCTCCGGCGCTTGCTGCATCTGCCCACTGATGATGTCAGCAAGCGCCGGACACACTTAATGTGCTGCTATGGACTGTGGAGCGTCCCCCCACTTCCCCCCGCTTCCCCCACCCCTTAGGCCCCGGACGGATGATGCACAACTTCTCAGCGGCTAAAGCCATCGGAAATATGTATTTTCCGATGGCTTTAGGCTACCCCTGTGTTTTGGTCATTCGACCCCCACCGGGGTCATGACCCACAGGTTGAGAACCGCTGCTCTAGGATCAAACTTACAACATTGTGGCTGCAGTACCGGCATTTAACCACTGTGCCACCAAGGCTCCTTGCTTCAATATTAAGTTGAGCAGGTAAGCAGCAGGGGTGAAATTGAGTCTGTCTCTTACATGGGTCTAGCTTTATTGTTTGTGTGTACCTTCAAGTCATTTCTGATTTACGGCAGCCCTAAGGCAAACCTATCTTACAGTTTTCTTGGCACAATTTGTTCAAAGGGTGTTTGCCATTTCTTTCTTCTGAGGCTGTGACTTGCCCAAGATCACCTACTGGGTTTCTCTGGTCTGGCTTGCCTGGTGCTTTTTTGTTTGGTGTGAGGTCTTCCAGGGAAGCTTAAAACCATTTTTCTGGTGTATAGCTCTCATTCAAGCTTTCATCATTGTTCTACCCACCTCTCCTGAAGGAAGTGGGTAATATAATGGTTATTGGTGTAGTACAGGGGTAGGCAACTTTTTTGAGCCGGGGGCCGGGTTGCTGTCCCTCAGACAATTGGGGGGCCGAAGCACCAAAAATAAATAAATAAATAAATAAATAAATAAAATTAAAAAAAAATAAAATTTTAAAAAATTAAAAAAAAATGCATGCACACTCTCTCAGCCCCAGAAAAGCCATGGCAAAACCCCATGTGGAGATTTTGCCAAGAAGACCCCAAGAACAAGTAATAACAACAATAATCAATATCATCATGGTGGGTGGCGGCGGTGGCGGTGACAGAACTGGCCTGGGGCCGGTCCAAAGGCTTCAGGGGGCCGCATCCAGACCCCGGGCCTTAGGTTGCCTGCCCCTGGTGTAGTACAATGATTTGTAATTCATTAACTTTTACAGTGCAACTTTGGGCATGGAACTGCAGCAAGTTTGGAAGACTCAACCTCTGTTTCAGGCACACCCTGTTAGCCTTCCCCCAAAGGTATTTTGTGTAGAATCAGAGAAGTCATAACATAAGGTAGCTCAAGCGGGTGGCCTTGGAGGGAGGACTCTGGAGGACTCAGGAGCCGGGCGGTGAGAGTCTTCCCCTGCCCCCTCCTGCCTTGGAACACCTGGCCCCAAGGGAGCTGAGCCTTCAAAGCCTCCCAAGCCCTGACCACCGGCAACAGCGGGCGGCCTTGGAGGGAGGACTCCGGAGGACTCAGGAGCCGGGCGGTGAGAGTCTTCTCCCGCCCCCTCCTGCCTTGGAACACCTGGCCCCAAGGGAGCTGAGCCTTCAAAGCCTCCCAAGCCCTGATCACCGGCAATAGCGGGCCGCCTTGGAGGGAGGACTCCGGAGGACTCAGGAGCCGGGCGACTGGCATTTGATGGAGGTGAGGATTACATCAGAAATTTGGAAGAGAAATACTGCCTATACGCAGTGCCAGCGGCGCTCCAGCACTCTTGGAGGACTCAAGCCCCTGAAGGACTCTCTTGCCCCTTGCCATCACCTGGGGCGGCCGGGAGCAGCTGTGGATGGCGCAGAACTGGGGAGAACGTTGGCGGGTTTAAAATTATTGTTTAATTGTTTATTGTTTATTGTTTAATTGTTTAATTATTGTTATTTAATCTGTTTAGTTTGATTTGTTTTTGGGGGATGGATGGATATGGGAAGGAGGGATGGGATTTGAATTGATTTTATTTGTTCTCATGTTTTGAAATGTTGTACGCCACCCCGATTGCCTGGCAGAGGTGTGGGATATAAATTATTATTATTATTATTATTATTATTATTATTATTTATTGAAATATTTGATGTTCCTTCACCACCATTTTGTGAGATTACACACCCTATGAATCTAAAAGTAGCAAACATACCACAAAGGAGTAAAATCTTTCTTCAGTAAGTTAGAAATATATTGTTTACTGTATATAATGTAATCACAACTTATTTACTACAGAAAAAAAAATAAAGGAATCCATTGTTTGCAGAACCATGTGCATTTCTTCAGCTAACCAAATTGGAAATTTCACATTTTTTCATAGAAGATGAAAAATGTATCTTTTTAAGTAATTTGAAAGTCCATGATGTAAGACTATCTAAACCACCTCATAGCAGAAGGATATGAGTATTTCATTATCCTGGCTTCATTTTGTAGGATGAAAGCAAGGATTTTCTGGGCCTGATGTGAAGTGCATAACGACTCCACTTATAAATGTGAGGCTTGAGATGTTTCACTGTGTTCTTCATAATTGTGTGCCATTCTCTGTAGACCTTGGTGTTCACAATGTCTTTTTCTCTTGCCTGAATTAATATGTCTGCCCCAAAGTTTCAAGGAACATTCTGCTGTTAAGTGGGCTCTGATAGGAACACACTTATTCCCTATTAGACTATTTGACTATTTAGTCTATAAATACATTTAAACTGAGAGAAATACCCAATTAGCTTCTGTACCTCATGCTAACATTAGATTGGAAAGAACAGGTGCATTTTATGTTTCCTCTAATTGCAGGAACTGTAAAGTAACTTTTCTTAATCACCAAAAATCTGATTTACATTTAAAAAATCAGTAATAGAAACACTTTCCTAGTAATTATTTGATCAGTAGGTGGTTGAAGAGTGTTCTTATGTTCCACCTGCATTCAAGTTTTAATTTAATTGCACTTTTGACATTAGCTTCCTATATGAAATAAATGTAGAACATTTCTTCAGTCTTCAGGATTATATTAAATAAAAGAAAAAAGGCTGTGCTTATTTGCATCATTAAGATTCTCTTTGAGGAAAAACTACAACACAGCAATTTGCAGTAATGAGTTTATAGTGATACAAGGAAGTCATACCAGGAATTTGAATCTTATCTACATTTTATAAAAAAGCCCAGATTTAAGCATATCCTTTACAGTGATACCTGCTTTTGCTTTCTTGAAGGAAAAGAAAAGAGAAAAATCTGTGAAATCAGAGCACCCTTATGCTGTGAATTCATAATGTCATGTTCATTTGAAGCTAAACTACTCCTTTAGGTAATGGCCATAGTAAAATATAAAGAAATGGCACCTTTCTTTAATGCAAAGATGAACATTCAATGAACCAGTGAAATCTCCTCCTTATTTTAGTCACCAAGTATCAGGGCAGGGATGACAAACATGTGGCCTCCACATGTATTTGAATTAGAAATTCTGACAGCCCTTGCTAGCACAACCTATAGTGAAGGGTGAAAGGGACAGTTAATAAAAGATGTGTGGAGAACATGTCCTCCCAACCCCGATTAACAATAAGTTTGATGCTAGAGCTGCACATTCTTCTGTTTCCAATTGGCTGTTTTGATTAGTCATCAAATAGGTGATGTGGTCAATGTGTGGGAGTGGGCAAGGGAAGGAATACCAATCATGATGTGTGGCTCATCTTTTCAGGCAATGACAGAGACTGTCTTTGGCTTTGCTAATTCCCTTTGCTGCCAATAATGGTGGCACTTGGCTTCTATGACTAATTCTAGCAGCAACATGTTATTTCCCAGGCCATGCCTTGGATGCTGTGTTTTTGGGACATTATAGTTAAAAGAGAATTACCATTTCCACAGTTTTAAAAAAAAAGGAAGGAAGGAAGGAAGAAGGAAGGACAGCTTCTGCTACCACCTCTATTAGTGGAGAATATATTCATACATCCCACACCCTTGAATTGAAATGAATATGTACTTCAGTCCCATTTTCCCACTCATTCTTCCTTAGAACCTGTTCTATTTTTTCATTTAATGTATATGCTGCCTTTTTCCTATAATTGTTTTGGCATGAAGGGGAACTGAACCAATGGGATTCATTCAATGTGCTTATCCATTCATCCAGGTACAAGGACATATCCCTTCTCTCTCTCTCTGTATCTTCAGTGCTGCTAAAGCCATACTACACTGTCAATCAATGCACATTCAAGATCTTGAACATGCAAGAGCAATAGCTCCAGGAATATGTGGGGATAGTATGGATGAGATGAAAAGGAGAAAATCAATTATCTAGATTGGAATTTATTAAAACATATCCCCTATACTAGATTATTCTGGGAACTGACATATTCACATTCCTCCTCTTCAAAAAGACTAGATACCCCTCTTCATCCATATGATTTCAGAAACTACTCTGAAAACCCTCTGTGACCCCTTGTGTTCTGTATGTAACTGACATTTCTTCTATTTACATCTAAACTCAGAGCTGGTGTTAGGTGTGAATAAGTTTTGGAAAGGTGTTGTCCAGCATTCCCTTGCCTAGAGCATCCCTGGTGGGACACATACACTGCACTTGCCAGGAACAGGTAGGAAAGTCAGTGCTGTAAAGTGAAAGCCTTTGTCTTATTCTTACTGGGCATTGCCCCTGATGTGTATATTGAGGTCAGGGCTGGGAGACATTGAAAATGAAAATGACTTCTCATGGGTTTCCAGGCCCACTACTTCACTTCAGAGCACTGGGCTGTTTAAAAAAAATGAAAAATTGGGAGAAGGCAGCATTAGCTGTGTTCCACAATGTGCCACTTAAACTGTATGTTTGTATGTGTTTGTATGACATAAATTGCATATACTGCAGCCCACTTAATCAGACAGATTGTTGCTTTACATGGCAGAAGCCACACTTCATGCATCTTTTGAAGTGGGCTGCACTGCATGAAAACTTATGCTAACTAGAGGCCTAAGCAGACTGCCAGAAATAGTGCACATTAAATTGAGGCACTGCCCTGGCTCAGTGCTAGGGAGTCATGGGAATTGTATTTTTTTCTGGGACATTGAGCCTTCTCTGTCAGAGAGCTCTGGTGCCACAATAAATTACAGTTCCTATGATTCCCTAGCACTGAGCCAGGGCAGTGCCTCAATTTAATGTGCACTATTTCTGGCAGTCTGCTTAGGCCCTAAAACTTGCTAGCCTTTGGAAAGCCTAACACAGTGCTACCCCAGCTATATTTTCAAAGTGAGCCTTGAAACTCCGCTTCCACTTTAAATGTGTTATGACATATTGGTTATATTAAATGAGAAATATGTTATTGGTTTAAAAAAAATGGGGGGCAGGCTGAAGTCATCACACAATTATGGGAAGTTCCTCGGGGGCTTCATCATGCTGAAATTCTACGCACCCTTATTAAAGACCAAACCCTATTGAGTTTAATGGTTTTAATTTCTGAGTAAACATGTATAGGATTATGCTGTAAAATTAGTGCCACCTTCTATTGAAATTCATTTTCCCAGAGGGTTTTTACATGAATGAATCTAACTGTAGTTAGTGGGCATAGATGTCAATTTCTGTAATCAATGGCTGGTTATGTTAAGTGACCCAGAGTTGACAATAATTAAGACTATTCTTCATGTTAGTCCATGGCAGTATGAAGGAATCTTGCAGGCTAATAACAAAATGAAACATTTACTAGTTCATCTTAAAAGAACAGAAGGAATTACACCTTTAAATGGGGGCAAACTTGAAGATCAACAAAGAAAGAGGATCAATGTTAGAACTGCTCTTTAGCAAAAATATTTTCAGTGTACAATAAAAAAAATGTGATTTTCAAAAAGAAACAGACTGCACCAAAGAACATGTTATGATTATGCATAACAGCTCAGGAAAGCAGGTAAAAAGCTAACCTACTGAATTACTATTACCTGGCATAATAAAAATAGCCTTGCCTAGTGTCTTGATAATATCTGTAAGGCAAATATTCCATGAGCTCAAATGTTTTGACAAGCATATGTTTACCACCAAAATAGTCACAGTGAGTTGGGCTGTTATAAAGTGTCATTAGGGATGTGAAAACTTCTCACTTTCTCTAAACCACACAGCACTGTAATCTATTTCTTGCTTTTTATCACACTGTGAGATTTTTTCCTCCTCACAAAAGTTGGAATGTGAAGAGCTCCAGGTTTCACTCAGCCATGCAATCTTCCAAGATACCACATTCCATGGTTTTTCATCCCTCCCCTCTCAACACTCAGGTTGCATCCATACTTCAGAAATAATCCCATTTGACACCACTTTAACTGCTATGGCTCAATGTTATGGAATTCTGGGATTTGGAGTTTTGTGAGACATTTAGCCTTCTCTGGTGCCACTACAAATCACAAATTCCAGAATGATATAGCACTGAACCATGGGAATTAAAATGTTGTCAATCTGGATTCTTTCTGCAGTGTAAATGTAGCCTCGGTCACCATTACGTGACCTTTGAACGTGATCAAAATTCACGCGTCTGTTTTTCTTTTCTTTTCTTTTCTTTTCTTTGGTTGCTTGCATTGGAATCACTCCATATTCACAGGTAAGTTGCATATACTTTCCTTTTGTGTGTGAATGTTGTACTACTTTGGCTAGTCAGGGATCTAGATTTAGATAATATGTTTATACAAGAATAGAATTACATGGATAAAATGAACAAACATTAAGAAAAGATGTTTTGAAATAAGCACTCTTATCTGTACAGCTTTTTCTGTCCTCTATAGAGAAAACCAATGGCTGAAGATCCTTGTTAAAAATCATATAAAAGCTTGCAGATTTTTAAAATAACCCATGGAGGATGTGCTTCAAAACAATGGAGAACCTCTCATGAAAATAGTTCTGGGAAACCATGTTATCACGTCAAGCTGTGTTGATATGTTACATGCCTGTCAGGTAGTGTGGTGGTGTCCAATCTTCAGTTTGAGTGAAAAATATTTCTTCACTTTTGATGAAGTCAAATGTGCATTACTGAGATAATTCTGAGATAATTCTAAGATAAAATGTAGTTTATTGTGGCACCAGAGCTCCTTGACAGAGAAGGCTCAATATCTCAGAAAAAACTACAATTCCCATGATTCCCTAGCATTGGGCCAGGACAGTTAAAGTGGTCTCAAGCTGCATTATTTCTTGCAGTCTGTAAAGGCCCTAAATGAGATTAATTGAAGGAACTTTACAATGTTAGCTTTGATGCAATATTAGCTTTATGCTGCATGAATCAGAGGGAGCAAGTAAATAAATATATAGCATCCAACAGCTGGCCCTAGGAGGTAAAGAAACTACCTTAGACAGGAGTTTGGACCATCATGAAAAAAGCCAAAAATTGTTTATCATTTACTAGGGATGTGCAATGGAGTTCAAAATGAATCAAGTCAATTAGAATTATTTTTATCATCTCTGTATTGATTCTCACTAGCCCAATTTGGTATTTCAGTAGTGTTTTGCATGTTTTAAAACAATTCAGACCTATTCAGAGATTGGAAGATAAAAAATAAGCATGGGGCAGGACAGGCAGAGGGGAGGAGATAGACTGTAATTACTGACAATTCTAACATACAGTCTGGGGCAAGAATCTCATCTAGCAATAGCAATAGCATTTACATACTACTTCATACTGAAATAAGTAGTCTCTAAGCAGTTTATAACATGTAAGCTAATTGCCCCCAACAAGCTGGGTACTCATTTTAGCAACCTACAGAAGGATGCAAGGCTGAGTCAACCTTGGAGGCCTAGGATTGAACTCACAACCTCATGGCTTTAGTACTGGGATTTAACCTCTGCACCATAAGGGCTACCTGCAGTCTCCAATCTAGGGGCCTTTACACACTGCCAGAAATAATGCAGCTTGAGGCCACTTTAACTGCACTGGCTCAGTGCTGAGGAATCATGGGAACTGTAGTTTATTGTGGCACCAGAGCTCTCTGACAGAGAAGGCTCAGTGTCCCTGAAAAAACTACAATTCCCATGATTCCTTAGCATTGAGCCAGGACAGTTAAAGTGGCCTCAAGCTGCATTATTTCTGGCAGTCTGTAAAGGCCCTGTGTCTCCAATTAGAGTGCTTATGGATGGGATTATGTATGGTCATTGATGTTGCATAGTCATTTATCTTCTGAATGATGTCTTTATATGAATAACAACAATAAAAATAATATTTCTTAGCCACCTCTTCCTATGGATTGAAATGGGAGACAACAGATTAAAATAGAACAATAGATATATACAGAAAAAAACACAGAACATTAATTAAAATGCATATGTAAATTATACATCCATAAATTAATCAATAAAAACCCTCCACAAATAGCAATCATTAATAAAGAAAACTTGAAACAATTGAAATTATGATATAAAATACTATTATGGGGTAGAGGAGGACAGGATTGTGTCACAACACCCATAAATACAAACTCAAAACCAGCCATGCCCAACCACCAGGACATTTAAAGGGGGAAAAAAGACATAAAATACAAAAAAGACCTGCATAAACCACAGTTCTGGTGACAAAGATTAACTGAAACACAGAGACAATATGGATGATTGTGAGGTGAAGATCCAAAGAGAGGAAATGAAGGAATGGCCAGGCCTCCACCCCCATCACTTGCAGTGTCTTTGCATCCAGCACCACACTCAAAGCAATTTACTCTCTTCTCATGGAGGCCATCAAAGGTGTTCAGTCCCCTGCAGTACCACTTGTTGCACAGGTTCAGGAATGTATTCTGACCAAATGTGCTGTTAACGCCTCACTCTAATAACAATAAAGTTTGATTGATTCAATTACTTTATATTAAAATAAGCTGTTAGGGAAAGTTGCTGATGCAGTCTGAAATATGCAAATATGATGCCAAAGCTGTTTAACCTGCAGAGAATTACTGATGTGATGACAATAGGATATAATAACTACTTCAGCTGGAGAATTTACATAGCTTAAACTGGACACGTCTGACCACACAATTCAGTAGAATGAGTGCACTGGCTACTTAAAAAATCTTGCCTGATTTTTAAACTGTTAATTCTTCAAAGACAGTAATAATTATCTCTGCCAAATGTTCAAAAAGTAGGTAAAATGCACTGTATTGTTTAAGCACAGGGATGTCCCATTTTCCACCAGTTATATTAACAAAGGCAAGTGTTCACTGTACGATTCTTTGCTGTGTATATAGAATATTCCCTATATTTCTTTATGGTAAGTATGGGCCAATTTTCATCCCCTGGGTCTTTCTAGTGGCCACATGGATTGACAAAAATGAGGAGGGGAAAGAGGTCAAAATAGATGTGTTATGTAAAGAATATATTCTGCAGAAAAAAATTGAACAGATTTTGGCAGCTCTGCCGTAAGTGTTCCCCCCCCCCCCCCCCCCCGTAATTAATTATTCTGTAATACTTTGGTAAATTTAAATATAGGGAGAACATTATGGGGTAATGTTTGTTTTTTTCCACAGTGGGGGAAAAAACCTAGCATAATCATTTATCTTTGCATGCAAGGAGAAACAAAAATCAAAATGTAACATTGTCATTCCAGTTTCCCTGAATGGGACAAACAAGCTGACAAACAGACATTTCTATTCCAATGCATCATGATTTACATAATAATAATAATAATAATAATAATAATAATAATAGAATGGGGAATTTTGGCTGTGACAAAAAGGTATTCAAATTAAAAAATGGATCAATGTATTGTTAAATTCTTCTACTGTTTTATTTTTAGCTGTTGTTTTTTTTAAGAGCCAAACAACAATTACAACAACAATCAGTCAACTACAGTCCCGGGTCAGAGTTTGCATTGTTAATGGCTGATCTGTATTATTATTATTTAAAAATCTGTTTCAGTTACCTTGTTGCATGTATGTATAATAGGGCTAGCAACTTCAGAAGGCCCAGGGACAATTTTTGGCCTTTAGAGTCCTCCATGAGTTTCAGCCAACTTGGAAATGGCAAGTAATCCAAAATATTGCCAACAAAGTAGCTTCTGGAATGAAAAGAATGACTTGCCCCAGAGTTTGGGACCTCAGGCTGTTCCAGAGAGGTCTACAGGTTGCAAAAATTGTGTTCGGTGTGCTTATGGATGCAGTGGCTCCACCATGCCCCACAAATATATTACCATTAATTTATTTTCTAATTTTGCTGTTGCTTGAAATAATATACACCACTCACAGTGCCATCTTTACTATGGATGATTAGGAAGCACTGGTGGGCCATGGTTGCAGCAGAAGGGATGCCTCAACCCACCACTGCAGGACTAAAGAGCCATTAGGTCTACAAGCAATCATGTCATAACATGGTGTACGTTTGGTGGAATACATAAATGTATTGATATGAACTAGTAAAATTTAACATTATTCTATCATTTGAACTGTTCCTATTTCTAGGCTAGGAATGGGAATTCTGGAGCTGCCCAGATGTTGTTGAACTGTCACCTCTCAACAGACCTAGCCAGCATAAATTATGGTGAAGAATGCTGGGAACTGCAATCCATCAACATCTGGATAGCCACTCATTTTTTTTATTTTGGACTAGGCACTAACCAACTTACATTTTATTAAATGGTGCTGGATTTTTTTAAAAAAAGATTTTACAACTGCAAAATCCATGGAATTATAATGATTAGGTATTCCTTTTCTTAGATTAGCAGATACCTCTATGAAGAGAGGTTGCTTAATCCTGTGGCACATTATTCTGTTCAGAAATACAAGCAAAATTAAAAATGAGCTAAGGATACTTTAGTATGTGTATATTATCAATGCATCAACTAAATTATAGGGTGAACAGAGGTGTATTCTTGATGATTTCTCCTGTGCTTTGGAATCTTCTTTACTTGCAGAATCTTGAAAAATTGAATCTATGAAATTTGCATTGACTTTAGTGTAAGTAGAACTGCATGAGGGAAATGAGGATATGACTGCTAGCTCTTGTCCCATCAGCTGTTGTCTTCATAGCTTTTCATGTGTTGGGGAACAACTGTCTACAATAGGATTCCCTTGAAATTTGGGGCATAAAATTCTACTCAGATAGAACAAACTTCCAATAAGGCCCAAATGAATAGGCCCAAATGTCCTGTTTATTTATTTATTTATTTATTTATTTATTTTCCAACTAATAAAAGGTGATGTACATGGGGACTGTAAGCACTGCAGTCAGGTCTCCTCTTCATTATCATACTAAGGGGCTCTGCAGATGGCGCAAAGCACCATCTTGGAGCTGGGGAACGGCAGCCAGACACCGGACGCTGCAACCCCTTCCTGAGGATGTCATCAGAGAGCCCACCGTTGCACATGGCGAGCGCTTTGATGACAGCCTTCTGGTGCAGCATTTTTACACGCTGCACCGGAAGAAGCGCAAAAGAGCCATGTGGCGGCTCTTGTGGCACCCTTTCCATGGCTTGGGAAAGGAGAGCTATTTTGACACTTCTTTCCCAGTTGCCGAAAGGATGGATTGAGGCAGAGGCATGGGGCAGCCTTGGCCCCAATCCCCTGCTTCTCAGGGTGGCCCACAGCTGCCCATCTGCATCCCCGCTAAGTGGGGAGGGAGACCTTTTTCTCTACAGATCTTTTGAGGTACAATTGCATTCCCTTGTCACTGGCCATATTGGTCAGGGCTAATGAGAGTTGCAGGCCAAAACATTACTAGGACCAAAGATTCTACATCTCTGATGTGGGGTGTTTAGAAAAATTGAATAGGCCCAAATGTCCTATTTATTTATTTATTTATTTATTTATTATGCCACCTTTCTCCTAAATTAGACCCAAGGTGGCTAACAAAGATACTTTAGAAAACAGAATGTGACTGGATTTGGACTGAACCTTTTAGAATTCAAAGTGATTTTTGGTGACTGGGGAATATGGGAGAGGAAAATAATGTTCTATATCCCAATTTTTTGTGGTGGGGTGGATTGTAAATAAAATTAAAAATAATATCTTTCTTGTTGGTTGGCCGTGACATGCTTGTCTGATATTGGTCACAACAATGTCTTGGTCAATATTTTAATTTCTCAGCATGTGTCCAATATGGGATTGTTCCGTACCACAGTGAGAAATTTAAATAAAAGTTACATCTAGTCCTACAGAAATGTAAGAAAGAAAATAAAAAATGGAAGAGCTGAGGTAGGTAGGTGTCAGCAGTGTGTCCTGCCAAGAGAAAGCCCCAAAGCCTTTCAGGAGCTGAATCAATCTCTGTGTTTTGTATTGCATACCACTTGCATCTCTCTCTCCTCATTTTCAGTTTGTTGTCTGCAAATTTGACACATCAAAAATTATTATTGTAATGTTATTTCTCCTGTCAGAACACCACATCTTGGATTTCAGCAGCTGATTATAAGACCCTTCCTCTTTTCATGATAGTTTGAGGGAGAGGGCAGAGGTGATAATAGTTTGATGTGCATTTATCTTGACAACCCATCTAGGTTTTGAGCTCTTCTTATAATTAATTGAGCTATTCTTGATTTTGTAATGTAAATATGAAAGTTAAACCATAAAGTTTATTTTTAAAGGAAAGCAGCTGGCATATACTGGCTTGATCAACTCCTTTTCAAAAATGACAGACTTGATTAATTGTATTCCCACTCTTGACCAACAGCAAAATTAGAGTATGAAGTATCAGACCAGTCATTTTTATTCATTCATTTTAATTTGCAATCATAAGCACATTCTTAATTCTCTTGAGTTTTTAATAATCAAGCCAGTAAAATATAATTATTGTTATGCACGGCAGTCTTAGTTGATAATAGATTAAGATATTTTAAAAATCTATACACTTGTTTACCCAACAAATAAAAATAAAATAAAATAAGCAATCACATTTTCTAATTTTACATTCCTCAGTTAAGTAAAAGAAAAACAGGGAGAAAGACTGTTGCTGTTGTTGTGTGCCTTCAAGTTCTTTCCAGCCTGTCAACCCTAAGAAAAACCTATTACAGGGTTTTCTTGGCAAGATTTCTTCAAAAGGGTTTTGCCATTGCCAAAGGGGGGTGAGTGGGGATGGGAATGAGGGATGGGAGTTGATTTGATGTAAGTTATTTTGATGTTTTGAACTCTGTATGCCGCCCCGATTGCTTGGCAGAGGGCCAGGATATAAATAAAAATTATTATTATTATTATTATTATTATTATTATTATTATTATCCTCTGAGGCTGAGAGTGTGTGACTCACCCAAGATCACCCAGTGGGTTTACATGTGCCAAGCACCCATTATCTCTGTTCATATCCTTATTGATGGATTAGAATTTGTGAATATAACTCATTTCAGCTATTTATCCTTCCAACCTTCCCTTGATCTTTGTTTGGTAAGAACAGCTACTTGGAGCTTTTAGATAGTCCAGAAAGATTAAAATGTTATTTCACTGTTTTTGGAGTGTTTTCTTAATATTATACTTGACCCTATTAAACCTCTTTCATAGAGACTGTCCTGTTTACTCAATGTAGAGTGCAGAAGTGAATTGCTGGCAGAGAATAACATAAATTATATTCAAGGATGAACAGATAAATGCACCCATGATGTCTGGGGTAACCTTAATATGATCTGAAATATTGCTTCCAGGGAAGATGTGGGGACAAATGTAGCACTTGGGTGTGTAGCAGGATCTTAATCTTGAATTACAACCATTTATCAGAGTTAAAATTTTATCTAGATAAATGGAATCTAGGTAAAGAAGATAAACTGTTGCTGAAAAGCCAGAACCTTGGTTTATAGATGAGTCAATATTTTATGCAAGTAAACCCAAACTACCAGCAGGGCTGGAGTTATGACAAATTACATTGGTCACTAACCATAAAATGTGTGGATTTACTCACTGAGCCATGACTGAGGTCTAATAATTTTTGCGCCAAATGAGGCATGAAACATATTGTCAAATTCTTAGTGTCCTCAAATATAACAGAATTCTGATTTAATTTTACTCAGCTGAAAAGTATTTGATCATCTGGTTGAATATGTATATTTTCAGATATGGAGAGGGTGGAGTTCAGTTGAAATTGAGGAGTGATCATAGGCATCTGCATGGCTTTTTAACATTATTGTAAGTGTATAATGTTTTTCTGTTAAATAGGAAACCACTGTGGATATCCTTCTGCAATATGAATGTGTATGTTTAGAAGGATTTAACATTCACAGATAAGCAAACCTTAGCATGTAGGAAGCTTTCCTGTTTGATTTTGCCTGAGATGTGGGATAAGCTGAAACTATGAAAATATTTTTCTCCTTCACTTTCTTTCTCTTAAAGAAAGAAAACTAACCACCACTAATACTAATAATGTTTGCTTTTAAATCAGGTCACAGGAAAATATGTTGGTGGTAATCACACTACAGATGCCCAGTTAAATTAGGGCAAAACATTTATTTCTGTTATTTGTATATTTAATTTTGTTGTTGTTGTGCACCTTTAAAGCAAAGCAGCTTATTTATATACCGCTTCATATCACGCTATGGGATGTCTAAGCGGTTTACAATTGTGAGCTGATTGCCCCCCAACAGTTGGGTACTCATTTTAGCGACCTCGGAAGGATGCAGGCCTGAGTCGAGCCTCAGCCCTGGCTGGTATTGAACTCGCAACCTTGTGGTCTATGAGTGAGTGGCTGCAGTACAGGCATTTAACCACTGCGCCACCAGGGCTGTTCTTTAAGATTTTTCCAACTTATGGTGAGCCCAAGGCAACCCTCTCATGGGGTTTTCTTGGAAGGATTTGTTCAAAGGGGGTTTGGTATTGCCTTCCACAGAGGCTGAGCATGTGTGGCTTGCCTAAGGTCACTCAGGGGGATTCTATGGCCAATTGGTCTCCCACAGTCTTCAAACATTCAAGCCTGTTTATACTCCACCATCTCCCAGAAATAGACTCAAGGTGGCTTACAAAAAATTACAACAAAGTTCTACTAAAATCATATTTGCAAAACTTAAAAGGAAAACAGAGAATTCCATTTTTTTTAAAAAAAAAAGTTGTTAAAATAGTTTACAATAATGTAAGTCATAGGGGCATTGCAGACTGGCCCAAAGGGCCAGCCTGGGGGTGGAATTGGGGTGGGGCAGCTGCATGTTGGCCACACCAACCCCAGCCCGTGCATCTGTATGCATTTTGCCACTCTTTTAGGGGTGGCAAAAAGAAGGATTGGGGCTGCAGTGTGCAGTTGCCACGGCCCCAATCTGCCGCTTGCAGGGGCGGCCCAGAGCCACCCATCTGCATAGGCCCATAATGAAAAGATAAAATGACATCACTTCACATCTGAATCCTCCTCATGGGAAAAAAAATTGTTGGCTCAGAAATTTTCAATGAAGGTATCAATGTCTCACCTTCCAAAACCTATTGTGGGATGGGGGACACCTTTTCTCTGAAATCTACACTGTTGCAAGGCTTGCAGTGAATTTTGAAGGAACAGAATACATATAAAATTGTTTACAATGTAAATGGCTGAAAGGGCATATAATTAAAAAGTATGCATAAACACATGTTAGTGAATCTGGAAAATTTTACATTAAAATGCAAAAATCAATGAATCAATCATCAGTAACTCTTTATAGGTGGTGGTGGTGGTGGTGATGGTGTGTGTGAAAATATGTACAAATTCCCTTGAGAGGGTTCACAACCTGCTGCAAGTCATAGCCAAGGTGAAAATGCAGGTGGGATTTGTAGAAAGGTAATAATTTTTCCCCAAACATCCATTCCATCTATTGACCATTCTTCAGCAAATCATCAGAAGTAACAGGTATAGGTGTGATTTTTACATTTATTTTGCAAAAAAACAATGAGACAAGACCCAAGAAGAATAAGATCAGCCATAAACAGGAGCATTATTAAAGCCCTACATGGTTTGAATCCAGGTTATGTACAAGTTCATCTTCTCCCATATAATCCACCCTGTACACTCAGGTCCTATGGCTGACATTTACTCCAGAGAACACACAATGGTGGGGAGGGGGGGAGTTTTCACAACAAACACAGAAAGTATAACAGGAAGAAAATGAAAATATAATGAACTATATCAAAATAATGTACTAAAGGAATCAAACCACAATGCTAATATATATATATATATATATATATATATATATATATATAATATATACAATGATCATATATTTATATGTAGTAACCACAATTCAGTAATACTTTAAAACACAGCCTATATAATACAAAGTGCTCTAATGAACTACATATCCCAAACAATGTCCCTGTGCTTCCTCTAGTCCTGACAACCTCTGTTGTGGTAAAATGATTTTGACAAGCATGTTCCACAAATGGTAGACAGGTAGCAGACGAAAGTGCAATGTATTCTCTCAGATCTTCACAACCTCTGATTGAGAAATATATTTGCACAAATCATAGACAATAGTCCACACATTAATAGTTGCAGCAATACAGTAAACAGATTGTGGAAACTGTGGATAGTAAATGGGTAGCAATGGTAGCAGGAAGACTTCTAATTATATTATTATATTATTATTTTATCTTATCTTTTATAATTATATTATTATATCCAATGGGGAATAGCTTATTTCAAAGAGAGAGTTTGTTGGAAAGTTTTTGGAAAAACTACATCTTGGATATTGATTTTTGGAGTCAATACTTAGCTGGAATATATAGTTTACTACTATTTATGAAGAAATATCAAAGCAGCTTTTAAAAACCCCATTGCTATCCATATAGGATCCATTCTGGACTGGGGAAATTCTCATCTCTCCAGTATTTTCCCCATCAGGAAACCCACTTTTCATCTATCATTCAAATATTTTAATATTCTTTCCATCCTTACTTCCCTCATATCTCTCAGAAGTATATCAAAAACTCCATGATGATGAATAGCCAGAATGTCAAAAGTGGAAAGATGTTTAGACAAATGCATGAGAGAAGCCCTGAACATATAAAATGTGCCTCCAGTAGTCCATTGAATGCTTGGAAACATGTACTTGTTTATTCTAAATGGGTTGAGTGTTAAATATTTTAGAGTCAAATTGATGAAATCAGAGCCTTGGTTAGGAATTTTAATTGATGCTGAAAGAAGCATGTGGGCAACATGATCTGTACTCTAACAATGATACAGGTATCACAGGGAATTTTTATGTAATGAACTCTCCATCACAACATTACTTAAGAAACTTATAATCTCCTGAAATCATAATTAATACGGTGACTCATACTATTGATTTTGTTTAAAATTATAGAAGGCATCTTCATTTTTAATTCTACTAACAAAACTATCTGGATATTGTGGAGAGAAGACAGGTTAGAGCCAGCCTTGGTGACAACCAATCAGGACTGAGCTGATGACAGCCAATAGAGTGTTGGGCTGTAAGGGGAAAATTCCATTAGGAACAGTTGCAAGTCAGATAGGGTTTGGATTCCAGACAGTGAGGGTCTAGTGGTGAAGGTTCCAGAGTGGAACAGGGTTAAAGTCCAGAAGAAAGGGACCTAATATCCATACTAAACTCCAAGTGAGGGAGTTAATAAAGAAAATATCCTGAGAAGTATTGATAGCCTGTGAGAGAGAATGGCTGAATATGTGGAAGGCGAATGGGTTCCTGGAGTGACAAGGCCCTGAAAGAACCAAATAAAATGGTTGCCACGCAAAGCACTGTTGAAGGAGGAACTTGGTTGGTGGAAACGAAGAATGGAAAAAACTTGGCCTCAGAAGTGAAGATGTTGACCAAGCCTAACCAGGACAATGCAATCTGCCGAACATGAATGAAATATGTTGGTATGGTCGAGCAAGACCCAGCACACACAGAATGTACTGAAACTTGTCCAAAGAACTGAATTGTTCTGAAACCATGGTGACCAGCAAAACATGTTTGTTTCAAGAAAGAAGAAAAAAAAGTATAAAAGACAGTACTTCTCCGCTTCACCTTGTGGTTCCTGATCCGTGGCAACAGGGGCCATCCACCCTTCATGGATGCTTGGTCAACTTCCAGTGGAGGATCGTGAGTATGAATGTGTGTGAATGTGTGAGAGAATGAAAAGAGCCCTTGATACTTAAGGTGTTTGTTATATTGAGTATCTGGTATTAGAAATGATTGTTTCAGGTATCTCTGTGTCTGTGTCTCAATAAATGTTACATGCAAAGTGTATAAACCCAGATCTGGTTTCCTATGTGTCTTTGTTGAAAGTCCTTTAGTCCAGGGTGGCTAAATTTCTCTCTGGATCAAAAGAACAACAGAGAACCTCGGTTCATGACATAATTGGCATAGTCGGAAGGATCCAGGAGAAATTTGGTTTTGCCTTGGTGAAGGATGAGGAAATAAGAGACACTGGGAATTGATTTGTGATTGAAAAGCCAAATTTGGTCTCTCTGTACTTTTTTGCTTGTCACTTGTTCCAGGATCCTTGACACTCCCTGATGAAGGACATAGTCAAGGGGGAAAGTGTGAAGGTTTCTGGAGCATTTTGATGGGGGTTATGGTAGGAGAGTGGAAAATAGAAGGATGCCTCTGCTTATTTGGAGTCATAGGGCTATATTGGGAAAAAGAGCAAGAAGGGGACAGGTGTAGGGATTCTGTCTTTTAAAACCCTTTTTACTCTTGAGGGAGAAACAGATCCTCCACAGATGTCCTTACGAAAGTAAGGATTGGAGTTCGCTTTTGAAATGTTCCCTTTTGACAGACAGCAAACTGGAGGAAGCCTTACAGGAGGTTTCCAAATGGTTTATACAGACTATAGGTTTACAGGAACCTTGGGAAAGTTTGTATATGTTTTGCTTTGAAATGTTTTGTTTTTCAGACACAGACAAACCAGATCAATTAATGGTAGGGCTGGAGGAAACAGACTTGTTTATGAACACCTTTTCTGTTTTGTGGGATAGAAATGTGTTGAAGAGATAAAATAGAAGACTGGGAAAATAAATCTACCTAGGAATATAGAAACTAACAAAAACTTCTAAAGGTAACAAAAAGATTGAGGAAACACAGACAAAATCTTTATAATATTTTAAGGAACAACTGAATAGAGATATGGAGAAAAAAAGGAAAAAAAATCTGCCCAAAATCTGAACTGAGCTAAGGCATTGCTAAGTTCCCTGGAAAACAAAGTTTTAAAGACCAAAAGGTATTTTGTAACAGGAGGTTTATATTTGAGTTTTAAGGACCCATTGCAAGGGTAAATGTTTATGTTGTGGGTTTTTTTTGTAAAGATCCTGCCCCAGAAAGCAAGTTAGACAACAGTCCTCAAAGAAAAGAGATTGTTAGGGCTGTGTTGGTTTATATGTTGGAGGATGGTCCTCCAGGTGAAAAATATGTTAGAGATGAAAGTTGCTGAAAATATATTTTGTGAGGTTAAAACATAGTTGGCTTCCTTTGGGTACACAAGTCTTGCAGACAAAGTAAGCCTAGCATTTCTTTTAAGTAACAATCCGTACTTGGTGGAACTTAGTAAAAACTAAGTTTCCAGTGCAACTAGAATTTTTCCTTGGGTCCAAGTAGTTGTTTTGTTTAAGCCACCAGCTAGAGAAACAGAAAAAGAGATTGATCTTGAGACCATAAACAGCCAGATTTGATGATAACAATTTTAAGGGAGGGAGATTTACATGAATGTGAGCACAGGAAGTGGAGATCCAGGCAGTTATAGATGTTCTTTTAATATTAAAAGAATAAGAGGGGGAGGAAGATTCTATAATTGTCATGAACAAGTGAATATATATTATCATGGAGGTATAAGATTTCTTTAATTTGGGGTAAAAGATGGATTTAAAAATGCAGATAATGAAGACTTAAAACATCTTAGTCAATGGAAACAAATTTGGAGCCTTATAAAAGAGTTGCCAAAGGTAAAATTTGCATGGATTAAGGCCCATCAAGATAAGAAAAAAAATAACTTGGAGTGGCAACAGCAAGATAATATATATGTAGATCAACTAGTTAAACAAAGCAAGACAATAATAAAAGCTTTTAAGGAAGAGAAAATGTAAAAAAAAATGTAATATCAGATATTTAAAGATTTATGAAATGAATCTAGGGCTACCACATATACTAGAAGAGAATATGGAAGATCTAGAATGGTTACAATCTATAAAAGATAGAGAGGATACAAGAAGGTTTATTCAACAAGACATGAAAAATAGCATGGAAATTCCTACTTAAACAGAGAAGGAAATGATACCAGTTGGAACTCAAGTGTTATACCTTCATTTGGGTCCAAAGGAACATGCCCTGAGACCAAAGTGGAAGGGGCCATATGTAAGAAAGGATTGAATATGGTCCACAAGTTATCTGATTGAGAAAAAAAAGAAGAAAATTTGAAATGAGTTCACCGTAACCAGATAAAACTATATACAGTTGATAAATAACAAGTTTGTTTGTGATTTTTGTTTTTTTGGACCAAAATATATTACACAGACAAATGGGAGAACCTCCACTGAGAAAATCAGATTTACCATCTCCAGGATCTAACATAAGCAGGAAACCTACAACAGGTCTTTGGGACCGGCGTGTTCAGATGAAGTTATAATTGATTTCCATTACTCAGACACTTTGGGGAGCAAACTAGCAGTAGGGGCTATATTTGGAGGATTAACTCTAGGAACATATCCAGCGATTGTCACTCAGGAAAATCGCAGGAGCATATTGGGACTTACATGCAGACTGGAAAAATCATAAATGCTATCGGGGAGATTGTATGCATGTTGCAATCTGAAATTGAAGAATTGAGTCAAATGGTAATGCAACAAAGGTTAGCTTTGGGTTATTTGTTGGCTGCAAAAGGGGGATTTTGTAACATGATAGGAAGTCACTGTGTGGTAAAATTTTACAATTTGAACACATCAATAGAAGATGAAATGGAAAATTTAAGACAAATAGTTCAACACATGATACATTATGTTTGATACAAAAAGGGGTTGGTCTTTATTTGGATTGTGGAGTGATTTGTGGCCTTTTACTGTTTGGATAAAAAAAAATTATTTACATAATAGTCATGATAGGGGTTATGATTGGTATAATAGGTTGTTGCTTTCCACTTTTTATCCCCTTGTGTCAACATAGTATTATCTGACTAATACCCCAAAAGAAAGTAGATGCTTTTAAATTTTAAACCATTATAGTGTGTGTGTTAATATATGATTTTTAGAGATCATTGATGATTTGGGTTGATTATATAATTAATTAAATTAATATAATTAAAAGAGACGTGATTGTTTATAATTAGTGGTGATACTCAATTATGAACTAATTAAGTATCAAGAGGGGGAATATGTGAGCGAATGGCTGAATATGTGGAAGGCGAATGGGTTACTGGAGTGACAAGGCCCTGAAAGAACCAAATAAAATGGTTGCTGCACAAAGCACTGTTGAAGGAGGAACTTGGATGGTGGAAGCGAGGAATGGGAGAAACGTGTGATGCCGAGCACATGCACACAACTCCGGGCACCATTTTGGAACACAAAGTGTTCGAGTAGTGCGCATAAGTGTGTGGTATGGATGCGCGTGCACACCTCTGGCTGCGATTATTTTTTCTTCTGGGGGACAGCGAACCGGTCCCCGGTTGAAAAAGTGTGGGGATCCCTGGTGTAGAGGAATATGAGAAATCATGGATTACCATTATTGCCTTGGTAGCCTGCAATATTTGGTGGGTTGGGTTGGATGTGGGCTGGAAGAGCAATTATGGGAGGATGCCTCAAATGCCCATACTCCTGACTTGGTGTAGTGTTTCCACTAATGCTCTCTGGGGTCACACTGGATCCCCTTCACTCCAAGGAGTGACCTTGGAACTTATGAATGCTGTAAAAAATACATTATAAACAAACAAACAGCTACTCATCATATGACACCTCCTTCTTTTCCAAGAATGTGTGTGGAATGCTAGAGCTGTAGCTAAGATCACAGTTTTATGCATCCTCCTTTCTGCTTTCTTCCAGGATGGAAAAGGTCAGAGATACTATCATCATTGTCATCACCTTCTCCTCTGGTGAAGCAGATGGCTAGCTGGTTGCACTGCCATACGTGCTAAAAGTATGAGACAGTGTCCCTGGAGACAGTGAGGGAGACAGCACTTTGCTTCCTGCCTCAAGTAATTGGAAATCTTAGACCATCCCTTCTGTCCACCATTGAAATGCAGTCCCTGAGATCTCTGAAGCTGAATCCAGTCCCTGGGTTGAAAGGGGTTCACCCACTCCTGGCAGGTATATGCCATAATCTTTGTTGTCATCTGGGTTCATAAGACATAAGAGAAGATTCATTTGGGAGAAATATATATAAATATCCATTAGTTCATTAGGATTTTTGGACTAATTTTGCCACAGTTGCAAACTGGTATGCACACAGGCCTAAATGAACTTGCCATCAGGAAATAAAGAGAGAGAGGGAAAAGTTAAATCAAGGTGAAATTCAAAGACTAACCAATTCCTACATAGACTGGGGTCTTGCAGGTGTTAAATGTAGCTATGCATTCTATGTATGTATGCATGCTGAAACAGAAAACCCTTAGAGCCTGTCCAAAGAGTAGACCATTCTTCTCTTAAACAATATTTAACAACCATTTCCCAGACTATTTTCAGACCACCCACTGGCCACACAGTAGTTCTCAGAAATAACTAAAGAATAAAAAGTTCATATTAAGTCCTTAGTCACATTTTTAGAAATAAGTATCAGGCTTTCAAACCATGCATGATATGATACTAGAGATTTAATATAATGTGTGCTCTATTTTATCTAAAATTCCATGAAGTGCATCACAAATATGTGCCTCCTTAAAAAGGTGTATAAGTAAATTGGCAAGGTCTGCTCCGTAGCTTTCTGTAGATCCCTGAGTGGTAGGTAGACAAAAATATTTGAAGTGTTAATGGAAGTATTCTGAAGTCTTCTGAATAATAAATGGCTGTGTCACTTTTATTAATGACTGATGCTCAGACAACTCTGCAATGAACCGTGACAGTAGTTTATTAGCACTTGGAACTTCAGTGAGCTCCAACTTGGGAGAAGAAGAGGATATCAGTGCATAGTTCTATCCATATATAAGAATTTGGCTTAAAGTATTTGTTCCAGATGAAATTGCAGAAAGGTCAGCATGGGAAACTACCTGCTAAATTGGCAGTGCTGACCTCCTGCTGTACAGGTATGTTACTGAAAAGTTTTTCATCTTATACTCATCTATCCCCACTGTGTGATTTGGCAGTTGATGAGATCACAGCAGAAAAGGAAAGGTTAGAAAGCAAGAGAAAGATAGTGACTTTGGTAGCTTTGGGCATTGCAATGAGAAATCTTCAGTGCAATTCAAGTGATTTGAGCATTCAATCCAGTGACCACCACTGGGTTAATATGTGCCCTTTTACAAATTATGTAATATCTCTATCACTTGGTTTTCTTTTTTCACTTCTCCATAAAATGGCCCATCAAGGAAACAAGGTTTCCCTTGGCTTTCCAGAGGAAGTACGATATATATGTGTGTGGATATAATTAGCAATTTCACTATGTGAAACATAATGCATATACCAATAATTGTATTTATTTACATCCAAGAGTCATATGGCACATTAAAGATTAATTAAAGCAAAAGCAAAGCAGCTTCACTTATATACTACTTCATACCACAATCTGCAGTGTCTAAGCAGTTTACAACTGTAAGCTCATTGCCCCCCAACAGCTGGGTACTCATTTTAGCAACCTCAGAAGGATGCAGGCCTGAGTCAAGCCTAAGCCCTAGCTAGTATTGAACTCGCAACCTTGTGGTTTATGAGTGAGTGACTGCAGTACAGGCATTTAACCACTGCACCACCAAGGCTCTTAAAATTAATTTTTATTTGTCATACCCTTCTGTGGAATGTAGCCATCTTTGTATTTATTGAGATCTGGCAGATGACAGTTGAGTTATCCATATTCTGCTGTGTATCAGTTTGAAAATATGTTATCTGATATTATTTTTTAAGTTACTGTCATGTTTTATGAAAATACAGAAATACAAGAGCTTGGTAAAGTTACCCTGTGGAATACAATTCTAAGCATTCCCCAGTTAGCATGGTCACTGGCTGTTCTAAGAGTTGCAGCTCTCCTTACCCTTAACTTTTTCCAAACTGTGAGAAATGTACAGTTGACCCTTCATATCCACAGATACTTTTTTCCATTAATTCAAATATTTTTTAAAACTCATACATTCCAAAATGCAAACCTTGACTTTGCCATTTTATATAAAGAGCATGATTTTACCATGCCATTGTATGTAATGAGACTTGAGTATATATGGACTTTGTATCCATGGTGGGCCCTGGAATTAAACTCCAGTGGATACTGAGGGCCCACTGAAGAGAGTTTTCAGGTGCAAGGGTACTTTTAACTAGGTACCTGCAATGTCTCTGCTCTGCCATGTCACTCGGCTTCCAGATAGCAGACTTGGCTTTTTCCTTTCTGCTTGCACTGAGGCAGGATTGGAAAGATGCTGGCTCTCAAAAATGCATATGTTGAGATAAAATATATAGCATGAATATATACATGGATATTATGAACTACATTGCAAGCCCCCATAAATTATTGTAGAAATTAGATTATTTGGATTTGTGGGGGATACACAAAAGTTGCTTGAACCAGAAATGTAATAATTCTCTCATCCCTATATACAAACTAGCTTTACCCTTTTTATTCATATATTCTTACCCATCTACTCTGAAGAGAGTTACATCTTAAGCCTCTGTAGCTCTGCACTCTCCCAGTGTTTGGGAAATGAGTGGGTTTTGTGAAGGAGGTGGTATTTATTATTCTACAGATGTATTACCATGATTTTTCATCATCCAGTATTGCTTTCCTCTTTAAAATAGAAGTTATCCACACACAAAGATATAGCCTGCATATTGTAGATATGAAGGTTTGTTGTTCTGCTGCTGCCGTTGTTTTTATTTTCCTGTTTGGATTAGTTATTGATCTGCATAAATTAGATGAGAGTGATGCATTCAGTACATAAATATACTATGGATGATTACTCTGACCTTCCAAAATTGATCTTTTTATTGCTAGTTAGCCAAGCTGAATGCAGAAGCAGAGCAAAGCTGAACAGATTTGCCCACTGGACTCTTAGTTTTTAAACAACCCCATAGACAGGATAATCTTAAAAAGAAAATGTCAACAGTTTTAATTCAGGTTCACTAGCACAGCTGATCAATACATGACCTTCCATGTGACTCTTACCCACACCTGCTGGGGTTTAATACATATGAAATAATGCTCCAGGGGACCATTTGTATGTCATGGATGTTACTTGGAAGCTGCTGGAAATGTTTCCATGTGGTGTGGCCATTAGAGAGTGGCCATAAAGGGAACTTAGGGCCTCAACAAATGGGCAGCCATGGGCTGCCCCGAGAAACTGAGGATTGGGGCCGAGGCTGCCCCACTCCTTGACCCTAATCCACTCTTCATCAGGCCCTGGAAGGAGTGCTAAAATAACGCTCCTTCCTGAAGGCATGGAAAGTAGATTGCTTTACTTCAACAATAATCATGTTGAATTTACTTCAAGAATGATCATGGGGAGAAGTAATGGTACAATACAGGCTTTGTAGAGGATCTGTGGGGGTGAAGGATAAAAAGAAATGGCTATGGAAAGCTACTGGTGGCCCACCTTCATCATCTGAGACAGTTGTCTCACTCTGCTTAATGATAGGACCACACCTACAAAGAGCAGCACCTGACTCTCAGAGTCCATTCACATTGCAGAAATAATCCAGTTTGACACTAGTTTAACTGCCATGCCTCAATCCTATGGAATTCTGGGACCTGGATTCCTAGGAAGCAGCAATTAATTAATCAGCAGCTGTGTGGAGCTGCTGATCTATAAATGCCCAGCCCTGCCATCCCAGAGTTATTGGAGTTTATCTCACCAATCTGGCTCCCTGTTATGTCCCTGAACTCTGTGTTTTACCTGGACTGTGTTTGTTGACTCTGGATGCCATTTGTTTTACTTGGACATTGCTGAACTCTGTTTGGGACTTAAGGCTTGTATTTGCTAAAGTAAATTAGGGGGGAAGCAGACAAGGGCCTCTGGGACGCCGCGGGACGGTGCAGTGCAGGACCGAGGCATCTGCACCACGGTGAACTGGCGGCGCCCCTGAAAGGAGCGCTAAATCAGCGCTCCTTTCAGATGTCAGTGAAAGTGCACCCCAAAAGCGTAGGGCGCACTTTCACTGACTTATCCACCGCAGCATGTGCGGACGCTGCGGTGGGAGGTTGCCCTGGGAGCGCCGGCCGTGCAGAGGGCCGGCGGCTCCGAGGATGACCTCAGGAGGAGGAAGGGCGCCGAGTGTGCGGCTGCCCCTCCTCTTCCCTGCCTCGGAGACGGCTCTATTAGCCGTCTGCCAAGGCCCTAAGTGCTGAATTGTAAGTCGATCTGTGACTTGGTTTGCTCATTAATTGCTGGCTATCAGTTGCATAACACTCAGCCTTTGGTTGATTGTCTAGACCGTGCTTGGGACAATTATGTTTCACTTCTTGGTTAAAAAACTTGGTTTCTTGTTTAGTTCATAATTTAAGGGCCTCCCTACATTTCACCAAAGGGCTCAAAACATGGAAAAGTGATTCTTTAAAAATGCACTAAGGTCTGTGGACGTGGAGCTCAAAGATCCTGTGGGAACCATTGTAGCCCCCAGACCCGAAAATTTTCCAAACTTGGTTGAGAGTAGAATTCAAAGACAATGCCATGTTAGTCTGGAAAGTCAGTATGCCAAGGGATCTTGTAGTATCTTTGAGACTATCTGGAAGAGAGAAGTTAGTAGCATGAACTTTCATAGACTTGAGACTACTTCCTCAGATGCATGGGATAAAGAATCCAGGGACAGACCTATATAAGTAGACTGTGTGTGAGAATGTCAATTGAAATTAAAAACTTTGTGGAGATGAGGTATAAGTTCAGTTTTAACTATGGTAATTGGGGGACAAAGGAAGAAGGAATAATGTTGCCTAAAGCCAAGAAGAGTAGATAACCATATGAATGAGTACTGCAATATAGTGTGGGAACCATAGAGGAGGTGTGATATGATAAGAATTGATGGGGAAGTCTGTTCTCCTGTCACTCAGGAAGTAGTAGACTAGCGTCCTCACCCCTTAACATGAATAAAACATTGTGACAGGAAGAACCAGGGTCCTAGTCATAATCCTCCCTAGCAGCAGAGATTACTCAATAAAGGGGGAGGGTGGGAACACCAGTCAGCTACTTCCTGAATGACAGAGGAACAGACCACTGTCAATCACAGCAAATGCTGACTGCTAAGTAGGGAATGGGGGATTTTCACAGTCCCTTTGACTCTCCTAAACAAATGGATACAAATATATTATGAATATGAAGAAGTCACAGATGCAAGTGGCCTTCTATATGTTAATGGGCAGGACTCTCTGTCAGAGCAGGTACTCCACTGTGCTCTGTCTTTGTGACTCTAGAACCTCCTCCTGCTTTAGTTTAACAGCATACCCTAGTATGTCCACTGCTTCAGTCTCTAAATCACAGTCCATGTCCATATTCTGGAAGCAGCTCACTTCCTGGTTTCAAGAATTGTTCTGTTCTGGGTTTAAAATGCTGGTGGGGGGGTTCCAAAGCATGGCAACATTGATCTCATGTACCCAGAGGCCATAAGGAAGGTAAATTTATCCTCTCACTTTTCACTGGAGTAGCTTGGGGGAAAGCTTTTGGGCTACAGATGACCTGTGGGTGGGTGGAATTTGCCCTCCCTTGCCGTACATCCACTCCCAGTTCTTCCACCTCAATTTATCAGAAAAGCATATAGTGAAAACATCATAACAGGACTACATTTAAACATTCTGAAAAGATGTGATCATTTTTGCAAACTGCAGGATACTTCTCTTTTTTTCCACAGAAGAGCTGAGAACTCTGAGGAAGAAGAGAGTTCCACTTGATCACATAGACCTCTGCAATTTGAGTGAGTTGCATTTGTAATACAAAACAGATTAAGTCCTTGAGCATGACATATTGAGCCTCTCTCCACCTCTAGTCAACATAACTATATATAGAAACCATGCTTTTCTGGAGAGATAGGCTCTTGAGAAGTTAATTTTGTGTGCACCTTCCTTTTTTGCAGACCTCTTGGATTAGAAACTAAATACATACACAAGAAAAGAAGAAGGTTGCAAAACTGGATTAAGCCAGGGAGGAACGAAAAAATATGATGGGGGGGGGGGGGGAACAAAAAGCAAACTCAGAAAACTTTTGAAAGAAAAGTTATGAGACAAGCAGCATGCTGGACTCTTAAAGATCGAGAACAGTTGTCAGGATAACTTGAGAGGGAACTCAACAACACTTGAGTACAACTCTTTGAAGCAACATGGTGAGAGCAATCTAGCTGGAGTGTTAAGCATCTGAATTATTGCAACCCATGCTGTGTAGCTAGGAAGAGTCTTAAACTAGTGAGAAAATTAGAGAGCACCAACAAAATAAACGGGTACTCATTATCCAGAACGATTATTCCAAGTATTCTTAGCTCAGTGGGGAGACCAATTACCCTTTTTTTGACATGCTGAAACTAAGGGTCCAATAGAGAAAAGAAAATCAGCCAACAGACTTGAATCCTGCAGCAAAAATGTGAAGTTCATCTAGCCCATAAGTTTCTTATTCAAAAAACAAAATATTTGCTACTGGAGGAATGCCTCCATCCATATTACCTCTCTCATATAGGCATTCCTATCCTACCATCCATGTGAAGCTCTTCCTCATAGACTTATAGAAGTGGCATTGATTTCAAGGGGGAATGATTAACATGCTCACACCTTACAAAACTCAAACACTTTACAAAACCCAATGGGTCTGCAGAGGGGAAAAATTAACTTTGACTATAATGTACCCATAGATTGCCCCCCATTCTGCTTGCAGAGTTCCCATGAACAGAACATTGCTTTTAGAGTAGTCACATGGGAGGAAGATGAGATTATTCCTCCCCCCCCCCCATTCCCAGTCACTTAAAAATGGGCTCTGTAAGACTGATAAACTTTTAGGACTAGATATGACCCAGGACAGATAGATATGACCCAGGACAGTTGACAGCACTGATTGAAACAAAATACAAAATGATGATTGAGGGGGGATGCAGATAGGTGGCCCTGGGCCACCCCGGGAAATGGAGGATTGGGGCCAAGGCTGCCGGATGCATCGGCCCCAATCCTCCCTTTTGCCAGCCTGGAAAAAAGCGGCTAAATGCCGCTCCTTTCAGAGCTGGCAAAAGGGTGTCCTAAGAGCTGCCGAACGCCTCTTTGGCTCCCCTTCCGGTGCAGCGCACTAAAAGGTTGCACTGGAAGGACGTCCTAACACTGCACACCATGCGTAATGACACGTGGCATCAGAACGTCTTCGGGGAGGGGTTGAGGTGGCCAGAGTGCGGCTGCCCCTCCCCATCCCTGCCTCCAGGACAGCCCAAAGGGTCCATCTGTAGAGGCCCTAAAATGTTTTTAAAAAAAAACAATAAATAAACAATCCCATTAAAGAGCTAATTTAAAACATTGTAAAAGCATTTAGAAAGCTAAAGTGGAAATAAAGATAGGACACAAAAAGACCCTTACTCTTTATGTGTGTGTGTGTGTGTATATATATATATATATATATATATATATATATATACACTTTATTTGATTAAAATACACATCCTCTTTCTTTCAGCATATGTACACTGTATATTTTCAATAACATGTACATATAATAACATATACACCAGGGGTAGGCAACCTTTCCTCTTTAAGGGCCGAGGGACTTCAACTCCCAGAAGCCTCAGCCATGTTGGCCAATAGTCCTATATTGGCCAATAGCTCCTGGGATTCTGGGAGCTGAAGTCCCTCGGCCCTTAAAGGGGGAAAGGTTGCCTACCCCTGATATACACCATATGAAGAGAAAAAGAAAAAGAAAAAGAAAAGAGAAAAGAGAAAGGAAAGAGGGGGGAAGAGGGGGAAGGAAGGGGAAAAAAAGAACAAAAGAAAAGAAAGAAAAGAAAAATACATACTACAAAAAACACCAAGCATAAATGACCTCCTGGATCCTTGACCAAATCTGAAAAGACCCTTACTCTAAACTGGTTGATTGTCAAAGCCTTGCCAGCAGATAAAGAGCAGAGAGAGGGCTAACCTAGACTACTACCACATTGCAGAATTAAATCAGTTTGACACTACTTTAACTGCCATGCTCAATGCTATGGAATCTTGGGATTTGTAGATAATAATAATAATAATAATAATAATAATAATAATAATAATAATAATTTTATTTGTAACCCGCCCCTCTACTCAGCAATGGGGTGTGGGATAATGGATGTTTTAAAAAGACAACAGTAAAACATCCATTATCCCACACCCTAGCGCACACACCCATTAAAACTAAATTAAACTACACTGGAATTAAAATCAGGTTAACACAATTAAAATACAATAAAATATTTTTTTTGGCTGAAATGCTGTGGTGACAAGAGGGGTAAGTAGCAGATCATGCAATAGTTTATTGTGGCACCAGAGCTCTCTAGTAGAGAAGACCTAATATCTCACAAAGTTACAGATCCCAGTTTTCCATAGCATTGACCCATGTTAGTTAAAGCAGTATCAAACTGCATTAATTCTGCAGTCCAGATGCAGTCCTAGCCTCTTGTGGAAGACAATTCCACAGCCTAGGAACAAGCACATATCCTCACTTGGCCTGTGGAAGTGGTGGGACTGAGGCAAAACAATACCTTCCAATACCAGGACATGAAAGGAGATGGACCTGGTGATCAGATTCTCACAGGAATCTGATCACCAAGGGGTGATGCATGTAGGGGAGTGGACCAAAGGGAATGGTAGATGGACATTGTAAATAGTAGCTGGGACATTGAGGCAGGTTTATGATGGGGATGACAGTTTGCCTTCCAATACCAGGACATGAAAGGAGATGGACCTGGGAAAACTAAACAATGATATGGAGAACCATATCTTCCTTTGATATGGACAACCAAACTACTGGGGTAGGGGAAAAGGGGTTTGGTCAGAGGGCTTTAAAGTACTGGTTTGGTGGGAGATCTTTAGTGTTGTTTTTAAAAGGATTGCTGTCATGAAGTATCTAGATTCTGGAATAAAGCTATAGTGAATTTACACATAAAGATGTTTTCTTGGCTCTTCAAGTTTCTTGCTACAATCATAGAATCATAGAATCATAGAGCTGAAAGAGAACACAAGGACCATCCAGTCCAACCCCTTGCCATGCAGGAACTCCCAATCAAAGCATCCCCAACAGATGGCCATCCAGCCTCTGCTTAAAGACCTCCAAAGAAGGAGACTCCACTACTCTTTGAGGGAGTGTGTTCCACTGTCGAACTGCCCTTACTGTCAGGAAGTTTCCCCTAATGTTGAGGTGGAATCTCTTTTCCTGGACCTTACATCCATTGTTTTGGGTCCTAGTCTCTGGAGCAGCAGAAAACAAGCTTGTTCCCTCCTCAATATGACATCCCTTCAAATATTTAAACATGACTATCATATCACCTCTCAACCTTCTCTTCTCCAGGCTAAACATCCCCTTTCCCTAAGTCAGTCACTTTTGGCGACCCTTCCACTGCAGCATGTCCGGACGCTGCGGCAGGAGGTTGTCTTCGGAGCGCCGGCCGTGCGGATGGCCGGCAGCTCCGAGGACGACCTCGGGAGGAGAAAGGGGTGCCTAGCATGCGGCTGCCCCTCCCCTTCCTTGCGCCGAGGACGGCTTTTTAAGCCATCTGCCGAGACCGCTAGTTTACCTGGATAATGTACTGATTTACTCCCAAGACTTAGGTCCTCTACAGATGGTGCTTTGTGCCATCTTGAAGGCAGGGAAGGGAAGGGGCAGCCACACGCCAGGTGCCCCATCCCCTTCCCAAGGTCTTCATTACTGCGCACGCCATCAAGACATTCTTCTGTTGCACCGTCTTAATGCGATGTGCTGGAAGGAATGCAGAAGAGCCGTGCAGTGGCTCTTTGGGCGCCCTATTTGCCGGCTCTAGAAGGACCAGCATTTTAGTGCTCCTTTCAGGGCCGGAAAAAGGGTGGATTGGTGCTGAAGCATGGGGCAGCCTCGGCCCCAATCCTCCACTTTCCAGGGCGGCCCAGGGCCACCCGTCTGCATCTCCCCTTAGACTCCCATATAAAGTTAATGAGGGAGGTCCTGAAGCACCTTCTGCACAATCATCTATATGTAAAATTGCCTAAATATGAATTTCATACAGACAAGTTGGACTTTCTGGGATATCAAGTGTCCACCCAGGGAAAAAGAATGGATCCAGCCAAAGTGCAAACAATCCTGGAATGGGATCCTCCTAAGAGGTGAAAGTAGGTGCAGACGTGTGTGTGTGTGTGTGTGTGTATATATATATATATATATATATATATATATATATATATTCTTTATTAGTTTCAGTTCATAGAAAAACATAAACATATATTTCTCAAACTTTCAAAACTACACTCATTTACAACCTTAAATCATACAATAGATAATACAATACAATACAATACACATTATATTACACTAACAATATCCATACATCTACATTCAAACTGATATCACTCTAATTTAAAAAACGAACTTCCTCGAGGCTATAACTAAGGTATTTCACATTAAATTAATGTTTCTAGTATTTTGTTACAAAAAGAAAATCTATTTTGACTTCTATGTTTTGTACCTATTATTTCTAATTGTTCCTTTGTTTTTCTTCTATATACATATTTTTTAACTATCCTTGTCTATATACTCTATTTGCTTATGTATATATGATACAACATATATTTATTTTAATTTCTTATATCATTAAATCATTTAAGTAACTTTAGTGTCTGCTTCACATTTCGATTAACACTTTAATAGTTCTGTATCATTTAATTTCCTTCAGTATCCATCTATGATTGTATTTCGTGTTGGATCCATTCGATTACTTCCGTCCATTCCTTATTAAATTTCTCATTTCTTAACATTTGAGTTAATTTATCCATCTCAATGTATTCTAATAGCCTCGAATACCATTCAGTTATTTCCGGTACTTTATTTTGCTTCTAATTAGCCACATATGTTATGCTTGTCGCTGTTATCATGTAAAAAAAAATCTTTCCATGTTTCTTTTCAAATTTTTCCTCCATTATTCCTAACAAGAATATTTTAGGGTCTTTTTCTAGTTTATATTGAAGTATTTTCTGAATTTTATCATGTATATTTCCCCAGAAATTATTTGCCAGTGGGCATGACCACCACATGTGGAAGAAGGTATGTTTATATTTTTGACACTTCCAACACCTATCATTTTGGTTGTTTTTAAACTTTGCTAATTTAACTGGGGTGAGGTACCATCTGTATAACAATTTATAAAGGTTCTCTCTGAGATTATAACTCAGTGTGTGTTTTACTTTTATTTTCCACAACTTCTCCCATTCTTCCAGCAGAATCGGTCTTCCCAGATCTTGAGCCCAACGGATCATATATTCTTTTACCTGTTCCTCTTCTGTGTCCCATTGCAGCAATATCCTATATATTTTGGATATTATATGCTCTGTTTCTTCTAATAATACTTTTTTAATTGGACTATCCGTTGATATTATGGGGGGATGCAGACCAGGGCATCGGGGACGCCCTGGGATGGTGTGCCGCTGGAGCGAGGCCAAATTGGCGCTCCTTTCAGAAGACAGGGAAAGTGCACCCTAAACGCATCAGGTGCACTTTCCCTGGCTTTTCCGCCGCAGCATGTGAGGACGCTGCGGCGGGACGTTGCCCTCGGCGCGTTGGCCGTGCAGAGGGCCAGCAGCTACGGGGGCAACCTCGGGAGGAGGAAGGGGCACCGCTCGTGCGGCTGCCCCTCCTCTTCCTTGCCTCGGAGACAACCCTATTAGTCGTCTGCCGAGGCCTTATATCTCTGTTTCTTTTATCAGTGATGAATCTGTCTTTTAATTGTAGATATAGGGCCTTTGCAGACTGCGAGAAATAGTGCACATTAAATTGAGGCACTGCCCTGGCTCAGTGCTAGGGAGTCATGGGAATTGTATTTTTTTCTGGGACATTGAGCCTTCTCTGTCAGAGAGCTCTGGTGCCATAATAAATTACAGTTCCCATGATTCCCTAGCACTGAGCCAGGGCAGTGCCTCAATTTAATGTGCACTATTTTTGGCAGTCTGCAAAGGCCCATAGAAACCAATTATTTTTTATGCCTTCTTTGTTTGTTTGTGTTCTTTGTGTTTGTGATCCCTTGTTTTCAATCTCCATTTGTAATTATCTTTTATCAATAAGTCTCCATAAGTTAACCATTTTCCCCCTAATATTTCATCATTTCTATGAAAAGCCTTTTTGGGTGACAGATACAGTGGTATTCCTTTATTCTTAATTTATATTTTTCCCAGACTTTCCATAGGGTGTTTCTTACAAAATGGTAATTGAACTCTTTATTCACTCTAGCCTTCTTATAATACATGTATGCATGGAATCCACAGATATTATTTACTCCTTCCAAATACAATTTTCTTCTGTCCGTAAGTCTTAGCCATTCTTTCAAACAATCCAAGGCACACATGTGGAAGTAGAGCTGTAAATTTGGGAGACCTAAGCCACCCCTCTCTGAAGCATCTTGCAAAGTTTTAACTTTAATCCTTGGTTTTCCTCTGGCCCAAATAAAATTAGTCAGTTCTTTTTGCCACTTCTTGAATGGCTTGCTATTTGCGATTACCGGAACAGTTTGAAAAAGAAACAGCAGTTTGGGTAAGACATACACCTTTGCCACCGATATTCTGCCCATAAATGATAAATTAAGTTTATTCCACATATTCAATTTTGTACGTATTTTTTCCGTACTACCTCATAGTTGTTTTTTAATATCTCTGAGTTTTTCACCAAAAAAATAACACCCAGATATTTCACCATTTTTTTCTATTTTTAAATTTGATTTTTGACTAAATAATTATTTTTCTTTCTTTGTCATATTCTCTGTAAGCACTTTCATTTTTTCTATATTCACTTTGAATCCTGCGTACTCTCTGTATTCTGATATTATATCTAATAACTTTTGTATGCTATCCAAGGGGTCAACTAAATACACTACCATATCATCTGCATATGCTCTTATTTTGGTCTCGTAGCCTTTGATTTTCACTCCTATTATGCTATTGTCTTCCCTTATTTTATTACATAAAATCTCCAGAGTTGTTATGAATAACAAAGGGGAGAGCAGACAGCCTTGGCAAGTGCCTTTTTAAATATTACATAATTGTGTTCTCTCTCCATTTACTATAATATGAGCCTTTTATTCTACATATAACGCCTCTACCCATTTATAGAAGGTGCCCTGTCCAGCTAGTTTTCCCAGGATTTTTAACATAAAATCCCATCTTATGTTGTCAAATGCCTTCTCAGCATTCAAAAAGATCATCATGATTTGTTTATCTGGCTTACTTTGACAATATTCGACAACATCAAGTAGATTTCTAGTATTGTCTTTTATTTGTCTTCCAGGTAAGAAGCCCCTTTGATCTGGATGAATCCAATTTACTAGTTTCGACTTTAGTCTTTTTGCTAAAATACCCACAAAGATCTTATTGTTGACATTCAGTAACGATATTGGGTGATAACTGCCCAATTCCAGTTCATTCTTATCTTCTTTTGGAATCAGACTTATATGTGCTAACTTCGATGACTCCGGAATTTTCCCTTCTTTTATCTTATTCAGTATTAAGTGAAATTTTGGGACCAGTACATCTACAAATGTTTTATAATATATGGCACTCAGTCCATCTGGGCCTGGAGATTTTGAAACTTTTAATTCTTTAATTATATATTTTATTTCTACAGAAGTTATTTCTCAATCTAGATCTTCTATTTCTTCATTTTTTAAACCTAAGAAATTTTGCCGTTATAAGTACTTATCTTGCTCTTTCTCTACTACTGTCTCTTTAAAAATTTTAGTAAAGTACTCATAAAAGCTTCTCTTGATCTCTTTTGGATTAGTGTGTATTTCTCCCTTGTCGTTTATCTTGGTAATTAGTCTTTTCTTTTTTCTTCATTCAGTTTTCTTGCCAACCATTTACTAGGTTTGTTAGCAAGTTCAAATTGTTTTTGCTTTATATACTTTAATTTCTTCTCCATTTCTTCTGTTAGCTTCTGAGATAGTTGTTTTTGAAGTAGTATAGTCTGCATTTTTAGCTTCTTATCATTTGAATTTGTTTTTAATTGATTCTTGATTATTTGTAACTACAATTGAATTTTGTTGTATTTTTCTTCTCTTATTTTCTTTTTCTCGTAGCTCTGTTTAATAAAGAAGCCTCTCATTATGGCTTTGCTGGTCTCCCATACAGTATTTAAGTCCATGTTTTCCGTCAAATTCTCCTGAAGAAAAAAAAAAGTTTAAGGTTTCTTTTGCCTTTTTTATTACTTTATCATCCCTAAGAAGTGCTTCATCCAATCTCCAACAGAAATCTTTTTTCTTTTTCTTAAGAGTCATTTTGACCAGGCCGTGGTCAGATAATACTTTTGGCAGAATCTCGATATTTTCTAATTTAGCTTTAATTAAGTCCATAGCTAAGAACATATCTATTCTCGACCATGACTTATGTGGAATTGAATAGAAAGTGTAATCCTTCAACTTTCCGTGATTATATCTCCAAATATCCTCAACCAATAGTGTCTCCTTCATATTGAAGAAAGATTTTGTGAGTTTACCTGAAGTTAACTTCGCTTTACCACTTGATTCTTTATCAATTGTGGGGTCAACCACCCCATTCCAATTTCCCATCAGAATGCTATTTTCATAGCTATACTCCATAATTTAAGCAAGTAGAATATCGTAGAATTTACTTTTGTTATTTAATGGGGCATATACGCCTATAATCATTACTACCTGCTCTTCCCATTTAATCTCTACCCCTATGAAATGCCCGTTTTTATCAACAAATAATTCTTTTACTTCAATATTGTCTTTTATATATAACGCCACCCCGTTTTTTCTTTTCTGCGAGGATGAAACAAACAGAGATCCCAGTTTATTGTTTTTTAAATAATCTAATATCTTTATTGTTTATGTGGGTTTCCTGAATACAAGTGATATCAGCTTTCATTTTGCCCAGGTAGTGGAAAATTTTCTTCCTTTTTTGTGCAGAATTGAGGCCTTTGACATTCCACCTGATAAAATGTGTATTTTTAATCATCCTTCTACCAGGCCTTCTTCTTCTTCCTCTTCAGATGATCTTAAGTCTCCACTTTGTAGCACCTTTTCCGTATTTTTTCTTCTTTTTCCCCACTTTTTTGTTGTTTTTTTGTGTTTATCTATCTCATCTTTTTTATGTCATTTTTTATAACACTTTCCTCCTCTTTTTCAGGATGGTTTTTGTTCATAGCTTGACTCCATGTTTGATTCTTATCCATCTCTTTTTTAAAAGATTTTTATCACAGCATTTATCTTAGAGGTGGAGTTAATTTTATATCTTCTTTGCTTGTATGTGAATGATAGATCTTTGGGATACTCCCATCTATACATAATTTCTTTCTCTCTCAGGATCTTTGTTAGCTGTACATATTCCTTTCTCCTTTTCAACATTTCATCTGGTAAATCTTTAAATATCAGAATTTCAATTCTGTCTATTATCAATTTTCTTTCAAAGATTGTTCTTAGCAATTAATCCCTTATTTGAGTTCTCACAAAATATATGACCATGTCTCTTGGTAATTTTCTCTGTTTGGATATTTGCAAGCTGATCCGGTACATTTTGTCTATTTCAAAATGAAATTCTTCCTCATCTCTTTCCATGAATTCCGCCAAAGATGATGTTAACCTTTCATATAAATTTTGATTTTGCTCAGGTAATCCTCTGAACTTAATACATCTTTCTCTTGTTTTTTGTTCAGTTTTGATCGGTTCCTCAGTTTTTCTACTCTGATTTTTTTAAGGTGTTGAATTTCACTCTTTAAGTCTTTATTTTGTTTCTCTATTTCAATTATTTTGGATTTGGCTTGTGCTAATTCCATAGTCAGTTTCTCTACTATATTTGCAACTTCTTTTACTTCCATCTTTATATCTTTCTTTAATTCTTCTCCAGTGTTCTTTAGGTCCTGTTTCAATTCAGTTTTATCCTTTTTCATCTCCGATCTGATTTTCTTAATCTCATCTAAGATCATCAAATTTGCCTCTAGCATTTTATTTGCCTCCAGAGAGGGCCTTCTCTGAGGCTGCGCTTGGGTCTGAGTCTGCATTTTTGCCACTTGCTTTCTTGTTGTTGCCATTCACTAAAAATATAATTTGTTTTATTATTTCTGAATACTCTCTACACAAACAGCGGGGAGATGTTATACTACTTGCTTCTAAGCTTTTGCTGAACTTGGTATATTTAAAAAACAAACAAAAACCCCACTATTTTAATACCTTGCACTGGTCTATTCTTTTACCCAGTTTTAAATAAAAAATATATCTCAACAAATTAATATTTCCCCACTGTTAATTCAACAAACAATAATATAGGTAACATCAAATTTTTTGAACACTATACATACATTAACTATATATAGTCTTCAATGTTCACAATATTTTAAAATTATAGTTAATTAGTGACTCGTGCTGTTCTTTAAACTGTATTGCTAGAGTCCTCAGTTTGTACTGTAACCATTTACTACTACATCAATAAGGAATTATCACTTTCTAGACAATAAGTATTTCCCAAATCTTTCTAATCCAACACAAGCTTTTATCTTAAATTCAGAAACATTTCTTCTTTTGGGCCACAACTGTCTATTTGTCTGCCAATGTTTGTTAGTCTGCTCATTAATTCATCCCCCCTTTTTTTAAAGAAGTGTTTGTATTCTTAACAATTGACTCACTGGTGGTTTTAATTTCAATCCCCTTCCTGGTTGCCCTTATTGTTCTTTAATTAAGGGCAAAAGCTGTGTCTTTCTTCTTTCTTTTGTTTTCTTTTTCTATGTATCTATCTCTCTGTTCCTTATGTTTCTATACTTCCTCTGCACCGCTTTCTTTTGTTGATTTCCTTCCTTCCTTTACTTTCACTTCCAAGGGCTTTAAGACATTTATTCTTGTGAATCACAGTTCTGTTTGTCTCTTGTTTTTTTTAAGTTCTTTTAAATTTTAAGTTGTTTCTCTTCCTAGTGTGGAGTCCGTGACAATATTATTTCTCCCCTTTCTCTCTTCCACTTCACTCCACACTCCGCGTTCCACGTTCTGCGATAGACATTTAACAGCAAGCCTTTCCCTGTAGCAAAGTCACATGTGGGTCATCTGTACTCCACAGTAGAACTCCTCTCCTTTCCTCTTATTCCTCTATTGTCTCGCTCTACTACAGCTCACAACAATAGGCAGTTGGATAGAATGCCTTCACCAGCTGATTTTCTCTCCTCTCAGCCACGTCTCTTTCTGTTTTCACCGCGATACCTGGAGACTGCGCCGGCTCTTAAATTGACCCCAACATCCAGCTTTGGGGGTTTTCTTTGCTTTATTTATGAGATATATCATTTCTTCTTTTCCTCCGAGGGGTTTTTCCTTTTAATTTTCTTTATTTTTGCTTTTTACATTAAGTGAGTCATCATTCTTATTAAGTTGCTTTGTTTCTTCAATGCAGCTGATCCTCTTTTCTTCCGTTTACCTCTATCTAGCTTTGTTCTGTTTCCTCTGTCCCAAAGGGACAGCATTTGCTAGATGCTATTTGCCCTCAGTTATAGTCTCTTTCAAGCTTATATTCAGCTTAGGAGCTGATTATAATTATTGAATTATATATTAGTTGGCAGGCCATTAAAGCATCCCCTAGCCCAGGGGTAGGCAACCTTTCCCCTTTAAGAGCCGAGGGACCTCAGCTCCCAGAATCCCAGAAGTTATTGGCCAACATGGGACTATTGGCCAACATGGCTGAGGCTTCTGGGAGCTAAAGTCCCTCGGCCCTTAAAGGGGAAAGGTTGCCTACCCCTGCGCTAGCCTTTCTGCTCAGGAGAGTTGCCCAGGGTCTCCTCTGTCTCATCTGCTTCCTTAATGTTTTTCTTTCCAAGTAATGGGGCTGAGACAGGAACCTGACCTTTGTGGGTTCTTCTGTCTTCTTTTTACCAAAAGAGGTTTCACAAAGTTCTTTATTTTCTTTTGTTTTCAAGAAAAAACTGCACAGAAAAGGATGGCTTGGAATGGAGCTAAGCCTAACCCCATCCAAAACTCCGCCCTCCCCAACTGGAAGGGGCAGCCACACGCTGGCCACCCCAACCCCACGGCAAAGCTGTCCTGATGCCACCCCTGTTATGCACGGTCAGAACACCCTTCCAGCGCAGCGTTCTGACACTGTGCTTAAAAGGGTGCTGAAGAGCCATGCCCCAGCTCTTAGGGTTGCCTTTTGCCATCCCTGAAAGGAGCGGCATTTTGCCACTCTTTTTGGGGCAGCAAAAGGGAGGATCGGGCTCTGTGTCACCCATCGGCAGTCCCCTTTAGTGTGAATGAAAATATTATCAGACAAGCTCTCCCTAAAATATGGCTTCTTGACTGTGGAAAATTGGTAATGAAAAAACATTGGGATACTAACAAAGATTAGTAGATAAAAATATGTTGGTGAAAGTCTGGGCTCAGTGTGCCTAGTTTAACATACACAAACATGCTTTATGCCTTTCAAATAATAGGATTAAATGCCCCTATCTGCATAAGAGTGAAGGGCTAAGCAGACGGCTAATTGGGCTGTCTTGGGGGCAGGGAAGGGGAGGGGCAGCCGCATGATCGGCACCCCAACCCCTTCCCCAGGTCGTCCTCCGAGCAGCCGGCCCTCCCCATGGCCCACGCTCCGAGGAGGACCTCCCACCACAGCATTTGCACGTGCTGCAGCGGAAGAGTTGCCAAAGGTGCGCCGCAGCCTTTTGCAGCACACCTTTGGCGACTTGTGAAAGGAGCGCCAATTTAGCACTCCTTTCAGGGACGGTGAAGCTGTGCCTCAGGACAGAGGCGTGGGGATGCCTCAGTCCCACAGCGCAGTTTCCTGGGGCGGCCCAGGGCCGCCCATATGCTTCCCCCCTAAGTCTTCATCAATATTTCTTTTCCTTCAGTGAGATAAATAGCTAGGTTTTATGCTGGTTATTTAACACCCAGATAGGGACATCATTATGGATTTGGGGGAGGACATGGGTTGCACAAGGTAACACCCTAAGGGAGGATGATACGGTCCCCAAACATCTGCTTTTTGACAGGAATGGACTGTGGAACTTGTCTACATGCCTTTAAACACTGGAGCTCAGTGAAAGAGATGGTGTGAATGGGGTGAGGCTCAGTGGAAGAAAAAAAAAGAGACCCCAGTTTTATTTTGTTTTAAAAATAATTTTTTTAAAAAAATCCTTAATAAACATCACATCTTATCAATGTTTCACTTTAACCACATAAAACTATGTACATGTAAATGCATTTAGATTGTGTATATGATATTTACCTTAAAGGTATAATTTCAGTTTTGGTATTTGTTTATGTCACTACTATTGCCATTACACTCAGTGATATACAGGAATTACAATTTATGAGTACCATTAGTACAAAAAAATTACTAAGGATTCTGTAAGGTGTGGTATGGGAGGAGGTCAATAGAAGAGTGACACCATGAGTTACTGAATCAGGTAATGCCAACCCTAGTGACACCACTGCACTCAATGGCAATTGGTGGCTCCTAAATCACCATGAATAAAATTTAATCCAGATTTTGAAGATGCTACACAGTGTGCTGGATCTACTGGAGGAATAGGGTGTGACGAACCACTCCTGCCACCTTGACTATTTCTCTCTTTTAGAATTTTATGTGACTGGCTTCATAGCCCTAGTCACCTACTGGTCCAATAACTATTAACACACTGGTAGCGTTCATTCAAAATTTTCACACAGAGGCCAAAATAGGTTTTTTTGAAATATAAAATGATTTTATTGTGTTTCAAACCTACAGGCACGCTTCTTGGTTTTCAAACTTGTTAATAATATTACTTGGTTACAGGTTCAAGTGTATTGTAGCTATTTCAAATATAATCCTTCAGCTGTTTTTATGTTCACAATCTAACCACACAGGCACTCTCTACACCAGAGCTCTCTTGAACCACAAAGAGTTCTTTTTTTTTTTCTTTTGACTCTTATCTTTGTATCACTTAGTTTCCTCAGGAACAATCCACAGCCTCTGGCTTAAGGTACTGCCTCACTGTACCTCTATCTAAGGGGGGTTGCAGACTGCCAGAATTAGTGCAAATTGAGTCCACTTTTAGGGTTAGGGTTAGGGTTAGGGAATCATGGGAACTGTATTTTATTGTGGCACCAGAGCTCTCTGACATAGAAGGCTCAATGTCTCAGGGAAAAAAAAAACAATTCCCATGATTCCCTAGCACTAACCCTAACCCTTAAAGTGGACTCAATTTGCACTATTTCTGGTAGTCTGCAACCCCCCTAAGTCAGATCCAACTGACACTCTCGAAGGTTCTAAGTCTTCTGTTCCACAATTCCTAACTGCCTAACTCCCTAACTGACTATATCCCTCACCGCCTGAGCTATTTATCTCCTTCCAGCTGCTCTCTCATTGGCTGATTCAAGCTGTCTCAGGATTGGTCAGCTGTTTTCTGGTCTTCACAGCTCCTTGTTGCCTTTCTGTTCATCACATAGGGTTCATCAATTTGAATAGTTTCTTTAAAGGGTGGACTAAAAACCAGAGCAGATTTACCACCCTGCTGAATGGAAGCTATCAGCTGCCCATATCACCACTTTAAGTCATCACTATATGATCTCCCAATCAGCAACGAGCTGGGAAAGAAGCAATAATGAGAAAAGGGAAACAGTGGTGGAGAGGCAACAGCAGAGAGAGAAGGCACTGACAGGAACCAGTACTGAAAAGAATTATTTTCACAAGTGAAAGAGGAAGTGTGTGTGGTTTCATGTAATCTGCCACTAGTACTACTTTTGAAATGCCTGGCCTTCTGCAACTGAGTTATGATCAAAGCAGGGAATTCCTCTCCAAACCATTATCTTTTAAACTGATGCCACCCCCTCCCCCCATGGCCATTCCAATGTTGTTTGGAAAAAGTAGCACAGCAGTGCTTGCTCACTCTTTCTCTTTCTGTCTTCTTGACCCTCTGTCTTGTAAAAAAATGTTACTACTGCTGGTCCTAGTAACCAGTTGTGCTGCACAACAGAATCAGTAGATTCTTTCTAGCCTGACTTTGGACCTTCAGATCCAGGCTGGGCAGGAGGAGCCAGGAATACCACAAAAATTGCAGCACACAGATAGTTCCCCTAGTCACCTCTTGGGATAAGAGTTATCAAAATTGGGGGGGACCCCACACTATAAGAATTTTCCATTCACTAGGGTGAGAATTTCATTTCAGATTATTATTATTATTATTATTATTCCCATTGGAATTTACAAAGTCTGCAAAATTCAAATATGAAAAGAAGCAGAACCAATAGATTTGCCAATACTTACTTGAAGAGGGCTCTACAGCAAATAGACAGCCAGGGCAATTATTACAGCATGTGCCTAATGTGCATACGGCCTGCTATTCCATTTTACCTCTACACCACTTTGTTCTGTGTCACCTTCATCTTCTGAATCAGTCTTCAAGGAAGCCACATGTAGAGCACTTCAGCTTAATCCATTTATGAAGTTACCAAAACTTGGATCACATTGACCAGCTTCATCATGTCTAGGAAAACAAGTAGTTAACTTGGAGGGATATAAGATGATGCTGATGATGGTGGAGGTTGCTCGGCTTGGAGGCTTGACTGAGAAGTTTTCCTGCTCTCCCGGGCTGCTGGAAGCTGCACCCCAACAACATCTGGAGGACAACACAATTCCCATTCTGCTGTATCATTAAAGCTTAATGTTCTGAGATAAGGGAATACATCCTTGGAAAGAGGGAACTACAATGAAGACGAGGCCAAAAGAGAAGAATCGCCTCGTCCCTGCAATTTAAGTAAGGAATTTTAATTTTAATGTTCCCTAGTTTCCACCCTGCACATACCTTAATTTACTCCCTTTTGAGAAACTGAAGAGGAACACTTTATAACAACAAGTAAGATAAGATATATCTGTTACAATAAGGAATGTACTAATTATTTTGCTGCAACGGCTGCAAGTAGATAAACAGCTGAGCCAGACCAGTTAAAGGGACAGTCCGCCTTTTGACTCTCCTGGAAAATAAAATTACAACTAGAAAAAAGGGAAGTGACTGAACTATCTAACACAAGAAGCTACCCCTTTCGAACTTTACATCTAGAAGTCATAATGGTGGTTTTGACAAGACAGGGTTACAAAAACCTGGGCTACACTCCTCTAAACCCTAATGAACTAAACTCTCTCCCTTGTAAAACGCGAAAACAAGCCAAAATTACTGCTTGCTTTTCTTCAGCTGCAGAACCAAACACACAAACAAAAGATATGGACCACATATCACTTTTGGACTCAACTGCTGATTGGACTCTAAGCAACAAACAGCTTTTATGTGTTCCTCCAGACAACTGTGGAGTGAACTTGGTGGCTGAAATTGCTACTGCTGAGAAGGTTGAGAGCAAGGGTGTAATGCAACAGCATGGAACATTACAAAAGGAAACCTCTGCTTATGTTTCGCCAATTGTAGTGATAAAAAATATAGACCCAGAATTATCATCTAATTCTGTTGTTGATTGGTCCCTGAACCGCAGACAAATCCTGTTTGACCCTTATGATGTGGATCACATAAGTCCTGTGGTTGACCCAGCTTTTCATAAAAAGACTGAGAATTCTAATCACTCAGTAACGTGGAGTAAAGGAACTACCTCTGAGACCTCAAAGGGAAACAAATCTGAGGGCGGCATGCAGCAATGTAGATTATTCCAGGAGGAATGGCAAGAGGAGAAACTCTCAAACCTCACCAAACAGGTCTGCAATATAAACAAGGATCTACAATCAATTAAGTCCTTCCTTTCTCAATGTAATGCTTTATTAACAGTTATTGCTGAATGCTTGGTAAAGCTAGACTCCGAATTTGAAACCAAGTCGCTAGTCTCAGATACAAACTCGAAGCGTCCCAATAAAAGGGAGTTTCCCATCAGTGAACAAACTTCATGCCAAAAGAAGCTAAAGACAGCTAAGAAAAGCAAAAGTGCCATGAAAGCAAGATCAGAAAGAAGGGCAACATCAAAGCATAACAAGAGAAATCCCACAAATACCACAAAACTGACTAACTTGACAAACAACAAAGTCAAGAAATCTGTTAAATTTCAGGAACAGGGTGATAAACTGATAACTTACCCTTATCACAAACAGCTGCCTACTGAAAATCTGCTGGTTTCATCACAGCCCTTGTCTCGTGGTACCGAAGATCAAGATTCCCAGGATCCTTGGGACAAAGTCCTGCAGAAAGGCCTGAGACATTCTGAGAAGAAACCTCCCCCAGTGATAGATCCTCTAACACCTCAGGACATCTTCAATAATAATAATAATTGGAACATAGTTCTAATGAAGTGCAAGCTGGTTATCAGCAATTATCCCAAGCCAGTTGGTATGGTACCTCAGAAAGTGTGCAAGGACCACCTTTTATATATAACGGTTATGGGGCTCTCACTCCCAATGATATTGTTCATGTGGAATACTTAGTCTATAATTATAAACACGAGAGATGTTGTGACCTTTTCAAATGTACACACAGCCAGAAAAGTATTTCTTCTAAGGAACCAGTTATTAAATAGAGGTCTTCTAATCTCTCAAGTCTACCTGAATAAAGCCCCACCAATGCCTCTATTCAAATCTACAGCCCCTAGATTAACCCTTCATAGTAACATAAACAACAACTTAAATGGTAATCTTATTGATCTAGGAGATACAGTATCCAGTTCAAATCATTCCTGGCATGAGGAACAAACTGCACATCCTCTGAACTAAAAGGTCAGTCATCCTTTCTTAATGACCCAATCACTGCTGAAGAGGAGTCTCTCATGAATACATTTCAAATGATGCCCCCCGTAGTCCAGTCTGATATCATTGATAGGCTAACCTCCTTGAGAACGACTTTGCTTAGTCTCCAGGGGAAGAATGAACAGAGAATGACAAATTCTCCCAACCTGAGAATCAGTACAACAACAGTTAAGAACAAGAATCGTATGATCACTGATTGGCTTGAGATGAAGAACCCAAAGGCAAATAACATCTGTAACTGTCCCCTAATAGCCCTTAATATGGATATACAGTCACTCACAAGCAGCACCGATGTATCAGCAAGTGAACATGAGAGATCTAGGGAAGACACCCAGGGCAGTGAGTATATCCTGATCAAAGGGGCCATACCTGCTAATGAATAGGGACAACAGAAACAGCAACAAAGAACTGACTGACAATACAAGCATCAGGGTGCAACACCTAAAATTGTATAATCCTTCGGCTCTGAGGTGGATGCCCTAGCCTCCAATAAGGCAAAAGCACTTTCACTAACGAAATCTTTATTCAAGTGCATATCTTGGAACATAGTTGGGTGGAAATCTAAGATCAATGATCTTGATGTGATAGATTACATCAACGAGTTTGATGTGATCTTTCTTCAAGAGACATGGTGTACATCTGGAATAGATTGTAATGGATACACCATATTTGATTCACCAGCTATCCCACTCTCTGGCAAAGGAAGACCCTGTGCAGGACTTGCTATCCTGATTTCCACAGCGTTTAAAGCCGTCACCAAGTGCCTGCCACATTGTGAATCAATCGCTATGGCCTGTTTAATTGATTTTGGTACCCTGTGTTTGCTGATGATAAATGTGTATATTCCGCCAAAGCTTAGTAGGGACCGTAGCAAAAAGGTGTGGGAAACATTAGAAAATTATATTGTCAAACTAGAGGAACAATTCCCCTCAGCTTTTTTAGTCCTGATGGGGGATTTTAACTCCTGAATTGGCCACAATAATGAGGCTCTTTTTTCTTCCCTTGCTTGGTGTTTAGAAGAGATGGAGGAATGCATCTTGAATATTGATTGACACTCCAAAGATCAGGGGATTAATTTACTGCCATATGCTTTGTTCAGATGGTTGAGCGCCTTGCTTTAAGAATGCTGAATGGGAATCCCTTATTTGACCCATGTGGCGAGTACACATATATTTCAGCAAAAGGTAGCAGTACCATCGATTATTCATTAGTTTCTGATGTTCTTGCTGATCTTACAGTTAGTTTTTCTGTAGGTACTAGGCTTGATAGCGATCACCTACCTCTTTCCCTCTCCCTTGAGATTTCCACGAATATTCACTCCCAAGTACAACCACATCTTATTGATTCAGCCATGGTGCTTAGACAGAAAAGGCTATGGTGGACAGAAAATCTCCATGTAGAGATTTCAGAACTTCTGAATTCAGCACTGTGTCTGGGTCTTAAAAACCAGATTATTGAGTCACAAGAAGTGCAAGATGCCCTGGAGAATTACTCTCAGCTCCTCACGACATTGGCAACATCATTGAGGTGCACAGAGAGGAGGCCTAGAAATTTTAAGCACAAAAGTTTAGCCCCCTGGTTTGATAAAGCTTGTGCTGAAGCTAGAATTCACTTAAGAAATATGTACATTCAATATAGGAGAGATAATTGCCAGACACTGCCTCAATCCTATTACACCACCAGAAGACAGTACAAATCACTTTTGGCAAGGAAAAAGAAAGAGGCAATTCAAAGACAATGGACATCACTAATAAATTTCTCCCTACAAAAGAACACCAAGCTCTTCTGGGCCACAGTTACAGGGATGATAGGAAACACTGGTGGTTCTCTCCCTTGTAACATCCCCATAAATGTGTGGGAGGATTATTTTTTCTCACTGTATAGAGACAGTGGGGATCAGGTTTCTGTTATCCCCAATGAGCTCAACTCACCCCCCCCCCCAGATTGCCTGAATATTCCCCAGTGGCCTCCTGTATCCCAAGAAGAATTAAAGATATTAATTACTCAGCTTAAAACTGGAAAAGCCCCAGAGCCTGATTTAATCTTGCCCAAGCTTTTGAAAGCAAACATCTCATGGTGGGCACCTCTATTTGCCTCCCTTTTTACTCTCATCAATCAGACAGCCAGACTACCCACTAGCTGGTCAAAAGCAATTATAATCCCTATTTATAAGAAGGGAGCTAGGAACGATCCATCCAATTATTGTCCTATAAGTTTACTTTCAGTTGTGGGTAAACTCTATGGCCGATTTCTCAACAATAGTCTTTCTGAATGGATAGAGAATGAGAACATTATTGGCAATGAACAAATTGGCTTTACAAAGGGTAAGTCAACCTATGATCATTGCCTGGTCTTGAACCATCTGGCTGAGAAATATTCTAATTCCCAAAGTAAGGGTTTATATGCTGCATTTATTGATCTGAAATCAGCTTTTGATTTAATCCCAAGAGAGAGACTATGGACCAAACTTCTCGCCTCTTCTATTGACAGGAGACTATTATGGTTGATTATGAATTTGTATAGAGACACGACTATACAAGTGAGATGTGGTATTCAGGGTAATCTTACTAAATCTATTACTGTTGATAAGGGCGTGCACCAAGGTTGCATTTTGGCACCTTTATTTTTCAATCTAGATCTTAAAGATCTCTCAGCCTTTATTTCCTCAGAAGCACGTCATCCACCCAAACTGGGCTTGGTTGGTATTCCAATATTGCTGTATGCAGATGATACAGTTCTCCTCTCATTTTCTAAAATAGGCTTGAAACAAATGCTGAGAGCTTTTGGGGGTTACTGTGAAGAAAATTACTTAATCATTAATTATAGCAAAACTAAAATCATGGTCTTTTCCAAGAACCAGAGTTGGTCCAACTGGGTCATAAATGGACATAAGGTAGAGCAAGTGAAACACTTCAAGTACTTAGAAGTAATATTTCAATCAATGCGTGGTTGGGCATCCCAGTGGTCTGCTGCTATTCAGTCAGCAAATAATAGTGCTAAGGCATTAGTTCAATTTTTTTACACCAAAGGAGGCCAATTTTTACCTGCGGCACTTAGGGTGTTCCAGGCAAAGGTCTTGCCACAACTGTTATTTGGGATCCCTATTTGGATTCTAGGTTTTTCTGTAGCATTAGAACAGATTCTTTCAGCCTACCTTCGAAAACTGTTTGGAATACCCAACTGTGTACCATCAGCCGTCCTACGGCTTGAAGCGTGCTAACACTCAGTTGAATGTATTGCCTGGATGTGGGCCCTAAAGTACTGGCTTAAACTTTTCTATGCTGGCCCTGAATCAGGATATCTATATCTTGTAATGAAAGATAATTATACCACCCTTTGGTCTAAAAACATCAAGGAAAAACTGCAGAGAGTGGGCTTTTCAAATAACTTCCTCATTACACAAGACTTACCCAGGGCACAGCAGATTTTGGTACGCCGTGTAAAAGATATAGATATCCAATATTCTTTGTCTTCTGCCCACACTACGTGCTCTCCCATCAGTTTAGGGTTGCAGTTCAATCTCGAGAGGGAGGCACATTATTTACAAAATTTGTCCATCCCAAAATACCGTGCTGTGTTTACTAAAGCAAGATTTAACATTATCCCCTCTGCCCTGCTAGAAGGTCGTTTTAAGGGAATTCCCTACAACGAATGGGTCTGCCCTTGTGGTGAAGGGTTTGTTGAGTCTCTAGAGCATGTCCTATTCTTCTGTATTTTTTACAAGGATGAGAGGCTAAAATTAATTTCACCCCTCCTGCTCAAGTTTCCAGGCAGACCTAATAACTGGTACTTGGAGTATCTGCTAAATGATTCTGAGAAAAACAGAAGCAGTGGCAAAGTTTTTCTTCTCTGCTGTTAAAACACGTAAAATTATGACCCAAGTAAAACAAACAGTCCCATCTATTGTTCCTTAAATACCCATACAAATATCCACCTTTTTTCAGTGTCACATGGCTTGTATCATATAATGTATCTGTGAGTGACTTTGTATATGTATATATGCATGTACATATGTATGCATTACGAGTATGTTATGTATATTTGTCTTATAGTGTTATGTTATTTTAACAAGTTTTATATGTTTTATATACATTTTGTTGCGTAATGGCCTGTTGGCTGAAATAAAGGTATGTTGTTGTTGTTGTTGCTGTTGTTGTTGTTGTTAAGTAGTTGACTTAACAACTAAAGACATTACTGTAGGACAAACTCTTCTTCAGTGTGGTTACCTTAGCCTCCCTGATAACATTTTGTTTTGAAGACAAAGTGCTTTTTTAAAGGGGTTTGGGTCCACATTCACTCTTGTTCCACAATATAACGATTATATGGTGGCAAAAGTTAAGTGGAAATAGTATGTCTTTTCCCTATTGACACCTTGATCACAATGCTGACAGGCTTGAGGGTGGTGAGAAAGGCAGTGTGATGCTTGAGGAGGCACAAAAATGCCACAGGGTGATATGTGAAATGTCGGCCATGTGTTTCTCACCTCTGGTTTAAATATACAGTCACAGAGACAGTCAGGGCAATTATTCCAGCATGGACTTAATGTGCATATGACCTGTTACTCCATTTTACTTCTACACCACCTTGTAGTGGTGCTAGCCTTGGCATGCTGGCTAGGGATTATGGGTTTTAAAGCAATGACAGGAGAGTTGCATTCTCCCCTACTCCAGGCCCACTAGACAATAGTGGGCTAGAAACTATGAAAATCTAACTGAGCACAAGGCCAGTTGTTGATGTTAATAAATGCCTGACATTACACATCACATTCTTCATAGTTTGCTTCCAAATGAAACAATCAATAGGAGTTTGGGAACAATGGGGATATGTATTTGTTATTCAATATTTTTGCCAGATATCAAAAACTGGAAAGAAATCTTTGAGTGCATATCCGAGATGACAACAAGACAGTGGACATGTATAGCTGTTGGTATAGTTCTCAGTATAATTGTCACACCAAAGGATTCAGTTTTTTGACACTAACTCTCTTTGATGGTAACTGCTCAACACTTTTTATTTTTAAAAATCTCTTGTTCACCTCCATGTCTTGTGAAATGCTTGCATACAGCACAAAGAAACAATGGCATAATAAGAAAAGAATGTTTCTGTCCTTGCAATAAACAAGTGCATAGCAAATGATAGCATAAATGTCAGGAGGTTGCATGTTCAGTTACTGATTCATATATTGCAAGTTTTAATCATGCATCTGAAATATAGCATGTGAATGGACAAATATATGTTTACAGACATGTAATGCACAGAGACAATGGAGAGCTATGAGTGTCAATAGATCTTTGTGGAGTCTACAAACCTGGGTACACTTTTATGCTGGGGTGGGTCAGAGGGCTACACTTTCACATTTGTGGTCCACTGTAACTCCAAAGGAATGCAGCGGATTGCAGACATTTTGGGTGACCAAAAGTGATAATACATCACTTCAAGACACCTTTCAAGATGGTTTTTTTTGGGGGGGGTCATCTGTTGGGAGCCCCCAAAATAGCATTCTATAGCACCAGAGATGAGGTTATTTGGGGAGTCAATAAGGATTGGAAAGGCCACACTGGATATCTCTCAAAGGACCACATGCAACTTGTAGCTTCACAGTTCTTACTCTTTCAAATGTTTTACTTGGTTTTTAAGAAGGGGCTGCATCCACACTATAGAAATAATCCAGTTTCACATTATGTTAACTGCCAGTTTCACATTATGTTAACTGCCATTGCTCAATGCTATGGAATTCTGGAAAATGTAGTTTGTTGTGGTACCAAAGCTCTCTGACAGAAAAGGCTAAATGTTTCACAAAATGACAATTGACAATTCCCAAAATTTCATAGCATTAAGCCATGAAATTTAAAGTGGTATCAAATTGGATTATTTCTGCAATGTGGATGCAGCCAGAGTCTATCTTCCTTTGTGCTTAAACAGTCTGACATCTATGTCAGGCTGATATAATAATATAAGAGATGAAATTTATTATGAGATTCAGATCCTCAGAGGAATGTGGTATCATGTCATAAACATCTCTCCAAAAATTACTTTGCATTTATGAGTCTCTCTCTCTGTGTGGAATCTTTATTCACATGTGGTGTTTTTTAAACCTTTTGAACCTGCACCTCCACTTGTTAACTGTTATCTCCCAAACAATGGAAAGATATGTTGTGGTCAGCCAAGAGATTATTATTCTTTGATGAGGTGGTTTGCCTGTCTTAACAAGTAATAAGAACTCCACATAGCTGATTGTTGCCCAACCCAGGAAATAATGAGACCAGAAATAGATAATGGGTTGAAAAGGGTCACTTTATTAAGTTACCTATTTGTTATTTTCTTAGGAAAACTGCAACTAAAGGGGAAGTAGCATAGTGTGGGAGAAGCTGCAGCAGGTGGACCCTTTGCCAGACCTCTTCTGCAGCTTTCTCAGGGCAATTACACCTGAGCCCCAAGGATAACCCAAAATCTGGGTTATTTACTGGCTGACCTCCATCAGGAAGACCAACCTGAAAGTCCCTCTCCCAAGCCCCAGGGCTTAAAAACAGGATTTATTATTCAGGCCAGCCTCAAGGAAAGCCCATTTCTCTGCCTCCCCAGTCCCAAGACGTAAAAAGGCAGTTCCAGAGATGTTTCTTTCACCAAAATGGTGACCTAGCAGCTTACTAAACTCAAAATCTCCCCCCACTGCCTGCAATGGATAAAGGACATGCATCTGCTTAGCCCGTATCCCCCACCAGGCCAGACAGGATTTCCCTAATTCCTTGTTGCAGGTCTCCCAAGAAGAGAGAATTACCGAAATCAGATAAATGGATACCATCTGCTCTGTAGACCTCCAGGAATTGGAAAAAAAATCAGGATGTGGAAAATAGTGGCCCAGAGAAAGAAAGCTAGATCTAGTGCCCCAATTTTTATTGTTAGTGACTCCAACAAATACTTGGCATCACCAATGGCATAATTACAAAAAAATGAAGTACTGAAACACTGGAGAGCCTTTACTTTGGCATGATGCTGTGCCTTTCCCTCAGCTGTCCTTGAAGGCCAATACAAGAAGATCCCCTTCTCAGACAGATTATTCCCCTGTGACTGGCCAAACAGAGACAACAAAGCACATATTACTCCAGTGCCCATACTACAGGGACATCTGCTTCAAACTTATTTCACCCCTATTGTATAAACATCAAGGACATTCCAGCCAATTTTATACTACTTTGTTGCTTTCAGAAACCAACCCTGATATAACATATACTGTTGCCAAATTCTGTGCAGCTGTGGTTAAAATCCATTAGACAATGACCTCCACAGTAGGCTAGCATCAATTTTGTCCCACCACAATGGATTTTAAAAGGATATTTCAAATGTTATTTTACCTTGTTTTTAACTTGCTTTTACCTTCTTTTACTCTGTATCCTTTTATTTAATTTTTGTACCTGTGCTGGTCTATGACCATAATAAAGTTTCTGCATACAGATCTATTACGCTACACTGAACTACATAAGATTCTGGCCTGTTCAGACTAAGAAGTCAGGCCACAATTAACAGCTTTAACAGTCCAGCTAGAACACTATTGGTCTTTTGTGTCATCCAATTGTGGCTGAGATAGTAGTTGGAATACCAACCCCTGGACATACCTCCAGTGCTTGTTAATGCAACACAGTGCAGCACATTTACATGGTACAGCATCATATGCTACTATTCAAAGTCTGATATTTGCTTGCTCTGGCAAGCACAGAGAAGAAGGGATATAAAAGTAGCTAATCAAATAGATTTTGCCTTTGGAACAAGTGACAAGTTCACTTACTTCTTTGGCCAAATGGCTTCCTGTCCTATACTCCATTTGCTGTAATTCCTTTGAATATTATTTATTCTGAGATTATAAATTCTTCTAAATTAAGCTCATTAATAATATTCAATTTATTATATTGGTTTCATATTGTTCCTCTCCTGCCATGTGTTTACTTGCCAAATATCATCATCCAAACAGAAAGAAAGAAAGTCTGCTAACAAAGAAAGTCTGCTGGTAGTCTTGCTGTTGTTGTTACTATTGTTATTATTGCCAGATTTAGGATATTTCCGGTAAAGACATTTGTCTCACACATTCTTTAAACAACCAAAGAATCATAATAGGTATGGCCCAGATTCAGCCATCCCATACATAACAGATATGGAAGTATGGAACAGGTCTTATAAAAGATGGACCTTGAGCATCATCTTGGTGGTATAGTAAAAACTTTTAATATGGGCCCTCTTCATACACTGCCACCACAATCCCTCATCCTGTACATAAGAACATAAAAAATAGCCATATTAGTCTGGAATATCAATATACAAAGGAATTTTGTACACTTTTGAGACTGAGTGAAAGATTTGAGCCATAAGCTTTCATATACTTGGTCTACTTCATCAGTTCACTCCACGCATCTGAGAAAGTAGGCCAAGTCTACAAAAGCTTATGCTACAACTTCTTTGTTCAATTAGTCCCCAAAATGCTAGAAGATCTCATTACATAAAAACAGAGATGTTAGACCAGACCATAAGCCTATCTAGGCCAGAACTGAGTTCAGTTGGCAACTGAACCGCAACTTCCATGCCATGTTCCCTGTCAACAAATATATAAAGGCATATATTGGTATGGAACTTATACATAGTTATTCTGACTATTTTACATTTCTAGATCTCCAGATCGGTTTGAAGCATGTTGGGCTGTACCTGTTCCAATTCAAACTGAATTGAGGTAATCTGTTTTGATCCAAAACTTCTTTAAATTGGTATAAATCAGCCCTACTGAAGACAAAAAAAGGTAATTATGAGTTGTCCACTCTGCCTTTTTCAGAATATATATAAAAAATGAATCTCATATACTTTTCAAAACTTGTTCCTTACCACAGTCACTAAGAATTCATTTTCATATGATAGAAGTGTAATTTCCAAACTGCCAAGAAGAATGAAACAGCTGCGGCTATCATCATCTAATCTTGAGATATTGAAATACAGTATCCTATTATTCACTAGATGCCTTGGGGTAACAGGCTGGGAGTATGTGTCCTTACCTCCTTTTTAAAAAAGAGGCTATAGGGCAAAGAGTCGCTTATCATCTTCTAATGATCAGTAATTACTATTGTCCTCAGGGCTACACATTTACTAGGATGGAGCAACTGTCCACATGAGTGGCTTTTAGGAGTAGAAATTGTATATTTGTTATTGTGAAACTAAACAAAAATATAGAACAAGAAAAGCTTTTCAACTTCAACTTTCTTCAGTTGCTAAAGGTAAAATTGATCTACATCCCATAAATATATATGTGTGGATGGATGGAAACAAATAACCACATAGTGTGCATGTCCAGGTTTCCCTTAACAGATATTCCAAATTTCATGTGTTTAAGTTTCATGGTCTTGGTGTTATGCTGAACAAACTCACACAGCTTTATTATTAAAGAGAGCTCGTGTGGCAGGCAGGCATATATATGCACCTGTTGCAATTTTAAAATGTTTTCCTATTGACATTTCTCATCAATAAACATTAGACTTTTGAAAAAGGAAAAATGTGCTCTTCTCTCTCTCTCTCTGCAACTAGAACTGTTCTGGCTGTTGGAGACAGCTAGAGAATTAAAGAAGGTCACACCATGGGTCTGTTAACACTAAATAATTATATTGTTATTCACTTTAACTTACAAGGTTCTGTCCTATGGAATCCTGAGTTTGGTGAGGAACTAGAGCACTCTGGGTGAGAATTCTAAATGCTCTTCCTTAAACTGAAAATTCCCAGATTCTTATAATGGAACCATAACAGTTAAAGTGGAATCATGGTGCTCTAATCACATAGTCTTAATGGGCCCCTGGTGGCTGTAGGAAAGGCCACCATAAATAAATGAGGGAAACACACATTTCCCCTTCCACTCACAAGACAAGTATTGCCAGTCTGTTACATTACATCCATTTACACAAAGCACAGTAAAAAAAAAAAAAGTTTGCTGTTTTGAATCCATTTGAAACTATTAATAATACATTCTTCATAAAGAAAGAAGAGATCCCTCAGTTTATGGAAAAACAAAAAGAAGATTTAAATACACCAATAACCGTGGAAGAAATATATACTGCAATAAGAAATCTAGAAGATAACAAAACACTGGGACCAGATGGCCTAATGGCTAAATATTATAAGATATTCACAGAGGAACTTTTAACTCACTACAAAACCATAAAAGAAATAGAGAAAGGTAAACTACCACAAACCTGGTGCAATGCAATCATTACCTTGGTACCTAAAGAAGGCAGAGACCCTGAAAAAATAGAAAATTACAGACCGATATCCTTGCTAAACCTGGATTATAGTATATATATATATATATATATATATATATATATATATATGTCAATCCTAGTGGAAAGATTTAAAAAAGCATTGAATTCTTGGATAAACAAAGACCAAACTGGATTTTTACCAGGAAGACAATGCAAAACCAATATAGGAATGATAATAGATCTAACAGAATTTTATGAACATCATAATGAAAAGAAATTAGGAATAGTCTTCCTGGATCTGGAGAAGGCATTTGATTATGTATGTTGGGACTTCATGAAGATAGTACTAGAAGTAAGCAGAATACGAGAGAGATATGAAGTGGATTAACACCATCTACAATATACAAAGCTCACAAATAATCATAAATGGAGAAAAAAATAGAAAGTTGCACCATCAACAAGGGCACCCGTCAAGGTCGCCCTCTCTCCCCACTGTTTTGTGTTTTGTGTGTGTTTTGGTGATGGAGGTATTGACTAGAAAAATAAGAAAAGTTCATCAAATTCAAGGCTTGCAGCTCCAAAATTACACCTTTAAATTGTGGTTTTTTGCTGATGATTTAGAGATTTTTTGCTAGATAATCTAACAAAGAACATCACAAAATTAACAGAAGTCTTGGAACGATTCAGTGCATTATCAGGATTTAAAGTTAACAAAAACAAAAATGGTTTACTTACAAAAAAATCTCATGAAAAGAAGCAGAAGAAGAAGAAGAAGAAGAAGAAGAAGAAGAAGAATTAAGAGTAAAAACAAATAAAAATAGTGAACAGAGTGAGATACGTAGGAGTAATACTCATGAGAAAAATCTGGTCTGTACAAAAATAACTATGTTAAAACGTGGGGGGAAAAAATAAAAGAAGATCTTTAAAAATGGATGACATTGAAACTATCAATTACTTACATACAAATGAATATTCTACCAAAAATGCTATGTTTGTTTCAGACAATACCAATCATAATGAGTGAACAAGCCATTAAAATATGGAGTATAAAATGTGACGAAGAAAATACGCCTATCAGAAGTACTAATAAGACAGTAATATTGAAGAAATCACTCAGTAAGAAGACCCTAGGAATTAGATGATAATATAAAGATTAACCTAACAAGACCCAAAACAGAGTAGTTGCTTTATTTGTATATGTTGTTTGAATGCATTGCTTGTCTTTGTTTGTACTTTTGTGGTTTTTGTTTTTACTTCTGTTGGTCTTGAATAAATGAATACTATGAATACTATGGTATACTAAAGGCCTAAGCAGACTGCCAGAAATAGTGCACATTAAATTGAGGCACTGCCCTGGCTCAGTGAGAATTCTATTTTTTTCTGAGACATTGAGCCTTCTCTGTCAGAGAGCTCTGGTGCCACAATAAATTACAGTTCCCATGATTCCCTAGCACTGAGCCAGGGCAGTGCCTCAATTTAATGTGCACTATTTCTGGCAGTCTGCTTAGGCCCTAAGTAATGTATAATACGAACTGAATGCAAGTATACTTGTAAATGTGGTGTTTTTCTTCCTGTTGATGTTTTAATAAATAAATTAAAAAATAAAACATGGAGAAAAGATCTAAAAGAATTTATGTGGCAAGGAAAGAAGTCTAGGATTAAAATGTCAGTAATGCAAGATTGCAAGGAATAGGGAGGTCTGGGCATGCCACACCTGCAAATATAGTTAAAAGAGTGGATTACATTGGAAAACAAAAGATTGCTAGCCCTAGAGAGTGTCAACATGCAAAAGGATGGCATGCTTTTTTATGCTATGTTAAATTGAAAAATCCTCCTAATTTGTGGAGCCCAGTTTCAGCTGATGAGGTGCATCAGTTGATCCTTAAATTAAAATCTGGTAAATCTCCAGAATATGATGGCCTTCTGGCAGAAATTTCAAAATTTCACCCTGAGCAATGGACAAAGGCAGTGGCTAATTTATTTACTCTTATAAATAACTCTGGAGAGATTCCAGTTAATTGGAAGGATTCCATCATAATTGCAATCTTTAAAAAAGGGGATAGATGAGATTCTGGTAATTATCGCCAAGCAGGGGGGGATGCAGACCAGGGCGTCGGGGATGCCCTGGTCCGGAGCGCCGCGGGACCACAGCCTCCACACCGCGGCGCTCCTGCGGCAACCCTAAAAGGAGCTCCAAATTGGCGCTCCTTTTAGAAGACAGGGAAAGTGCGCCCTAAATGTGTAGGGTGCACTTTCCCTGTCTTTTCCACCACAGCGTGTGCAGTCGCTGCGGCGGGAGGTTGCCCCAGAAGCGCCGGCCGTTCGGAGGGCCGGCAGCTCCCAGGGCGACCTCAGGAAGAGGAAGGAGCGCTGCTTGTGCAGTGGCTCCTCCTCTTCCGGGTCTCGCAGACGACTCTTTTAGTCATCTGCCGAGGCCCCAGGTCATTTATCAGTAGCAACCTTAAAAATTTATAAGGCCAAATTAAGACTGTAATTACTTTATAGTATATTCACCTGGATTCCACTCTTTAATCAGGAGATGAATGTTTGCAGACACTTTTTTTCAGAAGAATATTATCTGTTCCCCCATGTGTACACCACCTGACTCTTTATGTGGAACTGGGCTTGAATTTTCTTGAAATGGAAGCATGGGTGATGACTTACAGATCTTGCTTTAAGATCCATTTTAGGCCCAATAGATCTGGCTTTTTATGTTTCCTTCTAGTTGACATTTACTATGCCAGGTGGGTTATACCTTATGAAAGCAAAGTAATGTCTTCACATTTAAATTTTGACTCTCTCCTTTTATTAACTGAAAAGCAGTGTCTTGAAACTGTCAGAGTATGCCTTGAGGAGAGGGAATATCAGCTGTCATATCCAACACATCCTGGGGTTTGTTTCCCATTGATGCTTGGTTTCCATCCCTTGCAGGGTAGGATTCCAGACTATTTTCAAACCCTTTCATTGCTGGTGTCAATGAAGGCCTTTCTACTTGCATGGTTGAATGCACATCCCTCAAATGTGACTAGGGGCAGATATCTACAGGCCCATTTCCTGAATCGTACGTGTCATTGCGCTCAAGCACCTGACATTTTCCATCATATTGTATTGTTTTGCCCATTGCATATAATCCCTAGGGGAAATTGTTAAGGAGGTTATTGGAAATGATAGGTTATCAGTGGAATTCTTATTGGAAGATCAGAACTCGTATATTACCAGGCTAATGGCCAATTTTTGGGTGGAGGCAACAAACTTAGGGCTTAAATTTCCTAAAAATGCTACTTGATGTTTTATTGTAAAATGTATGTTGTTGTATGCCTAATAAAGGTTGAATAAAGAAGAAAGACGAAAGATGAAGTGAAAACAAATAAAGAATTTAATAAGCATCTTGTAAGGAAAGCATTGTATAAAACTTGGATAAAATATAAGAGATCCCTATATATGAAGATCCCAAGATGGACTTCTACACATGAACCTTTCTATAAAAGAGAGAACCTTTATAAAGAAAATGGCTCAGATATGAGAACATCCTAAACCAAATAGAAAAAGTATAGAAAATAAAGACAAAGGAAGAAATGCAAGAAGAAGGAGTAGAAGTTCACTGGCTGTTCCATCAAGAAATCTCAGAAAACTTTAGGAAAGACAATAAAATCCAAGGAACTGAAAATGAACCAAGAGAATCAGGAAAAAAATCTAGCACAAGGAGAAAATAATATAACAAAAATTTATAAGCTGCTATTAGATATAGAGCTAGAAGAAGAAACAATCAAGGAAAATATAATAAAATGGATGCAAAATATAGGAAAACAAATTCTGCTAACAAATTGTGGAAAAGTCTGGAAATATAACTTAAAATTTACCAAATGCAATAACCTCAAATAAAATTATTATAAGTTATTCTACAGATGGTACATGCACCATTGAAACTCGCAAAAATTCAGAACAAGAATAAGAATAACTGTTGGAAATGCAAGGAACTAAGCGGAACATTTTATCATATGTGGTGGCACTGGAAAGAAGCCAATAAATTTTGTTTAAAAAATTCACAAAAACATATCAGATACACTACAAATGGAATTCAAGATGAGCCCAGAATTATTCGTATTAAATATAATAATGAACTAAAAGACAAATTTAATCAAGAGAAAATAAATGTATTATTATATATGATCATGGCGGCATGTAGAATCTACACAAAATAGTAGGAGAGAAAGGATGTACCTTCAACTAAAGACTAGAAAATAAAACTTAGTGAATTAGCATTAAGGGACAAATTGATGATGCTCATCAATGAAAAAACAACTCAACAATATAAAAAGAAATGGGAAAAATTAAATATACTTTGAAGCTAAAATAATTTAAGTTTAGATGATCAATGTAAATATGAATGTAAGATAATAGAATAAGAGAATTTATGGATAGAACAAATTAAATTTAAGTTGTATATTTTATAAAAGAAACAAAATAAAAACAATACAAAACAGAAACTATTAATAATACATTCCCAAGTATTTCTATGCCCCATTCAGAGACGTTTCCCCCTCTTTTCCAAAAATTGTCCTGAATTAAGTGGCACCATTCTGTTCCTGATATATTAGTATGACAACTTAAAATGTTGGTGAACATTTTATGACATTATTACATTTCAGCAAATTGCATTCTTCTATGAGAAATGCAGTAATCAAAAACAATTGTGTCAGGCACCCAACATTTTTTACATTACAAAATCTGCTTGTCTTCCTATACATGAATAGAGATGCAAAATTTCTAGAAATGTTAAAGCATTCCCCCTGCTTTATTTTTTGAAAAATTGAAAAATGCAATATAGCTCCATCTGTACAGATTGAAAATCATTTTGTTACTTGGGGAACACTAAATCAACACATATACCTTGTTGGATATAAAATTATTATATTTGATATGTTAAAATATAGTTTATTCTGACTATAATTTCCATTTGAATTTACTTTTAAAAATTGCTACAAGTGAGCAACAAAGCCCATATGTAGTAAATGAAAAAGAAATTATTTTGAGGGCTATAAATATATGAACACCTTGTTTTAAACATTTTATTTATCATTCTACATCTCTTTTTTTCTGGAAAGAAAAAGAAGGCTTTGGAAGAAACAGAATACTTCCTGCAGTTTTACCTCATTTTTGTTTGTTTTTTCTCAGCCTTTACATCTGTATCATGTATCTATTCCATTTTAAAAAATTAAACAAATAAGGGCCCAAATCCATTTGTTTCTCCTAACTAGATATGTTGAATAGTATGTCAACATTTATGTATGTCACCATTGATTCAGCAGCCATATTCTGGTTGAGACTAGTGGTTGGATTTAGTCAAAGGCTGTCTACAGGAAACTCTGATAAGCCAAAAATCAATAAACAAATATTAAGCTGTTCTTTTTTGTATTTAATCTGCTGCCGATATTATTGTCTTCTTTCCAACTAATTATACATTTCCCTCTAACATTTTGGTGGTCATTTAAATAGATTTCCATACTTCTGCTAAAGCATAGCTGTTACTCAACTTCCTTTATTATTACTCTTACTTTTCTTACAAATGTGTTTTAATTGAAAAAGTAGCTGTAAAATGCTAATATTTATAAAAGGGTTTTTTTCAGAGATGTAATTAGTATATGACTTAGAACATGAATGACTTCTAAAGGAAAGCACACCAAAAACTTTGTAGCATATTGCATCCCCACCCCCCCAGAAAACACAGTAGAATACAGATTACCCATGATTTTCCTTACTGTAGATAAGTCATCTCTGTTTTCTTCAGGAGAATAAACACTGACTGCAGCTTATGTGCAGCTGTGTAAACAAGATCAGCAGGTGTTTGAAGTTTACAAGATCATCTATTCCAGTATGTAACATTTGCTTAGCAATGATTTAATAATTATTCTGCTATAATACAATGATATAGTGCAACACCATGCATAAGGGTTGCTATTGTTAAGGCTGACAGCAACATGAATGCCCATCAATTCATCAGAGGATTTTGAGGAGTAGAGTATTATATTTAATTGGCATACGGTCATATGGAAATCCACCATGTTACACCTTATATCATTCTCCAAATGTTTTCCAGTCCATAGGCAAAGATCTTTAGGGATGAAAGGGAAGAACAAGGAATGGGAGGACCTCTTTCTAATGGATATGTTTCTATCCATGTTAGAAGAGTAAGGGCCTCTACAGACCAGCCCAAAGGGCTGGACTGGAGGCAGAAATGGGGAGGGGCAGCCGCACACTGGGCGCCCCAAACCCACGTCAAGGACATTATGATGCCATGTGCTGTTATGCATGGCACGCAATGTCAAGACATCCTTCCAGCTCAGCATCCTGACACGCTGTGCTGGAAGGGGTGCTAAAGAGCCATGCACCGGCTTTTAGGGTGCCCTTTTGCCAGCTCTGAAAGGAGGGGCATTTTGCCGCTCTTTTCCAGGCCGGCAAATGGGGGAATTGGAGCTGCAGCATGTGGTAGCAGCAGCCCCAATCCTCTGCTTCCCAGGGTGGCCCAGGGCCGCCCGTCTGCATCCCCCCTAATTCAAGTTAATAAAATCAATATCTGAGGCTTCATTGATGAATTTAGCATATCCCTAATGGCATATATTCTGTTGGAAGAATTGTTATTGTCAGAGTTGTGAATTCTTTTCAAAGAACTTTTAAAATCTTGCTTTTTTAAAAAAAGAAATTACATAAAGTATTTTCTTTCCTAGATTATGACTTTAGCACTCATCCTTCTATGACTGTTGCTTGTAGCCATATCTCACTCCTCTAATCAGATGGAGCATTAGACTCAAAATAAAGGAGAATTTTTAAAAGAATGTCTATTTTTTAGAGAGTGATGGGGAAAGACCCCCCCCGATGCGTCGGGAGGGGTTCTATGTTGCGCCAGCCAGTTAAATGACACCAGACGCATTATTAGCTGGGCGGGGGGAAGTCCCGCCCCTTCCTCCGCCATCCAGCCAATCGGGAAAGGGATCCTCTAGGATCCCTACTCGCTGGTGGTCTCGCGTATCGCGAGACTACCAGCGAGAATTTAGGGCTATAAAGTCCATCGGCTGCCATGTGGGAGCAGCAATTTTAGAACTGCAGACAAGCGACCCAACCCACCCACCCTTTGCTAATTGAGGCTTAAGTAATTATTCTCAGGCTACAGATGGTCGTCTTATGGGGCCGGGAGGGAATTTTCCCAGAGTTATTGTAACCTGGGTTTTTCGCCCTCCCTGAGAATAAAATGGGGTCTGCTTGTACTTTTTAGTTTGTATTGTTATGGATAGAAGTAATTGTTATTCACTATTGGTCATTTTGCATTGGGGCCAAGTTAAGTTATTTTGTCACAACTGGGTGTCAGGGTCCTGGTTAGGATATGTGCTATCAATAATTAAAATACTTTTGGTCAGCAGAGACCCCCCCCCCCTTGGGATAATTTAGTTAATTGGAATAAAGAAATTGGTTCAAGTTGATTTGGACAAAGAGTATATGTCAATGGGTTAACAAAAAGTTTTGCTATGTTGTCATCAAGCAAGTTGATGATGTCATAGACAAGTTACGTCATTGATTAAATTATGAAGTCATTTCCGGTCGGGGGAGATGAGTTAATTGATTGAGTGTTTAAAAGGATTTAGATGTTCTTGACACATTAGGAATACACGTGTCTAGAACAATATAAAAAGGTAATTTAATTAATTGTTAATGAATTGGTTTAAGAACCTGTACAAATAAAGATTTGGCCAAGTGTTTACAACCATAATACTGAGTTTGGTGTCATTTTTGTGCCGGTGCAACATGAGGCCTTTGAGATTTTGTAAGACTGAATGAAGAATGATGGGAGTTGCAATTCAACAACATCAGAAGGGCTAAAAATTTGCTATTCCTGTTCTTAACAGTATTTCCAAGCACAGATATATGTTGCATGATTTCTCTACATTTATTGGATAGCAAGAGAAAATAGGAATGATTCCTATAAAAATAAGTTTAAAGTGATATCATGTTACATGTCTTCGAATAAAAAAAAATGGTAATAGCCTTGACCATGCTCTCTTTGCATGTAGGGCACTCTCATCTTGAAGTAATTTTGACATCATCTCCACTGGTTCCACTTTGTGCAATTCAGACCTTTTCCCCTTCCCCCCACCCAAAAAATACCAAAGGAAAATCCCAATGGGGGGGGATTCTTTAAGCATCCTTAAGGGGAAAATGTAACTGGAAAAGAAGAACCATTGACCTGAGTGCTAAGTTATTAAGCATTACAAATCACAAAACAAAATATCCCCTTTGTCCAACCAGTCATTTGAACAGAGAATGGGACATTTTAAATTAAGGTCACACATAGGACCCTTGATAACAACATTTGATTTTCTTACCATTATGTGAGATATTAAATTCTTAATTATAACCAGTGAAACAGACAATTTCCATAAGAATTCATCTTTCTCCTGTCATGTTTGGCTACAAGTCATGACTGCCAAGCCCAGTTCTTCAGGGGTGAATATGGTCTGTAATGGGGGTTTCTCTTTGCCAGCATACTGGGAGAGTCTAGATAAAACATCTGCCAGAACATTTTGCTTGCCTGGAAAAAATTTCAGGATGAATTTAAACTTATAAAAGTCCTTAGTCTACCCATGTTGCTTGGGGCTTAACTTGTAAGGGGTCTGTAGGGCTTCTAGATTGTGGTGGTCCATCCAGACCTTGAAAGGATGGGGTGCTTCCTCCAAGAACTGTCTCCAGTTGTGTAAAGCCCATTTGATGGCAAATGCCTCCTGCTTCCAAGTGGGTCAGTCCAATTCTGCCCCCTGAAATTTTTTGACAGATAGCCACATGTCTCAATGTCCCTTCAGAATCTCTCTGCACAAGTACTGCCCCCTAAGAAAAATCACTAGCATCAACCTGCAAGATGAAATTGGGATAATTTAAGATGGGTTTGGTGCTGAACAGCTGTTTCCATTTTTCCAAAGGCAACTGGCACTCTGAAGTCCACCCTATTTTGGCAGATGGCTTGAGCTTTTCAACTGGTTTGGGTTTTCCTTTTGAGCCCAATTTAGTCTTTAACAAATCTGTGATGGAAAGGGCTATTTGGGCAAATTTGGCAATGAACTGCCTGTAGAAATTTGCACATCCCAAAAAAATCTGCACCTGTCTCCGGGTCTTAGGAGGAACCCAGTTAAGCACCATCTGGATCTTTCCAGGGTCCATTTCAATCCCTCTATAGCCCAAAAATTGTAATCAGTTGGTGTGAAAATGGCACTTTGACAATTTTACATTAATCTGGTTGTCTAATACGCGCCTCAGTACTTCTTGCATGAGCTTTATATGTGACTCCAGGTACTGGGAGTAAATGAGAACATCATCCAAATAAACTAGACCTCACTCAAACAAAAGGTCATGGAGGATCTCATTGACCAGACTCATAAAAACTCCTGTGGCCTCTGACAGCCCAATAGACATAACAAAATATAAAAAAGCCCCCAAGGGGCAATTGAACGTCATCTTGTGTTTGACACCTTCATGGATCCAAACGCAGAAATCTGTGTCCCACAAGTCTTCCTTGGTAAACACCTTCCCAGTGGCTAAATGTGCCAATATGTCCTTCATAAGCAGAAGGGGCTACTTATTTTTACTACATATCCCATTTGAATTCTGATAGTCCATCACTCTGGAAAACACTGGGGCAGCAAACGTGGATGTCAAAGGGTGAATGAACCCTCAAGCCAAGTTTTTCTCAACAAATTATTTTAAAGTCCTCAATTCTAGGGGGGGCATAAGAGTAGAGCTTGAGATTGAGAGGTGATACCCTGGATTCTATCTCTATAGCACAGTCTGTTTCCCGATGAAGAGGCAACTGGTCACTCTCCCTCTCCTCAAATACCTCCCATAAGTCCTGGTAGAAAGAGGGATAGCCCACCTGATCCTCTTGGACAGCTTGCCCCACTCATTGCATGGGATGGCCCCTTGGATCAAGGCCGCCACCACTTTTTCTCCAGCTGCTGGGCATGGTCCCCTGACATGTCTGTGGCACACTGGGTCATCAAGCACCAGCTCCTTTCTCTTTACCTGATGCTAGGATTGGGAAAGTTAAGCCAGTCTATCCCCAGGATGATTTAATAACTGTAAGTGGAGCCAACAACCAGTCTTATCTTTTCCCAGTGGTCAGCCATCCCCAATCACACTGTTCCAGTTCGTTCTGTGGTAGCCGGTCCTCCCATGAAGGACCTGTCCATCTGATGGAATGGGATGGAGGTAGTCAACTGCTTAGTCTTTGTCCTCAGAGTCCTGACCACTTCCTGTCTAATAAAACATCTGGTGCAGCCTGAGTCTATGGTGGCCACCAAGTCCATACTGGTTCCCTTTTTTGCATTAAGCAACCTCACTCTCAAGGTACATAGGGAGACTTCTGCAGTCACCATGGACTTGCGGTTGTCTGGGTCCAAACTCTACCTTTTGCCATGATCTAAGGAAGCCTCAGGTAGTTTCCTGATGGCTCGCTGCTCCCCTCTTCCTCCCTGTCCATCCACACCTTGGCTGGCTCCGCCACCTCCTGGTTAGCCACCTGGAAGGCCTGACTTCCTTGGTCTTCTCTGCCGGACTGTCTCCATTCACCTTTTGTGATGGCATCAGTGATGGCTTTGATGCAGTTCCCTAGGAGTTATCCTTCCATTCTGAGGAGCTTGCTATCATGTGCCCCTCCTTCCCACAAGCCAGGCAAAGGCCCATCCTCATTTGTCTCTCTTTCTTGGTCTCTCAGGGTTTGGGGGCTTTGCCCTTGGCACCCTGGCTGGGTGTGTGTTTGTCTTGGGGTGGGTTCCCTTGTGGGTTCTGCTCTTCAGCTGCAGCATCAATTAGATCTCCTCCTTGACTAGCTCAGCCTCTCCAGCCAACTGAATCCATTTTCACACTATGGTGGAATTGTCCTGCACAAGGGCCATTTCAGCAGGTCTCGGTGCAAGCCTTCTTTAAAGTATTGAACTCTGTCTGCAGCCACTCTGGCAGCTGAGCTGCCAAGTCGCAGAATTCCATAGCATACTCTGATATGGAATGGGACCCCTCCAGTCCACCACTTCACCTTCCAGGTGGTTTGTCACACATCTCCCTTTGGCTGCCTCATTGGGGAAAATGGATCCTTGTTCTTTCATGTGGCCTGCTGCTTGGGCCAAAAAATGGGGTAATTGCTGTGGACACCTGTCAAACCTCACCCCAGCTTTCTTTCCAGTGGATCCTGGATACATACTGGTGTGGGGGGGGTATTGGGGTGGCACAGCCGGTCCTGCAGGTGGCACCACTGGGGCTGACACGGGGGGGGGGGGGCACAAACAGCACAAACAGTATATTAAAAAAAAACCAACCAAATACACAATATAAAACAACCGAATACTCCTCTCCTACAATTCCCATGATCTAATCCAGGGGTAGGCAACCTTTTTGAGCTGGGGGCCAGGTTGCTGTCCCTCAGACAATTGGGGGGGCCAAAGCACCAATAAATAAATAAATAAATAAATAAATAAATAATAAAATGAAATAAATAAATAAAATATGCATGCACACTCTCTCACCCCAGAAAAGCCATGGCAAAACCTCTGTGGAGATTTTGCCAAGAAAACCCAAGAACAAGTAACAACAACAATAATCAATATCCTCATGGTGGGCGGCGGCGGTGGGGGGGGTGGCAGGACCGGGCTGGGGCCGGTCCAAAGGCCTTGGGGGGGGGCGCATCCGGCCCCCAGGCCTTAGATTGCCTACCCCTGATCTAATCCATCCCTCCATTCCCCCTCCTCCCAATCCAAGCACCACTAAGCTATCCCATATCTCCTCCACATTCCAAACATATCTTAGCACCCAGTGTCCCAAGGTTACATCCCTACAATAGCAAGCCACCTGCATCCTCCTACCCCCCCAGCAACAAACTAATATGCACATCAAGTAAATGCAAACTACTTAACTACTTAAGCAGACTATTTCACATATCAACCTAAAGCAAACTACTTAACACAAAAGCAGACTACTTAACATATCAACCTAAAGCAGACTACTTAACAAAAAAGCAGACTACTTGACACACACTAGCTAAAGCAGCAAACTAATTGTCCCTACTTCCAAACCAATAATTTTCCTGGCAGAACTAACATGTGGAACATGAGTCCTGACAGTGTGCATTGATCAAACTACAGTGCAAAATAGATACCTGATGGGAATCCCATCCAGATTTCCTTTTTACACAGAGGTTTATACAATGCACATCTTCACTAGAGCACATGAGTGATCTGTCTGGGGGTGGAAAGAGATATGAATTGAGAATTTCAGCAAATGTATGTTACTTCTAAAATCATAGACATTTACTCAATTATACCCGAAGGAATGTGAAGTGAAAGAGAGAGCAAAATCAACTCAAGTAATACTGGTGTGGAAAGGAGGGGGGACGACCCTAATCATTAATCTTTCAAATATTAGGTTAATTTTATTCTTTAGTTAATCTATGCAATGTCAATAACATTTTACAAGCTGATAGATCTTTGACCTTAGGACCTTTCAAGGTAAGTTTTGACTGATGAAGAAATGAAGAAGGGAAAGAAAGGTAGCTAGAGAAGTTCCTATGGTAATATGGGATGTAAATAGAGGGAAACAAAAAAAATGGAATGATAATTTATCAATCAAGTTATAAAACATGAACAAATGACACCAATTATTTAATAAAGCAGCAACCTCTAAAGCCAAGACAATGATCACAACTATCATTTGTCCTATCTGCCTACTTATTTCTCTCTCTCTCTCTCTCTCTGTGTGTGTGTGTGTGTGTGTGTCTGTCTGTCTAAGCATCATCATCTCTCCATCTGTCTGATTTTTACAGTATTTAATATCATAAGATTCAAAAACATCAAGAGGAAAATGTTCTTCTAGATATATAGGCTTAACACCACAGAGAATCAGTCTAAAACAGAATACTGAACATCATTCATTCACTTTGAAATTGTGTACTCCTTGTATTCGAAACTGTCTCTTTCGTAGAGTATACTTTAGTTCAAAGGACCTGAGGAAAGTGGAAAATAAATTGTCTTGCTATACTATTTTTATATGTCTGGAGTGTTTTGTTTTTTTAGTTAATGTACTATCATCTAAGTATCACTACACATGTACATATAAACACAAACACACACAGTCATATATATCACACCAAAAATTCTTGCTAACACTTCATTGCTCCTATCACAAAATGCATCAGAGGAAAAGCAGGTTCTGAAATGAGCTCTGCAGGAGTGTAACACATACACTGACTGAAGTATAAGTGGCTGTAATATGCTGCACTTTACGTATTTATTCACAGCATACATTCTCTGTGACCAAGTGCAATATATTATCCTTAGAAGTCAACAGAAGCCTCATTTCATTCTAAAACATTTCCAACAATTGAATGGGATACAATGGTGTTTCACTGATAAGTCAGCAAAACAAGCCTGACAATGCCTTGAAGCACTGTCACTTCAGATGACAGCCCCTAGTTTGTCCAAGATGATCATGCACATTGGCTGTGGATAATGGTGCACCCTTGTCCAAACAAGCAATCACCACATAGGCTAAGTTGCTATCCAAGCAGTTCTAAGTTGACAAACAGGATGTGTGCTGACAAGTCTCTTTGAATTGTTTTCTAACACATGCATTTAAAAGAAGAGCCCTACAAGAAAGCTGATGCATTTAATAAAGTGGTCAAATAAACTAGATAAATCAGCCACAACTGCAGAAATAGATCTGATGCAACACAAATTATTTGTATGTGTGGCAACTTAGTGGGGCAACAGATACCTCATGACTGTGTGTGCGTGTGTGGAAGAGATGATTCCCTTCTCAATCCAATGTTAAAGCCTTCTCTTGACAGAAAGACACCCCCCCGATGAGTCGTGAGGGTTTTCTTGTTGTGCTGGCCAAATAAGGACATGAGATGCCTGGTTGGTCAAAGTGAGTAGGGGAATGAGAACACCTGCACGCTTTGTCCAATTGGGTTGTTTGGTTGCTGCTCGAAGTCTCACGATGCTACTGGTCTCACAAGACTTGGGATGAGAGTGTTCTTCATAGCTCTGTGCTGCCATGTGGAGGCAGCCATTTTTGAGCTTGAACTGAGCGAGTAACATCACTCAGCTCTCTGCTTTGGCTTTTGGCTTGGCTTGTGCCTAGCGCTTACTTGTGGCTTTGGCTGCGTTGTGGTTTTTTATGGATTTATCTTCCTTTTACAAGCAGGAGTGTTCAGGTATTTTCCCTAAGCATCCCGGTGGACCAAGTGGGGCCTTTGGGCTGGTACTCTGGTCCTGCTGGGGCCTCCACATCCCCAATTCTCAGGGGTTGTACACCTGAGGAGGGCCCTGCAGCAGGCATCCTCACCAAGTGTGTGGACCCAGTACTGGAAACAGTCCCAGAGCCACCCCGGCGACCCCGGTCTGGTAAGGTTGGGACCCCATCGCTGGTTGGGAGGGTTGTTGCACTTCTCTCCAGTGGTGAGTGTGTTGGAAGATAGCTGTCTTCGGTTTAGGGCTCTGCATAGGACCCTTGGTGGATACCTTTCCCTTCGGTTGGTTGCCAGTGACGCTTCCTGGCTGTTTGCGTCTCATGAGAGACTTGGGAAAAGGCAGCCTTTCGGCCTGGTGGTAGTCATCCAAGGTTGGGTGAATTTGCTTTGGCTCGTCTTCCATTCACTGAAGAAGGATGCTACACAGTAGGGCCCAATCTAAAAGGTGTGCAGCCATGGCTGCACCCAGCTCTGGTCAATCTGAATCGAAAAGGGCTTCCCAGTCTACCAGCAGAGACGATGAGATTACTGCCCAGTTGGCACAACTGGGCAAAACAGTTCAGGCTTGTGTTGCTCTTTGCAATCAACTTGCTCAGAAAGGGCTAGAGGCTACAGCCACCAGCCCTATTGCTGGCACTTCTGGTACCACCAGCACAGAAGTGCTCCTTCCTTCCGTGGTATCTGATGCTCAGGTGATTGATGCTACACCAGGTCCTTCTGTGATTTCGGCTGTGGAAGATCTCCTGAAAAGGGTCCCTGGTGTGGAAGCTCAGGGTGCGCTGCCCCTGTGTCTGAGCAGCCTACTATGGCTGATTTATATAACCTCTTACGAGGAGTAGTTCTTCCAGGTGCAGGTGCAATGGAGCAGACCCGTGAAGCGCAAAGAGGTGATCAAGCTGCTGCTGCCTCTTCTGTTCTTGACACCCGAACTGTTGTGGGGCCACACTTCTGGGGACCGTTGTGGTCAGCTGGCGATGCTTCCCAGCAAGCTTCTGTTTCAGGTTTGTCTCCTAATATTGCACATGCCTGCCTCGGTATGGGTTTCAAGTGGCCAGGTTGGTCAGGGTGTGGCTAGGGAACAGAGGTTATGGTGGCACCCGTGTAGACACCTGCACTTTCACAGGTCCCTGACACTAGGGCGCAGGATGGTAAGCCAATGGCTGTGGTTAGCAACACCTCTGTGGTGTCTCTTTCAAATGCTCCTTTGTTATCTGGAGCGGTTGGGCAAGTTGAATCTGCCCCTTATGCTGAAATGTCCACACCCCTTGGTTCACACCTTCCTCTTTCTACTAAAGAAAGGATTTGGAAGGGAGAATACATTGACTTATTTACTCTTACTTTTAGGGATCCAGAGCCGAGGATCATGGTAAAAGATGGGATTGTTTTCAGTCTTCCCAAAGAGTTTCAAGCCTTCAAACGCCCTAAGCTGGAGCGCAATTTTGTGAATTGGATTATGGGTTTCACTATTTACAGAGGTGTTATAGAGGAAAAAGAACCACTGAGATCTCCTGACTTTTTCCAGGAGATCATAATAAAAGCATACACTAATTGCCATCATAACTCTAGAGGTGCAGCCTGGCTACAATAAAATGAGCAGTTTAAAATGAGAGCTACACAGGATCGCTCTTTGTCCTGGAGACATGTTCAGTCTGAGTTGTGGGCTGATGTTATGGTGGGGGCCTCCCCTTTGAGCAGGTGTGACAATGGTTACCATGCCGAAAGGGCTGAATGCGAGGCCTGCCACAAGAGAGAGAAGGCAATTTGGCATATGCTGGGATTTTAATGCAGGCAAATGCAAGAGGCAACCCTGCAGGTTTGAGCATAAGTGCAATACCTGTGGGGTTGGTCACCCCAGAGCTTCTTGCAATAGAGGCAAGCGGCCAGGAGTTTCTACTGCCCCCTGGCCAGCTTCACCTGGAGGAAAACACCCCATCACCAATTAAGTTAGACACCATTGTGGCATGGCTAAATATTTACCCTAATAAAGAGGCTGCTTCTTATTTATTTCATGGTTTTTCCTTAGGCTTTCGTATCCCTTATACAGGTTCTAGGGTTCATCGTTTTGTGCCCAATGCTCGTTCCGTAAGGGAACTGCCAAACATTGTGAGGGAGAAATTGGCAAAAGAAATAGCTGCGGGAAGGATTTTGGGGCCGCATGATCAGTTGCCTATTCCCACCCTCCGTCTATCCCCTTTGGGTGTGGTTCCTAAAAAAGCTCCTGGAGAATTCAGGTTGATACATAATTTATCATATCCCAAGGGCGACTCTGTGAATGATGCTATATATCCCAGGCTTGCCTCTGTTAAGCATGCATCATTCGACTCAGCAGTTAAGATGATTAGGAATTTAGGCAAGGGAGCCCTCTTAGCAAAATGCGATATTAAGTCTGCCTTTAGGCTCCTTCCTGTTCACCCAGATGATTTTGACTTACTGGGTTTTCAATTTGAAGGAAAGTACTTCTTTGATAAAGCCATGCAAATGGGATGCTCGATTTCTTGTTCTGCTTTCGAGACATTCAGTACTTTTCTTCATTGGTGTGCAGTTAAGCAGACTGGCAACAGAGCCATAACACATTATTTAGATGATTTTTTTTATCGCTGGGAATCCCAATTCTTCCCAATGTAGGGATTCCTTAGCCCAATTTCAGGAATTAATGTATGAGTTGGGTGTGCCCTTAGCGGAGGAAAAGACTGAGGGGCCAGATACTCAACTTACCTTCTTGGGTATCGAGATTGATACCATAGATGGGATTTCATGCTTACCAAACGATAAATCGGTGGCTATGAGACAGCAGGTTAGTGCTATGTTGGAGAGACAAAAAGCTACACTTCTGGAATTTCAACCCCTTACAGGTCTCTTGAACTTCGCCTGTAGGGTTGTAGTGCCAGGACATGCATTTTGTGCTAGATTATACAGGGCTACTGCAGGTATCGTGGTGCAGCACCATCACATCAGAATCACAAGGGGCATTCGTGAGGATTTGAAGGTTTGGGACACCTTCTTGGATCAATTTAACAGCACATTGTTTTGGGGATCTGAAATGCTGCTGAGGGCAGATTTTCAGGTGCATTCTGATGCTGCTGGCGCTCATGGTTTTGGGGTTTATTGGAATGGCCAGTGGGCTGCAGAGGCGTCGCCTTCTTCATGGGTTGAAAGTGCTCTAACCAGAGACTTAACATTTCTTGGGCTTTTTCCCACAGTGGTGGCGGTCCACTTATGGGCAAGCCAGTTTGCTAACAGAACTGTCTGCTTTTGGTGTGACAATCAGGCAGTCGGGCACGTGGTGAATTCTCAGTCCTCCAAGTCTCCTAGAGTTATGGGTTTAGTAAGGGCGATGGTCATGCAATGCTTGAATTATAATGTGTTATTCAAAGCTCAACATGTTCTTGGTGTACTTAACCCCTTGGTGGATGCCCTTTTTCACTTTCAGCTCTCCAGGTTCCGACAGCTGGCTCCCAAGGCATCGACACACCCGTTGGAGGTACCGGCCTTGCTATGGAGCCTTGGAGATTAGAAATTCACAGGGCAATCTTGAATTTCATCGCCCCATCTATATGCAAGTCCTATCAAACCGCTTTAAATTCATTTAATCTATTTTTATTGGAAATTGGGGTGGATCAAAGTTGGCCGATCAGGGTTGACCTGATCTTACATTTTATAGTTTATCGTAGACAGGCAGGCCTTTTGCCTGTCACTATTAGGGGCAGGTTGGCAGCTCTGGCATTTCACTCCAGGGCAAGGGTTTTTTTTGATCCTACCACAGACTTTAGGGTCAAAAGAGCTATGGAAGGTTGGCCTAGGGCAGGGGTAGGCAACCTTTCCCCTTTAAGGGCCGAGGGACTTCAGCTCCCACAAGCCTCAGCCATGTTGGCCAATAGTCCCATGTTGGCCAATAGCTCCTGGGATTCTGGACGCTGAAGTGCCTTGGCTCTTAAAGGGGAAAGGTTGCCTACCCCTGGTCTAGGGAATCCCCGGTAACAAAGGACTCATGATGGCCAATAACAGGCCCAGTCCTAGCTAAATTATGGCATCAATTAGCTGATACATGTAACTCATCTGGGGAAGAGGCTTTATTTAAGGCGGTATTCACTTTAGCCTTCTGCGCTGCATTAAGAATTAGTGGGATTGTGTCAGGATCGCGTAATGATCAATCTGGCAGGGCTCTTTTGTTTTCTGACATATTATTAACGGATCAAGGGATTCAGATTTGTGTTAGGTGCTCCAAGACCGATCAGATAGCAAAGGGTCAGTCTATTTTCTTAGCAAAAGTGCCTCTTGGGCAAATTTGCCTGGTAATAGGAATAGTCAACTATTTGAAGATCAGGCCCAATGTGGCGGGCTATCTTTTCATTCAACTGTCTGGTATGCCCTTAACTCAATTTCAATTTAGGACAGTGTTGAAGGAGACACTAAGGCGGTCTAATTTGCCCCAGGCCTGTTTTTCTTCACACTCCTTCTGTATTGGGGCAGCAACAGCTGCGGCCACTCATGGTTTGAGTGAAGCTGATATTTGCAGAATTGGCCGGTGGCATTCCTGAGCATTTAAGTCATATGTCAGGCCATCAGGGAATGTGACCCCTGATCAGCCACGTTAATTTGTTTTGTTTCTTTTCAGCTGGTTTTTACCATGGTTCAATTTGGATTGTGGGCCATAGTTTGGTCTCCTGGGTGGAACGCCACCTTGTGGAACACCAATGCGATTCCACTCTGGAACTTTCCCACATTGGACACACCGTGTGGTTTGGACAAAGGGGCATGATGTGGGGAGCACTCCTTCCATGAATCATACAATTGGCACAGTCGTGTCCGCAACCCCGGGTTTTGGTGATACACCTCGGGGAAAATGATTTAGTTAAGACTCCGTGTTTACAGCTGGCAAAGCAGATAATGAGGGATTTACAAGAAATTCAAAAGATATTCTTGGGTGCTGTAATACTTTGGACTAAGCTATTGCCATGGCATAGCTGGCCTGGAGCTCAAAAAGATGCGGCTATCAACAATGCTTGTCACTGGTTGAATCGCTATGTTGCTAAGCAGCTCTCTAAAATGGGCATTTTCGTGGTGGAACATGGAATCAAACTTTTTTGGCTGCAGCTGTACAGGGGGATGGGGTACACCTCTCTCCATAAGACTCGGAGATGTATGTTACAGCACTCTCCGACCAAATTCTAAAAGCTGTCTGGGGAGGGGAGAGGGGATGCCTAGCTAGGCTGGCCCCCTCTTTTGGCAGGCAATGACCCCCACCCCACAGGAAAATTAATTGGGGTAAAATTGGCATAAGACAAATTTAAAATAAATGACGTATGCAGTTAAATGCTTGACGTCATTAATTTGTATGACGTCATATGACGTCATATGATGTCACTTCCGGTGGGGAGGGGTTTGTAAATTTGTTGATATTATTGTTTACTTATTTTGTCACATGCAGTGAAGGACCACCCATTTCGGGGGTTACAACTTCACTTATACACGTGACAAATTTGTTAATATTTATTGCCTTGTAAATAGACCTTGTACAGCTAAATAAAAGTTTTGGCCTGTTTAAACCCCAAAAGAGGCATCTTGTTTCCTTTGTGCCAGTGCAAAGACACCCCCAATGAGTCAGGAGGGGTTTCTTGTTGTGCTGGCCGAATAAGAACATGAGATTCCTGGTTGGTCAAAGCGCGCAGGGGAATGAAAACACCTGCGCACTTTGTCCAATCGGGTTGTTTGGTTGGTGCTCGAAGTCTCGCGATGCTACTGGTCTCACGAGACTTGGGATGAAAGGTTGCTCTTTATAGCTCTGTGCTGCCATGTGGAGGCAGCCATTTTCAAGCTTGAACTCAGCAACCCATCCCACCCACCCTTTATTAAGAAGCTGTAAATTGTTGCTCTCAGGCTTAGGCAGGTCGCCTTCGGAGGCCGGGAGTGAATTTTTCCCCAGTGTGCTCCTCTGGGTTTTATGCCCTCCCTGAGATTATTAATCAAAATTGATTTTGGAAATGGGTCATGGTGTAATATTTCATGTTGTTCTTCTTATTGCTTTGTTACAACCTAAGGGTAGGGGCTATAATTTGAAAATTGCTTGTCTTGTACTTGGGGGGTGGGTAATGACCCCCACCCCACAGGAAAATTAATCTGACTATTTAAATTAATTGGGCTAAAATTGGCATAAGACAAATTTAAAGGAAATGACGTATGTAGTTAAATGCTTGACCTCATTAATTTGTATGATGTCATATGACGTCACATCCGGTGGGGAAGGCTTTGTAAATTTTTTGATATTATTGTTTACTTATTTTGTCATGTGCGATGAAGGACCACCCATTTTGGGGGTTACACCTTCACTTACACACGTGACAAATTTGTTAATGTTTATTGCCTTGTAAATAGACCCTGTATAGTTAAATAAAAGTTGTGGCCTATTTAAACCCAAAAAGAGGCATCTCGTCTCCTTTGTGCCAGTGCAAAACATCCCATTTAACTTCCCTCTCTTCCTAATCAGATGTTAAAACCTTGTCTCCCCACCAAATACCCCATTTAACTCTGCTTCCTTGACTTCCCATCCAGTTTTAAAACCTCTCCAAACACCCCACTTTCCTCCAGTTCCTTCCTTTTTCAATCAGTGTTAAAACCTTCTCCTCCAGCACCAAGGAAGTGGTGTTAGGTGGTTGGGAGAGATCTAGAGAAGAAAATGGAGAGAGGAAAGTGTCCCACCCCCCTTTGTTACATGCCCCTAATTTTTACCCCTCAACTCATCCACTGGTCATATCAAAATCCATGATCCTGGCCCTAAAACCTTTCCTTGACTTATACATTAAGTTGACTTGTACACAAGTATATATGGTATGCCTCACCAATCATCCACTAAATGCAAAGGGAAAATCACATGTGAAGATAAGATGGCATCTTTGCCACCTGAGATAGCTTTGCTTCCAAAACTGTGCTAAATGTATAATCTGTCTGGATTTATTCTTAGTGTTGTTCCATTCCTCTATCTATACATTTCTCCTTTTTTAAAAAAAATTCCACTCGTATTACTGGTGTTAGAGTCAGAGGGCAGCAGTAGCTGGTATTTCCAAACAATTTAGTGGGACCCAAACTGAAGAAGATGGTAACTACCATGCCTCACTTTGTTTATGGGAGCTGAAAGAGGGGTTTACAAAGCCCCCTGGAGTCCCCATGATTAACATACAGTGTGGGGTCATCATGGAAATACAGAAAGAGTGAAATGGGACCTTTGTGATGTGGGTGGCAGGAGGAAAAGGAAGTTAATAGACATTCACCTGAGAAACCATTCCAGCTGTGGGAGAGTTGAAAAATGGCCAGTAGCAATGTCAGGTGGAGACCACCCAAACATGATGGAAGCAGCCAGAGTGATGAGTGAGGCAGAGAGCAACAACAATAAGCCTGATGAGAGAGGCTGAGGTGGTGCTTGTGGTGAGGGTCACCAAAGAGGTGCAGAACAATGAGAAAGACTTGCACCACCTCAGAGAACTGAAGAAGCAAGGAGTTTTCAAGAGGGGGAAATATTTTGGAGAATGTGCTAGTAATACCTAGTAATGATAATAAGGGGAGTGGAATGCTTTGATGATGGCTATTTCACACTAGGTGTAAGTTCTCAGATGCCAAACAGCTACTGGGCAACAGCAGTGGTGGATGACACTGGCAGATGATCTTTCAGAGACAACAGCAATGACACCATATCTAATGCATGTTAGTACTACACAGAGGAAGGCAATAATGATTGAAAAGTTGGAAGGCAGTAGGAAGAGAGGAAGACTGCATATCATGGATAGACATTGTTATTATTATTATAATTATTATTATTACACTTCATTTATATAGTGCTGTAGATTTACACAGTGCTGTACATAAATCAATAAAAAAGAAAAAAATAGATAAAGATAAGCCTGCCAATGGCGTACATTCTACAAAATAATAAAATAATACATATTAATACAAAAGAGGCAAGAAATTTAAAACATCAAATAATAATCATGCAATGCCTGAGAATAATAATAATAATAATAATAATAATAATAATAATAATAATAATAATATCCTGCTATTTTCCCAGAACTTAGTCTCATAGCGGCTTCACAATATTGAAAAACAATACAATTAAAAACGTAGAAAAGAGTTGCATTAAAAATAAATTAAATTATTACAATGTTAAAATAGATAGCTATTAAAAAATAAAATACATTTTTAAAAGATAAAACTGTATAAAACACTTTAAAATAAAACAACATCCAAGGTCGGTCCTTACAAACATTCCATTTTAAATTCCTGTCTGAACAAGTAGGTCTTTACCTGCCAGCAAAAGGCCAACAAAGAGGGAGCCATTCTGATCTCCTAGGAAGGGATTTCCAGAGTCTAGGGGCAGCCACTGAGAAGGTCCTCTCTCGTGTCCCCACCAACCATGCTTGTGATGGTAGTGGGAAAGAGAGAAGGGCATCTCCAGAGGATCTCAAAGCCCAGACTAGTTCATACAGGGAGACATGGTCTACCAAATAGCATGGACCTCAGCCATATAGGGCTTTATCGGTCATAACCAGCAACTTGAATTGTGCCCAGAAACAAACTGGCAGCCAATGGAGCTGTTTCAACAGGGGCGTTTTGTGGTCTCTGTTACCTGCCCCAATTAACAGTGTGGCTGCAGCTCTTTGGACCAGCTGAAGTTTCCAAACACTCTTCAAAGGTAGCACCACATAGAAGCCATTACGGTAGTCCAAATGGAATGTAACCAATGCATGTACCACCAAGGCCAGATCCGGCATCTCAAGGAATGGGTACAGCTGGAGCACAAGCTTTAAATGTGCAAAAGCATTCCTGGTCACTGCAGAGACCTGGGCCTCTGAGCTCAAAAGTGAATCCAAGAGTACCCCCAAATTGTGAACCTGTGTCTTCAGGGGAAGTGTAACACAGGCTGGATCCCTATTACCTGATCTGCCTTCAACTGACCAGGAGCACCTCTGGATTAATTTTCAACTTGTTTGCCCTCATCCAGTCCATTAATGATGACAGACACTGGTTTAGGACCAGGACAACCTCCTTGGATTGAGGTGGAAAAGAGTAGCAGAGTTGAGTGTCATCTGAATATTGATGACACTGCAGCCCAAAACTCTGGACAACCTCTCCCAGCGGTTTCATGCATATGTTAAATAGCATAGGGGACAATACAGAACCCTGAGGAACCCCACAGGCCAAAGGCCAGGGGGTCGATCAGGAGTCCCCTAGCACCACCTTCTGGATTCACCCCTCCAGGAAGGAATTGAGCCACTGTAAAACAGTGCCTCCAAGTTCCGTCCCAGAGAGGAGGCCAAGAGGGATACCATGGTTAATGGTATTGAAAGCCACTGAGAGGTCCAATAGAACTAACAGGGACACACTCCCTCTGTCCTGTTCCCTGTGTAGGTCATCCACCAAGGTGACCAAGGCTGACTCTGGGCCTTTGCAGACTGCCAGAAATGGTGCACATTAAATTGAGGCACTGCCCTGGCTCAGTGCTAGGGAGTCATGGGAATTGTATTTTTTTCTGGGACATTGAGCCTTCTCTGTCAGAGAGCTTTGGTGCCACAATAAATTACAGTTCCCATGATTCCCTAGCACTGAGCCAGGGCAGTGCCTCAATTTAATGTGCACTATTTCTGGCAGTCTGCAAAGGCCCTCTGTTCCATAGCCAAGTCTGAAACCAATAATAAAGGAAAACATGGCCCTGAGTCTGCAGAACTTGAGCAGAGATATTAAGGACAAGGGTGTCTTGGAGATATCTCATTCACAGGTTCCCCATGAGTCAAAATAAGCTTGAAAAAAAAAAGTGCTTCACTTATTGGGTGTGAACTTCAAAAGCCAGTTTTGTTTTAAAAAGAGATTATATGCAATATTGTTTGCAAAGATGTCTATTGATTTTATTTTATAGACAATCCCCCCCAATAATTCTAGATTGACACAATACAGTTTTAGCCTACTATTCAATAGCTGTAGTTGGATTGGTATGATGCTTCAATACACTTCAAATATAACCAATGTACTTTCTCCAAAGGTTTCCTATTTTCAGTAATATTATATATATAATATGTATAACATTTCAACTGCAGCTGAAATACCATGTCAACCAACCAAGTAATCTAATCTTGCTAAGGGGGGAAAAACTTTTATATTCCTATTAAACCTGCCACGATTTGCAAAGGCCATTATATTTCTTTGAAGGTTGCAATGCATTGGATTGGTATAATTTTATTTTTCTTCACACTGAAAACTTAAATTGCATTGGGTAAAAAATAAGAGTCCATCTGAGAATGTTGTATACTTCATACAACTTAAATTTTTCAACTACCAGCCTTGCACCATTTCTTTCGCTAGATAATTTGTAACCTTCATTGCAAAATATCAGCTCTCCTTTCCCACACATTCCATTTCTCTGCTTTGACAGCACTGAGAAGTGGGGAAGGGAGAAATCACAAGGAGCTAGCTAGGGAAATCTTTGACACAAGTCAGCTGGTGCAATAGAGTTTCACTTGTCATCTGTGGGGGAAAGATGAATTGATTGTATGAAATTAATAGACAGAGAAGGTCAGAAAAGCTACCCTAAACCTGTAGTTTGTCCTATGGGAGTGGACTGTATGAACATAAATCTGTAAGATACTTTTTGCAGCAGTCTGAAGAGGAACCCCAAGCTTTCATTTTACAAGATTCCAGTATCACATGCTAGAGAGCCAGTGTGGTGTAGTGGTTTGAGAGTTGGACTATAACTCTGGACACCAGGATTTGATTCATCCCTCACCCTCAATTCATATGCTCCTGCTCCTTACATTAAAGATGGCTCCATCTTCTTTCTGCCTTCACCTTTCTTTTTCTTAGTCTCAACTCAATGATCTTCCCTCTTTCTTTTTCCCACTTTTAACCATCATCATTATATCTTCTCCCTGTCAATATTCACCTTCATCTCTCTACCAAGTGATGAATCCATAACCAGTCCTCAGTGCTATCACATGTGTTGACCCATGGTTCTGTCATCCCTCTTTTGTCATTGCTACTTTCATATGGAATTTAGAATGGAATCTGTATAGAAATTTGTGCTTCAATAAATATTTTTTAAAATGTTTTTCTTTCAGTTTTCTCTACCAATATGAACATTGGTTTGGGAGGTGGATAATTCATGTCATATTACAAATACTGAATTGTTCAAACATTCTTACATTTCTCTCTCATCCTTTCCATTACATCCTTTTTATATCTGTTGTTCTTCAATCTCCTACTCTCCTTCCCAACCTCTGCCCTCAACCCTTACCTTTCACACTTCATGTTACCTCCTTCCATGAGTGAAGTCAGGGTATATGCTTAGCCCTTTGATGTATTAGTTTTGGGATATTTGCAGAATAGTGAAATGTTTATAATTTTCTGCAAAACTAGAAAAATTTCCCTTATTATTTATTTATCAAGCTTTACAACCTGAGCTGTATGCAATATGTAGAAATTATTTTCTTTTCTCTAATTACAAGTCTCTATTTGTATATGAGAGAGACTTGTAAATAAAGAAAAGAAAATAATTTCTATATTTTGCAAACAACCCAGGTTGTAAATTTTGTTCTTGATAAACATAACTTTACTTCTCCCCTCCCCACTGTTCTACTACTGATAGTTTGGAAATAATTTTGCAAAAAAACCTTTTTGTTCAGAAAACTTCATTGTTGTGCTGAAATGTTTTCTGGACAGAAAAGAAAAATGTTTTTTTGAAGAGTAAATGTACTTTCTGTAAAAAGTAATGGCATTTTCTGTGTCAGAAATGCCATTTCCTGTGCTTCTTCACTTAAAAAAAATCCATCAATTTTTCATATAACTAGGTCCAAAAACCGCAAAGATTCTCACCCATCCAGGTGCTCCTCATCAAGGTTTCCTAATACTCAGGAAACCCCTTTTTCAGATGGGTTTCAAATGTTTATGATTATTCTTATAAAACCTATAGGGATTACCAGCAGTGATGTTTCAAGACGACAATTGACGTAACAGTCTGAGTTGTATCCTGGAAGTGCAGATAAGCCAGGATAGGTATCACATTTGAATATTTTTGGTCTTGCTCTTTCTATAGTTCTGTTGTTGTGATCTAGCAGCAACTTTTGCACAGAGTAGTCACATATCATGCCATCAAATATCAGTAAGTAGGAACCATACGGCTTGAACAATTAGCAAAGTCATTTCAATGCTGATTTCAGCAGGTTATTTTCACTGACCTACATGTTTCCTGATGATAGACATTATTAATGTGTTATTAAATTACTATGGCAACTTAAGAGTTGTTCACTCAATCTTCAATGAAGATCACAATCACTAGAATATTTTGAGTTACAATAAGACCAAGCATTTTTTTAAAAAAAAAAATAACAATATATTAAACTGGCAGAGGGGCAAAGACCTTGCTGGTAGGAGCTCTGGTGGCAAAGTGGTTAAATGCCTGTACTGCAGCCACTCACTCATGAACCACAAGGTTGCGAGTTCAATACTAGCCAGGGCTCAAGCTTGACTTAGGCCTGCATCCTTCCGAGGTCGCTAAAATGAGTACAGTTGTAAACCACTTAGACACTGCATAGCACAGTATGAAAAGGTATATAAATGATGCTGCTTTTGCTTTTTGCTTTTAATTCTTTAATTAAAACCTATGTAAGAAGCTACTTGGTCTCTTTGAACACATATCAGAGCTATAAAACCAGATAATATTTCAATTCTAAATTCATCTCATGTGACATGTAGCAAAGTATCTTCATATTAGATCAGAGTACTGATCCATTCAATGTAATATTGTCTACTTGTGAAGACACACCCAACTAAAGGTGGTGGCAAATATGGGTGTGCAATGCCAGTACCCTCGTGAGATCAAACTCTTTTACCCAAAAAGGCTCCAATGCTGAATGTAAAGTCCAAAAGGAGGAAATTTATTTTAAAGAACAAAAGAAAAAGGTTTCTCCTCCCCAGCTCTAACAGGCTTAAAATAAAAGGTACTTTACAGTTTAGGTTTCAGCAATCTTCAAGGTTGTCATCTCTCTGGGTTTGATCTTGGTTTGATATCCTACTCAATGAAGCTGGTGCAGGGTCTTTCAGCTTCTGGTGCTCTTGACTTCTTTATTGTTGATGTTTAATAGAATTAACTGCTTCTGGTAACTAAATTGGCTAATGTGGTAACTAAATTGGCTAAATGATAAATAAATTGACTAAATGATAAATAAATTGGCTAAATGGTAAATAAATTGGCTAAATGGTGTAAGAAATGCCCTTTCCCTCTGTCTGTGCCTGTTTGCCATCAAACAGATAAAGCCAAGCCTGCCTAAGAAAAACTAAAAATCCGAAGCTTAAGCAGAGCTTGCTGAAAAGGGGCAAACCAAAAACTAGAAAAATGCAAGGGATTCCTACAGCTCCTCCCACAAACTAATACAATGGAACATTCCTATGCTCAAACAATCTAAGGACTGAACTTAAAATGAAGGAAAATGCAGGGAAGAATTTAAACTGTCCAGGCTGGACATCACACTACTGTAGTAGAACATGTTGCTCTCCAGAGTCTCAGGGCTGTCAAATCACTTGGGCCACAGTCTAGTTAAATAATTTGAGAGATTTAGACCAGCTTTCTCTAAAAGCAAGATTAGCTGACCTTTAATGGTTGTTGTGAGGCACACCCTCTGCTAGAAGTATGCAGTGTCAAATTTGACATGTCAAATGTCACATTGCCAAGTCTGGACTTCTTAGGCAGCCACCACATTTGCAACAAATGTCTTAGAATGGTTGACAAGGCACATGTTTAGAGAAAACATCAATGCAATTTTCCAAAAAACGTTTAGTACTATATATATATATATATATATATATATAATTTAAGTAAAAACTTGTATCTCTACAAGTTTATTTCTACTATATGTTGACATTTTTAAAAGCACATGTTAATTTTGCCAACCTAAATCTGTCATACTACTTCCTAGTTATTTGCATGGATTATTTACTGTTCTAGCTAACTATATCTGTTGTTGTTGTTGTTGTTGTTGTTGTTAATTGCCTTCAAGTTGATTTCAGCCTCTGCTGACCCTATGAATGAGGTATCTCCAAAATACCCTATCTTCAGCAACCCTGCTCAGTTCCTATAGACTTAGGAATGTGTCTCTCTCTTTCCAAGCATTACCATATTGTCTAGTCTTCTCAGGATGTGGCCAAAGTACAACAGCCTCAGTTTAGTGCCTTTACAGACTTCCAGAAATAATGCAGCTTGAGTCCACTTTAACTGCCCTGGCTCAGTGCTAGGGTATCATGAGAACTGTAGTTTATTGTGGCACCAGAGCTCTCTAAAATAGAAGGTTCGCTGTTTGAGAAAAAAAAACTACAGTTCCCATGATTCCCTAGAACTGAACCAAGGCAGTTAAAGTGGCCTCAAGCTGCATTATTTCTGGCAGTCTGTAAAGGCTTTTTGGTCAACTTGACTTCTAGGGAAAGTTCAGATCTGATTTGCTCTTGTACCCATTTGTTAGTCTTTTTAGTCATCCATGGTTTCCGCAAAACTCTTCTCCAGCACCACATCTCAAGTGAATTGATTTTCTTGCTTTAAGCTTTCTTCATCATCCAGATATCACACCAATACATAGTGATGAGAAATATCATGCCATGAAAAAGCCTTACTTTCATGTTTAATTGTATATTTCTGCACTTTAGGATCCTGTCCAGTTCTTTCATAGCTTCCCTTCCTAGTCCTGGTCTTCTCCTGGTTTCTTGACTGTAGTTTCTGTTCTGGTCAAGGACTGATCCAAGATATCAGAAGTCTTTGACTATTTCAATGTCCTCATCCTCCATATTGAATTTGTGAATATCACCCATACTTATTATGTTAGTTTTCCTAATATTCAACATTAAGCCTGCCTTTGCACTTTCTTTAACTTTCCTTAGTAGGTGTTCCAAGTCTTTCTTATTTTCTGCTAGAATTATGGTGTCACCTGCTATCTTAGGTTATTAATATCCCTTCCTCCAATCTTTACTCTTCCTTCCTATGAATCTAAGCCTGCTTTTCATGTGATATTTTCTGCATATACGTTGAACAAATAGGGTGATAAGATGCATCCTTGTCTAACTCCCTTTCCAGTTGAGAACCACTCTATTCCTCTGTATTTTGTTTTAACTGTAGCCTCTAGTCTTGTCTAGTGCTGACTTAATTTTTATTCTATGCATTCTACTTTATGGTTCTAAAATATTGAATGTTAGAATTTGGAAACTTGCCCATGTACATAAAACAAAAGCAATCAAATGAATTTCTGGACCATAGGTGTGATTTTGTGGTATGACCTATATGTGACTGCTGTTCCTTTATGATTTCAGCTGTATTTCTATAATTTTAAGCATTAGTGAGAGCTAGTGTAATATAGGGACTAAAAGACCAAACTATGCACCATAAAGTCCTTGTTTGAAATATTGTTTCTGCTATGAATTAACAACTTGGCTTTAGGAAAACTTCTCTCTCTCTCTCTCTATTTCTCTGTGGCATGCCTGATCTGCTCTGCAATAATAACCATGGTTTGGAAAAGTGACTCCAATTCTCAGAAGTCCCCAGCCAACATGACAACCAAGCATTCTGGATGTTGCAGTCCAAACAAGTCCATTATCTATGTTCATATGATAATACTGTCTTAATGGGGTTGCTATAAGGATTGCAGTTGGATAATACATGTGAAGAACTATGAACACATATAAGTAAAATAGTCATTCAGTAATACAACCACTATTATAGGTGTGATTGTTGCTACTAGAAATAAACAATACTAGAAAATATATACAAAATGTTTCAGCAATATTGGTGTGAAAAGAAACTGTACTATGAGAGGGAGTATGCAGATACGAAAACATAGTGTTTCAAAATCCCAGACTAATAGGTGTGATGTGAAAAATTGGATTTAAATATTTTGAAGCAAAAATTAGTCTCCACTTTGCATATTAAATGGCAGCCTTATGAAGCAAATAGAATGAACAAGAATTTTTGGGGGATAAATGTTGTTAATTTCCAATTGATTCAATAGGATTTCCTACTCTTGCATATTCTACAAGCATGAGCTAGGGAGAGAAGGGGAAAACAGGAAGCAGCCAAGACTAGAAGGCAACTAATATGAAGAATAATGTATGCAGTGAGTTCAGACCTGTCTTCATAGTAGGTTGCTTCCAGATAAAATCATACTAAGAGTAGAACAGATTTCCAAAAATGTACATGACTAGTGTAGGAGTCTACAGCTAATAGTCCTCAAAAAGGAACTCTTCTTTACTCTGGAGTACATCCACTGAAATCAGTAGGATTTATGTCAGTCTTGGTTAATTTAAGACCCATTGAATTTGCAAATCCACTGTTGTTGTTGTTGTTGTTGTTGTTGTTGTTGTTTGTCTCCAGGACTGGTAGTTCATGACTGCTCCAGGACTGGTAGTTCATGACTTTATAAATAAGCCTGAAACATGGCTGTCACTTTTGTTTCACATGGATAGTGTGAGAGTGTGTGTGTGTGGGGGGGGGGGGGATAGCAGTTTTCCCTCCTCTAATGTTTATTTAAAATAGATTATTGAATGCCTAAATAGGAAACAATTGCATTAAATATTATAGAGAGAAAGGAAGGAAACTTGTGAAAAAGTTTACCCCTTGGGGCCGCAATTCCATCAATTTTATAATGTCTTGGTTTCGTGTGTGCGTGCGTGTGCGTGCATGCTTTCTTTTTTATAATGTTTTATTCATATTATAAAAGATATAATAAAAAATGTTTCATTGACAATTTCAAGCTAACAGTTTGGTTTTTACAATGTCCAAACCTTACCTACTATACAATAATTTTGTTTAAAAGTTTAATTTTCTCAGAATAATGTATTACATATCTTAGTTACAATATCTTGATTTTTCCCCAAATAAACTTGTCCTTTCTTTTTTTTTTCCTTTTAATATCTATCAAACTTTGTTCTTTTCTTCTTTATTTAATAATATGTAATGTTAAATACGATTTCATTTTCATTTTCTTCTATTTTCTGAATCTTGGATCCCTTGTTTTTATGAACCTCATGACTTTTTTATTTTTGTGGTTACATGTAGCTCTGTACATTTATACATATTCATACATACTCAGATACAAATACAAATACCTTCTCTTAATTTGTGCTAATTGTATACCATTATTACTATACTTCTATCTGTATATATATGTATTCCAGTATTTAATATTGCATCTCTAAATTATTGTTGTAGTTGTTATTTCTAAGTTTCCCCATTTTTCTTTCCAATATTGTACTATTGGTTTCTAGTCTGCAATATTGTACTATTGGTTTCCAGTGCTACTTTTACACTTGAATTATCTTTTATTAAATTTGTCAGTTTGTTCATCTCTTTCATTTCATAATTTTTTTTTGTAACCATTCTTCTATTAAAGGAGAGTCCTCAGATTTCCATTTTTTTTGCAATAATCAATCTGGTAGCTATCATTAACTATAGTATTGTTCTCTAAAACATATGTAATTTTGTCCAGAATGTTTTATTTCTGGACATGACCACCACATGTCATTTTCCTTATGGTATTTCCTTATGGTATTTCCAACATTTGTTATTGCTAGTCTTATATATCTTGTTTAATTTCCATGGCATATAATACCAGCTGTTAGCAATTTTTACAAGACTTTCTTTTAAGTCTTGGGAAGCTGTGAAGTAATTGGTCTTTTTCCAAGTATTTTCCCACATATCCAGTGGTATTGTTCTGCCAAAGTCCTTGGCCCATTTTTTCATAGAGTTCTTAAGAAGGTCTGCTTTTAATTCTCTAACATGTAATAATTTGTAAATCTTAGAGATCTTACTTTTGTCTTTAGTCCAGAGGATTTTATCCAACTCATTTAGATTTTCTTTGAATCCCACTTTGAGATCTTCAATATATTTTTCTCTTAATTTGGAGGTAGCCAAAACATAGTATTTTTTGTTTTCTTTTTCTAAATCTTCTCTAGTCTTTAAGCCTAATTTACCTTCTTCTCCTTTGTCAAGTAAGTCTTTATAAGTTAACCATTCTTGTGGTTTCTCCCACCTTCCAAAGAAGGCTTCTTGGGATGAAAGCCGCAAGGGAGTTTTTAGATAAAACCTTTTTATAAGTTGGCTCCATATATTAAATAGTGCATTTTTTATTGGGTGGTCCTTAAAATCTTTGTTTGCCTTGATCTTATTGTACCAAATAAACACATGTAAACCAAATATTAGATTTGCTGCCTCCAAATCCAAAAGTTTTTTATTAGCTAATTTAATCCAGTCTTGGATCCAAAGTGTACCACAAGATTGATAATATAGCCTTAAATCGGGTGATGGACAATATCCAATTTATTCAGGATTTTTTTTTTTATCTTTCCAAATAAATTTCCTCAATTCTTCATTCCAGTCTATAAAAGTCTTGTCTCTGTGAATTATTGGAAGGTTTAAAAATAAAAATAAATAAATTTAGAGAGTAAATTCATTTTAATAACAGTAGTCCTCCTGAGTAGTGACAGATTCATTTTATTCCATCAATGTATTTTTTTTGTATGTTTTTCCACATTGCTGCATAATTGTCATTAAATAAATCTACATTTTTATTAGCTAATCATACTCCTAGGTATTCTACTTTTTTCCTATCTTACATCCCACTTCCTTTTGTAGTAATTCTTTTTCTTGCTTAGTCATATTTTGGTTAATATCAAAGTTTCTTTCTTTATTTAAACTGAGGCCTGTATACTTCCCAAATGATTTTGTTTGTTCAATGCCTAGCAAAGGGTCTTCTAAAATGATAACCATATCATCGGCAAAGCATTTCAATTTGTATTCATGGCTGTTGTATCGCGTTCCTTTGATCTTTGTTTACTCTCTAATTTCATTAGCAAGAATTTCTAATTCAAGAATAAAAAGAAGTGGGGAAAGGGGGCAGCCTTGCCGCATTCCTTTGCTAATTGAAAATTCTGCAGTTTTCTCATCATTTACTATCAGTTAAGCTTGCTGTTTACTATATATCACCTATATATGTTTGCAAGAAAACTTTGGCCCATCCCCATTCTTTGTAAAATTTCCAACATAAATTCCATCTAACATTGTCAAATGCTTGTTTGATATCTAAAAAACAGCAACACTAATTTCTTATTGATATTCAAATTATAATATTCAATGATGTTTATAATTGTCCTTGTATTATTCCTTATGTGCTGACCTGGCAAAAAAATTCTGGTTTTCATGAATAATTTTTCCCAGAATATCTTTTAATCTGTTTGTCATGATTAGTGTATAGATTTTCTAATCAATGTTTAAGGGGGAGATTGGTCTGTAGTTTGAAACTTCTAGCTTATCTTTTCCCTCTTTTGGAATTAAAACAATATTTGATTTACTCATGTTTCCAGAAGCCCTTCTGTTGGAATTTGGTTTACTGTTATATAGAGGGAATCAATAAGATTTTCTTCAAATATTTTGTAAAATTTTGCTGTGAAATATTCTTTTGTTCTGTTGTTATTTTGTATAGTTTTTGTTCATCTAAGTATTTCTTCATTTTCTTTAACCATTTCTCTGTGGGTTCTTCTCCTCTAAATATATTTTGAAATGTTTCATAAAAAGCCTTTTTTTAATTTCTTTCTGATTAGTTATTGTTTTACCTTTGTATTTTAATTCTGTTATCTGTTTTCTACTATTTTCTTTCTTTAATTTGTATCCCGACCATTGTCCTGATTTATTTGCATGTTCAAAGTAATTTTGCTTTAATCTTTTTAGGTTTCTTGCTATTTCTTTTGTTAGGTGAGATTGCATTTGGTTTCTTAATAAGTCTGCTTCATGTTGTAATTTTTTTTTATCTCCAGGTCTTTTTCTAAGTTCTTCTTTTTGTTTCATTTCTAATGTATTTTTAAAAATTATTTTCTAGGTTTCTTTTTTTCATCTTGACTGAATGTTAAGTAATCCCCGGAGATTTAAAAAAAATACAATAACATTTGAACATTTTATCACTTTGAGAATCTAAAACTTCTGCAATATCTAGGAATTTTGTTAAATTTGAAATTATTCTTTCCCAGATATTTTTATTCAGTGTTTCTAAAGTCCCTCTCAATTTAATACATTGGTCTCTGTGTCTAATTTCTTGAGTAAGCAAGTTTCTTCTGTCTTGTTCTTGGTTTTCAGTTAATTTGCCTGTTTTATTTTCCAAGTCAATAGTTTTCTTTTTTATTTCCTCTAAATCTGTTTTAATTTTTTTCATTTCCTTTGTTAAGTTATTCATCTTCTTACCTAAGATGGTCAGTTCTTTTTGCATATCTTGCTTGATCTCTTTCCTTAAATCCTTTAGTTCCTCCCTTATTTCATTTTAAAAATATTTCCTAAATTCTCTTAATTCTTGTAATATTATTCAACTAATTTCAGCTTCAAGTTATGAAGATTCTATCAAGCTCCTATGGGGAAAAGTTGTAATTTGAATTTGGGTCATTGTTTTTGTTCTTCTTGAATCTGCCATCTTTTTTTTTTCTGTTTCCTATCTCCTTTCAATTACCAATTACCAGTTACAACTTGTTGCTTTATTCTTATCTTTCTTTCATTTCCTTCTCCTTTTATTCTATCTCCTGTCCTACTTCCTCCTTTTTTCTCCTTTACTTTGATAGTAGTTCCTTCTCCTTATAGTAAATGTTCTCCTTCTTGTTAATCTTCTATATCTTTCTATATCTTCAGTGTATACATAGTTTCTTCTGATTTCTCTTTTATAATTTTAAATATTTTTTTCTATTTTCCTGTATATCTTGTTGGATTAATTTTCCTTCACTTGCTCCTTTTTGTCCTTATTCTATAAATAGAACTATTCCTTCTAATATCTCTTTCTGTTGACTTATTTTCTTTTGAATATACAAATATCCTTATTCTATTATAATAATTTCATTACAGTAGCATAAATTAAATTATTATTATTTCTTTCAATACCAAAAAACATAAATTAATTGATACTCAATGTTATATGCTTCTGTTGAGTATATAATATTTCAAAAAGCAAAGAGACAGAGGGCCTAAGCAGACTGCCAGAAATAGTGCACATTAAATTGAGGCACTGCCCTGGCTCAGTATGAGGGAATCATGGGAACTGTAATTTATTGTGGCACCAGAGCTCTCTGACAGAGAAGGCTCAATGTCCCATAAAAAAATACAATTCCCATGACTCCCTAGCACTGAGCCAGGGCAGTGCCTCAATTTAATGTGCACTATTTCTGGCAGTCTGCAAAGGCCCAGAGTTTTATATTTTTACCCTTGGTCAATCCATTCAACAATACTCTAGTCTTAATGTCAGTCAATTAAATCAATTAAATTAATCAATTTATTAAATAGTTAAATTAATCAAGTAATTAAAAATGTTGGTTAATATATCAATATCAATATCAAAATTATAAATCATTTTTTTTCTACTATGCCCAATATCAAGTATTTTCTTCTATGTAGCATTACTCACCTCTAATCAATTCTCATCAATTCTTTAATCCACCAATTTATTATACATTTGAATATTCCCACCTTGGCCTCTTTAACCAAATTATACATCAAATTTCCCTACTATATCGAATAATAGATACTTCTATATAGCAGAATTCAACTTTAGATAATTCCTTAAATCAGTTAAATCTTCCAAACCAAACTTGTTTCTGTAAATCAGTCACCCTCAATCTCAGATATCTCCTTTTGTATAGAGGGTTTTTTTTTTCTTCTTCTTCTTCAGGAAAACAGGGGGAGTGGAACTTAAAGCATAAGAATGAAGTGTGTGGTAGAAGGAATCTGCTTTCCATATTTAAGGGGTTAGGTTTTTTCCTACCAACCCCTCTACTTCCCAATCTCAGCCTTACCAAATTTACTGTTATGGAGTCTTATTAGCAGATAATAATAATAATAATAATAATAATAATAATAAATTTTATTTATAGCCCGCCTCTCTGCACAGCAATCAGGGCAGGTTACAGCATTTAAAACAAAGTTAAAAACATTCCCTCATCCCCAGATCCAACCCTCCCATCCCCTTAAAACAGGATTAAACTTGAGAAGATTAAAATACCACAATGCAATAAGACAACAAACAATAGAAAGTACAAAATAAACAGCAATAGGGACACAATAAAGAAGGCTCATCTCCCTAGGGCAAAGTTATTCTGGGAAGGCCTGCCAGAAGAGATCCATCTTCACTGCTTTTTTTAAAAAAAGCAGCAAGAGTGGTAATAATTTAAACAGAACTCAAACAGAGGAAAAGTGACAACAATGCAGGAGACAAGGGAAAGACAAACAATTATCTTTTCTAACAAGAGACAGAAGTAGAGAGTAAGGGAAAGAAGATAAGGACAATAAGCCAAGGACAATAAGGAGAACTCACATATATCCTATGTGATATTTGGATATTTGATGTTTTGGATATTTGATGTTTTAACTTAAAACATTAACCTAATTTGGATATTTGATGTTTTAACTTGTTTTTTATGATGTTTTAATTTGTTGTTTTACTTTTAGATTGTAAGCCACAGGCACGCTTTTTACATATTCTGGGGTTTTTTATTTGGTTTTGTACAGCGCCGTGTACATCTACGGCGCTTAATAAATAAAGCTAATAATAATAATAATAATAATAATAAGACAGATCTCATCCGGCAGGCCATTCCATAGCCTGGGAGCGGTCACGGAAAAGGTCCTACTGAATTACCATTAAAAACACCCTTTTTACCAACTATAAACCTTCTTTCTTGTTGTTGTTTTGAAGTATAACTATAATTTGCTGTGCTGTTTGTGAGTTCTCCTTATTGTCCTTGGCTTATTGTCCTTATCTTCTTTCCCTTACTCTCTACTTCTGTCTCTTGTTAGAAAAGATAATTGTTTGTCTTCCCCTTGTCTCCTGTATTGTTATCACTTTTCCTCTGTTTGAGTTCTGTTTAAATTGCTATTTTCATTCTTTAAATTGCTATTTTCATTATTTGTAGCTTTAAATCTTCTTTATTCTCTCTCTGCTATTTTAATTGAAGTTCTCTTCAAAAAGTTAGCTTGTAGTGGAAGTGGAGGTAGTTAAGTTTAGTGCCTTATTTTCCCCTTCCTTCCCCTATCTCTTTGTTGCCTCTTTCTATGCTTTTTTTCCCTTCCATCTTCTTTATAGCTTTTACACATACTCTTTATTCTTTTCCTCTTTCTCTTTCCACTCTTCCCATCACCTTTCTTTCCTTTCCTCCCTCCTTCACTTTATTTCCTCCTTTCTTCTTAAATACTAAGAGATAATTAGTTATTAAAAGTCTGTTTTCCCAAATATATGATATCTGTTGGCTGCCTCCTTATCTCTACTACGTACTTTCCATGCACTAACAAATTCCTTCTTTACTTCTCTACCAAGAGGCATTTGGGTTTCTCCAGGTGTTGTCAATCTTGAGGCAGCTCTAACTCATAAAATGCTTTATTGCAGCAAACTCTAAGTACAAATAAACTTGTGTTTTAATGCTATTAAAACTTCTAATAACTTCAAATATCTTAGCCACTTTGTGCTGAGTTTTTTATTTATTTCTTTGGGGAAATTTTTGAAACATTTTTTTGTCTTTGGTAACTCACTCTTCTTCTGCAATATCTCTGTGTCAATGTAGTTCAGTCCTCTCTTTTTCCTTCATCTTTCTCTCATTTTTTTACAAGAAGAGTCAAAAAAGGATAAAAGCTTTGCTTAGATGAGTTTTAAAAATAATCTGTTCTTATTTTTGTTATTCCTATTTTAAAAAGTTGATGGCAAAGCTAATGCTCCTCAGGGTTTACCTACTCCCAACCAGGTTGCTTTTTGGCTCTGTTAAAACCGCAACTCCTTCAGCTTCAAATGGAATTAAAGGGTCTTCATGTCTTCAGTTGTGAGCCCCCAGCAAGCCCCTCATTTTCCCCCTTATCTCTGGTGGGGATATGCCTGCAGAGAATCTCCCCTTGGAAGTTGGAAGTGGAGTAGAAGCCATGACGAACTAGCGCCAGAGCCACCGTTTGCTCTGCTGCTGCAACTGGAGGTTGATTTCTGCAGACATGTTTCCTTTCATGTGTATCTGTGTATGTATGTATGTGTATGTGCTTTCAATTCCTCACCTACCCACTAACCCACAGATTTAAGGGCAGTGGTGGAAGGGAACTATTCTTCTGAGAATGGTTGCTAAATGAGTATAACCAGTCATTATAGAATTATTAAATAAGTTCCTGAATTGTATTATAGTAAGTCACACCAGAAGTTGGCATTCTTTTGTTCAGTCTCCTCCTCCTCTTCCTTTTGACTGAGGGGAAGAAAGGGTTTGATTTTTGTCTTGATTTGTTTTTTGTGTATGTGTGTGTATAAGGGGGAAACTTAGGGGGGTTGCAGACTGCCAGAAATAGTGCAAATTGAGTCCACTTTTAGGGTTAGGGTTAGTGCTAGGGAATCATGGGAACTGTTATTTTTCTGAAACATTGAGCCTTCTCTGTCAGACAACTCTGATGCCACAATAAAATACAGTTCCCATGGTTCCCTAACTCTAACCCTAACCCTAACCCTAAAAGTGGACTGAATTCACACTATTTCTGGCAGTCTGCAACCCCCCTTACTTCTCTAGTTGAATGTTTTCATGTTAACCTCTAGACAAGCCTTCTCAGCCTGCCACAAAACTAGGTCTTTAATTTATGCTTTGGTAATGGTCCATATTTCTGCTTTCAAACAGCTGTAGATACTGGTGGCTATTCACCATTTTACAGCAACTAGCATCCATTTTATTTCTTAGGCACATTTTCATATTTCCCCCCTTATCTTTTCTTAAGAAAGCCTGTGTGTGTGTGTGTTGTGTGTTGTGTGTGTGTGTGTTTCTGTGTATCTTGAGGGAAAGAAAGGTAAATACTTACCTGATGAATTAGTACCTTAATGCTTTTGGAGACTTTAATGACACCATCAGTAATGAAACCAGTAGTAAAAGAACAGACTGATTGGTATCATTAAGTCTGATATCTGATATCATTGGTATCATGACAATCTTGTCATACGAGAGCAAAAAGTAAAGATTGAAGATGATAGGGAAACATTTCTGTGTATATGAAGCATTATTTTTGTTCTTTTTTTTTTTGTAAGTGTGGAGGGGAAACACATATACCTCATGTATCCCTGACCAAAAAAAAGTGGTCTCTCTCTTTGAGCAATAAGAAGCTGCTTGACAAATATAAACATTTGATATGCATATTCATTTTGCATGATACATAAATAGGGGTATCTACAGGTTACACTGAAAGCACATTACACTGTACATATAAACTCATCTAAATGAATGTGAGAATCTGCAAGCACTATCATGTTATATTCAATACAACCATGATCAGTATAATGTTATCACATACTTGTATAGTTATTGGCCCCCAACATTCAATACATGTACACTGGACACAGTTAGCCAATCTTTACATTAATATAGTTAAGACATATTCAGTTGTTGTTCTGTTAGGTTTTACATAAATGCACAGGAAGGGAAATACTTCCCTCCCCTTTGTTGCCTCCCACCTCTGATTTCATTTTGCTCATGCAAAAGCAATAGACTGAAGAGAAGAGTCTCTTCTGTCTGTGAAGATTCTCTGAATGAACAATGCAGAGCATCCATGTATATGGGATGTTCTTTGATTTGAGCCTATTATTTTCCTATAAGTGAATCAAATATAGGAGGTGAGGCTAGTATGCTCTCCTCTCCACATATTCACTTAACCCTGAGGAAAATAGCAGAATATGACCTTTATGTACATATAATCTCCCCTTCCCTTTGTTGCCTCCCACCTCTGATTTCATTTTGCTCATGCAAAAGCAATAGACTGAAGAGAAGAGTCTCTTCTGTCTGTGAAGATTCTCTGAATGAACAATGCAGAGCATCCATGTATATGGGATGTTCTTTGATGTGAGCCTATTATTTTCCTATAAGTGAATCAAATATAGGAGGTGAGGCTAGTATGCTCTCCTCTCCACATATTCACTTAACCCTGAGGAAAATAGCAGAATATGACCTTTATGTACATATAATCTTTGTACAGGGGTTTCTGGATGATAGCCCAGCATCCCCTTGCCCACCCAAGGGCACATCAGGCAGAGGAACATATGGCAGAATTTAATAACCTTTGGATTACTATTGCAGTGCAACATACAGCTGAAATATGGAACTGATTAGAAGGGTGAGGGGATGAACTTGTGGAGCAGAAACAAGATAGGGTTCCATCTCTTGGGGGGGAGGGGAATGGGACATATGAAAAAGAGTAGGCATTTTCAGAGTCTTCACTGATTTGGACTTAAGATGATAGAGAGAAAATGGAGTTATGTCATCAGTAAAATTGGAACTATGACCTCAGATCCCACACAGGGAAGTTGACTGTATCAGTAAAATGATAGCAACATGATGAAAGCAGCATCTTACATTGTTTCTGGGAATACAACTATCTTATTATGTACAGGACAGACTTAATGGTACATACAGATTTGTACCCGAACATCCCACCACCATAGGTCTGTGCCCTGTCCCTCTTGATAAAGCCAGCTCTGTGGATGAGGAAGGATTTGCATGTTTTTCTGGGATTGTCGTGTCCTAGTTCACTCTGGCCTTGCTCCAATAATCTGTGGAGAGGGGAGATATTACAGCTTGCAAGCCTCTCTAATGCTACAAGGGTTAGGTAAACACATTACACCCACCAGAATTTTCAGATGCAAGTGGCAAGGTCATGGACATCAGTCATTATGTATTTGAAGCATTCTTCTCCTTCCTTTCTATTAGCATACTTGGGGTAGTTTTTAAAGTTCTAAAAAATGCAGGGGATGAAAACACAACAGAATGATTTGAAAAATTAATCGGAAGATGGTAACAGCCGGAGTCTCTGGGAACTTAGCATCCCCCTCCCTCAATGTCTAGAAAAGTGGTACACCTGGGACATCTGGAGGAGGAAAAATGGTAGAGGTGTGCAACAATTTCAGTCAAATCAAAAATCCCAAAGCAAAGCAATTTGGACCAATTTGCACAAATCCAGATTGTATCAGATTGTCCCAATTTAGTAATAGAGAAGAATGGCACAGTCTTAAGCAATTCGGGAATATATGGAAATCCAGCTGACAAAAATAAGTAGGGAGAAGCCAGACAGTGTGCCCCTAATATGACCCATATAAAGACAATGTCAAGGCAGAGTGATAGAGAATGAGAGCAGAGGAGCTAGGATCTGGTAAATTATCTTAAGCTTGTGCAGAAATCTATCAGTACTCTCCAATGCTTATGGGGAAGGACTGTATCATTAAAGTTGTATGTTCAATTATATCTCACATAACGGAGACCTTGAAAGCTGGGCTGGGTTTTTACATCTAGCCTGCCCAGCTCTCCTTTCCCACCTGGATGCCGTGGGAGCCGGGCGAAGTGAGCGGGATTGGGCGGAGATATTTAACCTGCCCCAAACCATCCTCTGTCAGTGGAGAGCCTGAGAGCTGGGCTGGATTTTCCCCCACTTAATTTGTCTACACCCTCCAACTTTCAGAAGCAGTAGTGGCAGGGCTGAGAGCTGTACTTGCAGTCCTCCTTCTCCAAGCACACTCTACCCTTTATTAGCAGGGACAATTATAGCAGCAACACGCTTGTGAGGATAACTTGGCTTTATTGACTTCTACATCAGTTGAGGCCTGGAATGGGTTTGGGAGGAAATCGCAGTTGTGTTGGGGAAAGGGAGGTATGGTTGGAATGGAGTGAATAGATGTTACAAAAGAAGGCGGGATCGCTATTTGAAAGCTATCCCACCTTCAGTTCTGTTCCCCGGAATGGATTGGAGAGCATACCAGCCACTCCACAGAACGTTACTTTGCTCCTCTGCAATGCTAGGTTGGTTAAAAATAAGACTCATATTATTTACGATCTTCTTTTAGATGAGGATAGAGACCTGGCAGGGAGAGGATAGCGCCATCACTTGGGCACAGGCCCTCCCAGCTGGGTATTCTGTGAGTAAGCAGGTAAGGGGAAGTGGGCAGTGGGGGGGGATGGAGTTGCTCTGGTTTATAAGAACAACTTGACTTTGACCAGGATACCTGTCCGGAACACAGTCCACTTTGAGTGTATGTACCTGAGCCAGAGGAACAAAGATGGTTTGGGGATTCTGCTAGTCTATTGGCCACCCCATTGTCTAGCAGACTCCCTAACCGAGCTGACACAGCTGGTCTCAGAGTTGCTATTGGAGTTGCCCAGACTTTTAGTTCTGGGCGACTTCAACATCCCACTTGAGACCAGCCTATCAGATCTAACAGGTGTGGCTCAGGAGTTCATGGAAACCATGACAAACATGGGCCTATCCCAATTGGTCGGTGGGCCCACACATTGTGTGGGTCATACTCTCAATGCGGTCTTTAGTATGGAACAGGAACATCCATAGGTGGAGGTTATTAAAACCACCACATTGTCATGGACAGATCATTTCCTGGTCAAGGCTGAACTAAGAGCCACTCTACATCCCACCAGGGGTGGTGGACCCATTAGAATGATCTGTCCTCGAAGGCTAATGGAACCAATAGGATTCCAGAAAGCCTTGGAGGGTTTAATGTTCAGTAACGCCAGTGACCTTGTCGAAGCTTTGGTTGATACCTAGGACACTAACCTTACAAAGGCTATCAACACGATTGCTCCCAAGCATCCTTTCCAACCCGCTTCAAATTGGAAGCCATGGTATACAGCTAAGCTTATGAAAATGAAGCGGGCTGGACAACGACTAGAGCGCACCTGGCAGAAAACTTGACTCTTATCTGACAAGACTCGTCATAGGGTCTTTCTTTGGTCCTATCAAGAGGCAATATGTGCAGCACAGAGATCATTCTGTTCTGCATGTATTGTGTCTGCAGAATCCCATCCAGCAGAGCTGTTTAGGGTGGTAAGACACAGAATGCGTTGCTGCACAGAATGCGTTGCTTAACCCAACAATGGCCTGCTGTGATGCATTTAACAACTTTTTTGTAGATAAAATCACTCAGATAAGAGCCAACTTAGACGCCAGTGTTCTGACAGAAACAATTGACGAGGTGTCCAGAAACTCCATTAATGTAATTATTCTGGATCAGTTCCAATCTGTGAGTACCGATGACATAGATAAGCTGCTTGGTAGAGTGAAGAAAATGTCCTGCCCTCTCATGGCTGACTGCCCAGGGGGGATGCATTGAGGATGTTCCTCATGGACATCATCAATGCATCCCTCAGGGAAGGTCACCTGCCATCTTATTTGAAGGAAGCGGCTGTTAGGCCGCTTCTGAAAAAAACTGCCCTGGACCCCCTGGATGTGAACAACTACAGGCCAGTCTCTTTGCTACCATTTTTGAGCAAGATAATTGAGAGGGCAGTTGCTCTTCAACTCCAAGCAGTCTTGGGTGAAACCGATTATCTAGACCCATTTCAAACTGGCTTTAGGACGGGATTTGGAGTTGAGACTGCCATGGTTGCTTTGGCCGATGACCTGCGTCTGAGCATCGACAGGGGTAGTGTGACCCTGCTGGTGCTTTTAGACCTCTCAGCTGCTTTTGATACAATAGATCATAGCATCCTCTTGGATCACCTGAGTGGGTTAGGAATTGGAGGTACTGTATTGCAGTAGTTCCATTCCTTCCTCTTGGGCAGATCCCAGAGGGTGCTGTTTGGGGACAGTTCTCCAGTAAAAAGGAGCTCACCTGTGGCATCCTTCAAGGCACCATTCTTTCCCCAATGCTGTTTAACATCTATATGAAGCTGCTGGGTGAGATCATTCAGAGTCATGGAGCTGGGTGTTATCAGTACACTGATGACACCCAGATCTTTTTCTCCATGTCTCAATCATTGGCCTCGACTCTCGATGGTCTCTCCTCTCAATGAATGTCTTAAGGCAGTAATGGGCTGGATGAAGAAAAACAGATTGAAGGTGAATCCAGACAAAACAGAGGTGCTCACAGTAGCGGCCCCGAAACCAGGAATTGGGTTGCAACCACCAGTCCTGGATGGGGTCACACTCTCTGTAAAGGACTGTGTTCGCAGTCTGGGGGTGCTCCTTGATTTATTGCTCCTGATGACTAATCAGGTAAATGTGACGGTCAGGAGTGCCTGTTATCAGCTTCAGCTGATATGCCAGCTGCACCCTTTCGTGGAAGTAAGGGACCTTGAGACTGTGGTGCACATGCTGGTAACCTCTCGTCTGGATTTCTGTAATGCTCTCTATATGGGGCTACCCTCGTGCTTGGTCCGGAAACTCCAGCTAGTACAAAATATGGCAGCCAGAGTGGTTTTGGGAACATCCAGGAGAGACCACATTACTCCAGTATTAAAATCTCTCCACTGGCTGCCTATTAGTTTCCGGGCCCAGTATAAGGTATTACCTTTAAAGCCTTCAATGGCTTGGGTACAATCTATCTTCGGGACTGCCTCCTCTCATACAACCCTCCCTGCACACTCTGGTCCTCTGGGAGGAATTTGCTCCAGCCAGTAAAAGCAAGGGTGTCTACAACCTCCCAGAGGGCTTTTTTGGTAGTTGCCCCCAGGTTATGGAATGGCCTGCTGGACGAGATCCATCAGATTATGAGCTTATGCAGCTTTAAAAAGGCTGTGAAGACGGATCTCTTTCAGCAGGCCTTTCCTGGTTAGATCCCGGCCTCAGGAGCTGTGTGTCTCCATCTCTTAGCTTTGGCTCACCACTACCTTTGTTTGCTTATAGTCGCTTTGATTATTTCATTTTATCCTGTTTTTAAGCTGTGTTGTCTAGTTTAATATTGTTTTAATGGGAGAGGGTGGGGTCTTTTGGGGGGGGTTAGTCTGTATTTCCTGTGTAATTTTAATTGTTGTTGTAAGCTGCCCCGATTGTTTGACAGAGGGACGGGGTATAAATCTTATTATTATTATTATTATTATTATTATTGTTGTTATTTATTGTTATTACATATTGTTGTTTATTTGTTATATTTAGCTGTTAGCATTAGACCCCTTTTCTATCTTCTCTGCACTGGCTCCCCTTTCCCTTCCTTATCCAATATAAGCTTCGGTTGCTAACTTTCAAAGCCCTGCACGGGCTAGCCCCCCTTTACCTATCTGAACTTTTCTTTCCTTACATTCCCACCCATACCCTCTGTTCTAGTACTCAAGGTCTGCTGTCCCAATCTAGGATCTCCACTGCTCCATCTTGGATTCGTCCCTTCTTGCTTGCCGCCCCTCACTCCTGGAACCTTCTTCCCCCTCGAACACGGGTTATTACTTCTTTGTCAACTTTTAAATCCGAGTTAAAGACCACCCTGTTCAGGGAGGCATTCCCAGGCACTGTCTAATATACATATATTCCTTCTGTTATTTGGACAGACAGTGGATCTTCTTGTTTAATTGTTTTTAATTGTTCCCTGCTTTTAATTAATTTGTTTATTTTACCTATTGTTTTTGTATTTTTAGATTGTATGCCTTTGGCAGATTTTTATTTTAATGCTTTGACTATCTCTTTGTACAGCGCTTGTACAATGACAGTGCTTTAGAAATAAACTTTAATAATAATAATAATAACCATTGAAAAAGCTATGGTGAGGATTCAGGCAATTATTCATTGTTATCTAGATGTTATCTGCCATCTGTCGGGGATGCTTTGATTGGGAGTTCCTGCATGGCAGGGGGTTGGACTGGATGGCCCTTTTGGTCTCTTCCAACTCTATGATTCTATGATTCTATGATCTAGGACTTGCCTAGCTGAGATTTCAGAGTGTACTAGGAGCAAGTCTGCTTCCACTGTCAGGAAGGTCAGCACCTGAAGGTCAGAGGCAGGCAGGAGATAGAACAGCAGGAGTAGCACAGTGGCAGAAGGAACCTTACCAAAGGCAGATAGTCTTAGCCACCACATAAATTGTAGTACCTGAGATAGAAAGCAGGCAATCTGGAACCACACTGACATGTTAGCAGATCCTAGGATTGCTATTTGTCTTTATTGTAGTCACCAAATGAGCAGGATAAACTGTCAAGGTATTACGATAGCAGCAGTTTGCTCAACGCATTTTACAAGGCAGCACCTAGTTGTCCTGCTCAGGTGAGGGGGTAGAAAATTCCCAGGTGCCAGGCAGCTGGGGAAACACCCACAGAACATGGACAAAAGGGACTGAATCCATTGACAGTAGTGACTGTCACAGCCTTATCACATGAGAATGCAAAGTGGAAATGGAACCAGAAGCAGCTGTGCATTACCACTTGAAGTCATAGTGCTTCAGTTCTCTTCCCATGGGAGATGGTTGTCTTTTGTCTAGCTGGAAAAATCATTCTATGAAAGACACACTTTTACAACAATCTCATTCAGAAAGATAACTGAAGTGCTACAGTGGGCCAAAGCAGAAGGAGCGGCTGGCCACTCCAGCCCTGATTGGCCCGGGACTGCAGTAACCAGACAGCCTGTTCCAAAAGTGGGCCACTGCTGTGGTCTCAAACAGGCCACCAGCAGGAGAAAATGTAATCCTTTCCTTTTGCCCGCAAGTTCCAGTCGCGTTCATCGGTCTCAGAGTGGTTTCTGGTTGCTTTGGGGGCATGTGTCATCTTAACACTATGCCCCCAAAGCATCCAGAAGCCACTCTATTTGGCCCATCTGTTTTGGGCCAATGTCATGCTGTAAGGCATAGAGAAAACTGCTATGGTCTGACTCCATTTCTAGTTTGTTTCCTATGACTCCGAGCAAATGATTATTCAATAACAATGAAAACCCCTCAATGTTAACTGAATTGTCCATGTTTGGTGCTGAAGGGAATGAGTGGTTCCCAGCTTCTGTGGAATATTTTGTGGCATTCTCTAGGTCCTTGCATGGTCCACACTCGATCTGTTGTGGAATCTACAAAAAGAGCCCTGATGGTGCAGTGGTTAAATGCCATATTGCAGCCACAAGGTTGTGAGTTTAATCTCAGGGCCTCCAAGGTTGACTCAGCCTTCCATCCTTTCGTAGATCAGTAAAATGAGTACCCAGCTTATTGGGGCAATTAGCTTACAGACTGTAAACTGTTTAAAGAGCGCTGAGTTCACTGATAAGCAGTATAGAAATGTACATCCTATGGCTATTGCTATACAAACCTACACATGGAAGATATGAATTTGGTGTCCTGGAACCACATGTAGCTGAAAGAGCAAATGTCAGAAGAGGCAACATAAGAGCAGAGGGTTGACTCTTGTGTTCCCATGCAAAGCTCCATTTCCAACTTCTATGCCAGTGAGTACTGTTCTCACACAAATTCATTGACTGTCCAGAGACCATCACTACTGATGCCCTGTCAGAGACTTTGGAAATTACTAAATCATTCTGTACTGATGCATCTGCTGCAGCTCTAGTATGCTCCAGGGATGGCATAGATATTCCTTTTTCAGGAATTTTCTGCTTGGTCTTTTTTAAAGGTAGATAAACATGTACAAATACTTTCTGTCAATCCAGCTGTTTTAATCCCAATCCCTTGTCTCTCTAGTGGACTGGCCCTGTTTTGCTGAATTAGCCACTGGGACAAGGGACTTAGTATACTCTACCACCCATTCTAACACACTTGGGTGAATTGAGCACCTCTGCTTTTTCCAAGCAAGATGATACAGTCAGATTGGACTTGGCTGGTGGTCTTTTAGCTGAGTGATTCTCCTTAGGCTTTTTGTGCCTTCTTTGGGCCCATATTACCACCAAAGTCAGGACTGAACCCCATACTAAACAAACAAGCACCTTCCTTGGGCTTGTTTCTCTGAAACATTTCATTTAAAATAAGCAATTATTCTGAATTAATTACTCTCCCCAATTAGTCGCCTAACAGATCAAGTAGTATATTATGTAACAAGTTAAACAGCACTTCTAAACTGTGAATCAAGTAATAAATTAAGTGGTGGGACAATGGTGAATTGAGTAACTAATTAAGTAGTGAAATACAAACAAAATACTTAGTCAATTGTTCAGTTGTTCAAAACAGTAAAGCCCAATGGGAAGACAACCTGAGAAGTTTCCTTTGTTGTTAACTGCCATTGAGTTGATCTCGACTCCTGGCAATCCTATGGATGAGACATCTCCAAGAGCCTCTGTCCTCCACTGCTCTGCTTAATTCCTGCAACCCCATACCCATGACCTCCTTAATAGAGTCCATCCATCTAGCATGTGGCCTTCCTCTCTTCCTGCTTCCTTCCACCTTTCCCAGAATTATTATTTTTTCCAGAGTCCTCCCTTCTCATGATGTGTCCAAAGTATGACAGTCTAAGTTTTGTCATCTTGGCTCCTAGGGATATTTCTGGACTGATCTGCTCTAAGGCCCATTAGTTCGTCTTTTTGACTGTCCATGGGATCCTCAACACTCTTCTCCAGTACCACATCTCAAATACATTGATTTTCTTCATGTCATCTTTCTTAACTGTCCGCCTCTCACATCCATACATGGTAATAGGGAATACCATGGCTTGTATGATTCTAACTTTTGTGCTGAGTTGTATATCTTTGCATTTTAGAATCTTTTCTAGTTCTTTCATAGCCACCCTCCCTATTCTTAGTCTTCTTCTAATTTCCTGACTGCAGTCCACATTTCTATCAATGTTTCATCCCAGGTATGGGAATTTTTTTTACTATTTCTATTTCTTCATGGTCTAGGTTGAACTTGTGAAGGTCCTTGGTGGTCATCATTTTTGTTTTTATTAAGTACTTTCTTCTTTGATCTTCCTTAGTAGGTGTTCCAGGTCTGTGAGGTTTTCTGCTAGTATTATGGTGTCATCTACATATCTTAGATTGTTGGTATTTCTTCCTCTAATTTCCACTCCTCCTTCTTACATGTCCAAGCCGGCTTCCCTTACAATATGTTCTGCATATAAGTTGAACATGTAGGGTGATAGGATGCAGTCTTGTCTGGCTCCTTTGCCAATTGGGAACCATTCTGTTTCTCTGTGTACTGTTCTGACAGTAGCCTCTTGTCCTGAGTACAGATTCCTCATAAGAACTATCAGATGTGTTGGCACTCCCATGTCCTTAAGGGCATTCCATAGTCTTTTATGGTCTATGCCAGGGGTAGGCAACCTTTCCCCTTTAAAGGCCGAGGGACTTCAGCTCCCAGAATCCCAGGAGGTATTGGCCAACATGGGACTATTGGCCAACATGGCTGAGGCTTCTGGGAGCTGAAGTCCCTCGGCCCTTAAAGGAGAAAGGTTGCCTACCCCTGGTCTATGCCATCAAAGACTTTGCTATAGTCTATAAAGCACGTGCTGATTTTCTTTTGGATTTCCCTGATACACTCCGTTAGCTATTGTATGTTTGCAATGTGATTCCTAGTGCCTTTTCCTTTCTTGAATCCCACTTGGACCTCTGGGATTTCTCACTGCAGAATTTTGAGCATGATTTTGCTTGCATGGGAGATCAGCACTGTGGTCCAATAGTTGCTGAAGTCTCTTGTGTCTCCCTTTTTGTGGATGGGAATGTATATTGATCGCTTCCAATCTGTTGGCCATCATTCTGTTTTCCATATCTGTTGGCACATGTTGGTTAGCACTAGAGTTGACTCTGTCAATGTGTATTGCAGCAGTTCAGTTGGAATATCATCTGTTCCTGGTGATTTGTGGGTTTGTTTGTTTGTTTGTTTGGTGTGTGTGTTTTTTGTTTTGTTTTGTTTTGTTTTTGTTTTTTGCTATTTCTCTTCTCTGCATTCGCAGAGGGGCCAGATAGAAATACATGTTGTTGTTGTTGTTATTGTTGTTGTTGTTGTTGTTGCAGTTTCCACCTCACTTTTTAGAATTTCATATGGATCTTTGTTCCATGTGTCCTTCATTTTGTCATCTCTTTTATGTAATTCTTCTGTGTATTGTATCCAGTGTCATTTTATTCCTTTCTGATCTTGAATTATGTTATTATTATTGTCACAGACTGTCACAGTCCTTGGTTTGATCCTCCCCCCCTTTAATTTCCTGAATCTTGTGAAATAGATCTTTTGTTCTTCCCTTTTTGTTGCTGTCTTCTATTTCTCTGCATTGGTCATTGTAGTAATTTTCTTTATCTTTCTGCACTAGCCCTTGTACTGTTCATACTCCAGCCAAACTGATCCCATTTGAGGAGAAAGGCAGTATATAAATCCAATAAAAAATATAAAGAAATTAAATGAAATGCCATTTAGGAGAGAGATGCCCAGTCTGTCACCCTAACCACTTCCTGAAACCATCCAATGGACCCATGTTGGTCCCAGAAGGAACACACACACACCCAGCAAATCCTCACTGCCGAGATTATAAATCATAGACAAACATTACTTCCTACAACCAGACTTCAACAGCCAAAGAAGCTGCAAAAGCTGATTTGGGGTGGGAGAATTATTCATGCACCTTTTAATCTTGGAATGCCATTCAGAGCAGGGACAGGAAGAGAGCAACCTCCCTCTCTGTACATTTACAGAACCTCAAGGCAGGGCTGATGACCTTCATAGTCATCTTCTTAGCTCCCAGGAATGTGCAAAGTTATGCCTCCAATGGCTGGGAAGAACACCAACTGCTCCAAAATGTTCTGTCACTATGAGTACACCATCATTCATTTTTTTCTACCACAAGTTTGTTACATTGACTGGTGATAAAGCCAGTGAAGAGCTGTAGCATGAACTCTGCTTTACTCACCTATCACTTATATGTGTATGTTTGTATGTGTGGGCTGCTGCATCAGTTTGCAACTGGGCCATAACATATACAAAGAATAGATGCCCTTCACTAAGCAATGTCCCCAGTCCCTGGGTACCAAGAAAGGAAGACAACATCAAACCAGCAAATTATATAGCAAATTATATAGTTTCCCAACCCACACCTCAAATGTTGTCCCTCAAATGATGATAGAATGCTGTACTATCCCTCAAATGATGATAGAATGCTGTACTAACACTTGTGGTATCTCCTTCTCTTGGAGGGGAGGTAAAGCCTTGCAGCTATTGTCACAATGGCACAGAGCCAAAGGCAAATTTGTATTTTTGGATTGAGAAATGCCCCAAGTCATCAGGAAATAAGTTAATTTACAGGCTTTCCCCCTTTGTGCTATGGTTTTATTGTAAAGTTACCTCAGATGAGTAAGTCCTCCCTGTTTCAATTCTACAACTTTTTGAAAACATGACCCTCCATCAATTAACCAAACACATCTAACAGTTCCCTTACACCTCCATTATTAACTTGTCATTCTTTCTAAAGCAGACTTTTTTGGATTTTCAGAATGCAGAGAATGTTCTCCATACTCATTATTTGTCAAAGAAACCCTGTACCTCTGTCCAGGAGTCCCCAGTTGCATAGGTGTCTGGAATACACTGCAGGCCATACAATTCCCACATGGCAGTGACCAAAATTGCAGAGCCTTACAACAAGTCTGCCCAAAAACACATCCAAATTTCTCATAAAGCTTCACATTGCATAAGACCATAGTAAATGGTGAGCAAGTTGATTTTACAGGAAGCTTTACCTCTATACTTGTTCTTCTCATTAAGGAACTCTTGGTAATCTTCCAGGAATCTGGAGTGTTTTCACAATCACAGCCTGGAAAAAATGCCACTTTGGGTCACTAATCACATTCTCAGTTCCCAGGATACAGCCTGATGACATGAGTGCTCTCCAGTTTATTTGTTCAGAGTGATATAGGAACAAGATCACCATAGTGAACAATTTGATGGTATAAACTATGAATAGATGTTTGCCTGTCTGGTCTGATCATACCTCTGAAGCTAGTAAATCTATTGTGCTAAAGTGAAGTACTGAGAAGAAATGCATTCTTTCTTCTCATTAAAGCACACTTCAGTAGAATAGCAAGTATGTAATTAAAAACAAGGGGCTTGTTTATTTTCTGAGCCAAGCTATTTTGATTTGCATGTCAAAATGATGTTTGTTTTGAGAGAAGAGTGGAGCACTTAGATGTGTAAATGGAATTTTCTCCCATTGAAGTATGTGGACATAACAGTGACACACATGCCAGGGACATTTTGAAGAGACCATCTTATTGTGCTTAGCAAAGAAGCAACCTTGAGAGCTGAAAACATATGGAACCTAAGTTCCTTTGGTAGGCAGAACTGTCAGACCTTCCTTCTCCTTATTCAGTGTGAGATCAAAAGTACAGAATTATTATTCTAAATAAATAAAATGTACTGATAATGATGGTGATTTTGCTTTCCATTTATTTGTATTTACATTTCAAAGGCCTCCTGACATTTTGGATTCTGGTCCAGGAATGAGTTGAGGATGTAAGATTCTCTCCTCACCCCACGATAGCATTACAATGTTTTGCTTGCTTGCTTCACTCAACACTATACAGCTTAAAACACTTAGGTACACAATTACTAAAATACCCTAGAAGAGTCTGGAATTAATCATCAGATTTGGGGAGTCCATTTTTAAATTCCCTTTCCCACTAAGGGCTCGGGGACAGGACTTTTTAACTCTCATCCTGCTTTTTCTGCTACAGTCAACCCTCCATATCCACAGATTCTTTATCCACTGATTGAACCATCCACAGCTTGAAAATATACATGCACACAGGCAAACACACACACACACATTTTAAAAAGCAAACCTTGCTTTTACCATTTTATATAAGGGACATCATTTTTTTTGTTGTTTGTTGTTAACTGCCCTAGAGTCAATCTTGATTCATGGCGGCCCTATGGATGAGACATTTCCAAGTCCCTCTGTCCTCCACTGCTCTGCTTAATTCCTGCAACCCCATACCTGTGACCTCCTTAATAGAGTCCATCCATCTAGCATGTGGCTTCCTCTCTTTCTGCTTCCCTCCACCTTTCTCAGAATTATTATTTTTTTCCAAAGAGTCCTCCCTTCTCATAATGTATCCAAAGTACAACAGCCTCAGTTTGGTCATCTTGGCTTCCAGGGAGGGTTCTGGCTTGATCTGCTTTAGGACCCACTTGTTTGTCCTTTTGGCAGTCCATGGGATCCTCAGCATGCTTCTCCAGCACCACATCTCAAATACATTGATTTTTCTTCCTGTCATCTTAACTGTCCAGCTCTTACATCCATACATGGTAATAGGGAATATGATGGCTTTCATGATTCTAACTTTTGTGCTGAGTTGTATATCTTTGCATTTTAGAATCTGTTCTAGTTCTTTCATAGCCAGCCTTCACTTTCTTAGTCTTCTTCTGATTTCCTGACTGCAGTCCCCATTTCTATTAATGTTTGGTCTCAGGTATAGGGATTCTTTTAATATTTCTATCTCTCCATTGTCTAGGTTGATCATCATTTTACTATGCCACTATATTAATTTACTATATACTATACTGTATACTATGCCACTATATTTATTGGTATTTGAGCATCCAAAGATTTTGTTATCTATGGGGGTCCTGGAACCAAACCTCAGCAGAAAGGAACGGCTGACTGTATTTATTGGACATCTTGGATACTTCTTTGCATGTAAAATATGCTCAGTATGGCCTGTTATCATGTGATAAGCAGGTAAAAAACATGCTTCAAGTTTATCTGTAAAGATGGGGCCCTCTCTTTCATCACCAAGTAGAACAGCACAAAGCAAGAGGACAATATTAATAACCCTGTGTTTTCTGAGAAGAAACTAAACTTATGCTAAACCTATCAGCATGGCTGGGCTTAATCAGACATATATTCCCTATGATATTTGCAGTAGTTCCAAGGACCCCTTTGGCCATGACGTGGATGGAACATCATGGAATGAGTGGGACTTTCTCTGACATTTCTTTGGTTTCCAAATATGTTTTCAAACTTGAAGTTCAAAACTACTGCTTTGTAGTGCAAACAGCCAACACTTTTTTTCTGAATGTGCTTGATCAGAAGGAACATAAGAAAGTGGATATCCTAGGAAGTGTAATGGGTCGGTTGCTGATGAGAGGTTTTATGGGGTATATGTGATTATGAGGGCCTTGCTGCTGGCCTTCTACAAGGTACTTATAAGTATATGTAGAAACTTGGGAGATTATATTTAAGAATTCTTGCCACAATTACATGTTGAGATGCTCTGCCAATTTGCACTCTAATAAGGGGTATAAAAATATCTCAGCTTTATTCACATTGCATTTCTTCAAATCCCACCTGCATTTCCTTCCCATCCTTTTTTCACATTGGGTTGAAAAACTTAGGGGAAGTTATCCCATGGAAATTTGGCTTCATTTTTATGCAAACTGTATTTCCTGATGTGTGGATGAAATGCACTCAATTTGCTCTCTCTCTCTCTCTCTCTCCCCTTTTCTACTATAAATTGGCTGTATTTGAGCTGTCTTCTTTTGAAAAGGTGAATATTGTTTTGTGTGCACTTTATATCTCTGAAATATAAGCTGCAGAAATATGTACATTCTTGAGCTGAGGGCATTTCTTCTTGCAAAATATCTTGTGTATATGAAAAAAAAGACCAAGCAAACACTAAGCATGTGCAAAAATGATAGTTTTTGTCAATATTTTCAAATCTTTAAAAAACAAAAAAAAACAACTTTGTGACCCCACTCTGATATATCATTTTGACTTTTAAAAATGAAAACATTAGACAAAATACCAAGAATAATGGTGAGTATTGTGGCAGGGCAAAGCAGTGGCCAACAGTATGCACAGAAGCCAAATTTTCTGTGTGTATAGCTAGAGATAATCCAAGAGAAATTACCTTTGTTTATTTCCCTGCCTCTTGACAACACAAGTTACTGTTATTTGTGTAGCTAACATTTCTATAGTTACTTTCAAAAAGTAATCCCAACATAAGTTCTTCTGCTACACTGATCTGTTGTAATGTAATAATCCAGATACCCAAGAACAAGATACATCTTGACCAAGCCACTGTGAAATGTCTTAAACCATCCTCCTTCACTTTGCAGTTTGAAATGGAAACTTTGAAATCCCCTAATTTTTGACATGGAAGTGCCAAGAGCTAACTGCCATAACATAAAAATAATTTATCCCAGGCAGGGCTTCTGTGCTGCTGCTACTGTTGCCAGAACTCTCCCTCATAGCTCTCAGCAACATAATACTGCATTTCAGCTTATTGTGAAACACTCATCAAATACTCCTATCTCTCCCCACCAAAGAAAAGGTAGAGAGCTGATTTCCTGCTATGGAGGTGGGCCTGTGTCTTTACTTTTAATTTACAGGAATGGACTTCCATGACTGAACGCTTCTCTATAGGGAGAGGTGGAAAATCTATGACTACTAAGAAAAGCAGATACCAGAGAGAGCCTTAAGCTGAGGGTTCACCTGAGGAAGGTGTTCTAATAATCTAACAAATCATATTAAAAGAAAACCCCACATGTGTCAGCCCCTCCCTCTCTTCTTCCAAGCATTGTTGTCATCATTATCAACAACAGCATAGCCATCTTTTTTTCTAGCCCACCTTTTCCTCAAAACTGGTATTTTGCGGCAGCTTGCAAATGAAAACAAATGCTATATAGTTAAAGCAAACAAAAAAGCAACATAAAAATGGAATTGAACTATTCTGGGTGTGTTGTGTCCCTTCAAGGAATTTCAGATTTGTGGCAACTCTATGGTGAACCTATCATAGAACTCGCCATAGGAACTTTCTTCGTTCCTATCGGGAGGCAATGCGTGCAGCGAAGAGAGCTTTCTCCGCTGCACGTATTGCGTCTGCAGAGTCCCGTCCAGCAGAGCTGTTTAGGGTGGTGAGGGAGATGACGCAGGTGTCCCCTGCGCCAAATCCCTTGCTTAACCCGACGACAGCCTGCTGTGACGCATTTAACAACTTCTTTGCAGACAAAATCTCTCAGATAAGAGCCGACTTAGATGCCACCATTGAAACAGAGTCGATAGGCGAGGCGTCCAGTGACTCTGCCGATGTAGTTCTACTGGATCAGTGGCAATCTGTGAGTACCGAGGACGTGGACAAGCTGCTTGGTAAGGTGAGGAAGACGACTTGCCCTCTCGACCCTTGCCCATCATGGCTGGCCGTCCAGGGGGGGGATGCATTGATGAGATTCCTCACGGATATCGTCAATGCATCCTTCAGGGAAGGACATGTTCCATCGTGTTTAAAGGAAGCGGTGGTTAGGCCGCTCCTAAAAAAGCCTTCCCTGGACCCCCTGGATATGAAGAACTACAGGCCTGTTTCATTGCTGCCATTTTTGAGCAAGGTGATCGAGAGGGCGGTTGCTCTTCAGCTCCAGGCAGTCTTGGATGAAGCCGATTATCTAGACCCATTTCAAACCGGCTTTAGGACAGGCTTTGGGGTTGAGACTGCCATGGTTGCCTTGACCGACGATCTGCGTCTGAGCATCGACAGGGGTAGTGTGACCCTGTTGGTGCTCCTAGACCTCTCAGCGGCTTTCGATACTATAGATCACGGCATCCTCTTGGACCGCCTGAGGGGGTTAGGTATCGGGGGCACTGCTTTGCAGTGGTTCCGGTCCTTCCTCTCGGGTCGGTCCCAGAGGGTGCTGCTTGGGGACTGTAGCTCCAGTAAGAGGGACCTCACTTGTGGGGTTCCTCAGGGAGCTATTTTGTCCCCGATGTTATTTAACATCTATATGAAGCCGCTGGGTGAGATAATACGGAGTTATGGTGCTGGGTGTTATCAGTACGCTGATGACACCCAAATCTATTTCTCCGTGTCTCGTTCGTCGGCCTCGAATTCCAATGGCATCTCTTCTCTCAATGAATGTCTTCAGGCGGTAATGGGCTGGATGAGGAAAAACAGATTGAAACTGAATCCAGACAAGACGGAGGTGCTCACGGTAGCGGCCCCGAAACCAAGAATTGGGTTGCAACCTCCAGTCCTGGATGGGGTCACACTCTCCTCCAGTGACTTTGTTCGCAGTCTGGGGGTGCTCCTTGATTCGTCGCTCCTGATGACAAATCAGGTAAATGCGACGGTCAGGAGTGCCTGCTATCAGCTTCGGCTGATACGCCAGCTGCGCCCTTTTCTGGAAGTAAGGGATCTCGAAACTGTTGTGCACGCACTGGTAACCTCACGCCTGGACTTCTGTAATGCGCTCTACTTGGGGCTACCCTTGTGCTTGGTTCGGAAGCTTCAGTTGGTACAAAATATGGCAGCCAGGCTTGTTTCTGGTACATCTAGGAGGGACCACATTACTCCGGTTCTGAGGTCCCTCCACTGGCTGCCTATCAGCTTCTGGGCCCAGTACAAGGTGTTGGTTATTACCTTTAAAGCCCTAAATGGCTTGGGTCCAAGCTATATCAGGGACCGCCTCCTCCCGTACAATCCTCCCCGCGCTCTCCGGTCCTCTGGGAGGAACTTACTGCAGCCTTTAAAATCTAGGCTTGCAGCGACCTCCCAGAGGGCGTTCTCTGCTGTCGCCCCCAAACTCTGGAACGACCTGCCGGATGAGATCCGTCAGTTGACATCATTAGACAGCTTTAAAAAAGCTGTCAAGACGGATCTCTTCCGGCAGGCCTTTCCAGATTAACCATCCCGGCCCAGGCTTCCTGATCCCCTCATTCCTCCCGTGGCCCCATCTTTAGTGATGGTTGAGGATCTCCAGAGGGACATCAGGGTTTTTAGGTGGTTTTAATTATGGTTTTATGTTCTTATATTGTGCTTTTAATTTGTTATATTGTTTAATACTTTCTTAAGGGGGGGAGGGATTATAATGTTTAATGTTATATTTTAATCTTGTCATATTTTATTGTTGTCAACCGCCCGGATTGGTTCGCCACAGGGTGGTATACAAATTATTATTATTATTATTATTATTATTATTATTATTATTATTATTATCATGAGGTTTTCTTGGCAAGATCTGTTCAGAGGAGGTTTGCTATTGCCTTCTGCTGAAGCTGAGAGCATGTGATTTGTCCAAGGTGAGTGAGTACATTTCATGGCAAGCACAGAATTGGACCCTGGTCTTCAGAATCATAGGCTGCCTCCACACTGCAGAAATAATCCAGTTTGACACCACTTTTACTGCTATGGCACAATGCTATGGAATTCTGTTACCATCCTGACCTTGGAGGGAGAGAAGAAGAGGCAGGCAAAGCTACACCATGCTTAGGACCAGAGGCAGATGAAAGGCTCTTCCACCATCTTAACTACTACCATCCTGATCTCAGAGGGTGAGAAAAAAAGGCAGACACATCTCCACCATACCTAGCCCGAGAGGCAGAAAAAAGACCCTCCCTCCATTTAACTGCTACCACCTTGTCCTTGGAGGGAGAGAAGGACTGGCAGTATCTGTTGGATTTGATCCCCAACCCCACTGTCATTCCCTTTTCCTTGTGTATCATGTATTGTAAGCCTGGGGACAGGGAACTGTCAAATTAACAATCTATAAACTGCTCAGAGAGCATTTGTGGCTGAAGAGTGGGGTATAAATGTTCTAAATAAATAAATAAACTGTACAGGCTACCTCAGTGGCATCATTAGGGTTGGTGTCACTCAGTAGGTAAATCACACTATCACACACACACACACACACACACACACACACTAACCTCCTCGTATACCACACCATGTGGAATCCTTGTAATTTTTTTTTTGTTCTTTCATAACTCGTAATTCCCATATACCACTGAACAAAATGTCAATAGTTGTGACTTAGGGGCATTGCGGACCAGCCTAAAGGGCTGGCCTGGGGGTGGAGTTGGGGCTGGGCAGCCGCACACGGGCCACCCCAACCCAACCCTGACGCCGTCCTAAGTGGAAGAGCTGCATTTTGCCACTCTTTTAGGGGTGGCAAAAGGAAGGCTTGCGGCCGCAGCATGGACTTGCCACAGCCCTGATCCATTGCTAGCAGGGGCGGCCCAGAGCCACCCATCTGCATAGCCCCATAAAAAACTAGTAAAATTGAAATTATTTCTTTTAATTGCAATATCATTCACACAGCCTAAATGTATTTATATATACCTAGGGCCTAAGCAGACGGTGCTTTGCGTCGTCTTCAAGGCAAGGAAGGGGAGGGGCAGCCTGACACTGGGCGCCCCAACCCCTTCCTGAACATGTCATCAGAGTGCCGATCGCTCCGCACGGCCAGCACTCCGACAACATACTTCCGCCGCAGCGTCCACACACGCTGTGGTGGAAGAGGTACCGAAGGTGCGCCCAAGGCCTCTTGCAGTGCACCTTCGGCGTCTTGTGGAAGGAGCACTATTTTAGCACTTCTTCCAGGGCCTCAGATGCTGCGGGTTGGGGGCGTGGAGTGCGGCTACCCCGTCTGCTTAGGCCCATAGTTTCATGTGATTAAAGTGAAAATATGGTAAGGTGTGATGTTTTTAAAGAAAATTTTAAAAGAATAAAAAACTAAATGTTTAAATTTAAGAAAGTATTTTTTTAAAAAAAACAAAAACAAAAAAACACCTGGGGCTTCTCTTTCTCTTCTCACTGAGCCTCACCCAACTGACACCATCTCTTCAGCATTTTAAAGAGACACAGGTGAATGCCACAGCACATTTCTGCAAAAGGCAGATGTTTGGGGAGCAGTGGCGTCACTCCCCTTTAGGGTGTCATCTGGTGCATCCCACATCAGCACACAGCCCTAGTGACACCTCTGCCTACCCTGAAAACTGTGCAGCATTCAATATAGAAAGGATTGCTTTCAGGCAGCCAAGTGTGTGTGTTGTGCAAGACTGCATTTTATGTAGTAAATAGCAATGCTGCACAACAGAAATGTTACACAAAATCAGCAATATTGCACAACAAGGCTGCATGGCTATTTGTTGTGTAGCATTGCTAATTTTGATGTTAAAAAAGCAATGTTACACAATAAAAATGCTACACAGCAAAAATGTGCAAAGTCAGCAATGTTGCACAACAAAATATATGGCTATTTTTTGTGCAACATTGCTAGCAAAAATCTGCAAAAAAATGTGTGTCTGCAGCTGCAATGGCCTGAGTTTCTTTTCATGCTGCCTAACATTTGGATTGCTCAACTTTCAAACTGTCAATAGCTGCAACCACAACATGGAATGATTCACCTTAGTCTTGGTATAACGATATAGTTTGCAATCTAATTTTGCATTTTCTACACTTCCCCCAAGGATAGAGTGAAAAACAATGTAACTGGGTGTGGAGAGAAGGCAGAATAGAGTGAGTCTTAGCAATAGCCAGTGAAAGTTGAGCTGACAGCAGCAAATCAAAATGAAGGCTGGAGCTGATAAATAGTTGGTGACAGTTGGGATTCAGATAGGGTTATAGTTCAGTGAAGACAGGGTCTGATAGTGGAACAGTCCAGAAGACAGAGTCTGGTAGGGAACAAGTTCAGAAGGGAAGGACTTAGTCCCAGTATAGAACTCCAAGTGAGAAAGTTGCTGGATTTTCATATCCTGAGGGATATAGGTAGCCTGAGTGGCTAAGATAGGAAGAAGTTTGGGAAGATAACTGAAGTTAAGGACTGTGTGTGTCCTAAGTGAGAGTAACTGGTGTTCCCTAGATAGAGAGTGGTGTAACAAAGTATAACATAACAAATACATATACCAGCTGAATAAGTGAAACATTGTTAAGCAGTTATTCAAATAAAGTTTCATTAAATAAAGACACATAAAATAGGGACATTAAATGTGAGAAACATTAACCAAGGGAAGCTAGACATAGTGAAAATAGAAATGCAACACATGAACATAGCAGTATTAGGGGGTGAATGTTTTAAAATGGACAAGAATAGGCCACTTTGAATCAAACAATCACACAGTGTTCTACTCAGGGAATGAAAAGACAAGACGTGGGGTGGCTTGCATACTAAGAAAAGATGTTGCAAAAGCAGTCAGAGGATGCAATGCAAAATCAGACCAAATCGTCTCAATAAGGCTACACAGGAAACCTATGAATATCACCATAATTCAAGTATATGCACCAACCACTGAGGCAGAACAAAGAGAAATTCATAGATTTTACAAAGGAGTACAGGAAGAAATTGACAACACACCAGCACAGCACAGTTTATCATTGGAGATTTTAACACAAAAGTTGGAAATAAAGAAGAAACAAAAATGGAAGGCAGATTTGGACTAGGCAAAAGGAATGAAGCAGGTGAGCATCTGATAGATTTTTGTGAAGGCAACAACCTATTCATTTTTCATACAGCCAGAGAAAAGGTTATACACATGGACATCACCAGATTGCCAACACAAAAACCAAATAGATTACATAATTAAAAGTAAAAGATGGTGGAGCGCCATACTGGTGGCCAAGACTAAAGCAGGTGCTGATGGTGGCACATATCATGAACCACTTATTTCAAAAATAAAAGTAAAACTCAGGAAGAGAACAAAACCAGTCATCATACCAAAGTACAATTTAAACAATATTTCCACAGAATTCAATAACAATATAAGAAACAGATTTGCAGTACTAAGTATAATAGATCATGAACCAGAAGAACTTTGGTCTGAAGCCAGGGACCTAATAAAAGAAGAATGCATAAAGACACTTCCAACAGACAAAAGGAAAGTGAAGAAACCATGGATGACAGATAAAAAGCTACAAGCAATAATGGAAAGAAGAAACAAAACAAAAAAGAGATAGAAATAAACTAAGAATTATGAATGCAACAATACAATGGTTAGTGTGCAAAGATAAAGAAAATTACTACAATGACAAAGGTAGAAAAATAGAAGACAACAACAAAAAGGGAAGAACAAGAGACCTATTCCACAAGATTCGAGAAATCAAGGGAAAGTTCAAACCAAGGACCAGGACACTCTATGACAATAAAAATAACACAATTCAAGACCAAGAAGGGAAAAAAAGATGTTGGGTGCAATACACAGAGGAAATATACAAAAGAGATGACAAAATGAAGGACACATAGAGAGATGGGCCATATGAAGATGAACCCCAAATTCTAAAAACTGAGGTGGACGCTGCAATAAAAGAAATGGCAAAAAACAAGAATCCAGGAACAGATAATATACCAATAGAACTGTTGCAATCCATATTGACAGAGTCAACACTAGTGCTAACCAGCATATGTCAACAAATATTGAAAACAACAACAACAATAGTCAACAGTTTGGAAGCAATCAATATATATCCCCGTACACAAAAAAGGAGACACAAGAGACTGCAACAACTATAGGACTATAGCACTAATCTCCCATGCAAGCAAAATTATGCTCAAAATACTGCAACATAGACTCCAACCACACACAGAGAAAGATATCCCAGAGGTCCAAGCAGGGTTCAGGAAAGGAAGAGGTACCAGGGACCACATTGCAAATATACAGTGGCTAATAGAGCATAGCCAGGAGTTCCAAAAGAAAATCAGCCTGTGCTTTACAGACTACGGGCCTAAGCAGACTGGCAGCATGGGGCCACCGTGGGAAGGTGCACCGCGGGACCGAGGCATCCCCACGCCTCGATCCTGTGGCGCACCTTTGTTGTCCCTGAAAGGAGCGCTAAAATAGTGCTCCTTTCACAAGTCAGACTTTTCTGCCACAGCGTGTCTGGACACTGCGGCGGGAGGTTGCCCTCGGTGCGCCAGCCATGCGGAGGGCCGGTGGCTCCGAGGGAAACCCCGGGAGGAGGAAGGGGCACCGAGCATGCGGCTGCCCCTCCTCTTCCCTGCCTCCAGGACGGCTTTTTAAGCCATCTGCCGAGGCCCTATCACAAAGCCTTTGACTGCATAGATCATGAAAGGCTATGGAAACTGTTAAAGACATGGAGTGCCAACATATCTGATAGTCCTGATGTGGAATCTGTGCTCAGGACAAGAGGCTACTGTCAGAACAGAACACGGAGAAACAGAATGTTTCCTAATTGGCAAAGGAGTCAGAAGAGTCTGCATCCTATCACCTTATCTATTCAACTTATATGCAGAACATATTGTAAGGGAAGCAGCTTGGTCATGGAAGAGGGAGGAGTGAAAATAGGAGAAAGAAATATCAACAATCTGAGATATGCTGACAACACCATAATACTAGCAGAAAACCTCACAGACCTGGAACAACTACTAAGGAAGATGAAAGAAGGAAATGCAAAGGCAGGCTTACTGTTGAACATAAAGAAAACAAAAATAATGACCACAGAGAACTTACACACATACAAACTAAAAGCAGCTTCATTTATATACTGCTTCATATCACGTTATGGAATGTCTAAGCGGTTTACAACTGTAAGCTCATTGCCCCCCAACAGCTGGGTACTCATTTTAGTGACCTCGGAAGGATACAGGCCTGAGTCTAGCCTGAGCCTTGGCTAGTATTGAACTCACAATCTTGTGGTCTATGAGTGAGTGGCTGCAGTACAGGCATTTAACCACTGTGCCACCAGGGCTCAGACAACCAGACAATAAGGAAATAGAAATAGTAAAAGAGTACTCATATCTGGGATCAAACATTGATCGGAATGAGGATTGCAGCCAGGAAATCAGGAGAAGATTAAGAATGAGGAGGGCGGCTATGAAAGAACTAGAACAGATCCTAAAGTGTAAAGACATACAACTCAGCACAAAAGTCAGAATCATATAAGCCATCATATTCCCTATTACCATGTATGAATGTGAGAGCTGGACAGTCAAGAAAGAAGATAGGAATAAAACAATGCATTTGAGATGCATTGCTGGAGAAGAGTACTGAGGATTCCATGGACAGCCAAAAGGACAAACAAATGGGTCCTAGAACAGATTAAGCCAGAGATATCTCTAGAAGTCAAGATAACAAGACTAGACTGTTGTACTTTGGACACATCATGAGAAGCCATGAATCATTGGAAAAGACAATGTTGTTAAGAAAGGTGGAGGGAAGTAGAAAGAGTGAAAGGCCATATGCTAGATGGATGGACTTTATTAAAGAAACCACGAATATTAGATTGCAGGAGTTGGGAAAAGCAGTAAAGGACAGGCAGGCCAGGCGATCTATCATCCATAGGGTCACCATGGGTTGAGACTGATATGAAGGCAGTTAACAACAACAGCAAAAAGTACAAAAGATTGAGAGTGTAGATTTTGACTACAAAGCTGCACCATTTCCCAAACTCAGATTCCAGAAACTCTGTGGTTTAAGTTGTGCAAAGAGTATGACATTTTTCTTCACACCTAAATTTCTCAAGGGGATTCAAGAACTCCAAATTCGACCCCAGTCAGCAAATTGACAAATTTCTGTTCCATCCCTAAAGCACACTCTTAAAAGCATTTCCTTTAAAAACTTTCAGATCTCAAAATCTTTGGTGAATAAAAAAAAAAAGGTTTTGCCTGCTGATGGAAAGACAGAAAGGAATAGTCTACCTTAATTTAGGAAACTGATTTTCTAGGTGGAGCTAGGAAAAACTGTTCCTACCATCTCCTTAAATTCCCCTGGCTGTCTCCTTGGGCCCTTCTTGGGGATGTGGAGCGGAGTAGGGTAAATATTTGCAATGATGGAGTTCTTATTGCTTAAAGAATTTGCATGTGAAAAAAATAACCTTATGAAGGCTCTGGACTAGCAAAGCCTGATATGCATTTAGAGAGGTTTGCATTATTGGTGAACAGATATTATATCCACTACCAGCCCATATTACTTTGCTTTCTTGGATGAAAGACAAGATAATACCACCCCACCTTCATTTTATGCACAGGAGAATCTTACTTCATGATTGACCAGAGGATCATGCCCTCTGCTCCACCTGAGGCCACTACCTAAAAAGATGTCAGGCAGGCCACTGGAAACACCAAGTTCTCTATATCACTTGGTTATCTTTTCCACCTTTCCAAGCTCACTCTGTCTCATGTTAATATCAGCCCTCATTACCTGCTTTCCTTCTTGGTCAAACCCACTCTCAGTGGTTCTCAAAACCCTTAGGCTTTTCATTTTGTTTTTCTCAGTCTTAGACGATCAAGACTATTCTTCTGGATTTCATTCAGATTACAGTGGGCTTCAGAATATAGCATGAGAACCAAATGGTCACCTAGCAGGGCTTCTATGACAAAAAGCTTAAACTGTATGAGATAACTCATGCAATTGAACCAACCTATGTGCTGTGGGGAGAAGGCCAAAACTGACAAAATCATTTTAATTACTTGTCATTTTTAAAAACAGATCTGCATTGCAGATGGCTTGCTTATAAATTCTGTTTAAAGACCTTTCCTGGGAAAATAAATAAATAAATAATTTCCCCTGATTATTAACACTGAACTGTAAATCACTGGTATCTCATTGCCATTTTGACAAACTCACTGCTGAAGGGTTTGGTAACAAAGTAGATTGTAGCAGCTGTTTGGCTGAGTGGTATGATATGCCCACCCCCGCCTATTTCAACCTACAGTGATTTATTTTTGAAGTTTTATTTCTGAAGGCATCTAGTTAATTGCTGTGTGGTTTAATTGGACTGTAGTATGATGTTCTTTTGATCATAGAGCAAGTGTTGCTCAGATAAATCTTTAGGGTGTTTTCTCTAATGTGCTGGATTGCTTGGGGCCATCATCTCACTTTTGGCTGCAAAGAAAGAAGAAGGATCAACTTCGGAGACAATAAGCACATTTCAGGTTTTGGCATAATCATAGTCTTCTGTCTCTTTCATTAAAATATGATATGGGGAATGCATGGCATAAAAGTCTGCCTGAAATCTCTGGGATCATGTAAACATAAAGTGCAGTTCATCAGATGGGAAGATATTTGTGGGAAAGAAAGCATTTTTTCTTAGCTCCAGTCACACATGCACAATTAGGCATCTTGAAGCATGTTAGGGCTTACATGGGGTAGACTGAAGACCTGGGTGTTTTTAGGAATAAGAACAAGCATGCAAGAGAGGTTTAAGCCCTGCTGAAATGCTCAATTTCCACTTTCTAAGAATGCATGAGAGGGGACATGCATCACCATACTAGTTCCACCCTCATTTTTTGTTGTAATCATCATGTAGAAGGGAGATATATGAAGTGGAGCCTCTTCTAGAGGTGGAGGCTCTCTGCATGATGTAGAACATCTGAAAAGTATTTTCAAATCTGAGAGCCTTCATGAGTAGGCAAAACAGTCCATAGAATCATAGAGTTGGAAGAGACAACAAGGGCCGTCCAGTCCAACCCCCTGCCATGTAGGAACTCAAAATCAAACAATCCCCGACAGATGGCCATCCAGCCTTTGTTTAAAGACATCCAAAGAAGGAGACTCCACCACACTCTGAGGGAGTATGTTTCATTGTCGAACAGCTCTCACTGTCAGGAAGCTTCTCCTAATGTTGAGGTGGAATCTCTTTCCCTGTAGCTTGTATCCATTGTTCCGAGTCCTATTCTCTGGAGCAGCACAAAACAATCTAGCATCCTCCTCAATATGACATCCCTTCAAATATTTAAAGAGGTCTATCATATCCCCTCTTAACCATCTCTTCTCCAGACTAAACATACCCATTTCCCTAAGTCATTCCTCGTAGAGCATGGTTTCCAGCCCCTTCACCATTTTAGTCGCCCTCCTCTGGACATGCTCCAGTTTTTCAACATCCTTTATGAATTGTGGTGCCCAGAACTGGATAGAGTATTCCAGGTGGGGCCTGACCAAAGCAAAATACAGTGGCACTATTACTTCCCTTGATCTAGATACTATACTTTTATTAATGCAGCCTAAAATTGCATTGGCCTTTTTAGCTGTGGCATCACACTGCTGACTCATGTTCAACTTGTGGTCTATTCGGACTCCTAGATCCCTTTCACACGTAGTCTTGTTAAGCCAGGTGTCCCCCATCTTATATGTATGCATTTCAAATTTTTATCCTAAGTGCAGTACCTTATATTTCTCTGTGTTGAAATTCATTTTGTTAGCTTTGGCCCATCTTTCTAATCTATTAAGTTCATTTTGAATTTTCATCCTGTTTTCTGGGGTGTTAGCTATTCCTCCTAATTTAGTGTCATCTGCAAATTTGAGAAGCATGCCTCCTATTGCTTCATTCAAATCATTGATAAAGATGTTGAATAGCACTGGGCCCAGGACAGAACCCTGTGGCACTCCACTGGTCACTTTATTCCAGGATGAACAGAAGCCTGGAGAAGTGACCAGTGGGGTGCCACAGGGTTCTGTCCTGGGCACACTTTAGATATTTGTCCTTAGTGTGACAGATCAGGATGGAACTAACATGTTAACACTCAGAAGATGCCAAAATATTTTGAGGAAAAAGACACTGCATATGAAATCAATGTTGTGTAGATAGGTAGAAAACGTATGTTGCAAGTTTTAGTTCAGGGGAATATTAAGAAATTCTAAGTACCACATCAAATTACAAATTAAAACATTCCTTAAGATGGAGCCATGATAAAGTGGCATTAAACTTGTATAACTATGCAATGAAAATGTACCTCTCCTCTAAGGGCTTTGTCACATACAGCTTTTAAAGTATGATTAGAGCTGAGGGGAAATCAACTTAGGCAAAACATATTGCACAATTCATACATTGTGCTCACAATCACACTAGTCTTCATGTGTGAAATGTCACAGCTAGGGTAGTTACAATATTGGCCGTCACATAGTGTCTCATCCTCTCCCTTTCCTCCCCACCCCCCATGATTCCCAAGCAGGCTGATTCCCTGCATCTTTCTTTCTTTCTTTCTTTCTTTCTTTCTTTGAAAAGCAGAAAAGTATGCTGGTTAGGACATAGGGCAGGGAGTCAGGGTTAAGGGGTGTCAGGAAGAGAGTGTGATGGCAGAAGCAGCTGGATTATTGAGAAGATGTGAGATAATGGCTGGTCACAAACAGGTATAATTCCACTTCCTTTAACAAGAGATAATGTGGCAAGAACAGCACTCATGTGATAATGTCCTAAGTTCTTGGTCTTCATAAGGAGCTTAAGAGCTTGCAACTAACCAGATATAATCAGTGGTGTTCCTGTTGCTGGTGTCACCCAATAAAGGGGTGGAGCAGGAACAGGGTGCCACAACGTCTGGAGGGCAGCCAAACCAGATCCCAAATGGAAGGCATCACCCCTCCAGAAGCAGCTGCCTTTTGAGGGTGCAGTGTGATATGGCTTTTGGGGGGCTGTTTGGGATTTGGTATGGCTGCCAAGTTCAAATCAAGGGCAGGGATGCTCTATGGAGAGAAAAAGAACATAATGCAGGAACAAGAAGAAATAAAAAGACGCTGGAAGCAATACACAGAAGAGTTATATAAAAGAGATGAGGGAATGAATGACATTTGGAATGAGGAGCCATATGAAGATGAACCTCAAATTCTAAGAAGTGAAGTGGAATCTGCAATAAAGGAAATGGGAAAAGATAAATCACTGGGAACAGATGATATCCCAATTGAACTGCTATAGTGCCTACAGACAGATGCAACTTTAGTGCTAACTGAAATATGTTAACACATATGGAAAACAAAACAATGGCCAACAGACTGGAAATGCTTGATGCATATACCAAACCACAAGAAAGAAGATACAAATGACTGCAGCAACTATAGGACAATAGCACTAACCTCACAAGCAAGCTAAATCATGCTTAAAATTCTGCAACATAGACTCCAACTATACATGGAGAGAGAAATCTCCATTTGATGATGAAGGATTTGATGATGAAGGGACCACTTGGATGTATGTAGAGGCTGAAAGGATTTGCACAAATCAGACATGCACACTAAATGAAAATGTAGCTGCTCACTTTCTTTATAAAAAAAGACAATCCAGACATTAGACTCCCACTTTGTGATTTGTCTTATTTCTATGATAAAATCACAAATTTTAGACAACATGAGCTCCCAAGTACAAGTATAATTCCACTGGCACAAATTTCTCTGTTCATCATTTCAGCTGTCTATGAACCTATAGAAACAGAATAAATTGAATGAATGACACCATAAAATTGCCTGCACAAAAGACCATTACATAAGACAGACATTATTCAGAATAATCTCACATCAGTAAGACATGAAAAATGAAACACCCAAAACAAGCTGTATGTTATTGCCTGATGAAGAGTGCAAGATATCTCTTCCCCTCTCTTTTTAGCTTAACTTTCTGGCAGATTACGTGGCCAGTGAGATATTTATAATCTGGGTTTCTGAAGGCACTTTTTAAATATATATATATATATATATATATATATATACACACACACAAGTGTAGACTGAGAAAGTGAAACTGAGTACAGATTTGTTTGATTCTCTCTGAGGCTGAGATAGTCAAAACAGTTTCAGATCCACAAGATATTATGAATTCACTGATCTCTGACCATAAATAAATTCCAAAAAAAAGAAAAAGAAAAAAAGTTCTGAAAGTTAGAAAAAGCACTATGTTGACCACTGAAATGCTGGCTATGGAAATAACCTATTATCTAGTACTGTTGACATTGCTAGTATACCTCCCCAACTCTAGTTACTAGAGTAGTTCTGTGATTAAAAAAAAAAAACTATACAGGTTTTCTATTCTGCTGGTTTGGATCTTTGACTACAAATCTGGAGACCAGGGTTTGAATCCCATCTTGGTCAAGAAATACACTGTGTGACCTTGGGTAAGTCACAGACTCTCAACCTCAGGGGAAGGCAATGGTAAACCTCCTCTGAACAAATCTTGCCAAGAAAACTCATGATAGCTTCACCATAAGTGAGAAACAACTTGAAGGCACACAACAGCAACAACAACAACAGGGTGAATATAGAAAAATCACATTTGTATTTTTGTCTCTTTCAAAAGAAAAAGAAGAAAAAAAGAAAGAGTAAATCTGCCTAATACAAGTGAGGAATGAAGGTTATCCATCATTTGACTTCCTGATATCTGTAATGCAAATCTCAGAACATGAGTGAAGAATCTCATTGATTTGCTCTTAAAATTATTCCTCTTTCTTCAACTTGTACATCAAGATCCTTCCATTGTTCTTTTGTAAAACCAATGGGTGATCATCCTTGCAATTGTCTATCACCTTCAGTCATAGAATCTCCACTTGTATCTCCTCAGTAAAGCTTCACACACCTTTAGACTTGGTATTATGGATCAAATTGAAGCAAAGGAATTTTTTTGCAAATGTTTCATCTGACACCTTTTATGTGTATCATACACTTTATATGTATTTGAAGTGATCAAGACTGACACTCTTACTGTGGAGTTTTGAGACCTGTAATATTCTTTGCCTCCCTAAAAGTCCCCCCCCCCAACAAGCCCATCTCATTGCTCCAAGTGGTGATGTTTGTCTCAGGGGGGTTGCAGACTGCCAGAAATAGTGTGAATTCAGTCCACTTTTAGGGTTAGGGTTAGAGTTAGGGAACCATGGGAACTGTATTTTATTGTGGCATCAGAGTTGTCTGACAGAGAAGGCTCAATGTCTCAGAAAAATAACAGTTCCCATGATTCCCTAGCACTAACCCTAACCCTAAAAGTGGACTGAATTCACACTATTTCTGGCAGTCTGCAACCCCCCTCAGTTAAATCTCTCGGGGGAGGGGGGGATCTAGCTCAAGGAAACACAGATTAGTACTACAGAGAGAGTAAGCCCCTGCCCACACATTATATATTCTCAGAGACTGAAATGCTCCCTCAACATTTATTTTAAAAATATTGTCATTTCCATTTTATCTTTGGCACAGAGGCTGACCTGTTTGTCTTTTGTACGCTGCAGTACAACTTTGCTGACTTATGATGCTTTATGTGATGATGTACTTTTTAAAATATACAATTAGCCCTCTATAACAGCGGGCTAGCCATCTTTGGGTTGGAGCATTCAAGTGCCCCATTATTGTCAATGGCAGTGCATGCACACAGTGCATGCACACTTTGGCATCCATTGATGAAAATGGGACTTGAGTTTCCACATTTTTTGGTATCCATGAAGGGGGTCCAGAAATACTGAGGGATAGCTGTACAGTTAATCATCAGCAAATGTAATAATAATAATAATAATAATAATAAATTATTTATACCCCGCCCCTCTGCATAGTAATCAGGGCGGCTTCCAACATAAAAATACAACACAATAAGATCAATTCCAAAACCCAACCCCTCCCACCCCTTAAAAAGTCATTAAACAATCATCAACTATAAATTAAAAATAGTATTTAAAATTAAGACAAAGTGCCAACTAAGTAATTATTGCATTTATGTACATTTGATAATTAACATGCATTCTTAGGATCAATAACAATTATCATTGTTATGAAATATAAAAAAATAACATAAAACAATAACATAATAAATAAGAATAACAACAATAAAAAGTAGTAAGTGTAGCTGTTGTTATGAACACTGGAAGTCCTCCAAATTTTGTGGTGTGTATGTTCCCTTCTATGACCCTGAATGGACCCTATACTATAGCAGCCATGAGCCTAAAGTTGGCAGATCATGTACCAAGGTACCCAAATAGCAGATCAAAAATATCGTTTGGGAGCTGCAATAAGGGAAAAATTCACACTTGTGAGACAGGAAGGCCAGGTGATTTACTGCAGGATGTTTTGCACCCAAGACAGAGAGTGCCCTTTTACAACCCCATTCTCACCTCTAATAGACCCTATTCTCACCTCTAAAGATCTCAAGTGATCTTTCCCATGCAAATTTGGCTCTTTGATGTCTCTTTGCCTCAGATTATTTTTGCCCTATATAAAGACTCAAATTTCTTTTGTTACCCAGGCTAGCTAGAATACACGGTGACTCTATTTGCTCTGAATTCTGACTAGTTCTGACTCACTTCTGTCTCCCTCAGCTCTCTCCAAGCAGCTGAGTAGAATGCCAAATCATCTAATTGGACCATCTGGAGTCACCATGTCTATAGTAAGTAACACCATTAGTGAAGCCTATTGTTCTATTCCAGTGTTCACCCCTTTATTCCTTAGCTCTTGTGTGAGTGTACATGTGTGTGCACTTGTTTGCTGTGTGTTGCACTGGCACAAAGGACACGAGACACCTCTTTTTGGGTTTAAACAGGCCACAACTTTTATTTTGCTGTACAGGGTCTATTTACAAGATTTACAATTAAACTTGCAACACTTTGTCACATGTGTGTGTGAAAGTGTAACCCTCCCAGATGGGTGGTCCTTCACCACATGTGACAAAGTATGTAAACAAATAACAACAACAAATTTACAAGCCTTTCCCCACCAGAAATGACATCATATTACATCATATGATGACATTAGTTAATGATGTCATGCATTTAATTACATACGTCACTTCCTTTAATTTAACCTTTGCCAAATTTAACCCAATTAAATTTAATTAGCCAGATTAATTTCCCTGTGGGGTGGGGGTCATTACCCACCACAAGAGGGGGCCAGCCCAGCTAGGCATCCCCTCTTCCCCCACCAACTGCTCTTTTAATATGTTTGGAGAGTGCCTGAACATAAATTTCCGAACCTTACATAGAGAGGTGCACCCCATCCCCCCTGTACAATTTAGGCCTATCCAATTTAATTCCCACATGTTCAATTATGAAAATGCTCAGTCTTGATAACTGTTTGGCCACAGAATGATTTAGCCACCATCGAGCACTGTTAATGGCGGCATCTTTGTGAGCTCCAGACCAGCTATGCCTTGGTAGCAGCTTGGTCCATAGCAGTATAGCTCCAGGTACAATTCTTCTAATTTCCTGCAAGTCTTTCACCATCTGCTTTGCCAGCTGAAGACACCATCTGCTTTGCCAGCTGATGGACTTCCACTAAGTCATTCTCCCCCAGGTGTATGACTAAAACCTGGGGTTGTGGATAAGACCTTGACAGCTGGATGATCCAAGGAAGCAGCGCTCCCCACATCATACCCTTGCAGTCAAACCATTGAGTAGCCCTGATGTTTGCCAGGCCCAAGTTAGTATCGCACTGGTGCTCAAGAAGGTGGCGTTCTGCCCAGAAGACTAGACTGTGACACACAATCCAGATCTTGCCATGGAAATCGCCATCTGAAATACAAGTAAAGCCAATTAGTATAGTTGATCAGGATTCTTGCTCCCAGAAGGCTGAACATAGGACTTAAATGCCCTAGAACGCCACTGGCCAATTTGGCAAATATCGGCTTCGCTTATACCGTGTGTGGCCGCAGTTGTTGCTGCACCGATGCAGAAGGAGTGAGAAGAAAAATAAGCCTGAGGCAAATTAGCTTGCCTTAGTGTCTCCTTCAACACTGCCCTAAATTGAAATTGAGTTAAGGGCATGCCTGATAAGTGGAGAAACAGATAACCTGCCACTTTTGGCCTAACACTCAGATAAATGGCTTTTATCTAAATGGCTTGGGTCCAACTTATCTTCGGGACTGCCTCCTCCCATATAATCCTCCCCGCACACTCCGGTCCTCTGGGAGGAATTTGCTACAGCCAATGAAAACCAGACTCTCGACAGCCTCCCAGAGGGCTTTTTCCATCATCGTCCCCAAATTATGGAATGGCCTGCTGGATGAGATCCATCAGTTGACAACTTTAAACAGTTTTTAAAAAGCTGTTAAGATGGATCTCTTTCAGCAGGCCTTCCCTGATTAGCTTCCAGGCCTCAGGAGTCTTTTTATCCCTCCTACATTTGGTTTAAATGTTGACCCACCTATTATTGTTTGTTTGATTATGGTTTGTTTTAATTATGTGGTTGAATCATTGTTTTAATGTAAAAATGGTTTAATTCTTTTTAAGGGGTGGGGGGCTGTGGGATTTGGATGGTATTTTAATATTGTATGATGTTTTAAATTTGCTGTGAACTGCCTCAATTGCGTGACAGAGGGGCAGGATATTATTATTATTATTATTATTATTATTATTGGTCATTGCTAACACCGGGCAAATTTGCCTACTAGGCACTTTGGCTAAGGAAATGAACTGACCTTTCACCAACTGATCAGTTTTGGAATGCCTAATGCAAATCTGAATCCCCTGTTCAGTTAAGGTCACATCTGAAATTAAGAGTGCCCTACCAGACTGATCATTGCGAGAATCAGGTACAATCTCACTAATTCGTAAAGCTGCAAAGAAAGCAATAGCAAATACTGCCTTGAATAAAGCCACTTCCTCAGGTGAATAACATGTATCAGCTAGTTGTTCCCATAACTTAGACAGGACTGTGCCTGTTATTGGACATCTTGAGTCCTTTACTGCAGGGGATTCTCTGGACCAACCTTCCACAGCTCTTTTGACCCTGAAGTCTGTGGTAGGATCAAAACAACTCCTTGCCCTGAAGTGAAAAGCCAGGGCAGACAGCCTGCCCCTGATAGTAACAGGTGACAGGTGCCTGAGATGTATTATAAAAGGAAGAACCAGATCTACCCTGATAGGCCAGCCTTCTACCTCCCCAATTTCCAATAAAAATTGATTAAATGTATTCAAGGCCAACTGATAGGACTTGTGTGTAGATGGAGTGATGGAGTGTAGGATCGTCCTGTGAATTTCTAGTCTCCAAGGCTCCATAGCAAAGCCGGTACCTCCATCTGGTGTGTCGACACCTCGGGAGCCAGCTGCTGGAACCTGGAGAACCAAAAACGAGAAAAGGGCATCCACCAAAGGGTTAAGCACACCAGGATCCTGCTGAGCTTGGAATAAAACATTAAACTTCAAACACTGCATGACCATCGCCCTCACCAAACACATGACTCTGGGGGACTTAGAAGACTGACAATTTACCACCTGAACAACCACCTGGTTGTCACACCAAAACCAAATGGTCTTGTTAGCAAATTGGCTTGCCCACAGGTGCACAGCCACTACAATAGGAAAAAGTTCCAAAAAAGTCAGGTCTCTAGTCAGACCATGTTCAATCCAGGAAGAAGGCCACCTCTCTGCAGCCCACATGCCATTCCAGTAAACACCAAAGCCATGGGCGCCAGCAGCAACAGAGTGTACCTGAAAGTCTGCCCTCAGCAGCATTTCAGATCTCCAGAATGAGGTCCCATTGAATTGCTCAAAAAAGGACTCCCAAACCTTCAAGTCCTCACAAATCCCCCTTGTGATCCTAATATGATGGTGTGGTGCAAACACCCCTACAGTAGCCCTATATAATCTTGCGCAGAATGCTCATCCCAGAACTATTACCTTGCAGGCGAAGTTTAGCAATCCTGTAAGGGGTTGAAATTCATACAGTGCAGCTTTTTGCTTCCCCTGCATCATACTAATCTTCATAGCCACCAATTTGTTGTTCGGTAATCGAGAAATCCCAGCTACAGTATCTATCTCGATACCCAAAAAGGTAAGCCATGTGTCAGGCCCTTCAGTTTTTTCTTCAGCTAGAGGAACTCCCAACTCCAACATCAATTCCTGAAAATCAGCTAAAGTGTCCCTACATGGTGAGGAATTGGGATTTCCAGCAATCAAGAAGTCATCTAAATAGTGGGTTATAGCCCTGTTACCTGACCTCTTGACCGCACACCAATGAAGAAAGGTGCTAAAAGTCTTGAAAGCTGAACAAGAAATCGAGCACCCCATTGGCATGGCTTTATCAAAATAATATTTTCCTTCTAACTGAAACCTTGGCTGAGGGTGTACTCAAAATCATCTGGGTGTACAGGGAGTAGCCTGAAGGCAGATTTTATGTCGCACTTCGCTAAGAGGGCTCCCTTGCCTAAATTTCTAACCATCTTGACCGCTGAGTCGAACAATGCATACTTAACAGATGTAAGCTGAGGATCTATGGCATCATTCACAGAGTCACCCTTCAGATAAGATAAATTATGAATCAAGCTAAATTCCCCAGGGGCTTTCTTAGGTACCACACCCAAAGGTGATAAATGAAGGGTGAGAATTGGCAACTGATCATGAGGTCCTGAAATCCTTCCAGCAGCTATCTCTTTCTCTAGCTTGTCCCTTACTATAGTTGGCAATTCCCTCATGGAACGAGCATTGGGTGCATAGCGATGAACCCTGGAACCTGTGTAACGAATGTGAAAGCCCAAGGAAAAACCATGAAGTAAATAAGAAGCAGCCTCCTTGTTTGGGTACGCCCTCAGCCAAGCTTCCATTGCCTCTAACCTAATTGGTGACAGAGCCTTTGCCTCCAAGTGATACTGGCTGGGGCACACCTCCCACTCCTGACCACTTACCTCTGCTGCAGGAAGCGCTGGGGTGACCACCCCCGCAGGTGTTACACTTGTGATCAAACCTGCAGGGCTGCCTCTTGCACTTGCTTGTGTTAAAGTCCCAGCATATACCAAATTGCTTTCTTTCTCCCATGCCAGGCCTCGCATTCTGCCCTCTTGGCTGAGTAACCATGGGAACAAACCCATTATCACACCTGCTCGAAGGGGAGGCCCCTACCATTACATCTGCCCATAGTTCAGACCATACATGTCTCCAAGACAGGGAGCAATCTTGTGCAGCTCTCATTCTAAACTGTTCATCGTATTGCAGCCAGGCTGCACCTCTAGCATTATGATGGTGTAAGCTTTTATCATGATCTCCTTGTATTTAGAAAAGTCAGGAGACCTAAGGGGCTCTTTTTCCTCTATAACTCCCCTATAAATAGTAAAACCCATAATCCAATTCACGAAATTACGCTCTAGCTTAGGGCATTTGAGCGCCTGAAACTCTTTTGGAAGGCTGAACACAATCCCGTCCTTTACCATGATCCTTGGTTCAGGATCCTGAAAGTAAGAGAAAATAAATTAATATAATCTCCCTTCCGTATCCTTTCTTTAGTGGAAAGAGGAAGGTGTGAGCCAAGGGGTGTAGACATTCCAGCGTAAGGAATGGATACAGTATGAACAGTTATTCCTGATAGCATAGGAGCACCCAAAGGAGACACCGCAGAGCTGTCGCTAGCCACAGCAATTGGCTGACCAACTTGCACCCTATAGTCAGGGACCTGTGTAACCACAGGTGCCTGCACAGGTGCACCTAGAGCTGCAGGGATGGGGCATTCCAAACCCACACCCTGGCTAGCCTGGCCATCTGGAGCCCATACTGAGGTGGGCCAATTTGCCTGCAAAGGATTAGTAGGAGACAAACCTGATATTGAAGCTTGCTGGGAAGCGTCACCAGCCAACTGCACAGGTCCCCCAAAGTGTGGCCCCACAACAGCTCAGGTGTCGGGCAGAGACGAAGCAGCAGCGGCCTGATCTCTCCTGTGGACATCACGGGTTTGCTCCACTACACCACCACCTGGAAGAATCACTCCTCGCAGGAGGTTATATAGATCTGCCACAGTGGGCTTCTCAGAAACAGGGGCAGCGGCACCCTGAATCTCCACACCAGGAACCCTTTTCAGGAGTTCCAACACATCGGCTATAGTGGGTTGCCCTGCCTCTATAGCCAAAACCACCGAAGGACCTGGTGTAGCAGGAATTATCTGAGAGTCAGCTGCAGAAGGAGGGAGCAGCACTTCTGTGTCAGAGTTACCAGAACTGCTCACAATAAGGCTGGCGGCTGTAGCCTGTAGTCCCTTCTGGGCAAGCTGATTACAGACCGCAACACAGGCCTGTACTGTCTTGCCCAGTTGTGCTAGCTGAGCAGCAATCTCGTCATCTCTGCTGTCTGACTGGAAGGGCCTCTTCAAAGCAGAATGACTAGAGCCAGGCACAGCCGGGGCTGCGCTTCTCTCAGATTGAGCCTTACTGTGGGGCATCACTCCCCCAGTGAGTGTAAACACTGGTCCTAAACACAATCACCCAGCCTTGGATGACTACCACCAGGCAAAAGGCCACCCTTCCCCAAGTCTCAACAAGAGACGCAGACAGCCAGGAAGCGTCGCTGGCAACAACCAACCAGGGCAGAAGGTGTACCACCAAGGGTCCTATTAGGCTCCCTGCCCGAAGACAAGTATTGCCTTCACACACTCAACGCTGGGGAGAGGTGTACAAAACCCTCCTGAACCAGCAATGGGGTCCCAACCTTACCAGACCAGAGTAGCCGGGGCGCTGCTGGGCCTGAGATTGAGCACAGGGTCCGTGCACCTGGTGGAGAGGACGCCTGCCACAGCACCCACCTCGGATAAGTCTGCAGCCCTCTGAGTGTTGGAGGTATGGAGGCCACCCTTCCAGGCCCAAGGGGACCGGCCCGAAGGCCTCACCCAGCCTATTCCTACAAGTACGCAGGGAGACTCGAAATTAAGAACTCCTGCTGTGAAGAGAAATGGGGTAAATAATCAGCAAAAAACAAATTGCAGCAAGCCAAAAAATTTGCTAGGCCAAAGCCAAGCAAGTAGCCAGAGCACGGAGCAGAGCGAAGTGACTCACTCACTTCCAACTCTAAAATGGCTGCCGCCATGAGGCAGCGTAAGCTATAAAGAACAAACTTTCAGAGGAAATCTCGCGAGAGTACAAATCACCACGAGACCTCCTTGATTCAGGCAAGCAACATGATTGGGCCAAGTGCGCAGGAACCCAGAGGTCCCTGCGTGCTTGTCCAATCAGGCTTCTCCTGTCCTTATATGGCCAGTGCAACAAGAAACCCCTCCCTACTCGTCGGGGGTGTCTTTCTCCCTAATAAAATGCAATTCATAGAAGGAATTCTGCCCCTATCAACTTCCTATCCACCTCACCTTGGTATACAGATGGGAATGATTCCAAAGGACTACTTGTAACTTGGCCCATTACTTGAGCTAATGAAGAATGTGGACATGATCAAGTTACAAATAAAAGAACCTCTTCAGGGTTTCCCTGTTGCAGCTACAATGTGATATCTCACAATCAGGAAACATGCAGAAGGAGGAGGAGTCAGCCTGCAAAATATACTCTCCACTTACCACCTTAACTAAGGACAGAAACATCAAAATGCAGGCATCAATTTTTTTAACAGCTTCAATTTTTTTCTCCTGTTTGGTTTGTAACAACTTGCCTGATGAAGAAGCCAGTGAAGCTTCGAAAGCTTGCAACAAGTATATTGTGCATTTTGTTTGGGCAATAAAGGCCTCACTGTTTGTTGGAATTTTGTTTGAATTTTAGGGCTTATATTTAGAATCTAGCCTTATGGATCACTTCTGCATGCCATTATAGTAATTTAGCTTATAATTTCTCTATAAAACCTAAGCTCTGGGAAACATCTCCTTTCTTTCTTTTCTTCTAAATCTCTTCATCAGTTCCAGTATCACTAAAATGAGTAATGGAACAGATTACACTGAAATATTATCAAGAAGGGGGAAATTATTTTGCTTTCTTGTCCTTAATTATACTACAAATGCATTCTGGGATTTATTTTTATTTTATTTTTGTTTTAAAGAAGCAATACCAGGAAATCAATTTCATGGGGACACACTAATTATATGAACCAGAATCTAACAATCTCTAACAATTTCACCACCTCGACTCATAAATAATTTTTAAATATCTTCCTTTTATTAAGAAGTTTATCTGATGGATACAGGAGCCATGCCAATTTACTTTTTTAAAAGTGGGATGTTTGATCTATTAATTGATGTTGATATGGAGAGAAAAAAGAAACAAACATGAGAGTCCTTCACTTGAAAAAACAGTAAGTATTCCACCATGTACTCTGTAAATATTTTATAAGTGTGCCTTTTTCATTAAGAATACACTCTTATTTCCTGACATGGGGAAATGGATCAGTATCATCATTCTAAAAAAATATGTTTAAATGTATATTTTGAGTGGCTGCCAGGAGTGGATAAAGCTCTTGCAAAACAATCACCAAAATAATAATAATAATAATAATAATAATAATAATAGATAATGCTATTTCCAGGGAGGTATATTTCTCATGTCATGTCTGTTCTGCCTTTTCTGTAGATTTCTCCCCTTCCCTCATTCTCAAAGCCAAGTCTAGAAGTAAAATAATACAGGCAGTGTTACAAGATTCTTTCTTAAATGCAAAAACAGACTATGTCATAAGCCATTACATTCTATACTAGGACATATACAAAACAGTTTTTAAAAGTTATTAGGGAAATTATAAAAGGCAGAAACACATATTTTTGTGTACATATATTTTAGGGTTATTGGGTCAAAGAAGGGAAACTTGATTAATTTTCAATAAATGGAAGTATCCAGATTCACAAAGGTTCCAAAAATTTTGTTAGCATACACTACACTGAATATGGGGTTTCCTTTGTTTATATTTTATATCTAGTTTCATACATGTTTTAAGAGGTCACAATGGCTTTTAGAACAATGGGAACTTTCACATGGGAAAGGCACACTGGCCCAAAGACATGTGGGAGACATAGTTGGTACTACAATAAAAGGTAAATAGATTTGCTGATTATTTCATCCTCCCCCAACTTTTATGCATTTCCTCACAGTAGAGACTAAGCAGTCCCATCCCAAAGACAGTTAAAGACCATACTTCTACCTCACTCCAGGCTGTCTGACTATCCGGGGTTGTCTCAAATCCTATCAATATTTTGTCTCTCCAAAGTTAAAGCCATCAGTCATTATGAATTTTTTTGTCAATTTCATGGGAAACCTACCAAGTCTTTTTTACATCTTGTTGGAATGCAAAGTACCCCTCAAGGTTGCAAAACAGGATACAAATATCCATTTGACACATGTCCAATTCACTCCTACAGACAGAAGCTGTGTTCCACATACCATAGCTACATTCTCTCTATAGCCCTCACACTCTGTCTGACCCACTTTCCATCTTCTGTGGAACCTGCTCTTCAAGACTACTCATTATCACCCCCTCTGATTCCTGATTTCTCACTATCCAATCATTCACACTTTTCTTTCTGTTAGCCTTGTATAGTTCTTAAGATTGCATTGGTTTGGTGTGTTTGTGTGCACCTTTTCATATTTCTAATAAAACTGTTATTTATTGAAATCAGTTTCTCTGTGGTTAGTATTGATATACATAGGTGGAAAAATCCCCACAGTTGCCCTCCTCTCACAGACCCACTTTTGAGCTAATAATTCCCCTCTCCAAATGCCAATGAGATGCTGACACTGTTGGTAGAGACCCCAGGTCCCCCCCAAACACATACCTTTTAGGACAGTGATTTCCAATCTTTGGTGTTTTGGACTTCAAAACCCAGAAGCCCCAGCCAACTTGGCCAACAGTCAGGAATTCTGAAAGCTGAAGTCCAAAATATCTGGAGGACCAAAGTTTGGGAATCACTGTTTTAGGGTAACAATAGCCTTTAGTCCTCCACTGAGAGATGGATTGCCTGTGGTTCAGTTGGCCCAATCCCTCACAAGTTAGGCTAAAGAAAAAGTTGTAGCTTTATTTCCTTTCTTAGGTAGTCACTTTGTGAAACTCCTTAGTCTTCCAATCTTGTAAGGAGGATTATGGAGCATGTCTGCTGGTTGAACATGTTCCAAACATGCCTCTCTTCCTAATGAGGTGACTCCTGAGCATGCCCATTGACTGGACATACTTAGAAGAATCCTGCAACTTTCCAACAAAATTCCAGGGGCTGGATGGAACAGGAAAAGCTGTTAAGGAGGACTCTTGATCTCCATAAAAACATATACTGAAGTTTTCCTGTAACTTTATAGAACCTTCAGAATTTTTGTTTTTGAAAGAGGTCCAGGATCCCAACCACTTTACTAATGACTGTGTTCGCAGTCTGGGGGTGCTCCTTGACTCGTCGCTCCTGAGGACAAATCAGGTAAATGCGACAGTCAGGAGCGCCTGTTATCAGCTTCGGCTGATACGCCAGCTGCGCCCTTTTCTGGAAGTAAGGGATCTTGAGACTGTTGTGCATGCACTGGTAACCTCATGTCTAGATTTCTGTAATGCGCTCTACATGGGGCTACCCTCGTGCTTCGTTCGGAAACTACAGCTAGTACAGAACATGGCAGCCAGATTAGTGGCATATTACTCTGGTTTTAAGATCCCTCCACTGGGTGCCCATAAGTTTCCGGGCCCAGTACAAGGTGTTAGTTATCACCTTTAAAGCCCTAAATGGCTTGGGGCCAAGCTATCTCAGGGACTGCCTTCTCCCCTACAATCCTCCCCGCGCACTCCGGTTCTCTGGGAGGAATTTGCTGCAGCCTCAAAAATCTAGGCTTTTGGCTACCTCCCAGAGGGCTTTTTCTGTTGTCGCCCCCAGACTATGGAATGGCCTGCCGGACGAGATCTGTCAATTGACATCTTTAGACAGCTTTAAAAAGGCTGTCAAGACGGATCTCTTCCAGAAGGTCTTTCCAGGATAGAATAATCCCAGCCTCAGGAACCCCTCTATTAAGAGGATCTTCAGGTTCCTCTTTAAATATGAAATTGAGAACTGCTGACGCAATGCAAACTGTTCTATATATTATTATTGTATTTTAAATTGCTGTTTTAAATTTGTAATCAATTTAATAACTTTTTAAGGGGGGGAGGGAATTAGATTTCGTTATGTGTGTATATTTTATTGTTTTTAGCCACCCCGATTGATCTAAAAGGGGAGGGATATAAATAAATTTTTATTATTTATTATTATTATTATATTACTAGATCTAGAGTACCAACCACCTGGCTTGCCCCATCTCTACAATCTTTCTCACCCACCACTCTTGTTCTTTTATACTTGTTTTTCTTTTCTGCCAGCCCTCAGTCCTCCCATCTCAGTCCTTTGCCCCTTTTCTCTCTTTTATCCACCTTCACACTTTTTCTGACTAGCTTTTCTATTTTTCCACCTACCTCAGAGTTTCTTCAGTTTCTTTCTCTGTTCTCTCCCCACCATCACCATTTACCTTACAGCACTAACCTTTGCAGACTGCCAGAAATAGTGCAAAGTGAGTCCACTTTAACTGCCCTGACTCAGTGCTAGGGAATCATGGGAACTGTAGTTTATTGTGGCACCAGAGCTCTCTGACAGAGAAGGCTCAATGTCTCAGAAAAAAATACAATTACCATGATTCCCTAGCACTGAGCCAGGGCAGATAAAGTGGACTCAATTTGCACTATTTGTAGCAGTCTGCAAAAGTCCTACATCTCACTCATTTTGGCTCTTATTCTCTCATCTCCCTCCTTTTCTCTTTTCCTCTTACTGGAGGAAACATTTGGTGGTCCTGCAGAGGTAAATATAACCCTCTGCAGAAAGAAATATTTCAGTCCTGCCTGTATCTCTCTCTAGAGAAGGTTAGGAAAAACTGCAAACTAATGATTGAATATGCTACTTCAGGCTACAGAATCATTTATTAAATTATAATCAATGTATCCATTGTAAAAAATAAAATAACTGCAAGTTACGTGCTATATATTTGGCTTATTATCTGTTACAACATTCTTGTTTATTGATTTTATGGTGTTGGAGTCAAACTGGACTTGATGGTTTAGAAGTATGATTCTGTGCCCCCAGTTCTAATCATATTTGGTTCCTTTAAACCTTCATCATAGTGCTTCCTTTTTTAACAATTAGAAACCATGTTGCTAACTAAGTTTTATAAGAAATTTAATACAGAAAGACTTCCACTAATTTTAGAATGCTGTCTATTATTATTTTTATTCAACGCCAGAAGCAAAGCAAACTCAACAAGAACCATATGTTGGCATTTGACTTAGATCTGCCAATTAAAATTGACTTCTGCTAATCAATATACTGATTAAAACTCACAAACAATTAATTTATGCATCCACGAAACACAAAAGGCAATAAAAAGATATATTATTTTAGCACTCCTTCCAGGGGTGGCGAAGCTGCGCCGCGGGGCCGAGGTGTGGGGATACCTCGGCCCCGCAGCGCAGCTTTCCAGGGCGGCCCATGGCTGCCCGTCTGCTTCCCCCTTTTGTCTCAGAGTCAGTGTTTTTGTCTTTGTCTTTGTTGGTGTTGTTGGATGAGTCAGATAGAAATAATGTATATTGATTTTTTTTAATTAATATTTTTAATCAAAAATAAATTAAGATTGGAGGTGCCAGATAAATTATTTTGACAATGAGGACACCACTAAGAATTCATGCATTTTATTTATGAATTTTACAATACACATTGCCCTTGGGAAAGTGGACAATGTATCCTCTCTCAAAATTTGTCAGCCTTTTGAGAGCAGCAGCAGCAGCAGCAAAGCCAGGCACACCCCAAACACTGGGGAAGAGTATAAAGGCTCCAGGGACACCAGCCCAGCAGAGCAGCAGCAGCAGCAAAGCCAGGCATGCCCCAAACACTGGGGAGGAGTATAAAGGCTCCAGGGACACCAGCAGCAAATCCAGGCACGCCCCAAACACTGGGGAGGAGTATAAAGGCTCCAGGGACATCAGCGCAGCAGAGCAGCAGCAGCAGCAGCAGCAAAGCCAGGCACGCCCCAAACATTGGGGAGGAGTATAAAGGCTCCAGGGACACCAGCAACAAAGCCAGGCACGCCCTCATGGGCAATAACAGCTGGGCCGTACACCATAAATCCGCCCCCAAACACCAGAGTGGCGACGTGACAGTAAAGTCTTGCCAATTAAAACCAACAGTGCTGTGAAGATTTAACAGAGAGCAAGCTTCTGGGAGTCACCGGTACCTGAAAGGAGGCCCAGGAGGCCCAGAGGGTGAGTGGAGGCAGAGAGGGTGGCGGCGCTACCTTCAAAACCCTCCCCCCACCAGCCAGAACCATCGGCACCTGAGCGGAGTGCCAGGGGGCCCTGAGAGTGAACGGAGGCAGAGAGGGCGGCAGCACTACCTTCAAACCCCCCCTCCCACCAGCCAATACCACCGGCACCCGAGCAGAGGACCAGGGCCCAGAGAGCGAGCGACGGCACATTGGTGCCAGTATAGTATATTTTGAGACAAATAATGCAGTCATAGTTGATTTAGATCCCAGTAGGGAACAGGAAAATGCATAGTTGTTATTATTATTATTATTATTATTATTATTTATGTACACCCAAGACCATAAACTAGTACTGTGAGACAATTTGGTTGGTCTCACAACTGTTTATGGGACCTTAGTAAGGGTACTGCAAAGTAACAACCTTCTGCAGTCTCTAACCTCGGGGAAGAGGGGGGAGAAAGGGGCTTATTGGAGGGTTCGAAGAGGGTAGCTTTTTACCCTATTCACCCGGCAGTGGCAACTATCCCTTACTGTAGGAATGAGTTGAAATATCCAGCCATAATTTTTGGGTCTACACAGAACTTTGTTTACAATATATAAGAGATGAACTATATATTATTTGAAGAATTACTTCATGAGTGGCACTAATTAATTGAATAGCTCACAAAATTACTTTGATTTAAGAAAATATTGGTAGTACTAAGTTCTAGTCAGAAAAAAAACTTACAAACCTCAGAAGGGAAATGACCTAATAATAGTTTGACACTCATATTATGTCTGCAATCACTAGGTCACAAAGTACAAAACAGCAAGTTAATAGAAGAAGTTCACTTGAAATGGCTCCTAAACCCCAAGACAAGACCCAAATGTTGGCTATCTTTGAGGATATGCTCAAAAACTTTCAAAAAGAAATCAAACAAGAATTAAAAGAACACAGGAAAGAGGTTAATGAAACTATGTGTGTAGGTTTTGAGAAATTTGAGGAAAAAATTAGATGATCTTACTAAGGAAATGTCTAATATTAAAATGGAACAGGTACAAATTAAAAAAAAGGACAGAAAAACTAAATGAAACTGTAGAACACCTAGAACAACAAAAAGCCAGTGAAAACCTAATCCTGCTACAAGAATTAAGATACAGGGGGAAAAGTTTAAAATTAAGAGGGATTAAAGAAACATCAAATGAAGATCTATATGAGATAATAGTTCCAGCTGTGGCTAAATATTTGGAAGTAGAGGATGATTATCTGGAGATGGAAATTGATAAGCTTTTCAGAATAAATTCAGAATCAGCAAGAGAAAACAATCTGCCTAGAGATGTAGTAATCCGTTTTGCCCGAACAAAAATTAGAGATGAGGTTATACAGAAAAGTTATGGAAAAGTATTGCAAATTGAGGGACGACCAATTAAGATCTTTAAAGACATTCCCACCTCGATATTAAAAAGAAGGCAAGAATATAAACAGCTAACATACTTTCTATCTAAAAATAACATCAAATACTCAGCATGGAAAGGACCTTTGTTAGGCCAACTTATTTGTCCAAGCTAACAGTACCTAAATTTAGGGCAGCTTTCACTGCTGCACGCTGCAATGTTCTTCCCTCTGCTGTCTTGGAAGGTAAATACAAGAAGATCCCATATGAGAACCGGACATGTTTATGCTCTGATACTTTAGTTGAATCACTCCAGCATATCATATTGTATTGCCCTTTCTATCAAGGTGTGCGCTCCTCTTTGATTTGTCTGATTTTGCAGAGATTTCCGGGGCAAACAGTCGATCGCTATCTGTTATTATTGCTCGAGGATGTAGATCCACAAATAACTGAGAACATGGCCCGATTTTGTGCTGTAGTCATTGCTACACGCAAGCAAATCATGAAAGATCATAATTATTCCTAAATTAGGGAAACGAGATGTTAAAAGATCCCTTTCCTTATGTTGGTGTGTAATGTATTGTTCTCTGTTTGCATGTATATTTGCTTTAATTTTATTTTACTTAGATTTATCAGTTGTGAAAGATTTTATTGGTTAATATTTATATAATTTTGTGATATTTTGGTCAAAGACCATAAATAAATTCTATTCTATTCTATTCATCAAATACTCTTGGGACAGGATTGAGGGAGTCATATTTAGGCATGATCAGAAAAGGATTAGAATAAACAACAAAAAGAAAGTAGAGGAATTCATTAAGAAATTCAAGAAAGAAAGAGAGAGACAAACCTTTGATAAAAAGAAAATAGAAGACGAAGAAGAACAAGGAAAAGAAACCTCTCAATAAAAGAAAAAGGACTTATACTAATTATTAGACACAAAAGGTAAATATATATAGCTGTCTTTTTTTCTTTTTTTACCTTTCCATTTTACTTAATAGACAGATTGTAATAGATCTTCTTTTCCTTTCATTATGGAGAAATCTATCAAAGTATGTTCTTGGAATGTAAAAGGAATTAATTCAATATATAAAAGAAAAAGAATATTTCATTATATAGAAAAAAACAATATGATATAATTTGTTTTCAAGAAATCAAAATTAAAAAACAAGATAGCTATTACATAAAAAATAAAAAATTTGGACAGTGCTTTTTTTTTCATTAAATGAAAAAAGAAAAGCAGGAATTGTGTTATATATAAGGAATAACATACCAGTTAAAGAACTTAGCAAAGATATATAGAAGGTCATTATATAGTAGTAGAAGCAATTATTAATCATACGAAAACATTGATTGCGGGAATTTATGCCCCTAACCAAGATCAATCTAATTTCTTTAATAAAATAAGGAATGATCTAGGGAAACATGAATATAAAATGTTTTATTTATCAGAGACTGGAATGGGGTAATAAACCCAGAAAACAGATAGAACAACCAGCTTAAATAAAAGAAAGATGTTTGGTAAATTACCAAAATCTTTTTTTAAATTAATGGAAGATTATGAACTCTATGATGTATGGTCTTCACTATACCCAAGGGAAGATGGATTTACTTTTCACGCACCTCAATTTAACTCATTCTCCAGAATCAATATGTTCCTTGTTTCTACATCTATGTTTCCAAAAACTAAGGCATGTCTATAGCAATAAGATCTGAATCGGATCACAATCCAATAATACTAGAAATAAAGACCGGAGTGAAACAATTTAACTGGAGACTTAACAATGAAATCTTAAATGATGAGGACACAATAGAACAAATTAAAACACATATTGATAATTATTTTAAGGAAAATATATCTGCAGAGATCCCAAATAAAATAATCTGGGATGCTGATAAAGCAGTTATAAGAGGGTTGTTTCTTAAAAAATCGAGTGAACTTAAGAAAACACAAAAGAAAGAAATAGCAGAGTTAGAATTACGAATAAAAAATGAGGAGAGAAAATTAATAAAAGAACCAGAATCAAAAGTTACGGTAAATAAAATTAAGTACCTAAAGAATAAATTAGCAGGGATATTAGACAAGGAAATTATATATAAAGACACATGGTGGAAACAGCAAAACTTTATATCAGCCAATAAACCAGGGAAATGGTTAATGAACAAACTGAAGAAAGAAAAGCAAAGTAAAACAATCACTCAAATAATAGATAAAAATGGTCAAGCTACAACGCAAGAAGGCATACAAAAGAAATTTGAGTTTTTCTTTTCAAAATTGTATAAAAACGATAGAAAGGATGATCTGGACAAAGAAAAAATAGATATCTTTCTGGAAAATACAGAATACCTGATGTTGGATAAAAATGATAAAGAAATGTTAAACAGAGATATAACCAATAAAGAAATTCAAAAAGCTATAAAAGATTTGAAATTAAAAAAATCACCAGGCCCCGATGGGTTCATATCAGAATATTATATTAGGGCAGCGGCGGCTGTGCGAGAGAGAGAGAGAGGCTGCGCTCCAGAGCCACACCCGCTCCCCCTCCCCCCGGCAAGAGGTGCGTGGTGGCGGAGAAGACCGGGCCTACAAAAAGGCCCCAACAGCCTGCATTTGGTGGTGGCGGCTGTGCGAGAGAGAGAGAGAGGCTGCGCTCCAGGGCCACACCCGCTCCCCCTCCCCCCTGGCAAGAGGTGTGTGGCACCGGAGAAGACCGGGCCTACAAAAAGGCCCCAACAGCCTGCATTTGGTGGCGGCGGCTGTGCGAGAGAGAGAGAGAGGCCGTGCTCCAGGGCCACACCCGCTCCCCCTCCCCTCCAGGTGACTGCAGAAGAAAAGAGGGAAGCCAACACACCTGGGTTGGGCATGCCCCTCCCCCCCAATCAGCAGCAAGTTTTCTCTTGTGTTACAAAAGGTTTATTTATTCTGTGGCTCCGTAACCGCTTTGAAGTGCTTTAAGCATTTTAAGTGTTTTTCTAATCACAGACTAATTAGGGATTTTATATAGTATTATTATTATCGTTTTTTGTTTGTTTTTGGTTTTTTTTGTTACTGATATCTTTATTTTTTATATATTTTATACATTTTTATATATTTTATATCTTTTACATTTTTAATAATTTTGATTGGGGTCTATTAGTATTTAATAATTTTGATTGGGGTCTATTAGTCAAGTCTGGTCATTTACCGGGATAATCTATGAAAATATGGTAACTAAGAATAGCATTAAGCGGAAAAGGAGGTCAGCTAATAAAGAAGTCCGTACTAATGTTAAAAGGATCAAGAAACCCACTATGAATTCAGGAATGAGTTCAATGAACTCAAATCTATTGGAGGCTGCTACTACCCTGAAACAACTGAAAATGGATGAGCTAGTTTTGTTTAATGACAATAATAAGTCTACTTCTGAAACATCTTTACTCTCTTTACATGAAGATCTTGCTTCAGATATTGACCCTGATACTGGTATTAATTATACAACTGATTTAGACACTGTAGCAAGAAATTGCCCACTCACTGCCAGAACAGTAATTGCTATTTTTGACAAATTAACGAGTATAGACCAGAAACTCGATAGATTGAAAGATCTTATGATTAAGCCTAAATACCCATTAAAATCAGGAGCATCAACTAATAAAAAAGACTCTGAACAAACCCAAAATAATGTTAAAGTTGGGAGTAATGACAAGATTGTACTAATGCCAAATAGCATAGCATTATTAGTAGCTAACAGTCATTATAACTACGCTAGATGGCATAACAAGCTTGTTATATTACATTCATTATCTCTTCTTTTACATCGTCATTTGCATTATAACGAGCTACTTGGAATCGATTGGTTACCTTCCTATAACAACTTCAAGAGAATTGTTCTGAGGTTTAATAATGCAACAATACCTTCTCTGATATTGAAAAATAGGAGTTCATTCAAGGAATTCTCAATCATGCCAGCACGTGTCTTTTGTAACCCAAATATCCAGCCTCTGTTTAAATCTTTCTCTAGACGGGAAGCTCTCCACCAAAAAGTGAACTATAATGAAGATGTTAGGGGGTTAATACCAATTTCTGAGAGTCTCCTTGATGATGATGGAAAATTGGCCGAGATGTTTGGCTCCCTTTCTAATGAGGAACAAAGGCAAGTACTAAATAGGTTCGAAGCTGTCAAAACCATGTTAATGTCAGTAACTTTGGCAACTAAGTCAATTAAGGATTTATTACCCATTAGCTGTCCCTTACTGGACCCTTTGTTACAATCCAAAAATGGACCAAAACAGTGTATAGGCGAGGAGGGGGAGGACATGATCCCTTTAATGTATATGTCTCTTAAACGTCCAATGGACAGACTGGTGGATCCACTCATCCCATTAACTCAAATTTCTCCTAACCATAAGACTGGACAACATAGTGAGTCAATGCAATTAATAACACTAAATACTCCTCCTCCTAAGTCCAATATGGATATTAAATCATCTAAGATTAAGAAAATGAAGTATCTTAAGCCTAATTCCCCTGCAGTAAAAACATTTAAGCAGAGTGTATTTGACAGCTTGAATAGTTCAGTACCAGAGAAGGGAAACATATTTAATGGAAATACAACTGTCAATGAATCGCAAGTCTCTAAATCTCAAGAACAGTCTGTAGCTTCAGGCAATTGACATTCAATTGATCGGTCCTCTTTATCTATCATCTCATGGAATGTAGCTGGTTGGAAACCTAGATGTAGGGACCCTACCTTTATGCCTTTTGTGTGTAGACATAAAATTATTCTCTTGCAAGAAACGTGGCTTGTTGAATAGATATCCATAGAGGGGTATAAATTCATCTGTTTAAATGCAATCCCTGGCAAAGGCAATGGGAGATTATGTGGCAACTTAGGGGTGTTGATATCTTTGGCACTAAAGGTTCAAATAATTAAGGTTTCTGCTTTTGAGCAGAATGCCTTAGCTGTCCTCTTGAAGTTTAATAACAATCTATTATATTTGATTAATATCTATATTCCCCCACTTCAAGGCCGGGCTAAAATGTTAAGTGTATGGAACAAACTTAATTCCTTTATTAAAAATTTGATGTTTGAGATGCCAACAGCTAATTTTATTGTTGCCGGGGATCTTAATGCCAGGCTTGGTGCTGATGATGTATCTTTGTATGCCAAATACAATTGCCAACCCCCATCTCCTATAGTCATCCCACCTATAATGTGTCGTAAATCAAAAGATACCTTCTGCGATTTTAAGGGTCTTTGCTTAGCTCGCTCCTTTGATGAATTAAATCTAATTATCTTAAACGGCTGTTTCAAAGATGACCATCCAGCCGAATATACACACTGGGCTGGTGCTAGTCTATCGGTCCTTGATTATATGGGGGTCTCTCCAAATCTAATTTCTCATAATTTTAAGTTTACTATTGTTAGCAGACCCGATAGTGATCATTTTCCAGTCTTTTTGTGTTTAAAATTTCAGGACAGCCTTAACTTGCCTCTTGATAAGATCTCAATTTTTACTAATGACATTAGTCCAATTCGAGTCAAATGGTCACCCCAATTGTCTGATACTCTTACTAAATTTTTTTCTAGTGATTCAACCAAGTTGCTTTCCTCTACAATAATGGACGCTAATCTGGATTCTGTAATATTGTCAAATTACAATACTTTAATTAGTTCTTTACAACCACTACTTACTGCTTCTAAAAGTAAATTTGTTGGACATAAACCATTGCGTCATCAGAGCTGGTTTGATTCAGAGTGCAAAGAACTATGGGCACACCTTAAATATTTGTTTAAACAACATAAATTAGATCCAAAACAATATCCTGTATCCGAACTTTTAGAACAGAAGAAAAGATATAAGCTCTTAATAAGACAAAAGAAAAAGGGAGCCATGATAGACTCTTGGAGCAAACTAATAATGACAGTCAGTACAAATAACCCCAATCTGTTTTGGAAAGAGGTTGCTCCTTCGTTTATTAAAAATGCAGATAATCTTACAGCTCAGATCCCAGCTCATATATGGGAAAGTCACTTTGTCAATCTCTATGACTCTCCTGAAAACAACTCAAGTTCATTAGTATCGGACCTTATGATACAGGTTTTGTCTCTCCCCCTTTGGCCACCAGTGTCGCATTCCGAGATAAAGAGTCTCATCAATCAACTCAGACCGGCACATGCTCCTGGTGCTGATTTCATAACCGGTGAAGTACTCAAAAATAATCTGGAATGGTGGGTTCCGGTACTTTCCAAATTATTTACAGCCATTGATAGATCTGCTTCCATACCAAAAGACTGGGGCATGGCCATCATCATTCCGATTTATAAAACAGGCAATAGAACTGATCCATTTAATTTTCGACCGATTAGTCTCTTGAGTGTGGTGAGTAAGCTGTATACAAAACATTTGTTAAATAAGTTCTTAGACTGGCTGGAGTCTGAGGATATTTTGATGGCCGAACAGGCAGGCTTTCGGCCTGCACGTTCTACTACTGACCAAGCAATGATATTGCATTATCTTGCCAAAAAATATCTTCATTATGGTCAAACTCTATATGTGGCATTTATAGATTTTAAGTCCGCTTTTGATTCAGTTAACAGATTTAGGTTGTGGGAAAAATTACTGTGTACTAATATAGATAAATGACTTCTTCTGCTTCTCATTAAGGTTCACGAGAATTCTAATATCAAGGTTAGATGTAGTCCCCAAGGACATGTCTCCAAGGCAATTCCTGTTAAGACGGGTGTAAGACAAGGATGTGTCCTGGCTCCTACCTTATTTAATTTTTATATTAATTTTCTAGTCTCTGCCTTGAATAAACTTTCTTTCCATCCTCCAAAGCTGGCTAACAGGCATATCAATTTATTGCTCTATGCAGATGATGTTGTCATCCTCTCGTTATCCCCCATAGGACTTAAAAGATCTTTAAATTCTCTTGCTTTATTCTGTAAAGAGGAGAAACTAACAGTTAACTATTCTAAGACCAAGATTCTTGCCTTTGCTTATCGACCTAAATTGATACAATGGACACTTGATAGACAACACATAGAGCAGGTTAAGATTTTCAAATATTTAGGAATTGTTTTTCATCATTCTGGTAGGAGAACTGCCCACTCTGAATTTGTTATCAGTAATGCTCAAAGAACTACAACAGCAGTTTTAAGATTTTTCTTTACTAAAGGTGCTCAGTTCATTCCTGCCGCAATTAAACTGTTCAATGCCAAGGTTCACCCTCAACTTCTCCATGGAGCTCAATTGGGTCCATACAGTAACATCAATGCATTTGAACGTGTCCAAACTAAGTTTCTTAGGAGAATTTTACAGGTTGCCCATTGTGTTCCGAATGCTCTTCTTAGGAGGGAGGCTGGGTCTATTAAAATAGAGTCTAGTTTGTGGATTAGTATACTCACCTACTGGCAAAAATTGCATAAAATCCCTGGGAGGCTGACAAAGGGCCTAAGCAGACTGCCAGAAATAGTGCACATTAAATTGAGGCACTGCCCTGGCTCAGTGCTAGGGAATCATGGGAACTGTAATTTATTGTGGCACCAGAGCTCTCTGACAGAGAAGGCTCAATGTCCCAGAAAAAAAATACAGTTCCCATGATTCCCTAGCACTGAGCCAGGGCAGTGCCTCAATTTTATGTGCACTATTTCTGGCAGTCTGCTTAGGCCTAAACTTAATTTTTTTGGATCCCTTTAAATCTACATGGGAAACCTCTATCCATAAGAAACTAGATGAGTTGGGCTTTAACAAAAATGAACTTCTAAAGCTTGATGTTGATAAAGCCAAATCTATTATTAAACAAAAAATTATAGAAGCAGAAGGACGTACAGATTCTGCTTCCCTTTCTAAATATGTTTTGTTTGGTTCACAAATCTCGGCCCCTGTCCCAGCTCCATATCTATTTCAGGTTACTCTTCCGAAGTTCAGAAGGGCTTTAACCTTGGCTCGTTTTAATGTGTTGCCTACTGCCATGCTGGACGGTAGATTTAAAAAAATACCTTTTGAATTGCGTCTTTGTCCATGTGGTTTGGGTGCTGTTGAAACTAATGAGCATGTTCTACTCTATTGTCAATTTTATAGGGATGCTCGTCATCAATTGATTACCCCATTATTGAGTAAATTCCCCGGTAAATCTGATTCTTTTTATTTACGCTTTCTATTAGACAACAATGAACATACAGTATCTCATATGATGGCTAAATTTTGTTATATTGTTTGTAAAATGCGACCTCAATTGATAAACAAACATTTTATTACTGTTTAGATAGATTTGGCTGATAATGTATATACATAGCCTATTTTTAGTCTGTATATTAATTTATACACTAATCAGTTGGTTTTTTTTATTACAATTATAATAATAATTATCATTATTACTATTACTATTACTATTATTATTATTGGTTTAACCTAACTGTAAAGATGGAAAGTGTCAGGGGGTATGGCCGTAGTGTATTTGTCAGCTTATTGATAAGTGTCAATAGGTGACTCAGTCGTAGTATAGGGTGATTAATGTGGTTAGCTTAATTTAGTGCATCTAGCCAAATGAGTAGTACTTCATAGATATTATTGCTCCGATACACTACGTTGTTGGTAGAATATCCCTTTTTTTCATAATTTATACAATTTTTATTTAATTATATATTTTTTTAAAAAAATTCTCTTATAAAACTCAATATATGACATGATAAAACTATTGTAAAATGTTTTTGTATACAATGCAGAGAAGGGCGTGGTAACTAATTAGTAATACTGTCTAGGCTTCTCTTTCTTTCAACTAAAGGGAATGATTGTAGTTGTTGAACAATGTGGCCTAGGGATAGTATCATACGATCAGAGCTATGTATGAGGTGATACCATCTTATCTTATTGAGGCTATTAGAATTTTCAATTATCATGGTGTCTAGATAATTATATTGCTCAATTTCTGTCTTTCTCTGTATAAATCAGGATATGTTTGTAGTAACTGGTAAGTTCCTGTAAGAAATTATTGTATACAACTAAGATGTGTTTTACTGTAACTTTGTGCTGACCGAATGGTCATAATAAAGAAATTAATTAATGAATATTATATTAAAATTGGAGCAAATATTGTAGATCACTTGAGAGTGTTATTTAATGAGATCACAACACATGGAATTCCTGAAACATGGAAATGTGCAGATATTATATTGATCCCAAAAGAAGGGCGGGATATTACAAAGGTTGAAAATTATAGGCCAATATCTCTCACTAATGCAGATTATAAAATCTTTGCTAGTATCCTTGCTAGCAGATTAAAAAAATATCTTAAAAAATAGAATAAAGGAAGATCAGGTTGGTTTCTTGCCACAAAGACAAATTATACATAATATAAGAATAGTTCTGGACACAATAGAATACTATGAAAAAAAAATAATGACAAGAAATTAGGCCTACTTCTCTTAGATTTAGAAAAGGCATTCGACTCTGTAAATTGGAAGAGTATGATATATATATTTGATAGATTAAATTTTGGGAATAAATTTGTTAAATGGACTCAAAATATCTATATGGAACAGAAAGCAAGGCTAGTGATAAATGGGGGGAAATCTCAAGAAATCAATATAGAGCGGGGTGTACGACAAGGATGTCCAATGTCGCCATTATTATTCCTCACTGCAGTAGAACTACTTATAAACAGCATTAGAAAAAACCCAAACATACAAGGCCCAAGAACAAAAGGATCAGAATATAAGATCAGAGCCTATGCGGATGATATAATAATACTATTAAACGATCCATTAGAAAGCATAGACCATGTGATAAAAGCTAAATATTTGGGTATCACTATAGCTAAAAGAAACATGGAATTATATGAAATTAACTATACTAAAACATGGAAAGAAATTAAAAAGGACTTAGTGAACTGGTCACTATTAAAGTTATCTCTCTATGGAAGAATTTCGCTAGTAAAAATGGTTATACTACCAAAGCTAATGTATCTCTTCATTAACCTTCCAATAATACATAACACTAAGCCATTTACAGAATGGAACAAAGAGATTAAAAGATTTGTGTGGGAAGGTAAAAAGCCTCGGGTCAGATGGAAAATACTAATTGATAAAAAAGAGAATGGAGGATGTAACCTGCCTGACTTAGAATCATATTATCAAGCATGTGTTTTGATGTGGATCAAGGATTGGATGACATTAAATGATAATAAACTATTGGAATTTGAGGGCTTTGATCTCCGATATGGGTGGCACGCGTACCTTTGGTACGAAAAACAACAAATTCATAAAATCTTTAGTCACCATATAATTAGAAGAGCCCTCATAACAGTATGGGGAAAAAAATAAAACCTTTGTTTTATAGAAATATTCCGGGATGGATGTCACCCCAGGAAGCCTTACCAAGCAGGTTCAAAAGCGTCAAATCATAAGCCTTGAACAAAGAACTGGAAAATTAGAACTTAAAAGCTTGGATATGATTAGGACTATAGAACCCAATGTCACCTGGTTTCACTTTTACCAATTGAAAGAAATACTTAAAAAAGATGTTAAACAGTATGGGATATCTTTGATGAAAAATGAACTAGACAAATGTTTATTAATAGAAAAACCTAAACAAATAGCAAACCTGTACAGAATTATAACATCAAGGAAGTTAGAGGAGGAAATAGTAAAAGAACACATGAATAAATGGGCTAGGAATATTGGTAATGTAATAACATTGGAAAAATGGAAAAAAGCAAGACAAAATACGTATAAATTTACTAAAAATCAACTCAGGAGGGAAAACTTTTTTAAAATGGAGGTGAGATGGCACTTAACTGTCAGGGATGATGGGAGTTGTAGCTCTTCACCTCTGGCTCTAACTCACCACCTTGTTATGCAGCAGAGCTGACCAGCTTTGATCAGTGCTTGATGCTTCTTTCCCAAGCAGCAGAGTTTCAGAGAATAGGCTGAAGACCCTGACAAACTCGCCAAGCCTTCTCACCCTTCTTCCTGCAATGTCTCCAAACTTCTCCAGGATTCTTCTGGCTCTTGTATCTTCCCTCAAGACACCAGACAACTCAGTAGTCTTATATAAAAGATCTACTTTATTCTACTATATACATAAATACTATATGCCCTACAAATCACAATCTCTACTCCACCAAAATACTCCACACTACACCACCATATGCATTGGCAAACATTGCACTTATAGCCATTGTTAGTCACCACCCACTAGTCAGTTTCCACCCAGTGGGCGTATACATTCATTTTGATTGGTTTACATAGATCATCCCATACTTAAGACCAACCCAAGTATTTCATCATTTTACCTTGACTACTTAATGAATCTCAGGTGTTTGCAATCTATAACAGGTGTTTTCAATATACACTCCATAACTTTGTCCTTGGCTCTCAAGGCTTCCAAATTACATTATCCTTTTCACCTGTGTAGCTTCATGATTGTTCCTGCTTAGTCACTGTGACTATCACATACATATTTTATTTCTATTACTGTATGTCCCATGTTGCATTTTCCTTAACATTAACCCCATTTAAACTAGCTAAAATCTATAAGAATGATAAATATAACTGTTGGAGGTGCCACAAAGAATGTGACTTATGGTACCACAGGTGGTGGACATGTCCAATAATAGAAAAATTCTGGAAAAATTTACATGAGATGATTGGCGAAATTTTGAATATAACATTTGAACGCTCCCCAGAATTATATGTATTAAATATGATTCAATGTATAGAAAGTAAAGACCGAAATAAAGTATGGAAAATACTGCTATATATGGTAACAGTGGCAAGAATAATGATAGCTAGCTTGTGGAAAACTGGAAAAATCCCAAGCCTTGATGATTGGCTAATAAAAATGACTGAAATATCAAATTTGGATATTGCTAACAACATCATTGAGGGAGAATCGAGCGCCTGGCTTGGAAAGGAGGAGGCTGCATGAGAGAGAGAGAGAGAGGGACCAGCTGCAAGCAGGGCTTAAAACACCCTCTTGCCGCCTCAAACTCCCAGTGCCTGGCTTGGAAAGGAGGAGGCTGTGTGTGTGTGAGAGAGAGAGAGGGACCAGCTGCAAGCGCCGGCGGAGGAGGGCTTAAAACACCCTCTTGCCGCCTCAGACTCCCAGCGCCTGGTTTGGAAAGGAGGAGGCTGCGTGAGAGAGAGAGAGAGAGAGAGGGACCAGCTGCAAGCAGGGCTTAAAACACCCTCTTGCTGCCTCAGACTCCCAGCGCCTGGCTTGGAAAGGAGGAGGCTGCGTGAGAGAGAGAGAGAGAGGGACCAGCTGCAAGCGCCGGCGGAGGAGGGCTTAAAATACCCTCTTGCCGCCTCAGACTCCCAGCGCCTGGCTTGGAAAGGAGGAGGCTGCGTGAGAGAGAGAGAGGGAGGGACCAGCTGCAAGCAGGGCTTAAAACACCCTCTTGCCACCTCAGACTCCCAGCGCCTGGCTTGGAAAGGAGGAGGCTGCATGAGAGAGAGAGAGAGAGGGACCAGCTGAAAGCAGGGCTTAAACACCCTCTTGCTGCCTCAGACTCCCAGCGCCTGGCTTGGAAAGGAGGAGGCTGCATGAGAGAGAGAGAGAGGGACCAGCTGCAAGCGCCGGTGGAGGAGGGCTTAAAACACCCTCTTGCCGCCTCAGACTCCCAGCGCCTGGTTTGGAAAGGAGGAGGCTGCGTGAGAGAGAGGGGGGGGACCAGCTGCAAGCAGGGCTTAAAACACCCTCTTGCTGCCTCAGACTCCCAGTGCCTGGCTTGGAAAGGAGGAGGCTGCGTGAGAGAGAGAGAGAGGGACCAGCTGCAAGCGCCGGCGGAGGAGGGCTTAAAACACCCTCTTGCTGCCTCAGACTCCCAGCGCCTGGCTTGGAAAGGAGGAGGCTGCGTGAGAGAGAGAGAGAGAGGGACCAGCTGCAAGCAGGGCTTAAAACACCCTCTTGCCGCCTCAGACTCCCAGTGCCTGGCTTGGAAAGGAGGAGGCTGCGTGAGAGAGAGAGAGAGAGAGGGACCAGCTGCAAGCAGGGCTTAAAACACCCCCTTGCTGCCTCAGGCTCCCAGCGCCTGGCTTGGAAAGGCGGAAGTGGGGAAAAAGAGAAGTATATTTAAGTTGTTATATGTAGAAAGATAAGAGAGAAGGAAAGAAGGGGGGGGGGAAGAAGAAGAAGAGGAAAAGAAGGGACAAAAAACAACAACAACAACAACCCAGTCTTCCTTTTATATATCTTCAGTACCTTTAATAATTAAAGAATAGGGGGAAACAAAGAGAGGAGATAAGAAGGATTAAAACAACAAAGTAATAGCAGGTTATGGAAAAAATATATGTGTAACCATTATATTTCTTTTTCTGCACAAATGATAATTTGTTGAATAATAGGTGCAACTAGCATTGAGGGGGAAAATAAATCTATATTAACATTCATTTACATGTATTTAGTTTTAAATATATACATATATAGATATATATATATACATATCTATCTATCTCTCTATATATAGATAGATAGATATAGATATAGACATATATAGAGAGAGAGATAGATAGATATAGCAAGCATTGAAGTTGTTTTTTTTTTGTTCTTTCTTTTTTCTTTTTCTTTCTCCTTTTCTTTATTTATTCGTAAACAGCTAGTAAATAAAGGATAAAGCTATAATTAAACTAAGAAATATATAAGAGTGAACATACTATAAATTGACAGGAAAGTTTGAAGTTAAGTATAGTACTAATAGTTGAACCTATATTGGGCAATAATGGAATCTGGTGAGGATTTACAAAAATTGTTACAAGAGGGAGAAGATAGTAATAAGGCACTCCCGGAGAGCAATACTATAGTAGCAGAGATAAAAGATACTCTTTTGGAAGAACTAAGGAAATTAAGAGTGGACATTAAAGAGGAAATCCGTGCAGAAATAAGGGCAGAAATTAAGGAAATGAAATTACAAATGAAAACTGAATTACAGAGGGAATTGCAGGAATTTAAACAAAGTATACATCAAATAATATCAGAAATAAAAGAAATACATGCAAAAGTAGCAGAAATAGAGGGAAGAACAGTAGACTTAGAAAAAAAAACAACATTAATAGAAAAAATGCAATCTAAAGAAGACAATCAACAGACTCTTTTAGAATTAAAAATCAAAGGAAAAGCAATAAAAATAAGAGGTTTACCGGAAAGATATAATGAAAACTTAGAAGAACGCATAATACCAGCATTAGCCCAATTTATTGAATGGCCGGCAATTCAACTAGATGGAGAAATAGATAAATTATACAGGGTTAACTCTTGGATTGCAACAAATAGGCGTCTTCCATGTGATATTGTTGTATACTTTGTTAGAGAATGAATAAGAGACCTAATATTGGAAAGGAATTACAAAAAAAAAAAGCTTTTTATAGAAGAACAAAACGTTCAGATATTTAAAGAAATTCCACCTCAGATTCTTAGAAAAAGGAAAGAATACCAGAAAGTAATAGATTATCTGAAACAACATAACATAAAATATAGGTGGGGTAGAATAGAGGGAGTTAGATTTTCAATAGGAAAAAAGAGATGGATAATAGATACTAGGTGAAAAGCTGAGGAATTTCTAGAAGATCTAATGAAAGAAAAAGAAGAAGATGAGGACGCATTAGAGATAGGTAAATCTGAAGAAAACCTAAAAAGAACAAAAAAAGAAATAAACTCAAGAAAGGATAGAACTCAAAGGAAACGTAGTAAAGAAAATCTAGGAAATAGTGGAAATGCTCCAATAAATTTGGAAGAATTAGAAGGGGAAGAGGAAGAAGAAGAATTAGAAAAAACTTTTCAATTAAAGAATTTGAAAGAGAATAGTCAAAAAGAATATCAAGCAGAAGAAGGAACAAGTAGCAAAGCGTTAGAAAAAATAATAGATGAAGATCAAAAAATAAAGGGGAAAGTAAAAGAGAAAAAGCGATACATACAAACGAATCTAAGACTTAGAAAGGGTAAGAGACTCAGTTATAGATATTAATAAACAAAGGAAAATGGCCTATGATATAATCTCTTGGAATGTTAATGGATTAAATTCAAAAAGTAAACGAAGCAGAATTATACACCAGTTAATAAAACAAAAGAAAGATATAATATGTATTCAAGAAACCCATATTAAAGAAAAGGATTTGCACGTGTTAGAAAATAAAAAACTAGGAAAATTATTTGCGGCGTCTAATATTCACTCCAAAAAAAAGGTGTAGCAATATATGTTAACAACAATATAAAATCTAAAGAGATTTTTAAACATAAGGAGGGATTATACATTGCCATTGAAATTGAAATAATACAAGAAAAAATATTATTAATTAATATATATGCACCACTAGATGGAAGAGATAATTTCATTAAAGAATTAAATAATAACATTAGACAACAAGGCTATGATAAAATCATAATAGCAGGAGATTGGAATGCTGTGATAAATCCAAGAGAAGATAGATCTATGACAAAAAATAGAGGAAATAACCAGGGGAAACTATCAGGTTCAGCGATTAAACTACTTAAGGAACATAATCTAATAGATATATGGAGATTACAAAATAAAACTAACAGAGACTACACTTACTTTTCAAGTAGATTTAGTACCTGGTCAAGGATAGATATGTTTTTTGTATCAGCCTTAATAAGTAAAGAAGTTTTGAATAGTAAAATACTTCCCATGAGTATGTCAGATCACTCTCCAGTATCAATATCGATAAATACAAAGAAAAAAGAATATACTTGGCGTTTAAAAGACACATTACTAGCAGATGAAGAAATTGTAAAAAAAAATTAAAAAGATCTCTCACTGTACTTTTTGAAAACACAAAAGAAGAAACACCTACACATATTATATGGGGCACAAGTAAAGCAGTTGTAAGAGGCCTTTTGATACAACAAGAAAAACGAAAAAGAAGAATGAAAGAAATAAAGGAAACTTATTTATTGAATAAGTTAATGGAAATAGAAAAAAAAACACAAAAAAATACTAACATTATTGAGGGAGAATCGAAAAAAGATAGAACAGAGAAATGGAAATGTTTATATATATATTGTAATAAAATATGGGGATAATAAAAATAGCATATTAGTATATATTAATACGTATAGAGATAATTGGTACATGAATTACAATGTTTATATTTTTTTGTTTTTTATTTAATTTCTCCTCTCTCTTACATGGACTTAGAACTTAGAAAGAATAAGAAAAGAAACAATGAAATCAGTGCCAAAGAATAAACAATCTTTAATTTGATTTATGGAAGTTGAAACTACAATGTAATAAGCAGAATAATATATAGAAGACTATGTGGACTGCAAAGGATGAGATGAAGATTGACATAAAGAAACTATGATTATCTATGGCTGCTTAGGATATATGTAATAACTCTTATCTCTCCTTTTCCTGTGTTTTTTTTTTGTTTTTGTTTTTTCTCTTTCTTCTCTTTCTTCTTTTTTTCTCTTTCTCCTCTGTTTTTCTTCTCTTCTCTCTTCCTTTTTCTCTCTTTAATTTACTCCCACTATTTTTCTCTCTTCTGCCATATTGTTATATCGTGAATTGAATTTTTTGTATTGAAATTTTGTATAGACACTTTTTTTAAAAAAAAAAAACTCATTAAAAAAATTGTCAGCCTTTTAACAGGTAGTGAATTAATGTGTGTAAGGGGGGGTAGAAATTTTTAAAGATATAGCAAATATCTCCAGGCATAACTTACTCCTCTTTGCAATCCTGACTGGCAGCCACCAGTTTCCTTCACAGCCATGACTGTATCATGTTACCAGAGAGGGTAAAAACATATCCAAGAAGCACCTAAGAGTGCTGAGCTGAATCTCACATCACAGTTACACTATGTCAAGATGTTACATTGCTCTTCAGGGGTTTGTGGAGTGTGTTGCTTACCAGAAAGATCTCCCCATGCCTGTTATTTTATGTTCCAACCCAAATGTTATTCTCACCCTAAAAAAAAATGACTGGGAATTGCATTCCCCTTCACCTTCTGCTTCCACTCTTTGTGAATCATCCCCAGGGATAACATTTGTCTCAGCCTCAGTTATAAACAAACATTCAAAGTGGGTAACCAAATAAATAAATAAATAAATAAATAAAGAGCCAAATATCTATAAGCGACAAACACAACAAAACAAAAACATATAAAAATGAAAGAGAAACAATAAATATAAAAACAGCATTATGGGAAAACAGCCTGCAAATTAATCTCCACAACAACTCCAAATCATTCAGTGGGGAAAAGTGTGCTACACAGTGCTAAAGGAACAGGCAGCCTTTCCATGTGTATATGTCTGCCTAGCTTTCAAAAACATGTGTGTGATATATGTGTGACAGCTAAAAAAATAACAAGAAGGTAGCCATGTACAGGCATATTATTCTTGATTAATTTCATTCATGTAGGAAGTAACATTTCTTTTATGTCTTCAGTTTTCAAATACCTGTACAGTTTTCAAATACTATCCACAGTTCAGGACTTATTCTGCACAAAATTCACATATGGTATTTATTATACAGAAAACAATATTTTCTGTGCAGAATGTTATTTCCTGTGTAGAATTTGTATTATTATGATTATTTTGAGAAAATATTCCATGTGTGAATTTTGTAAAGAATAAATAATTCTTCAACAGTAAAGAATTTTAGTTCAGGAGTTTCCTCAAAAGAGTTTCTGAAACACTTGAGAAACATGTTTTTTTTAAATTCAAATATTTTTGAATATTCATTATATCACTAATCATTTGGAGAAAAGTGATATTTAAGGCATATTTCCCTTGACAAGTATTTTGATATTTATTTGGAACATATTAGAGGTCTTGCCATATAAATGGTATGGTATGACCTTTCCAATACAAAGATGGTTCCACCCACTCCCTAGCATGTAACGAGTGCCAGTTGATGGTACAGTGAAGACTATTGTTGTCATTATAGCAAGCAACTTGGTAAGGCATTCAATAAAAATTGTGAAAGACTCACCACAGAAGTGCTGTCTCTGCTGGTAATTCCTAAAGTCAGAGTTGCTTCTTTTCTGTTGCTCAGACTAAAGTAAATACTCCAGGTCAGCCCAAAATATTTTTTTCCTTCAGTGACAGTAATACATTTGCACCCACATACACACCTTAAAATCATGTAAATCAAGGAAAGAGACTTGGTTTCAAAACTGCTTTGTCCCAGGAAACAGACAATCCCTCAATCACCTCTCATTAGTCCTGGCTTTTAATTAAAACAAAAGAAAAGAAAAGTAACAAAATAAATAAGTAATTCATTTCTATCCTTTCATGGCAACCACCTCACTATAATTGATGATAGAGCTGGCCGTGAGACATAGTCCCACAGTGGCAGGTCTGTGTTCTATTGAAACCAAGCTAGGATTAAGATTTCCTTTTAAACTAGAACGAGTGCATCTGTACTCACAGGAAAATCTGTTTTACCTTCATGTTACTATAATCTGCAGTGACCATGGGCTTGTCTCCACATGCTGAGACAAGTTTTGGACAACTATCCACATAGTGGAGAACTATCCACTCAGGAGTCATGCAGTCAGGGCAAAAAGAACAGCCAGAGGCCACTCCTGCCCTGTTCACTATGTGACCACAATGACTGCATGGGCTCAGTCCCGAAGCAGGCCACAGCACAGTCCTCAACTCAGCCGCTGGCTGGAGTGGCTTTTTTGCCACTCCTTTTTGTGCCAGGTCCTCCAGGTTGGTACAGGTTTGGCAGAGCTAATAATAATAATAATAATAATAATAATAATAATAATAATTTATTTATTTTTATCCCACCCCTCTGAGCACAATTAGGGTGGCTAACAACAATAAAATACATAATATGAAATCCTGAGCCAGTACCCACCACCCCCTTAAAAAAGTATTAAACTAAACACAATTAAAACATTTAAATACATAAAAATTGAATAAACTTAAATTAATTAACAACAAGAATGGAAACAACAGAACAACAGACGGTGACAGCAGTAATAAATTTGAAGAGGACAGAATAAAACTGATAAGACAAATAAAGGATTCTAGAGGCTTGGCATCTAATCTGGAAAGGCCTGACGGAAGAGATCCATCTTAACAGCCTTTTTAAAGCTGTTGAGCATGGTAATCTGACGGATCTCGTCCGGCAGGCTGTTCCATAACCTGAGGGTGACTAAAATGCCCTCTGGGAGGTTGCAGACAGCCTAGATCAGGGTAGGCAACCTTTCCCTTTTAAGGGCCGAGAGACTTCAGCTCCCAGAAGCCTCAGCCATGTTGGCCAATAGTCCCATGTTGGCCAATAGCTCCTGGGATTCTGGGAGCTGAAGTCCCTCGGCCCTTAAAGGGGAAAGGTTGCCTACCCCTGGTCTAGATTTTAGTGTCTGTAGCAAGTTCCTCCCAGAGGACAGGAGTGCATGGGGAGGATTGTATGGGAGGAGGCAGTCCAGAAGATAGGTTGGACCCAAGCCATTTAGGGCTTTAAAGGTCACAACCAACACCTTATACTGGGCCTGGAAACTGATAGGCAGCCAGTAGAAGGACTTTAGCACCGGAGTTATATGGTCCCTCCTAGATGTCCCAGAAACCACCCTGGCTGCCATGTTTTGTACTAACTGGAGTTTCCGGATCAAACACGAGGGTAGCCCCATGTAGAGCGCATTACAGAAATCCAGGCGTGAGGTTACCAGCATGTGCATCACAGTCTCAAGGTCCCTTACTTCCAGAAAAGGACGCAGCTGGCTGATAACAGGCACTCCTGACTGTCACATTTACCTGATTTGTCATCAGGAGCAGCGAGTCAAGGCGCAGCCCCAGACTGTGAATGCAGTCCTTTATGGAGAGTGTGACCCTGTCCAGGACTGGAGGTTGCAGCCCAATTTTCGGTTTCAGGACAGCTACTGTGAGCACCTCCGTTTTGTCTGGATTCAGTCTCAATCTGTTTTTCCTCATCCAGCCCATTACTGCCCGAAGACATTCATTGAGATAGGCGACGCCATCGGAATTCATGGCCGACAATCGAGACATGGAGATAAAGATCTGGGTGTCATCAGCATACTGATAACACCCAGCTCCATAACTCTGAGTAATCTCACCCACCAGCTTCATATAGATGTTAAATAACATTGGGGACAGAATGGCACCTTGAGGGATGCCACAAGTGGAGCAACTGTCCCTGAGCCGCACAGGGTCACACTACCCCTATCGATACTCAGACGCAGATCGTCAGTCATGGCAACCATGGCAGTCTAACCCTGAAAGCCTGTCCTGAAGCCAGTTTGAAATGGGTCTAGATAATCGGTTTCATCCAAGACAGCTTAGAGCTGAACAGCAACCGCCCTCTCGATCACCTTGCTAAAAAAATGGTAAAATAGAGACTGGCCTATAGTTGTTCATGTCCACGGGGTCCAGGGAAGGTTTTTTCAGAAGCGGACTAACAGCCACTTCTTTCAAACAAGATGGAATATGTCCTTCCCTGAGGGATGCATTGACGATGTCCGTAAGGAACACCATCAAAGCATCCCCCCAGACAGCCATCCATGAAGGGCAAGTATCGAGAGGACAAGTTGTTTTCCTCACTCTACCAAGGAGCTTGTCCATGTCATCGGTACTCACAGATTGAAACTGATCCAGAATAATTTCATTAACAGAGTCGCTGGACACCTCGTCAGTTGTTTCTGTCAAAACACTGGCATCTAAGTAATCTCTTATCTGAGAGATTTTATCTGCAAAAAAGTTATTAAACACATCACAGCAGGCCGTTGTCGGGTTAAGTAATGGGACCTGGGTGGGAGGTACCCGCGTCAGCTCCCCCACCACCCTAAACAGCTCTGCTGGATGGGACTCTGCAGACGCAATACGTGCAGAACAGAATGATCTCTGTGCTGCACGTATTGCCTCTCGATAGGACCAAAGAAAGTTCCTATGATGAGTCTGGTCAGATAACAGTCGAGTTTTCCACCAGGTGTGCTCTAGTCGTTGTCCAACTCACTTCATTTTTCTAAGCTCAGCTGTATAACATTGCTTCTGATTTGAAGCAGATTGGAAAGGACGCTTGGGAGCGATCATGTCAATAGCCTTTGTAAGATCGGCATTCCAAGTCTTAACCAAAGCTTCGACAGGATCACCAGCGTTACCAACCATTAAACCCTCCAAGGCCTTCTGGAATCCACTTGGCTCCATTAACCTTCGAGGGCAGACCATTCTAATAGGTCCACCACCCCCAGTGAGGTTGGTAGAGGCTCTTAGTTCAGTCTTGACCAGGAATTGATCCGTCCATGACAATGCGGTGGTTTTTGGCCACATTCAGGGCATGTGTCATGTAAATGCCATACCCGCAATGTGGCCCAAAGCTGGCACTTTTGGCCCATATGTTTCAGGTCTCAGTTCTTTCTTTAAATATGCCCCTATCCAATAAATCACAGTATGTGTGGCCACATAGCTATGGTCCTCCAGGGTTTTTTTGTCTGCCCCCCTCCCATGCATGCAAATGCATATATTTCTGAACTCCTCCCTCTAGCCTCACACCAACATGCTCCTGTTTGTTTATGGTCTCTCCAGTTAGTTTATTTTATCTTGTGATGTTTTATGTTAAGATCTTTTAAGGGATGTGTGGTTTAATACTTTTTTAGGGAGGGCGGGCTTGGGATTTTTAGTCAGTATTTCTGGGTGGAATTTTAATTGTAAGCCATCCCAATTGTTCGACAGAGGGGCAAGATATAAATAAATTATTATTATTATTATTATTATTATTATTATTAACATTGCTATGGAACACAGTCCACACATGCACATGAATATCTGGATTTTCCATTCAAAACTAGAATAAATCCCTTCCTCCCTCCAGATTAAAGCCCTGTGGTGACAAAAAGGCCTGGATTCAGCCCCAATTGTCCCATATGTCATTTGGAGTAGGTGAGACCATTTTATTTGGCCCATGATAGACATCCCAATGTCACAGATGCCATTATGCTGAGTAGATCACACCTTCTGAATAGATTTAAAACTAAAATATCTGACCTCTCAATTAAAATCTTTATAGAGGCTTTTTGGACCACATTCTTTCCAAACAATAATATACAGTGGGCCTTCCACATTCCCTGGGGTTAGGGATGACCCTTGAGAAAATGGAAAAATTTCAAACAAAAAACCACTTTTTTACCTGTGAGAAAACCTCTCTAGGATTCTCTAGGACTAGGTGTTCTAGCACCTATCTATGTTCAACATTTGGCAGAAGGTGATCATAGAAATGCACTGAATGACCCATAAAAGCCTAAAGTGTTTTCTCTAGGAATTTCTAGGTCCTCCAGCAGGACTGTATGGTCTACTTCCAGCAGAGTCTTGCTGGAAGACCTAGAAATTACTAGAGGGACTATATAAATCGACTTCATGAAGAAGTCACAAAATTCAAGGACAGGGGTAGGCAACGTTTCCTCTTTAAGGGCCGAGGGACTTCAGCTCCCAGAAGCCTCAGCCATGTTGGCCAATAGTCCCAAGTTGGCCAATAGCTCCTGGGATTCTGGGAGCTGAAGTCCCTAGGCCCTTAAAGGGGAAAGGTTGCCTACCCCTGGTCAAGGACATGAATGTGGAGGGAAGACTATTAAGGATAAAATTGAAAGTATCTTTATACTTTAAATTTTATACAGCATTTTGCATTCTGTTTATTTGCTTAATCTACAAATCAAGCCATTCAGTCATTGGCTCTTCCTTTTGTTCATGCAGTAAAATCCTTAACTCATTCAGCTTTGTTCTGTTTGCCAATATGTTGAACCATGCAGTAGTTATAGATAAATTAATTAAAATCCCCTGCTTTCCCTTCAAGTTTCCTCTTTTTTACATTTTTCCTAGTTTATCAGGGCCATTCAATGTTACTTCAAAATACATTAGCAACATTAAAACTTTTGCCTCACATGTCAAGAATCATTTTCTCCAAATTCCTATAGTTGTTTTACTTCAATAGTTATTTCTAATTCATTTGACCTGACAAAAAAGCAAAATTCTTGATAATTAAAGAATAAAATGAAGGAATAAGGACTCACTGTTTTTCAAAGAGAAAAAGATAGATATATGAAAAAGCATGTGATGGTTCCTGAAATCTGAGATAATTAGATGGAAGTGTGTGTGTGTGTGTGTTAACAAAGTTAGCTCCATGCCTCTTTTATCAGTTTCTTCGACAAAACTCAATAAATTATTTATTCCCCAATGTATTAATGTATGTTTATGTTTCATGAATCTGGAGATTAAAGAGTCAATTCTCAGTGGGAATGTCATAAATTAAAAGCTATTAGGACTCTTGTATCACAAATTGCAAAATGTCACCATAGCTTCAGCCCTTTGTGTGTTGTAACTGATCTGTAACAGTCAGTGCCTTTGAAAGGAATGTTGTTGGTGCTTTTTGAAGCAGAATGCTCAGAGCTGCACCTTTTCTTTTCTTTTTTAATTTAGGGGAAGTTTTTGTTTCTTTTGATGCCAGTCCATCAAGGGAGATCTTTGCAGAAAAGCTCAGGCAGATTAACTAGAACAAAAGGCCCAGGGAGTTGAGCTGTGCTGAGAAATAGAAGACAACAACAAAAAGGGAAGAACAAGAGACCTATTTCACAAGATCGGAGAAATAAAAGGAAAATTCAAACCAAGGACCAGGATGCTTGATTACAATAAAAAATAACATAATTCAAGAACAGGAAGGAATAAAAAGACGTTGGATGCAATACACAGAAAAATTATACAAAAGAGATGATGAAATGAAGAACACATAGAACAAAGAGCCATATGAAGATGAACCCCAAATTCTAAAAAATAAAGTGGAAACTGCAATAAGAGAAATAGCAAAAAACTAATCCCCAGGAGCAGACAATATTCCAATTGAACTGCTGCAATCCACATTGATGGAGTCAACTTTTGTGCTGATCAACATATGCCAACAGATATGGAAAACAAAATGATGGCCAACAGACTAGAAGTGATCAATATACATCCCCATCCATAAAAAGGGAGACACAAGAGACAACTATAGGACCATAGCACTGATCTCCCATGCAAGCAAAATCATGCTCAAAATTCTGCAACAGAGACTCCAACCATACATGGAGAGAGAAATCCCAGAGGTCCAAGTGTGGTTCAAGAAAGGAAGAGGCACTAGGGACCACATTGCAAACATGTGATGGCTAATGGAGTGCACCAGGGAGTTCCAAAAGAAAATCAGCATGTGCTTTATAGACTATAGCAAAGCCTTTGACTGCATAGATCATGAAAGGCTATGGAATGCTCTCCAAGACTTGGGAGTGCCAACACATCTGATAGTTCTTATGAGGAATCTGTACTCAGGACAAGAGGCTACTGTCACAACAGATCACGGAGAAACAGAATGGTTCTCTATTATCAAAGGAGTCAAACAAGGTTGCATACTTTCACCCTATCTGTTCAACTTATATGCAGAATATATTATAAGAAAAGCAGGCTTGAACACAGAAGAAGGAGGAGTAAAAGTAGGAAGAAGGAATATCAACAATCTAAGATATGCAGATGACACCATAATACTAGCAGAAAACCTCACAGACCTGGAACTCCTACTAAGGAAGATCAAAGAAGAAAGTGCAAAGGCAGGCTTAATGTTGAACATAAAGAAAACAAAAATAATGACCACCGAGGATCTTCACAAATTCAGCCTAGACAATGACAATGAAGAAATAGAAATAGTAAAAGAATTCTCATACTTGGGATCAAACATTGATAGAAATGGGACTGCAGTCAGGAAATCAGAAGAAGATTAAGAATGGGGAGGGTGGCAATGAGAGAACTAGAAATTATTCTAAAATGGAAAGATATACAACTTAGTACAAAAGCTAGCATCATACAAGCCATTGTATTCCCCATTACCATGTATGGATATGAGAGCTGGACAGTTAAGAAATATGATAGGGAGAAAATCAATGCATTTGAGATGTAGTGCTGGAGAAGAGTGTTGAGGATCCCGTGGACAGTCAAAAAGACATTATTACCATGTACGGATGTGAGAGCTGGACAGTCAAGAAAGAAGGTAAGAGGAAAATCAACTACTTTGAGATATGGTGCTGGAGAAGAGATCCCATGGACAGCCAAAAGGATAAACAAATGGGTCCTAGAGCAGATCAAGCCAGAAACCTCCCTGGAAGCCACAATGACCAAACTGAGACTGTCATACTTTGGACACATCATGAGAAGAGAAGTCCCATTAGAGAAGACAATAATGCTGAGAAAGGTGGAAGGAAGTAGGAAGAGAGGAAGGCCACATGCTGGATAGATGGATTCTATTAAGGAGGGCAGGGTATGGGTTTGCAGCATTTAAGCAGAGAAGTGGAGGACAGGGGGTCATGGAGATGTCTCATTCATAGGTCACCATGGGTCGAGATCAACTCAAGGACATTTAATAACAACAACAACAAAAGACTCATGGACAGTGTAGGTCAGTAGTGACACCTAATATAAGGAAGCCTTTGAACAAGGCTTGGTAATTGCCTAGGCATGGTGTGCTTCATTTCTGGATACATATGTCTGTATTTCTCTATGTGGCCAGAGATGTGCCATAACGAAACAAGCAATTTGTTTAAGCTTAGAATTAAATCCATGCTTTTCTTTGTCAGGAATTCTGCAAGATAAAAAAATCCAATCACTCTAGAAGACACATTTAAACCAAGTAAAATTAGATCAAAGTGAAGTTTATAATTATCTAAGTACTGATAATGATGTGAAGTTCCATTAAGAAGACTGTATAAAGTGGAGATTTGATAGTCAATATTAATCCAGACATCGATCAGGTAACTATTAATTCATGAGAAATCTCTGGATTACTTTAAGAAAGAATGGAGGGTGTTGATTGATTATATAAAAAAGGGGGACACTCTGGTAAAACTTTAGGGTTTTAAAAAAGGGATGTATAAGTAGAAGTTTTGTTAAGTTTTATATTCTCCTTTAGTTTTTATAGGATAAAGGCAATGTCAAAGCCCCTCTGGACAAAGCTTGGTGTCTTCGGGTCACCATAAGTCAGAAACTACTTGAAGGCACACGGCACACATACATACACACAAGGTTTCTGTAAGGTTTTTAAAATTATTATTATCAATAGGATAACAACATGATTTTTGAGGTTATTTTAATTACTAAATAGACTTTCTAATAAACTAGAGAGAGATGGATTACTATTGTTGAAGAACCATAGTCAAGTATGCTCAAAGGCATAGTTTCTCTGTTTTGTACGTCTGTTTTTTTCTTTTGTTTTTGTTTCCACTGTTAGAATTATTGCAGATGAATTGTTTTTTGGTATTTAGATGTGTTATTTCCTTGTATGTTTTTTAGATAAGAAATTTAGTCTATATTTGTATGTTTATTTTTGGTTGTTTAATAAAATAATAACTATTAAGAAGGTAACAGTCCAAATGTATGCATATATACTCAAAAGCAAGCCCCAATGAATTCAGTGTGACATATTCCCAGGTAGGGTTGCCAGAGCAAAAACTGGAGACAGGTCCTATATAATTTCAACAGGTGTTTCCTGTTATTCAAGCAGATAACAAGCAACACCTACTGAAATTCCCTCTTTTGCAAAACCATGTAAAGTAGGAGTCAGCTCCAGTTTTCATTCTGGCTACTGTTCTCCCAGTAAGTGTGTATAGGATTAGAGTCATGGATATATATATTCATGAGAGCCAGTGTGATGTAGTAGTTGGGAGTGCTGGACTACAACTCTAGAGACCAAGATTTGATTCTCACCTTGATTGTGAAACCCATTAGGTGACCTTGAGCAAGCCACATGCAATGGCAAACTTCCTCTGAATAAATCTTGCCAAGAAAACCCCACAAGAGGTTCACCTTAGTGTTGCCATAAGTCAGAAACAACTTGAAGGCACACAACACACACAACATGTGTGCACTCATGCATGCATGCACGCACACATGCACATAGATATCCATCCATCCATCCATAAGATTAAGTTGAGAATAGTACGCCCATGCCTACTCCATCCCACCTACAATTAGTAATGCTACAGAGCAATGCACAGAAGTATTTTAAAACTTAAAAAATTGCACATAAAATGCTACATTTAATAAACAATGCTTTTCATCTCAGAAGAACCTGTTGCTCAAAAACTGTGTTGAAAAAGGAAAGTTTTCTCCTCATCATAGAATTAGCATCTGCACCAAACAGGCATTCTGTTGTGACACTTGAATGAATGTTCTACTGAAGAAAATGGCTAATGACATGCGTTAAAGGCATGCAGGAATGACATTTTCCTGGCGAGCCATTTCAGGCATGTATTGACTCTGTACAGTTATTGCACTTTGAGGCCATTTTAACTACCATGTTATGCAATCTTGGGATTTGTCATTTCAAGAGGTATTTAGAATTCTTTGCCCAAGAGCTCTTATAGTTCAATGGACTGGATTACAGATCCTTCCCCAAACTACAAGACTCAGGATACTAGTAGGCCAATGTGTCATTTTGTAGTATGTTTTAACTATTTTAACTTTTAACTGTTTAAATTTGTAATTTTAATTGTTATCTGATTTAATACTCTTTTAAGGGGGGGAGGGTTTGTTGTTGGGATATTTCATGTGATTTTATTGTTGTAAGCTGCCCAGATTGGGTCCCCAAGGGGTGGGATATAAATTTATTATTATTATTATTATTATTATTATTATTATTATTATTATTATTATTACAGGACATACCCATAGCTGTTAAAATAGTATCAAACTGTTATATTCTGCAGTGTAGATATATTCCTGACATGTGAAGATTTACTCTCAGCAATATTCACTCCTGATTTTCATACCCGGTGCTGGATGCTGAAGACATTATTGTCAAAATAAATTCCTTCCTGGTACTTTTCTGAAGGCCTATAACTCTCCACTACAGTTGGCCCTCTATATCCACAGATTTAGCATCCATAGATTCAACCATCCATGGTTTGAAGAATAGGGTTGTTGTTTTTTTAAAAAAATCCAAAATGCAAAGCTTGATTTTTCCATTTTAGATAAGGGACATCATTTTACTACCCCATTATATATAATGGGACTTGAGCATCCAGTGGGGATCCCCAAACCAAACCCCTTGGAGTCTCATTCATAAGGTTGCCGTAAATTGAAGTCAGTTTGAAAACAATTAACAACAACAACAACAAAAAACCAGTGCTTTTAATGGGGCTTGTTTCTTGGTAGATGACTAGAAGATTAATCCCTTCACAGGTGCAATAAGAGCCAGGATTTGAACCAGGTGATATTGCTCCATCACTGTTTAAAGTGAACTAGTGCAGACAGGGTGGATCAGTGTTTTGCATATTGAACTCTGACTCTGGATACCCGGGTTTGATTCCTAGCTTGGCTATGAAACCAACTGAGTGACCTTAGGCATGCCATTTGCTCTCAGCCTTAGGGGAAGGCAATGGCAAACTTCCTCCGAACAAATTGTGCCAAGAAAATCCCATGATAGGTTTGCCTGAGGATTGTCAAAAGTCAGAAATAACTTGAAGGCACACAGTAACAACAACAAAATGATAAAAGAAATGGGGAGGGAAGGTATCCCCAAAGCTTTGACACTTCCCTTGATAGATGACAGTAGCAATGTACCTTCATTATTGGGGAAAGGAATAAAATATATGCAACTAAGGGCCTCTGCAGATGGGCCCTTTGCGGTGTCCTCGAGGCAGGGATGGGGAGGGGCAGCCACATGCCAGCCACTGCAACGCCTCCCCGAGGATGTCCTGACGCCACGTGCTCTTACACATGGCGGAATCAGAATGTTCTCCCAGCACAGTGTCTTGACGCGCTGTGCCAGAAGGGGCACAGAAGAGCCACACGATGGCTCTTGGGACATCCTTTTTGCTGACTCTGAAAGGAATGGTATTTTGCCACTGTTTTCTGAGCTGGCAAAAGGGAGGATTGGGGACGAGGCATGGGGCAGCCTCGGCCCCAATCCTCTGCTTCCCAGGGCGGCCCAGGGCCACCCATCTGCATCCCCCCAAAGGCAATGCCAAATCTCCTTTGAACAAATCTTGCCAAGAAAACACTTGCTATAAGTTGCTATAAGTTGGAAACAACTTGTAGGCACACCACCACAACAATAAACTTACTAAAAATGGGTTATTACTGAGCTTTGTAATGTTGTAATAGATCATGAAAGTAAGAGAAGCAAGAGAACAGAAAATTTCAGAATGGGTGACTAAAAGCAAAGCAAAAAGCAAAGCAGCTTATTTATATACCGCTTCATATCACGCTATGGGATGTCTAAGCGGTTTACAAATGTGAGCTGATTGCCCCCCAACAATCTGGGTACGCATTTTAGCGACCTCGGAAGGATGCAGGCCTGAGTCGAGCCTCAGCCCTGGCTGGTATTGAACTCGCAACCTTGTGGTCTATGAGTGAGTGGCTGCAGTACAAGCATTTAACCACTGCGCCACCAGGGCTGATATGGAGTTATGAAAGTAAAACAGCTATCACACACTGACAGAGATTACAAAATGATGACAGTGGCTAGATGTTGAGTGTGGAGCACCCAGTGACAGAAGAAAAGGACTATTTGACCTAGCATTTTTCAAGCAATCATCTGATGCAATATTGTCCCATATCTTACAGATTTCACACACACACACACACACACACGTTTTAATCTTCCTGATCCGAGGAGACAAAACAAGCACAGAGACTGTACGCTGAAGTAGTGTAATATATATCACATTTAAGGCCACTGCTGGTATGAGGAGTCAGTTACTATTCCTGTCAAGGGGGAAACATGATAAGCTTGTAAATAATTCTTTCTATTATATCATTATTTATGATATGCAACTGTTTGGATATACTAGTGATCACTTCTCTATGATCTAAAAGTAAAATACATATTTGGTCTCCTTTAATAAATTATTTTTCTTTTAAAATATGATTTAAGAATTTAATCTAACTGAGGAATGAGATTTACTTTATTTATATATTACTTTGTTATATCTTTCTGCAATTGAATTATTTGGATCCTATATGAATTACTTATTGTTCCTAGTTAAATTGTATTTGTAAATATTTTCTAATAAAAGGAATAATCAGGTCTTTAATTTTTCATATGTCAATTATTTGAGCACTATATAGTAACTGGGGTCCATAGCTCCTGAAACTGAATAACTAGCAAAGCTTAGATTCTGCTCAGTCTACGTTGAACACGGATATCTCCTGAATCTCTCTGAACTGGCCTAGTTTACTGGAGCACTCAGTCGAGTGGTAAACACAGCCCTAGTTTTATAGTTCCCCAACACTCACATAAATAGAGTGCATCAATTTACACCATAGTAAAATCCAAGAATAAAATGAAGACTGGCTAAATATGGTTCCCAACACATGTGGATGATCTATTTATTTATTTATTTATTTATTTATTTTTGAAACAACAAAAACAAAAGAAGGGAAGTAAAAAAGACTGCATAGGACAACTTTTTTTTAGTATCCAGTTCACTGCCTCTGGAGGAAGAAGAAAGAATTTGAGGCTGCAATTGCATTGTGCACTGAACTCAACTCCACTTCTTTCTGAGCAAAGTTGTAAGAGACCAAAGGTCCCTCTTATCCAGCACTCCATTTGCACTGGTGGACAGATGGAAGCTTCTGGGAAATTTAAAGACAAGAAAGAACATCTTCCCTTGTTGTTCATGTTGATATCATACATTCAGAGTTGTATCATTGCTAATATGACAGGTCACTTGCTAACAGGGGATCTAAGCTCATGGCCATCACAATATTTCATGGCAATGAATTCCCACACAAAGAAACAGAATGCTCAGCCAGGCTATTGCCAGGTACTTTGGGAAAGGACAAAGGTCCATTGGGCAAAAAATCAATTGGACATAAGCCATTTTTAAATAAGGGAATACATTTTAAAAATATCTAGAAAGTGATTTAATAACAGCCAAGTTAAAACAGGTGTGGGAAGCAAAGAAAGTCTATAATGAATTACAATTTTCAGCAATGTTTCTGTCAGTGAAAAGGTGAGTCAAGACATGAAAAAAAATCATTCATGTTTGCCTTGGTAAAAAAAAAAAAAAAGACCCCCTTTTCTCTTCACAGTCTCTAGCCATCATTGTCAGTGTTCCTTAATGCTTCCAGACTGTTTTTAAGTTGCCAGCAGATGTTAAAAAGAGAAGTGCAACCCCATGCATATTGTAGCTGACTTTGGAGGTGATATTTGTCGTTAATGTGGAATAACATCACAAAGCAAACTGACAAGAAGTGGCATACTGTGATTCCATATGGCATAATATTCTGAATTGGAAAGAGATCAGATTGTTTTCAGATCAGATAGTGTACTGTTTATCTACTTAAAATGTGTTTATGCCTTGCTAGCAAATCTAGAGTTTTTCTGAGGCTCAGGTTCAAATAATAAGAAGCTACTTTGCTAGACAGGCCCAATTGAGCTTCATAAGTTGAGATAGATGAGAGTGAGAAAATTTGAAAATACTCTTTAGTTCCTAAAGGTTTGGAGATACTGATGAATCCTAATATGACCTACTCATACATGTATCACATATATCATATACATGACAAGGTATACATTGGCACCATTTCCCCCATTTATTGACTAACATAAATTAGGTCACACTGCATTCCACAGGTGGCATTATTAATATGTTTATGTTTTTAACATACAAAAAGTCAAGATAAAAATATAATTAAACTATTATACATATTAAAATGATTTAAAGTGTACACCTTAAAATATTTTTAAAAACTAGTCAAAATAATACAATTTAAAACAATACAGCACTCTTATACAGCCTTTTTTAAAAAAGGTACTAAAAGCCTGCCTGGATTTTTAATTTTTTTAAAAAGTCTTCACTTGATAATTGTGAAGGGGGGGGGGGGACATTCTAGCCTCCCTAGTGAGGGTATTCCAAAGTCTGGGGGCAGCCACCAAGAAATCCTTATCACATGTTCCCACCAACAGTTCCTTTGAAAGTGGTGTGACTGAAGGAAGGGCCTCTCCTGAGGATCTCAGGGTCCAGACAATGACTTATATACCACTAGAGACTGACTAGCTTCTTAACTCTTATGCAGGGCACACATAATAAAGGAAGAACAAGTGCACTAAATGTGACTATGTATGAGTGCCCCTTCAGAAAGATATTGCAGGTACATTTTTTATTAGGGTCAATATCCAATATCCAAAACTATTTTGAACTTGGTATATATTCTAAGAATGATAAGAAGACTCAATAAGTATTTTGTCCCCTCTAATAAAGAGACATAGGGAACTGTCTTATATTATCTTAGACTGTTTATTCCTCTAATCCACCATGTTCTACTCAACTGACAATGGTTATCCATTCACTTGAGCAGTGGTCATTTCCATCATCAGCAATCACCTGCTATTTTATGTCAGTATGGCCAGAAGTGAACTAGAAGATTCTACCAGCAAAGCATTTTGATATCCAAAATGAACCCACATGTCTGATTTTATAATCAATAATTCAGCAAAACAATTATCTGGTGATAGCCAAGTAGAGATGCAAAGAATATTTGAAAATATTTGGGAAATTGTCAACAACAACAACAACAACATGATGTTTGCTTGTTGAGAAACTCTGATGAGAAGAATCTTGGACTAATAATAATAATAATAATAATATTTTTTATTTATAGCCCGCCTCTCTGCATTGCAATCGAGGCGGGTTACAGCATTTAAAATATAACAGGTTAAAACATGCCCACCACCCATAATCTCCTTCCCACCCCTTAAAACAGAATTAAATTGAAAAAGGTTAAAACAAAGCAATGCATTAAAATACTATAATATAATATAATAAGATCAAAGGATCAATTGTGCCAGCTCGGAGAAAAGGAATTAACTCATCTCATTGTTGCAGATGTTATTCTGGGAAGGCCAGTCGGAAGAGATCCGTCTTTACCGCTTTCTTAAAAGCAGCAAGTGTGGTAGTCAGACGGATCTCGTCCGGCAGGCCATTCCATAGTCTTGGGGCAGTGGCAGAAAAGGCCCTCTGGGAGGTCTGAGACAGCCTGGTCTTTATTGGCTGTAACAGATTCCTCCCGGAGGACCGCAAGGCGCGGGGGGGATCATATGGGAAGAGGCGGTCCTTGAGATAATATGGACCTAAGCCATGTAGGGCTTTAAAGGTTAAAACCAACACCTTGTACTGGGCCCAGAAACTAATCGGCAGCCAGTGGAGGGATTTAAGCACCGGTGTTATGTGCTCCCTCCTAATGACTAATGAGAATTTTCACAGTTTGGGATTTATTATGCACAAAATTTGCATGTAGTTATTTTGCACAGAAAACAGCATTTTCTACCCTCAAAAATATCATTTTCTGCATGGAAAATAGCATTTCAAAGCATGTATTAATTCCTGCACAGAAAATGCTGTTTTCTGAACAGAAAAGTGGGGATTTATTCTATGCAAAATTCACACAAGGTTGATTGACCTACACAAAAGCATTTTCTGTCCTGGAATTGATATTATTATGCTAGTTTCTGCACAAAATAATTATGTGAAAATTTTGCCACAAATAAGTCCTAAATTGTGAATAACCTTCAAAAATGTCACTATTTTTTAAAAGACTTTCTCTCAGTGGGAAGAAAAATGCTGAAACTACTCATCATTACCTTTGAGAAGTAAAGAATTACATCCTAAGATGATTTTGTCATTTATGTGTCCAAAATAACCATATTTATACAACATACTTAATGAGACATGCTATTGTATGTGTGTGTAACCTCTTTTATTCTCTGGCACAAGACTACTGTGAAGGCCACTTTAGTCATATCCTGCAACTATACTGAAAAAAGGTGACTTCATTAATACCACCACTATGTGTATGATGAATATTAATTAAATTATTGGACACAATTGAATATTCTCAGGCATGGTACTGTCTGTCTCAATATGACACCCCTCAGTTGGTAAAACAATGGATTATGGAAATAAAATGGTATTGATAGGTAAAGACATTTTTATGGTATCAGCTCTCTCTGTGTCTTAGTCAAAACATGAGCATAATCAATCTTTTCAAACAAATAGTGTCTTGTCGTTTCTATTAAACAGATGATTGTCTGAGAACTTTTTGCCATTTGTTAGGCAAAGTTAAGCAAAGTTCTGGCTAATGTTTCTCACAAAGTCCAGACAGACACTCTTTGCTTTAGAAGTTATTTTCTTCCAGAGGAACTTTAAGACCTTCCTTATCTTTTTCTTCCTCAAAACCTTTATGAAGACCTCACATTTTCAAAGATAATTTTCTCAGAGAAAAAAAATCAGCATTCATCTTTGACAAAGTGTACTGATTTCTAAAAGGAAAAGGTTTGCCTTCCACTTGTGGAAACCTCTTGCTGAATCACTGCATAGGCCCGTGCAGAAGGACCACCCTTTCCATCCCCATTTGCTTTGCCTTTCCCAGAAAAAATAATTATCTTTAAAACCCCTCAAAAATCTGGGATTTGGCCACAGAATGTTGCTAGCTTTTACAGTCCTGGCTGAGGCTTAAGAGGACTTTAGTTAGTCCTCATCTTGCTTTTACTGCTACAATGTCCCCTATCTTCTTACCAGTAAAGTTGAACAGGACCAAACAGAAGCAACTTTTGTCATCCCTAAAATCTATCTTTCAGGAAGCTTTTTCACAGCACATTGCAACTGCCCTCTCATCCTCTCCTCTCTTCCTCTGGTATGTGTAAATTAGGGAAAATATTATATTGGCTCTATGTTTTGAACCCTTTGTTTTCTCTTTGTTGGCTTGATGGTAGTGAAGATAATTGACCCAGATAGACATAGCCTGATGAGCTGAAGCCTGTTCTTGCACTCATTGCTAAAGGAAACGAAAGCCATAAAAGCATATACTACAAAAATAATTTGGGGGGCAGTTATATAATAAAACCTGGTTTTGATATAGCTAACTAGAATGTCATTTGATTGTATGGGCCTTATATTGTTTGCAAGCAGCAGATAATATCCAGATAACTGAAAAATATATCCTACTTACATCTAGACAGGGCCACGCTTCCCACACCCATTTCTACAAGTAATAGAACAATCATAGAAGCATATTTAGGAATTCTTTTAGAATCTACCAACATGCCATCCTCCATATCATCTCTGAAGTGGTGGATCAACTGAGTAGGGTTGCCCTCATAAATGTATGGAATTCCAGACTTATTCCCACTGACCTTCCAATTATTCAGTTAATGGTTTTGTTAACATGTGAAATTATTGACTAGATATGGCCAGCGTCACAATTGTTTTTAAAAGTAATCAACCTCTATTTGATTGTCATAGACCTCTCTTTCTTACCAACACATTTGGCAGACAGAATAAGATGACCAGCATCATAGGACATAGATGACATTCAAAAGAAAATTATGTAATGATAACAGTGGCACACAGATGGGCTTCAATTTTATTTTATTTTATTTTATTTTATTTTTTTGCTGCCATACTAGCTGGTGAACAAGCTGGTGAAACTAGTGTGCTTCCAACTGAAAATTATAATAAAAGGAAACACCTAACAATGCAAATGTGTATTTCCCAAACTAATAACTTTAGTAAAAAGAGGCAACACATTTCACAGCTGACATCACTGCTAGAACAACACTGTTGATATTTATAAACATCCTTCTGTGATGAGAAGATATTTTCTAAGAGCTGATTGATATCAATAAACTTAATAATCTCCATCTCTCTACTCCCACAGTAAGGTCATTTGTTTTCAGAAGATCTCACTTTTCTTGCTTTCTCTTAACTTTTCTACATATGAAGGCATACAAGTGTTACAATAGCTGATTTAATATAAAGACTCCTTGTGGGTCCCTGCCATGGCCCTAGACTGGGAAAAGCCCGATCACTATGAACCCAAGGTGAACACATCACGTAGGCACCTGAAAGGTCACATCTGCATTTACAACAATTTGCAGATCAAAAGGGCCAAGCCTAGGAGCTGCAATGCAGAACATTCACACCTAGTAGATTTATGAGTACCAGCCAGGATGTGTCTGGCTGAAGATGAGATAACATTAACATCCCATTCCCTCTCCTTCAAAATTGTTTACTTCAAAGAATAGTAATTGGAATCTTTTGATATACAATAGCAACTTTTCACCTCAGGCTAGGTTTAAGGGTATAAAAGATCCCCAAAATCTCAGGCACATTGGGTTAGATTTCATGGTAACACTGCAGCACTGTGAACTCTGACTTGGGTCCCGGCTCTTTCTTTTATCCATTCCCTGTCCATAACGGTTGAGTCTATCCATCTTTATTCATCATTGGAGCAGCCTCCTTTAGGTAATTATCACCAATGGAAAGCCTTGTGTTTCTTCTCCAAGCTAACTAATTTATTTCTGAGTTCTTGTGTGTATGGGTGTATGGTAAATGTCTTTGTATGTTTGAATCCCCAAATAAATTACAGTTCATTGGAAAGCTTTGTCTCTATCAGTCTATTCCCTAGCCACCTTTGGAAACATAGGATAAAAGATCCAATAGAAGACTTGGACTTTAGTAATTCCCCACTTTCAAGCCCTTCTTTACACAAGGTAGAGGTTCACTACAGCTAAGAGTAATTCCAGTGCCATCTTAGACCTTTCAGAATGTCTTATGGCTAGAGATGTTGTTCCTGACTTGTTTCATCCTCACAATGGACATGAGAGAGTTTAAAGATTTCCTCTATGTGAGTTGTCACAAGAATATGGACATATTTAGCTACTATCCCTCTCATAGTGATCTTAGATAATATGCATATAAAACCACACTGGGGACAAAACACCACCACCGCCATTTGGTATCTCATTATCTCACATGAAGTGAGATCACTTAAGGACATGGGGGGATCATGGATACCTTCTTGTGCAGTCCCAAGAAAATACTTATAGTAGCATAATCCTTGGATTACACCAGCATCTGTGACCAGCAAGAGGCCATCCATTGGGTGTGACTATCTTACAGTGTAGTGCTATGTGGTATAATTATTCACTACACCTACATTTTGGTGAGTTTTTAAGAAAAAAAATGCATTTATTAAGATGGTGACATTAATCTTATTGGATAGGGGGGTTGCAGACTGCAAGAAATAGTGTGAATTCAGTCCACTTTTAGGGTTAGGGTTAGTGCTAGGGAATCATGGGAACTGTTATTTTTCTGAGACATTGAGCCTTCTCTGTCAGACAACTCTGATGCCACAATAAAATACAGTTCCCATGGTTCCCTAACTCTAACCCTAACCCTAAAAGTGGACTGAATTCACACTATTTCTGGCAGTCTGCAACCCCCCTGAGTCTCAACTAAAATAAACCCACCAAATCAATGAAATGTACCTGTGTGTTGGGTCACCATTCAACTATTGATTCAATGGTCTACTTTAGTTGCATTTATGGATATGAGAGGGATAGTGTTTGTATCCTTGTGCATATCTCTCTCTCAATCTGTCAATCTCTCTCTTTATCTCTCTCTCTCTCTCTATCATCCATCTATCCATCTGTCTCATCTGTTATAAGAACAGAATATTTAACATGACTATAGACATGCTGCAGGGTAGAAAAAGTATGACTGATTAACCCTGTTCATACAACACCAAAATTTGCCACACAAAATATTCCAGGGTGTAAATCAGAAGTAAATGTTGAGGAAGTAAATGTTGAGGAATGCTCAAAATTGCAGCCAAACAACATTTGAGGTGGACATATGATTTCCACTCCTCACATTCTCCTTGAAAACAGGAAAAATTCCAGCAGACTGGAGGAAGTTGAATGATGTCCCCATCTTCAAAAAGGGGAGAAAAAGATGACTCCCAAAATTACAACAGTTATCCTGACATCAGTACCAGGGAAGATTCTAGAGCAAATCATGAAGCAGACAGTCTGTAAGCACTTAGAAAGGAATGCCATGATCACTAAAAGTCATTAAGTTATGCCAGAATATCTTTTTTTTTTTTTGATAGAGCTACAAGCTTGGTAGATGAAGGGAATGCTGTGGGTCTAGTGTATCTTGATTCAGTAAGACCTTTGACAAGGTCCTCTATGATATTGTTGCAAAATGCTACTAATATTTGGGCTAAAGATTGTGAATTGTGAGTGGATTTGCAATTAACTGAACAATGGCTCCTCTTTGTCCTGTAGAGATGTGACAAATGAGGTAACACAGGGTTTTGTTCTGGGCCCAATGCTGTTCAATATCTTTGAGAGGGATATGAATGGTGGGAAAGAGGACATGTTTATCAAATTTGCAGATTACACCAAATTAGGAAGGGCAACCAATACCTCAGAGGACAGGATCAGAATTCAAAATGATCTTAACAGACTAGCTAACTGGGCCACAACTAACAAAATGAATTCCAGTAGGGACAAATATAAAGTACTAAGAAAAAAAATGAAATGCACAGATATAGGATGGGTGGAACCTGGCTTCACAACATTATATGTGACAGGAATCTAGGAGTCTTTGTAGACCACAAGCTGAGTATCATTTAGCTGTATAATGCAGGTTGCTCACTTCTGAGGTCAAAACAAGGTGCAAAGCAGCAATCACATGACTAGGTGTCTCATTCTGACCTCAGAGCAAGTGACTGTAAACAGCAGCAGATGCATTGGGTGACTCAGCAGGAAGCCTGTGCAGAGGCACAGAAGTGGAGGGCTCTAGATCTTCCCAGAAGATCTGGAGTAAGAGGTATGCTATTTTATTGTGCATTAATGATATTATACCCCGGTTCTGATGCTTAACATGTCAGATGTCATTTGAATGGTTTGCACCAGAACTGAGGGTTGGACTGTCGGGGGAACCAAGCCTTTTGGATCGTGCAGACAAGACCTTCTTTGGAGGTTTTTAAACAGAGGCTGTATGCATCTATTGGGAGTGCTTTGATTGTGTCTTCTTGTATGGCAGAGGCTTGGACTGGTTGGCCCTTGTGTTCACTTCTAACTCTGTGATTATATGAACTATGTTTTGTGAAAAATAGAATATCTTTGTAGGAAGACTTTTTCACTCAGAAAAGTCTTCATCATTTTCCCCCCACAAATTTCACCAGTTCTTTCCTTACACTGAAATGCAAGGAGGAAAAAAACTTGTGACAGTTGATATTTTCTTAAATAAACAAACAATAGGAGTCCCCATAAGGAAAAAAAATTCTGAAAAGCTTTACATCCCTCCTTCACAGATTGCAGCAAAGATCAAACACATTAAACTGCCACCTCCAGGCCAAATCAGTTATTCAATTTCACAGAGGCCTTATGCTCTTTATGACTTACATGTTACCTTGTTTCACTTATAATAGTAACACGAATCCAATAAAATATAACAAGAAGGTATTGAGATCCATGGGAACACCATGGTTCCATTCACATGTACACACAAAGAGACAGACTAAGCATGGGGAAGTTTAAGATGCTTTCTCATCTCAGCCTGCTGGGGTGGGAACTAACTGAATAATAGGAAAAATGAGATAGAATGTTCTGAAAAAAGAGCAGTGCTGGCTGCTTGCAACACCACAGAGGCATTCCATGCTGCAAATCTTTGCTTCAGGTCTCTCTTGTTCATTAGTATTAACAAGTAATCAGCTTAATGAGTGACAGTCCCCTGGCATTAGTTGGCACATTAGGTCAGAGCTTGGACAATTTATTTTTGGGTGTAGTAAACTCAGAATCTAGAATTCGAGGACCTGCAGTTAAAAAAAATATTCCTCAAGCTTTGCATCAGGTAGATAGAGAGGCATGAATGATCTGGATTAGAAAAGTCCAGGTGCATGAAGCTTTATCACACCCAGTTGAAGTTCTTTATTGCAGTCTTGGATGCTTTGGGATATTCAGACTGAAATAAAAATCAATAAGCAAGTTAAATAGAACAACATTACTCTTCTTTCATAGGGTTTATTACCTTTGTCTCCTTTACTATCAGCTATAAAGGGAATCCTAACAAATGGAAATGATAGGAGTAGCAACAGTGGCTGTGGTCAGACAGACCATATCATGCTTTACAAAAGGACCATGATAAAAGCTAGAATTTTTATAAATATCATTAGTTAATTGCTTAGACAATTACAAGCAATAGATGTTAATGGCAAGGTTCTGCTCTTGTAATAGAAGCAAGGCTTTAAAATTGGGAATTGAAGTTCAATGCTCATACAGAGAGACTGAAGGCCTTGCCAGCTGTCATCACTTTCTTCTGACCCCTGCAAAAAATAATTTTAAAAAATAGAAAGTACTTCTGTGAGAAGTAAATGAACAAGTAGCATTTCCAGGTTTTCCTTATTATAAAGGATGCCCCCTTTGAAATCCTGTATTTCAGGGTATGGACCATTCATAAAGACATAAATGTGTGCAACATGGAATTTATAATGGTGGAAAATATGAATATTTAATAGAGCATCATTACTAAGTTAATTGAAAGCAATATTTTTATTTGGTATTTACTTAGAACACAAATTTGTTAAAAGCGACTTACTGATTGTCAACCTTGCATGCAATGAAATTTGGTTGACCCTTATATCTGTTTTGAAAACCTGCAAACATATGAACATCAAAGAAGACAGTCTCTTTTATGACTACTTACAATCAAATAAACAATATTGTAGGGTTTTGCCATGATGCATTTATTAATATGGTGCATGTGACTGCATATGATTTATTGATTGATTGATTTGCTTCAATAGGCTAAAATGACTATGCCCCGGAATTTTTTTGTAAGAAACAGTATCTATCATGTGATTTGTAGTTTGTTGTAACACCAGAGTCTCTACAGAGAAGGCTAAGTAGTTCACAAAACAACAAATCCCAGAATTCCATAGCATTGAACCATGGCAGTTAAAACCATGGCAACATTATTGCTGAAGTGCAGATGCAGCCTCTGTCACATGTGAGACTCAGATGTCCCTTTCTGGTGTGTGAGGGTTAAATTAATAGGCAATTTATTGTGATTATAATACTAGGCTCTTTTAAAAAGTTCAATATTTTATATATTAGTGTAGGCTGTGGTTAACTGTAGTGAGAATTCATCTGGGTCACAAAGGAGCATTAGCAATATTTCTGTGAATGCAGTATAAACATATGGAGGATGAGCAAAGAACTAATTAAAATCCCAAATTGCACTCAGCCTAGAATTTATAACCAATACAATTTCAAATTATGTTCCCTAGTTAATAGTATGATTTACATGTATGCAAAGGCTTATAAAACTTAGGATTTGATTCTATGTATTGTGTTTCACTTTTTCATTAAAAATGTTGCTTAAATATTTTCCTCAGATGCTAGGTAAATGCAGATAGATAGATGCAATTAGACTGCAAATGAAAATGATCCACTAGCAAAGGGATTAGAGAAATTATTATTAATACTGTTTAGTGGCTTGCAAAATGTAAGGCAGGTGAAATGTTTTAAGTTTCTCTTGGTTTAAGCTAGTACCTACTTACTTCCTTCCTTATTTACTGTCTATGAATAGGCAAGAAATGATTGATTCTCAGGGCTATACACTCACTCGTGCCATTGTTGGTCCTGTCCTTCACTGTGCCCTTACTGGTCATGTCAAAACTGTGGGAAAGTGTATTTCACTATCAGGAAGAATCTCATTGATTAAAATGAGTGTCCTTCCAAAACTGATGTATCTGTTTCAAAATATTCCCATAATCCACAATGAGAAATGCATAGAAGACTGGAAAAAGGAAATAATTAAATTCATCTGGCAAGGGAAAAAATCCAGGATTAAATGGTCTAGTTTAATAGAAACGAAGGAAAAGGGAGGTTTTGCACTCCCTGACTTGAAACTGTATTATTATGCTAATTGTATGAATTGGTTGGAAGAATGGATTAAGCTAGAAGACGACAGTTTACTGAATATTGAAAGCGGCTACATGGAATTCGGATTTCATGCATTCTTGTGGTACGGAAAGTTGAAAAATAATAAGAGATTCGAAAATCATTGTATTAGAAAAGCATTATTAAGAGTTTGGATGAAAATAAAAAAACAATTTTATAGGAAAATCCCACTTTGGACATCCCCTCAAGAAGCTTTTTTAAATAAAAGTAGAACAAAATCCGGGAATTGGATTAGATATAATGATATTATAACCTGGGAAAGCTTTAATGGTTTAAAAGAACATAGAATGAAATCAAAAGAACAATTAGAAGAAGAAGGAAAAATCAATAATTGGTACATATATCTGCAATTGAAAAGTAGGTACACTACTGACAGGAAGGAAGATGGATTTGAGGAAAAGAAAACAGAATTAGACAAAATAATTGAGAATAAAGAAGGCCATCATATATCAAAGTATTATAAGTTGTTTAGAGAGCGATATCTTGAACAGGACACAATAAAACATGTAATGATATTATGGGCTAAAGATCTAGATGGAAATATTCAAATGGAACACTGGGAGAAAGCTTGGAAAGCAACAAATAAATTCACTTTATGCCAGGATTTGAAAGAAAACTTCCTGAAGATGATGCACCGGTGGTATTTATATCCAACTAAACTGAATCGAATATATAAAACTGTAAGCAGAAAATGTTGGAAATGCCAAAAGAGTGAAGGGAATTTCCATCATATGTGGTGGAAATGTTCCCTTGCAAAGAAATATTGGAGAAGAATTCATTCTAAAATGTGTGGAATACTAAGAGTTGAGATACCATGGTGTCCTAAAATTTTTCTCTTAAATATGACACATGGAATAGATAAATCAATTGAGAAAAAATATGGTAGGATCATATTATATATGGTTTCAATAGCAAGATTAGTCTTCGCAAAATATTGGAAGAAAAGGGAAATACCTAATGTAAAAGAATGGCTTATACGATTAAAAGAAGCAATGAATTTAGATATTTTGACTGCTTTAATTCAAAATAGAGATATTGATATAAGGGAGGAACAATGGGAACTAGTTAAAAATTACAAGATAAAAGATGATGAAAACGTATTGTAATGAGATATAGATGGTAATATTGAATAAGATTGGGTTAAAATAAATTTGGTTACTTCTAAACGTTTTAACGAGTAAGATGTGGGAAGCATTACAGATAAGAAAATTTAAGAATGTATTTAATATTAAGTTTAGAAGAAATATGTCACAGTCCTAGGTTATTGTAGTATTAGAAAGAACCAATGTATTTATGTTTAAACATAGAGGTAATCACTTGGGAAATGAGAATTCGGATAACTAACAAGATTAGCGCAGTGTTTAAATGTATTATTGTTTATGTTTGTGAGGTTGGGGAGGTGGGTTGATTGATGTATGATATATTGATATTGTTTGAATGTCTATTGTTTTTTGTTTGTTTGTTTTATTATGTGTTTGTGTAAATTATTTTAAATAAATAAAAATTAAAAAATTAAAAAAAAACTGTGGGAAAGTGTCAAAAGGATGCAGCCTATTCTATATTTGCAGGTGAAAAAGAGAAAATAAGTGTCAAAACAACCCGCTCACACCCTCCTCCTTTCTATAAACAGATCATTTAATGCTTCTTTTCCTCACTTCAGTTTCCATCAGAGAAGTCAGTCCCCTTGCATGATGTCAGGTCAGATTTTTAGACTTTCCCCTCTTCACAAAATCTTTTGTACCAGCCAGCTTAAACAAGTTTTCTAGAAAAAAAACCTAAACTTGCCAAATGTTGTGATCATAATAAAGGTATTAGACAACCATGGTGTTTGTTGCTATGCAGTCCTTTGTATACTTTGGTTACTTTATATATCAATTTGTAGAAACACTTTTGAGAATTCAGGGCTGAAGTTTAAGAGTCAGCTTTTGGTTTTCATTCTGGCATTTCATTTAACATTGCATGACTTTACACTGTGGAATATTTTAGGAGCCACATCAATTTTGTGACAAACTCCTGTCCTGCTGGGAAGCACATGCCAAATGTTATCTCAGTTCTCTATGTACAGAATGGAAATGGAAGTGACTTAACTTGCTGGGTAACTGTAAGCATAAGTGAGAACAATATTACTTACTGTGAATCTTGGGGTGGTCTACCCATCTATAACAAAAGGAGACATATTATACCCAAAACTGCATACTTTGAGCTCAGTGGGATACATTTAAAGTAGAAGTTACACTCTTCCATTGAAAATAAATTGTTTAAGAGGCTGGAGCCATGTTCTATACTTCAGATTATTACTATGTTTAAGACAGGGGAAAAAAATAGCACATGCCTTGGAGCAATTAAAAAATGCACACCTAGAAATTACAGAGCTTTCTTGAACTCTCTTCAGTTTAACTGAAAGATGATTAAAGAGCTTTGGGGAGATTAAAAAAAATGAGTCATTAGCCAGTTTAACCCCACCTCTCCTTTCTTCTTAACTTCTAAAGCAGTGGAGTAACATTTGAGTTAAGGAAAAAATCATGCAGTTGGTTTCAAAGACTGGAGACCATGGAAAATGTAGTTCTCTTGGGGGCTACTGATTTTTTGTTGTTAATTGTCCTTGAGTTGATTTCGACCCATGACCCTATGGTTGAGTCATCTGTAAGACTCTCTGTCCTCCACTGCTCTGCTTAATTCCTGCAACCCCATACCTGTAACCTCCTTAATAGAGTCCATCCATCTAGCATGTGGCCTTCCTCTCTTCCTGCTTCCCTCCACCTTTCCCAGCATTATTTTTTTCCCCCAAAGAGTTCTCTCTTCTCATGATGTGTCCAAAGTACGACAGCCTCAGTTTGGTCATCTTGGTAATCCAGGGGAGGTTTCTGGCTTGATCTGCTTTAGGACCCATTTGTTTGTTCTTTTGGCTTTCCATGGGATCCCCAGCATTCTTCTCCAGCACCACATCTCAAATGCATTGATTTTTTTTCCACTATCATCTTTCTTAACTGTCCAGCTCTCACATCCATACATGGTAATAGGGAATACAATGGCTTGTATGCTTCTAACATTTGTGCTGAGTTATATATCTTTCCATTTTAGAATGTTTTCTATTCTTTCATAACTATCCTCCCCATTCTTAATCTTCTTCTGATTTCCAGACTGCAGTCCCCATTTCTATCAATGTTTGATCCCAGATATGGGAATTCTTTTACTATTTCTATTTCTTCATTGTCTAGGTTGAACTTGTTAAGGTCCTCGGTGGTCATTATTTTTGTTTTCTTTATGTTCAACATTAAGTCTGCCTTAGCACTTTCCTCTTTGATCTTCCTTAGTAGGTGTTCCAGGTCTGTGAGATTTTCTGCTAATACTATGGCATCATCTACATATCTTAGAGTGTTGATATTCTTTCCTCCAATTTTCACTCCTCCTTCTTCTGTGTCCAAGCCTGCTTTTCTTATAATGTGTTCTGCATACAAGTTGAAGAGATAGGATGAAAGGATACAGTCTTGTCTGACCCCTTTGCCAATTGGGAACCATTCTGTTTCTCTGTGTTCTGTTCTGACAGTAGCCTCTTGTCCTGAGTATAGATTCCTCATCAGGACTGTCAGATGTGTTGGCACTCCCGTCTCTTTAAGAGCATTCCATAGCCTTTCATGATCTATGCAGTCAAAGACTTTGCTATAGTCCAGTGGTTCTTAACCTTGTTGGAGGTACTGACCCCCACCAGTTTCATATGCGCATTCACCGAACCCTTCTTAATTTGAAAAATAAAATATGATTTATTCAACTTCAAAACATAGGTATATATTTATACTTAGGTATATTTATATACATAGGTGCACAAAATGAATAAGACCATTAAGAACAAAGAACAAAACCATCAAAATATTGAAACATGATTTTCACACAAAAACAAAACCATAATAATGAATATTTACTGCAAATCAGTGAGACTTCTGCTGTTGCCTTTCAGGGACCAGTTCAGAAATGCGCGGCTTTATCTTGGCAAGTGCCATCCTCATGTCATTTTCACAACAAAGTCGGTTCCTTTTCTTCGTTTTTATGTCCAGCATCCTCGAAAAGGATTGTTCGCAAAGATATGTTGTAACAAATGGTATGAAAATCTCCAGAGCTTTCTTAGCAATAACAGGGTACTTTACCATTTGTTGACACCAAAACATTGAGAGCGTTGTTGTCCTGAAGAGTTGCTGTTGAACCTGACTTTGCTGAATTTCAATGATTTCATCAAGGTATTCATCATTGACATCTGTTGTCTCAATAGTAAACGTGAACTGCTGTCTCACCCATGCTGGATATGACTCTCTTGTAGGAAAGTATTCATCGAGAAACTTTGCAAGCGAATCTAAGTGCATGGCAATTGCTTGCTTCAGTTCCGCAGGTACAGAAATGTCTCCGATTCCAGATACGTCTTTGATCTTACTTACACAGTCGTCTAGCAGGGGAAAGTTTGCACAGTTATTGTTCTCTATTCGTCGTTTCCATAATGGTAGCTTTTTTTGAAAAGCCTTCAGGTTTTCTTCTGCCTCGATGATGTTGACTCCACCGCCTTGCATCTGTTGATTGAGATTATTGAGAGCTGCGAAGATATCAGCCATGTGCACTAAAATGAGAATGAACTCAGAATTTTTGAAGCAATCTGCATGACAATGTTGGTGCTCTTGCAAAAACAGGGCTAATTCCACACGCACGGCAAAAACACGATTCAGCACCTGTCCCCAGGATAACCACCGAACGTTAGAATGGTACAGAAGTACCTCGAATTCAGATCCCATTTCTTTACACAGCTCCCTGAAGATGTGGTGCCTCAGAGCACTATTTCGCACATAGTTCATGCATTCCACTACAATTTTTAATACTTCTGCCAGTTTTAAAGGCAAGGTTTTTGTTGCCAATGCATGCCTGTGCAGAATACAATGCATAACAATGATGTGTGGTGCATCGGCTTTCACTAGCGCACCAAAACCAGACTTTCTTCCCAACATGGTTGGAGCTCCATCCAAACAAACTACAGAAACCATATCCCACGAAAGATTGTTGTCTTTGAAGAAGTCATCCACAAGTTTCTTCACAGCGGCTGCCTTAGTTGTTGTTGTAAGATGCTTACAAAATAAAAAATCTTCCTTTATCACGTCGTCTTTCACATAGTGCACGAATACTGCAAGCTGGCTTAGATTGGAAATGTCTGTGCTCTCGTCGAGTTGAAGGCTGAATTTTGCCGGGCTTGAAATCAGATCTGCAACTACTTGAGCCAAGATGTCTTTGCCCATGTCCTCTATTCTGTCTCTGATGGTGTCATTTGAAAGAGGAATTTGGGATAACTTAACTTCAGCCGCCTTTCCCAGCATGATATTCGCCATCGTTAGCACAGCTGGTTTTATGAGTGTTTCAGCAATTGTGTGTGGTTTGCCCTGCTTTGCGATCAGGTAAGCAACTTCGTATGATGCTGTGAGGATCGGTTTGTTGATGGGTACAAAGCCGAGAACAGGCAGAGTAGCCTTTTCATCGAATCTAGCTCTCTTCACCTTGAATTCAGCGAGCGTTGTATTCTTGTGATTTCTGTGCAGCTTAAGGAAGTTCTTTTAGTTTTGCCGGTGCTAGACTAGAATTGCTCAACTTGGCATTGCAAATCATGCAGTTAGGACGCTGACTCCCATCACGTTCCGTTATACATGTGAATCCATATTGTACATATTCGTCCCAGCACTTTCTTTTTTTGCTTGACATAGTTAGTATGAAGGGATTAAAATATGAAGAAAGAAATCACACGACGTACCATCACGACAGTTACAATTCGCATACTGGGTGCACCAAATTCCCTGCAGCACAGATAGGCCGCCTAGCGACGTGGCATTATCACCTGCAGCCAATGATGGACAAGCGGGGCGTGTCATCACGAATCATATGAATCGGATGTGTGTCTTGACTTCTGCTGAACCCACGAGACTGACTCACCGAACCCCTGGTGTTCGATCGAACCCAGGTTAAGAACCACTGCCATAGTCTATAAAGCACATGCTGGTTTTCTTTTGGAATTCTCTGATGTGCTCCATTAGCCATCATATGTTTGCAATGTCATCCCTCATCCCACTTCCTTTCCTGAACCCCATTTGGACCTCTGGGATTTCTCTTTCCATGTATGTTTGGAATCTATGTTGCAGGTTTTTGAGAATGATTTTGCTTGCATGGGAGATCAGTGCTGTAGTTCTTAGCATGGTGTTTTTATTGAGAAATCAAAGCTTGCAGTCAGGTTGCAATACAATAATAGAAAGTCTGGGTTGAAGCTGACATGCAAACCATATGTTCATGATAAAATGCTTTAAAATGATGTCTGCACCTCTGGAAACCACTATCCATCAGGAATGCTGAACAAGTGGAATATAAAAGCAAACAAGCCAGAGTAAAACCCACTGTAAAGAATTTTCCAGATTTGTGTGGAAGTTCAAACTATGATTTGGCATCAAAATGATGGCTAGTGCAAACCACAGTTTGGCATGACATGTGAACTGATATATGTGCAATAACCTGAGGAGAATCTTTGTGAATGGAGGATTATATATATATATATATATATATATATCTTTAACCAAAACAATATAGCATATTCTAGTCTGATTTTTATTATGACTGTGACACCACAAAAGAATGGTAGGGTTTTTGAAGTCAGCAGATGACCTTGCTTAAAAATGCAGTGTGTAGCTTTAGTCAATTAGCCAGAGGTGGAATCTCTGAGGATAACTTTGTGATCATTTGGCATCCTTTTATTTCCCATGTTTCAGATCTACCTTCATGGTCCACGTTAATGTCAGATGAACATTTAGGATGGTATCCTTTGAATGAACCCAGTTTAATCATTTTTGTATTTGTTATTTTCTCTCTCTCTTTAATGTAATTTGGAATTTTAGGACCATGGAATTATTCCCAACCCCAAGGTAGCATTCATCAAAATAACTTGGGGGTAGAGAGGTTGGGGGGGGGCATTTTGCTCTGTTGTTTTGTTTAGTAAAAAAAATCTGTTTTACTGAGAGATGGCAAGGGACTGTTAAACAACTGGTAAATTGCAATACATCCACAATCCAAAATAAAGATTGCAGGCTGTATTCAGATGGCAAATTGTGCAGTCCTACCCTGCACCTTTTAAACTTGTAAGATCACTTCTAAAGAGACAGCTACATTTCAATGACGAAAGGTAATGATTACTTCCTGGCTAGAAACAAGTAGCAATCCAGAAGAACCCTCCCTTTTTTCATACAGCTTCTGTGGCTGAGGGCCTTTGCAGATTCCCAGAAATAGTGCAAATTGAGTCCACTTTAAGGGTTAGGGTTAGTGCTAGGGAATCATGGGAATTGTTTTTGTTTTTTTTTCCTGATACATTGAGCCTTTTTCTGAGACATCTGTCAGAGAGCTCTGGTGCCACAATAAAATACAGTTCCCATGATTCCCTAACCCTAACCCTAACCCTTAAAGTGGACTCAATTTGCACTATTTCTAGCAGTCTGCAAAGGCCCTGAGTTGAGATGATTGACTCCATCCATCGTGGTATTTTGCTCCAACAGTACACTTTGTGGCTCTGGCATCTTTAATTACTCCAGCAGCAATTCAATGATTCCACAACTAGTTTCTTTTTTGTCTTGCTAATCTTCCATGAAATAATGGGCATATCATCTTCCTCAATCTCTTTACTCTCAGTTTGCTAGAGACCTGAAATATGAATTGGATGATGTTTTCCTTTTTAGTTCCACCCAACAGAATTTCAAAGCATACATTATGATGTAACTGAAATTGCCTATATGCATAGTGACTTAACTTAATAACACTGACATATAGCAATATAATGAAACAGAGAGGGAAAGAAAAATCATAAGTATTTACATTTCATTGTAGCCTCCTTTGCTGCTGTATTTTATTTTTGTTGTTGTTGTTTCTCTGCTTTGCCTTCAACATTTACCCTAACCATTCATTCCATAGAGATCCTCTTACAAACTGGAGTTTGGGGACATATGATAATTTCTATAGCCTAAAAAAAATTGATTTCTCAGACTGCTACTCTCAGGATTTCCAGACAGTGTGACACATGGCTATGATATTGGAGGATTATGGAAGTTATAGTAAAAAATGCTCTAACAAGTGCAGTTGATAAGTTGCTGTTTTTAAATTAATATTGGTAGTAGGTAACAGATTACTGTGGAGAAATGTCATTCCCATAGCTTGGAAATATTAGCCATGATCCTACACTTAGAGATTTACATCTATCACATAATTATATCTCTGTAGCTATGATTCCAAATGGTAACCCCAAAAACTTCATCATGTAACCAGCAAAGTCCTCCAATACATCCCTTCTGAGTAGCCAGAGAGTAAAGGGATGAGTGGAGGTGTGTCCGTTTATTTTGCCATAATTGTCCATGCTGAAACAGGCACCATCAGAGACCACCAGGGTTCCAGCTGCAAGAAAATAGATGGATGTGACCTACTCATCCCCCTGTTCTCTGACAACACAGAAATCACTATTTTTCAGGGGTGTGTGTGTTGGGATTTGTAACCTGAGTTTAAATGTCCAGATGTGGGAAAGTGACAAAGGGTATTACAGGTCACTTTACAGCTTGCTAGCTGGGAAAGTTGTTTGCAGCTGGGATTCAAAACATCTTAACAGTGGCCAAGGTCAGGATGTGCTAGGGAGCACATAGACCAAGTGTAAACACATTATGTCATCATGTTTGGGGGACAACAATTCAAGTGACACAGGAAGAAGTCACAGGGAGAGTCTGGACTTAGTGGCTGCATGGCAAGTGTCTATAAAAAAACAAGACCACAGATTGTTGTGGGTTGTAATTGGTCAGTGGTGGGTGTATAGTTTTGTATATACTGCAACTAAAAAATAAAGGTGCTTCTTTGGAGATAAAACCTGGTTTCAGTTTGTTTCATTAGAAACAGGGAGGAATGCATTCCAATGCAGCCAGATAGCTCCAAGGTCGCCGGGTGTTTTTCTCTGCGAAGTGAAGAAAGCTTCCAAAGATTTTGTTTGCACACTCAATTGCTTGACAAAGGTTATGGCCCTAGGCTACTTTGTCTTCGCTGAGGAATTCATCGGTTGTGACTGAGTGGCAGTAATTATGTTGCTGTGATTTGTTCCTCTCTACACTGTTGGTGCCGGAAGGCAAGAGTGCTAAGATTTTGGGCTATGGTCTGTGTCTTATCACAATAGACCAGGGGTAGGCAACCTTTCTCCTTTAAGGGCTGAGGGACTTCAGCTCCCAGAAGCCTCATCCATGTTGGCCAATAGTCCCATGTTGGCCAATAGCTCCTGGGATTCTGGGAGCTGAAGTCCCTCGGCCCTTAAAGGGGAAAGGTTGCCTACCCCTGCAATAGACAGTGGAATCTGGGAAACTGCCAGGACTCTTGAGTTCTAATTAATCATGGAGGGAGTTAAATTTCCCAAATTAGATGAAAGCAATTATAATACAGGGAGTGCCTATGCTGAATCTTTGCTAATTAGAGAGGAACTGTGGGATGTAGTTCAGAACGGAGCTACAGCAGGTACTCAGGAAAATGATAGAAAAGCAAAAGCTACTATCTTTTTATCAATCACACTGGCTCAAATTAATTATCTCCAGGAGAAGAGAACCACAAAGGATGTGTGGGATGCTCTTAAGGACATACATCAGTCAACTACTGCATTGTCAAGGATGATCTGGTGCAGGAGACTGTATGCTTGCAAAATGCAGCAGGGACAATCTCCAGAAAAGCATCTGAAAATCATCCAAGATTTGTTCAATCAGGTCCAGATGAGGGGTGTCGAGATCCTGATTGACTGTTAGCCAACCTGATTGATCTCAAAGGGGTGGGATATAAATAAATTATTATTATTATTATTATTATTATTATTATTAAAAGAACAAAAAGCATACATTTTGCTGGGAAGTCTCTCAAAGGACTATGAGCATATTCTGTATGGTCTCCAGGGAGTTTCTGAGGGACAGATTACAAAGGAGTTGGTAGCTGCACAGGTTTTGGAGGAGAGCCAGCATTGCCAGTATGAGGCAGGGCTCAGCAAGCAGCGCCGAGATCAATACACACATCGGAGACTTCCAGGGAACTGCAATCAGAGAAGGCAGCAGTGTCCAGAGAGGGAAAGTGTTTTCATTGCGGAAAGCCCGGTCATCTGAAGAAAGACTGTAGAAAACTTGCAGCAGCTAAGAAACAACAGCCCAAAGACTCTTGGACTAGAAGGGATGTTGTGGCTGTGGCAAAAAGCAGTGAATGTGTTACTCACCAAGAAGCAAGCCTAATCCAGCTTGGATTCTTGATTCAGGATCTAAAGGACATATGGTAAACACACCTAAGCTCCTGAAGAGTAAACAATCTTCCAATGTGCCTTCATTTGCTTTGGCTGCTGATGCACCAAGGGAGCTAAAGGCCATGGGAACTGTGTTCATCCCAGGTTTTGCTAAAGACTTTGATAATGTATTGTGTGTACCTAAATTGCAAAACTGTTTAGTTAGTGTGTCTGCTTTGACCACTAATGGGTATGCATTGAATTTAAAGGGGATGAGTGTGTAATTACCATGAATGATCAGGTTTGTGCAAAAGCATTGAAAAGGAACAAAATGTATTACATGGTGGATAGGGCAGAATGTGCAGTAGTCAACAATATGCCTTTGTATTTGGACTGTGCACATTACTATCATCGGGTGTTGGGTCATTCAAGCTTCACAAGTCTTGGGAAGCAGGGGGAGGTATGTCCATAATTTAGGATGTCTCCTTGCTCAAATCACCTAGATTGCTCAGTTTGGAGCAGGATAAAGTTGAAGGCTTTTCCTGTGGCCAAATTCAGCAAATGCACCACACAAAGACCTTTTCAGATTATTCATGCTGATTTGACTGGTCCTTTGGGAAAAGCATGGGAAATAATCAATATTTTATGGTAATTGTGGATCGTTTTACCAGGTGCTCATATGTAATGCTCCTGAAATAAAAGAATGAAGCAGCACAACATTTCACTGTTTGGGTCAACATGGTTGAGAGAGAGTTTGAATACAAAGTGGGAGCTTTGGTCACAGACAGGGGTAGAGAATTCTTGTCAAACAATTTGAAAAATTGGTTGAGAAAGAAGGGAATACGTCACAACACCACAAACCCTATAGTTCCACAGGAAGATGGTTGGCAAAAAGACACATAGGTGTATTAAAGCAGATGAAAGACTGTGTGATGTTAGATGCAGAAGCACCTGAGCAGCTTTGGGGAGAAGCCATTCACATTGCTAATCAAATCAATGTGCTAATCATGTGTGGAATTCTGCTGTAAAGAAGACCCCATTTCATATGGTTTATGGTAAATCACCTAACTTGAAGTACTTGAGACTGTTTGGGCAGTGTGCCTGCTAGTTTCAGAAAAAGTTTTACTGGGCTGCAGTAAAAAGTGATCCTAAATGGTGTGGGTCAATGTTTGTAGGGTATTCTGGGAATAGCTCCAGATTTCATCTTGGTCATGGGGAAATCTTTGTTAGTGTGTGGATGATGAGTGTTGTAGTGATGTCCTTTGGCACCCAGCAGAGTCTTTAGGACAAGCTGGCTGCTGTGATCTACAGCCACTTTGTAATTCTTATCAACAACTGGCTCAGCTTCTCTTTTTCAGAAACCTGTCTTCTTCAGTCAAGAAGACACATTGTAAAGTCCAAAAGCATAGCTTTATTAATGCATATAAAAAAGTAAAAATAAGATAACTAAGTAAAGTCCATTGTGATGAACTTGTCCAGTTCAGCCATATAAAATTACATCTTTAACAATCTAAAAAACATTAGGAGCCAACTTGTTGCAGTTAAAACCACTGTTTTCAGCCACACATGCTCACATCTTAAACAGTAACAATTCTTAGACCAAGGATTTTCTAGGCCCTTCCCATACTCCACCTTCTAGGTGTTAACCTTATTTTAATTGGATACTGTCTGTATGATGTCTACTAACCCAGCCTCTTGCTGTCCACCATTCACCACGTGACTATCTTTCTCAAGCTAACGATGTTTACGTATTTGATATATCTTGTTAACCATAACAAAGTCTGGTTGCATTAGTTCTACCTCTGGGAAAGTACATGTTGATGTCTGTTTTAGCCACCTGGTGTTGACTCACTCTGTTTCTCTAAATATTGTTTTGTGCTTTGTCCAAAAGCTGTTCTCAAGTGGAAAATTACAGACACACAAACATCTTTACATTTCACCTTTGACTGTATATCCCATCCATATCCTAACAATCCCCTCCTGAAATGTATAGATGTGTGAGATCACTATTTTTTTTTGTTGTTGTTGAAACTATCTCAGCACAATCGTATGATTTTATATACTTAAGGTGACATCTCAATCTATTATAACAATTGTTAATGTTGTTTTATCTCTAGAACCATTGTTAATATATCTATAGTGTTGTGTTTTGGCCTTAAACCCTTAGGCACACAATTTCATTTTAACTAGCTCTCTCTATCATTCTGTCATGAAACTCTAATCCATTTTGATCTATACCTTAATATTTTTGCTATTGTCATAAAAATGTATGTCTGTGAATCTCTATATATCACAACTGACAGTTCATAATATAAATCTTATAACAATTGTTTAATCTATTTTATCTCATTTAATGTTATATATTTTGTTTTATCAACACTTAAAGCTCTATGAACACTTATAACTATATATCTTTATTTTTTAATCTATCAAAATATTAAGTTTTTTTTATTTTTTATTTAACAATCCTTAACCTGACTATCTATCATATAACTTTAAAGCAAATAAACCATCCACAAAACATTCTAACCTCAATATGGCTATTTTAAACCACAAGCCCCCCCTTTTTAAAAACCTTATCAAATATTTTATTGTTGTCCAATCTATTATCTTAAAACAATTTATTTTTTTAAAACACCTATCCAAACACAACTATAATCTATTATTTGTCAACTATAAATATTAAACCTTTTACAAAGCTTTTTATGTATCTAAATATTTAAAACTCTTTGTAACTTTATTTTAAACAAAACCTTTTGACTTTAAACCTGTCACTATTCTTTGCACTCTGCAAATCACACTTTCTCAATCTTTCTATGTTGACTTATTAAACATATTTCATCAGCAGTCCAGTAACCTCAAAAATAAGATCTCAAAAATCAAAACTTTTGATACCAAATCTCTCTAGACAACTTTTTCTAAATCTCTTGAATCTAAACAACCAAAAACTGTCATCTCCTTTTTTGTGTTAACACACATATCAGCATTTAAACAAGCAATCTCAAAACCAAACATGTTGAACTTATTAGCCCCTTTTTGTTGTTTAAAGTCTATTTCAGTCATAAGCTCTCAGCCTTAAACTAAATGCTTTTTAACTAATGTTTTTTTTAAACCTTTGTTGAACAAATCTTTTTTGTTATTAACCTAGTTTTGTAACTCTATTTGTCATCAGGCATCTTTTATTTTATATCCAATCACCTTGTAATTATTTTTTTTTAGGTCTATCAACCACATTTTAAACACCTCTTTGTCAATTTAAACACTTGAATTTCTTGTTGCACTGTAGTGTATCATTTTTACATTTCTCAACAGGAAAAAACTTTAAAAACTTTTAAAATCTCTGAAACTCCTTGACACTCTCTGGCTCACCAGCCACTTTTGTATAAACTCTTGTTTCTTGTATAATAAAATTTGTGTGTTGTTTTCATTCTCTATGAATTTTTTTGTGTGTGTGTCTGGACTTGTGTGTCCTTTGTTTTACTGTCATTCTATTTGTTGATAATCTTGTCTGTCTTGTCTGATCTAAAGTGTTTTCCTCACTTCCAGAGGATTAATGTTTGTCTGTCCTTTGTGTGTTGTGTGTCCCTCCATTTTCTGACACATGGATCTTTAAACTGTCTTATTTTTAGTAAAATCTTTTTGTTTGAATGTATCTTTTCTCAACTTAAAAACATAAAGTTGGAAAAGACCATAAGGGCATCCAGTCTAACCCCCTGCCATGCAGGAACTCCCAATCAAATCTTGAATGTATTTTTTTACAATTTTTATACTTGGACATTAAACTTTTTCTCACCACCAAGGTGAAATCTTTAACTGTTTTTTAAAACTCTGACATATAAAAACTTCTGGAAAATCTATCCACAATCACTAAAAAAATATTTGTTGTCACCTAGTAACACACATTTTGTCCTTTTTTGTTTAACAGCTTAAATCAACCTCAACAGATCATTTTTAGCAATTATCTTGTTCTGGTTCTGTCACAGGAAAAACCTTGACTTTTCTCTGTGGCAAACCAAACATCTCTCAAATCATTTGTATAATGAGACATTTTTTAAAATTCAGGATCTATATCTCACCAGCTTAAACAAGCTATCAAATCCTATGTTTCCTAGGATTCTATATTGATGTGCATAACCAGAATGCAATGATTTATTTCTCACACCTGTACATTTAGCATTTGTCTTTACTTTGTATAAAATACATATTTTCCCTTTTATAGCTTTTGTCTACACCTCCCCATCCAGGGTGATTTTATATTTATCTCCCACAAAACTCAGTGTATATCCCCTGACACACTAACTAAACAGTACACATAAAACATTTTCAAAGTTTTCTCACCCAAACTTGGCATGTAGACATTTTTACAATTTCTTTTGACATCTCTTATCCCTCCATCAGCTAGATAAACATCTTTAAGATTGGAAGATTTCTTGCTTTTTAGCAAAACTGTAATATTTATGTCTGGTTGTCCCAGAATATATAGACTCTATTTTGTCTTCAGGTTTTTCACCACCTGTGTGAGTCACAGTCACAGCTCTGTAAAACAGCTTGTAGTTTCTTCGTTTCTCCAAATGTCTCTGGGTTGTTAATTGTTGATTGTTGCAAACTTTTTTTGTATTGCCATTTTCAAATCTTCTGCTCTGCAGCAATAAAAGCATCGGCTTTTCTCCCGTGCATCAGCTGTCTTTTCAAGATGCATTTCCTGACTTTAGGTGCTGTCTCAGGCATTTTCCAGAAATCTCAGATGCTTGCTTAGGTATCCCCAAGCTAAGAACTTCTGGCTTTTCTTCAAGCAAACCGCTTGGCTCATCACGTTCCAACCTTTTGGAACCTTTTTGGCATCCAGCAAAACCTGCTGCAGCCCCACACAGCTTAGGCCACTTCACCCTCACCAGGGATTTTTGTATTTTTCTCCAAGAACTGTAAAGTCCTTTGACCACAGCATTTATGACAAAGCTGTGTAGAAATCATGAATTCTTTTTCTTCAGTTTCCAAAACCTTTGGCTGAAGAAACATCCTCTCCCAAAACTTTAACTGTAACTCAGAGAGGGGTAACATAATGAGTCTTTTAGCTTAGGCAACCGCCTGTGTCCAGCAATCCTGCTGCATTTTAAAACTGCATGCATTGTAACATGTATTCTGTGACTCAAGTCCCAGCTGCTTCCATTTCAAACAAAATGGCCCTTGACAGAATTGTTTGCAGCTTGAACAAAAACAAAAATTTCACTGCCTTGAACCCGCAGTATTCCCAGCATTCTCAGGCTTTGATGTTCTCTGCATCTTACTGTTTAAAGAGTGGAGTCCTCAGACAACCATCTTTAAAGAGTTCTGTACTCTGCCATCAGGCAAAACAGCTTAGCAGTAAACTTTGTTACTTACATCTGAAGATTTGAAGCCACCTCTGCTTTTCCCAACAACTGCTGAAGCATGGTTTTCTTGTCCTGCCACAGCTGAAGTCGTGGATAGGCAAACTTGCCTCTTGGCCACATTGTAGACTTGTCATCTGGACATTCTGGGCTCCTTTCCTTCTGGACATTTGTCCTCTTTGTCCTCTGGCAGACCAGCCACATCTGGCAGACAAGCCTCTCTTTAGGCAAAAACAGTCTTAGCTGGCAGACTAGCCACACCTGGCAAAAACAGTCGTAAATGGCAGAAACAGCCATAACTGGCAAACTAGCCATAAACTGGGCCCGTAACCCTTGTTAGTGTGTGGATGATGAGTGTTGTAGTGATGCCCTTTGGCACCCAGCAGAGTCTTCAGGACAAGCTGGCTGCTGTGATCCACAGCCACTTTGTAATTCTTACCAACAACTGGCTCAGCTTTTCTTCTTCAGAAACCTGTCTTCCTCAGTCAAGAAGACACATTGTAAAGTCCAAAAGCATAGCTTTATTAATGCATATAAAAAAGTAAAAATAAGATAACTAAGTAAAATCCATTGTGATGAACTTGTCCAGTTCAGCCATATAAGATTACATCTTTAACAATCCATAAAACATTAGGAGCCAACTTGTTGCAGTTAAAACCACTGTTTTCAGCCACACACGCTCACATCTTAAACAATAACAATTCTTAGACAAAGGATTTTCTAGGCCCTTCCCATACTCCACCTTCTAAGTGTTAACCTTATTTTAATTGGATAATGTCTGTATGATGTCTACTAACCCAGCCTCTTGCTGTCCATCATCCACCATGTGACTATCTTTCTCAAGCTAACGATGTTTACATATTTGATATATCTTGTTAACCATAACAAAGTCTGGTTCCATTAGTTCTACCTCTGGGAAAATACATGTTGACGTCTGTTTTAGCCACCTGGTGTTGACTCACTCTGTTTCTCTAAATATTGTTTTGTGCTTTGTCCAAAAGCTGTTCTCAAGTGGAAAATTACACACACACACACATTTTTACATTTCACCTTTGCCTATATATCCCATCCATATCATAACAATCTTGCTATCCAGTAGTGCCAGCTTTGAAAAAACACTCAAGTTGGGAAAGGCTGCATTCGAACAAAGAGGTTTTTCTCAGATTCGGACAAAAGGAAATAAGTGCTGGAAATGGAGGGGTGATAAAACAAGAAGCATCACCAGAGATTGAGCCTAGTACTTCAGCACACCCTACACAGACAGAACCAACACTACATACACCAATCACAGCTAGCAAATTTGAACCAGTACAAATGAGAGATACTAGTTCTGAGAATGAAGATGAAAGAGGTTGAACAAAGGTGATCATACCCAGGAGGACTCAGAGAGTGAGAAGACCTCCAGAACGTTTTGTAGTGCAGAGTGCAAGGGCCTGTACAGTGGTGGCTGGTGAGCCTGAGAGTTTTAAGGATCTGCAGAGTTATCCTGAGGAGGAGAAGGAAAAGTAGTTTTCTGTTATGGATCAAGAGTACTTATCATTACTAAAAAAAGGAAGTTTTTGAAGTTGTTGAGAGGCCTAAAAACCACAAGGTGATAGGTTGTAGATGGGTTTTCAAAAGAAAGGAAATGCCAGATGGTACTCATGGATACAAGGCCAGATTGGTGGCAAAAAGCTTTGCACAGCAAAAGTTTAATAACTTTGACAAAACGTTTTTGCCTACAGCTAAGCCAGAAAGCTTTAGGTTGGTTTTGGCATTAGCAGCAAGGAGAAGCCAAGTGGTAAGGCATTTTGATTTTGAAACTGCCTACTTGAATGCTAGTCTTGATGAAGAAGTGTTCATGGAACAATCTTTAGGATTTGAACAGGACCATGATCGAAAAGTGTACAAGTTGAAAAAGGCATTGTATGGATTGAAACAAAGTGCACATAGTTGGAATCATTCCATTCATGAGGAATTGGTGAAACTGGGGTACGAATGCAGCATTGTGGATGCATGCGTATACACCAAAGGAGAAGTAACGTTGGTGATTGATGTTGATGACTTGTGTGCCACAGCAAAGTCAGAGCATGAGATCCAGACAGTACAGAAAGAATTGGCAAAGAAATTTGTGCTTAAAGATTTGGGAAATCTCAAGACTTACATAGGGATTGAGGTACAGGGGACTGAGGATGGTAGATGTTTGTTGAGTCAACAGAAAAAGATAGAAAGGCTGATTGAGAAATGTGGACTGCAAAGTGCTAAAGTGGTGAGAAGTCCAATGACTCCTGGTTACACCAGTTGTGAGTCAACTAAGGAGTTTAAAAATCCAGAATTGTTTAGAAATATAGTAGGTAGCTTGATGTTCATTGAAAACAATACAAGGCCAGACATTTATTTTGCAGTTGGAGTACTTAGCAGGAAGGTGAGCAATCCAAAAGTTGAGGACTGGACTTCAGTAAAACAAGTATTAAGGTATCTGAAAGGCAGCAAAGACAGAAAACTGGTGATACAGGGCAGCATGGTTCAGTTTGATTGCTTTGTTGATAGTTCATTTGCATCAGAGTTACATGACAGAAAGTCAGTTTTGGGTTTGTTGATAAAGTTTGCCGAAAGTCTGATAGTTTGGTGCAGCAGGAAGAAGAACTGTGTAGCTCTTAGCATGACTGAAGCAGAATTTGCAGCATTGTCAGAGTTAGTTGGAGAAATACAGTGGATAAGACAATTGCTTGAGGACTTAGGTGCAAAATGCACTGAACCTACTGTAGTACATGAAGATTCACAATCATGCATTGCAATTTCAGAAACTGAGAATTTGAAATGCAGAACAAAATACATAGGTGTCAGGTATCAAAATGTCAGGGAAATGATCCAGACCAAAGTTTTGAGTCTGGAGTACATAGACACCAGAGACAACATAGTTGATGTTCTCACAAAGGCATTGCCAGTAGAGAGGCATGAACAGCTATCACATCTGGTAGGAATGGCACCATAAATGCACAATTCTAGCTGTTGAGATAATGTGCAAAAATCAGGAGATGCACAACACAAACAAACAACACAACACACACATCTGTACATTTGGAGGGGAATGTTGGAATTTGTAACCTGAGTTTAAATGTCCAGATGTGTGAAAGTGACAAAGGGTACTACAGGTCACTTTACAGCTTGCTAGCTGGGAAAGCTGTTTACAGCTGGGATTCAAAACATCTTAGCAGTGCAAATATTTCCATTTGATAACCCCACCACCAAAAATAGTAATTCCTGAAGATTAAAGAGACATGTAGTAATTTAACAATTTGAAATTATTCATTATAGGCCTATCTAGTCTGTAATGTAGAAGTAGACGAATGAAACAAATCTGGTCTTTTGAAAGTATTTCTTCTTTGCAAACAATCTTCCTTCCTACCTCTGCTCTTGAAATAAAAAAAAAATGTAATTTCAAATGAGTAAGTGTAGATCCACAAAGAACTATGATGGAGGAAGAAGGAAGGGGAGGGATTGATGGAATAGAATCTGCAGGAGAAGACATTAGTATGAATAGGGGAAAGCATGAAGATGAGGTATATACTCAGTAAAAACAGTGTGAATAATAAACTCTTTTATCAGAATTCATATGATTAGCCAGATTATTTTTACCTGATCTCTCCTTGGCTGAGTACAGATCAGAAGAATCCACCAACATAATACTTCACACAGACCTTCAAACTTTTGTTGTTTTTATGTGCCTTCAAGTGAACTCTGACTTATGAAGACTCTAAGTGAACCTATCATGCAGTTTTCTTGGCGACATTAATTCAGAGGAAGTTTGTCATTGCTTTTGTTCAAACAGTTGTTGTTGTTGTTGTTGTTGTTGTTGTTGTTGTGTGCCTTCAAGTTGTTCTCAACTTATGGTGATGCTAAGGTGAACCTATCATGGGGTTTTCTTGGCAACTGGTTTGCCATTGCTATCCTCTAAGGTTGAGAGAGTGTGACTTACCCTAGGTCACCCAGTGGGTTTCTATGGCTGAGCTGGGATTTGAATCCTGGTCCCCAGAGTCATAGTGCAATGCTGAAACCACTACACCACCTTTCAAAATCGCTACCTCCAATTTTTTCAGATAAAGAGGAGAGAAGGGCTGAACCATGGTACAGTTTGATTTACAGAGTAATCTGAACTGGCGACTGTGGAGGAATTGTCCTAAATCCACCTGGTAGTCCCTCTTATAGTAGACCCATTGCATCAGTAAAACTTATGGACATTTTGATTTACCAAATTCCCACTGACTCAGTGAGTCTATTCTAATATTGTATGGAGTATCAATTAGATTTAGGGAACAGTCAGCAGATTTCCACTACAGATGATGGTTTGGCAGGACATCTTCCACTGCTCTGCTCAGGTCCTGCAAGCCCATGCCCCTAACCTCCCTGATTGAGTCCATCCATCTGATCTGTGGTCTTCTCCTCCTTCTTTTGCTCTCTACCTAACCTAGCATTATTGTCTTTCTAGTGATCCATGCCTTCTCATTATGTGGCCAAAGTATGATAGTCTCAACTTGATCATCTTGGCTTCCAATGAGAGCTCTGGCCTGATCTGTTCAGGAACCCATTTGTTTGTCTTCTTGGCTGTCCGTGGTATCCTAAGCATTCTTCTCCAGCACCACATTTCAAATGAGTTGATTTTCTTTCCATCTACTACTCTACTCTAGTCTGTACTAAAAGAAGAGTCAAGCCTGAGACAGCAGTCAGTACAAACTTTAAAGTGAATGCAAGCCTATTTTTGATCATGTGATTTTTTTAAAAAAAAATGTTGCAGCATATTTCAATGTTTGGTCTAAATCCAATTGCTGACCTAACTACAGAAGAGACTGAGTCAATGTGATTTACATAAGTGTTGATTTACCATTGAACAATTAGAGTGGGTCTATTCTATCAAGAACCAGAATTTGGGTTTAGTTATTTATGTTGTTTTAATTAATACATGTGGATTAAATTTTAATTTTTAAAGTCTTTATATTTTTCTTTGTTAATTGACTCAGAGAAGATTTGATGATGGTGAAGATGATAATAGAATTGTCCCTTAATTGCACCCTGTTTTCTAAATAACTAAATTCTGGGATTGGTCTGAAATGATGCAGGCTGCTTTCTTTCTTTTAAAGATATTAATCGCCTTTCCGATATCTTAAGTAATACAGTCACTCCCCTTTTTGTTTAAAGTGTGTGTTTCTTTGTGTGAATAAGTGGGGGAGGGAGGAGTCTTCAAATAATTTCAGTATAATTTCTCTGCCACACTAAAGAAATCAAAATGAGCTCAAAATCAATGGTCACTTCACAGTGATTAGCCTGTGTTTATGGGGGTCATAAAACTGGTTTTTATGTATGCAGTTAAAATGGTCTTACATTAACCCCTTTTCTGTGGTCAGCAGATAATCCACAGTCCCATTAAGAATGTGAATTCACCAAGCCACAACCCATTTACTTCTATATGAAACAGTAAGGCATCAAAACCATCTCATTACAAGGTCAGCATGAAAATCACATTATCTCTCTCAATGTGTATAGACTGCATGCTGGTTGTACCTCTCCATCAAAAACAAAACAAAAAGCCACATACTTTTTCATTGGGAGAAAAAGAGAGGAGAAATGTTTCTTTCTTTTTAAGCAGCATGTTGTACCTTAAGCTTTTTCATCAAATGGAAGATGGGCTTTATGCATATTGTAGTCTCCACTAAAAATATATATCCCTTTGTTCATACAGTTGGGTATAACAAGGTTATTTCGAATGGTAATAACACATTCTCAACAAAAGTGTTGAGAAGAAATTATCTGAATCAACATGCTCACCTCAGGGGATTTTTGTTTAATGTTAACATAAAATCCCAAATTATATTCGACATACATCTCCTACTGAGCCTTATGAACTTTGTCCAAAGTTTTCTTTTCAATGTGGCACAAGAGTTTTGTTTACCTGCTAAATTATCCTGAAATCAGACAAGAGAGCTGAAATTGCCCCTTTTTATTCAGGGGGGTCATTTCAGTTGTAACAGGTTCCTGTTCTCATCTTGGTTAATAAAACCAAAGGTCCGCTATTAAGTGAATCTTTTTAAAAAGAAAAATTAACTTATTTAATAGTGAACCTTTGGTGTTTTATGCCAATATGAAATGCAAATCAAAAACTATACAAAGAAAAAAATCCCACAATGTGGTGGTATAAGCATTGATATTGCCACACATACTTCATGGACACACCATCTTGGACTTGTATTTCAGACACAAGTTCACATGTACTGTTAAATCTAAGTCTCTGAGGTCATGGTTGAGCCTAGAGCTTGGAAAATTACTTTTTAAAAATAGTTCATATCATTGTTAAAACAACAATACTTTACTTCGCCACAAAAAGTAACTCTTTTACCATTTTGCAAAAATACCCAGCATTAAAACATTTTAAGCCAAGGATCAATTGAATGCTGACACAACAGAAATTCCTACCAGCCCAGTAAAATGGGTTCTTTGTTACTTGGTATCATATCTGTCACAATCCCTGTTCTGAAATTAGAACTTCTAACTCATGTATCAATATTATAGAGACCTAACTGTGTAAATGACAAAGCTATCAAAGAATTGGCACCATTATCTAGCTTCTAAATTGGCTTTTATGAGTTTGTAAACTATTTTGTGTCTATTACTTTTCACTTTATGTTCCCCACATAGTGATTTTCCTCATTCTGAAAGAAAACCAGTAATGACAATGTGGGTTGAAGAATGTATGAGTATGTTTTGGAAGAGCTATGTTATGGACTGAAAACAATATCATGTCCTTCACATGTGGATATTGTTATATGCACTTCTGACTTTACGTCAGTGTCACTGAAATCTTTCAGTAAATTCTTGCTTTTAACAGCAGGTCAGCTCAGAGGTAAAATAATTATTTGCTTTAACTCTGATACACTGCAAGAATTCACTCTGTTAAGCTACATACTTAAATTTCATTTTCCATACAACAAACAGATCAATGCCTCCCCACAAATGCCTTTCTATTTAACTTGCCCTACAACATTATCTTCCTAACTTTCCACCTTTGATGAGTTAAACTATTATTTGGGAGAAGGCAGGAAAGAATCATCTCTACAATAGCAATGGATGTGAAGCTGACCATCACTACATTACAATCCTGTTGTTGGAACAAAATAAAAGAAGACCATGGGTGCCCAAACCACATTGCAGAAATAAAGAAGTTTGACACCACTTTAACTGTCATAACTCTATCCTATAGAATCCTGGGATTTGTAGTTTAATGAATTACTAGACCAACAAAGCTGAATACCTCACCAAACTATGAAGTCCAGGATTTCATAAAATGGAGCCATGACAGTTAAAGGGCTGATGCAGACTGGTCTAAAGGGCTGGCCTGGGGGTGAAGTTGGGGTGGGGCAGCTGCATGCTGGCTGTTCCGACTCTGTCCTGATGCCGCACGCCAGCTGCCCCAACTCCATCCCAAAGCAGTGCGTGGCATCAGGATGCTCTTTTGGGGGTGGCAAAAAGGTGGATTGGGGCCATAACATGTGGTTGCCGCGGCCCTGATCTGCTGCTCCCAGGGGCAGCTCTCTGCTGCCCCTTTCAGACTGTCTGTATCAGCCCAAATTTCTGTTATACTGCTTTATTTCTTCAGTGTGGATGAGCTGCATAAATGAGGGTAGAATCAGTCAGAATATATCAGTCAGAATATTCCAGGCAGCTTCTGTAGTATTCTGGTCCTGGACCCCACTCCCCCAATTCAACCTGTTATCTCCACACCTCCAGCCAGGAGGTTGTCTACACATGCTTTCCTGCTGTGCCCCCCACTGCTCCTGGTGAAACTTGCTTGCTCTGAGGTCAGAAATGAGGCACCCTGTGTCGATAACATGGCCAGGCACCTTGTTGTAATCTCAATTCATGCCAGCAGCAGTTGCATCAGGCAGTATGATGGGGATGCATATGTTAACAGCTGCCCAGTGTCACCCCAGAATGCTCCAGATTTTCAAGCAAAATGTGCAGCAAAAGGCTGAGGGTTTTTAAACATGAGTTTAGTCAGGAATAGGGTCAATTTAGTTAGAACTGGCCTTCCCTCATGAAGACAGTCTGCACCAAATCAGGGCTTTGGCCTTGCATTGTGTTAACAGGTTGTGGTGAAGGCAGGGACAAACCTTTTTCATTCATTTCTGATCCCCTAGCATTTTGAAATTTGAGGTTAGCACTAATATAGAATTGGTATTGTGATTAGGGTTAGAGTTATCCAAATGGTTTAAACATGCACATATAATCCAGGGTTAAATATAATGTTTAGGTGGAATCTTTTTTCTTGCAATCTGATTTGTGCAAGCTCACTCCAACTTCTACATGGCATTGGTTTGTGCAAGCTCACTCCAACTTCTACATGGCATTCCTGAAAATATTTTAAAATGGCTACCGTGGCAGCTTTAAGTCTTCTTTTCTTCAATCTAAACATACCCAACTTTCTAGATCATTCCTCATAATGTTTAGTTTCCCAGACTTTTGATCTTGTTGGTCATCCTACTCATTCCAGTTTTCAATATTATTATTGTAGTGCTCATAACTGGACACAGTATTCCAAGTGAGGTCTGACCAAAGTAGATTAGAGTGGCACTATTACGTCCCTTGATCTGGATATTATGGTCCTGTTGATGTAGCCTATAATTGCATTGGCTTTTTTGGCTGCCACATCACTTTGGACAAAAATTGCCCAACTACTTTCACATAGATAAAATAATATTTACACTATTCTGTGTGTACTTTATTTCTTGCAACTGTTGTGTATGCCATAAATTCATGTGAATATTCAAAATATTGGCCAGCATTGTGTTGGTTTTTTATCTGTTTAAACATTTCCCTATAAAAGTGGTTAGACAATGTGATGTGGCAGCCAAAAAGGCATTGTAATTTAAAATTCAAAGAGCTAAAACACTTAATTTAATAAATGTGTTTTATTAAATAGGGAAAAGTTCTGTAAATTAGATACATTTCCACAAATAAATATAAACCTTATGAAAAATGTCTAAAAGTATGTGTGAACTTCAATGGTAGAAGAAAACATAAAAGTACCAATATTCTATACAAAGCAAATATGGGAAGAAAGTATAGGAGGAATGCGTAGAAACACATAGATGAAAAATTAAATATCTTCATATTGCTAGCAAATAGCTCAGAACACATTTTAAAAAACTGGTGCAATATCATTAAACATAATTATTATTTTCAAATTTTGGACAGTATTACATTGAAGGAGATGAAATAAACACATCTGGAAATGGGTCTTTTTTCCTTGGAAGAAAGGAAATGGTAGTAGAATGGCTTTTCTCCATTCCCTCCCTCTCTCTCTCTCTCTCTCTCTTTCTCTCCCTCCACCCCCCCTCTATATAATCTATGCCCAAAAATGACTTTCAAACAGTACATCAAAGGAAACAATTCATCCATAAAACTAGTCTCTCTACACCAGTGTGAGTTTTATGTCTACCATGACCTGCTGCTTTGAAATGAGAAGCCATTTGACCTGCATATTTCCCGACTTTTAATGAAATGCATACTGAAGGTCAAAGATATTTCTACTCTTTACTTAAGTACTTATTCCTGGAGGCTAACTAGGAGAAACTGTCAGTGCAGCTCAACCCCTTCCCTTGAAAAAATCCTACATTATCTTAAAGTAGCACTGTGATTAGCTTTTAGAGATCAAATGGAGGTACTCTTGAATGGAATGTTAAGTGAAGGTGACATGGTCTTGGTCTATACAGTTAACAAAATGGGGCATTATTATTTTGATGCGGTAAGAAGACATCTATTTTGCCCTTCATGTAAACTCCATGGATGTACTTTAGTAAAGTCCAAAACACAGTGCAGAAATAATCCAATTTGAGATTGCTTTAACTGCTCAGACTCAGTGCTAAGGAATCCTGGGAATTGTAGTTTATTGTGGCACCAGAGCTCTCTGACAGAGAAGGTTAAGAACTCCCTAGCATTGAGCCAGGGCAGTTAAAGTGGTCTCAAACTGGATTATTTCTGCAGTGTGTTTTGGACATTTGCCAGTTATTAGCTACTTGAAGTAAGATTTGCCACATGGTGAACCAATGTAAAAAAAACAAACACACACCCTTTCAGTCTGAATTGATATTGTCTTTCTGCCATTTCAGGATTCTTTTACCACACTGTCTTCTTGTTATCACTTTATGATGCTTTATGTATAGACCATTCCTCAGCTAGGAAGCATGTCTACTTTTATATCTCCATGGCTTATGACCTGACCCTCTTCCACTTTAAAACTAAAAATTAAATCATGCACATTCTTAAAGAAGTGAGCAACTCTTCCAGGGAAATGGTCATTTTTCTGATTGTCTTCATTTTGCAAGGTCTTCCCAAACTGATGATCCAGTGTGGTGTTGTGGTTTGAGCATTGGACTATAACTCTGGAGACCAGGGTTCAATTCCCTGCTTGAGCATCAAAAAACATGGGTGACCTTGAACTCTCTCAACCTCAGAGGATGGCAATGGCAAAGCCCCTCTGAAGAAACTTACCCCCCCCCAAAAAAACACGATAGGTTCTCCTTAGGGTGACCATAAGTAAAAAATGACTTGGAGGCACAGAAGAGCAGCAACAGCATTCTGATATACTTAAGCAACAGCCCCTGCCCCTATTGAAACAACTCATAGACATAGTCAAGCATTGCATATTAAGGAATCTAAATTTGGAATGGACAATGTGAGGCACTCCAGATGTTGGTTGGGAACTCCCATCATCCCTCACCTCATTCATTGGCAGGAATATTCTAACTTCACTTGAGATGTTATCACTGATGGAAATTTCTGGTTTCAGCCCAAAGTCTCTAGGGGGAAATAAAGCTTCCAAAAACATTTTGGCTAGCATTTATAATACTTTCCCTTATTAAATGTTTTTAAATAAATAATGCAAACACTTGTGAATTCTTAATGTAAAGTCTATGGTGTTAATAAATTTGATTTTTTTTTTCCTTATTGAGAATGAGGTGATAGGCTAAATTCAAATACTGCTCTTTCTGGTGAGTTCAGTGATATAATCCTCTCCACCCCCCAGTTCTAGATACCATATTTCTTTAGACCCTGAAACATGAACCTTTTCTAAAACATACTGGGAAAGAAGGAAAAACATGGTGGTATTTCTATGAGTAGCTTTTTAATAATGCACTTTTTCAGATGATAAGATCATTGAGATAACTCTATCAAGGAAGACTGAAGGAACTCATTACTCAAAAAGGAAAAGAAAACAAACTCTCTGTGATACAATAATCAATAATTTTATTATGGTCATGACACAGCAAAAAAACCTAGAGCAAACCAAAGTGAGGAAGCAAGTTTTTCTCCCTCTCTTTTCAAATTGTGTAGATAAGCCCATCAAGGAAAGGACAGTCATTTTGCACATTGTTCAGGCTTTCTAAATATTTTATTGAGGAAAAACCAAACAGGAAGCTGACAGATTCACCTCCTATTAAACCACACAAAGGTCAGTACAATTACCTGTAGTAAGGGTACAGGCATTAATTATACATGTGATATTTGTGAATAGCTCATATTATGATCAAACTGGCAGATTAATATGATTACTTCCATTGGAAAGATAGGGCAACTAGTACAAATTATAGGATGTACCTGTTTCCCCCAAAATGGCACCTTCTGGATATGATAGACTGCAGAACCCATGACCAAAGACAATACTGCCAAAGGTTTGCTGGCTGTGGGTGATGGAGATTTATAGTCCAATCCATCTGGAGGATTCAGTTTGGCTGATAAATTCCAACAGCCATTTCATATAACTATGTTTTTAATATGATCTGCTGGACCTCCAGCTTATGTAGAGATGTATCAGACCTAAATATCCTAGAGGTACCAGATCCCAGCTGATCTTGAAAGGGCGTAGTCAGCACTGGCTTTTACTTGGATGGGAGACCACCAATAAATGCCAGGAGATGTAGGCTATATTCCCAGGGAAAGAACTGGGAAAACCACCTGAGTATTCCTTGCCTGAGAAACCCCTGTGAGATTCATGGGACTGCCATAAATTGACAGACAACTTGAAGGCATATGCTCTCACACACAGACACAGCACATCAAAGACATTTTGATATTTTATTAGAATGTGTGTGTGTGTGTTGCTTATATTAGAATTCTTTAAATGGAAGTCCAAACAAGAACCAAATTTCTCTTACAACTTCACTTTAGATTAAACCCAGTAGCAATTTAAAAATGTGCAGAAGTTCCTGCAATATTTCTCCAGTCTTATAAAACTTTTCCTCAACATTCATTTTCCAGTATCAACAAGCAATTGTAAGACAGTTTGAGTAGGGGGAAACTATCACAAATCAGTAGTTATGCATACAGCCTTTTTGATTGCATGATCATAGCAATGAAAGGTTTTAGTAACTAGTCGTTTTGTGCTGATCTATGACTGTACCAAAAATGAATGAGTTACTAGTCCCTTAAAATTGTTGTTTGAGGGAAGCCTTCGTTGAGAGATCACAGGAACAGATATTTTTGGATAATCTTGCATATGTCTCTTCAGAAGTCCCATTGATTTCAATGAGGCTTACTGAGAGGTAAGTGTTTATAGTGTTGCATTCAAAATACTTATTTTTTTCTACACGTCACTTGCCTACAATCATGTAAAGAAAACGAAGACCACACAAGGGTATATATATGCACAGCAACAAATCTATATGCACAGCAAACCTCATGAATGTAGGAGTTGAAAAAAAAAAGTGTTGCTATGATCACCAATTGCAACTCTGATATATTAGTAAGTGTATTGGGGGACATCTTGCAGCACAAACATATATCAAGATAATGAAAAGATATGACATGTAATTTCAATCCCTCCTTTTTTATTTGGGATTGGAAAGTATTTCCTTGTTTCTTGATAAAATGTAGGAGGAAACGTGAATTATAGACATTATCAGATATCAAGGTCACTGAGAAGTATTGGACAGAAATTGTTTTCTCTCCTTAGTAAAGACCTGATATTAAAAGGTTTATTTTCTAATCTAATAAATAAAGAACCATCTCTTTTGATCCTTTGTTGTGGACAAAGATCACCACTAATCCCAGTGCTCATGTACCTGCAAACCCACACCACAAGAGTTTGTGCATCTGTGTGGGTTGCTTACAAGAGAAACAAATCAGGTTACTTACAAAGGCAAGGAAAATTGAAGTATCTGCTCCTATGTAAGCCAGACCTTTTCTTTCATACTCATGCTCCAAATGCACTTTAACACCAAACTGCTATCTGATTGGCTAGAATGGGATCAGCTGCCAATTTTCCTTTATATACTCCAGTTCTTTGAACCTCAAATTCTTTTCATCATGAATAACATTTTCAAATATTGGCAATTTTTCAAACAAAATTCTCACCTACCTCACAGACCAAATTCAATAGGAATTGCTATTCTCTGTATAGAATGGACTATGTGGTATTTGCTTTGCCATAGCAATGTTAAGGATGAGAAGGCTCTTAAAGAAAAGGAAGAGAAGAGTGGGTGGCAACCCTAATTCAGCACTAACATGATTCAACTCAGTGTAAACAACAGACTTTTAACCTTTGAGGACCCTCAGACAGGATGGATAACCTCTATTGTGCTTCTTTTGAGGACAGATGGTGTCATTTTTTGGAATATATTAACAATCACTCGAGTTAGCCAAGACCACTGGATCAGCATTTGAATTTCTGGACTTTTACAGAAGTCTAATGATAATGATGACTTATATGGTTGTCTGTTGGAGACCCGCTTGTATCCCTCCTTAATAGCATTTTGCCTGTGTCTCACCTCTGTCCTATTGTGATTTCTTGCAAATTACAATAAAGTTTTTTTAAAAAATATTGAGGACCCAACACCCTGACCCTGGATGGATGAATGTATCCTTTTCAATTTCACCCATGTATATTCAAGATCTTTCTATTTTTAGTGAACTCTAATCAAAAATAAATAGCTCCTTTGGAGTAAAGCATGGTTTGCCTTTTTTCTTCCATTAAAATCTTCCATGTGGCATCATTTACTCATGTGGAAATGAAAGTAGATGAGTGCTATTGGTTTCTTTTAAGTAAAACATGAATTGTGGTATTGATTTCTTTAATGTAAAACATGGTAGGGCTTTCTTTTTGGACACCTCTGATACAGCCCCAATTAGGTCTTTACAAACAGCACTTAAATGCATGTGAGTTTGACAGAGTGCAAATTTTGCCCAAGGACTGACACACTTGGGATTCTGAAAGAGCTGAAAGATTTTCCAGTCATCCAGTGACACAGGGTCATTATTGGATTTTTCCAGTCCTTTGTCCATAAACTGGCATTTAGGAGCCTGATTCCTTCTATATGATTTCAGCTGTAGTAGTTTACTCATGAGCAAATGGAGAAAACCTGCATGAGGTCTATGGTGCCCTTGAGAAACCCAGTAAAGCCAGATACAGTGTCACCTATACTACATCCTGAGACATACCACAACAATTGATCCATATCTGAACTTTTCTTTGCAGGGTGTCAGTATAATAAAATGGGAACATGTTAATAGAAAACATGCTGAGTCACACATATCCCTTCATTGCATTAAGCTTAGAGAAGGGTTGGCTAAAATATGACAGATACAAATTAGGCTTTTATCTCTGTTAGCCAGCTTGGTTCTCCCCCCCCCCCCCTTTTTTTTCTTTTTTTTTCTTTTGGTCTCTGAATCAAATTATGCATGTGTTTTACATTCAAAACCTTTTGCAGGCATGAGGAGTAAAAACAGAGGGAGAGAATTCTCCTTCTCATTTGGCATGAGAGCCGAATGCGAATCCAAATATATCTTGTGCCAGCACAATGGGTCGAAGATGAAATGGGCATCATTTGGGTTTGATGTGAGGACTGTTGCTTGTGTTCTGTTAGAAAAGGCAGCACACTTAATAGGCTTACAAAACAGAAGCACAACATGAGATGGATGGTGCATATGTCTAGGCAGAATGCAGATGTTCCTGGAAGTGGACTGAAACAAATGTGGGAAGCTCTCAGTAGTTATTTAATATTGCTCACCACAATTTCTTTCCCTGAGAAATGAAAGGAAGCTCAGAATTATAGGGAGGAGCAACAAAATGGTACAGCATATTTCTGCCAGCTAGGAATAATGTAGTGGTTTAGGGTGCCAACCAGTCAGCCATACTTTCTTCAATTAAACCATCCATTCTAAGAAATCCAAGCAGGTTATCCATGGGGATGCCTGCTGCTCCCTGGACTGTTTGAGCAGGGATGGATTTGCCTCCAAAAAATGGGGTGTTTTTTTTTAAAAAAAAATAATTTTTAAATTTAATTTTAACTGTGTCATCTGGGGGAGAGACACCAGGCCCAGCAACCTCGGGCCTAGAATAAGAAGAACCCTTACTTCTTAAAGGACGGGTGAATTCGGGATTTTTATGTTCTGTTTAGATTGTATTAATATATCTGTATGGAAATTTGTAGAGGGGAGGGATATATTATTATTATTATTATTATTATTATTATTATTATTATTTCGATATAAAATGCAATTGAAATTGTACATTTAAAACACATCTAAAATGTACAAAATAATAAAGAGTACAGAGCTTTACCATTTATTCATTCCTGGGATGTCATAGAGTTCTTCCTGAATAAAACCTTAGAAGCGAGTTGGAGGTGGGAGGAGGGAAAAATGGGTTAGACCAAGAAGATAGAATAGATACAGAATATGTCATCAATTACATATCACAGCCCTCCACCAACATTCCAGAAAGAAATCACTTAAAATTTACATAGTTAAAATAATTATAACAATTAAAAATAATGTGATTATCTCACAGAAAAATCAGAAATTAAACAATAACCCAAATAATTCCCTAAAAAACTATAGACAAAAAGTGCATTCAGAGATCATGAAAGACATCTTTCCATAAAAACTTGGCCAAGACTGGAGGGTATCTGGAAACCAAATCTTGCTGGACGTATTCAAACAAGTGGGTGCCAAATCTCATGGAAAGTCAATTCAGAGTGCAAGCCTCTCGCTCGGCTATTTCTGTCTGCAATGTCCTCCATTAACCACAAGTCCCAGAGTCTAGTCCACCATCCAGCAATATTCAGTTTTCCAGTTCTTGGCTATTTCAAGCCTAGCAACAGCTAGAAGGAAACTGATAAGTTCTTTGTGCTGCAGGGCTTTGTTCTCATACATAAAAAAAGAAATCAGGATCAGGAGTGGGGATGATTGTATGCTTTGCTTGGTGATCTTGGAGAGAACTGTAAAATTTCTGTCCAGTATTTATGCACTATAGGACAGTCCAACCACATATGTACAAAAGTTCCCCTACCATCACAACCCCTCCAGCAATTTGGATTGGCGTTGGCAGACATACGAGCCAGTTTGACTGGGGTAAGATACCATTGGTGGACCAATTTAACAGTATTCTCCTTGATGGCAATAGACCTGGTTTTAAATGGTAGATGAGTCCACATATTTTCCCAGATCTTACTATCAATTGAAAGGCAAAGTTCTGCTTCCCATCCTGCCTTATGGAGAGTTGAGTTCCCAAATGTTTCTTCTAATAGACAATTATATATGAGTGCTATTTGGCCTTTAGAATGTGTATTCGGAGATGCACACATGTTTTCAAAAAGAGTAAGTGAGCGAGGATATTCCTGGATCTGGAGCAATTTCTTTAAAAATAATTGTATCTGTATTATTTGGTACCAATTCTGATGACCGGGGCCCAGAGCACAGGTAAGTTGCTCTATTGTGATAGGTGTCCCATTGTGGAACAGGTCCCTAACTGTATACAGGCCACATACCTCCCAACTTTGAAACTGTGTATATTTCTCTGGACTCTGAGAAAAGAGGGTGGATAAGAAAGGGCCTTAAAGGGGAAGGGGCCAAGAGATGCCTCCATTTCTTCCACAAAACTAAGGAAGTAAGCAAAAAAGGGTTATTGCAGGTTTTAATAAATTTATAAATGGAATCTGAAAAAAAAAACTGATCAAGGGTAGCAGGGGATGCTATGTTGACTTCAATATCTACCCAATTTGTCAGACTATTTCTGCTAATTAGCTGGAAAAAGAATGTTCATACATTTCCATGCCTGACGGTTCTGAAAATATCTATACCTTTTGTTTATCACTGACTCAGATTTACTTTCATTTTTCTTAGCATTTGCTACACAAATACACTTTTCTACACTACACAATTATAGCACTTTAACCACCATGACTCCATCCTGGGATTTATGCTGAGTGAGAAAGATAGTGGTTTGGTTTAGTGTAGAGGTAGGCAACCTTTCCTCTTTAAGGGCCGAGGGACTTCAGCTCCCAGAAGCATCAGCTATGTTGGCCAATAGTCCCATGTTGGCCAATAGCTCCTGGGATTCTGGGAGCTGAAGTCCCTCGGCCCTTAAAGGGGAAAGGTTGCCTACCCCTGTGTGGAATGGATTAGTGGTCTCTGGGAGGCATGTGTAAGTTCCTCACCAAACTACAAATCCCAGGATTCCATAAGATGGAGCCCTGGCAGTTAAAGTGGTATTATACTGCTATAACTGTGCTGTATAGGATGCTTAATCAAATCCAGTACTATCTATGTAAAGGAAAATAGGAGTTGCTGAAATGACTGATTATTAAGAAAGTATTCATTGCAGACAATCCTATGTATGTGTACTCAACATTTTCCAATGGAGAAGGAACATGGAGCAATGCTTTGATTTGAATTAATGTTAGAAGCCTGTTTCTTTTAATATAATTTGTTATGTGCTCAAGTCATTTCAGATATATGGTGACCCTAAGGCAAACATATCATGGGTTGTTGTTTTTTGGCAAGATTTGTTATAGGAGGTTTGCCTTTGCCTTCCCCTGAGGCTATGAGCATGTGACTTGCCCAAAGTCAACCAGTGGGTTTCCATGGCTGACCAGGGAATCAACCCCAGGTCTTCAAAGTCATAGTCCAACACTCAAACCATTATGCCACACTGGCTTTCCCTTTATATAATAATCCAGATTAATTTCCATATAAAGCACAATAGATAGAGTAAAACAAGCAAAAAAACTGATCCTCCTTTTTTTCAAATACCTGCTTCAATGGAAAATGAATTATTTCATTTTTTTTGTGTATATATATATATATATATATATATATATATGGAACCATCAAATTAATAGTCCTTTACAGAATAAAAGAAAGAACAGCAGGTCTCTGTATGAAGAGCCATACTGACTTAACTAAAATGGAATCTGCAAATATAAATATATCTACCTTTGATCAGTGCAATCCACAGGTTAGGGTCAAAGAGCTTACTTGCCTTTTAAAGCCAGTTTATGTATCTTCATTTAATACAGTTGGCCTGGGTTATTCTGAAAGCATTCACATTTTCTGGCTTCCAGCACATAAACCTCAAAACTATAGCTGAACTGAAAGAATTCTGTCACCTTAATGGAGCTTATGCACTGAATTTCCTTCATCTTCATCCTTTTCTAATGACTACTCTGCCAAATCTGATCTGAATAACTTGTACTCCTGTGGCACAGTTACTAATTCCCACTCATTTCCTTCAAGATATATAGTACACATTGTTTCACCTTTCTGATAGAGGTGCATTTAGATGAGTTTCTAACCACACACTTATCTTAAATCCCAGCTCCCTTGCTCTCTTTATTAAGCTCTAAAAGATGTTTAATGTGCCTAGTATGTATCTTCACACACTTAAGGGCTCCATGCCATATTCTAAAATATTTGGGTCTATTCCCAGAGCAATATGCTCAGTTCTCAGCACATTTGGATGGCAAAGCTGCTCTTTTGCCAGGTGTTTTCAAGTGGTGCACCTGAGATTCATAATATTGAATTCCAGGCCCCAAAATAACTATAATTTCTACATTTCTGGCTTGTTTTTTGCATTTGGGTTTTGGATGTAATTAACGCTATGTTCTCTGGTGCTTGTTGTTGGAAACAAAGGGGCCTTTACAGAGTGCCAGAAATAATGCAGCTTGAGGCCACTTTAACTGTCCTGGCTCAGTGCTAAGGAAACATGGGAACTGTAGTTTATTGTGGCACTAGAGCTCTCTGACAGAGAAGACTCAATGTCCCAGAAAAAAATACATTTCCCGTGATTCCCTAGCACTGAACCAGGACAGTTAAAGTGGCCTCAAGCTGAATTATTTCTGGCAGTCTGTAAAGGCCCAAAGGTAACTGAGGGGCTAAGCAGACGGCTAATTGGGCCATCTTGGGGGCAGGGAAGGGGAGGGGCAGCTGCACGATTGGTGCCCCAACCCCTTCCCCAGGTCATTCTCAGAGCAGCCAGCCCTCCGCATGGCTGGCGCTCCAAGGAGGACCTCCCGCCACAGCGTTCGCACACGCTGCGGTGGAAGAGTCACCGAAGGTGTGCTGCAGCCTTTTGCAGCGCACCTTTGGCGACTTGTGAAAGGAGCGCCAATTTAGTGCTCCTTTCAGGGGTGGCGAAGTTGCGCCGCGGGACCAAGGCATGGGGATGCCTCCGTCCCATGGCACAGCTTCCTGGGGTGGCCCAGGGCTGCCCGTCTGCTTCCCCCCTGAGAGTCAGTTGAGTCTATGGTAGTCTGATCTCAGGGTCTGATTTGAAGTGTAAGGCTTTATGTTACCTTTTCATGGTTTCCAAGGGAGAGATTAACTCTTTAGGATTGAGAGGTGCTTTCAAGTTGACTCTGATTTATGGTGACCTTATCATAGGACTTTCTTGGTTAGTTTTGTTCAAAGGAGGTTGAGGAGACTATCTAAGGCTGAGATAATGTGACTTGCCCAAGGTCACCTACAGAGTTTGTATGGCTGAGTGGGGATTTAAATCTTGTTTGAAAGTAGTTTTTTTTTCCCCTTTCTTTTTAATGTCATGAAGGACTACAGCAGGAGGCATAAGGGAGAAGAAAGTGATGATTCTGATGGCACTGGATAGAGTAATACACTACTGAGTATGGAAATAGCTACCACAAGAAGCAGTGAAAGGCACCAACACAGATGGCTTTGAAAGGGGATTGGAAAATTCTGGGAGGATGGAACTATTTATGGCTGCTTGTCATGACAACTATACAGTCAGCCCTCTGTATTCACTGATTCTTTATCCATAGATGCAAGCATCCACAGCTTGAAAAATATTACAGAAATATATAAATTCCAAAAAGCATACTTTGATTTTGCCATTTTATATAAGGAACACCATTTTACTTCGCCACTGTATATAATGGGACTTGAACATCCATAGATTTTAGAATCCGGGGGAGGGGGGAGTCCTGGAATCAAACCCCAGTGGATAACAAGGGCCCACTGTATATCACTTTAAATATCAGAGACAGTATTTCCATACATAGCAGTTCCTAAGGAACATGAGTGTGAAGATACTGTTGAGTTGATACTTTGCTTACTGGCTTCCCATAGGCAACTACTTGTCCAATCCATTAACAGAATGCTGCACTAGATAAGTTTTTCTTCCAATGAAAGTGATCCTTCTTATTTTCTCAGACTAAAAGGATTATGTGAGGTTTAAATGGGTTTAAGTTAACATGTGATATTCAAGAGGTGAAGGTTAAATTGTTCCTCTTGCTTCTGCTGATCCCAATTTCTTACATGGGGAGAGAAAATAATTTCTACCTTGCCCCCACAGTGGTTTGGCAGATGACCCCTGTTTGCTTTACCCCATATATTCTTCTGACTTTTCAGTTCAGTTGCTTAGGTCCACTTTCAGTTCCTAAAAACTCAGGAGCAGGTTTCAGGGTGCATCTACACTGTGGAAATAATCCAGTTTGTCACTACTTTAACTGTCATGGCTCCATCCTACATAATCATGGGATTTATAGTTTTGTGAGGCTAGGATTCCAGGATGGAGCTACAGCACTTAGAGTGGTGTCAAACTGCATTACTTTTACAGTGTAGCTGCACCCTCATTTGAACCCACATATGCATGTGACTTGTCAAATATATAGCACTGGAGGACATTGCAGATGCAAAACTGGGACAAAACCCTAAATCAAAATGGAAATAAGACTGTGTTTGAAACTTGTACAGATGGTTAAATAGCAAAACCAGACCTGTACTTTTGGGCAACAGTGCTAAATCATCAGACACTGTTCTGACAAATAAAAAGCTATTAGTCTCCCCCAAACTGTAATGAGATCATGATTAATAAATGCCTCTCAAAGGTCTATATCAAAGTCAAGGCTCTCTAGTGATAAATGTAAACATCCAGACCCCACTTTGCCAAAAGCTCAGTGTTGCAGCTCCATGGCTGCCCTGATTGATCTTTTCATTACTCTAATAAATAATTTATCACCTCCAAGAGGACAATTCATTATGCAGATAGTATGAACAAGTAACTTTAAGCAGCCCATTAAAGAAAAACTGTTAAAAAATCAGACATGCTTCTAGTTTCCAAGAATCATCTGTTCACCTGTTACACAAGACCAGCATTATAAAAACAAATGACTTTTTTTCTGAAGAAGCTGACCATATGTTAAGAAAAAGAAGATAATTTACAAACCATCCTTTAAAGAATGGAAAAATTCTGTTTTTGAAAAGCCACAGACTAAACCCAGCTGGCATCTGGGCTATATATGGGCATCCAGGCTGTATATGCGCTGCATTCACTCGGCCACAGGTGGACGCAATAAGACCTGTTTGTAAATTTAAACCTGCCTCTATCCCATCTGGGATAAGACACTTTAAAAAGGGTGTGCTATCTCCCCAAGTCTGATCAAAATATATTATTTCACACTACTTATTCTGAATAGGCAGTATTTCAACTGATACAGTAGATCTATAGTTCAGGAGCTCTTTTTGATGAAAAGCTATCACTGGGAGCTGTGGTGGTAGAAGTATGCTTATGACCAGTTACAGTTGGTTTGCCAGCCATGTCTGTTCCTGGACTAGGATAACCTGATGACAGTAGTGCATGGGCAGATAACCTCCTGAGTAGGTTATTGCAATACATTCTGCATGAGATTAACCTTGAAGATTGTCCTTATTGAACATCTTGTCATTGAGGTATCATCAATTAAGTTTTGGAGAAAATCCAAACTCTCTGGAACAAAGTTTTCAATAAGCTGTTGACCTGGAAGCAGCACCTTGGAGTCGCTGGTGTGAATCCTATTGTTATTCTTAATTAGAGCAAACCCACTAATCATTGCTTACACTTAGATTTACTCAGTGCCCAACCTGGGCTTTTCTTAGACCTTTTAAAGACTATTCTTTAAAAGGTCCAGGAAGCCCAGATCGGTTACGGAATGAGTACTGCCCAGGGATGGAGATGTGCAATGGAATCTGTCTCTGTGCATTTATATCCCATGCCTAGCTCAGGAATAAAAGCCGATGCACTAATCTCCATTGACTAGTGGGGATTCAACAGTTGATTCAATGGGTTTGCTCTGTGTGGGACTAACTCACTGTATTCAGATGACTGTGTAAAATACATGCATATTGTAGGCACACATTCTATGGTAGTATTACTGTTATGTGGATAGGGTAGTGATGAGGTGACCTGTAGTCACTATAGAAATGCTCACTTATGGTATAATGTTCTAGATGAATGATATTGTTGATTGTGGTTAACAGAAAATAGACTAATATTTTCATTTAGACTTAAAGGCTCAAGGGAGGCTAGAATAGAGTCAGTGTGCCATATTGCCTCCAGGTACCCAGAGTGGGTCCTGTTCTGAAATAATTCAAGCAATCATGAGTAATGGCAACTTTTTAACCTTTGCAGAATTCTTCCTACTCATTACCTTTGCAGTCATAGATTACTGTGGCACTGGACTGGCTCTCTGTGGAGCAGTAACATGGGCTTGCCTGACATATCACATCCATACATAATGGCAGCTAGTTCCATCTTTGCAAAGGACAATTTTTCTTCCATTTTAACTTTTAAACCTTTCAGATTAACATTGCACAAATGAGACTATCCATTTTTTGAGATGCAGAGGTGTGGAGAATGAACCACTTTTTCTCTGGGTACAAATTTTACAAATGAAAAGGTCCATAGCAATCCTTCTCAGACATCATTGCCTTTTCTATTCACATTTCCTTGCTTATATTATTTACACATTGTACATGAGTGGGCAAGGGCAAAGAGAAAGATTCCTTTCTTCCAACTGCCCACTCTCCTTTCCAAGATGGTGAGAGTTTTAGCAAAGGGGAAGTTGCTCCTGAAATAAAATCTATGTGGGAGGGGGGAGTCTATAATCCAGACCCATACTGTCTATATCATGTACTTAGTTACAAATGTGTAGCTAGGTAACATTTCCTGATCTGACATCCCCAAACCTACTTTACTACTGAGAAATGGAGCTGGTGACCAGGAGGATGCCATTTCTACCCTCCTTCTGCCAGTGAGAGAGGATGTGACAACCAGAAGCAGGATCCTAGTCACAATTCCTTGGCACAGCCTTGCTCCCTGGTGAAGTGGCATACCTGCAAATTTGACACTCAGTATGAATCATTTAACACCCCCCCCCATGGTGTGTGTGTGTGTGTGTGTGTTAGAAAGCTGCCAAGTTGGCAGTGGAGGGCTGAGTCCTCCATGTTCCTGCTGCCTCTGTCACCACTGCTTGTGTCCTCAGGGATCCCTGGTGCCCCAAAGAGATGAGCAGGAGCAGTGGAAGGGATGATGGAAGGCTGATTCAGCATGCTTGATAAGTCGAGAGCCTTCTGCCCTTTTGGTTGCTGGAAACAAACTTGTTTTCTCTCTCAACCTGTGTCTATTGTGAGATCTGACTCTGTAACTTAAAACTGTTGACTTTTTTCTTGTCTCTTTTATCTTGCTACATGTGTTCTTTGCTTGGATTTAAGACTGTTGACCCTTGACTGTTTGTTATTGGATATTGCTTGTTCTTTTGGCTTCTTAATTTCTGGCACTGTGCCTGCTGGTGAGACTGTGAGGACCAGGGTGGGGAGTAAAGGGCTGAGTCCTCTATATTCCTGACTTCACCTCTGCTCCTCTCCTAGGTGGCCATGGCATCCTAAAGAGGCAGCAGAGAGCTGAGTCCATGTTGCTGCTACCACCACCAATGCTCATCTCTTTGAGATGCCATGGCCCCCAAAAGAGTTGATCTACCAGCATGGTTGTACTATTGAAGAGTAGTCTGTTGACTCAACTGGGCAGTGTGTAAGCAGGCAGAGAGGGAGACTCCTCTGGTGCACTCTGTAGCCCCCACACTTCCTAGTGTCCTGGTCAGATGGAGATGGAAAGGTCAACCTTCTGTGCTTCAGTCACTGACTAACAGCTAACAGACCTCCATCTCTTGATGTGGCTGCCAAATACAATGAAATAGTTGTACAATAATGTCACTGTTCTCCACCACAAGAAATAATGTAAATTAGTGTTATGTAAACAATTCCATTAAATTCTGTATCAAATCAGATTTATTTGGATCAACCGAAATTATCCAAATCAGATCTGAATAATGTTGGATCATTCTGACATGATGCAGAGTGATTTGGTGATCAGGAGCTCTTTCGTACTGATTTTGAATTTTGGCAGCCACAATGGCAATAATGACAACAGCAGTGGTTCTCCGGTCCTATTCTCTCTTTTCATCTCCTCTGAGGTGCCTCTGGTCCCGCAGCAGAGATGGTGAAGCCCCCGAGAGAAAGTGAGGTTTTGGCTTCCTCACTGGTGAATAGTGTGACTCAGACTTTGGGAAAGCTGCAAGATTTGTGGAATGAAATGGGTATCAGCAGAGAACTGCAAATGGAGTACATGCAGGCAGCAAAGTCCCACATAGAGGCTCTCTTGAATGAAATGGATGAAGATGATGAAAATAATATGAAATAAAAAATTGAAAATGATATTGAAAGACATATGCTCATGGATGACCTAAATCTGGACTCTTACCAGGTTGATCCTGGTTTAACCATCCTTCAGTTAGAAAAAGAGCTTCACCTGGCTTTAGACAGTGCACTTAAAGAAAAATATGAAAGGCTGGCAATGCTGCAGCAGCTGGAGCAAGAAGACCAGTTACTGTGCATAGAGCTTTGCACAATCCCCTACTACATACCTACTGGCAGTGTTCCAAGTAATTTGGAGCTAAAAGAATTAAAAGAACATATTGAGAAGATCTCAAAAATAAAGGAACAAAGATTGGAAGACTTTTTTAAACTGAGAAGAGAAATCAGGCAGTATAATAAAGAAATTGGACACAACCCAGATGGGACATTGGAAAATGAGATACTGACTGATGAAGGATGTATTTGCCTTACAAAGAAGAACCTTGAAGATCTCCAATTACTTATTCATCAGGTTGGAGCTCTGAACATAAAAGTATTTCATGAATATTTGTGAGACAACTGTTCAAATGTAACTTATGTGTTATTCATAGTTTTAGTTCATGAAGTACAAGAAAGATCTACCTAGTGTAGAAGTACAAGATCTTTCTAACCCTTACCCCACCTCTCTTGATAAGAATTTGTGCTGTTTTGAGTTTGCTCATCATATGAGTTGCTAAACTTCTGTATCTCACAATATTGCAAATATGTGGTGTCTAAAATAAACCATACTTTTTTTTAAAAGGAGCTCTTTCATACTATGTAATTATTGTTGGGGTGTAGAAAGACATGCTGTATCCACCACGACCACCTGCAGAGTTGTTCCACGTCAACAGGACACCAAGGAGAAGACTTCTGCAAAAGACTTCAGGCTAAGAAGGAAAAATTCCTTTACCCCAGCACACTGCCTTGAGCTCTGGCTTGCCAAATAAAGACAGCAACAAGAGGGCTTCACTCAACTTGAGGGCTTTAATCTTTGTTTGCAGTATATTTACAATATATACAATGAATATAGGACAGCCATCTCTAATACTCATAAATCTTTCTCAAACCAACAAACTGCTTCACCAACCTCCATTCACAACAAACCCACACAGAAGATAATTCCCATCTCCTTTTTATAGGCAGTTAACACTGCCTGTTGCATCAGGCATCTCAGGTGTGTATATTTTCAATTACTAACCCACACACACCTGCCCATGGAGCTGAGCTGCTTGCATTTCTTATCCTACAGCTCCACCTTGTGGTCACATCCATCTCATTTCCTGACAATGATAGCACTATGATTCCAAATCAGCTCCCCTGATAACAGTTTGATGAGGCCCTATTGTTCTCTGACTGTATTCTAAATAGTCATAGAATCATAGAGTTGGAAGATACCACAAGGGCCATCAAGTCCAACTGCGAACAGTAAAAGCTGTTGGCAGTAGAACACCCCCACCCCCTGGAGTGTGGTGGAGTCTCCCTCCAGATCCTAGGATTCCATATGATGTTGCCAAGGTGGCTAAAATGGAATCATATCACTATAATTGTGTAATATAAAAAGACCCCTAGATAACCAACTGAAGTAAATGAAACCCAGATGGTATATGCCCAAAATGTTGCAAAATTGCATCATACAAGGAAAGCACTAAGATAGAAGGAAAGGAGTTTATTTTTGCTTATTCCTGTTATAGCTTCCATTCTGATATAATAATCTCCCTGGCATTCTCCAGTCAAAGTACATGGCAGAAGGGGTGTAAATAGTTGTCTATTGGTGCATTTATCCTGTAGAAATAATGCAGTTTGACACCACTTTAAGTGTTGTAGTTCCATCTAATGGAATCCAGGGATGTGTAGTTTTACAAGGCATCTAGCCCTTCTCTGCTAAATAGTGCTTATGTTTCACAAAACTACACAGCCCAGGATTCTGTAGGATGGAGTTATGGCAATTAAAGTGGGGTAGAAGTATTGCTAATTCTCTGTTACCACCAGGTATAGTTTTCAAAGAAATTTGTTGAATTTTGATGGAAATTTTCTGTTTTCTCTTGCCTGTGTTTTTCTGTCCTTCATTTTACCACTACTTGAATGTCACCCCTCTGTTTTCTAGTCTTTTACTCAAGCCTGAGTCATCCATTTTGCTCTTTATATTTGCTGTTTATTTCAGTGATTCTATATGTTGATTTCTGTGAAGTTTTAGTATTGCTATTATTAATATTGCATGTTCCTTATCCTCTGTTCCCTCCCATCCATCCCCTTTTGACTTGGATTGTCTTTCATGTCTGCCTGTACTATGTACTATGCACTATGTGTGTGTCTGAGAGGGTTACAAATACACAATAAGCCCCAGTGTACAAGTATCACACACATATCACAAACACTACCATGATGCAAAAAAATCAACATAAATATTACCAAGTGTTAAAGCAAATTATTGGCTGGAATATAATCTCAAGAATCAATGTGCTGCAGTTTGGAGGGATTTTTCCTCCTGAAGAAGCTACCCTGCTTCCTGGTTTTACAGACTTAACAGAGGGGGTGATATTATGTCTGTTTTGATTTTTCAATGCAAGTCAACAGAAGGCATAAAAATGTAGTATACAAATTTCAGTTTACATTAAGATCTGATCTCATTCATATCTAAATTGCTCTGAAATGAATTGGCCCCCAATATGGATGTTTAATCTGAGCCCCTGCAGATAAAGTGGAAGTGTCTTTTACAGTCCTAAAATAGAAACAGTGTATGGTACTTCTGGTGCTGTTGATTATGAAATAAAGAATATCATTGGGGGGGGAGGGGGGACATACACAAAATCAAATATATTGTATTTAGATGGCAACACACTCTTTTCTTCATTCACAGAGGGTACTTTCCAGTGATGGGGCTGCATAATGAGATAAGATTACATGTGACAGAGAAAAGAGCCATGGAATTATATTGTTCCCTGTGATGCTTTGAATTCAAACAAGTATCCCAAGAGACAAAAATGTTAAAATTTTTACTAAGCAATTACAAGAAATTTCATATGGTTCTGTGATCCAGAGGCCTTAATACTAAATGTTACAACATTTATAATTTTCTTCAGCTGGTCCTCCTACTCAAATGCTTTATGACATTCCAAATTTATCAGTCCAGACTAAAGAAAGCTGCATATCTATTCTGATAAAATATTGCCCTGTGCTTTTCAAAGTCCTAATATTTGCTGTCAGCATCCAAGACAAGACTTTAATCTTCCATCTTAGTAATAGTCAAGTTAGTACTATAGATCTTCTGCGGCCTCCCTAATGTTGCTGTAGCTCTAGTATCCTGAAATAAGGGCAACTTCTGTCTTTCTCTTCCATTCCCTTCTGTCCCAGCCACCCTCAGTCTCCATCACTGCTCACAGCTGTCTTGCTTCCTGACTCACATCACTCACAAATGACCTAATACCGTCTATTCTCTAGACACTGACTGTCTCTCATCCAGCAACAAGCCAACTTCCCCTCAGTGAAGGTCAGTGTTTGCTATGTTGTAAAGTTCTTCTATCCTATTTCTCTACAAAGAGTATTAATCACAACTTTTTAGACATCATTTATCTAGAATTAGACTTTTGTATTTATATATGTCTTTTGGGTATGCTTAGATGTGTGCACATATGACTCTATTATTTGTGTATACCTATGACAGCAATGCAGATATAAAAATAGATAACACTAACCAAATGAACTTACTGCAAGGCTTATGCTTTTCACCATTGACTTTTATTAATCAAACTGCAGAAAATTCTTGGCTACTATGTCATTTTCATGCTTTCCTTCCAATAGATCATAACCTTTGTTCACATGCTTCAAACTTTTCAATGTTTCATTGGATGCTTCTATTTTTCACAATAACATAACATCTCATAGATAGATCACACCCAGAAAACATTTGCCTATATACAATGACTTCCTCAAATAATATTTCAAGTAGAAGAAAGTTAAATTGATTCTCTGCTTAACAAGAATCACAAACATCACAAAAGAACTGGAGATGTTTTTGGACTGCAACTCTCAGCATGCTTCACCACTTGGCCTTCTCAGAGGTGGCATCTCAGTTATGAAAGCTGTAGATTAGGTAAACTCACTTGGTCAATCCTTAATACACTTGTAGAGTACTGGTTAAAATAAAACACCCCAAACAGATTTTTCCAGATCAATTAATTTATTAAAACAATGTTATTCTTCCTTTTATCATAATATCCACTGTATGCCACCTTGAAATCTTGTTTATGGTGTGTGGGTGTGTGGGTGGGGTGGGGGAATATTTTCAATCCATAATGGTTGAATCCATAGATGCAGAATTTATGGATATAGAGGGGTGACTGTACAAGATAAACAATTTTAAGCACTTCCATATTAAAAGAAATAACAATCTGAGCAAGATGAAACCATATTAAACATACCAATATTTAAAAGCAACAGTTAAAAGCAGTTAAAAGCAACAGTCAAAACTACTTTTAAAACTACAGCAATTTAAAACCAAATGCTTGTATATTTTTGAAATAAATTAGCCCCTGATTTATTTATTTATTATTTATCATTATTGTTTTTTAAAAAGAGATCATGTTTTGGCTTGGCACAAGGAAGAAATGAATGTTGGTGTTGTTCAGGCCTTCAAAGAAAGGACATTCCACAATCAGTGTGCCACAGCTGAGAAGGCCCTCTCCCATGTCCTTCCAGAATCAGAACTGTATCTCATGCTGGTACCTGTAGGTGGGATAAAAGTTTGTTCCTTCATTCCTATAATAACAATTTATGTCAGACCCCTTCCCCAGCCTCCTGTATCATAGTCCACATAATTCTCTAGAGTTTGTTCAATACCCAGAATCAGAGTTTTAAAAAAATTGTGAGTGATGAGCCTTATCTCACATAATCTGCTGCTGCCAAACTGCAGAAATAAAGCAGTTTGACACCACTGTAACTGCCATGAGACAATGCTGTGGAATTCTTGGTACTTGTAGATTTGTGAGATATTTAGACTTCCCCGTCAGAGAAATTCCATGCCCCACTAAACTACAAATCTCGGGATTGCAAACATTGAATTCATGGCAGTTAAATTGGTAATAAAATGGTTTGTTTCTGTGACAGCAGCCCGAGACTCATGTGGACTGGATTACATCAGAGGGTTTGATCTCTGTATCATTTGGTTCCAAGGAAGTGAGATGCACATTCTAAGCATCCCACCAAATGGGAAAATCACAAAGCAGATAAAGGGGGGATGCAGACAGTGAAAAGTGCCGTCTTGAAGCTAGAGAAGGGGAGGGGCAGCCAGATGCTGGGTGCCCCAACCCCTTCTCCAGGACGTCATCGGAGCGCTTGCCATTGCACATGGCGAGCGCTCTGCTGACGTCCTTCCAGCTCAGCGTCCAGACATGCTGAGCTAGGAGGAGCATGGAAGAGGTGCCCAGCACCTCTTCTGGCACCCATTTTGGCTCCTCTCAGATGCCATAAGGGTGGATTGGGGCCAAGGCATGGGGCAGCTTCAGTCCCAATCCGTGGCTTCTCAGGGTGGCCCACGGCTGCCCATCTGTAGAGGCCCAAAGTCAGTCTGACCCAGGCACCAGCTGTAGGAAGAAATAATAATAATAATAATAATAATAATAATAATAATTTGTATCCCACCCTTCTGAGAGCAATCGTGGCAGCTAATATATTAAAATACAGAATACAATCAAAACCCCAGTACCCACACCCCCTTAAAAAGTATTACATCAAGACAGCTTAAAAAATCTTAATTAAAACACAGAATAAATAATACCACAATTATTATAATTAACTCACAGTGGAGAAAGGAAAGTGGAAGTGACAAACATCACGTTGGGAGGGAGAGGACTAAGGAAATTCTCTGAGGCTGGGACACTATTCTGGAAAGGCCTGCTGGAAGAGATCCATCTTTACAGCCTTTTTAAAGCTGTTTAGAGATGTAATTAGACGTATCTCATCCGGCAGGCCATTCCATAATCTGGGGGCGACTACCAAGAAAGCCTTCTGAGAGGTTGCAGTCAGCCTAGATTTTATTGGCTGAAGCAGATTCCTCCCAGAGGACCGGAGTGCGTGGGGCGGATTGTATGGGAGAAGGCGGTCCAGAAAATAGGTTGGACCTAAGCCATTTAGGGCTTTAAAGATAATAGCCAACACCTTATACTGGGCCTGGAAACTAATAGGCAGCCAGTGGAGGGACCTTAATACCAGAGTTATATGGTCCCTCCTAAATGTTCCAGAAAAGACTCTGGCTGCCATATTTTGAATTAACTGCAGTTTCTGGACCAAGCACGAGGGTAGCCCCGTGTAGAGCACATTGCAGATATCCAGACAAGAGATTACCAGCACGTGAACCACAGTCTCAAGGTCCCTTACTTCCAGAAAAGGGTGCAGCTGGTGTATCAGCCGAAGCTGATAACAGGCACTCCTGCCCGTCGCATTCACCTGATTCGTCATCAGGAGTGACGAGTCAAGGAGCACCCCCAGACTGTGAATGCAGTCCTTCACAGAGAGTGTGACCCCATCCAGGACTGGAGGTTGCAACCCAATTCTCAGTTTCGAGGCAGCTACTGTGAGCACCTCCATTTTGTCTGGATTCAGTCTCAATCTGTTTTTCCTCATCAAGCCCATTACTGCCCGAAGACATTCATTGAGAGAGGAGATGCCATCAGAATTCAAGGGTGACGATCGAGACATGGAGAAATAGATTTGGGTGTCATCAGCGTACTGGTAACACCCAGCTCCATAACTCCGAATAATCTCACCCAGCAGCTTCATATAGATGTTAAATAACATTGGGGACAGAATGGTACCTTGTGGAACACCACAAATGAGCTCCTTTTTCCTGGAACAACTGTCCCTGAGCAGCACCCTCTGGGACCTACCTGAGAGGAAGGAACAGAACCACTGCAATGCAGTGCCTCCAATTCTTAACCCCCCCAGGCGGTCCAAGAGGATGCCATGATCTATCGTGTCAAAAGCCGCTGAGAGGTCTAAGAGCTCCAACAGGGTCACACTACCCCTGTTGATGCTCAGACGCAGGTTGTCGGTCAAGGCAACCATGGCAGTCTCAACCCCAAATCCTGTCCTGAAGCCGGTTTGAAATGGGTCTAGATAATCGGTTTCATCCAAGACAGCTTGGAGTTGAAGAACAATTGCCGTCTCAATTACCTTGCTCAAAAATGGTAACAAAGAGACTGGCCTATAATTATTCATATCCAGGGGGTCCAGGGAAGGTTTTTTCAGAAGCAGCCTAACAGCCGCTTCCTTCAGACAAGATGGAAAATGTCTTTGAGGGATGCATTGATGATGTTCATGAGGAACATCATCAAAGCATCCCCCCCAGATGGCCAGCCATGAAGGGCAAGGGTCGAGAGGGCAGGTCTTTTTCCTCACTCTACCAAGAAGCTTGTCCACATCATTGGTACTCACAGATTGAAACTGATCCAGGATAATTTCAATAAAGGAGTGGCTGGACACCTCGTCAATTGTTTCTGTCAAAACCCTGGCATCTAAGTCAGCTCTTATCTGACAGATTTTATCTGAAAAGAAGTTGTTAAATGCGCACAGCAAGCCATTGTCGGGTTAAGTAATGGGTTCTGCGCAGGAGGTACCTGCATCAGTTCCCTTACCAACCTAAACAGTTCTGCTGGACAGGACTCCGCAGACGCAATATGTGCAGAGGAGAAAGATCTCTGCGCTGCATGTATTGCCTCCCGATAGGACCAAAGGTAGTTCCTATGGTGAGTTTGGTCAGATATGTGTCGAGTTTTCCACCAGTTGCACTCTAGTTGTTGTCCAACCCACTTCATTTTCCTAAGATCAGATGTATACCATGGTTTATGGTTAGGAGCGGGTTGGAAAGGACGCTTGGGAGCGATTGTGTTGATAGCCTTGGTAAGGTCAGTGTTCCAAGTATTAACCAAAGCTTCGACAGAATCTCCGGCATTACCAACCATTAAACCTTCTAAGGCTCTCTGGAAACCAATTGTCACTCCTTTAGTCACTCCTGACACACATAGGTGTAGTTGTCATGTTTCCACCACCACTATAGCCGGTGGTTGGGCTCAAGGGTGAGCATCTTTTAAAGGCTCTCTCAGAGGCCAGGTGTTCTGCCGGGGAGGAGGGCAGGCAAACACCAACCAACTCCTCCGCTCTGCCACCTCCTTGCTGTAGCTGGTGGTCGGGCTCAAGGGTGAGCATCTTTTAAAGGCCCTCTCAGAGGCCAGGTGTTCTGCAGGGGGAGGAGGACAGGCAAACACACACCAACCAACTCCTCTCTGCCGCCTCCTCTCTGTAGCCGGTGATCGGGCTCAAGGGCAAGCATCTTTTAAAGCAGGGGTAGGCAACCTTTCCCCTTTAAGGGCTGAAGGACTTCAGCTCCCAGAATCCCAGGAGCTATTGGCCAACATGGGACTATTGGCCAACATGGCTGAGGCTTCTGGGAGCTGAAGTCCCTTGGCCCTTAAAGGGGAAAGGTTGCCTACCCCTGTTTTAAAGGCTCTCTCAGAGGCCAGATGTTCCACAGGGGGAGGGGGGCAGGCAAACACACACCAACCAACTCCTCCTCTCTGCCACTTCCTCGCTGTAGCTGGTGGTTGGAGTCAAGGATGAGCGACTTTTACAGGCTCTCTCAGAGGCCAGGTGTTCCGCAGGGGGAGGAGGGCAGGCAAACACATACCAACTAACTCCTCCTCTCTGCCGGCTCCTCGCTGTAGCCGGTTAAACTTGCAGCTTGCATCTGGACCAGGAGAAGGCCACAGTTTTGCCTTAGCAACAGTAGAGGTGGTTCCTGTCTTATTTTCTTGTGTTTCCTTGTATTTTCTCGTGTTTCCTTCACTCTCACCCTAATTGCTTGATTGTTCTGTTGCTTGATTGTTCTTGTTTTATGTCTGTCATTTATTTCACTTTTGATGAATTTTAGCTGCCTCAGGTACTGTGGCTGAGAGGTGGATTATAAATGGGGACAGGTTATTAACAGGTTTTTAAACTGAGGCTGGATGTCCATCTATTTGGAGTGTTTTGTTGTGTATTTGTGCATGGCAGAATGAGGTTGGACTGGATGCCCCTTGTGGTCTCTTCCAACTCTAGGATTCTATGAGGTTTTCCCCATAAACCAAAATTTTAAAAGAATCTGGAGTTCCTCTTTGAGCAAAACATGTGAGGAGTTTTGAGGAAAAGCTTCAATAATAATTACAAAATTCCTCAAGGAGGTTCAGCATATTCTTGTCTCTTGTGCATCATTACATAATATTCAGAGCACAAATGAATCCTCAGTGTTATCAGTGGCTGAAATTAATAATTCTGTGCATATCCTTTCCAATTAATCATTCTTCTGCTTACTTACAGTTTAGGAAAACTGATTGATTTCAGAGGCATGAATAATATCAGTGTTGATGTTTTTTTGTTTTTTTTTTAATGACCAAACAATGACAACTGGGCCCACAATTTGGAAGCCTCAACTACTTCCACCCCACCCCACCCCACCCCCCAAAAGATATTCCTGAAACCATGTTATAAATACTCCTGGAATATCCTATTCATGTCCACTTAAGTAAATACATAAACAGGATATACAAAATCTAATTGGGAATAAAAAAAATCAGTAAGACTAGCTTTTTGGTTGTATCCTTTCCTTGGGCTGCATGATATTGCTTGGACTATAAACATTTTAGTAGAAACTTCTAGCTAAGCTTCCAATTTATTCTGCTCATCCCTTGGTCACAGCCATCAATTTTGCTTTAATAAGTAACCAAACCCATGAAAGAATATCACAGGGTAAAAGCATAAGATAACTTGACTGGGGTTGTTGTGTGAATACATCTTGCAGTTTAAAGGGTTCAAGTTGTTGATTACAGGGATAGCAATTTCAGTGGTTTTCTTTGATGAAAATCACTAAACATGACTAAATATCAGTGTAGTGACACTGGAGTTTTCAGGGGTATGCGTGTGTGTGTGTGTGTTTCATCACAGTTCTCCTTATCCTTTGAATGCTAGTCCTCCCAAAAATTTCTTAGTAGAACCTCTTCACTTCAATAGAAAATTTCTAGTTCCAAGAACTTCTGTGTGTGTGTGTGTGTGTGTGTGTGTGTGTGTGAAGGAAATGCTGAAGAACTAGAAAGATGGAATAAAATTATAAGAACTTAAACATTTGCCTTCCTTCAGAGGTAGACATCTCTGCATGGAAAATAATCCAATGTCTTGCAATATGAATAACTTTATGTATCATTAAGAACTCAAGTGATATAGTAGAGCTAGAATTTACAGGGTAAACATGGCTCACCTTTCCTGTTGATGGAGATAATGGCATCAAGTATCCCATCCTCCATGTTTCCCTGTGCTCTGTGGCCCTTTTGAAATTCATGTCTTCACAATGGCTTGTGAGGAAATGGATTTCCCAGCCACCATGTATTGTTGTGAGGCAGCCTTGCTGTAATGCTTGATGGTGTCAAATGCTGATGATTATTTCAAAAGATTTTTGTAGCTGCTGTGCTCCAACTCTTAGCCTGATTACCTGCTTTTGTCAACAACTGTTGCTTCCCTAATGCCCATCAAACTCCCTTTTAGTGAACTCCTTGAACTCTGATTGTTTGACCTTTATTGTAGTGAAGTAGTAGTTCTTCATCACTGAACTTTTGAGATATATGGGGGGAGGTTTCCATGGTCTTCAGAGTCATAGTCCAATATTCAAACCACTACTTCATGCTAGCATGGTACCCTGAAGTTATCAATGTGTGCCGTCCTGAAGAATATATATTTTATTTAATTACCAGTTGCTTGTATAATCAGTGGGCATTAAGTTATTTTTTGGGGATTGGAAGAATATTACAGCTTTTCAAAACATGATTTTAAGTGTCAAGAAAGCTGGATGAGAATAATTTTGGGCTGGGGAGAATTTTTGCAGTTCAGCACTTATCCTGAGGGGAAAAAAATCAGGTGCTGGTTTGGACATAAAACATTATTTTCTGAGCAGGAAGATAGAATGGTATTATTTCCTCCGTTGATCTGGACACTATACTCCATTTAATGCAGCTTAGAATTGCATTGGCTTTTTTGTCTGGCACATTACACAGTTGACTCAAGTTTGCCTTGTGGCCTATTAAAACCTCTGGATTTTTTTCCACATGTACTGTTATGTATTGTCACCATATTGGTGCGTTCCTTCCCTCTTTTTATTTTCTGCCTCAGTGCAGTACCTTACATTTATCCCTTTTGAAATTCATGTCATTAATTTTAGGCCATCTCTCCAATCTGTTAAAGCAATTTTGAATCCTAATCCTGAGCTCTTGGGTATTAGCTACATCTCCCAATTTGGCGTCAACTCCAATTTCGATTAGCATGTCCTCTATTCCACAAGTCATTTATAAAGACATCAAACAATACCAGCCCAGGGCAGAACCATGTGGCATCCCACTAGTCACTTCTCTCCAGGATGAAGTGAACCACTACTGAGGTCTTTGGGTTCAGTTCATCAACCAGATACAAATCTGACTAACAATAGTATTGTCTAGCCCACATTTTAACATTTTATTGTGATTGCCAGATGTTCTTGTCTGATAACATGGAGAAATCTCTTTGTTCCTGTGCAGATATGGTCTGTGTGGGGGGGCATGCAGATAGATAAAGTGATATATACCTGGGATGATTTCAACCCTCACGAGAGTCAGGTAATGGAATATCCTCATGCTATGTGTGATTATTCTTCCCCTATCCCTCACCACTTCCTGTGACTGAGAGGTCATAAAGGGGCACAGCAAAATGTTCCATTTCTTGAAATGAAGGAGAATAACTATCATATTATTCTCCACTCATATCCCTCTACAACTACTAGCCTCTTTCTAGTATTTACACAGGGAGAAAATGAACACAGCTTGGTGGAAATCATACTTGTGTCCACTGGCCTTCCCAGCCTTTGAGCTCTATGGGCTTTTTGCACAGTGCCAACTGTAAGACTGTGATACACAAAATATACAGCCAGAATAAATGATAAGATATGCAGTTGTGGCTGCAGTTTCACATGTAATGGAGTCCTTAGCTTTACCAGGAAGTGATTTTGCTAAATGAACCAATAATGTATCAAAGATGCCCCATTTTGCAAGGCATTTTTACTATTTCAAATCCAGGCCTAGCTACCAGAAAGTGTGCTATATTAAGGGGAATTAGAAATAATAAATAGAAGGCCAACTACAAACAGGTTCCTTCCCTCTTTCATGTTGCTTCCTTCAGTTCATCTACAAGAGACAATGGGATGAAAGTTAATGCTCTTTTTTCCATTTCCTAAAGAGAAGCTGGTAGGTAAATTATCTGCAAATGCCAGATATGCCTGTGCTACCTAAAAGATCATACTTTAGGTTAATGGACATTATGTTGCATTGGCACATGCTTAGGAGAGATTAAGAACTTCAGTATCAAGGGCCAGCAATCTGTAGCCAAGTTGAAAATTGGCTAACTGGGAATGGGACATTTAAAAGTTAGTTAATGCTTTCTGTTGCTCTAGCAAACTGCCTCCTTCTTGAGCCTCCTGCTAAAGTTCCATGAAGTCAGAATAAAAGCTGTGAAGGACAGGGTTGTAAGTGCCTGAAATTTTGCATTTTAATCTCTCCTTGTTCAAAAGCATACTTACTGGATGTGATGAATAATTCTTAGAAAGTCAAAGGCAGAGATTTTTACAGAGTTGTGAGCTAATGGGGGCTTGTGAATCAAGTGGGGGGGAACCTCCCTCCCCAATCTAGTGTAAGACACCACCTCTGCTCAGTTCAATGTGTGAGAAGAATGAAGGCCTTACCTTGGAGATCTTAAAAATCAAGCAGTCCCATAGAGAGAGAAATGGTCTTTCACACACACCTTTGTGTCCTCCTATGATAAAGATGTTGGATATACGTGTATGTGTGTGTATAAAATAAGGCTTGGGTGGGTAAGGCATGGGTTCTCTGGGAAATGTTTGCTCTAACTGTTCAGGACAAGACTGGCAACCAGAGGTCCTTTTTGTCTGCTGCCCCCAGACTGGAATAATCTGCCAGAAGAGATATGACAGCTGAAAATGCTGACAGCATTTAAAACAACATTAAAGACACATCTCGTCTGGCAGGTCTACCCAGACAATTTTAAAATGTCTTTTTTTATTTTTATATTTTAAACAATGTACTTAAATGAATACAAACATGCAATGGATAATGGGCAAGCCAAGAATTCCAGGGGAAGAAAATCAGCATGTACTTTATAGCGTATATAGCAAGGCCTTTCACTGCATAGAAAAGCTATGGAATGCTCTTAAAGAAGTCAGAGTGCCACTGCATCTGATAGTCCTGATGAGAAATCTGTACTTAGGACAAGAGGCTATTGTAACAACAAAATATGGAAAAACAGAATGGTTTCAAATTAGCAAGAAGGATCAGGTAAGGCTGCAACATTTCACTCTATCGGTTCAATTTTTATGCAAAAAATATAGAGACAGCAGGTTTACTCATGGAATAAGAAAGAGTGAAGATAGAAGTAAGGGACATCAGCAATCTAGGATATGCAGATGACACCATACTAGTTGTAGAAAACATCACAGATTTGGAACAATCGCTAAAGAAAGTTAAAGAAAATCAAAGAAAGTGCAAAGGCAGGCCTAATGTTAAACATAAAGGGGCTGTACAGACCGACATAAAGAGCTGACCTGGGGGCAGAGTGGGGGCGTGGTGACTGCACGATGGCTGCCTTAACTCTGACCCCATGCTGGTTTCACACCGTGTGCCACACTGCACAGTGAGAGGCATCATGGTGCTTTCTTGGTGCAGCGTCTACATGCGCTGCACTAAAGAAACACAGAAAAGCTGTTGCAGCAGGAGCTAGGACATCCTTTCTGCAGTGCAAAAAAGAACCACTTTTTTCAGCTTCTTTTTGCACTGAGGAAAGGCCAGATCAGGGCTGTGGTGTGCGGTTGCTGTGGCCCCAATCTGGCAAGGAAAGGGGAAGTCTGTACAGCCCCAAAGAAGACAAAAATAATGACCATGGAGAATGTACATAAATTCAACCTAAATTATGAGGAAATTGAAATAGTTTTAACCCACACCTTGGATCAAACATTGATCAGAATAGAACTGCAGACATGAAATCAGAAAAAAAGTTTAGGAATGGGAAGGGGTGCTATTAAAGAGCTAGATAAAATCCTAAAGAGTAAAGATACACAGCTGAACACTAAAGTTAGAATCATCCAAGCCATTGTTTTTTTCCCATCATCATGAACAGATATGAGAAATGGAGATTAAGAAAGCAGAAAGAAAGTAAATTAATTCTTTGTGATGTGGTACTAGAGAAGACTGCTAAGGGTACCATGGACAACAAAAAGTCAAACAATTGGGTCCTAGAACAAATCTACCCTGAACTCATAGTCCTTTCTAACAGAAACCAACTCTGTAACTGAAAATGGCAATGCTGGGTTCCATTACTATTATGACCACTTTTATAATGGCCAGAGGCAGCACCAGCTGGGGGACCATGTGCAGGAGGAATATAGATACTATGAACATAACACTGAACTGATCCAGAGGATGTCACAGAATCAGGGAAGACACAGTTCAGGCATTGGAAGGGTCACTGCTACATCACTAGGAAACTTAACAAACCACAGTTCAGAAGATTTACCACTCACTTCTGGCTGGTCAGTGGACTGGACTCTTAGAGGGAGAAAATACTACATAGACCACAACACTAACACAACGCATTGGAGCCATCCTCTGGAGAGAGAAGGGCTACCTCCAGGATGGGAGGGTGTCAAATCAGCTGAGTTTAGTGTGTATTATGTTGACCACATCAATGAAAGAGCACAGTACAAACACCCCTGTGCACCCAGTGTTCACTGTTACAATCAGCCTCTGGAGCTGGAGAACTGCAAGCAGAGGCAGCAGTGGTATACACAGCAACACAGCAAGAACTTTTAAGCAGTGTTTGTGGCAATATAAAGAAGGGCCCAGTGGATCCTGAAAGCATCACACAAGATTGTTTGTGCTTAGACCCAAGCACTTAATAAACAACTGCCTTAACTTTGACTTTCAAGTAGCATATCAGTTTGGCCCTGGTCTGATCAAGAGCAGCACTCTGGTGAGTGCTGGATGGAGACTGGTGAAAGTTCTTCCAGGCTCCCTCGCTGTTGAAGGTGACCACAAGTAGCCATGAACTGTTTTACAGATTTTTTTTTTTTATCTAGAGGCAAACTTGTCTCTTCATCCATGACTTTGGAGGCACCTCAGTCACAGCCTGCAATGCTGTTTATGGGTACTCCTTAGGAGAAGTGGTTTGTAATGCCTGTGTCCTGTAAATCTGAAATTTTTAAAAAAATGTTTACAAAAAAAAATAAAGAAAAAAGAAAAGACAATGATACTGGTGAAGGTAGAGGGCAATAGAAACAGAGACTACATGCCAGGTAAAGGCAGCCTTTAATAATGTTGTCAAGTCATGTCTGACTGTAGCCCTTACCTGCAATGCTAGTGTCTCCTTGAATTTTTTGGAAAATTATAGCTCCAAAAGAGGCCTGGGAGAGGAGGGTAATTTCAGGGATATTTTTACCTGTATATAATAGTAATAATTGCAGAGAGACTCCAGTAAATAGAAAGGTTTTATTCAGAAATGTGCACATATAAAAACCAATGCAACCTTAAAGACCATATAAGGCTAACAGGAAAAAATGTGGAAGGGATAGCATCTGAACACTACACAGAGAGAGTCAGTAGGACCCTCAGAACATACATATGGGTAGTGTTGGGCCAGGTATGCATATGGGTCAGCAGCCATCTTGGTGGATGGCAGTTCTCCCCTCAATCAATGTCTTGAGGCGGTAATGGACTAGATGAGGAAAAAACGACTCAAACTGAATACAGACAAAACGGAGGTACTCACAGTAGGGGGCCCCAAACCAAGTATTGGATTACAATCTCCAGTCCTGGATTGGGTCACACTCTCATCTAAGGACTGTATTCACAGTCTGGGGGTGCTCCTAGACCTGTCGCTTCACATGATAAATCAGATGAATGCAACAGTCAGGAGCGCCTGTTATCAGCTCTGGCTGATACGCCAGCTGCGTCCTTTCCTGGATATAAGGGTCCTAGAAACTGTAGTGCATGCACTGGTAACCTCACGACTTGATTTCTGCAATGCATTCTACATGGGGCTACCCTTATACCTAGTCTGGAAATTACAATTGGTACAAAATATGGCAGCCAGGTTGATCACTGATAAATCTAGGAGTGATCATATTACACCTATTTTGAAATCCTTTCACTGGCTGCCTATTGGTTTCTGAGCATAGTATAAGGCAGGGGTAGGCAACCTTTCCCCTTTAAGGGCTGAGGGACTTCAGCTCCCAGAATCCCAGGAGCTATTGGCCAACATGGGACTATTGGCCAACATGGCTGAGGCTTCTGGGAGCTGATGTCCCTCAGCCCTTAAAGGGGAAAAGTTGCCTACCCCTGGTATAAGGTGTTGGTGATTACCTTTAAAGCCCTACATGGCTTGGGTCCAACCTATCTAAGGGATCGCCTCCTTCCATACAATCCACCCTGCACCCTCAGATCCTCTGGGAGGAACCTACTGCAACTGAGAAAAGCCAGATTAATGGTAACCTCCCAGAGGATTTTCTCTGCTACCGCTCCCAGAATATGGAATGTCTTGCCGGAGGAGATCTATCAAATAACAAGCTTGGACAGCCATCTTCCAGCAGGCCTTCCCTGAATAGACTATCTCAATTTGTGCTTCTCCCTCTTTTATATATCCACGGGTGTCCCAGAACACCTGCCATTTTTAATCATATGTTTATTTTAGCATTGTATTTAACTCTTTTTAAAGGGGGGGGTATTGTCATTATTATTATTGTTGTTGTTTTATTGTAGGGTATATTTTATTTAAAGTTAATTTTAATTTATGTGAGCCACTTTGATTTCCTTGGCAAAAGGCGGGATATAAGAATAAAGTTGTTGTTGTTGTTGTTGTTGTTATCCTAATTCGTACTCTTGAGGAATGCTTCATATTACCACATGTTGTAACAAATGCTTTGATGTTTTTCTCATGCAATTGACAGAAGGAGCCTGGAACAGATGATGACTTTAACTCCAGAGTGATATAACAATAATTGGATTGACACAACCCCTGGATAGTTAGACAGGAAGAGTGAATAGGAACACAACATAAGGTGAAGAACGTATGGTCTTTCATTGCTTTTGTATACAGACTTCCTTTGCCTCCATTAGAGGAATTATCTCATGATGACATCTTTCATTGGGCTTTCTCAATGAAATGCAGAGATGCTTGTGCAATGAGAGACATGACATGCATAAATTCATATATGCCTTTTTTACTTCATAATTAAGCAAAGACCTCCACTACAACCCATGAGATTTACATTGAAATTATCTTCTCCTTTGGTACCCCCCCCCCCCCATGAAAGCAATTTATTTTATATCAGATGGAATGCAAATGATCAAATGGGCACAGTGCTGATTTCAGGGTGGAAGCTTATGCAGAATGTTGGGGTACTGAATATGGCAGAGATTAAGTTTAGCACTTCTACCAAAATTCTCTTTCACCACCACTTCATTAAGATAATAAAGATGCAAGTTTGAAGAGGCCTGCATGACATGTGACCTACCAAGGGAGTGGAACTTGTCCGCAGTATGTAGTGGCATGCCAGTGGCTTGAGTGTGGACCTACATTTACTTTCAAGCCACCTTGAGTCCTTACACTGGGAGAAAAGCTGAAAATAATAATAATAATAATAATAATAATAATAATAATAATAATAATAATAACTCAGTAAGCAGTAAAATATAAAACAAAACAAGAGATCTCTACAACACATACCAAAAACCAGTTACATGGCTGGTGAAGAGAGGCAGCTTGAGACACTGTGTGTGTGTGTGTGTGTGTGTTTTCAAGTCAGTTGTCCACTTACAGTGACCCATGAATTTCACAGGGTTTTCTTAGGCAAGTAATGGTTTTGCCAGTTTTTCTCTCTGAAATACAGCCCAAGGCACCTGATATTCATTGGTGGTCTCCCATCCAAATACTAACCAGTGCTGACAATGCTTAGATTCCAATACCACAGGATCTGGTGCTTTTATTCCTGAGTCAAAGGAATCTAAAGTCTATCATCCATTTATCTATCTTTCTGTCTGCCTGTCTATTTAGATATATATACTCTAATTTTCAAACAGATTCAACCCATCACAAGCAGTGGCATTACTAGGTTTGACATCACCCAGTGTGATAACTCATGGTGTCACCTCCTCATTGACCTTCTCCCATACCACACAATACAAAGTCCTTAGTAATGTTTTTTGTACTGATGTTATTCATAAATCAGAATGTCAGTATATCAGTGAATATAATGGCAATTGTTGCAATATAAACAACCAGAAAAATTAAAATTATACTTTTAAATTATAATATAATATTCACAGCCTAACTGTATTTATATGTACATAGGTTCATGTGGTTATATTTATATGTACATAGTTTCATGTGGTTTTTAAATAAAATTTAAAATGAATTTTAAAAAATTAAAAAAAATTAAATCTTTCAGTTTTTCTAAAATAAAATTAAGGCATCTCTCTCCTCCCACTGAGCTTCACTCCACCATGGTCTTCACACCCTCATCCCCCCCACACACACCACTAGTGGTGTCCTTGCTCAAAAGACATATAACAATTGGGACTACATTTGGCATGTTTTACCTAAAATTCTCCAAATGCAAAAACATGGAGGCGTCTCTTGAGAGATTTAATGTTCTCTGCTTAACAAAGGAGGTTGTGACCTCACAAGAAATGGGGACATCATTGATCTCAGAGGAAGTACCTTTTGTATTGTATGCTAATGGTCTGTGTTTGCCTTTAAAAGTCTTTCTTTCTTTCTTTTTCTTTTTGTCTCCCTCAGATGATAAAAGTGGATAAAGGATCACAAGAAAAGACTCCAGAGGAGGAGAAACAGATAAAGCATTGCTCCCAAATAGTAATTATAAATGTGGTCTTGTAGGAGGGAACTTACCTGAGCTTTGATTTCTCTCTCTCTCTCTCTTTCTCCACTTTATTTTTCTTCAAACATATACATATCTTTCTGGTAATGTACATTAGAATTTGCTTAACTACATAAAAAACTAACCGTAAAACTCTACTTCCTCAATGTCTCTTTCGGGGTTATCTTTTCTTCCCAACCATATCTATTTGAATTTATTGTTCTTTTGTTCTTTTATGATATATACCCATATATCTCCAGTAGTCACAAAGTTTTATATTCATTTTTTTTCATTTTATTGTCTATAAAATAAAACATTACAAGGAGTTATCATCAAACAGAAATCTTAACACATTTTTACACATATTCTCCCACAAAATATTAATTTACCTTACTCATATATCTTCCCTACTTCCAGTATTATTCTAAATCAATATCGATATTTATAAATCACAGCTTTGGAGTCCTTTTCAAAAGTCCTTTATCACTTTCTGCCACTTATTTTCTTATTGTTGCATTGTTTTCCCGGCGCCATACATGGACACAAAGTTTTATATTCATGTGATGCACAGTTCATCTTATTTCTGTGTCATCCTATTACTTTACCTATAGTTTAATTCCATCTGTTCTTACAAAATCCTTTACCGGAAGCCATTCTTTCGCAATTATGTTCATATCCTTCTGATTCAGATGAGCCGTCAAAATATCCATTTCCATCATTTCTGATAATTTTAGCAGCCAATAATTCATTATTTTTCCATTTTTGTGCAACCAAAAGTATTGCCATCATTATCATATAGTGTAAAATTCTCCTGTGTTTCCTTTCTACATGAGATGGGATCTTATTCAACATAATGAGTAAATAAATTTCCGGTCTCAGTTCATAGTTTATTTTGAATATCTTTTCAATCGTTATGTCAATCTTTTTCCAAAAGATCTTTAGTTTTGTGCATTGCCTGCACATATGGATCTAGGAACCTCCGTTTTCTTGGCATTTCCAACATTCATTAGAATTCATCTTATATTATCTTCGCAATCTTATTTGGTGTCAGTCACCACCTATGCTTCATTTTGAAATCATTCTCCCTCAAGTCCTGTGCTCTTGTAAATTTTTTTGTTTTATTTCTGGCATAACTCCAGCTCTCTAATCCAATGACCCGGTCACAATCTGATGCACATTTTATCATCTCATCTGAAATCAAATCATCTTCCTGTTCTTTTTTCCTTAAATATTTATATAAATGTAATGTTCTTTTCCTTGGATCAAACAGAATTTTATCTATTTCCAAAGTTTTATATTCAAATTCTTCTAATTTTGGAATCTTTCTTTTAATTGCAAATATAAGAACCAATGCATTTTGGGATCAAGCTGATGCAGTTCATTTATTTCTCTCATTTCATACTTATTCGGATGGACTTTATTCAATATATCTTTATATGTAAGCCATCTATCAACCTTTTCCATCTTCCAATGAATGCTTCTTGTGGTGACACCCAAAAAGGTTTTCTTCTGTAAGTTTTCTTCTTAAAATTCTCCCAGACTCTTAATAAAGTTTTTTTTTAACAGTGTGATGCTGAAATTCACTATGGACAGATGCTTTCCCATACCAAATATATGCATGACAACCAAGACAATTGTTAAATCCTTCCAAGTTCAGTAATCTAGTGTTATCTAGTACAATCAAATTGGCAATCCAATTTAGTACACTCACTTGATAATATAATTTTAAATCAGGGACACCTCCTACTCCTTCTTCTTTTTGTCTTGTCATAGTTTTCCAATTTATCCTTGGTTTCTTATTATTCCAAATAAATTCCCTTAGATCTGTTTGCCATTCTTGAATCGGTTTGTAGCTACTTAATATAGGAATGCTTTGAAATAGAAAGTTTATTTTTGGCAAGATTATCATTTTTATTGCTTCTATCCTTCCTGATAGAGTTTAATTGTTATTTTTGCCAGTTCTCCAAGTCCTTTTTAATGTCTTTCCATAACATTTTATAGTTATTGTCAAAAAGATCCATGTTCTTCTTAGTATCCAAATTCCAAAGTATTTAACTTTGTCTTGTATTTTACAATTTGAACCAATTTCTATCCTTTGGTATTCTTCTTTAGTTAATTTTTTAGTTATAATTTGTGTCTTTTTCCTATTGATCTTTTTTAATTAAAGTTTATTATTATAAAACATTGCTATTTCAATACAAACAACAGACAATTATAAACAATACAAATGAACATAAAAAGACATTACACATTAACACAAACATAATCAAACATAAACAAATAATACATAATAAATGGATAGTGTAGCTTTAGGTCTTCAACTTATAAGGTACTTCCCAAGCACACTTTAGGGGGGAAGCACACAAGTGCTTCCGGGATGCCGCCGGACGGAGCGCCGCGGGACCGCAGCCTCTGCACCAGGGCGCTCCTGCGGCGTCCCTGAAAGGAGCGCAAAAATAGCGCTCCATTCATAAGTCAGGGAAAGTAATTATAATTAATTGAGCCGTTTGTTTTTCATATATTATTCTTATCCAGAACACCACATCCCATTTCTGTCCAAAGGGAAATGTTTGAGGAGGAGTAATGTCAACCCTCTTAGGTTATCACTTTGGGCAGTCCCCACCCCCCACCCCAGTGATGCCCTTGATCCATACATGCATACAAATTAAGGTTGCTAGATGACAAGCAACATATGCTGAAATTCTCTAGCTACAACAGTTGTGCCAGCTCTAGTGCAAACCTGTCAACTCTAGTGCACACTGAAAACATTTGCATTGTTTTCTCCTATTTTAACAATTTAGTTTGCATTACAAATAGATTTCCATAACATACCCTGATTTTTCTAGATGTGGAAATGACTCAGGGATAACACAGGGCATTGAAGCTTGCCCTCTGAGGACTGTGAACATTTATATGACTCTTCTGGCTTCAAAGATATCACCAATCACAGCTCATATATTTACAAGTACACCTTCACAACAATAAGGACTAGGAACTTATTTTTGACAAATAAAAGCTAAATATTTGGGGAGCTGCATGCAAAGACTTCTCCCTTATCTTGAGAACTTATTTACAACTTCCCTTTTCTTATGAAATTTCTGTCTTATGAAATGACTTCCTTATACCTGTATGCATAAACTCCATGTGTCCCTATTTTTTAAAAAGCTGTATTCAGTCGCCCTTTTCCTTCTGTCTGATTTTCTCGAATTTGCATTATTTGGGCTTTACATCCAGCTCAATGATATTTAGTTGGAATGGTCTATAGGTATATATAAATCTATGAATTTCTTGTTCTTGTGCACCTTTAAGTCATTTCCAATTTATGGCAACCCCAAGGTGTACCTATCATGGGATTTTCTTAGCAAGATTTTTTCAGAGGGGAATTTGCATTTGCCTTCCTCTGAGGATGAGAAAATGTGACTTGTCCAAGGCCATTCAGTGGGTTTCCATGGTCAGGCAGGGATTTGAACCCTGGTCACTAGAGTTGTGATCCAATTCTAAAGCTGTAATCCTATAGCTGCTTTGAGTGCCTTTGTGACTGAAGAGTGAGGTATAAATACTCTAAACAAATTAATAATAAATATACACTTCCTTGAGAGTAAGTTCCAGTGAATTCATATGACTTGTTCTGAGTGACATATATGGGATTGCACTGTGAGTCACTGCACAATATGCCATCCACATGTATAGACACTGCAGCTACTGAGTAGGTTACAATCTACTCACAACCTATTGCAGGGCAATTACTTTTTCCTACTGTCTCATTTTCCAAACAAAGAAATACCCTTGTGACATTGAAATAAGTGGAAAATATACAAATGTTTAAATACTTATAAAAACCCTGTTCTGTTACCAGAATGGCAAGTTAAATAGATGTATTCTGATCCCAAGAGAGCTGGTGTGATGTAGTGGTCTTAGAGTTGGACTATTTATTATATTTATTTATTTACTTACTTTATTTATATGCCACCTTTCTCCCAGGATGAGACCCAAGGCAGGTTCCAGCACAACAAACTAAAAACATTTACACATTTTTTAAAAACAAGAACCTTCCCTGCTTAACTATTAAAAAGCTTATTTAAATAAAAATGTTTTTACTTGCTGGTGAAAGAAAAGCAGGGAGGGGAGAAGCAGGGAAATCCAGAGAGTGGGAACAGCCATCAAGAAGGCTCTCTCTTGTGTCCTCACCAAGTGAGCCAGTGATGGTGGCAGGAAAGCAGAAAATCTTTCTCTGATGATCTTAAAGGTCTGGCTGACTCTGAGTCTGGAGACCTTCTCAGCCAAGGATACCCATTGACCTAGGACAAGTTATACTCTCTCAGAGAAAGGCAAAGGCAATCCTCCTCTGAACAAATCTTATAAAAAAGAAAAGAAAGAAAAAAGATGGGTTTACCCCAGGGTCACCATAAGTTGGAAAAATTAGATATCTAAATGGAAAGTCCACAAAGATATGACTATAGTACCTTGTGGATTCGGGTGCTTCAGAAGCTGGCATTGAGAAGCATACTATAGCCATCATGACAAGGAGTCATTATCTTCCATGATTTCCCCCTTGGAAAGCTCTTCAAGTTGGTGGTCCTAACAACATCTTATTCTGGTAAATACTATGATTTTCACTATGTCCTATGTGAAATACTTGCTTTTAGCTGTCATGATTATCCCACTCCAGTTCAATGTGTAACATTTTGACATGAGCAGAAGTAGAGACTAAGGCCAGTATTGTGTATTAGCTACTTAGGCCTCAAACAGACTACCCAAAAGGGCCACTGTCAGGCCGCATTGAGGGTGTAGTGTTCAGATGATGCACACCCCAAATGTGGCTGGAAAGCACCCCAGGCATGGCTCATTACCATAGAACTGGCCCAAAAAGGAGCAGGAAAATACTATTCCTTTTTGGTACCCAGTTCAGGACCACAGTGGTGGCCGGGACTGAGGCCAGGTTCATCTGGCTGCCACAGTCCTGGGGCCAACGGGGGCAGAGCAGTCCCAGAGTTGACCTTTAGTGCCACCTGCTTCATCCCTAAGTATACTTAACTGACTTACCGTATTTTCCAGCGTATAAGATGACTGGGCATATAAGACGACCCCCAACTTTTCCAGTTAAAATATAGAGTTTGGGATATACTTGTCATATAAGACGACCCCTCTTCCAACACACTGTGAGTACCGATGACATGGACAAGCTGCTTGGAAAGGTAAGGAAGACGACTTGCCCTCTCGATCCTTGTCCATCTTTGCTGGTCGTCCAGGGGGGTGATGCCTTGAGAGTATTCCTTCGGGATATGATCAATGCGTCTTTCAGGGAGGGTAGAGTACCATCTTGCTTAAAGGAGGCAGCGGTTAGGCCCCTCCTGAAAAAACCCTCCCTGGACCCCCTGGATAGAAATAACTACAGACCAGTCTCCTTGCTACCTTTTTTTAAGCAAGGTGATCGAGAGGGCAGTTGCTTCCCAACTCCAGGCAGTCTTGGATGAAACCGATTATCTTGATCCATTTCAAACCAGCTTTAGGACAGGATATGGAGTTGAGACTGCCATGGTTGCTCTGACCGATGACCTCCGCCTGGGCATCGACAGGGGTAGTGTGACCCTGCTGGTGCTCTTGGATCTCTCAGCGGCCTTTGACACCATAGATCATGCCATCCTCTTGGATTGCCTGAGAGAGTTAGAAATCAGAGGCACTGCTTTGCAGTGGTTCCATTCCTTCCTTTTGGGTAGATCCCAGAGGGTGAGGCTCGGGGACAGTTGCTCATGCAAAATCGAGCTTAATTGTGGCATCCCTCAGGGCGCCATCCTGTCCCCGATGTTATTTAATAGCTACATGAAGCCACTGGGTGAGATCATTCGGAGACATGGAGCGTGGTGTCATCAGTACTCTGATGACACCCAAATATATTTCTCCATGACCAGATCATCGGCCCAGACTTCAGATGGCATCTCTGCTCTTGATAACTGTCTTAAAGCGGTAATGGATTGGATGAGGAAAAACAGATTGAAGTTAAATCCAGACAAAATGGAGGTACTAACAGTGACAGGCTCAAAACCAGATTTGGGAATACAGTCGCCAGTCCTGGATGGAGTCACACTCTCCTCTAAGGACTGTGTTTGCAGTTTGGGGGTGCTCTTAGATTCGTCGCTTCACATGACTAGTCAGGTGAGTGCGACGGTCAGGAGTGCCTGTTATCAGCTTCGGCTGATACACCAGCTGCGCCCTTATCTGGACATGAGGGATCTGGAAACTGTAGTACATTCTCTGGTAACCTCACATCTGGATTACTGCAATGCACTCTACATGGGGCTACCCTTGTACTTAACCCGGAAACTGCAATTAGTCCAAAATATGGCAGCCAGGTTAATTACTGGTACATCTAGGAGGGAGCATATAACACCGGTGCTTAAATCCCTCCACTGGCTGCCAATTAGTTTCTGGGAGCAGTACAAGGTGTTGGTTTTGACCTTTAAAGCCCTACATGGCTTGGGTCCATCTTATCTCAGGGACCGCCTCTTCCCATATGAGCCCCCTCATACCCTGCGGTCCTCTGGGAGGAACCTGCTCCAACCCATGAAGACCAGGCAGTCGCAGACCTCCCAGAGGACTTTCTCCGTGACTGCTCCCAGGCTATGGAATGGCCTGCCGAATGAGATCCGTCTCATTACTACGCTTGCTGCTTTTAAGAAAGCAGTAAAGACGGATCTCTTCCGGCAGGCCTTCCTGGAATAACTTCCCGGACATGAGAAGCCTGGCAAGCCGCCTTGATTTATTGTTTCAAATGGTGTCCGCTGCCTTGTTGTTTATATTGTTTTAAAGTTTGTATATGGTTTTTAATAGAATATTAGTTTAATTCAATTTTAAGGGGTGAGAGGGTTAGGGGATTGGGATTGTCTGTTTATAACTCTTTATGTTTTAATTATGCTGTAATCCACCCCGATTGCCTAGCAGAGGGGCGGGCTATAAATAAAAATTATTATTATTATTATTATTATTATTATTACACACCAAATAAAAATTTAAAAAAAGAACCCATGAGATTTGATTTCAATCTGGTAATTTTAATTCAAATGCTCATGGCATGCAGGTACTTACCGGTAGCAGGAAAACTGTCACTTATAAAGACAATGAACTACAGCTCCCATGTTCCCTAGCATTTATTTCTGTAGTGTGTTTTGGACCTTACTTTTTAAAAAATATTCCACATTTAAATGCTGCTTTAAAAATTATTTCCATCTCCCAGCTATTCGATGGTTGGGGGGGGAATGAGAAAGTGTTTGGGGGAAGGACCGGCAATATATTGGGTGATGCATTCTGGGATATGTACAATCTGTAGCCAAGGAAGTTGACCGACATGTCACACACTCTCAGCCTTAGAGGATGGTAATAGCAACCCCCATTTGAAGAAACATGCCAAGAAAACCCCATGATAAGGTTGCCTTAGGGTCACCATAAGACGGAAAGGACTTGAAGACACACAAGAAAAACAAAAAAGTTTGCAATTGTTTCATAGGTAGCACATGGGAATACAAGCCAGCATGGTGTAGTGGTTTGAGTGTTGGAGTATCACTCTGGAGATCTGTGTTTGATTCTCCATTCTGACATGAAACCCACTGGGTGAACTTGGACAAGTCACACTCTCTCAGTCTCAGGGAAAGCAATGGCAAATGCTTTCTGAACAAACTTTGCCAAGGAAACCCCAAGATAGGTTTGCCTTTGAGTTGCCAGAAGTTAGAAATGACTTGAAGGCACACAACAGCCACCACAACAATAGCATTTTGCAAGTTACACTCTCTCGGCTTCTGGGGAAAGCAATGGCAAACGCTTTCTGAACAAACTTTGCCAAGGACATCCCAGGATAGGTTTGCCTTTGAGTTGCCAGAAGTTAGAAATGACTGGAAGACACACAACAGCCACCACAACAATAGCATTTTTGGAAGTCACACTCTCTCAGCCTCTGGGGAAAGCAAATGGCAAACGCTTTCTGAACAAACCTTGCCAAGGAAACCCAGGATAGGTTTGCCTTTGAGTTGCCAGAAGTTAGAAACGACTGGAAGACACACAACACCCACCACCACAACTGCATTTTTGGAAGTCACACTCTCTCAGCCTTGGGAAAAGAAATGACAAATGCTTTCTGAACAAACCTTGCTGCCCTACAAGGGGGCTTCCCTGCCCCTCTTCACCTCCTCCTCCTCCTCCCATGGGGCGGGCTTTTTCTGAGGGCAAGGGAGGGAGGGAGGGAGGAACGAAGGAAAGAAAGAAGGGAGAAAGGAAGGAAGGAAGGAAGGAAGGAAGGAAGGGGGGAAAGAAGGGAAGGAAGCTGAGGCCTTCCCCTGAGGCTGAGAGAGTGTGACTTGCCCAAGGCCACCCAGTGGGTTTTTACAGGGCAAAGGAGGGCAGCCCAGCCCAGCGAGGCAGGAAGGGAGAAACTCCTCACCTCGTCCTCCTCCTCTTCTTCTCGGAGGCCATTCCAGCAATGCCTCCGATTCCTGCTCCTCCCTGATTTTCCTGAGGGTGTGGCCCAGCCTCGTGAGTTGAGAGGGAGGAGAAAGAAGACAAAATGGCCATCGCACTGAGAAGGGAGACAAAATGGTCGCCGGGTGAGCAGAATTCTTTCTCTTACCGGCGTATAAGACGACCCCTGACTTTTGGGAAGCTTTTCTGTGGTTAAAAAGTCATCTTATATGCCAGAAAATATGGTATGTATACTTGACTGAGGCTGCATCTACACTGCAGTAGCAGGGCCTCGGCAGACGGAGGCCCCGGAGACGCCGCGGGTTGGAACGCCGGCGGAGCTCAGCCTCTGCACCGCGGCGCTCCTGTGGCGAATCTAAAAGGAGCTCCAAATTGGCGCTCCTTTTAGATTTCAGGGAAAGTGCGCCCTAAAAGCGGCGGGCGCACTTTCCCTGACTTATCTTCCGCAGTGCGTCCGGTCGCTGTGGAGGGAGGTTGCCCTGGAAGCGCCGGCCATGCGGAGGGCCGGCAGCTTCCAGGGCGACCTCAGGAAGAGGAAGGGACGCCGCGCGTGCGGCTGCTCCTCCTCTGGGTCTCGGAGACAGCCCTATTAGCCATCTGCCGAGGCCCTTAATGCAGTTTGACACTGCTTTAACTGCCATAGTTCAATGGTATGAAATTATGGTATTTGTAGTTTTGTGAGATATCAAGCCTTTTCTGTCAAAGAGTGCTGGCGCCACAACAAACTACAAATCCCAGACTTACATAGGATGGAGCCATGAAGATACAATGGTGTCAAATTGCATTAATTGTCTAGTGTTGCAGCAGCCTAAGTAATGTCTCCTGACTTGATTCCTCCCTTCCCTCCCCCAAAACCCTGACAAAAGCATCATTCACCCATGTTATGACTGCTGGCTGAATGGATTGCCTTTTCCCCATACAGGTGATTCTCAGTAAAATAGGTTGAGGGGAGGGAGCTAGGATTGTGCCAATAGTGTCACATTTGTGACTAAGTAGCAATTGTCAATATAGAACAGTTTATTAATCCTTAACTGTACCATATTCATGATCACTGCTTCATCACGAGTGTGACACCATGATCATAACTTCTCTCCTACTCAGCTGGGCATCCACAACATGGGGAAAAGGCGGTCCATTCAGCTACTGATCAGAGCCTGAGTGAAAAGCATTTCTATTAGACTGGGGAACAGGAACAGGACAGGAGAGGTTACTTAGTTAAATTAGTAGTTGATAGAAAATACTGGCCATCTTCCTTGAATAGAAAGACACCCCACGACTTGTCGGGAGGGGTTTCTTGTTGGACTGGCCAAATAAGGACAAAGACTCCTTATTGGTCAAGGCGTGGGGGGGAAGGTCACACCACCGCACCTGGGCCAACAGGATGGTGTTAACAATTCTTGCAAGGCTATTGCTATGTGAGATTTGGATGAAAGTTTGTTGCTTATAACTCGAGGCAACCACGTGGAGGCAGCCATTTTATAGTGAGAGTTACTTCAAACCGTTCTCGGCTTTTGGCATGCTTGGCTTTGGCCTTGCGTTTTGGCTCTATTTCCTGCATCATCGTTTGCTCTGCAAGCTCTGATTTTGCTAGAGTAACCTGTGAGGGTGAGCGAGTGGCCTTCGGGCTGGCCTTTGGGGCCTTCTAGCCTCCACATTCCTATTCTCGGGTTTTTCCTGAGAAAGGTCTCGCGGGCTCGCTTTCACCAGGTGCATCAATCCGCTCCCTTCAGGCCCTGAGACACCCCAGCCATTCGATCTGGTAAGGTCGGGACCCTCCGCTGGTGTGGGGGGTTAGAGGCACTTCCTCTCAGTGGTGAGTGGGTGAAGACGCTAGTCTTCGGTTTAGGTTCTGGCTGTACCTTCAGTGGACACCTTTCCCGCAGTGGTTGCCAGTTTTGCTCCCTGGCTGTGATGTCTCAGTGAGACTTGAGGGAAGGGGCGGCCTTAAGGCCAGGGTGGAATCCCCCGCGGGAGTGATTGCTAGGCCCCTTGTTCATTGTCATCGAATTCAGGATGCCACGCAGTAAGGCCTAATCAAAACGTCGGGCAGCTTCTGCCGCACCTTCTACAGGACCCTTGCCTTCTAAAAGACCTTTTTTTTTATTGCTGGTGGACATGCAAGCATGCAAAAAGATATTGGGGGATGATTAACGATTTAGTGAATGAGATATTAGGTATCAATATAGAATTAAAACCAGAAATTTATCTTTTAGGGATCTTGGATGATCAAACCGAAAGGAAGTATGGAAAATTATTGTTTTATATGATTACAATCACCAGAACACTTTTTACAAGTAGATGGAAATTGAAGGAAATCCCAAACAAAGAAGAATGGCTTTTGAAGTTATATGACATTTTAGAAATGGACAAATTGACTCTGCTGCTAAAGGGCTACTCCCCAGAAAAATATATAAAGGATTGGGAGAAAGTGGTAAAATTTATAAGAGAGCAATGGGGAGAGATTGCGATGATCAATGGAAATCAGTATTAATTAATTTATAGTTACATGTGTGAGTTAGAATAGTAAATCTAAGCCAAATCAATTTTGAACAGGGAGTAGGTTCAAGACTAGGAAACCTAAATGAAGGATAATAAATCAATTATATTAGTGTCAGAAAATTAAGGACAGTTAAGAAGGATAAGAATTAATATATTAAGCTAAAGAAATTAAGGTTTATGTAAGAAACTTATAGGAAGTCATTGAATATCCTGTAAAGAGAAGTGGTAGCCAGGAAGTCCTTTTTTGTGTGTTTATATGTGCTTGTCAGTAGGTAACTTTAGCTATTTAGTGTTTGTATTTTTATAGTTATATATGTGTGTATATGTGTATGTATGTATATATATACATATATGTATGTGTGTGTGTGTGTGTATATATATATATATATATATATATATACACTTCTTTAGTGTTTAGTTAATTGTTTGAATTGTAGAAAGGGGTGATGAGAGTTAGGTAAGTAGGAGATGGTAGGAGAAAGTGATGAAAGAAAGGTGATGAAGGGTATGAGAGAGGAAGATAAGTCGTAATGATAGGTGTAAGAAAGGAAGGACTGATTATGAGAAAGGAAGTGGTAGGGGATTAAAGAAATTAAGGGAAAGAAAGGAGTGTGGTAAAGAAGATTGATATTAGTAGGTAAGAAGAATGGGGAAAGGAAATATATCAGTAAATCTTAATTATTTTATTATCTATTCCTTCCTATTAGGTTATTGTTGGTATGTTTGTATTATTTGTATTTGTATTATTTGTGGTTATATTGTTTTTTATTTTGTTATTGTTTATTTGTTTGTTTAGTAAAATAAATAAATAAATAAAAATAAAAGACCTTTCAAGCCTGCTGGCAGGGATGAGGATTTACTTGTCCAAGTTACTCAACTTGGCAAAAAGGTACAGGCTTGCGTGGCGCTGTGTAATCAACTAGCGAAAAAGCAACTTCAGGCTACTGCCTCTTCCACAAGCGTCAACCCTGCCAACACTGAAGCATCATCTTCCGTGGCTGCATCTGAGTCTCAATTGGCCACCTCCACACCGGGCCCGCAGGTGGCTTCGGCAGTGGAGATCGGGCACCCTATAGTTGCCGATGTTTAGGATCTCTTGCAAAGTGTCCCCGGTTTGGAGACGCAGGGTGTGGATCCCCCTGCGTCCGGGAAGCCTACCATGGCTGATTTGTATAACCTCTTACAGAGGGCGGTTGCTCCAGGTGGCGCAATGGAGCAAGTTGGTGGTGCACAAGGAGGTGATCAAGCGGCTGCTGCCTCCGCTACCTTGGACACTCAAGCTGTTGTGGGGCCACATCTCGGGGGACCTTTGAGGTCAACTGCTGATACAGCTCAAGCTTCAAGTTCAGGTGTGTCTCCTGGTACTGTACAATCTAATTGGCTTACCTCAGTAGGGGCTCCAGGTAGCCTGATGGGAAAAGGGTGGCTCTGGAGCAGCCTAACCCTGCAGCTTTAAATGCACCTGTTCAGGCCCTCACTATTGCACAGGCACCTGACTCGAGGGCACAGGGTGTTCAGCCCTCTGCTGTTGTTAACTCTGCACCGGTTGTGCAAACTGCTGGTACACAATTACCTGGAGAGGTTGGCAGCATGGAGCCTACTCCTTACGCTGGGATGTCTACACCCCTTGGTTCTCACCTTCCTCTTGCCACTAAAGAAAGGATTTGGAAGAGTGAATGCATTGATCTATTTACTTTAACTTTTAGGGATCCTGAGCCAAGGATCATGGTTAAGGATGGTGTTGTTTTCAGCCTGCCAAAGGAGTTTCAAGTGCTCAAATGCCCTAAGCTTGAGCGTAATTTTGTGAATTGGATCATGGGATTCACTATTTACAGAGGTGTAATTGAGAAAAAACGGACTCTTAGATCTCCGGATTTTTCTAAATATCAAGAGATCATGATAAAAGCTTACACCAATTGCCTATATAATTCTAGGGGTGCTGCTTGGCTCCAATATGATGAGCAGTTTAGAATGCAAGCAGCTCAAGATCCCTCTTTATCATGGAGGCATGTGCAGTCTGAGCTATGGGCTGATGTCATGGTCGGGGGCTCCCCCTCGAGCAGGTGTGACAATGGTTTTGTACCAATGGTCACCTTTCCAAGAGGGCCAAATGCGAGGCCTAACTCAGGTGATAAAAGACAATTTGGTTTGTGTTGGGACTTTAACGCTGGAAAATGCAAAAGACAACCCTGCAGGTTCAAACACAAGTGTAACACCTGTGGGGGTGGACACCCAGGGAATTTTTGCATTAAAGGAAAGGGAACAGGAGGTGGAGCTGTTTCCCAGCCGGTGCCTCCTGGAGCAAAAGGCCCCATTGCCAATTAATCTGGCTAATATGGAGCCTTGGTTAAAGAAATATCCCAACAAGGAGGCTGCTTTATATTTATTTCAAGGGTTTTCTTCAGGTTTTCACATTCCTTATACTGGTCCTAGGGTTTATCGTTCTGCGCCTAATGCTCGTTCTGTGAGAGAATTACCAGATGTTGTTAGGGCAAAATTAGCTAAAGAAATTGCAGCACGGAGAATTTCTGGACCTCATGATAATTTGCCTATTCCTACACTTTGTTTATGACTGCTAGGAATAGTTCCTAAAAAAGCTCCTGGGGAATTTAGGCTAATTCATAACTTATCATACCCCAAAGGAGAATCAGTGAATGACGCCATTGACCCAGGGCTTACCACAGTTAAGTATACATCGTTTGACACAGCAGTCACAATGATCAGGAATTTGGGTTCAGGTGCCCTGCTGGCTAAATGTGATATTAAGTCCGCCTTCAGACTTCTCCCTCTACACCCGGATGATTTTGATCTGCTGGGTTTCCAGTTTGGTGGGAAATTCTATTTTGACAAAGCAATGCCAATGGGGTGTTCAATTTCTTGTGCTGCGTTTGAGACATTCAGCACTTTCCTCCATTGGTGTGCTGTTAAGAGAACTGGTAATAAAGCTATTGCTCATTACCTTGATGATTTTTTATTGGCAGGTTCTCCTCTCAGTGCCGTAATACTCTAGTGCAATTTCAAGAATTGATGCAGGAATTGGGTGTGCCTCTGGCTGAGGAGAAGACAGAGGGTCCTCACATGAAATTAACCTTTTTGGGCATTGAGATAGACACTATTGCTGGAGTTTCTCGTTTGCTCTCTGAGAAATTGGTGGCCATGAGGCAGCAAGTCCAAATTATGTTAAATAAATGGAAAGCTACCCTGCTTGAATTTCAATCACTCACAGGCTTATTAAATTTCACTTGTAGGGTGGTAGTCCCAGGATGAGCATTTTGTGCTAGACTTTACAAGACTACTGCAGGTATAGTGGCTCAGCATCACCACATTAGAATCACAAGGGGCATCTGTGAGGATCTTAAGGTTTGGCACTCCTTTCTGGAGTACTGTAATGGTATATCATTTTTAAGAACTGAAATGCTGCTTCGTGCAGACTTTCAGGTGCATTCTGATGCTGCTGGGGCCCATGGCTTTGGAGTTTTCTGGAATGGCCAGTGGGCTGCTCAGGCCTGGCCTCCTGCATGGGTGGAATCTGGTCTTACCAGGGACCTTACTTTTTTGGAATTGCTTCCAATTGTTGTTGCTGCACACTTATGGGGAAACCACTTCGATAATAAGACCGTTTGGTTTTGGTGTGACAACCAAGCAGCCGTGCATGTGGTAAATTCACAGTCCTCCAAATCTCCTAAGGTGATGAGTTTGGTGAGGGCAATGGTTTTACAATGTTTAAAGTTTAATGTTTTATTTAGAGCTCACCATGTTCCTGGTTTGCTTAACCCTTTGGCTGACACCCTTTCTCATTTTCAGCTTACCAGGTTCCAGCAGTTAGTGCCCCAGGCTACTTTACACCCGCTGGAGGTACCGACGTTTCTCTGGACCTTGGAGATTAGAGGTTCGCAGGGCAATGTTGAATTCCATTGCCCCACCACAAGTCTTATCAAACAGCCCTAAATTCTTTTAGCCAATTCATGTGTGAGATTGGGGAAGAATTTACATGGCCTATTAATGTGGATTTGGTACTTCATTTTATATTAACTCTGAAACAATCGGGTTTATCACCTGTCACCATCAGGGGCAGGTTGGCCGCCCTGGCCTTTTTCTCCAGGGCTAATGGTTACTTTGACCCTAGTGTTGATTTTAGAGTCAAGAGGGCAGTGGAAGGATGGTCCAGAGAGTCTACTATGTCAAAGGATGTTAGAAGGCCAATAAATGGCACTGTCCTGGCCATGTTATGGGAACAACTGACCCAAATATGCTGTTCACCCAAGGAATTGGCTTTATTTAGGGCAGTATTTGCTATTGCATTTTTTGCTGCCCTCAGAATCGGTGAGATTGTCCCTGGTTCCAGGAATGATACATCGGGCAGGGCATTACTGATTTCTGACATTAATTTAACTGACCATGGCATACAGATGTGCATTAGGCGGTCCAAGACTGACAAGTTTGGGAAAGGGCAGTCTTTATCCTTGGCTAAGGCCCAACAGGGTCAAATCTGCCCAGTAGTGGCAATGGATAGCTATTTAAGAATCAAGCCTAAGGTGCCTGGATATTTGTTTCTTCGTTTGTCTGGTCTGCCCCTAACACAATTTCAATTCAGGGCAGTGTTAAAAGAAGCAGTTAGGAAAGCTGGGCTGCCCATAGATTCCTTTTCTTCACACTCCTTTCGTATAGGAGCTGTGACGGTTGCTGCCACTTGTGGCATGAGTGAAACGGATAGTTGCAGGATTGGCAGGTGGTGCTCATGCGCTTTTAATCCTATGTTAGACAATCGGGTAGTGGGACTCTCGATTAACCTTACTGACTCTTTTTCTTTATTCCAGCTTTCTTTAGCCCGGGCGATATTCAGATCATTGGGCATAACCTGGTGGCTTGGGTGGAGCATTTCCTGAAGGAGCATCGTTACAAAACTTCTTTGGGCTTGTCCAACCTTGGTTGCATGATTTGGTTCGGCAAGAGGGGCATGAAGTGGCTGTCTCTCGTGCCTTATATGAAGCAGCTGATTTGCTTGCTTCCTCGACCCCGGACAGTGGTGGTTCACCTGGGAGAGAACGATCTGGCATGTGTGCCGTGTTTACACCTGGCCAAAGAAATTGTTAAGGATTTAGAGGAATTACAAGCAATGCTTCCTCTAGGAAAGATAATATGGACTAAGCTGGTGCCTAGGCGATCCTGGTCTGGAGTGCAAAAGGATTCTGCCATCAACAATGCATGGCGGTGGCTTAATCATTTTGTCTAAACAATTGTTGAAGAGGGACATGTTTGTTATTCAACATGCTATTAGGCTGGACAAGCCACAATTATACAGGGATGATGGGATATACCTCTCCAAGGAAGGGCTGTTGTTATATGTTGGTGCTCTTTCTGACCAAATATATAAAGCCACCTGTGTGTGGGGGGGAGTGGATACCTAGCTGGGCTGGCCCCACTCTTGTGGCGGGGAATGACCCCATCCCACAGATAAAATTAATTTGGCTAGTTAAATTGGAAATAAAAATAATTTGGCTCTAAACAAATTTACAGGAAATGATGTAATTAATAAAAGGTTTATGTCAGGGGTAGGCAACCTAAGGCCCGGGGGCAGGATGTGCCCCCCCTGAGGCCTTTGGACCAGCCCCAGGCCGGTCCTGCCACCACTGCCACCCCCTCTGCCCCCCCCGCCGCCACCGCCGCCCGCCGTGATGATATTGATTATTGTTGTTATTACTTGCTCTTGGGGTTTTCTTGGCAAAATTTCCACAGAGGTTTTGCCATGGCTTTTCTGGGGCTAAGAGAGTGTGCATGCATATATATTTTTAATTTTTAATTTTTTAAAATATATATATTTAATTTATTTATTTATTTATTTATTTTTAGTGCTTCAGCCCCCCCCAATTGTCTGAGGGACAGCAACCCGGCCCCGGCTCAAAGAGGTTGCCTACCCCTGGTTTACGTCATAGCAAATTATGACATCATATGACATAATATGACATCATTTCCAGGGAGTGGTTTTTGGTTATTTGTTTACATATTTGTTTATTTATTTACAGCTAAAAATATTGATAATTATTGTTTTGCCATGGGATGTGAAGGACCACCCTTAGGTGGATATACCTTCACTTACACCTGTGACAAAGATGTTATAATACCATATTTTCACCATATAAGACGCATTTTTCCCCCCTAAAACGAGGTTGGGGAAGTTGGTGCGTCTTCTAAGGCGAATATACAGGCTGAGGGCAAACTAGAGAAGTAACTGCCAAGGCCACAGCTAAAAGTAGGCCTCATTTCAGCCTCAGCCTCGGTGCTTCAATGGGCTCCTCCCATCCCAGGAAGAGCCCATTGGAGCACCCAGGACGGGGGTGGAAAGAGTCCCCTTTTCCTGGATAGTTGAATGGGCTCCTCCCCTTTCCACCCAGAAATTACTCCAAGGCACTGGATTACCCTGGCCAAGTTACACTCTCTCAGCCTCAGAGGGTGGAAATTGCAAACCCCCTCCTCTGAAGAAATCTGCCAAGAAAACCCTCATGGTAGGGTCAAAAGAGCCAGAAATTAGTCCAAGGCACTGGATTACCCTGGCCAAGTTACACTCTCTCAGCCTCAGAGGGTGGAAATTGCAAACCCCCTCCTCTGAAGAAATCTGCCAGGAAAACCCTCATGGTAGGGTCAAAATGAGCCAGAAATTCCTCCAAGGCACTGGATTACCCTGGCCAAGTTACACTCTCTCAGCCTCAGAGGGTGGAAATTGCAAACCCCCTCCTCTGAAGAAATCTGCCAAGAAAACCCTCATGGTAGTGTCAAAATGAGCCAGAAATTACTCCAAGGCACTGGATTACCCTGGCCAAGTTGCACTCTCTCAGCCTCAGAGGGTGGAAATGGCAAACCCCCTCCTCTGAAGAAATCTGCCAAGAAAACCCTCATGGTAGGGTCAAAATGAGCCAGAAATTACTCCAAGGCACTGGATTACCCTGGCCAAGTCACATTCTCTCAGCCTCAGAGGGTGGAAATTGCAAACCCCCTCCTCTGAAGAAATCTGCCAGGAAAACCCTCATGGTAGGGTCAAAATGAGCCAGAAATTACTCCAAGGCACTGGATTACCCTGGCCAAGTTACACTCTCTCAGCCTCAGAGGGTGGAAATTGCAAACCCCCTCCTCTGAAGAAATCTGCCAAGAAAACCCTCATGGTAGGGTCAAAATGAGCCAGAAATTACTCCAAGGCACTGGATTACCCTGGCCAAGTTACACTCTCTCAGCCTCAGAGGGTGGAAATTGCAAACTCCCTCCTCTGAAGAAATCTGCCAAGAAAACCCTCATGGTAGGGTCAAAATGAGCCAGAAATTACTCCAAGGCACTGGATTACCCTGGCCAAATCACACTCTCTCAGCCTCAGAGGGTGGAAATTGCAAACCCCCTCCTCTGAAGAAATCTGCCAAGAAAACCCTCATGGTAGGGTCAAATTAAGCCAGAAATTACTCCAAGGCACTGGATTACCCTGGCCAAGTTACACTGTCTCAGCCTCAGAGGGTGGAAATTGCAAACCCCCTCCTCTGAAGAAATCTGCCAGGAAAACCCTCATGGTAGGGTCAAAATGAGCCAGAAATTACTCCAAGGCACTGGAGTACCCTGGCCAAGTTACACTCTCTCAGCCTCAGAGGGTGGAAATTGCAAACCCCCTCCTCTGAAGAAATCTGCCAAGAAAACCTCATGATAGCTTCGCCTGAAAGTTGATGCATACAACAACAACAACAACAACAACACGTTAAATTTTAAGGCTTACCTGTGCCCAGAGCCAGCGATGGCACCATGTCTTGGAGCAGAGCCCAATAAAGGGGCCTCAGGAAGGCCCAGAACAGCCCCACGTGCCGCAAGGGGGGCTGGGGAAAAGCCCTGGCTTCAGTTTAAACCCGGTTTTTCCCATCCCCAAAGGAGGGACCCTCTGCTTTGGGAATTGAAAGCCTAGGATCGATCCTCTTTAAACCGAAGTCAAAGCTCTCTTCTGGGTTGCTACTTCAATGGGGCAGTCCAGGAGAGAGCCCTGGCTTCATTTTGAAGCCGGTTTTTCCCCATCCCCAAAAGAGGTCGCGCAGCATAGGGGGCAGGGGGCGGAGCATTTTGAGAGCAACCCGGCAGCCATTTTGTGTTGCTACACAAAAGGGCGGCTGGAGAAGCCTTGCAAAATAAACCCGCCATGGCAGCAGTGCCGCTGCGGCGGCGGCTGTGGGGGCAGGACCAAAACGGGGATGGTAAAAAGGTCTCCCTGGGCCGGATCCAGCCCGCGGGCCATAGGTTGCCGACCCCTGCCCTAAGAAATTCATGGAATCACTATAAGGCGACAGGAGACTTGCAAGAAAGTTGGGCAGGGAATTTGTGCAATATCTGGCCCTGCTGCTGGCTTAAACTTACATTTACAACTTAAAATTGTTCTTAAATTGCTGTTAATTTTATACAGTTGATATAAAATATTTTACTACAGTATTTGTTTAAGAATCTTTTTTTCCCTAGATTTTCCTCCTTTAAAATTGGATGCGTCTTATATGCCGGAGCGTCTTATATGGTGAAAAATACGGCAATAATTTAATTATTTGGCTTGACCCTGTACAATTTAATAAAAGTTGTGGCCTGTTTTAAACCCATGAAAGGAGTCTTGTGTCCTTTGTGCCAGTGCAACTTGTATAATCTATTTGTATATCTATATGAAGTGTGTGTGTGTGATCTAATATATACTGTACAAAGGCTAATCTGAATAGGCTTGTCCCAAAAAAGATGTGGTTTCTGCACAGTAGCTCAATTTGTATACAACACTACAGACATAGGTGATAAACACTAAAAGTTGCAGCTTGTGTTTGTGAATTCAACTCCATATTATGTACAGCAGATGCAGTAAGTCCATGTGCAAAAGGAATGCTGTGTCAACAAAAATAAATTTTATTCAATATAACAAGTGTTATGATTCAATATTCTGTGATAGGCTATAAACCTACAAAATGAAAATGAGATTATGGAAAAGTGGGGGAGGGGGGACATGCAAAACTTAATTATCTGTATTTCAGTCAGTCTGAAGATTGATAACTCGAAAAAATTGAAAGGAATTGGATTCAACATCATTGAAATACTGATAAATTGCTGTTGTTAAGAACTACACCTTTAGTAGGCTTATTATTCATGTAATACAAATAGTAAGGTATGACATCTGATGGTATCATTAATTTTGGTTTCACTACTTTGGATCTGGATGCATGTCAGTGACAGAATGGTGGATCTAAGTGCTGGATTTGTTATTTCACAGGAGTAGACATGTGGAGACAATGGAACTGAAGGTAGAGTACAACTGAAACATAGTACATACTAGACCTTCCCGTTGGCCTAACACCACTCCTACCCAAAAGGATTCAACCAATTTAACCCCAGGTGGGCAAGAAGAGACAAGACAAAACTGTTAAATTGCTGGAAGTCATTCATCAAAATTTAAACACTTATAAATAATCCATTTCTTAGTCTTTTGTCCTAAAAAGATGGTATGAAATAACCTCAGACCAAGCCCTTCTGCACTACCTAGGTTCAGATCAATCTCCAGAGCTGGTTTCTGAGGATGTTATACAAAATATTGCTCTCTCTCTCTCTCTGTCTCTCTATGTCTCTCTCATGGTTTTAATGGCAGAATTTGATAAATTCAACCCAGCCTTTACAATAGTGGCTCTGTTGATTTTTACAGTTTTGATGTCACTCAAGTTTCATTAGGAAAAAAACTAATCCACATTTTTATGATTATGGGTGCCCAGGGTGATGACAATATACAAGACATAGAACATGGTTTCTCAACCAGGATTCCCTAGAAACCTAGGGTTCTGTGATTTTTGCTCGGTGTTCCAGGAGAAATTATGATTGGAAAGAGAGAGAAAGAGCACTGTAGATATATAATTTTTATGCAGCGGTTACCTGATAACTACAAAATCACTTCAAGAACTCCTCCAAGGTAAAAAGATTGAGAAAGGCTGATCTAGAACATATTTTTAGAAGAATTTGAAATATTAAAAAAAACCACAAAACAAAAATATGACAATAGCGAATGAAAGGGACAAATTTGGAAACACATATCACAGCTGGGGAATATAGTGCCATCATTTAAAATAATCATTCTGTTCTTCATTCTGTCAAAATCCACTGTCCCCAAACAGGAAACTAGAAAACTCATCAATGATACTGTTGTCATTGACTGAAAGTTCATGCACATTCTTCTACCAATTTAAAATCACAAATCTGTCAATCACAACTGGTAATGTAAAATGATGTAAAGAAATAAATCAGAGTTCTCATGCAGTCCCCCAAGACTGCTATTTAAAATCTTCAATACAAGCTTTACTGCCATTATTAGAGTCCAATAATAGAATGGCAGTGACAGATCAGCGGATGAGATATTCACATCTCAACAACAGGTGGCTCTGTTCCAGTGGCACAACCAGATGCTATTAATGATTCTGAAGGAGCTATTGGTACTATGGAACTAGTTTTTGGCCCTTGCTCTTGTTGTACGTGACACTGGAAGAGCTAAAAGGGTATAATCTTCTTCAGTTTCTCTACAAAATACTGTACATTTATTTGAGTACAATGTCAGAAAAGATGCTAGTGCAACTTTGTTGCAGCTGCCATAGCTGCATGTGGAGGTGAGATAAACATTTGGTATGCTACCAAAGCTGGCGAAGAACCCTGCTGTTTTTCACTTTATAAGAATCACCCAAGAATACTGGTGTCAGACAGTATTCCTTTCCCTTCCATGCTCCTTTAAAATTGCAGGGAAAGCTCATCCCTGATGCATTCATGACCCCTTAGACTGGCATTGTTGCTGTCAGACCTGCCTGAGCTGTTATACAACTCAGGTCAGGGACAAAGGGGGTGTGCAGACAAGCGGCTCTGGGCCACCCCGGGAAGTGGCAGATCAGGGCCACGGCTACCCCACGCCATGGCCCTGATCCTCCCTTTTGCCACCCCAAAAAGAGCAGCAAAATGCCACTCCTTTTAGGGGCAGCAAAAGACTACCCTAAGAGCTGGTGCTCGGCTCTTTGTCCTTTCCAGTGCAGTGTGTCAGAACGCTGTGCTGGAGGGCGTTCTGACACCGTGTGCCACACGTAATGGCATGCAGCATCAGGACAGCATCGGCGTGCCTCCAGGCCGGCCCTTTGGGCCAGTCTGCAGAGGCCCAAAGTCTTGTGATGGCAGTGAAGACAAAGCCATCTTTGTTCAGATCCCATGTGAATTCTTGCAAGATCCTGAGTGTCTTAAAGCTTCCTGGAATGTTTACAGGTATATATATAGGCCTGCTGATTTCCTGGCTGGCCACTCTCAGTTGAACCTTCAGCAGTCCCCTCCATTCCTTACTCCCCACACATACACACACTTTGTGTTATTTTTCCTTCCACTTTATTCCCCAAGTGTATTCTGGTCACTTTCAGGGCCTAAGAACAATTTTTTCCATGTTATTGTAGTATGTTGTGCTTTGGGGCATGATTCCCCCGCCCCTTTCCTGGGTTTTCAACCACTTTACAGTTTTCTACTCCAGACTAGGCCCATTTTGTAGTTTAGTTGTGGCATGTGATTATACTCTCAGATATACTGTGTCATAACTTGTATGCATGTTGAGTCTCCTTTAACCTGAATTCTGAAATCTGAAATACTCTAAAATCCAAAACTGTCCACATAGATGGCTTAGATAGCAACACCTTTGCTTTTTGATGGTCCAATGTATACAAATGTATTATCATGCAGAAAAATATTTAAAATATCATATAACATTACCTTGAGGTTATGTGTATAAGATGTATATAAAACATAAATGAATTCTGGATTTAGACATTGATCCCATCTCCAAGAGATCTCATTATATGCATATATGCAAGTACAGGTATTTCAAATGCTCCTTCCCCTTCAAATAATCCGAAATCCAAAACACACCTAGACCCAAGAATTTTGGCTAAAGATGACTCAACATGTATATGAAAAGTGGGGCAGGATACTTGAAGCTATTTAATTGGGGGGAGGGAAGCCCTGGCACATCAGGAAGGCTAGTGTTTGGGGGACTGGTTAACATTGGGTTTAGACATCCCCCAATTAGCTTACCAATAAAGCCTGTTTTGATCACCTCATGGATTGAAATTTTTTGATATGCATTGCCAGATGTCTACAATCCTAAATTGTTCAGGCAGGAATTGGTTTGCATCCTCTTGTTTTTCCTCTCATTGGTTTCTAGGTTTGGTGGAGCTATAATTGTTATCTTATATAATAATGTTGTGGCAACCACTTTCAAATTCAGTTCAATGTCTGGCCTCTCTGTCTTGGTGTAAAAATTGGCTAAGCTCAGTTTTGATGGTAAACTATGTTTCCCAGTATAGGAACAAGCACTGAGTTTATGTATTTGATGAAGCAAAGTAGATTTGAAGCTTTTCATTTTGATCTTTAAAAAGACACATTCACCTATAACTGCTGAACTTGAATTTGTTTCAAGTATAGCTAGGAAGACAAAGGGCCTTTACAGACTGCCAGAAATAATGCAGTTTGAGTCCACTTTAACTGTCCTGGCTCAGTGCTAAGGCATCATGGGAACTGTAGTTTATTGTGGCACTAGAGCTCTCTGACAGAGAAGGCTCAATGTCCCAAAAATCAAATACAATTCCCATGATTCCCTAGCACTGAGCCAGGACAGTTAAAATGGTCTCAAGATGCATTATTTCTGGCAGTCTGTAAAAGCCCTAAGTCAGGATCAGCTAGTCTAACTTCCAGTCATATTTTGAAAACAGTTTAAACTACCTTGAGTTCTTTGTGGATAACGCAAGGGTCCTTTACACTTGGCACACTACATATATCAATATATGGGTTCTCGTTAAACTTGCCCATGTAACAAAAATATTCTCCTCAGAAAAGTATTTTGCTTCAAGGGGTTAAATTTTGGTGTAAGCAGAATATGATTATTTTGGCACTTCAAGAAAAAACAGGCCAGCTGCTTGACAGGTCTATATCATCTGACACTTATGGCCAGAGCAATACAGGGTAATTTACATTGCTCTGTATCCCATGACACTACTCCTACAACTATGCAATTGTGCATTACACTTTGGGCTTTAAATGTAGTGTTTCCTTAGCTCATCTGAAGAAGTGAATTGAAATTTACAAATTGTTGCTATTGTTGTCATGTGCCTTCAAGTTGACTCCTATGTATGACTCTATCACAGGATTTTCTTTGCAAGATTTATTAGAATAGATTTCCTATTCCCTTCCTCTGAGACTGAGAGAATGCAACTTGTGCAAAGTCACCCATGAGTTTCCATGACTTTGTGGGGATTTTAACCCTGGTCTCATGGAGCCCTAGTCCATCTTATGCTAAAATAAATCAGTCTTAAAGACAATGGCTGATCCTCCCTTCCCTCCCTGTCTTTCTTTTTATAAATGCAATGATTAGGTTAAAATGAAAGCAGATGTTTTGCTCTCATCTTCTGATGAATGTGCAAGTGACTTATGAGACTATCACTCTACTACACTCTTAAAATGGGTCTTGGTTGTTTTGACTGCTTTGGCTACTTCCTGTTGCATTTTGGAACTTGTAGTTTAGAAAGAGGCATTTAGAATATTCAGCCAGAGAGCCTTTAAGCCTCATGGAGCTACAAACCCCAAAATGCAACAGGAGGCAGTCAGAGCTGTTAAAGCAAACTAGCCCCATTTTAAAGACTGTGGTGTGATAAGCTCATTAATGTTGTGCCCTATTTTCCATTGAAAACATACCTTAAGATTAAATCATACACTTTGTCAAGACATTAAAGAAAATTATTATAAAATTTATTTCTGATGATATTTAATGTCTGACAAGACATCCAAAATTTACACAAATTTCAGTGATAAATGTTGGAAGTGTTCTAAAGAAAAAAGAACATTTTCCCACATATGGTGGTCCTGTGACAAAGCAAAAAATTTTTGGGGAAAGGTATATCAGACAATGAAGAATATCTTGCAGATAAATATGCCTCTTAAGCCTGAAGTTTATTTATTAAACATGATTGATAACCAACTGGAACAAAAGCATGGAAGAGTAATATTTGACATGCTTTTAGCTGCAAAAATGGTTTATGCAAGAAATTGGAAACAACAAAACAAACCCCCAATAGAAGACTGTCTATTGAAAATTTTAGATATAATAGAAATGGACAAGTTGACAAGAAAAATTCAAAATAAATTATCAAATCAATATTTAGAGGATTTGTAAATTGTATTAGATTACTTATTGTTGGGAACAATGTTCATTTAAGACAGTGTAAAATAGTTTGTATGGCTGTAAATGAGAAATAACACCAGGTTTCAGCCCTAAGTCATTACCACTGTATATAAGTGTTCTAAAACCCAGAGCAGGTGTGGGTTGAAGAGAGTTGGTGTGTTCTTTGTAAAGAGTAAATTGCTGTATATCAGACATGAATGTTGGAAAGAGTTACAGGAAAGTTTGTATATAACTTGTACATATTGAAACAAGTGATAAAAGCCTTCAAGGGCTTTTGGATAAATCCAACTGTGTCTGTGCATCATTCAAGGTTGGTCAGTGCAATATTGCCAAATACTACTAACTGAGTTTGTGCTTCTGCACTTTGCTGTGTTGATAGCTACTGTTGAGGTCAAGCACCTCAGACAGTGCTGATAGTTGGCCTCTCTAGTGGGCCTAGGGTTGTTGTTTTTTTTGGGGGGGGGTTGTCACTGCACGCCTGCAGGACATAGAAGAGAGCCAAGACTTATTTCAGAAGTGGATAAAACTGGATGTTAGTTAAAGATATAGAGAAAATTGTATAGATTAGGTTAAGCTTCCATTTCAAATGTTTAAATATGATCCAATATGGTTACTAGCTAATTTGCATAGATAAATCCTAAACAAAAATGGATGAAATAGGGTAAACTTCAGTAGTTTTGCATGAGTTCTGACAAAATACATATATTTCATGAGAGATTAACAGATGGTCAAAATGAAACATGTAAATTTACAATCCTTCACGGAAACAGTCAAGGAAGTAATGTTGTTATATGTAAGTTTTGTAGGTCCTAGTTTGTTGTTGTTTTTTGTTAGTTGAATATGTATTAAGTTGAATATGTATTGTTAATTTTTTTTGAAGTTATGTATGTTATATTTTATAAATATGATTTTTGGAATCTAAATTAAAAACAAATTTTAAAAAACATATCTTAAACTCTTTTTTTTTTTTTTTTTTTGGAAAGGCAGGATGGAAATTTAACTACCTGGCTAAATAAACAACTATGATCTAGAGAAGTAGTCTACATTCATGTAATTTTCATCTAAATAAATGTGAATGACATGTGTAATTGGCTGAATCATGCAAAAGCTTACAAAATGAAGTCAGTTGTAGTTTTTTATTATCACAATATTTTATTCACCGTTTCTATGTTTATTGTTTATTGTTGTTGTAATATTTCAAATAAGTCTGGAACACATAATCAAAACAGAATGTAGGTAGATGGCCATTCCACATGTGGGAAATTTCATCTAATACAATGTTTTCTTAATGTTTTTGGAATGAAGGTCAGCATGCATGAGAGTTTGCACATACATCAACAGATAATTCCCCTGCCACTGTCCTCAACAGCATAGAATCAAAATAATGTGCAGTTATGCCAATATCCTATGAATGCATAACTAAGGGCCTTTATAGACTGCCAGAAATAGTGCAAATTGAGGCCACTTTAACTGTCCTGGCTCAGTGCTAAGGAATCATGGGAACTGCAGTTTATTGTGGCAGCAGAGCTCTCTGGCAGAGAAGGCTCAATTTCCATGATTCCCTAGCACTGAGCCAGGACATTTAAAGTGGCTTCAATTTGCACTATTTCTAGCAGTCTGTAAAGGCCCTAAGTAACGTCTCCTGGGATAGCCTCCCAAACCTATATTTAAAGCCAGCAATCATATCAAGCAATGGAGATCTGTTTAGCTGGTGATTGAACAAGGCTATGATGAGGAATTGTAACAGGGGACTAGCTTAAATTCTCATAGCCTCTTATATTGGTGGGAGTGGTTTAGAAACATTGGGCCTCTACAGACGGGTGACCATGGGCCGCCCCAAGAAGCCATGGATTGGGGCCGAGGCTGCCCCACTCCTCGGCCCCAATCTACTCTGTGAGTGGCTCTGGAAGGAGCGCTAAAATAGTGCTCCTTCCTCAAGCTGCAGAAAGGGTGTCGGAAGAGGTGATGCGCACCTCTTCCGCACCTCTTCCATCACAGCGTTTCTGGATGCTGCAACGGAAGGACATCATCGGAGTGCCTACTGTGTGCAATGGTGGATGCTCCAATGACATCCTCAGGAAGGGGTTGGGGCTCCTGGCGTCCGGCTACCCCTCCCCTTCCTGGGCTTGAAGACGGCACTTTGCACCTTCTGCAAAGCCCCATCATCCTGATTGTCCCTGATAACCAGCTGAACAGTCCTCCATCATTCAATGCAGCTTCTGGCTGTTAAGGAAGATCTGGGGGTATGTTTACAATCATGAAAATATTGCCACAATCATGAACATGTAATAGTAATGAATACAAATCAGTAACAGTTTGGTAACTTTAGATTAAATATGCATAACTGCAACACAGTTTTGAACATTCTAGCACAATTTTGATGTTTAAACTGTTCCTCAAGACAGTGGGGGACAGAGAATGAAGCTTTTTCAGAAGGGAAAATGGTTGCATGCATACTTATACGAACATAGGCAAACAGATGGATATTTAGGAAACTGATGAGTTTTTGTTGATATTCAACTCCATGCTTTGGAATGGTAGAACAGGGAGCTCCATTAAATTAAGCAATGAGTTCCAACATATTCCTGTCTCTGCAAAAGTCTTCATAGGATTTCAGCCTTTGCTCATGCTACCTACTGAATGAATTTTATTCTATAAACTGACTCATTCCCATGACAGCAAAGATTCAATATTAATAATTCATTGAACATTGAACTCATAATTTTGCTAAAGTAATAATAATAATAATAATAATAATAATAATAGATTTCTATCACACTTGCTCATGATTGTACATATTCAGTACTATGGCATTAATCGGGGGGGGGGGGGGGGACATTTACAGTGCCTAGAATACCTCTTCATTGCAGATTTATTTATACTGGACATTAATTAGAGTAACAATGACCAACACTTGAATACATTCTTCCTGAATTTCCTAAGGGTAATTTGATTCAAAAGGGGCTCTAATGGGTCTAAAGAGGGCTGGTCAATCTATTAGCGTGCTAAAACGTGCCTACAGGGCAATGCTTATCTAGAAGACAAACAAAGCACTTCATTAATCTTACCCACTATTAATTACTATTATTTCTTTATTGATTTTCTCATTGGGCTACATCTCAAAGATATTCATTATTAAAGCCATAAAGTTAAGCCTAGTGAATGCATGTGTTGCGTACACACACACACGCACAGCTAGCTAGTTTTAATCACTAGACTTAATGGTTTTAAGGGCTTTTCTTGAAATAACCATGTGCATTACTTCAGACAACAACAAGAAGAACATTTCTTCTCTTCCACAGCTCCATCCTTATTTATATTGAAACTGCTTTTAACTTTCCAACTTCCCTCCCAAAACCATCCCTTGCAAGATGTTTGCTTATCTTTTAAAAAAATGAAATCACAGATTAACTTTTACATCCCAAGTGTACATGTTGCAACTTAGATGAAAGAAGGTTATCTGTCTCTACCTCTAGGTGCAGCCCATTAGAAACAATATTTGAGGAAATATATTTGTCTCCCAACATGTAAGTGATAGTGTTCAAGAATGGCACATATATATTATTTTCTTCATATCAACATTTATTACTCATATTAGTTAGAAAATGCTTGTTTCACAGATAGAAAAAGTTAAATATCAGAAATCCCTGGATTGATAATAAAATAGTAGCCTGAAATGAAATATATCATCCCTTCTCAAAAAGGTTAAAGTACAAATCCCAGTGGGTTTAAAAAATAAAAATAAAATAAAAATCTGAGTTTTCTCCCATTAATTTGTAGCTAGCAATTTCTAATGTGATTTTAAGAAGAAAGATTTGTGGGTGTTTTGTTAACATCTATGATTCTATTTTTAATAGAAGCAATGAATAGTCAAGGTTATTGTTCAATTAATAGCGTGTTTGAGACAGAAGGTCACCTACCAATATGATCTGATGTGCTTCAAAATAATTATCTACAACCAGTTTGCAAATGAGCTGAATATACATTTGTTCACAGTGCCCATTAATAATAAGAAACCATACAGCTTCAGATGCATCAGATTTCGCCTGTACATGGACAGAAATAAAGAGAAAGAGAATTTTTTGGATAATTAATGGGGCACAATGTTTCTATATTAACAGGATTTACAATGGAATCAAGGCTTAGAAAAGTTCTCTGAAAAGGATGTTTCATAAAAGGTATGCTGCCAATCCTTAAGATACTCAGCAGTAATAATAAAGGCTCTTAAAACAGGCTGTATTCAAACATTTAAATACTAAATATACTCAAGAGCAAGGGATCCAATGATGGCTGGTGGTTTCCATGTTAGTGATACTAACTTTGATCTAGATTTTTTAGTCCAAATTTCAAAAACCTATTTTGGAAATAAGTTTAGCACCTTGGATAAGTGATGAAAAATTCATACTAAAACCCAAAGCAGATACAGAAGCCATGAATCATGAGTCCTGGAAAGCTGCCAGCAGGGCTGATAGCCAAGGCAAGATAAATCCCCAAAACAAGTCTCAAGTTATCAATCTAAAGGGGCAGCCAGCAAAAGGTCCAAAGCTCTAGGGTTCCAGAGAAGCTGAGCTACTAGACAGTCCAAAGTTCAAGGTCACAAAAGTCTGAGAATAGTCAGTGGTCCAAGGGTCAAGAGTTCCGGCAATCCATGATAGTCAGGAGTCAAGGGCACAGGCCAAGGAACAAGGAGAGACAGAGGCTTTCACTAAGAAGCTCAGATAACCTCTGGCACCGAGGCAGCACTTCCACATCTGTTTAAATCCCTGAGCTGCCAAAGTTCAGCTAGGGCTGATCACCCTGATTACCTTGGCATTTTTCATAAAGTCTCCTTGAGCGCCGGAGGCCCACCCTTTCTGCTTGTCACTGGCTGAAGGTGGGCACAGTCCCTGGATCCTCCATGTCCGATGGTTCTGCTGTTGGGAGGCTTGGCTGTGGGGCAGGAGTCCAAGATCTGGGCCACCTTGAATTCCTATTCCCCATCAACAGGATTGGGTCCAGTAGTGGGGACGAGCCAGCATTGGGTCAGACCCCCATGGCCAGGAGCAACAGGGATTGGTAGAAGACAGGTTGAATCTGCCATGTCTGAGAAAGTTGGAGCTGGAAGGCCACCAGATTGACCTGGGCTACGATCTTGTAGGTCCCCACAGACCAGGCATCCAACTTCCAACAAGGCCGCTGAAGCAAAGGGGGATCTTCCTGGTGTCGACCATCCAGTCCCTTCTTGTACACCTCCTTGGCCACCTTGAGCTGTTCCTGCATGGCCTGGAGTTCCTGGAGCCACTGACCTGCTGCAGGGACTGACAAAGCAGCAGTGGCAGAAGGGAACCCATGAGGATGAAAGCCCTCAGTGGCAAAGAAGGGAGTCTGCTGGGTCAAGGCATGGACCAAGTTATTGTAGGAAAACTCGGCCAGCAGAAGCAGGTCAGTCCAGTTCTCCTGATGGTAACTGGAGTAGCACTATAGATACTGCTCCAGAGTCCCATTAGTGCACTCCGTCTGCTCATCTGACTGAGGATGATGAGCCAAAGATAGGTAAGGCGCAATGTCTAAGAGACACAGCAGACTGGTCCAGAAACGGGCGGTGAACTGCATGCCACAATCTGAGACCACTCCCTTGGGAAGACCATGGAGCCAGAAGACATGCTGGATGAACATCCAGGCCATCTCCTTGGCATGGTGGTACACTGAACAAGTGTCAATGTACTTGGCCACCTCAGCCTGAACATGAGGCCACCAAAACTCCTGGGTGAGGAGGCGCAGAGTCTTACAGAAAACAAAATGTCCCGCTGGCTTACAGTCAAGACACAACCTCAAGACCACCTCCCAACAAGCACCAGCTGGCATGTACAGGTGACCTCAGTGGTATAGGAGGCCCTCCTGGAATGTGAAGGGAGAAGTGTCTCCCTCCACTACATGCTGGGCCACCAGCAGGTCCTGGCTCTGGAGGTCACGCATCTGGTCCCACAAGGTAGCCTCTCTTCGGGCAGTGACAAAGTTCTCTGGGTGCAAAATGGTGGCCTGAAGCTCCCCCTCCAGGTCTAAGACATACTCCTGCTTCTGGGAGAGAGCATCTGCTTGATGGTTCTGGGCTCAGGGCACATATTGCAACTGAAAGTTGAAGTGGGCAAAGAACATGGACCACTGCCTCTTCCACTGGGACAGCTTCCGTGCTGTCTGAAGGTGCTTCAAATTGCAATGGTCATGTGCACCTACACCGGATTAGCCACCCATTCCAGGAGATGCCGCCAGGCCTCAAACGCTGCCTTGATCGCCAAGAGCTCCTTCTCCCAAATGGTGTAATTCGTCTCTGCAGGTGTGAGCTGTTGGGAGTAGAAAGCGCAAGACAACAGGTGTGCCTGAGGCCCCATCAGCTGGAGCAAAACCATCTGAAGGGCTACATCTGAGGCATCTGACTTGACGACAAAGGGCCTCTGCAGATTTGGGTGCTGCAGTATGGGGGCTGACATGAAGTGTGCCTTCAAAGTCTCAAAGTACTGCTGTGCAGCCACTGTCCACTGAAAGTGACCCTTCTCTAGCAGAAGTTGGAAGATGGGGGATGCTAGGGTTGTATAGTCCTCAATAAACTTCCAGTAAAAGTTTGCTGTACATCCTTTCTGCTGCAAGGAGGCTGCCATGACAGTACCACCTGCACCTTGGAATTGTCCATGGCCACGCCCTGGGCTGATATCTGGTTGCCCAAGAAGTCCACCTCGCAGAGGTCAAAGCATTTCTCGAGCTTTGCATAGAGCCAGTGCTCTGGAGCACCACGTGGACGTGAGTGTCATGGGCCATCTAGTTAGGGGAATAAATAAAAAAGTCATCTAAATAAATGATGACAAATTGGTCTAGATAGCCCCAGAACACATCATTGACAAAGTGTTGGAAGATGGCTGAAGCATTACACAGTCCAAAGGTAATGACAGTGTATTCATAATACCCATACCATGTCTGGAATGCCATCTTCCTTTCGTCTTCATCCTTAATCTCTTCCCCAGGCAAAGGCATTAAAGCCAGCCCCCCCATTCCACCAGGACTGAACCTGCAGCAACAAAGGGAGCTTTCTCTTCCCCAGGCGGAGACATTAAAGCCAGCCCTCCCCTTCTACTGGGACTGAGCCTGCAGCAGCAGAGGGGGCAGAGTCTCCCCAGGCTACAGCGGCGGTGGAAGGGCTTATGGGTGTGGCCTTAGCCCAGCCCAGTTTTCATCTCCCACCATGGCTGTTATAGCCTTCTAACTATGGTCTGTCTCAGAATTCTGGGACTGTTAAAGCAACCTCCTAGTTGGAAGGCAATGAGGGAGAGTCAATAAAGGTCCTATGGGAACAGCTATTCAGGTTGTGTGGGGCAGAGGAAGGTATGGCGATAACAGAGTGGAATACTGTTGCAAAAGAAGGCAGGCTCGATGTTTGGAAGCGATCCTGCCTTCAATCTGTTACCCAAAGTAGGCTGGGGAGCCTATCAACCAAGCTACAGAACCTTACCTTGCTTCTTTGTAATGCCAGGTCAGTAAAGAATAAAACCCACATCATCCATGATCTGCTCGTGGATGAGAAGGCTGACCTGGCTTGTTTTACGGAAACCTGGCTGGGAGAGGATAGTGCCATCACCTAGAACCAGGCTCTCCCAGCCGGGTACTCCATTAATGAGCAGGTAAGGGAAAGTGGATGGGGTGTGTGTGGAGTGGCTCTTATTCATAGAGATAATCTCATCCTGACTAGGATACCTATCTGGAAAATAGACCACTTCGAATGTATGTACCTAAACTGAAAACCAGGGATAGTATAGGGATTCTATTAGTATACTGTCCACCTCATTGTCTAATAGACTCCCTGTCTGAGCTGACGCAGCTGGTCTCGGAGCTGCTGCTGGAGTCGCCCAGACTTTTAGTTTTGGGTGACTTCAACATCTCATTTGAGACCAGTTCAACAGGTGCGGTTCGGTAGTTAATGGATTCCATGACAGACATGGGCCTATCCTAATTAGTTTCTGGGCCAACACACTATGCAGGTTATACTCTCAGTGTGCTCTTTAGTACAAAGTAGGCATATCTGTGGGCAGAGGTAATAAGTACCACCGCACTGTCATGGATGAATCACTTCCTGGTCAAGTTTGAACTCAGAGCCAATGTCCACCCCACCATTAGAATGGTCTGCCATTGGAGGCTAATGAAGCCAATACGCCTTCAGAAAGCCTCAGAAGGTTCCTTGGTTGGTAATGCCAGTAATTCTATCGAAGCCCTGGTTGACACTTGGAACACCGACCTCACCAGGGCTAGCAACACGATCACTCCTAGGTATCCTTTCCAACTATTGTTCACAGATGAACTCTTGATCCTTGCCCATCATGGCTGGTAGCCCAGGGGGGTGATGCATTGGTGGCCTTTCTTAAGGAGACCATCAATGCATCCCTTAGGGAAGGAGTTGTTCCATCTTGCCTAAAAGAAGCGGTTGTGAGACCGCTTCTGAAGAAGCCTTCCCTGGATCCCCTGGACTTGAAAAATTGCAAACCTGTATCACATCTCCCATTTTTGAGCAAGGTGATTGAGCAGGTCATTGCCTTTCAACTCCAAGTGATCTTGGATGAAACTGATTTTCTAGATCCATTTCAAACTGGCTTCAGACCATGATTCGGGGTGGAGACTGCCATGGTTGTTCTGGTAGATGACCTCCACCAAAACATTGACAGGGGAAGCGTGACCCAGTTGGTGCTTTTGGATCTCTTAGAAGGTTTTGATACAATAGATCACAGCATCCTCCTGGAATGCCTGGGAGAATTAGGAATTGGAGGCACTGTACTCCAGTGGTTCCATTCCTTTGTCTTAGGCACGTTCCAGAGGGTGGTGCTCGGGGACAGTTGCTAATCAAAAATAGAGCTTAATTGTGGCATCCCTCAGGGTGCCATCCTGTCCCTGATGCTCTTCAATATCTATATGAAGCCACTGGGGGGAATCATCTGGAGACATGGGGTGGAGTGTTATCAGTATGCTGATGACACCCAAATATATTTCTCCATGTCTCGGTCATCAGCCATGACGACAGATGGTATTTCTCCCCTCAATCAATGTCTTGAAGTGGTAATGGACTGGATGAGGAAAAACCAACTCAAACTGAATCCAGAGAAAATGGAATACTTACAGTAGAGGCCCCTAAACCAGGTATTGGGATACAATCTCCAGTCCTAGAAGGGGTCACACTCTCCTCGAAGGACTGTGTTCACAGCTTTGGGGTGCTCCTAGACCCATCACTTCACATTACCAATCAGGTGAATGTGTTGGTCAGGAGCGTCTGTTATCAGCTTCGGCAGATACGCCAACTGTGCCCTTACCTGGAGATAAAAGACCTAGAAACTGTAGTACGTGCACTGGTAACCCCACGACTTTACTTCTGCAACACACTCTACATGGAACTACCCTTATACCTAGTTTGGAAACTACAATTGGTGAAAAATATGGCAGCCAGGTTAGTCACTGACTCCATCAGCTCTGGAATAAACAGCAAAGGGTACCGGTTCCGAATGGTGATCCAGTTGCGTCCCTGGTAATCATTGCAAAGTGCATCTGCAGTAGACTTGAAGGGCCAGATGAACCCCTTCTGGAGGTTCTTCTTGAGAAAGTCTCTCAGAGCCTCCAGATCAGGCTCTGAGAGGGAGTAAAGGTGCCCTACCAGAATAGGGGCCTCTGGTAACATGTTGAGGACACAATCATAGGGTCCGTGTGGTAGGAGCTGTTCTGGCTTTTTTTTGTCAAACACATCAGCGAAACCCTGATATTTCACTGGTAACTTGACTGGACAGTCCTGGGGCTCTGCTGCTACTGCCACAAGGATCTGCTGAAGCCAACAATGTTCCTGGCAGTATTCTGAGGTGAACAGGACTTCCTGATGGGATCAAGAGCTGTGCGGGTCATGCCTTGAGAGCCAGGGTATCCCCAAGACTAAAGGGAAATAAGGGACAGCCGCGAGCAGAAACTGGATTTCCTCCATGTGACCCCTCCCTCCTCCTGCATTCCTTCTTGGCCCCAGTGAGATGTGGGTGGGCCCCTCCCAGCTGCATAGGTTCCATCACAGGCTGGGAGGGGGCTGACACAGCTCTGACTGAGCTGACCAACCCAGATTAGGGAGGGGCAAAAAGGCACCCCGGGGTGCCTGTTTGTGTGAGGCAAGGCAGCAGTCCAAGCGCGTAGCTTGTGCAATCAGCAAATCCAAGGACGCAGGAGAATCCGAGCACATGAACTCATCCAAAATTGAGTGTGCCAGACCATAACAGAATTGGGCTTGCAAAGCACTGTCTTTCAATCAGGTGGAAGGATGTGGAGTACTCTGCTACAGTTCCTTTGCCTTGATGGAGAGCTTGATTTTGACTCTCTGCCATCTCAGCCTTTACAGGATCCCCCCAGGTGGCTCTCAGTTTCTTCAACAAAGCCCTGCAGGTTATTGAGGAGGGGGCTATCCTGGTTCAAGTAGGGTGTGATCCATTTGCTGGCAGGACTTGACAACAAACTAATGATAAACACCACTTTATGGGAGTCATCAGGAAAGTCGTCCCTGTGAAGCTTAAAATGTAGCTTGCAGCTAGCAAGAAAGCTGTCCAACATAGTCCTGTCTTCCTGGAACTTATCGGGAAGGGGGGTAGAGCATTTCTGGCATCGTTCAGGAGCTGAAGGGTTCAGCTGACTATAGCCACAGTCTGAGTTAATTGCTGCACCTGGCCGGAAAGCTGCAAATTCATCAGCAGCAACTCCTCTAAAGCATGCTCCCTAGCATTATGTCAGTATCAGCCTGGTTAGGGACAGAGATTATTCTGTCCTGGAAAACCACCAGCAGGACTGATAGCCAAGAGAAGAAAAAAACCCAAAACAAGTCCAAGTTACCGATCCAAAGGGGCAGCCAGCAAAGGGTCATACACGGTCCGAAGTTCAAGGGTTCCAGAGAAGCCGAGCTATTAGACAGTCCAAGGTTCGAGGTCACAGAAATCCAAGAATAGTCAGTGGTCCAAGTGTCAAGAGTTCCAGTAGTCCACGATAGTCAAGAGTCAAGGGTCCAGGCCAAGGAACAAGGAGAGACAGAGACAGAAGCTTTTGCCAGAAAGCTCAGAGAACCTCTGGCACTCAGGCAGCACTTCCACACCTGCTTAAATACCTGAGCTGCCAGAGCTCAGCTGGGGCTGATAAATAATAATAATAATAATAATAATAATAATAATTTATTTGTATCCTGCCCCTCTGTCAAACAATCGGGGCAGCTCACAGCAGTTAAAACTCCATACAGTATATTAAAATACAACCCAAAATCCCAGAACCCTCCCACCCCTTAAAAAAGTATTAAACCAATAATAGCATTAAATCATTATAATTAAAACAATAAATATTAAACAAAACAAAACATAAACAAAAATCCGCAGACAAACAGACAAAATAGACAGAGTAGATATTGGAGCCAAGAGTGGAAAAAATCCTGATCACCTTGATTACCTTAGCATTTTTCATACAGCCTCCTCGAGCACCAGAGGCCCGCCCTTTCTGCTCATCACTGGCTGGTAGGCACAGTCCCTGGATCCTCCATGTCCAATGGTTCTGCTGTTGGGAGGCTTGGCTGTGGGGCAGCGTCCTGAAAGGCCATAGGCTCTGCTGGCTGCTCCGCAGGAGCCAGCAAAGCAAGACTACCAGAGCCGGGCTGGGGCTCCTCCTCTGTAGGCTCAGGACCCGGAGGAAGTCCTGGCTCATCCTCTGAGTTTTTGTCCAGGCAGAACATGACAGTATTGTGCATGCATATTTGAACATATGTTGTCCCGGGGGGGGGGGGGGAGTAAGGGGCAATTGCTTGTATCAGTTCTCATCATTGTCAGAACAGATCAAAACAGTTCTGAGAGGATGCATTAAACCAGAGCTTGGGGAAGTTAGGGGGGTTGCAGACTGCCAGAAATAGTGCAAATTGAGTCCACTTTTAGGGTTAGGGAATCATGGGAACTGTATTTTATTGTGGCACCAGAGCTCTCTGACAGAGAAGGCTCAGTGTCTCAGAAAGAAAGAAAAAACAATTCCCATGGTTCCCTAGCACGAACCCTAACACTAAAAGTGGACCCAATTTGCACTATTTCTGGCAGTCTGCAACCCCCCTTACTTTTGTGCCGCTACTCCCAGAATCCCCCAGAAGCATGGTCACTACAACAGTCACATTATTGATATCTGTTTTATACTGTCAAGTAAGTGGTCCAGAAAACTCTGCTCTGTTCTAGTTCAGAGATAAGCTGAATAATGGTACTCAGAGTTGGGGCTCTGAGATTGGGGCTAGGCAGGGATTTGAGCATTTGTTCCCTAGGAAGAGGCTTGGCTCTTTCTGTACAAAGCTCTGTTTGGTCTGACCATGTCTCCATTCAGCTCATATCAGTTAAAGTGGACCAGGCTTCTAGACAGTGGGGAAAAGTATGTTGTCTGCCTGCTTCTTATGTACAAATGCTGTATCAGGACTACTAAAGTCTTTGTTTCCAGCCACTTCTTAAATAACTTAAGCTGCCTGGTAAAAGAAAACAGGAAAATGCAATCTATTTATACTTGCCATTGATAAATTTTCCAAGCATAATAGATTATTTTATTACTAATGGCTCTGTTTTAGACATCTTACTGAGATAATTAAAGCACTGTGGCACATAATCAATTCATTGATTGATCATCACACCTTTTTTCTGAAGGTAATAATTTAATTTGCATCCTTTACAGATCCTTTCATGCAATTTCCTGTACATATATGTACTTCAATTTGCTTTGACTTCCTTCTGGTTCCTACTCAGTAAGCTCACAAGAGGGAAAGATAAGATTTTCAACTGTAATTGGTTAAATTTGCAGGAAAAAGGAAAAGGCAAGCTATAGAGAAATGAACTAATTATGCAGTTAATTACAAACTAAGCATGTAACTGATTGCATGAATGCAATAGTTGTGCATGCTTTTTGTTGCATAAATCGTGGTCATGAGGAAGCCTAAACAGCCTTGGAGCAATGGGGCATGGGAAAAGGAAGGTTAATTCTTTTTTTCCCTGTCAAAAAACCAAAACAAAACAAAAACTCCCCTCTCCAAAACTCTTATTTGCATTTCAGAAGAAGCTTCTATTAGGGCCCATGAATGTCTCTGGACACTCCTCTTTTGATATAAAACATAGGCCAGGTCCCTGAATGGGGACAACATGACCAAAGAATAGCTCTTGCACATAGGTTAGCAAGACAGGAGTTGCATGGGGCCCCAGTTTGATTGATTGATTCCAGACATTCTGGAGGAGGTGAGGAGATCACAGGGCAATAGGCTAATGTAAGTTAAACAATGCACTGGTGATCTTGTGTAGATAATCTTCTCTACCTGGAAATGTGCATCTACTGCCATCCATTCACACCTCAGTTTTGCCACCTTGGAAGACAATTTCAAAGTGAATCCAAACCATTTCAAAGAATTTCAAAACCATTTCAAATTTCAAGACCATTTAGTCTTTTCAACTCCTTGGAATCTGCCCCCAAGGCATAATTTTGGTATAAATATTGGTACTTTTCAGCAAGTCCCTGGTTCAGTCCAGTAGCTGGTAGAAACTGCAAAAAGCATGCACAATTATTGCATTCATGCAATCAATTACATACTCAGGGGCTAAGCAGACGGGCGGCTGTGGGCCGCCCCGGGAAGCTGCAGATTGGGGCCGAGGTAGCCACACTTGTCGGCCCCAACCCGCAGCTTCTGAGGCCCTGGAAGGAGTGCTAAAATAGAGCTCCTTCCACAAGACGCCGAAGGTGTGCCTCAAGAGGCCTTGGGCACACCTTTGGCACCTCTTCCGCCGCAGCTTGTGCGGACGCTGTAGCAGAAGTGCGTCGTCGGCGCGCCGGTCGTCCGGAGCAACGAACGCTCTGATGATGTGTTCAGGAAGGGGTTGGGGCACCCAGTGTGATGCTGCCCCTCCCCTTCCTTGCTTCGAAGACAGCGCTTTGCGCCATCTGCTTAGGCTCTTAGTTTGCTTGACTAGCACCTTGATCGCATGCCATTCCCACTTGCCACAGGAGTGATTGAGTCCCCTATTTGTTTTCTGGAACCACTTCAACTTTAATTAAGATCCGCATAGGTAATTATCACTGTTAGTGAAGGCTTACATGTATTCCAACCTCTGAACTTTAATTTTTCTAGTCTATGTGTGTGTGTGTGTGTGTGTTTGCTTGAGTGAGTGTGTTTATTTCCCTTTCAAATAAAACTCATTTTCATTTGGAAACCTGCTTCTGGAGTTCTGTGTACTTTCGGACCCTGTAAAGCTGGGATAGGTCTCTCAATACCGAGTTAACCCAGTTATTCTATATATCTCTATTTGAGCTAAGTCTAAATATTCCCTTAAATCAAGCAGAGGCTTTGCAACCTCTCTGGGCATCAGAGTCAAGAGGGTAAAACTTCTGTTGTCCAAATGTGAGCTTCCTTTTCAATGTTGTAGCTAGGTTTCCTTGTTGAGTAGAATAGCCACACTTTAATGTGGAACACTCTTGGAAGGGATATATAGCAACAACCATTGCCTCCCCATTCACTCCTAAAGAAGATGAATGGACTAGGCCAGGAGAAAGAAAATGTTGTGACTTTTTCCTATTGCCATGATCATAAATGCCCCCTCCCCAGCCCACCTTAACAGATAAAGGGAAGAGATCTCTTCAGCTGTTAATCAGGGTGCAAGGAGAATAATATTTCCAGCCCCCCCTCACCAACAAGTTGGGCTACAGTATGTATTATGACAATTTCTGACTGTTGCAACTTTGCTCACTGATGGAACATCCTTCTCCTTGCACCCACTTGATAGCTGAACACAACTTCACTTGATGTAGCTTATCAAGTGTTAATCAGTGCTTATAAAGTGCTAATCAGTGCTTATGCTGTAACACTGCAACACCAATGCCAAATAAAATAATGTTAGATACAGCATTTGAGCAGAATAAAATACAACAAAATCATAGCCAAGCATTTAAGTTGTGAATCTGGTATTGGGATTAACATTTTTGATATTGTTATTATTGTTAGTTATAACATCATGAACTTATTTACAATAACACAAAGTCAAATTATGCCATTGTGCAACATTTGTGTTACCAGAAAGAGAAGAGAGATGTAGATATGTCCTCAGGACCATTGAAGAGTCAGTAGCACAACCATAGCAAAATTGGTGTCATTGTGTTTTAGGTCCCATTCTACAGTTGATCCCATTGCACACCATAGAATTTTGTGCAGTATCTCATTGTGCAATGGTACACCATTCTTGATGCCCTCAGATCATCAGAATTCACTAGAAGGGTAGCATATCATGTCAGGGATGTAGCTAAATCATAGTAAAGTTATGAATGTAGCCTCAGACTTAGGATCTTAGCCATTATCTTTATTTATAACCTGCCTTTCCCACTCAAAACTGGGATTTAAAACAGCTTGTACATTAAAATGATTACAGTACAATTGGGCTTCAGTATCCATGGATTCTGCATCCATAGATTCAACTATTCATGGCTTGAAAATATGGAAAAAAATCAAAGCATAAACCATGACTTTGCCATTTTAGTAAGGCACATTATCTTATTATGCCATTGTAGATAATGGTACTTGAGCATTCCCTGTTAGGATATGAATGGGATATATAGTCAAAGGTGAAATGTAAAGATGTGTGTGTGTTTGTAATTTTTCACTTGAGAACAGTTTTTGGACAAGGCACAAACAATATTTAGAGAAACAGGGTGAATCAACGCCAGGTGGTAACAGAGACATCAACAATGTATTTTCCCAGTGATAGAACTAATGGAACCAGACTTTGTTATGGATAACAAAGAGATATCAAATACGTAAATAATTGTTAGCTTGGGAAAGTTACTCACGTGGTGGATGATGGACAACAAGAGGCTGGGTTAACATATATCATACTGTCATTATCCAATTAACATAAAGTTAACACCTAGAAGGTGGAGTATGGGATGGGCTTAGAAAATCCTTTGTCTAAGAATTGTTTTATTGTTCAAGATGTGAGCGTGTGTGGTTGGCAGCAGTGGTTTTAACTGTAACAAGTTGGATCTTAATGCTTTTGGGGTTGTTAAAGATGTAATCTTGTATGGCTGAACTGGATAAGTTCATCACAATGGATTTTACTTAGTTATCTTATTTTTACTTTTTATATGCATTAATAAAGCTATGCTTTTGGACTTTACAATGTGTCTTCTTGACTGAGGAAGACAGGATTGCCTGGAGAAGAGAAGCTGAGCCAGTTGATGGCAAATCTACACAGTGGCTGTGGATCACAGCAGCCAGCTTGTCCTGCAGACTCTGCTGGGTGCCAAAAGGCATCACTACAATACTCATCATCCACACACCAACAAGGGTTATGGGCCCAGTTATGGCTTTTCTGCCAGTTATGGCCTGTTTGCCAGTCTGTGGCTTGTTTTGCCCAGTTATGGTTGTTCTGCCAGTTATGGCTGTTTTGCCAATTTAAGACTGTTTTTGCCAATTGTGGCTAGTCTGGCTGCAGAGGCTTGTTTTTGCAAGAAATGGCTAGTCTGCCAGTTAAGCCTGTTTTTGCCAGAAGAGTGGCTTCTCTGCCAGAGGTGGCTGGTCTGCCAGAGGACAAAGAGGCCAAATGTCCAGGAGAACAAAAGCCCAAGAGTCCAGATGACATGTTTGCAATGTGGCCAAGAGGCAAATATTGCCTATCCACGACTTCAGCTGTGCCAGGACAAGGGAACCATGCTTCAGCGGTTGCTGGGAAAAGCAGAGGTGGCTTCAAATCTCCAGATGTAAGTAAACAGTTAAAGTTACTGCTAAGCTGTTTTTGCCAGGATGGCAGAGTGCAGACCTCTTTAAAGACAGGTTGTCTGAGGACTCCACTCTTTAAACAGTAAGATACAGAAAAAAAATCAAAGGCTAAAAATGCTGAGAATACTGCGGGTTCAATGCAGTGGAAATTTTTGTTTTTGTTCAAGCTGCAAAAGACTTTGTTAAAGGCCATTTTGTTTGAAATGGAAGCAGCTGGGGCTTGAGTCACAGAATACATGTTGCAATGTATGCAGTTTAAAATGCAGCATGATTGCTGGACACAGGCGGTTGCCTAAGCCAAGAGAACTCATTCTGTTACCCCTCTCTGAGTTACAGTTATGTTTTGGGAGAGGATGTTTCTTCAGCCAAAGGTTTTGGGAACTGAAGAAAGAATGAATGATTTCTACACAACTTTGTCACAAATGCTGTGGTCAAAAGACTTTACAGTTCTTTAGAGAAAATACAAAAATCCCTGGTGGGGGTGAAATTTTACACAGTGTCCAATGCTGTGTGGGGCTATAGCAGGTTTGCTAAGATGCCTGAAGTTCAAAGGCTGCAACGGTGTTGCTAAATGCCAAAAGTTTTGCTGGAGACCTGAGGTTCCAAAAGATGGGAATCTGTTAAGCCAAGCGGTTTGCTTGAAGAGGCCAGAAAATGCCAAAAGAAACAGTTTGCTTGAAAAAGCCAAAATGTAGGCTTGGGAGAAAGTCTGGGACAGCATCTTGAGGTCAAGATATGCGTCCTGAAAAAGACAGCTGATACACGGAGTGCGAATCGATGCTTTTACTACAGCAGAACAAGAGTTTTAAAAATGGCAATACAAGGATGTTTGCTACAATCAACAATCTATCTACAACCCAGAGACTTTGGAAAAAACAAAAAAAGCTACAAGCTGTTTTACAGAGCTGTGACTGTGATTCAAACAGGTGAAACCTGAGGACAAAAGTCTATATATTCTGGGACATATGTTACAGTTTTGCTGAAAAATAAAATAAAGAAATCCTCCAATCTTAAAGATGATTATCTAGCTGATAGAGGGATAAGAGATGTTAAAAGAAATTGAGAAATGTCTACATGCCAAGTTTTGGTGAGAAAAGTTTAAAAATGTTTTACGTATACCTGATTTTACAAAAGGTGTTTAGCTGCTGTGTCAGGGGATATACACTGAGTTTTGTGAGAGATAAATATAAAAAATTACCCCGGCTGGGGAGGTGTGTACAAAAGCTATAAGAGGGAAAATATGTGGTTTTATACAAAGTGAGACAAATGCTAAATATGCAGGTATAAAAAATGAATCATTGCATTCTGGTTATGCACATCAATATTAAATTCTAGAGAACATAAGATTTGATAGCTTGTTAAGCTGGTGAGATATAGATCCTAAATTTTTTTTTTTTTGAAAAATGTTTTATTATACAAATGATTTGGGAGATGTTTGGTTTGCCACAGAATAAAAAGTCAAGGTTTTTCCTGTGACAAAACCGGAACAAGTGAATTACAAAAATGACCTGTTGAGATTGGTTTAAGCTGTTAAACAAAAGGGACAAATGTGTGTTATTGAGTGACAACAATTATTTTTTTAATGATTATAGATAGATTTTCCAGAGTTTTCATATGTCAGAGTTTTAAGACAGAGATGTGATATAATCGAAAGTTTTTAACAATGGATAAATGAAAAAAAAAATAATTACAAAGGGTCTTTGCTCACAGACCGGAGAGAAAAGAAAATTTTTGGCTCACAGTTTGAAAAACTGGCTGAGAGAAAAAATCTAACATCATTACACATGTTATGTGGGGATCCACTGAATTTAAAGTATTTAACAGGTTTTAGACAATATACAAAGATATATGTGCTAGCATGTTTTAAAAGGAAAATTAAACCAAAGTGTCAAGATGGTGTTATAAAATATTCAAAAATAACAGTTGGAGATTTCACCTTGATGGTGGAAAAAAGTTTTAATGTTTAAAAAATAACAATTGTGAAAAACATACAAGTTTTGATTGAGAGTTCCTGCATGGCAGGGGGTTAGACTAGATGCCCTTATGGTCTTTTCCAACTTTATGATTCTAAGTTGAAAAAGATACATTCAAACAAGAGGTTTTACTAAAGATAAGACAGTTAAAAGATCCAAGTGCCAAAAAAAAAATGGAGGGACACACAACACACAAAAGATAGACAAACATTAATCTTTTGAAAGTGAGAGAAACACTTTAGGTCAGACAATACAGACAAGATCATTAAAAGGTAAAATGACAAAAATCAAAGGACACACAAGTCCAAAAATGATACATGTTATGTCAAAAAAAAAAATTAATAGAGAGTGAAAAACAACACACAAGTTTATTATACAAAGGACAAGAGTTTATACATAAGTGGCTGGTGAGCCAGAGAGTTTCAAAGAGAGTTTTAAAGAGTTTCAGACAGTGTTAAAGAGTTTCAAAGAGTTTCAGAGGTTTTAAAAGTTATAAAAGGTTTTTTTTTGTTGAGAGAGGGAGAATAATATACGGCAGTACAGCAAAAAGTTTAAGTGTTTAAAATTGACAAAGAGGTGTTTAAAAGGTGGTTGATAGACCTGAAGACAAAAATCACAAGATAAATGGATATATAAAATAAAAGATGCCTGATGGCAAATAAAAATACAAAGCTAGGTTAATAACAAAAAGATTTGTTCAACAAAGGTTTAAAAACATTGATAAAACAGTCTGAGGCTGAGAGCTTGTGACTAAAATAAGCTTTTAACAGTAAGGAGGGGCTAGTAAGTTTAACATTTTGGTTTTGAGATTGCTTGTTTAAATGCTGATGTGTTAACACAAAGAGATGACAGTTTTTGGTTGTTTAGATTCAAGAGATTTAAAAAAAAATGAAAAAAGTTGTCTAGAGAGATTTGATATCAATTAAAGGTTTTGATTTTTTGAGATTTTATTTTTTGAGGTTACTAGTCTGCTGATAAAATATGTTTAGTGAGGTTAACATAAAAAGATTAAGAAAGTGTGATTTGCAAAGTGCAGAGGTGGTGACAAGTTTAAAGTCAAAAGGTTTTGTTTAGAATAAAGTTACAGAGAGTTTTTAAATATCCAGATATAGAGAGGCTTTATAAAAGGTTTGATGTTTATAGTTGATAAATAATAGATTATAATTGTGTTGTTACAGGTGTTTAAGAAAAATTGTTTTGGTTTAAGATAATAGATTAGACAACAATAAAACATTTGATAAGTTTTTTTAAGAGATAAAAGCTTCTGATTTAAAATAGCCACATTGTGATAGAGTGTTTTATAAATAGTTCATTTGCTTTAAAGTTATGTGATATGATAGTCAGTTTAAAGATTGTTGTTTAAATATAGACAAGCTTAATAGTTTGATAGATTAAAAATAAAGATATATAGTTATAAGTGTTGATAGAGTTTTAAGTGCTGACATTAAATGAGATAAAATAGATTAAACAGTTATAAGATTTAAATTGTGAGTTGTCAGTTGTGACATATAGAGATTTACAGAACCAAACATTGTGCTTAGACAGTTTCAATAACAACAACAACAATAATAGTGATCTCACACATCTATACATTTCAGGAGGGGATTGTTAGGATATGAATGGGATATATAGTCAAAGGTGAAATGTAAAGATGTGTGTGTGTTTGTAATTTTCCACTTGAAAACAGTTTCTGGACAAGACACAAACAATATTTAGAGAAACAGGGTGAATCAACGCCAGGTGGTAACAGAGACATCAACAATGTACTTTCCCAGTGATAGAACTAATGGAACCAGACTTTGTTATGGATAACAAAGAGATATCAAATACGTAAATAATTGTTAGCTTGAGAAAGTTACTCACGTGGTGGATGATGGACAACAAGAGGCTGGGTTAACATACATCATACTGTCATTATCCAATTAACATAAAGTTAACACCTAGAAGGTGGAGTATGGGATGGGCTTAGAAAATCCTTTGTCTAAGAATTGTTTTATTGTTCAAGATGTGAGCGTGTGTGGTTGGCAACAGTGGTTTTAACTGTAACAAGTTGGATCCTAATGCTTTTGGGGTTGTTAAAGATGTAATCTTGTATGGCTGAACTGGATAAGTTCATCACAATGGATTTTACTTAGTTATCTTATTTTTACTTTTTATATGCATTAATAAAGCTATGCTTTTGGACTTTACAATGTGTCTTCTTGACTGAGGAAGACAGGATTGCCTGGAGAAGAAAAGCTGAGCCAGTTAATGGCAAATCTACACAGTGGCTGTGGATCACAGCAGCCAGCTTGTCCTGCAGACTCTGCTGGGTGCCAAAAGACATCACTACAATACTCATCATCCACACACCAACATTCCCAGGTTTTCGTATCCATTGGGGTGGGGGGGAGGGGGTCCTGGAAGCAAACTCCAGGAGATACTAAGGGACCAATGTATTGTTAAAAACATACAAATATACCTGACTTTCTTGTTAAAATCAATGACTGACCTCTCAGCTTTGTAGAATACCTATTTCACAGCAAATTTCCTTACAAAATACTTGCTAAATATACAAGAAAGCTTATTGAATTATAGGTTTGCAATAACCTTTTCCAAGAGAAACAGAACAAAATGCTTCAAACTTGAAAAAGTCACATTTTAGAACAGTTGCAGCTTTCAATTTTTTTTTTTTTTTTTTTTTTTTTTTTTTGCCAAAGAATTAAAGTAATGTTTAAAAAGTGTCAAAATTAAGATTAGAAAGCCTTTGTTTTACAAATGTAAGAGGGGGAAGTTTACTAAACACTCATGAGTCATTCAAAGTCTCTGTGTCCAAATAATCAGAGTTAAAAATGAAAATGCTGGCTTGCAGATGGCAGTGACTCAAGCAAACAGTTTTGCAGCAGCCATAAGCCGATATGTTTCTGCAAAACAAAAACAAAAAACAAAAAAAAAACCACAAAAATTCTTTGCTCTATTTTTCTAAGATTTTTTTGGACACGGAAAACCTTTATTTCATCAGGACTGTGATTCTTAGGGAGTTTTTTGGATCAAATATTCAAGTCACCAATAGATGTCACTACAGTGGGCTATTGATGTGGAATGTCTGTGATCTTTCAAGTATTTTTTTTTCCTCAGTCCTTGAAGCCTCTCAAAAACATCTTATTTTGACATACTTTGTTGGAAATTTTGACAAGCATAACGGAAAGCTGCATTGGTGGATGGAGGATATTTGGGCATTCACATTTCTGGATGTAGTATTTTAGGAAATTATGGCTTTCATTGTTTGGGTTTTTAAAAATTTAAACTGTCAAATTGTTTCAACCACTTATGTTTGGTTGTTTTTTTCATGAGAATCCACAGGAATGCCAGTCTCAACAGCCTTATTTTGTTTACAGCTTTACTTTTTATTTGTGTTCTGTTTTCTAATTCTTCATGAACTGAATAAGCTTATAATGAGAATGAGCTCCTGAGGTTCCATTTGATATCGAACTAGGCATTTCAGTTTTAGATTCTGACCCAAATACAAACTTGTTCTTATTGGAGTTTTAATAGTAATAAAAACATAAATGCCAAAGGATATTAATGTTAATTTCCCTTTGAAGGTCTGTCCTTTTAATCTTGTTGTCAAATTTTGGATTTTCCTTCCTGTTGGATTGTCAGAGGGGAGAGAATTAACTAGTTGCTATGCAAAAAGAACTTCACATGGAAAAATAGATTAGACTCAGAGAAAGGAGGGGTGAAAAATGAGGGACAGAATGTAAACAATTTAAGCTATGCAGATGACACCATATCACTAGCAGAAAATAGCAAAGACTTGGAATGACTACTGATGAAAGGTGAGGGAGAAAGTGCAAAGGCAGGGGTAGAGTTAAATATTAATAAAACAAAAATAATAACCACAAATAATTAACATGTCTTTTTAAATTATATTTTTATTAGAAGTTTTCAAATAGACTAAAACTATAAACGTAAAAAGATATGTAAAGAAAATGATATATGAAAGATATAAAAATTAAGAAAGCAAAGCAAAGCAAAGCAGCTTATTTATATACCGCTTCATATCACGCTATGGGATGTCTAAGCGGTTTACAATTGTGAGCTGATTGCCCCCCAACAATCTGGGTACTCATTTTAGCGACCTCGGAAGGATGCAGGCCTGAGTCGAGCCTCAGCCCTGGCTGGAATTGAACTCGCAACCTTGTGGTCTATGAGTGAGTGGCTGCATATATATATATATATATATATATATGAGAAAAAAGAGAAAAAAGAAAATCAAAGAACAGCCAAAAACAGAAAAGAGAAGAAAAGCTATGGCTTTTGGCTTTCTTTTGGGTAGTTATAAGGCCAATTATATAGGATCTAACTTCTCCAACTAAAAATTATATAATTCTTCATATAATCCAATTCTACTAATTATCAAAAATTGCAATTATTATATCATTAGCTTTTTTTCTGCAAAAATACAATCTGCGATTGCCAAGCCTTTAAAACTGTCTCTAATATTTTTTTCTCTAATCAAACCAATTAATTTGTCCCATTGAGCTAAATCATTCAGTTTCAGTAACCAGTACTTATTTATTGGTATTGTTGCATTCTTTCAGCAGCACATATAGCAATCTTGCTGCAATGGCCATATATCTCAATAATCTTCCATACTTCCTTTCCAATTGTTCATACATCAATCCCAAAAGAAAAGGTCCCAGCTTTAATTATATATTAGCCTTCACAATCTTTTGCATTAAAGTATGTATTTGAACCCAAACTCTTATGGCTTTTTCATATGTCCACTACATATGATAAAGTGTCACTACATGCTGTTCACACTTCCAATATATATTTGAAGCATTTTTATACATTTTAGTCAATTTTTGTGGAATCATATACCATTGGTATGTCATTTTATAGAACTTATCTTTAAGATCATAACACATAGTTCAATCTCTTTAACCACATCTTTTTCCCACTGTTATATCTGTAAATGATATCAAATATCCTGGGCCCATTTTATCATACAATCTCAATTTCAAATTTTAACAAAAGTTTATACATTTAATCAATCAACTGTTCACCATCAATAGACATCTAGAAGTCAAATTCAGATATATTTTGTTAAAACCATTTTTTTATCCACATTGATTCTTTCAGCTATTTATTCAGACAGCTAAAAGCCACTGAAAGTATTTTGTAATTGATTTAATTCTGAATTCTTCTCGATCAAACTCCAAACAATCTTGGTAAGTTAATCATTTTCTTATTTTCTTATTTTTTATTTTTTGTTATTGTTTCCTTTTTATAAAAAGGTTATTGTATTGAAACCCATAGAAGTAGCTTTGGTCACAACCTATTTTTAGGCTTATTCCATATTTTTAAGAAAGTTCATCTCACAAAATGATTAAAATCTACAATTACTATAGCTTTATCATACCATAATTACCCATGTCACCCAAACCTCAGATTATACCCTTCTATTTCCTATAAACTTCTATTATTCAACACAACTCAGTCCTTCAACTAAACCAAACATGAAGCAAAATATGATTCCAAATCTAGTAAACTAAATCCCTCTCTTTGTTTTGCATCATATAAAACTTGGTGTCAGATTCTTGGTTTCTTCCTTTCCCATATAAACTTAGACAAGTCCTTCTCCACTGTTTAAATAGCATATCATTAGCCAAATTTGGTACTGTCTGAAATAGGAAAAACATTCATCTTTATCTCTGAAATTCTCCCTAGCAATGATTATTTTTTTCCCATTTCACAGATCCTTTTTAATTTCATTCCATTTTTAACATAGTTATTTGGAAATAACATATCATTCATATTTGTCATAGTAATGCTTAGATATTTAACCTCTCAATTTCAAAACCAGATGTCTCTATCAACTTTAGTTGTTCATCTTTATTCATATTTTATGTCAACATCATCATCTTTTTTTAAATTAATCTGCAACCCAGTCAATACTCCAAATTATCTTAACTTCTCATAGCTCTATTCAAGAGCTTATTTTTATTTTATTTCCCTCTCTCCCTCCCTCCCTTTCTCTCTCCCTCCCTTCCTGTTTATAAAAAAGATTGAATTATTTACTTTCCCCATCAGTTACCTATACCTTAACACTGGTTAAAAAAAATGATATTCATCTCGCAAACAAAGCAAACTACTAGGCATGTTAATTGGTAACATTATTGACAATTTAATCATTTCAGTTAACTCTGTAAAAAAAATTCAGTGAATAATTATTAATTGGAAGAGGTATAAGTAACAAGAAACCCACATCAAAATCTGATGATTTCATTAGCCTTCCTGAAACACACACACCCCTTTAAAGAAACACAAAATTTAGTTATGCCTCTCCCTAGCTGAAGATTTATGCCATCTACTATGATCTATGTGAAGCATCTACCAGGGAGTGTAGGTGACTTTAAATGGTTTTGTAATATATGTATATCGCTGCTGGGCCGATTAATGTCAGTTGAATGTAGTCACCAAAAACACACATGTAAGTAATCTTGTTGTCACAAATGTAATTAACATGAAATGGGCACTCTGGGTGTTGAGATGCTGCTGTGGTTTAATGCATTTTTCCTTCCTTCATGGAGCCCATGTAAAGTTCAGGTTTCAATACTTAAAAATCCAAAAGCAAATAGCATTACTATAATCATGTAAACCAGGGGTCGGCAAGTTCCCCTTGATGGCGGCATGGCTGTAGCGCATGCGGCGGCAGCAGCGGGTTCAGTGAGGGTTGTCAGCAGCAGCAGCGGGGGTCAGCGGGGGTCAGTCCAAAGGCCTCGGGGGGGCAGACCTGGCCCGCGGGCCGTAGGTTGCCGACCCCTGATGTAAACTTTTCAATTGTTCTTGCAGAGAACCTATTTACTTAGGAGTTTATTGAACTGCTCTTTTCCATCCTTCCCTCCCACCCTAGGTGTGGGATGAAAACTTTTTAGGCATGCATTTTATTGCACACCTCTGTGCCCAGGCTGGAGGCATCCCATACCTGATCATGGCATCCCATACCTGATCTTGACTTCTTCTGCATTTTTTGAAAAAACTATTTCTTTGCAAAGTATGGGAGAAGTCTGGATTGGGTATGGGATGCCATGATCAGGTACAGGATGCCTCTGGCCTAGGCATAGCAGTGTGCCATAAAATACATGCTTAAAAGTGTTCATCCCACACGCAATTTAAACTAGACTTGGTTCAAGAGAAATTTGAAATAGACAAAAACGACTTGGACAACTCACTATTGAAAGAAAGTCAGAAGTTAACACAAAAATTCTACAAATTGTTACTGGAGAGGAAATTAGAACAAGAAACAATTAAAGACTTTACGTTACACTGGGCAAAAGATCTGGGTAGAGAAATCAATCTAGATAGTTGGCACTATGTCAGGAAAAAAGGTTAAAATTTACCAAAAGCCAAAATTTACATGAGAATTTCTTAAAGATGCAATTTCATTGGCACTCCATCCCTGCAAAGACTGCAAAAATATATAAAGGAATGAGTAACACTTGTTGGAAGTGTCAATTGGCAGTGGGCACATGGTATCACGTGTGGTGGGAATGTCCAAAAATAAAGAAATTTTGGAATCATATGCACACAGAGATCAGCAACATACTCAAAATAAAATATGACATAATTCCAGAAATATATCTGCTAAATATGACCAAAAAACTACCAAAGATGATGGAAAACCAACGTTGGAAAAAAAATTCTATATATGATCACTGCTGGACAATTACTTCTGGCACAGGACTGGAAAACTAACATTCTACTCACAACAGATGAATGGTTGCTTAAATTACAGGACATGATAGAAATGGACCTTTTAACAAATTTGATACATGGAAAATCTGAAGAAGAGATCAAGAAGGAGTGGGAACCTGTCATTTAACATTGTAAAAATAGATGGAAATAAAATTTCAATGACAAAGAAGGTATAAGAATAATAGGATCAGAGAAATTAAGAAAGCAATAGAAATACAGTATTTTCTGGCGTATAAGACTACTTTTTAACCCAGGAAAATCTTCTCCAAAGTCGGGGGTCGTCTTATATGCTGGGTGGCAGAAGAGAAGGAAGAGAGGAAGTCCAGGTAGAGGAGGAGGAGGAGGGGGAGGAAGGGGTAGCATAGTGTGGCATGAGGAAGGAGGAGGAAGCAGCAGCTGATAAGAGGTGAACCCCTATCCTGGGGTTTTCTTGGCAAGACTGGTTCAGAGGAGGTTTGCCATTGCCTTCCCCTGAGGCTAAGAGTGTGTGACTTGTCCAAGTTCATCCAGTGGGTTTCATGGCAGAGTTAGGAATCAAACCCAGGTCTCCAGAGTGGTAGTCCAACACTCAAACCACTACACCATGCTGGCTCCTATTCCAACGTACTACCTATGAAACAATTGCAGACTTTTTTGTTGTTCTTGTGTGCCTTCAAGTCCTTTCTGACTTATGGCAACCCTAAGGCAATCTTATCATGGGATTTTCTTGGCATGCTTCTTCAAAGGGGGTTGCCATTACCATACTCTGAGGCTGAGAGTGTGTGACATGACCAGGGTCACTTACTTGGCCACAAATTGTACATACCCCAGAATGCATCACCTAGTATATTGGCAGTCCTTTCCCCCCAACACTTTCTCATTTTCTCCCATTGGAAGAGGGGTCGTCTTATACGGTGAGTATATCCCAAACTCTATATTTTGACTGGGGAAAATGGGGATCGTCTTATATGCCCAGTCGTCTTATACGCTGGAAAATACGGGTACTGAAGTTAATTGAGAAGTTAAACTCTGAGTGGACGAAGAACAACCCATAAGAAATAATCACACAAGACAATGTTATCAAAAGAAGTACAAAACTTAACAGGCATATTTGAGAATTTAAAAGGTTACTTATCTTTATTTTTTCTTTTACATAGAAATTACAAATAGTAGTAATAAACACTTGTGCTTATAATTAAATTAAGAATTGTAATTTGTATGAAATGCCACACTAATAAAAAAAACAAATTGTTGAGAAGAACTTTTAGAATGCATTTGCCTTATATGGATTCTGAAGCTATTGTGATTAATTTGAACTGCTCTTCTTATCTAAAGGGAATGATCATTCTGTTGCTTATTCCATCAGTCACTCCAAAATCACTAGATGGAATTCAAAGTTCACTAGATACTAAATTGCTATTTTTATTTTTCTCTTTCAAAACTAGTCTCTTCATCAAGTAAGCACACTGGAGATTGAACTCAGCTATCACTGCTACTTGGTTATTCACTAAAACCCTGAGATAACCCTGAATGATGAAAATAATGATTTGCTGTGGAAATATGTAATCTGTTATATATAGTTATTTCATTCATTGGCAAGAATCCTGTTAGTGACAGACACTGGTGTAATAACAAATAACACTTGCACATGTTCTTTAGTTGTAATTGTGTGAAGCAGGTAGACACATAAGGTCAATGTCATCATCCAGCACCTCAGGAGGTTCTCCAAGATACCTTCCTCATTGTGGTTCTAATTCTAAGACCATAGTCAGGTACTGCTTTCCCCCTTGAGGCTACTAAATAGCCTTGTCAGGGAAACCCTAGCAGGAGACAGGTGTGTTTCATATGAATAGAAATGGGATGGGAGTGGAGTTCCATCCAATGGAGATTTATTCTCTATTAGATCCAAGTAGGATTTCAGGCCCAGTCTCAGGTTAAGAAATTCTGCATCACATTTATAATTCAGTAAACATAGTTACAAATGTCATAAGGAACTGACCCTCAAAATCCACCTTAAACCAAGGGAGCCATTTTTTGCAATGGAGGCCTGAGAATAATGCAACTGGAGTCTCTGCTCATTGCACTGTGGCTTTATGGTGAGATGGGGGTTATTCTGAAGCACCCCATCACCCATGCCACAGACCTCTGTCACACATACTGGTTTCTTCTAGTTTAAAATATCTTCGGGGGTGGGTGGGTTATGTACAATTGTGGAATAGTGCCCCAATTATGAATACATAATGGAGCAGTTATGGTTCTACGTTGTGAATATTTAACTGCAGTGCTACATGCCAGTCAAATAGACAAACATTGTGTACCACTTTAGATTAACTCCAAATTTAGTCACTCATTGAGCAGACTCGCTGAAAATTACAGAAGAGAGTAACTAATTAATTACTTGGTGAATAATTTATGTCTAATAAATTTCACTTAGGGGCCTAAGCAAATGGGCAGCCGTGGGCCGCCCTGGGAAGCTGTGGATTGGGGCTGAGGTAGCCGCACTCCTTGGCCCCAATCTGCAGCCTCTCAGGCCCTGGAAGGAGCGCTAAAATAGCGCTCCTTCCACAAGACGCCGAAGGTGCGCCACAAGAGGCATTGGGCGCACCTTCGGCATCTCTTCCACCCCAGCGTGTGCAGACTCTGTGGCAGAAGTACGCTGTCGGAGCCCCGGTTGTGCGGAGCGATGGGCGCTCTGATGACGTGTTCAGGAAGGGGTTGGGATGCCCAGTGTGAGGCTGCCCCTCCCCTTCCTTGCCTCCAAGACAGCACAAAGCACTGTCTGCTTCCCCCCTTAGTCTACTCTAAGCTAGATGTGGATTCAGTACTTTCCATTTATATTCTTTTGGCATGTGCTGAAGAAAAAATGTTTGATGCTTTTAGGGGGTGGGAGGGGGACATTGTTCTGATAACTTCTTTAAGCCTGCCAATGGGAAGACAGGATTTAAGCAAAGAAGTTGCCAACATTGTCCATTCAAATTCAATCAGCATAATCCCAGTACTGGTTTGATTTTTTCCCTTTTGTTTGCTTTTGTGAAAAGGCAGCCATTGTAGCATATGACAAATTTGACTGCAAGAAAGAACTCCTGAGCTGACTCAGAAGTAATATAAAACCAGTAACAAAACAGGTGTCTTTGTTCAAAAGAAGCCTATTAGGTTGCATTATTCCAAATGATACTGACTTATTGCAGATATACGTTCTGTAAGCAGTAGCAAAATAATCTAACCTTTGTTAATATCTGTGGCAGAATAGAGACAGCTTTAGCAACAGCCAATAGAATGAGAGCTGGTGGCAGCCAATCAAATCGTAGACTGGAGGTATTAAATAAGACTGTTAGTGTCAGCTGGGAGTCAAACCGGGCCTGGTAGTGTAACAGTCCAGAAGACAGGGACTGTGAGGGAAAAGTGAGGGATTTAGAGCCTTTACAGACTGCCAGAAATAATGCAGCTTGAGTCCACTTTAACTCTCCTGGCTCAGTGCTAGGGAATCGTGGGAACTGTAGTTTATTGTGGCACCAGAGCTCTCTGACAGAGAAGGCTCAATGTCTCAGAAAAAACTACAATTCCCATGAATCCCTAGCACTGAGCCAGGGCAGTTAGTGGACTCAAGCTGCATTATTTCTGGCAGTCTGTAAAGGCTGTTAGTTTGTCTATAGCACTCTAAGTGAGGGAGGTGCTGGTATTTGATATCCTGTGAGATACAGATAGTCTGTGTAGCTAGAATAGGAAGAAGTTTGGAAAGGAAACAGAAGTTCAGGACTGTGTGTGTCCTAAGTGAGAGTAAATGTTGTTCTCTAGATAGAGAGTAATAAAACAAAGTGAAACCATAACAAGTGCATATACCAACTGAGTAAGAGAAACATTTTATATGTTTTATATTTATGTTTTATAAAACATTTATGAAGCAATTAATTCCCAATATGGTAAAGTTGATGAACAACATAGGACATGATGGGTGCCCTGATACATGGGCAGAAGCTAATATTACGATCATCCCCAAAGACAACACGGACAATACAGATATCAGAAACTACAGCCCTATATCTCTGTTAAATGCAGATTATAAAATCTTTGCAATGATTTTGGCGGAGCAACTAAAGAAGATCTTAGCGGAATGGATAGCTAGCGACCAGAATGGTTTCTTACCAGGCCGAAATATAAAAGATAACATAAGATATATATTGAATGCAATTGGATATCATGAAAAGGACATAAATCATGATCTTCATAGATTTCAAAAAGGCTTTTGACAATGTCAACTGGGAATTTATGGTGAAATGTCTATGTAGAGTAAACATAGGATCAAAATTTATAAACTGGATTCAAGCTATCTATAAGAATCAGAGGTCCAGGATAATAATTAATTCAGAGCGGACTAAACCAATACAAATTCAGAAGGGAACAAGGCACCTCTTTCACCTTTGCTGCTTTTGCTGGTGCTGGAGATTTTAAATGTCAACATTAGAGGCAATGAGGAAATGGAAGGAATTAAGGGTCTTTGCAGACTGCCAGAAATAGTGCAAATGGAGTCCACTTTAAGGGTTAGGGTTAGTGCTAGGGAATCATGAGAATTGTTTTTTTCTGAAACATTGAGCCTTCTCTGTCAGAAAGCTCTGGTGCCACAATAAAATACAGTTCCCATGATTCCCTAACCCTAACCCTAACCCTTAAAGTGGACTCCATTTGCACTATTTCTGGCAGTCTGCAAAGCCCCTTAGATAAAAGGAATACAAATGAAACCAAGAGCATAGGCTGACGATCTGGTTCTAACTATAACAAACCCAGAAAACATATATGAAGTCATGAAAGAATTAGATTCATTCACAGAGGTAGCTGGTTTAAGAATAAATAATGATAAAACAGCAATACTTGAAATGAACCTGGCGCAGGAGGAAAAAAATAGGATTAAAGAAAGATCAGGATTTCAAATTAAAAAAGAGGTTAAATATTTGGAAATTAACATCACAACTAGAAATGTGGATTTGTTTAAAAATAATTATACAAAAAATGGAAAGAGATAAAGAGACAATTAGAAAGATGGAATAATGTAAAATTATTATGGTTGGGAAAGATCTCGGTGATAAAAACGAACATTCTCCCTAAGATTATGTTTTCATTCCAGAATTTTCCTATTATAAAAAATGATATCCCCTTTAAAACATGGCATCAAGACCTCTCCAAATTTTTGTGGAGTGGGAAAAGACCCAGGGTTAGGCTAAAAGTTGTCCAGGATAAAGTAGAAAGAGGAGGTTTATCTTTCCTAAATTTAAAAATGTATTATGAAGCATGTTGTATGGTTTGGTTAACAGAGTGGTTCCATGTAAAGAATAAGGAGATGTTAACATTAGAAGGGGCAGATTTAAGGTATGGATTTCATGCATACTTATTTTACGATAAAGTAAGAGTTAATAGAGATTTCGAAAATCATTTCATTCGACAGTCTTTAATTAGGGTTTGGATGAAATATAAGGAGTATGTATGCAAGAACATTCCTTTCTGGGCCTCAACGAACGAGGTGCTTTTTAGGAGGGAAAGACTAGATAAAACCAGATGGGTAACGTACGGAGAACTTACTAAGACAGAAAGAGGCAAAGATAAAATTGAACTTAAGACACAGGAGGAATTGAAGATGGAGGGGTATGACTGTGGATGGTTCCTTTACTGGCAGCTTAAGGACCAATTTATGAAAGACAGAAATATTACAGGGATTGGGAATATGGATAAGGAGTTTGAGAAAATATTTACGAATCAAAATAGACCTAAGATCTCACAATTCTATGATTTGTTACTAAAATTTGAGGTGGAAGCTGAGACAATAAAAGAATACATGGTCAAATGGGCCATGGATTTAAAAGAGTCAATACCGCTGGAGCAGTGGGAGAAATCATGGAACCATAGAATAAGTTACTCACTAAATTTTGATATAAGAGAGAATCTGCATAAAATGCACCATCGAAGGTACCTTATTCCAGTGAAATTAGCACTTATGCACAAGGGTCTTGGTAATAAATGTTGGAAGTGCCAGGAAGAGAGAGGCACCTTTATGCATATATGGTGGAGTTGTAAAAAAGCTTCTAAATATTGGAAGAAAATACATAAAATAGTTATGCAATTGATACCTATAAAAGGGTGTATGGATCCTAAACTCTATTTATTGATTATGCAAATAGATGAGATGATGGAAAAAATACGGTAAACTTCTATTTTACCTCACTACGATGTCGAGAATGGTATACGCTGCCAAATGGAAGAGCAAAGATATTCCAGAAATAAGAGATTGGATTTGTAAATTGGTGGACTGTGTGGCAGTGGATAAACTTAAGTTATTATTGAGAGGTGAATCTTGGGAAAAGCAAAACGAAGTTTGGGTGCCACTATTAACTTTTTTAGAAAATAGTGAGCATCGAGGCTTAGCTATTAAAGTATTGGAGTAACGAAGGTGATACTCTACCTCTTACCTTAGAAATGTTAAGTATGAGGTTCTAGAAAGTAGCATTTATGTTGTGGTTAAAGAAAGGCACCAGTGAGGAGGGTAGGTATAGAAGAATGGATATCTAGTCGATGCTCTGGAAGTTCTTTTAACTTTTAATTTTTATTCTTATTATACACTTTATATATTCATTGTGTGTCTAGTCTTTTCTTTTCTTTTATTCTTTGTAGTTTTTGTTTTGTTATGTTATGTTGTATTTGACATTGTTGAAGAATGTATTGAATGTTGTTCTTGACTTGTAGGGGTGGGAGGGGGGTTGGGGTGTAGATATCTTTGTGTAATGTTCTTTTTTTTAAATAATAAAATTTTAAAAATAAAAAAATAAGAGAAACATTGTTTAACTGTTATTCAAATAAAGTTTTATTGTTATTCAATTATAAGCTTGTCTGAACCTGGAATATTTATACATGCTACTAACAAGTAAAACCTATTTTGGGGAGTAAACCCCTAGGTAAAAGTAAAAGAGACTTTGGGCCTTTACAGACTACCAGAAATAGTACAAATTGAGGCCACTTTAACTGTCCTGGCTCAATGCTAAGGAATCATAGGAACGGTAGTTTATTGTGGCATCAGAGCTCTCTGACAGAGAAGGCTCAATGTCCCAGAAAAAAATACAATTCCCATGATTCCCTAGCACTGAGTCAGGGCAGTTAAAGTGGCCTCAAGCTGCACTATTTCTGGCAGTCTGTAAAGGCTCTTTGACAAGTAAATAAGGTGTTTCAGTAGATCACATTACATAATTGGTGGCAGTAGTGTGATAGGAAACCCATAGGGCTACCATCTGAGGAGAAAAGGTTTGGTGAAGGAGTGGCTCTTCACAATATCCACCTTTCATTCCAGGCGTGACAGAAATTAGATGTGAATCTACTGGCTAATTTTTGGATGATTATTAAAAATATAATTCCATTATTTTCTACTTCTGACCCTAAATTTATACTGCTGGGGAAAAAGAAATACAATTTGTAACCAGGAGTGCACTTTCAAATGAAAAGTCTGTGAGCACTTTTCACAAATCTAGTCAAAGCTTAGAAGTAACTCATGACAAGTAGCATTGCTACTTGTAAGTTCTTCGGTTTGGTTTGGTTTGATTTTGTAACAAGGACAAAACAAAGTTACATTTCAAAGCTGCCATAACAAATGGGAATGCATACTTTTATTCAATGAGTAAAGGTGTCCAGTTATTTTAGGAAGTTTCTAGGACTGTTTTTAGAGACATTTCAATGCAATTCTCTTCTCAAACTAGTAATAAAAAATAACAGCGTAACAATCATATAAGGAAATACTAAAAAAAATTGTCATGGTAACAACAATGATTGAGTGGGAAGCTTTGTTACTATTTTCATTACATTTTTTAAAGGGAATGCTACAAACTCATTTTCTAGTATTCAAAGCACATTCCTAGGCACATAATTTATTCATTTAGGTATGTGGCATTTGTGCCAGACTTCAGTTAGGGTTCTGATAAACCATACAATAGATTTGCAAACATTTCAGTTTTATTCACATCTCAAGTACTCTTAAACAATTTATGTTTCCTGAATGGTGTGGGAGATACAGGACATGTTTTTGCACTGGGTTCTATATGATGGATCTTGGGCCTCAAGGAAAAAAGCAGCATGGAGCTTGCAAGCCAGAATCATATTCACTTCTGCCTTATGCAAACTGCTCAAGCAAATGAATAACTGACTGTGCTTCAGAATGTATCTTAAGATCATTGATGAGGTTCATGTCATCCATCTAAATTTGGCCAAAGTCTTCTTGGGCACAATAATTTGCAAACATTGAACTACAATCTACAGTATCCAGTGTGGCTTTTGTTGTTATTAACTACTGTCAAGTGGACCTTGACATGGAAGCACTGTGACTGAAACATTTCCAAGACCCCCTGTGTTCCACTGTTGTCCTTAGGTCAGGCTTGATCTGTTTAATGACCCATTTATTTGTCTTTTTGACTGTCCATGGTATCCTTAGCACTCTTCTCCATTACCACATCTCAAATTTATTTTCTTCTTCTCTTCTTTCTTCACTGTCCAGGTCTCACATCTGTACATGGTGATGGGGAATACAATGGCTTGGACAATTTTAACTCTAGTGCTCAGTTGTATATCTTTACCCTTTAGGATCGTGTCTAGTTCTTTCATAGCTGTCCTTCCCATTCCTAGTCTTCTTCTATTTTATTGATAGCAGTCTCCTTTCTGATTGGTGTTTGATCTAAGGTGTACAAACTATTTTACTATTTTGATTTTTTCATTGTATAGGTTGAATTTATGTGGGTCCTCCATTGTCTTTATTTATTTTTTCTTTATGTTCAGCATTAAGCTTGCAAGGTATAAATTTCAGGAGCAGGATTTTCTGCATTCAATCAAGCTAATTATTAGGGTGTGCTAGACTATATGGTGCCATTTAAAATAAATAAATAAATGATCAACATCATGTAGCTATCAAACTATCTTTTTGTCAAAACCAGCCAAAGTACAACCAACCCAATATGTTAAATGATAATAAAAAGGTAATATTTATTAAAATAATTATAATTTTAATGATGATAACAACAATGGTGATTATGATGTCAATAACAATAATTATTTTATTGTTTTATTTATTTTATAAGCAGATGCTTTGATGCTGTACCTAAATTCTAATAATGAGAATGTTCTGCTTAGCTCCAAAGTAAGGATGAGGAAAAATATTTAAACATATTGGGAATATGGAGGATGTTTTTCCTTGAGTTCAAGAAGTCCTTATCTGAAGAGTCCTGGATTGATGAATTATTGATTGATTGATTGATTGATTTGCAGTTCATGACTCATTATTTGAAAAAAAAATACTCATGATTGTTTTACACAGGAAGCATCATTTCCTGGCAGGAAACATTTATACAGGAAATATTATTCTGCTTAAAATTTAGATATGATACTTTTGCACAGAAAAAAGAGCATTTTCTGTGCAGGAAATGACATTTTCTTTAGTGAAGTGTAGTGGTTTGAGCACTCCATTGTGATTCTGTAGACCAGGGTTCAGGTTGCCACTTGGGCATAGAAACTCATTGGGTGACCTTGAACAAGACTCACCCTTTCAGCCTCAGGTAGATTCAGAGATAAATCTCTCTCTGAATAAATCTTGGCAAAAAAAAAAAAAAGATAAGTTTACCTTAGGATTGCCATTAGTTCAGAAATGAGAAGAAGATACACAGCAATAGGGGAATGTTATTTTGTGCACAGAAAATGTTGTTTCTTGCAAAGAGAGCAAACTTCAAATTGATATCAAAACCTGCAGTTTTAGAAGACATTCTCACAGGATGAAAATTGTTAAATCTACTTGTTGATTCCTTTGATAAGAGAATATGGGAGGGGGGTAATTCCCTACTTATTGCAAAGGTATATAAGCAAAAAGTGTATGGGGGAGGGAAGTCCTTAAAATTGAAACAGAAAACAGTCTTTTTAATATAGCAAGATCCTTCTTCCCCTCCACTCACCTCCACCTTGCATTTAGTACTACTGTCTCTTTTTTCTTCCCTCTCTAGCAGTGGAGACACCACAAGAAAGCCCAATAAGAGAACCCTATTCCAAGATCCCCAACAATGGGGAAATCATTCATTCCTCTCTTTAGGCTAGATACATTTAAATGTCTCTTTCACCTCTTTAGATACCCATAATTAATGTGCAGGAATTCACTTTAGCAGGATTCTTACTCTCCATTAATATTCTTTATCCATGTTCATCTTTATCCCATTTTTAATGCTATCATGACTTCCAATTGATTCTCTATCCAGCCAATATCCCTCACAATTTCTGTTTCATTAGTTTTCTTTTTGTCAATATGTCCCTGACTGAATACATTCATGTTGATAATGCAGTGAGAGGGAGTGTTGTTGTTGTTGTTGTTGTTGTTGTTGTCCATTTTCTTCATTTTTTCAGGGGTTCATTTCATGAAAGAACTTCTTATTTGGAGTAACTGAATTGTATGAGTTTCTTCAACTCAAAAGAAAACTAAAATGTCAGTGGAGAAACATTGACAGAAACAGCATGATTAGGAACCATTTTCTTATAACTCTTTTTGTTATCACTAGGAACTAATCACATTTCCTTATAACTCATTTTGTTATCATTAGAAACTAATCACATATAGTTGTGATTTACTATTTACTTTCTTGTTAGCCACTTTGTGTCTAACTTTGGGGAAAAAGTGGGATAAAAATAAAATGAATAAACAAATAGTTTCTTAAAAAACTAAGTAAAACCTTATTTTCAGTTATCTTTAAATAAATAAATGCCTGGTTAATGGTACAAAAAACCCTGTCTCTCATCTACACATTTTTTCCTCAACATCCACAACACACAAAGTCAAAGAGGCTGTCTGCATGGGCCCAAAGGCCTGTGTTCCCCCTGGCCTTTTGCTATCCTATTAGCCCGGGCTGGAACTGATCTAAGTTGGAATTGGGCTGGAATCTGGCAGACTGGATGCAGATCTGATGGATCTGGCCTGATCCCAGGTCAAAGGGGCCTTATAGCTGGCCAAAATGACCTGGCATTTGCTGCTACATTTCTTTGAAATACCATGTCAAACCCTGGTAGATAAGATGTTTCTATGCATCTCTTACCCACCCCCACCCCCCGCCATTGTCTCCAGTGAGAAGGACCCTATTGCTACATTTGACGTGAAAATGAAGGGCCTGCAACCAGGCACCTTGTTTTCATGTCAGACACGACAAGAGCAGTCATCTCACTAGTGGCAATGGTAGAGAGAGGTGAGGGGCAAGTGGTGGTAGTGGGTCTGTGGCACAGGATGGACAGACAGGTCCCCATGCCAGCCCAGGGACAGATCTATGTTGGAACCTGGGCCAAGTCTGTGCTGTCCTAACCCATCTGCTCAGGGCTTCAGTAGAACCAAGTCAGAAGGACAAAAATATAATGATTACAGCAAAAATGAACAAGTGCAATCACAAGTACATTTTTATTATTTGTAATAAAGGGTTCAAGGTTTTGTGACTACCTAACATTCTGTAAACAGGCCACACTAGGCAATGAACTTAAATCCTTTTTAGATATGAACAAATGGGTCTACTTTTATCCCATGGCAGTTTTGTATGTGTGCACTCACACACACAGAATTCCATCCTATCTTCTGTGTTAAAATAAAATGGAAACTTTTAAAATCATACAATTGCATCCAAAACATGTGTTGTGTATACATTTCAGATTAACATTTTTTATGTGGCTTTCCCTAAAAATACTCACTTTTGTACACATTTTTTAAGCAAAATATTCAATAATATGTCTGCTGCAAAGGAAATCCCTTTGAATTAGTCAGAACCCTAGGTTTTATGTATACATTCCTGAATACCATTATGGCATATATTTTTTTCTGGGGCAACTAAGAGCTAAATCAGCTAGTAGACCTAGGGTGTATTCTCACTGCAGAATTAAAGCAGTTTGGCCTCACTTTACCTCCTATGATTCTATCCTACAGATTTCTGGGATTTGTAGTTTAGTGAGGCACCAGAGCTCAACAGCAGTCCAGGCTGAATACCTTAACAAACTGCAAATCTCTGGTCTCTGTAGCATAGAGTCATAGTAGTTAAAATGATGTCAGACTGCTTTAATCCTGCATTTTGGATACACCCAAATGAATGGATTTTATGCATGTGTTGATGTACCAAATTTCCATTTATTTAATGTGTTTATTCTACTTTGAAACTAGTAATTAGATCCACATTGAAAGTGTTATTGATCATAGAAGATATAACTGCATCCTCCCCCCAACACAACCTTTGTCCTACACCAGATCTGAGGAGAAAAAGGAGGAGGGGAACCAAATTTGTCTCTTTTCCACCTTCAAATATTGCTGTTAAATTACTTTTAAAAAATGATATGGAGTGCAAGGGACAATGGCAGTAGCAAATACACAGAAGTCTTTGACATAGCCAACATCCAATTTAGTTAACACCAGATCAAGTTGGAAAGGGTTCAAAGGCTTTGAAAATCCCTAACAATGATGTGACTATGTATAAGTGTCACAGAATATTATCCTATTCTTGGGAGACTTGTTAACAGAATTCTAATGTCAGAATGCCAACAAAACCACTCTTAATGGCTGGAATTACATAATGCTAGCTCTCTGAGTCTTTGGGAACTTAGATTGTAGAAATGGATTATGCCTTAGTGTAGTCATTCTCCCCTTACCATCTTCTGAAGGAAGATCATTTTCCATAAGCTTTATAATTGGTTTGGAATTCAGACAGATGAAGTCAATTTGTTGTATATTGCTTTATTGGAACAATCATTAAAATTCATTATTTGTTTTCCCTACTGGGTAAGCCCATTATTTATTTAAGAGCCATCTCATGGAACAACTCAGGTTGTCTGAAATCTACTGTTATCCAGAATTCAGTGAGATGAATTCCATCCCCAAACCAGATTCATTGCTAAGTTAATGAAGAAAGATAATAGCCATCTATAGGAAGACAAATAAGCACAACAGCCCACAATGGGGAGACTAATGGAGTTATAACACTTGGTCAATTTTTAATGCACTAACATTGCAGTTTTATATTTAGAATCCCATACATAGGATGCAGGTATCTGGGAAAAAGATCCAATGAATGAGATGGAATTTTCTTCTAAGAAGACATGTATACAATAGGGCAGCAGCATAGTGTAGCAGTCTGAGCCTTGGATTATAGCTCTGGAGACCAGGGTTCAAATCCTTGCTTAGTCATGGAACCCACTTGTTGTCCTTGGGCAAGTCATATTCTCTCAGCTTCTGAGGCCCCATTCACACTACAAAAATAATCCTGGATGAATCTATGTTGAATCCTAGTTGTTCACACACATCCTGAATGCACTCAATGCACTTTTTTTTTTGGGGGGGGGTGGCAAAAAACAACTTATATGGGTTTTTTTCTGAATTTTCCTGAAAGATTCACACCAATCCACATTGTTAGTAGTGTGAATCTATTCACACAATGGCATGTGTGAATAACACAGGGGTTACAGTGACTCAAAGAGTTTAGTGAACTCAAAACAAAATGGGAACAACAATGCTGGTATGCATCAGTGTAGCACTCTGCATCTCCTTGAGTCAAAAAAAGTGTGTGAATGCCTCCAGAGGAAGGCCAAGGCAAACCCCCTCTAAACAAATCTTGCCAAGCAAAGCTCCTGATAAATTCACCATAAACATGCCATTGTTAGGCCCATGGGTATCTCCAATCATCCCTTCTCTTTTGATATCAGAAATGTAATAAAACATAGACATAATCTACAACTCCAGTTGTTGATGACATTACTAGAAAGCAGCCCCACATTTAGGCTAGCAAACAGGATGTGCATTGAGGCCCCCAGTTCTGATTGATCAATTCTAGACATTCTGGAGGAGGTGAGGAGATCAAAGACTATAAAACAATGGGCTGCAGATTTAATATAAGCAAAGCACTGGTGATCTTGTGTGATAATCCTCCCTGCCTGGAAATGTGCATCTATTGCCACCCATTCACACATCAGTGTCACTACCTTGGAAAACCATTTCAAAGCAACATTGAACCCATTTCAAAGTACTTCAGCCCATTTTAAAGTGACTGACCATTTGGTCTTTTCAACCCCTTGGAATCTGTGCCAAGTGATATTTTTGATATAAATATCAGGACTTTTTAGCAAGTCTTTGGCTTAGTTTAGCTGTAGGTAGAAATGCTGCTGGTATGCTTGACTAAGCACCTCTATCACTTGCTACCCCCACTTGCCAAGGAAGTGATTGAGTCCTCATTCCACTTGTGGAACACTAGCAAATGGAGTGAAGAGCTGTTCAGGTGCAGTATCACTGTTAGTTAAGCCTGATTTCTATTCCAGCATAACATCTTTGATTTCTCTATAGTCCTTGTGTGTGTGCATGGTTGTTTGTTTATGTGTGTGTGTTGATTTCCCCTTTTAAATAAAACTCATTACAATTTGAAACCTGCCTCTGGAGTTCTATGTACCTATGGACTCAGTATACATTGGGATTGGTCCCCATGATTCCCTAGCACTAACCCTAACCCTAAAAGTGGACTCAATTTGCACTATTTCTGGCCGTCTGCAACCCCCCTGAATTACCCAGTCACCTAATATTTCTGCATTTGAGCTAAACATAATTCCCCTAAGCAAGCATATTGCTTCAGACAGTCCTCCCTGGACAGGTCTGCATCCAGGGTAAAAGTCAGAAACAACTTGAGAGAGATAAATTATTCAGTTTCTATTCTGTGACCGTTTTGTTTTCTTTCATTCATGAATGTCTTCCATCCAATTACCACATCAGTCTACAAGTTTCTTTGAAATATTCATGAAAATGTACATTTATTTCCCAATGTAATTTCCCCTAATTTTCAATATTTTTATGCAGTTTTACCCTATATATATATATATATATATATATATATATTACACTATTTTTTTTCTAGTATAGCCATTTGTGTACATACCATTTTAATGAGAGTTCCACTGCAAAATGTGCAGATGTGCTTATTCTAAAGGAAGAGCCACATAGTAGCCGGAAAAGTGTGAATTGGATTGACTGGTTAAAAAAATGGGGGTCAAATAAATTCTCATGAGTTCATACACAGAGAAAATCAGTGATAACCCTGTTTAATCACAACTGTGTGTGAATTCAATTGAATAAAATGAGAAGTTCAACTGAATATTAGAAAATTGCAACAAATTAAATAAATATGTTTGAGAGTCTGTATGGTGTAGTGATTTGAGCACTAGACTACAACTCTGGAAACCAGGGTTTGAATCCCTGCTAAGCCATGAAAACCCACTGGATGACCTTGGACAAGTCATGCTTTCTCAGCTTCAGTGGAATTGCAAAGCCAAAACCTTCTCTTAACAAATCTTGTCAAAATTTCCCTGTGATAAGATTGCCTTAGGGTGTCCATAAATTCATAATGACTTGAAGGCACACAACAAACAGCAACAACAAACAAGCATGTTACTAGGCTAAAAATGGAATGAGAGAAAATACATACTATCCCAGTAGCCTACACTTATCAGGACAGATCTAACACACACATGGACTCTGTCTGATGGAAATGAGGATTTAAAAAAAAAAAAGCCTGTTTATTCAAATGCCTATATGCTTTTTCCATTGAAATCTGTACATCCATCATGAAAATTCATATTGTGAAAAGCAATTGGTTTCTACTTTGTCCTGACAAAGAAACCATTCCTGTAAAAATTTGTTCCCTGAAGCTAACTACCATGCAGAGAAGTAGAAATGCAAAACAGTAGTTACACAAGGAATATTTGTGGCAACATTCTGGCAAATTTAATTCAGTTAGGTACTTTTGAATTGTTATGTGCTTACTTAACATGGTTAATACCAGGGAGAAAAGTAGAAAAAAATTGACTCTGTGTGTATGTGTGTGTGTGTGCACGTGTGCATGCGTCTATTCACAAAAGGTTCCAAAATCAGAGATGGTAGTCTTGGTTTGTTTTGTTAGCAATAAATATTTTTCTAAAACACTCCACTAGTGTCAGACTTTTTTTAAAAAATAATAATCAGCTGTGTTGTAAAATATCTCCCCTTTCACCAGTTTTTAAAAAGCATTTGTTGCTGTTGTTGTTGTTGTTATTTGTATCCTGCTCTTTTCCTAGAACTGGGACTCAGAGTGGCTCAACAATATTTAAAAAAATATCATGTAATAACATAGAAAAGGGATGCATTAAAAAAAATTAAATTATTACAATATTAAAATAGATTGCTATTAGAAATGGAAAAAAGAGAGAAAGAAGGAAAAGGGGGGAAGTACTACCAACAACTGAATTTGGATGGAAACGAGAGATGCACAAAGGACAAGAGAGAGAGTAAGAAAAGAGTAATACAAATATATATATATATATATATATATATATATATATAGGGGTTTATTGCAAGACTGTTGTTAAGAATAAATGCTTATTTTTTATATTTTTGGGAGGTTGGGGATAAGTGAGATATTGTAGAAGACTTTGGAATACTGCAGTGCATGCATATTTAGTATTTAGTTATCTAAAATATTCTTTATATCAACTTTAAAGGAGTACAATTTTCATATATGTGTATAAATATATAGATGTAATATATATATATATATATACACACAAACACACACATATACACACACACACACACATATACACACACACACACACACACACACACATGAGGTTAAAAAGTAAGTGATTTATAATTTATTATCTAAGAGATAATATTAGAAAGAGGGGCTTGTTTAGTTTAAAGAAAGGCATCAGACAAAATGATACCTCTGATATAGAGCGTAATTTTGGGATAAAGGAGGAGTGGGGTTATACACTCTATGGAGGTGGTTTGATGTTTGAAAACTCTTTTTGGTTATTATAATACTATTGTGATTGTGATACTGATGATGTGGTAATCTGTTTTGTCAGGACAAGAATAAGAGACTTAAGACCTTTGCAGACTGCCAGAAATAGTGCAAATTGAGTCCACTTAAGGGCTAGGGTTAGGGAATCATGGGAACTGTATTTTATTGTGTCACCAGAGCTCTCTGACAGAGAAGGCTCAATGTCTCGGAAAAAAAACAATTCCCATGATTCCCTAGCACTAACCCTAACCCTTAAAGTGGACTCAATTTGTACTATTTTTGGCAGTCTGCAAAGGCCCTTAGTAATTCAGAAGAATTAGAGAGCAAAACTGATAATCGAGGATGTGGAGATTAAATTTTTTAAAGACTTACCTCCTCAGATAATGATGGAGAGACAGAAGAACTTGACACAACTATTAAACAATTTGGAAATCACTTTCAAATGGGATAAGATTGAAGGACTTTAATTTTCCTATAAACAAAAAAGATTCAAGATTGATAATCTAGCAAGTGAGATAGAACAAAGACTCAAAGAACACTTCAGAGAAAAAGAAGAAAGAAGAACAGGAACATCAATGGTAAAAGAATGGAGATCTAGAAAATTGAAAGGAAAAAGGAACAAAGAAGAGAAGATTAACAATGAAGAACTGGAAGAAGAAGAGAATATAGAGGAAGTAACGTTCTTTAAAGACCTAGAAGAAAAGAATCCTAATCCGGGGTTGGGAAGAAATAGTGAAGGGGAAAGTGGTAAAGAAGTATAGGATAACTAAGATATCTGTGATCCAGAACAAAAGAAAGACAAAAAATTTGTTATTGGAACAAAGAATAAGAAAACAGAAAGGAATAACTTATCTGTACAAAAGTTGATAAAGAAACAATAAAGTCAAAGGGGTGGCACCAATGAATAAATAAATAAATAAATAAATATGGAAGGAAGGTTGTGAAGCATTTATAAATATGGTGAAAATAATATCTTGGAATGTCAAAGGCATCAACTCAAAATATAAAAGAAGTATTGTATTCCATCAATTGGAAAAACTTAAAAGTGATATTACATGCTTCCAGGAGATGAAAATAAAGAAAAAAAATAAAATATATTAGAAACCCAAAATTGGGACACTCCTATGTATCTGCAGCAAATAATAAGAAAAAAGGGTTATTTATATATGTGAATAAAAAATATCAATCAAAGGAATTTTTTGCGATGAAGATGGAACCTATGAGGGTAGAAGTGAAAACTGAAAACACAACAATACTTCTGGTGAGGATCAATGCACCACCAGATAATAGAGATAACTACTTCAAGGTAATAAATGATAAATTAAAGGAGAGTGAGTATAATAACATAATCTTACCAGGAGATTTTAATGCTGTACCAGAACCTAAACTGGATAGAGTTTCTAATGAAGGGAAAAGGATAAGGATAAACCAAGGAAAATTACCAAGATCCTTCTTTGAGATGTTGAGGATTTTGAAATGGTAGATGTATGGAGACATAAATATCAAGAGACAAAGGGTTTCACTTTCTTTTCTAATTCACACAACTCCTTTTCCAGAATTGATTTGTAGTTTTGAAATCTTTAATTTCAATGATTTGTAAGATGGAAATATTAAAAAGTATACGTCCGATCACAACCTGATTACAATAGAAATGACAACAAAGAAGAGAGAATTCATATGGAGACTACATTATGATGCACTCAAAGGAGAAAACCATATAAATAAAATAAAATAAATATTAAAATATTATTTTAAAGAAAACAGGACAGAATGCAGAACAAAACTATATAGGATGCAAATAAAGCAGTAATCAGAGGCTTATTCATTACATTGCAATCAGAACAAAGGAAAAACAAAAACAAAAACAAAAATAAAATCAAAGAAGAACTAAGAAGTAAAGAGGAAGAATAGAAAAAGAGAGGAGATAAAAAACTAAAATGTGCAATTGATAATCGACAGCAATAGTTAAGAATACTGGCAATTAGAGAGAGAAAATTAAAAATTATAAAACAAAAACATTTTGAACTAGGAAATAAAGTGGGTAGAATTTTGGCAAATAAATTGAAAAGAGAAGAAAATATTCTCAGAGATACATCATAATACAGAAATATTTACAGATCAGAGAGAGATTAAGCACATGTTTAGAGAATATTATGAAAATATTTATAGAGATACACCAAGATTAAAGGTGAAAAAGAAAAAATTAAAAAATACCTGATGGAACAAAAAATTACCACTTTAAATAAACTTTTAAACTTGTAAGCCGCCCTGATTGGAGTACCACTGGGCGGGATATAAATAAATTTTATTATTATTATTATTATTATTAGGAGCAAGAAGACAGTCTAACCAACCTTTTACTGTGAAAGAGATTTTGGATGCGATTGTAAAGATGAAATTGAGGAAAACTTCAAGTCCGGATTGTTTGTCAGCAATTTATTATTTAAAAATGGCAGAGATTTTTGGTATTATTATTATTACCAAAATACTTATTACAAAGTAAGCACAGTGGCAGTCAAAAAGATCTAAATTACAATCCTAAAACAGAAAACTAAGAGCCTTTACAGACTGCCAGAAATAATGCAGCTTGAGTCCACTTTAACTGCCCTGGCTCAGTGCTAAGGAATCATGGGAACCCAATTTTTTTCTGAGGCATTGAGACTTCTCTGTCAGAGAGCTCTGGTGCCACAATAAACTACAGTTCCCATGATTCCCTAGCACTGAGCCAGGGAAGTTAAAGTGGACCTAAGCTGCATTATTTCTGGCAGTCTGCAAAGGTCCTAACTCTAGCTGTGTTATCTATTCTCTTTGCATTTCTAACCTATATCCTTTCTATATTATTTACTCTTGGTTCGGCACTGATCCATACTTCCAATATATCCCATCTGTATGTTGTTGATCATATTCATATATTTCCCATCTTCTTATTTTATAACATTCATCTTATGACTCAAACCATTTTTTCTTGATGTTCCTAACAATTCTTTAATATTACATTGCTGACTTTAATCATCTTTCATGTCCCAAATTTTGTCACAACATATATAAAGAAGCTTCCATTTTTCATTTCCTTCATCAGTTGATTTCCCCTGTGTAATGTCTATGCTGTTGAGGCATAGAAAGATATGCTGTGTCCACCACAACTACTTGCAGAGTTGTTCCACGTCGACAGGATGCCAGGAGAAGGATTCCAGAGAGTTGTCTGCAAAAGGACTTCTGGCAGAGAAGGAATAATTTCTTCACAGAAGCACACAGCCTTCAGCTCTGGTTTTCTTCCAAATAAAGCCAGCAGCGAAGCCAGCCTTCATTCAACATGAGGGCTTTAATCTTTAGTTGCACTATGTACAATATATACATACAGAGTATTGGACAGCCATCTCAAATACTCACAACTATGCAACACTCCAACAAACTGTTCCACCAACCACCATACACAACAAACCCACACTGGAGATAATTCCCATCTCTTTTTTATAGGCACTTAACTATGCCTGTTGCATCAGGCATCTCAGGTGTGTCTATTTTCAATTACTAACACACACACACACCTGCCCATGGAGCTGAGCTGCTTGCATTTCTTATCCTACAGCTCCACCTTATGGTCACATCCATGTCATTTCCTGACATTCCCCTCCAAATAACATGTGGTATGTACCATGTGTCATTTACACTTGTTTTTATATAGTGTGACCTTAACCTCTGATACCTAACCTGTTAGCCAATTTCATGTGCCTTTCTACAGGTAAAGGTTTCGTGAGTGTCATGGTCAGTCAGGAGCTGGATTCGGAGGATGAGGAAGAGCCTACTGCAGTGCAGGAGGAAAGGGAGGCTCTACCAGGTCCTAATCCTGCCCTGCTAGATCCCAGCTCTGTCCTCCCAGCCCCAGAGGAGGAAGAGCAGCCAGGTCCTAGCACTAGTAGAATCCCTATGGAGGCACAGCAGCCAAGTGGTAAGGATCAGGAAGAAACACATGTGGAAGTGCCTTGCTTCAGACAACGCAGGGCAGAGAGTGCTTGCGTGCGTCAGTCAAGGAGGCTTACAGAGAGGCAATTGACTAACAAGCCTCAGCTGGCCCAGAGGAGGGAATCTCCTACTTAATCACCTGGGAGAGGACCAGTCAGTGCCAGAGCTTATTGCAGTTTCCTTGTGTGATCCTGTCAGTACTGGCACTTTGCTCTCTGGTATCCTTGTGTGCTGTGAACATTTGACTTCAGAACGGACTAGATGCTTGTTACCTTCTGGCTGCCCCGACCTTGGACTGAACTGACTCTTGTGTACTCTGGAATCCTGAACCTGGCTTTGGTACTGGTGTGCTTCTTGGGCACTAACAGAAAGGTCTGTAGCCTGCCTCTTAGCTCCTTTCTTGCTAAACCATTCTTATTAGCGTTTGTTTGGACTGGTGCTGGCCGTAGTCCAGGACAGTGAGAATGTCTGCTACATTGTCCTCTGTGCCAACATAATGTAGCTTCAGTGTTCCACTTTGTACATGTTCTCTCACGTTTTGATACCTCACTGCTATGTACTTCGTCCTGCATTTTAAATTTTCTGACTCTGCCATGCCGATGCATGCTTGTGAGTCTTCGTTCACTATTGTTGCTCCACTGCATTCCTCTCCTAGGTCCTTTAACAATTGTCTAGCCCACTGAATTTCATTTGCTAACTCTGATATCACAGCAAATTCTACCTCTGTTGTTCTTAGTGCTATATATCTTTTTTTTTCTGGACCTCCAAACGACCAGGCTACCAGCATAGCTGACTGTCAAACCAGTTACTGATTTTGTATCAGCTGTTTCTGATGCAAATAAATTGTCAGCAAAACCTTCTAGTTCTGACGTTCCTCCAGTTATTAATAAGCATCTGTCTCTTGTGCCCTTTAAATATTGCACAACTCGTTTCAATGCCGTCCAGTCTATTTGTCTAGGATTTACAGCTCTTCTGCTGAGCAACCCTACTGCAAAGCTAATGTCTGGTCTCATGTTATTTGCCAAAAACAACAAACTCCCAATCACTGAATGATATATATCCGGCCTCTCAAACATCGCCTCTGATTCCAGATTTTGGTAATCAGGCATCATTGGGCTTCCTACAACTTTAGCTTCACTTAAACTGATTTTTTCCATTAATTTATCTATTTTTCTCCTCTGGCACAACCTGAAGACACCACTCTGGTCTCTCTCTACCTCTATACCTAGGTAGCTTTTTAGATGACCAAGGTCCTTAAGTTTAAACTTATGTGCTAACTCATTCTGCACCAGTCTAATCTCTTCTTCATCCCTTGCTGCTATACACAGGTCATCAACATAAATTACTAAAATTCTACTATCTTTTGTATATACACATGCATCGGCCACACTTCGCCAATAATCTAATTTCACTAATTCCTCATGTATACACCTATTCCAGCATCTTGAGCTTTGCTTAAGTCCATACAGCGCTTTCTTCAGCCTATAGACCTTGTTACTGCCTTCAAACTCATATCCAGGAGATTGTTCCATGAATACAATCTCTTCTAGATTGGCATTAAGATATGCTGTCTAGAAATCAAAATGATGGACCACTAACTTCCCTTTTGCAGCTACAGCAAGCACCATTCTGAGACTCTCTGGCTTGGCTGTTGGTGAGAATGTTTTATCATAATTCTCAAACCGTCTCTGTGAGTAACATTTTGCTACTATTCTAGCTTTATACTTGACAGTCCCATCAGGCATGTCCTTTTTTCCTGTAGATGTATCTACAACCAACTACTTTCTGCTCTTTAGGCCTGTCAACCACATTAAACACTTTCCTATCCACCAATGCACTGATCTCCTGATCCATAACCATATTCCACTTCTCCTGCTCAGTTACTGGATACCTGAGCATGTCCTTATAGTCATCAGGCTCCTCTAGCACAACAGTGCAAGGTCGTGCCTCTTGCACCACAAATCTTTCTGGTGGTCACCTGACTCGTTGAGTCCTTTGTGGAATAATGACTCTGGTTCTACCATACTCATCCTCAGTGTCACTACTGCTACTCTGAATAGCCTGTCTTTGTGCTGGCTCTCGCTTTGATGTTTGTGTGTCTTCAGAAGTGTTTGTGTGTTCATCACTCACATCTCTGGATGCTATCACCCCTCCATTTCCAGTGTTTTTGTTTACATCAATATTTTTAAGCTTTACAAAAACATCTTGATTTGAATGGATTTTCTCCCACCCAGCATGGATTTCAAAACTAGCACTCCTGGAATACAGAATCCTATTCACATCCATCAGGAACCTGCATTTATTTTCCTCTTAGCCCACAAAATGAAACCTTTGACTTTTGGGCTGATTCTTTTTCCTGAACTGAGGAGGAATGTATACTGAGGCAAATTGTCCAAACACTCATATATATATATATATATATATATATATATATATATATATATTCTATAAACATAAGACAACAACATAACACAACATAAATACACATACCAAACAAAAAACAACATACAACAAAAATTTAAAAATATATGCATAAAAATGCTTCCTTTCCTTGATCTTGGTTATCTATTAAATCCTTATTGTCTTTCAAACATTTTCACTTACATCAGTATTGTTTACATTGTTCCATTTCCTTGCAACACTATAAGATATATTTTTATGCATTTTTGTCCATAATCATGTACTCATCATATTTTTTGATTGACACTCAAGAATTATAACTATTCTTTTCAAATCAATTCATTGTCATCTTTTTAAAGTCATTTGTACCAACCTGAACATCTGTTATATCAATATGAAATGTTATAGCTCTTAGCTTAATATCTATACATTATAACCATATATTAGATAGATATTGAGTAACCGGTATCCATTCTTTTTCAATTTTTTCTTTTGTTTGATCCCATATAGTATAAGTCAATTTATCCATTTCCATCACATCATATAGTTTAATCTGCCAGTTCTTTATTGACGGATCTGCTTGATCTTTCCACTTTTTGGCGTAAACAACTCTAGCTGCATATAACATATAAAAGATTATTTTCCCATGTTTCTCTTCTATTTTATTATTTACCATACCAAGTAGGAAAGTTATTGGGTCAAAGTCCAGTTTCACTTTTATTATTTTAGTTATCTCATTTTGTATTAGTGTCCAAAATCTCTTGGCCTTATCACAAGACCGCCACATGTGTATATATGTGCCCTTTTCCTTTTCACAGTACCAGCAGGTATCATTTTTTGATTTATATATCTTAGAAATTTTTTCAGCTGTTAAATACCATTTATATTGCATTTTATAATTTCTCTGACATCTTGGCTCAACGTATATTTTATTCTTCTTTTCCAATTTTTTCCCCAGTCTTCCAACAAAATATGTTTATTAATTTCTTGTGGCCAAGAGACCATAAATTGTTTTATTGTCTCATCTTCCGTATATCTTTCCAATAAAACTTTGTATATTTTAGATACCAAATGTTGTGTTTCTTTTGAAATTATTTTGCCAAATTGGCATTCTTCCTTCTCAATGTGTGACAGTTTAATGTCCATTCTAAATCTTTCCCATATTTGTCTGTAAAGAAACCAATTACAATTTTCCCTTATGTTATTAATTCTTCCATTGATTTCATTGTATATTTTCTGATTTTAATAAATCCTTATATCATACCCATTTGTCTGGGAGCATTCGTTCCCGTCGATAGAATGCCTCATTTACTGAAGTCCATTTTGGAATATCTGGTAGAAATGTTGTTTTATATTTTTTCCAAATTCTTAATAAAGATCTCCTTATAAAATGATTGTTAAACTCCGAATTCACTCTGTCTTTATCATAGATAAGATATGCATGCCACCCATATGGCAAATCATATCCTTCAAGGTATAATAGTTTTCATTCTTTAATTGTACCCATTCTTTCAACCAATCAAGGCAGCATGCGTAATAATATAGTCTGAGGTTTGGAATACCAAGACCACCTCTTTCTTTCGTGTCTTGTAGAACTTTCATTGTAATTCTTGTTTTCTTTTTATTCCAAATGAATATGTTCAGGTCTTTCTCCCATTTTTGAAAAGGTAAGTCATTGGTGATCACAGGTGATGACTGAAATAAAAATAACATTTTAGATAGCACGTTCATTTTGATAGCTGAAATCCTACCCAATCTTTAGCTTTGTCCAATCTTCCAGGTTTTTCTTTATATCATGCCATGTTTTTTCATAGTTATTCTTAAATAAATCGGAATTTTTTGCAGTTAAAATAATAACAAGATATTTTACTTTTTTTTGTATCTCAAAACTGGATATTTTTTGTAAATTCTCTTTATCTTCTGTGGACATATTTAATGATAGTATTTTTGTTTTTCTTTCATTGGTTTTGAGACCTGTAAGTTTACCATATTCTTGAATTGTGTTTTTCAAAATGGAGATACTTTCTATTGGATCATTTAAAACAATAACCATGTCATCAGCATATGCTTTGATCTTGTATTCTTGATTTTTAATTTTTATTCCCCATATTTGGTTATTTTCCCTTATTTTGTTGTTAAGAATTTCTGTAACCATGATGAATAGTAGAGGTGAGAGAGGGCAACCTTGACATGTCCCTTTATTTATTGTACAACTTTTTGTCTTTTCACCATTGATCAGAATTTGTGCTGCTTGTTTTGTATATATAGCTTGTGTCCAGTTCAAAAAATTTTCTCCTATTTTCACTGCTCTCATCGTTGCTTGCAAAAAGTCCCAGTTAACATTGTCGAAAGCTTTTTTTTAATTTCTATTTATTACATATAAACATACAAAACATATCAAACTCATATATTGAGCACATCCTCCAATTTATATGACTATGAAGCAACCAGTCCACTTCATGTTTACCCAACAGCATCTAGAATAAGAAAAAAATTTGAAAAAGAAGAAAAAAGGAGGAGGAAGAAACGAAACAAAACAAAACAAGAAAAAAATTACTATGTAAAAATAAACAGCCAATTAACATATAAAAAAACAATAAAAAAGGCTAATAGGTAAGTAATGGCAACATATATTTGACCATTTCATTATCCTGGTTTTTTTCCATTCTCTTTGTCACATAGGCAGCAAATCAATTATTTCTTTATATCGATTGTGTTTTCCTTATTGTTCCATATATCCTATCTGCATGTTACTATAATATTTACAATTCATACCTACTTCTATCTTTTGAATCTTAATTTTTTTTCTTTGACACAGCTTCTTCTTATTTTTTTTCAGATGTACCTAAGTCATTAATCCAAACAGCTCATTGCTTACTTGTCTTAATCATTCCAAAGTTTATCACAAAATTCAAACAGTCTATTCCATTTCACTGTTTTTATATTTATATCGGTTCCTTCTTTTATATCTGATAAATTATCCATCTTTGATATTTCGACCATCTTTAATAGTCAACTGTTTATTGTAGGGGGCTCTTCAGATTTCCATTTGCTCGCTATCAATAACCTGGCCACCATTATCATATAGAGAATTATTTTCCAAACTTTTTTCCTATCTGTCCTGTTAATTGTTTCTAACATATTCAAAAGGTATACTTCTGGAGAGCATTCAAATTTAATGTTCAGAATTTCACAAATTATTTCATGTATTCTTATCCAGAACTTTGTTATTTTTGGGCACGTCCACCACATGTGGAACCAAGATCCATATTCTTCATGGCATTTCTAACAGCCTGATTTATTATTTTTATATATTTTAGCTAATCTGGCCAGTGTTAGATGCCATCTATTTTCCATTTTATAATAGTTTTCTCTCATTATTTGATTTTTTGTAAATCTGTAAGTGATCATTCTAGCATTGTTCCATTTTTCTAATGTGATTTCTTTGTCAATGTTTCTCGCCCATCTTATCATATGCTCTTTTACGGTCTCATCCTCTAATTTTCTTCCTAGCAAGGAACTATACAGGTTTGCAATTTTTTTTTGGCTTATCTACTATTAGAGTGTTATCTATTTCATTTTTAACCAAGTTAATCCCATGTTGTTTTATGTCTTTCCTGTATATATCTCGGATTTGATAATACTGAAACCAGGTAAGCCCTGGATCAAGAGTTTTAAGCTCATCCATCCTCTTCAATTCTATATTCCCTGAAATTTTGTCATATTTGACTATTTCTTCATATTTCAACCATTTATTTGTTGTCTTAAATTTACTCAGGAGAGCTTCTTGCGGGGACATCCACCCCGGGAAGCCTCTATAGAAATCTTTTTTTACTTTGTTCCATGTTCTTATTAGGGCCTTCCTAATTATATGGTGGGTGAATCCCTGATGTATCGTTTGCTTGTCGTACCATAGGTATGTGTGCCACCCATACCTTAAGTCAAATCCCTCTAAATTCAACATTTTTCTATCATTCAGTTTTATCCAGTCCTGTATCCAATTTAAAGCTCCAGCTTGATAGTATAGTTCTAGGTCTGGAAATCCGCAACCTCCGTTCTCCTTTTTATCTGACAAAACTTTCCATTTTATACAAGGTTTTTTTGCCCTCCCAGACAAATCTTTTTAATTCCTTATTCCAGTCTGTGAAAGGTTTGTTGTTATGAATAATTGGTAAATTGATGAATAGAAACATTAGCTTTGGTAAAACAGCCATTTTGATTATTGCGATTCTCCCATATACTGAAAGTTTTAGTCTATTCCAATTTAACAAGTCTTTATTTCTTTCCATACTTTTGCGTAGTTAAGATCAAACAAATCTGTATTCTTTTTTGATATAAAAATGCCTAGATATTTAGCTTTTTTAATGATCTTACATTGTGTTTTCTCATTCAATAGCTGTTCTTCTTTCTGTGACATATTTTTGGTAATTATTACAGATTTAGCTCTATTTACCTTAAGACCGGTACATAGTCCAAAATTGTCTAATATTGTCATTAATACATCTATACTGTCTAAAGGCTCATCAACCACAATTACTACATCATCTGCATAGGCTCTGGTCTTAATTTCATGTCCTTTTATTTTTAGACCTCTAATACTTGAATTCTTTCTTATATTATTAATAAGTAGTTCTACAATAAGGAACAATAAAGGGGAAATGGGACAACCCTGCCTGACCCCACATTGTATGTTAATTTCCTTTGACGTCTCTCCATTTATCATCAGATTTGCCTTCTGTTCCGTGTATATCTCACGCATCCAGCTGATAAATTTATCCCCAAAGTTTAGTTTTTCTAATATTATTAACATAGTATTCCAATTTACAGAATCGAAGGCTTTTTCAATGTCCAAAAGTATCATTCCCAATTTGTGATTTATCTCCAGATACGCTCCAACATATTATATTTCTTTGCCCATTGTATCAAAAACCTAGAGCAAAATTGTTAAAGAAACTAACAGAAATGGATTACTGTTTAACTGATATAACTCTAGTACATCTATTGGAGGATTGTAATGCACAGATTACACGCTTGATGGCCAATTTTCTAATGGAGGCAACAAAAATTTGGCACAAACTAAATAATGGTTAGAGTTTGGTGTTAGATGATTTAAGAATGATAAATTTTAATGTATCCTTGCTAAGTATTTTTTTAGTTAAATTTTGTACTGTATGGTTCATTGTATTGATTATTAAGATGCCTAATAAAGGTTGATGGATGGATGGTATCATTCCCATCTTTTTATCATTATTCACCTCGTAGTACTCTATCACATCTACCACAGTTCTTATGTTATGTCTAATTTGTCTCTTGGGCAAAAATCCTACCTGATCTTCTTGTATTTTGTCTTTTAATAGTTCTTTTAGTCTATTTGCAAGGACTCCCGTAAATATTTTATAATCGATATTCATCAATGATATGGGTCTATAGTTTTCTACTCTTGTTTTATTTTTCCCTTCCTTTGGAATCAAGACAATGTTGGCTTGTTTCCAAGTTTCAGGTATTCCATTTCCTATGATATCATTAAATGTATCTTTTAGAGGTTCAATAAGTGATGTTCCTAATTTTGAATAATATTCTGAAGTGAAGCCATCTGGGCCAGGTGACTTATTCAATTTTAGATTTTTAATGACTTTCTGAATTTCTTCTGATGTTATTTCATTATTTAGAAATTCTCTTTCTTCACTATTCAATTTTAAGTATTCTGTGTTTTCCAAAAATATTTCTATTTTCCCCATATCAATATCAATTTTCCTATCATGTTTATAGAGCTTTGAGAAGAAGTCATGAAATTTATTTTGTATTTCTTCCTGAGTCGTAGCTTGACCATTATTATCTTTTATACAAGTAATGGTTTTCTTTTGTCTAGCCTTTTTTATCCTATCTGCTAACCATTTTCCGGATTGGTTGGCTAACTCAAAATTTCATTGTTTTAATACTTTTACCTTTTGTAGAATCTGTTGGTCCAGAATAGAGTCAAGATTTTTCCTTAAATATAGAATTCTATCCATTAATTTTGTAGAGTTTGGATTTTTTATTAACTTTTTTTCCGTTTTGCTAATTTCCTCCTCCAATTCATCAATTTCCTTACATTTTATTTTCTTTATTTCACTACCTTTCTTTATACTCTACCTCTTATGACTGCTTTGTGTGCATCCCATATAGTTTGTTTTGCCAGATCGTGTGTACTGTTTTCTTTAAAGTAGGTTTGTATGTTTTCTCTTAATTCTTCCATGATTTTGTTATTTTGAAGCAATTCTCCATTTAGCTTCCAATTCAGCTGATTTTGTTCAGACTTTACCTCCAATATTATTGGGTTATGATCTGATTCAAATCTGGCTAATATTTTCATTCCTTTGATTTTTGTAAACAGGGATTATGATATTAAGAACATATCAAGTCTAGAAAAAGAGTTAAATTGTGTTGAGTGAAATGTAAAGCCTGAATCATTTGGATATAGGGTCGACCATACATTGTGTAAGTCATAATGTTTTTTCATTTGAAAAAATGAAGACGGTAACTTACAGTGAGTTTTCTTTTTGTTGCTATTAGCAGATCTGTCTAGGTCTGGATTTAACACCCCGTTCCAATCCCCTAGAAATATTATCTTGTCATAGTTCAATTTCCCTAATTCTTCTTGTAATTTTTTTTAAAGAATTTTAGTCTGTTATCATTAGGTGCATAGATTCCTACAATCATTATTTTACTATACTGTGGTAATATTTCTAGTATGATGAAATGTCCTTCTTTGTCTTTACATATTTCTTTTGCTGGTATGTTGTTTCTTATATGTGTCACTATTCCTGCTTTCCTTTTTTCATTTAATGAATTAAATGTCTGTCCAAGTTTTACATTTCTTATATAATATGCATCTTCTCTTTTGATTTTGACTTCCTGAAAGCAAATAATGTCATATTGCTTCTTTTCCATATAATGGAATATCCTTTTTCTTTTATTTAGAGAATTAATTCCTTTAACATTCCATGAGCATAATTTGATTATTTTCCCCATCTAAATTTTATTGCAGTTTTAGACCTTATAACAAATATTAAATAAAATAGCAGAGAGAAAAAATAGATTATATACAGTTCCTAACCTTGGGTTTGGTTCCTCACCTAAATTTCTTCTACTCACTATATTCCTCCTATTTTTTGCTGTGTTTCTCCAACAATATTTAATTCTTTTCCATTCATCTGGTAACCTGAGCTATTGTTTGTGTTATTACTATCCTGTTCCTTTTCTTTTTCCCAATTGAATCTTTTGATGAACTCTTCTGCCTTTGCTTTACTGTCTGTCCTGAATCTCTTTTGTTTGTGTCTAAAGATTACCCCTTCTATTCTGTCCCAGGAATATCTAATATTATGTTTAGTTAGTAAATTAGTTAATTGCCTGTATTCCTGACTATGTTTCAACAATGCTGCAGGTATGTCTTTGAAGATTTTAACTGTTTGATTCTCTATTTGTAAGATGTTTTTATAGCTTTTTTCTAAAACTTCATCTCTAATTCTGGTACGCGCGAAGCGAATTACTATGTCTCTTGGTAGATTTTTATCTCTCGCAATTTCCAAGTTTATTCTAAACATTTTATCTATTTCTAATTCCAAATAGTCTTCTTCTATGCACATGAAACCTGCCAGTTCAGGGATTATTTTTACATAAAGATTTTCATTTGGTGTTTCTCTTATTCCTCTCAGTTTCAAAGATTTTTCTGTATATCTCAATTCCTGCAGTAGAGTCAAGTTCTCTTCTACTTTACATTGGTTTCCTAGTCTTTCTATATCTTCCTCTAATTTTCCTGTTCTCTTTTTAATATTACTTTGTTCCTTTTTTAAGTTGGACATATCTTTTGTTAGCTCCTCTAATCTGCTTTCAAATTTTTCTAGTCCTCTATTCAAATTTTCATTGGATTCCTTCCTATGTTCTTTTAACTCCTGTCTTGTTTCTTTTTGAATTTTTTTAAAAGTTCCTCAAACATAGTCTGCATCTGTATATTGTCCTGATTTTTTGAAGACATTTCTATGGAACCGCGTCTATTGGATTGCAATTTTGTCATTTGTAACCTTGTGGTTACTGACATAGTATAAAAATCCTTTTTATGTAACCTATTTTAATACCCACGATTTTATTCTCTGCTGATTGAAATCTACTTTGGATATCTATACAAAGAAACCACTGAAACTAGCCTAAACTAAGTCGATCACAACAACAGCCATTTAGAAAACAGTTATTTTATCCCACGATAATCCTTAGGATTGAATAGTAAACCACTTCGTCAAAGTTATTCTGGTGCTAACCACTTTTGTGCCTTTTATGAGAAGTTACTCATATAGCATCATGCAGACTTTCTCTAACCTATTTTACTCCCAGCTTCCAATGTGCATCCAGATAGGTGACTGAAGGACAGTACACTCTTAAGCAAGAGGGAGGCTGCCTAATTGGGGTAGATAGGATACTGTCTCTATCCCTTCTCCCCCTGCTATGGGCCCCTACTTTCCCACCCCTTCCCAGAGGTTAAGAATTACAGAAATACTACCCCTGCAAACCCCTTGCTTAAGCTCCAATAAACTTGCAGATACAAGACTGCTGTTTATTGGCCTGGGTACACATATATCAATTAGGAAATATGCAACTTATTCTATCACACACTAGCCTTTCAGGACTCACAGCCTCATTTAGCATGGCACAATTCCATTCTCTTAATTTCTTCGTTTAACATTCATATACAAGCACAAAACTAAAGAGTCTTATAAATATCAATATCAATTCCCCACCCTCCACAGTTGTTACTCCTTAGCTCCTCCAGGGGTTTAGTCACTAGCTTGCACTACCACCAAAGAAAAGCCAACGCTGGTGATTTGTTTGCACTGCCACCAGAGAGAGCCTGTGCTGGCAAACTTTCCTAAGCTCTCCAAGGGACTGGTGTTTGTCCCACACTGCCACCGACAAGAGAGCTGGGCTGGAAACAGGCTTCCGTTGCTGCCAAGTAAGAGTCAGGGCCGGCAAGCTTTTATGGAGGACGGGTCCCCGCCCTCCACAGCTGTTATTCCTAAGCTCCTCCGAGGGGCCGGTGTTTGTCCCACGCTGCCGCCGACAAGAGAACCTGGCTGGAAACAGGCTTACGTTGCCGCCAAGTAAGAGACAGGGCCGGCAAGCTTTTATGGAGGATGGGTCCCTGCCCTCCACAGCTGTTGTTCCTAAGCTCCTCCGAGGGGCCGGTGTTTTTCCCACGCTGCCGCCGACAAGATAGCTGGGCTGGAAACAGGCTTACGTTGCCGCCAGGTAAGAGTCAGGGCCGGCAAGCTTTTATGGAAGATGGGTCCCCGCCCTCCACAGCTGTTATTTCTAAGCTCCTCTGAGTGGCCGGTGTTTGTCCCATGCTGCCGCCGACAAAAGAGCCGGGCTGGAAACAGGTTTACGTTGCCACCAAGTAAGAGACAGGGCCGGCAAGCTTTTATGGAGGATGGGTCCCTGCCCTCCACAGCTGTTGTTCCTAAGCTCCTCCGAGGGGCCGGTGTTTTTCCCACGCTGCCGCCGACAAGATAGCTGGGCTGGAAACAGGCTTACGTTGCCGCCAGGTAAGAGTCAGGGCCGGCAAGCTTTTATGGAGGACGGGTCCCCGCCCTCCACAGCTGTTGCTCCTAAGCTCCTCCGAGGGGCCAGTGTTTTTCCCACGCTGCCGCCGACAAGAGAGCCGGGTTGGAAACAGGCTTACGTTGCCGCCAGGTAAGAGTCAGGGCCGGCAAGCTTTTATGGAAGATGGGTCCCCGCCCTCCACAGCTGTTATTTCTAAGCTCCTCTGAGTGGCCGGTGTTTGTCCCATGCTGCCGCCGACAAAAGAGCCGGGCTGGAAACAGGTTTACGTTGCCACCAAGTAAGAGTCAGGGCCGGCAAGCTTTTATGGAGGATGGGTCCCCGCCCTCCACAGCTGTTATTCCTAAGCTCCTCCGAGGGGCCGGTGTTTGTCCCACGCTGCCACCGACAAGAGAGCCGGGCTGGAAACAGGCTTACGTTGCCACCCAACATTGTCAAAAGCTTTTTCTGCATCTAAGAAAATTAGAGCAGACTGCTTATCCGATCTTTTATTATGAAATTCTATAATGTTCAAGATCTCGTGAATATTTTCTTTCATATGACGGTTAGGTAGGAAACCTGTTTGGTCTTGATGAATCCAAGTGTTAACCACTTTTTTTTAGTCTTTTTGCAAGTATAGCTGCAAAAATTTTATAATCCAAAATTAGGAGAGCGATAGGTCTGAAGTCCTTTGTTTCTGGAGTTTCTTTCTCTTCTTTTGGAATAAGTGATATATAAGAGGATTTCCATGAGTCAGGGATACCATATTCAGAAATATTATTGATGGTAATTTGTAATGGTGCTGCTAAGATGTTTTTGAACTTCTTGTAATGCAACGCGGTGAAGCCGTCAGGACCAGGAGCTTTCCCTTTTTTCAGATTATCAATCACATCTATAATCTCCATAATTGTAATTTTTTTTAATTCCTCTCTGTTTTTCATTAAATTCTTTAATTTTTTGTTTCTTTAAATATTGCTGGATCTCTTCCATGTTCTTTTGATCTTGTTTAAATAAATTTTCGAAGTATCAGTGAAATATTTTTTTCAAATCATTTTGCGCAGTTGCAATTCTATCTCCATCTTTTATTTGCCGAATTGTTTTCTTTTCTCTAACTTTCTTCAATTTCCATGCCAGCCATTTACCAGGTTTATTTCCAAATTCAAATTGTCGTTGTCTTGCAAATTTAATTTTTTTCTCTCTATCTCTTCTGATAGCACTATTGACATTTGTTTTTGTAAAATCTGAATCTTCTCTACACACTATTTATTATTTGGCTCTTGTTTCAGTTTATTCTCGTATTCCTGAATTTTTTGTAGAATCTGAGCTTGTTTTTCTCTTTGTTTGCACTTAATAGTGGCATTTTTTTGTATGAAGAATCCTCTCATCACTGCTTTTGATGCTTCCCAAACCATATTTGTATTGGTGCCGTTATTCATATTCTCTCTGAAGTATAATTGCAGGGTTTTCTCTTCTTTTATTATTTCTTCTTGTTTCAACAATGATTTGTTTAACTTCCAATTATATTCCTTCTTTCTGTTTATAATTTGCATTGTAATTGGGTTATGATCAGAAAGTGTTTTAGGTATAATCTCTGTTTTCCCCAACACTGGTATTAATGAAGATGATACGAGGAACTTGTTGATTCTTGACCATGATTGGTGACTGTGTGAGTAGAAGTTATAATCCTTTTCAGTTCCATGTATAATTTTCCAAACGTCGGTCAGGTCTAATGTCTCTCTTAATTCGAAGAAGCTAACAGGTAACTTTCCTTGTTTCCTTTTAATTTGTTTTTCTGATTTTGTGTCCAACTCTGGGTTGATCACCCCATTCCAATCGCTCATCAAAATAAATTGTTCATTGTCTAATTGATTGATGATCTGTAATAATTTTTTAAAATATTTGTCTTTTTCTTCTAATGGTGCATATATTGCAACTGCCAACCTTTTTAAATGATTCCAACACACTTCTATTCCTAAGAATTGTCCATTGATATCATTAAAGATTTCTTTTGATTTCAAACTGTCTCTTATATACATCACAATTCCTTTCTTCCATTTGTTACCAGCAGAAACAAAATCAGTACCAAGCTTCTGGTTAATTAAGTATCTTTTTTTGTCTTTCCTGATATGGGTTTCCTGTAAACAGTAAATGTCACATTTATTTTTATTCAAATAATGAAAAACTCTTTTCCTTTTTTGTGGGCTGTTCAATCCTTTTACGTTCCAAGATAAACATTTTACTTTAGATGTCATCATTGTCATTATTATTTTCTCTTTTATTCTATATCCTGATCCTGGTCCTCTCCTTCCAAGTTCGTATCCAAATGTTGTGCTCCCGCTGCAGTTGCTGAATCATTGTCTAAGTCTTGCTCTTGATCTTTAATAAGATTTTCCAAAAATTCTTGTGCATCTTGTGTCGATATAATTTTCACTCTTTTCTGTCTGTATTTAAATGACAAACCCTCTGGATTTTCCCATCGGTAGTTAATCTGTAGTTCTCTGAGCTTTCTTGTTAGAGGGGAGTATTCCTTCCTTCTTTTCAGTATTTCACTGGGCACATCTTTCAGCAATTGTACCTCTGAGCCTTTGATCTTCAACCTTGTCTGAAAATGTTGCTGTATTATCTGTTCTTTTGTTATTGTTCTTACAATATACACCACAATATCTCATGGTAATTTCTTTTGTTTTGCAATCCAGGAATTCACATGAAACAACTTATCTATATCGAATTCCATAATCTCTTTGTCTTTTCCAATGAATTCTGCAAGAGATGATGTTATTAGCTCATATAAATTTTCCTCTTCTGTTTCTGGTACCCCTCTTATCTTGATGCACCTCTCTCTACTTTTTTGTTCCCACATTATTTTGTCTTCGAGAATCTCATTCCTTTTCTGTGCCTCTGTATCTATTTTCTCTTCCAGTATTTGATTTTTCTTTTCCAGCTCCTTCACTTTATGTTTAACCGATTTCATATCTTTGGTTATTGATTTCATTGCCTCTGTTAATTCAACCATCTCTGATTTTATTTCCATCTTTATTTCTCCTTTTACTTTTTCCATGTCTTGTCTTAGATCTTCATTATTTTTTGTCATCTCTTGTCTTATTAATCTTAACTCCTCTACTATCGCAGCCATATCTTGTCCTTTTGATTGATCTATTGATGATCTCCTTTGTGGTAGCATTTGTTCCTATTTGGCTTTAGAGGATTGTAGTCTAGTTGTCAGGGACATATTAAATTGCACCACTTTATAATGTTTTTATATGATTTTTGATTTGATGTCCACTATAATGTGATTATATTGTTCAAGCTTATTTTCCAATTATATATCAGTTAAGCATATAAGTACATTCTATTATCATTCAATAATAATCAAATTAATTTGTCCTTTGTTTTCTCATTAAGGAAAAACTAACAATATAATGTAGAATAAAAAATAATAGAAAATCTTTTTATAACCAAAAAAATCTCTTGAAGATATTAAATATTAAATTTCAATTTCAGCTTAAAATCTTTCTACTTTAACATATTTTTCTATATTCAACAAATGACAAAAATAACTCCAAAAAATAATTACAATATATACTATGTATAAATATATCTATATATTCAATATTATATTCTAATGCAGTTAATTACCAATTGTCTCTTATATCGAAATTTGACAAATAATGCCCTTTAAATCTAAATGAAAATATTACATTAACTGTATAGATAAATACTCAGATATGATATTGTATATTAATTCAAAAAAATCACCAAATAATAATATTTCCAAAAAATCAGAGGATAATACTATTTAACCACCACCAGATGGAGCTTTTACACTTACTATGCAACTAAACACCACTAAGATACAGTCTTACGCTGATAGCTGAAAAAGGTTTCTTTGTAATTCTTTTCCTGTTGTCAGTTTAACCCTTTACTCACTAAATTTTTTAGTTATAATGGCGGCGACTTACTCTATATGTATAGATTCCCCTTGCCCAGTTCTGTTATTCACTCAGGCCCCAATTTCCAAAAAACACAAGCAAATAACCACCAATGAACTCTTATTTTTAACTCTAATCAGTTCATCGATTATAATCCAGAAGCCCTTTAACAACAGTAAATTTTCCCCACTGATCTCTTCAAGACTCCTTCTCTGGCCTCCGTCTGCCAGTTAATTCCCCTTACCACTCCATTTGCAAACCCACACTGGAGATAATTCCCATCTCTTTTTTATAGGCAGTTAACAATGCCTGTTGCAGCAGGCATCTCAGGTGTGTCTATTTCCAATTACTAACACACACACACCTGCCCATGGAGCTGAGCTGCTTGCATTTCTTATCCTACAGCTCCACCTTATGGTTTGGGTTTTTCAGATAATAAGATATTATTGTTAGAATTTGATGAGACATATAGTCAATGTTAAAATGTTGACATGTAAAGATATGTGTCTGTATTTTTCCTTGCTGAGAAAAGTTGTTTTCTGAGGCCAGATTCACAATTATCAGCCCAGGTGTGCTTTAGCCCAAACAAGCAGTTAACGAGCTACAGTTCTGTGAGAAAGTGCTTTGTTTACAATAAGAGGTTTCATAAACATGGGAATGTTATGGGAACTGCAGTCACATGATTTAATATGGTAATTAAAGGTTGGGCTAACACACGTCATGTAACTTCAACCAATCAGTCTGAAAGGGCTACACCCAAAGGGGTGGAGAATTGGCGGCTGAGAGTTGTGATCTAGAAAAGTCTCACACTTGTCTTTTAACTTTAAGCTGAAATGGACTAATTAAAATATTTTCCTGATGCTGCAGCTTAACTACCTTTGAACCATGTAGCAGATAAGCTTTGTTCCTGTTTAGCCATTCTGGCTAAAGTGAAGATGCTATTATTATTATTATTATTATTATTATTATTATTATTATTATTATTTGTTTTTGCTCATGCTGTTTTTACAATAAAAGAAGCTTGCTGAAGTTACCAGATTTTGGTGATTGGTTTATGCACTGTTTGCAATAAATCCATCAACACAATTCAACAATTATCCACTTCATTTCTTACTAAATATACCCCGTGAAGTTTTACATCTGACTTAAATATATTTTGTAGTTGGCATTATTAGAACCAGGTAAATTTCAGATCAAGACCCTGGATAATACCTAGCTTTTTTACTTAATAATAATAATAATAATAATAATAATTTATATCCCGCCCATCTGCAGAGCAATAGTTCTATATTCCCGCTTCTTTTGTTCTGAATTATAACATCCTCATAGTTCAACCATTTATTGATTAATTTGAATCTACTTAGCATGGCTTCCTGTGGGGACATCCATCCCGGTAATCCTCAATAGAAACTTACCTTTACTTTATTCCAGATTTTTATGAGGGCTCTTATTAGTATATGGTGACTGAAACCTTGGTGTACGTTTTGTTTATCGTACCAAAGGTACACATGTCATCCATACTTTAGGTAATGACCCTCCAGATTTAAACAGTTTTCTGTTCCTTAGCTTTACCCAATCTTGAATCCAGGTTAAATCACAAGCTTGAAAGTATAATTCTAGATCAGGTAGATCACAACCACCATTTTCTTTCTTATCAATCAAAATTTTCCATCTGGTGTGAGGCTTTTTTCCCTCCCATATGAATCTTTTCAATTCTTTGTTCCAAGTTGAGAAGAGTTTTTTATTATAGATGCCTGGTAAATGTGAGAATAAGAAGATTAGTTTGGGTAAAACAAACATTTTTATCATGGCGATTCTGCTATATAGGGAAAGCTTTAGTCGTGACCAGCTTGCTAAATCCTTATTGATTTCTTTCCATACCTTCCCATAGTTGTACTCAAACAGTTTGTATTCCTATTTCTAATGAGAATACCTAAATACCTAGCCTTCCTAATGATCTTACATTGTGATTTTTCATTGTCATATTTTTTCTGATGATTACGGATTTACCCTTGTTTAATTGAAATCCAGTGAACTTCCTAAACTCTTCCACTGTAGTCATTAACATATCAATACTCGATATAGGGACATCAAGAAACATTATTAAGTCATCTGCATATGCTCTGACCTTAAACTCTGAACCACTTATTTTTGAGCCTTTTATTCTTTGAATTTTGTCTTATACTGTTATTAAGAAGCTCCATGATTATGAGAAATAATAATGGAGCAATAGGACATCCTTGTCTAACCCCCCTCTGGATGCTGAATTTATTTGATTTTTCCCCATTTATAGTCAATCTTGCTTTTTGTTCCGTGTATATACTTTTGATCCATTTTATGAATTTGTCTCCAAAATTCAGTTTCTCCAATATCAAGAACATGGGAAGCAGAATTGCAAGTTTTTTATCACTGTTTTATTCGTAATATTCAATACATCAATAACTATTCTTGTGTTATATCTGGTTTGTCTTTCTGGTAAAAAAACAGCCTGATCTTCTATCTTTTAATATTTTTTTCAGTCTAGATGCCAGAATGTAAACATCTTGCAATCAATATTCATTAATGATATTGGTCTATAGTTTTCTATCCATTTACTATCTTTTCCTTCCTTTGGAATTAGAACGATGTCTGCACACTTCCATGAATCTGGGATTCCATTTGTTGAAATATCTTTAAAAGTAGCTTTTAAGGGCCCTATTAATGATGTTGCCAACTTCACGTAATATTCAGGGATAAATCCATCTGGACCAGGTGATTTTTTATTTATTTATTTTAAGGTTCTTGATAGCTTTTCCAATTTCTTCTGATGTTATTTCTTCATTTAATTTGCCTCTTTCCTTTGCAGTTAATCTTAAGTAATTTATATTTTGTAAGAAAATTTCAAAGCCTTTGTTATCTTTACTTCTATCTGACATCTTCTTGTATAGATTTGAGAAATAATGAAGAAATTTAATTTGAATATTCTTTTGAGTTGTGGCCAGGCCTTCATCATCTATTATTTCAGTAATTGTTTTTACTTCTCTTCCTTTTTTCATCTTATTTGCCAGCCATTTTTCTGGTTTGTTATCTAAATCAAAGATGTTTTGTCTTACTTTCTTTATATTTTGTAAGATTTCATTATTTGAAATAGCGTCCAATTTCTTCTGTAAGTATTTTAATTGGTTTGTTATGTTTGCTGATGCTGGTTCTTTTACCAGGCCCTCTTTAGCTTCCTTTATTTTAGATTCAAAATTCTTGATTTCTTTGTCTTACATGGTTTTTAATTTAATCATACCAACAAAAATGAAGAAAATACTTAAGTCAATAATACATGAAGATCAAAATGAGTTTTTACCAAACAGACAGATTAAGAACAATACAAGAATGGTATTAAAGATCATTTAATATTTCGAACATTATAATGAAAAAAAGTTGGCTATGGTTCTTTTAGATGCGGAAAAGGGTTTTGACAGAGTTAATTGGTATTTCATGTTAGAGTTAATACAATGAATGAAGATGGGAGTAGTTTTCATTGGGTGGATAAGGGCTATATATAAAGAACAGAAGGCTCAAATAATAATAAATGAAGAAAGAACAGAAAGTATAAAAATTGAGAAAGGTACCAGGCAAGGGTATCCACTCTCGCCTCTGCTATTTATAATTGTGTTAGAGGTTTTAAATAATAAGATTAGAGAGGCTCCAGAAATAGGAGGCATCAAAGTGAAGCATCATACTTTTAAGTTACAAGCATTCGCAGATGATGACATCTGTTTCCTGGAAAATCCAAAAAGAACTATAAAAAAATTAAGTATTATACAAGAATATGGAAGTATGTCGGGATTTCAAATAAAGAAAGAAAAAAACCTCAATATTAACAAAAAAATGGATATGACAGAAGAAACTGAATTGAAAGAACTATCAGAATTTAATTTGGAAAAAAGTAAAATATTTTGGTTTATACTTAACTAAAAGGAATATAGACTTGTATAAGAATAACTATCAAAAAAAGTGGGAGGAGATAAAAGGAGACTTGATGAGATGGATAAGACAACTATTCTTGTTTTTAGGGAGAGTAGAAATAGTTAAAATGAATATACTACCAAAATTAATATTTTTATTTCAGAACTTACTTATAGTTAATGAAGAGAAATACTTTGAGAATTGGCAACGAGAGTTGTTCAAATTTATATGGGAAGGTAAGAGAGCTAGAATTAGTTGGAAAGTACTAACAGAAGAAAAGTTAAAAGATGGTTGTGGGCTTCCAAATTTTAAATTATATTATTATGCATCATGCCTTAATTGGATTGAGGAGTGGGTGAAGTTAAGCAACAAAAGAATATTAGATTTGGAGAATACTAAAATGAGATTTGGTTTCCATGCATTTCTATGGTATGATAAAGTTAAAGATAATAAAGATTTCTCCCACCATTTCATAAGAAATGCTCTACTCAAAACATGGATAAAAATTAAAAAACAACTCTATAGTCAAATACCGGACTGGGTATTTACTCAAGAGGCCTTTTTTAGAAGAACAAAAAATGAAGGAACATCTTGGCTAACATATAAAGACTTATTAATCTGGAAGGGGAAGAATGAGGAATCTATGAAACCTATGGAACAATTGGAGAAGGACATAAATAGGAATTGGTTTTTATATAACCAACTAAGGGCCTTTGCAGATTGCCAGAAATAGTGCAAATTGAGTCCACTTTAAGGGTTAGGATTAGTGATAGGGAATCATGGGAATTGTTTTTTTTTTCCCCTGAGACATTGAGCCTTCTCTGTCAGAGAGCTCTGGTGCCACAATAAAATACAGTTCCCATGATTCCTTAACCCTAACCCTTAAAGTGGACTCAATTTGCACTATTTCTGGCAGTCTGCAAAGTCCCTAAAAGAAAGATACAAGTTAAATAAGAAAAAAACTAGGTTTCACCAGTGACAAGGCAGAGACAGGTACTGTTCTGTTGGATAAAGAGAAAGGATATGTTGCTAAGTTTTATAAAATTTTGAAAGAAAGAGATCTTGAGAGCGAGATGGTTAAACATGCTATGAGTAGATGGGCTCAAGACATTGGAAAGTCTTGAAGTGGGAAAATGGGAAAAAGCATGGCACGACACTAAACAATTCACTTTGTGTTAGGATTACAAAGAAAATCATATTAAAATGATGTACCACTGGTATCTTTCACCTGTAAAAATTAACAAAATTTATAAAACAGGGAAACAGGAATGTTGAAAATGCAGGAAAAAAGAAGGTACTTTTTATCATCTCTAGTGGGAATATAAAGAAGCAGGAAGATATTGGAAGATGATACAAAATTTAATGTCAGAAATACTTCAAATTGAAATCCCACTTGATCCAACACTCTTCCTGTTAAACATTACCAGCACAATTGACAAAGAATGGGAAAGAAAACATATTATAACTATATTATATATGGTAACAGTTGCAAGAATTATATATGCTAGAGTTTGGAAACAAGCAAGAATACCATCAAAGGCAAAATGAATAGAAAAGATGCGAGAAGCTATGGAAATGGACATATTAACAGCCTTGATAAATGAGAAGTCGGAAGAAGACATAGAGGAGAATTGAACATGCTTAAAAAGATATTGGAAGAGAGAAGAGAGGTAATAGATAAGGACCTGTGTGTGACTCCTCCAATTTAACTAAGGCAGAAATAAATGGAAAGTTTGGAATGGAATCCCAGATTGATACATAATGATTTTACTAAATAGATGTATTATTGTATTATTTGAAGAAAAAAACGTAAAGAGGCAGAGGGTTTTAAAGAAATAATAAGTTGAATTAGCCAAATATATAAATATCAGGAAGTTGTTTAAAGCTTTCATGGAAAATATGCCATTAATTTTGTTTAGATATTTGGTTGTCAAGTGGTATGTATGTATTATGCTTGTTTTGTATTGTATGGTAGTGGTGATGAGAATTTTTGTGTGTGTTGTTATTGTCTTTTAAATCAATAAAAATTTATAAAAAATTAAAAGAAAAGAAAATAGTCATAATTTCCACAGTTAAAGTGCACAACTTTGGCACCAGCATTCATGGAATGTTCTACTCTACCTTTTCAACATTGAACCATTCAGACACTTGTAAAAAATTGTCCAGTTTTAGTTAGGTGCACAACTTTGCTTTGGAGATTTGCACTGTATTCCAGCTGTGCATGTTTTAAGGCTGCACTGAGTTGACAAAGTTGTGTTGTTTTGCTGTGCTGAGAACAACAATAGCAAAAAGTTTCCACAACCTGTATGGACACCAATTTTTTTACCATGTTCAAGAAAGTGCTGAATACCTGTACCCTACTATGCAGTGGGATCTAGAGAGTGTTCCATAAGCACAGGAAAAAGTATATTAATTTGTGGTTATATATAATTGCTAGGCAGCTTGTAGCAAGATCCCCGTAGTTAGACCTCCCCATGCTACCTTCAAAAACTTACCTTGTAAACAGTCCCTCCATGACCATTCCTGTTTTGTCAGAGAATGAGGAGATCCATGTAGATGGTGTCCTTACAGCATGTTCAGCTATAAGAAAATAGCTAGATGTGTCCCCACTCACACCTTCCCCCAAAGCACAGAATGTCATTTTGTAAGGCTGTACTGGTGACAATGTTGGTTTTGGAGGAGATTTTGGTTTTTGCATGGTCAGATCAGAATTCCAAATTCCACAGTGACCAAATAATTTAGCAGAGAGATGAAGCTTTTGGCTCCTCCGTATTCCTTTTCCATGGTGAATGGCTACATGTGGGCAATTGATCACTTACCTACAGTAAGGAGGAAAAACAATCTCTCTGCAGATATATGCACCTTGGCAGATCTCTAACAATGCTGGCACATGTGTCATATAAGAACAAAGTACACCTGCTCCCCCTTTTGCTTTAGCAAGCTATTCTTTTACTCACATGCAAAACTATACAAATTATACATTAATGCTAGATCAAATAGCCCAATTCTTTTTTTTTATGTTGCATGTCAATCACCTTTCTTAGGCATGGGGATTACAACATCTTAACTACAACAACACATCTGTTGTTTATTCATTTACCACAGAGTGCTTCAAATGATGCAGAATGAAATATAGAATTGCAGTATAAAAAACAATTGGGAAATCATTTACATTCTGCATTTTTTTTAAAAAAGCAGTAAACTAGTTATTAAAAGGCAATGTTTATTTTAAAATAACAAGAAACAGCATCAGCCAGGATGTTTTTAGACAGCAATGAGATTTCCATGTTCTGTTTTAAAAACTGATAGTGAAAGAAATAGATTAGATTGAACCACAAAGCAAAGCAAAAGCTACGCAGCTTCAATTATATACCACTTCATAATGTGCTATGCAGTGTCTAAGCGGTTTACAACTGTAAGCTCATTGCCCCCCAACAGCTGGGTACTCATTTTAGCAACATCAGAAGGATGCAGGCCTGAGTCAAGCCTGAGCCCTGGCTAGTATTGAACTCGCAACCTTGTGGTTTATGAGTGAGTGGCTGCAGTACAGTCATTTAACCACTGCGCTACCAGGGCACAATGGTGGTGTCAAAAAACCAAAAATCTCAGATGTTATGAGGAGGCCTTTATCCTTGAAAAAAAACAAAAAACCCAAGAGATTTGATAAGTCTTTCATGTCATAGCTCACTCCCAAAGCCTGCCTTTTCATCAGTGTAGGCCCCCACCTGACACATGGTCATTTCCATGTTGCTGAAGAGCAGAGGGTATTCTGGAGATATGCCCAGCTCTCTTTTTATAGTTGGGTGTGCTGTGTCAAGCACTGGTAGATGCCTCTTGCAGTATATCCAGCTATAGGATAAGAGCTGGATGCATCCCATCTCTCTCTAGCAACACAGGAATGCCTGTACTGGGAGCATTCACTGCTGAAAAGGTAAATTTTGGAGGTGCATTTGATTGTTGCATGCACAATGACTGCAAAAGTCAACTGTGATATCATAAAGCTTAACTATGAAATCATCATTAATAAAGAGGATAACAGCCAAAAGTATTAATATGACACTTCTTTTACATGGGGAAATGAAATAAGGACCTTTGAATGTTTGTTAGTGTTTTTCAGAAAAAGCTGGATGGTCAAAGGAAGCAGTTTTGAGCAAAAGAAAGAAGTGATTAAACCTTAGAAACAATATAGAAATCCAAAGCCTGAGCTTTCCAAACCTGTTCAGTTAAAAAGTACAGTCATCTCTACATATCCGTTATTTATTTATTTATTTACCCACAATAATAATAATAATAATAATAATAATAATAATAATAATAATAATAATACAAAGAGAGAGAGAGAGAGAGAGAGAGATTCAACCATCCATAACCATCCATATATATATCTCCAAAAAGCAGACCTTGATTTTACCATTTTACCTAAGGCATAAGGGACACCATTTTATTATGCTATTGTGTTTAATGGGACTTGAGAATTCATGTATTTTAATATCCATGGGAGAGGGGGGGGGCTAGAACAAATCCCCAGTAGATACCCAAGGCCCACTGTATTTCAAATTAGGAAAAGCAATTGATTCAGTTCTTTTTGTCAGGGAATACAGAGAAATAATAATAATTTCTAGAAGTATGCATATTTTATGACATGGCACATGATAATATGCAGTCCACAGTGGAGGAAAAAAGACAGCTTGAAAACTTGCTCAAAAAGTACCTTCCAGAATGAAATACCATATGTTATATTCCTGTTCAATGTACTTTCAGATGAGTTATAATTATACTTCCCTGAAAAACAGGGTTCATCATGAAAATGCTGACAGCTAACATAATGAAATGACACTTGCAATGAAATAATGAAAATGCTGCTGCAGAAACATGTTAAAATAAGACAGGGGCATAAAAATCCATCACTGCCTGAATCTCACAGTAAAAAAAAGAGAAAAAAGAACATAGTCCTTCATATGGCCACCAAAAACCAGCAAGTGAGACATTACTGTTTTGTCTGTCAGCTGGCCAAGTGGAAAATAGATATGGCAGGCAAGCTGCAAAGGACTTTTAAAAAAAAAAGTATATTTTGCCATGAGGTCAAACTTTCATCTGGCTCTACAACTTCACAGCATTGACAGCACAAACTTACACATTTCTATTAATCTAATAGTCTTAGATAAATGGTTATAGAATGGCAGCCTGAGTGATTTCCATTAGTTAAAGTTTGCTAAGATCATGGTAGTACAAAATAATGTTTGGATGCCCCACTATTACAAATGAATCCTTGTCTTGCATGTAGAAAGCTGTCACCTTAGGAAGAAGAATATGCAGGAAAGCCAAATAAATTAGAGGTGGAAAACTTCCAAGGATTGGGGGAGCATTTCACTTCCTTGATAGAGTACGCTTCCCTTTCAGTTCCCCATCAAAAATCCACCAAAAATGGCAAATAATGCTTACATATTTGCCATGGAAATGTTATACCTGCCCTTCCACTCTGATTCAGGCCAGAAAGGTGTTATTTTAGAAACAGGAAAGAACCACCCAATTACTTCAGTTTATATAAAAAAGAGAGGCTATTTTATCCTGAATCTAGCCCATACCTCTAAAATAATTGTCAAATGGCAAATGGTGGCCTAAGATTTTTGAATTGCTACTTGCCAGTTTAGGCCACTTTCCCCTCCAGCAGAGGCTAATGGGCTATTTTAGGTTCCCTGGGAACTCCATGTGTCCCACAAGGTTCATATTGCTCAGTGTTGCTGTAAATATTGTAAGAAGTTACAACCAGGACAATCCTATCACTTCTGGCCCAAATCTCTGTCTTATTCCAGAACTCCAGTTATATAGAACATGAACATTCCTGAAGTCGTATATTTATTTTACTTCTATATTCATTTTTTAACATACATTTTCACAACACTTCTTCATGTTCTTTCACTGCTTGTAGCCATGCTTGTAAAAAATCATATACTGTGAGAAGGGATGGGATGGAAATAAACCTGAGAAGTTAATTTGACAACAAGAATTTGCTTGTCTGTCTGATTAATTTGGAACTCTGGCTTTAAAATCAAGGCAGGATAGCTGTGAGCAATCTCAAGGAGAAAAAAAATCCATTTATGAGCTAAGTGCTTTTACAGTGCTGACATGCACCTGCCAAATAGAACCTGCAGCAGAATTGGACACATGATTAATGGATACAGCTCCACATTCTTTCAATGGACTGGGCCTGCAAGGCTATGTGGCCATTTGGGACTTATTTATGACAGCCACACGCAAACAAGAATTATAACTAAAATGCCAGGGCTTCAGACATTTATCATCTAAACAGATTTTAAAGCATACCCCTTCTTTTCAGTGTCCTTTCACGAATCAAAACAGTTAAGAAATTGAGAATTATACAATGTGGATTTAAAATTCCTAAGATTGTAATCATTTCAGAAGCCTTTAGAAATATATCCCAGTATTCTTTCTTCCTTCACAGAACCCACCAAGTTTTGAGCAGAACTGAATATCTCAATATGTAAGGTTAACAATTAAAATTAATCCCTTTGAGGTGACAAGTCACTTTCACTTTTCATTAAACAATGATATTTTTCCTTTTGGTTTCCTTGTATGAAATGTCTCTTATTTTTATTATTATCACAGAATGTTTTTTTTAATGTTAAATCTCACCTGTCCATTGGGAATAATTTATTCTGCAAGATGATTACTATTGATTAATATGACTGTTGGACAAAGTATGGATGGAGAAACAATGTTTTGAAAAGAGGAATTTAGTAAAAAAAAATAATGGCTGGATTGTTGAATGTATCTTGCATACTAACATACACTCATCCATGATGTGAGAAGGCTCTGATAAGTAAGCAAGAGGATCATACTGATAAATCCATTTTAGCCTTCCTGCTTGAGCAGCATTGAACATTCTAATGTGTTCTTTCCCTACATGGGGCAATTGTCTGAACTCCCATTCAGAAGACTGCAAAGAAAGTACAAAAACAGGAAGCACAATACTCTTGCTCTTCCATTCTAGCACTTATTAGAAACAGCTTTTAGTAGTTTCTCAGGGAGAAACATGGAGAGAGGAAGAAACACTTATTGCCTGGCATCCACCTTCTCCATAAGAGCTGGTATTTATCCCAAATGAAAAGAAGGATTAATAAAACCAAGGTCATCTTAAATAAGCTCTGCAAGTAACCAGCTCAAAATACCACATGAAGAGCTCACCTGGTTGGAAAGCTACCCTGAAGGGCACATTTGGCTCTTACATCCATTTCACTTTTGAGGCAGTATTACTGTCAACAGCATCAATTTGCATCCTTCCTAATGGAAAGTTTTAAACAATTTGTTGCTTTGTCTAGACCAGTGATTTCCCAACTCTGGTCCTCCCAGTATTTTGGACTTGAAATCCTAGAACCCCCAGCCAGTTTGACCAACACTCAGGAATTCTGGGAGCTGAAGTTCAAAATATCTGGAGAACCAGAGTTTGGGAACCACTGGTCTAGACTTTTTAGTGTCACATGAAGAAAGACTAGTTTTCTTCAAGCTTTTTTATTTCATTACATTAATTCTTTTTATCTATTAAAATTCATATATAAAATTCAAAAATAATAGAGTTCCTCTCAAAAATGATGATGACGATGATGGAGATGATGACAACGATGATGATGATGATGATGAGGAGGAGGAGGAGGAGGAGGAGGATGCAGATGCAGCTAGTGCTGCCATTACTTGGACTGTTTTGACCAATGTGCAACAATGTCCTCACTGCCACCTACTGAACTGATACTAGCAGACTATGAAAATCTCCAGAGCAGATTTGTGGGTGCTTCTACAGAAGAGAGAAGAGTGGGGGAAAATCACATTGCATGAGCAGATATCCATCACACTGGAGATTATGATGATGATGATGATGCACCATGCATAGGAAACAGGTGAAGATGATGGCAGTGTAGGGACTTCCTCTTGGAGTTTATCTACACCAGAGCTCAGTTCCATTTCCAGTGTGGAGTATTCTTCTACTTTGACTCTTCTTAAGCTACATGTGACTGCTTTGATACAGCTTGGAATCAGGAAGACAAGCCATAAGATTTTCCATCATGGAGGCAAATGGGCTTAAGAGGACATAGCCACAGTCATCCAGTGTTGCCTCTATTTAATTATTTATATCCACATGAAAGTGTAAGTCACAGTGGTTGTGTTTCCCCCATTTTTCCTGCTGCATATTCACATGTTTTGCATACTCAAAGAAGCTAGCACAATCAATTGCTTAGCAGCCATAAGTAACTCAACTAAAGCTACCATACCATGTGTAACTCAGAGCTATCACAGAAAGTGATTGATTACAAGCCAGAGGAACTACTGTTGAAAGGGCTTTGCAACTTGTTAGTAGCCACTAGGCATTGAGAACTTACATCTCCATGGACCTTATCACATGGGGTCTAGAGCAGAGCTAATCCAAAGGGTACCTGCAGCTAATACATATTATTTCCCCGTGTTTACACACGACGCTGCCCTAGAACACGGAGCTAATCTGTATTGTTTCCCCGCGTGTACACATGACGCTGCCCCGAAACTCCACAGAACCCGAAGCTAATCCGTAGCGAGTAGGGAGATTTTGACATTCGGTTTGTTGGGGAAGTACAAGCGGAGCCTTCGTATTCATTGCGCAATGGTGGGCGGGGCGGGGAAGCAGGGAGAGCTCTCCCAAGCAGAAAATCCCGGCGAGGGGAAGGGATTGGCGAAAGGCAAACCGGATTGAGAAAGAGGAGGAGAAGGAGAGGAGGAGGGAAGAGGGAGGCGATCTCTCTCTCTCCATCTCTCTCGCATTTTTCCCCACCAACACCCCTTCCCTCCTCCAGTCCTCCAGTCCTCCAGCCCTCCTCCTCCTCCTCGGTCCCCTTGGCTGCCTTTCCTCCCGACTCCTTCATCCCATCCTTGCCATCCACAGAAGCGCCTTCTGCGACGCTGGCTTTTTGGGTGGCGGGAAGGGAGAGAGAGAGAGAGAGAGAGAGAGAAGAAAATGTGTGTGTGTGTGTGTTTTCCTTCTTCCCACGTGAACCGCATTCCGCGGCGCCTGATCGCTAAATCCCCTTTGGAGCCTTCGTATTCATTGCGCTATGGCCGCCAGGGCGAAATTCAGTTCGTTTCGGTATAGAACTGAATTTATTCTCACTTCGGTTACTTTTCTGTTACTTTTCGCTTCGTGGCCAGCGTTTGATAAGGTTCCATGTTTTGCTTCCCTTGCCATGGGTTTGTTTGGGCTCCAAATAGAAGAAGAGTGCCATATACTGGAAGTATAGGTTGAAGAAGAAAGTGTATAATGTCCTGTGAAACTCCAGGGTGATTCCATCCATCTCATCAAATATTTAGTCTCACCTCAACTGGAGGGCTAAAAATATTCCAGGTCTGTCTTACTGGGTCTTGTTCCTAGCTGTCATTGTACTGTGGGCTGGATTCTCAATCTAAGGAACTCAAAACTTTCTTATTTTAGCTAGAACCCTAAGAACTTATGAAGCCATCTTATATTAAGTAAGGGCCTTTGCAGACTGCCAGAAATAGTGCAAATTGAGTCCACTTTAAGGGTTAGGGTTAGTACTAGGGAATCATGGGAATGTTGTTTTTTTCTGAGACATTGAGCCTTCTCTGTCAGAGAGCTCTGGTGCCACAATAAAATACAGTTCCCATGATTCCCTAACCCTAACTCTTCAAGTGGACTCAATTTGCACTATTTCTGACAGTCTGCAAAGGCCCTATGACTATTGAACATGTTGTCCTACTATTGGTGAAAATGTAGGATGAAATTTTTCCACAATTTCAGAGAAGAAGCTTTTGTAGCCTTATCTGAAGATATCAGGATAAAACTTGAGACTTTCTGCATGCAAAACATGTGCTCTGCCACTGAGCTATATCCATTCATAGGTCTCTACCAATGCTAACTTGTTGACAGACCCATGAGTGATATCTTCGTTCTAGATCTATGGTGGGATGGTATTATTGGACTTCTACTCTTGTCATCTCTAGCCAGCTGGTAAGAAATTCTGGAATTTATAGCCCAATATTATCTGGAAGGCTGTGTTTTGTCCATGACTCTTCTAGAGCCCATGTAGTGGGGAAAAACAATCATTCTTGAATAATTTTGTTTATGGGGTTTATCTGTGGGGTGTTAACCCTTTTAAAGGGAAAGTAAAATATGCAGTAAAGTAAAATAAAAACTTGTAAGAGTACAACTTTCATCAGCAGAGCAGCGAAAAACGTGGGTCAAACTATTATTTTAAATCTGTCTTCTTAAAGACTAACTCAAAAAATGACAAACATGTAATTTGTGGTTTAAAAAATAATAATGGCTTTAATAAATATTTAAATAAAAGAACTAAAATCTAATCTAACTTGGAGTTAATATAGCAGGAAGAAAGCTGTTAAGATCACTCTTAGGGCTCATTCCCACTTACATTTAATCTGGTTTGCAATTCGCCTTCGCTCCGATGTCAGTGAATTGGTTCGAAAAGGTCCATCATTCCCACTATGAAAGTAGATCTTTTAATTATTTCCTTGTAATTGCTTCTTTTTTGCATGTCAATCATCTTTGCGTCACCGGTAACACAAGTGACAACACGGTGTGGATGGGGCCGTTCCAGGCACCAAGTGGAGGGACTTGAGCAACTGAGCCTTCTTCTGTCTTCAGCAACCCAGGTTGCTCAAGCACAACATTCCCCTTTGAGCAGCCTGGCTTGGGAACTATATATAACTGACTTGGCTCAATGCTAGAGAATCATGTTAATTGTAGTGTTTTTCTGAGATATTGAGACTTCTTTGTCAGAGAGCTCTGGTGCCATAATAAACTACAGTTCCCATGATTCCCTAGCACTGAGCCAGGGCAGTTAAAGTAGTCTCAAGCTGGATTATTTCTGGCAGTCTGTTCAGGTCTTAAGAAGTGAAAGGAGAAAGCAATGCACCATCTATCTATCTATCTATCTATCTGTCTGTCTGTACACACATACATAATATTCATTTAAAGGGTTTCCATCATGTACATGCTCATATGACTGTGAACAGACATTAATACTCCAAAGACACAGGTTTTCCCCCAGTATGTATAAAATGACAGTCTTTCCCATACATATTCTAAATTATTCTTGACATTTCAGTTTAGATCTTTTATTATGTAGACAGCATGAGTCAAATCTGTCAGTTTTTCAGCAGAGCTGTGCAAATTCTTGCCACAGTATTTTTTCCCACTGATCTAGAAGTTTGTCCTTCAGCGAACAAAAGATCAGTCTCAGCATTTTAACTTTTTAAAGATACAGTTGTATCATAAATCACACCATGCTTTAGGTTGAAAAGCAAACTCTTATATGAAAGCTTAAACAAAAGAGAGATACCAAGAAATTACAAATGACTGTCTGAAATTATGACAGTTTATACCATGTGCATAATATGCAAATTTGAAATTACACAAACATTATACTAGTCTACTCTCTGCAATAAATCCAGTTTTTGAACAGCTGAACAGAAATGGCCTACTGTGTTTCTGTGACCAAAGATGCTCCTCCTTTGAAAGGTTTTTGTTTTTGTTTTAGAAATTCTTCCAGTGTCCCTTTCATTGCCCTTCTTCATTCTTCCTAGAATGCCTTTGCTTGGTCTTCATAGATGCCATCATGCAACCAAATCTGGTTGGCTATGTAGAATGATGACATTAACCCATCAGATGGAACTACAAACATCCAAGAAATGCTCTGTCTATGGGCTCTGTGTGCCCTCATTGTCACAATAGACAAATGTAGCATGCAGTGTTATAAAATCATACCATATGCAATATGATTCATTTATTGACATATATCTCCAGGAAAAAAGAATAAGAATTAATTGTGAGAACAAAATGGAACTGAATCAGGAGAAACTGTCACAATGAAAAAGATGAGTAGCAAGCCAAAAAGTTTTATTTTGGCCCCAAAATTGAAATGACAGAATGTTCATGTAGCTTCCTCACATTATAGACCATTCTCACCTCTGAAACCTGCCCTTTGTTATAATTTCTCATGTAATGAAAATTCATGCAAATACTGATATTTTTTGTAATATTAAAAGCAAGTACTTCCTAGAGCCATAAGCCATTCAGAAATGTGCATTGAGTCTCTTAAACCAACATATTTTGATGCTTTTAATTTGATTGGAAACTGAATTCAATATCTTAACATTTTCAGACTATTCAATGATGGCTCAAATTGTTTTAAATTGTTCTGCATGCCTTCATGAGCACTAAAAGGTGGTTTATAAATATTTTGATAAATAAATAATAATAATTTTAATAAATAATCAATGAAATCACTAAACCATAGGACTATCATTACCTTTTCAAATTCTGACATTTTGATGTTCAGTGATGTTTTGACAGACAAAAAGGGAAATGAAGGAGGAGGACAAAGCTCTGTATGTGTGGGGGGCATGAATGCATAAAAAAGAGAGAAAGGGTAGGTGATATGTAACTCTTTATTATTATTTTTTTCCTCAAAGGAAGCAACAAGTTCACAGTATATGTTATGTAACTTTACATATACTTAGCTAGATAGCAAAGGCACTAGGAAACACTGTTAATGATCTGTCATAGAATCATAAAATCATAGCATCATAGAATTATAGAGTTGGAAAAGACCACAAGGGCCATCCAGTCCAACCCCCTGCCATGCAGGAATTCCCAATTAAAGCAGCCCTGACAGATGGTATGAGACCTCCAAGGAAGGAGACTCCACCAGACTCTAGGGAGTGTGTTCCACTGTCGAACAGCCCTTACTATCAGGAAGTTCTTCCTAATGTTGAATCTCTTTTCCTGGAGCTTGCATCCATTGTTCCAGGTCCTAGTCTCTGGAGCAGTAGAAAACAAGCTTGTTCCCTCCTCAATATGACATCCCTTCAAATATTTAAACATGGCTATCATATCGCCTCTTAACCTTCTCTTCTCCAGGTTAAAAATTCCCAGCTCCCTAAGTCGTTCCTCATAGGGCTTGGTTTCTAGAACCTTCACCATTTAAGTTGCCCTCCTTTGGGCACGCTCCAGTTTCTCCACATCCTTTTTGAATTGTGGTGCCCAGAACTGGACACAGTATTCCAGGTGAGCCAAAGCAGAATAGAGTGGCACTATTAATTCTCTTGATCTAGACACTATACTTCTATTGATGCAGTCTAAAATTGCATTGGCCTTTTTAGCTGCTCCATCACACTGTTGACTCATTTTCAACTTGTGGTCTACCTGGACTCCTAGATCCCTTTCACATGTAGTCTGATTCAGCCAGGTGTCCCCCATCGTATATCTGTGCTTTTTGTTTTTCCACCCTAATTGCAGTACTTTACATTTCACCATGTTGAATTTCATTTTGTTAGCTTTGGCCCAGCTTTCTATTCTGTTCAAGTCATTTTGAATTTTGATCCTGTCTTCTGGGGTATTAGCTACTCCTCCTAATTTGGTGTCATCTGCAAATTTGATAACTATGCCCCCAATACCGTCATCCAAGTCATTGATAAAGATGTTGAATAGCAGTGGGCCCAGGACAGAGCCCTGTGGCACCCCACTGGTCACTTCTTTCCAGGTTGAAAAGGAGCCATTGTTGAGCACCCTTTGGGTTTGGCCAGTCAATCAATTACAAATCCATGTAACAGTTACTTTGTCTAGCCCACATTTTACCAGTTTGTTTGCAAGACTGTCATGGGGAACTTTGTCAAAGGCCTTACTGAAATCAAGATATACTATATCTACAGCATTCCCTTCATCTACCAAGCTGGTAATTTTATCAAAAAAAAAAAAAAAAAAAGAGATCAGATTTGTCTGGCATGACTTGTTTCTCTGAAACCCATGTTGACTTTTTGTGATTATGGAATTACCTTCCAGGTGTTCACAGACTCTCTGCTCCAGAATCTTTCCCAGTATTGATGTCAGACTAACTGGACGATAATTATTGGGATCCTCTTTTTTCCCCTTTTTGAAGATGGGGACAATGTTTGCCCTCCTCCAGTCTGCTGGGACTTCTCCTGTTCTCCAGGAGTTTTCAAAGATTATTGCCAATGGTTCCGATATTACATTTGCCAGTTCTTTTAGTACCCTTGGGTGTAATTCGTCTGGTCCTGGAGACTTATATTCATTTAGATTAACCAGGTATTCCTGTGCTATCTCTTTACTCATTCTGTGCTGAAATTCTCCTATTCTGTCCTCTGCTCTATTATCCTCAGGTTGAGCACCCTTTGCCTTTTCTGAGAAGACTGAAGCAAAGAAGGTGTTGAGTAATTCTGTCTTTTCTCTGTCCCCTGTTAACTTTTTGCCTTCTTCTCCACACAGTGGCCCTACCATTTCCTTCTTCTTCCTTTTGCTGCGGACATACTCAAAAAAGCCCTTTTTATTGTTCTTAACCTCTCTAGCAAGCCTGAGTTCATTCTGCGCTTTAGCTTTTCTGACTTTAACCCTACAAGTGCTAGCTATTCTTTGAATTCCTCTTTGGTGATTTCCCAATTTTTCCATTTCTTATACATGTTCCATTTAAAACTTAGTTCAGTTGAAAGTCTCTTAGTCATCCATCCTGGTTTTTTGAGGCACCTCCCATTTTCCTTCCTCATTAGAACTGTTTGAAATTGTGCCTTCAGTATCTCCCTTTTGAGAAACTGCCATCCATCTTGAACTCCCTTCTCTTTTGGTAATCCTGACCATGGGATCACCCCCAGTATTTCTCTAAGTTTAATAAATCAGCTTTCCTAAATTCTAGAATGCATGTCTGACTATGCCTGGCTTCTCCTTTCCACTGCATAATAAATTCCAGGAGAACATGATCACTCCCACTTAAGGATCCAACCACTTGCACCCCATTAACTAGGTCTTCCCTGTTAGTTAGGATCAGATTCAAAATAGCTGACTCCCTTGTTGCCTCTTCCACCTTTTGGACAATGAAATTGTCTTCAAGGCAAGTGAGGATATGTAAGATATGTAACATGACAAGAGTTTCCTAATATGCATCAGGATCTATCAATGTGCATTGGCTCTCTAGCCAATGACCTTATGCATAATAGGACTGATACACATTGTTCCTGATGTGAACTGGTTTCATTGTGCAATGGTCAATTTGCTGACTTCCCTATGTTGTCATGTAACAGCAGCCCTTTACTGCACATGACTGCTATGGAACTGCCCATTTCTACTGTCCTCAGATAAAAGTCCACTTACAAAAATGTAGGTCTTTAGCAGGATTCTAGTCTTTATAAATTTTCTTCCCACTGAGTTGAAGTCTTCAAAAACTGCACAGACTGGGGCTTATTTAATATTTAAAAATGCATAAATTTTGTGTAGAATAAGCCCTGAATGGCAAAGATTCTCATCTGTCCAGGATTCTTTTCATCAGGTTTTCCCAATTCTTGAGCTACATTTTTTCAGTCATTTTAAAAACATATTGTCAATTTTTGTCTCCATCCCAAGTTAATCCTGAAGTTAAGTTAATGTTTATCCTGCCTTTCCCCAGACATGGGACCCATGACACTTTAAAGCATGGTTAAGCAAGATACAACTAAAAATCTGATTTCAACTTTAAAATAAATAAATAAATAAGCTCTCATATCGAAGCACCAATAAATTAAAACAATATAAAATCACTTTTAAAATACAAGCAGCAACACCTTATTAAAAGATCCTTCTGCACAACCCAATGTATTGTCAATTGCCTGTTTAAATGAAAAGACTTCTGTCTGTGTTTTTATGTGTTGCTCTTTCAAAACAGTTCTGCTTTAAGGAAAGAGTGTGAGTAAAATATCTCCACAGAAGTGGAGTTAATATGGGGGAGTATTATAATCAAGAGTAGCAAGGTATGTTGCCATTTTGGGGACAATTGGGTTATTCTAGTAGTGGCAGAGGCACTTTTAATTTTTAATCTTTTTGCAACAATATATTATTTTGCAACAATATCTCAATGGCCTGGCTACCATTTTGTTTCCCTATAATTACAGTTTCATCCTGGAGAATTAGAGAGGGAAACAGAGAGGGAAAACAGATTGGCAAAATGTGGCATCTTCCCAGAGGCTTGGGGGCATGGCGTACGCACAATGCATGCCCTGATGATGCCCCTAAGCCTCCCTGAAGCTGCCCCAGCAACACAGCATTTACATGCCACACACCAAAGAAGCACCAAAAAAGTGCCACCGTGGTGGCAAAGGTAGGCTTTTGCCCAGAGCACTGCCACTTCTTTTTGCACCCGGAAAATACCAGGTTGGGGGCATGGTGTGCAGTTGCTGCAGCCACAACCCAACAATCAAAGGGTCAGTGTGATGCCGCTCCTTCGGGGCCATCTTATTCAGTCCAGAGTCTGTGGGAGAAAAATGGTGCCCTCCAGTGGTCTGGCCTAAAAACACCAGACATTTCCTTCAGGCCAACATATAACAGTGGTAGGCAACTTTTTCTTACCCGGGCCCAGTCCGCTGGTCCCGAGGTCTTCCGTGGGCCAAGGGGGGGGCAATGGCTCTGCATGCACAAGCTCACACATGCACACGCAATATGCTGGAAGTACTGCGCATGCACGCATGTGCTTGCTCGTGAATGTGCAGTACTTCCAGCGTACTGTGCATGCATAAGCAAGTCACAGCCGCCATTTTGGTTTCCAAAATGGCACCGCAACTCATTTCCGCATGCACGGTACTCTGGCACATGCGCAAACGAGTCACGGCGCCATTTTGTAAAACAAAATGGCAGCGGCAGGGTGTGGCAGCAGCAGCAGCAGCGGCAGGAACAGGCAGGGGCTAGTCAAAAGGCCTCGGGGAGGCAGATCCAGTCCCTGGGTTGTAGGTTGCTGACCCCTGATATATACAGACCATATTCACAGATTCCTTATGCACAGATGCGGCCATACACAATTATATATATATATGTGTTTATATATATATATATATATATATATATATATATATATAAAGCAAACCTTATAAGGGACACAATTTTATTATGCCATTTTATTTAATGGGACTTGAGCATCAACATAATTTGGTATCCACAAGGGCTCCTGGAACCAACCCCCCCAGTGGATACCAAAGGTTCTCTGTATATGTTTTACACTTACAGTTAAAGAAAAAGAACATTTTTAAACAATGACTTTAATTTGAGCTGTTTACTGTTTCAGTAGTAAAGCATCTCCATATTATTCTTATTAAAAAGCTTTCCTGAACTGAAATAGGCTGTTGTGAATGGCATGTTGATGGGAATCTGTGGTTTAAACTTGCAAGGCGCATACCCACATTTGAAGACAAAAATCAAGACAAATATTATATGAATATATTCATTTTTTTGGATACATTATTCACTGTCAATGGACTGAATTTTCTTTAACCATGGATGCTTTTATCTTTTATCTTAATGTCTACCAGTTCACTGCAAAGACTACCCCTTCCTTTTCTGTAAGCAAACTTTTTGTGCAATATTGGGTTCAACGTTCAACTTGAATCGAATTTATAATATTTTACAACTGGGGGACAGGAGGAACTGCCACAGAGTTGTGTAGGGATCACTTTTTAGGCTGACAACTTGCTCAAGGCCTGCATTCTCTCATTTTCATTTTGTTTTAAAGGGGGTTCTAAAATGAATTGAAAAATGCAAAATAAAGAAATAAAATAAAATAAAATCTATACACATGTAAAGTAGATTTTAAAATAGCTGAAATTAATTACAATTTAATTATTTTTGAAATATTGTTAAATTTATTAAATGTGCTCATCTACACATTATTAATGAGTAACATCTCCCATATTTGATTATTAAGTGTATATTTATATATAAATGAATCATAATTATTTTTAATTAATATGAGGTTAACTGAATATTAATAATGAACAAAAGGGGACTAAATTGACTATGATCTTGAGTATAATGCATTTAGCTCCCTTTCAATTAACTGTAATGCATTTAGCACTTTGCTGCTAAATTTCAGTGGAAAACTGCAGCATTAATAAAAAATCCTGGGGATTACTCGGCATGCAAAAAAGGCAAAATTGTGCTCACAAGCCACTTTGCTCACCCTTGCTTTAGCAGATATGTGGCTATATTTAATTTGGCTGAGGTCTTGTATTTTCAGATATATTTACAATGCCATAGCTCCATTGCTGTAGTTCTGAATAATATTGCTACCTCCAACCACACATCTCCCCCCCCCCCCCCGCTACACTGGGTCATTTCCCATTGCTCCATTTGCAAAACTGCACTAACCTTTTGCTAAGCAAAAGAAAGTAGATTTTTGGTGTCACACCTGCAGTTCACATTTCCAGTTGTGAATGAATGGAAACCACTGTTTTCAATACTGAATTTAATAATTACAAAATTAACACTGAATGAATTAATAATAACTAAATTAGCTAAGGCAATGATTCAACAATTAGTATGTGGCAACACATTAATTTCCCCATTTCTAATGTTTAAAATTATTGAATTAATTTTTCAAACCCCATGTTGGAATATTCCATTCTCAGAATTCCAGAAATGCCAGTTTGAGGAGAAGTTACATTTATTCAAAGCAGCAGAAGAGGAAGACATCTGAAATGCCTTCAAATAATATTAAAATATTGGTTTCTCCCTCCCTCTTGCACACACACATGCACACACCTACACCTGCTATCATTGTGGCTGTAAGTATCATGCACACTAGTTGATTTATTTACTTCTTTTCTGCACATAATGAACCTTTCTTGTGTTTGTAAAAATCTTCCAGTTGTGCAACATGGTGATATAATCACAGAATCCATCTGGAGCTAAAAGAGGATTTTAGAATGATGCTTATTCTTCTGCCTCCCCCACCACCACCACCACACTTTCTTTCTCTCTTTAATGGATCAGCTCATTTCCAGCTTCACGGCATCCCTTTAAATATGTTTCACTGACTGAGATATTTGTTGCCTCAGGTCTCAGATGCTCCAGAAGACATTGAAATGTGACACCACAACATGTCTCTTTGGAATGCTAATGGTTCCCTTCCAGCTGTTTCAAGAGCATCTGCCACATGCAGCACACACAAAGTAACACCAATGACACAACCCATCTCATTATCTTCTGCTTTAGGATCAGTCTTCCTCCAGGGCAAAGAGGGATCATTCTTCCAGTCCCTAAGGAGTCTGAGCACAGACATTCAGGTAGCATTAAACTGTATGCTTCAGAAACAACACGGTGACATATGCCACACAGTAGATGATCCTCACAGCAACAAAGAGGGGAGATATAATTGATTTATACAATGAAAGCAGGGCAACAAATGCAGCCCTATGATGTGCTGGAAGATGGCATAGTAAAACAAGTAAAATTAATCCCAACAACCTCTGTAAGAATTAAGGATGTGCCACAGATTTGGAGATGAGCCAAGAAGCAGTGAGTCTGTCATCACAGAAAAGCACTCTATGGAGTCAGATGGGAGGGTAAGTGGCCAAATCCCATGCAGAAATGGGATTTAAATTCCAGAAAAATCCCACAAAAGTGGGATCATTTTCAAGCAATGTTGGGGCATTGAGCATTAATGCGAGATTAACCCAAACAGAAAGTGGACAAAATTGTCCACTTTTTACTTTCAAGAAAATCCCAAAAAGTAAAAAGCAGACAATTTTGTCCACTTTATGTGTGGGTTAATGTCACATTAATGCTCAATGCCCCAACATTGCTTGAAAATGATCCCACTTTTGTGGGATTTTTCCAGATTTTGTCCATTTTCTGTGAGGACTTTGTCTGAAAACAATCCCACTTTTGCAGAATTTTCCCAGATTTAAATCCCATTTCTGCATGAATTTGGCCATGTGATAAACTCCTATGTCTGACTGACACTTTTTTAGAGTGAGAAATCAGGTGTGAGTTAAGAGTTACATTAGACTTCTTGGAAGTTTGATGGTTTTTGTTATTATCTGATACTAGAACTTGGGGAAAAAAATACTTTTTTAAAAAAATGCAATATAATCCCCCATCCAGCATAACCAGTGGGCATGGAGGCTGGGAGATTTTGAAAGTTTTAATCCAAAAAAGGGTAACTTCCCCAAGTATAGTCAGATATAAGAGATAAAGACGGAAATCTGTCATTTTTGCTTTCTCCTGCCTTTGAATTGTCCTTTTTGTCCTAAAGATGTAGAAATCAATGAATTGCTAGCACATTCTTCACAAATCTCTTGCATTTGCACTACTGCACATGGTGAGAAGGCCATACACCAGTCTTCAAAACAGGTATGAAGATTAAGAGCTTCTGAGGAGAGGGAGTTGGGGGAGAGGAGAGAGATGGCAGCTATAATTCTCCACTAATGTGGTTGAATGTACAAGAATTAAAACCCAACATTTTAAGTGACAAACATTCAAAGCTCTTGATGAATATCAGTTCGTTTTTCTCAGATTTTTGTTTTTAAATTGTTTTTCCCCTATGCAAATGTGAAGGAATATATGTTGTCTGTCTGCCATGGTACTACTGAAATAGAGAAGAGAGCAGATGAGTAGTGACCTCCACAGCTGAGCTACTACAGCAGTATGGGAATCATGTGACCCGGTAGTTTAATGACTCCAAATTCCACCAGCCCTAATGAGCACAGTGAGGAATGCTGGCAGTTGTATTCTAACAACATCGGGAGGCTCATGTGACTCTAACTAAAATGACAAACAGTACAATGACTAGAGTGACTGCTAGATCCTTCCATCTGATGCATTACACATTCATCTGCATGTGTTCTTTGCTCCATTGGCACAAACTGGATAGCCTCCTTGAACATGTTGTTGCAACAGATCCACTGTCTGCCAGTCTGTTTCTGGGTATGGCTATAGATATGATGGATAAGATCTATAAAGCCCTATATGGCCCAGGTCGAGGTTAACTGAAGTACCATATTCTCCCATATGAGCCTGCCCATGTTTTGAGATCTTCTGAGAAGAGCCTTCTCTCTGTCCTGACACCCTCACAGATAGATAGAATCATAGAATCATAGAATCATAGAGTTGGAAGATACCACAAGGGCCATCCAGTCCAACCCCCTGCCATGCAGGAACTCCCAATCAAAGCATCCCCAACAGATGCCCATCCAGCCTCTGCTTAAAGACCTCTAAGGAAGGAGACTCCACCACACTCTGAGGGAGTGTGTTCCACTGATGAACAGCCCTTACTGTCAGGAAGTTCCTCCTAATGTTGAGGTGGAATCTCTTTTCCTGGAGCTTGCACCCATTGTTCCAGGTCCTAGTTTCGGGGGCGGCAGAAAACAAGCTTGTTCCCTCCTCAATATGACATCCCTTCAAATATTTAAACACGGCTATCATATCACCTCTAAGCCTTCTCTTCTCCAGGCTAAACATCCCCAGCTCCCTAAGTCGTTCCTCATAGGGCTTAGTTTCTAGACCCTTCACCATTTTAGTTGCCCTCCTTTGGACACGCTCCAGTTTCTCCACATCCTTTTTGAATTGTGGTGCCCAGAACCGGACATAGTATTCCAGGTGAGGCCTGACCAAAGCAGAATAGAGTGGCACTATTACTTCTCTTGATCTAGACACTATACTTCTATTGATGCAGCCTAAAATTGCATTGGCCTTTTTAGCTGCTCCATCACACTGTTGACTCATTTTCAACTTGTGGTCTACCTGGACTCCTAGATCCCTTTCACATGTAGTCTGATTCAGCCAGGTGTCCCCCATCGTATATCTGTGCTTTTTGTTTTTCCACCCTAATTGCAGTACTTTACATTTCACCATGTTGAATTTCATTTTGTTAGCTTTGGCCCAACTTTCTAGTCTGTTCAAGTCATTTTGAATTTTGATCCTGTCCTCTGGGGTATTAGCTACTCCTCCTAATTTGGTGTCGTCTGCAAATTTGATAACTATACCCCCAATACCATCATCCAAGTCATTGATAAAGATGTTGAATAGCACTGGGCCCAGGACTGAGCCCTGTGGCACCCCACTGGTTACTTCTTTCCAGGTTGAAAAGAAGCCATTGTTGAGCACCCTTTGTGTTCAGCCAGTCACCCAATTACAAATCCATGTAACCGTTACTTTGTCCAGCCCACATTTTACCAGCTTGTTTGCAGGAATGTCGTGGGGAACCTTGTGAAAGGCTTCCTGAAATCAAGATATACTATATCTACAGCATTCCCTTCATCTACCAAGCTGGTAATTTTATCAAAAAAAGAGATCAGATTTGTCTGGCATGACTTATTTCTCTGAAACCCATGTTGACTTTTTGTGATTATGGAATTACCTTCCAGGTGTTCACAGACTCTCTGTTTAATGATCTGCTCCAGAATCTTTCCCAGTATTGATGTCAGACTAACTGGACAATAATTGTTGGGATCCTCTTTTTTTCCCTTTTTGAAGATGGGGACAACGTTTGCCCTCCTCCAGTCTGCTAGGACTTCTCCTGTTCTCCAGGAGTTCTCAAAGATTATTGCCAATGGTTCCGATATTACATTTGCCAGTTCTTTTAGTACCCTTGGATGTAATTCATCTGCTCCTGGAGACTTATATTCATTTAGATTAATCAGGTATTCCTGTACTATCTCTTTACTTATTCTATGCTGAAATTCTCCTATTCTGTCCTCTGCTCTATTATACTCAGGTTGACCACCGTTTGCCTTTTCTGAGAAGACTGAAGCAAAGAAGATGTTGAGTAATTCTGCCTTTTCTCTGTCCCCTGTTAACTTTTTGCCATCTTCTCCACACAGTGGCCCTACCATTTCCTTCTATTTCCTTTTGCTACGGACATACCCAAAAAAGCCCTTTTTATTGTTCTTAACCTCTCTAGCGAGCCTGAGTTCATTCTGCACTTTAGTTTTTCTGACTTTAACCCTACACGTGCTATCTATTTGTTTGAATACCTCTTTGGTGATTTCCCCATTTTTCTATTTCTTATACATGCTCCGTTTAAAACTTAGTTCAGTTGAAAGTCATCCATCCTGGTTTCTTGAGGCACCTCCTATTTTTCTTCCTCATTGGAACTGTTTGAAATTGTGCCTTCAGTATCTCCCTTTTGAGAAACTCCCATCCATCTTGAACTCCCTTCTCTTTTAGTATTCCTGTCCATGGGATCACCCTCAGTATTTCTCTAAGTTTAGTAAAATCAGCTTTCCTAAAGTCTAGAATGTGTGTCTGACTATGCCTGGCTTCTCCTTTCCACTGTATAATAAACTCCTGGCTTCTCCTTTCCACTGTATAATAAATTCCAGGAGAACGTGATCACTCCCACCTAAAGATCCAACCACTTGCACCCCATTAACCAGGTCTTCCCTGTTAGTTAGGATCAGATCCAAAATAGCTGACTCCCTCGTTGCCTCTTCCACCTTTTGGACAATGAAATTGTCTTCGAGGCAAGTGAGGAATTTGCTAGACCTTGAGGATTTTGCTGATTTTGAATTCCAGCAAATATCAGGATAGTTGAAGTCACCCATCACTACTATATTTCTCCTTTCTGAGTGTGTAGTCATCTGTTCTAGAAAGGCATCATCCAATTCCTCTGCCTGAGTCGGGGGTCTGTAGTAGACTCCCACAATAACATCCCTGTTGTTTCCCTCCCCTTTAATTTTTATCCAGATGCTCTCCACTTGGCTTCCAGGATTGATGTCCTGGATTTCTTCACTGGTGTAAATATCCCTGACATATAATGCTATTCCTCCTCCTTTCCTGTTTGTCCTGTTTCTCTTGAAAAGGTTATACCCCTTTATTTCTACATTCCAGTCATGAGACTCATCCCACCAAGTTTCAGTGATGCCTATTATATCATATTTGCTTTGTTGCGCTAGGAGTTCAAGCTCATCTTGCTTATTTCCCATGCTCTGTGCATTAGTGTAGAGACATCTAAGACCATATGTCTCCTTTACTTGCTGCCTGTGCATGTTTTTTTGCCTCCCACTGTTGGGTCCCTGTACTGTTTGCCTTGTTTCCTCTATGATGGTTTGACTATTTTTTCCCAGTCCTTTTGTCTTCCAGGATGCTGTCTCCCTTCCCCACATAACTTAGTTTAAAGCCCTCCTGATCAAATTCTTCAGACTGTTGGCAAAAACATTTCTTCCAACTGGCATGAGATGCAGTCCATCCCTTGCCAGGAGTCCGCCCTCATGGAACCGCAGCCCATGGTCTAAGAATCCAAATCGTTCTCGATGACACCATCTGCAGAGCCAAATGTTTACATCTGCTATTTTCCTCTCTCTTCCTGGACCATGCCCTTCAACTGGCAGAAGAGACGAGATGACAATCTGTGCCTCCATTCCTTTCAGCTTTTTACCCAGAGCCTCGTAATCCCTTCTGATGTTCTGAAGGCTGTGTCTTGCTCTGTCATTTGTTCCCACATGGACCAAAAGGAAGGGGTATTGGTCAGTAGGCTTGACCAGTCTTGTCAGCCTCTCTGTCACATCTCGGATCTTTGCCCCAGGGCGACAACACACCTCCCGAGACATCTTGTCAGGCCCAGGAATCACTGCTTCTGTCCCCCTCAGCAAGGAGTCCCCCACCACGACCACACGCCTCCTCCAAGGCTTAGCAGTGACTGTTCCCTGTGGTGGAACTCCCAAGGTCCCCTGCTCTGTCCCTAAAGTCTGTCCATGCTGCTCTTCCTCGTCCTCCTTGATTAGAGAAAGAGCTTGAAATCGATTCTGTAGCTGCAAGCTCCCAGAACGATCCCTAGTCTTCTTACTTCTGCATGTGACATTCCTCCAGCTTTCTACCTCCTGTGTGTGTGATGTGACCTTCTCTTCCCCAGCGACTTCCTCTGTGTGGTCCCCGTCCAAGACCGTTTGTTCCGTTCTGTCTAGGAAAGCCTCTTGCTCCCTAATTTGTGAAGTGTAGCTACCCGTGCCTCCAGCTGCTGTACTTTCTCCTCCAAGAGGGCTACCAACTTGCACTTGGAGCATGTGTAGTTCCCCACATCTGTAGGTAAGATGACAAACATTCCACAGGTATTGCAGGTGAAGGCAGCAGTTCCTTCAGTGTCCATACTTAGTCTTAATTAGTACCTGAAAGGGGATTATGGCTTTCCTCCTTAAAGAAAATCCCTCACTAACAACAGTGTTACAGTCTGCTGATGACCGACATTTTTCAACAATTAGTAGTGGTTATGAAATTTGCACGCCGTTAGGCGCACGGCTCTGACAGCAGTTGTATAGAGCTAACTGGCTAGCCCACCCGCTGAGTAACAGTCGCAAATGTGACTCAACAAAGCCCCACCCACTGAGTAACAGTCACACTGTCCCCAAGTGTTTTTAAAAAGAATTTGAAAACTCACCCACTCAAAATGGCTGCCTGGAAACTGCTTTCTTCCTCTTTCCTAGCAGGAACTGGCCTAGAAAGTTTCCTTTACCTTCTCTTTTCCTGGCAGAAACTGCCTGCAAAGCCTCCTTCTCTTTCTCCTTTCTTTCAGAAACTGGCCTGGAAAACTTCCTCCTCCTCCTCCTCCTCCTTCCCCTGTCCTGGCCAAACTGACCTGAAACTGGCCTCTGGTAGGAAACACAGAGGTAAGATCTGGTAGGAAACACAGAGGAAGGTCCTTTCCATGGCTGCTTTCAAGCTCTGGAACTCCCTTCCTAGAGATATTAAACTGGTGCCTTTCCTGCTGTCCTTCCATTGGCAGCTGAAGACTTTTTTTTTTTTGTTTCTGCAGCTCTTTAAGTGCTGATTGCTGGGGGGGGAGTACCTTTCCAATATGCTGCACTGTTTATTGCTGTTTTCATTTTTAATGTTCATGCTTCTAACTGCTTTTAATTCTTTTGTCCCCCAGAATGGGGGAAAGACAGGATAACAACAAAAACCACTTCATTATATTTTTAGTTTGTATGGACCTTATCACATGGAGCCAAATTGCTTAAATCCCATGAAGAAACGGAATTTAAAAATCTGACCCACCCACCCCCTGCATAAGTGGGTTGTTTTTCAGACTTGTTTGTGTAAAGGAGAAATAACATGACATTACCCAAACAGAAAGTTGCCAAAACCTGCTCCTCCTAAAAAGGGGCGTGTTTTGTAGGCTTTCTGTTCGGGTTATTTTAGCGTTATTTCTCTTTCACACAAATGTCATCTGAAAACCAACCCGCAATTGCAGGTTTTGTCTACTTTCTGTTTGGGTTAACCCTGAATATCATGTGAAAAATAACCCACAAAAGCGGCTTGTTTTCACTTTAAATCTAGTTTTTGCATGGGATTCGTCCTCTGTGATAAAGTCCTGTGATGTGAATTTTTAGCTGTATCTAATATAACTTTTGTAAGCTGCCTTGAGACCCAGAATGGGGAAAGACAGGATAACAACAAAAACCACCACCACATGCATTTTGTGTTTTCATAGGGTTTGAAAATGGGGCAGGTAATATCTTTGACTTTCTTAATTACCTGTATTGTCTCTTGAACATTATATACCAAAATAAAAACAAACAAAAACCCACACATTTTGTGATCATATCTTTCTTAGTGATGTAGCCACAATGCAAAATAAATGCAGTTTGACACCATTTTAGCTGTTATAACTCTGTCCGACAGAATACTATGATTTGTAGTTTGGTGTGGTATTCAGCCTGGTCTGTCAGAGAGCTCTGGCACCTTACCAACTACAAATCCCAGGATAGAGTCATAAGAGCTAAAGTGGTGTCAAACTGCTTTCATTCTACAGTGTGGATGCACCCTAGGCCAACCAAAACCCACAAAAAAAAGTATAAAAGCTTTCAAGGCTCACAAGCTTCTTCATCAGTCAAGGGTGTTAAGACTCATTTTAGGGGAAGAAATGTGATGACAGTGTATAATTGAAATTAATCTTTATAGAGAAGTTAAAGCTAAATTTAAGATGGTGGTTAAGGGAGATTTGATGCAAACTCCTCTTGAACACCATCTTAAGTACCATCTTAAACATCAAACTGTTAAACATTAACAACAAGAAACAAACTGCTCATAGCTGGTTACAATGTAATGGGTTTGTGAATAGGATCTGTGCAAATGCACAGCAGGGCTCTTAATTTAGTCCACAGGAGGGAAGGGAATAGAGGGTGGTAGTGTTGCTTGGACGCAGGGATGTCATTAAAGGGGTGACACAAATCTAATTCACTGTACCTGAAAATGTAATGTGCATAGTGGAATTTTCAGACACTGATTTTTTATGAAGATAGACCTACAAAAATGTGTATGTGAGTAGACTGACTGAAACAACTGGGACCTGTAAAACTAAGAGGCTAGTGCTGAAACCAAATGAAATAATAATTTTACTCTCAAATGCCAGTCTATCGTACATCAAATTTAATGTAATATAGATTTATTTAAACAGGATAGCAGCTGAGGTCAAGCCAACTGAGGGTTTTTTGTTCTGTTTTAATTAGAATATAGAATTCTTTCAGTGTGTAGTTTTTCCATTGTATTCAGCTCACTCTTATGTACAGAATAATGTGCTTCTTAATGTATATAACTGCAAGGATGTTAAAGTGAGCCTTCTGAAATTATTGAGAAGCATTTTTCTCCATGAGCACTATTTATGCTAGTGAAACTAAAAATTTTAACCCTTTAATCCTCATTCCCAACAGCAAGCAAAAATATTTGTATTTCCTGTTTTTTTTTAATATAGTACTATATTCAAACAAACAAAAAATGCAGAGAGAAAAAAAACTAATCAGTCAAGAACACATGATAACAAATTGCCCATTTCAATGGGAGGAAGAAACACTGTAAAAACTGAATCAGATTCCATTAAAAGCCCATCAGAACAAGAGAGATTTCACCAAACAATAAAGGATGTTATTGACATCACTCAATGATAATCCTGGAGGCAATATTTCCAAAATTGGAGTGGGTATCATGTGGCTCTGCAGATATTATTGAATACAATTCCTTGCAACCCTAGCCAGCAGAGATTATGGTGAAGAATATTGGATGGTCCCAATAACATTGGAAGGGCTGCATAATACCTACACTTGATTTAGAAGGAAGGCCCTCTTTCTGTTATCCTTCAACCTAAGCTCAAAAGATGGAGACAGTACTCTGATAAACAGTTTAATTACATGCAGGTTCATGAGGAAGAAATCAGCACTCCATATTCCCTGGGTTTTTAAGCTAAAAGTAGCACACTGAAGAACTAAGCCTGAAAACAATATGAGAACCAGCTTGGGATACTTGAGAAGTTTAATCTTTATGGATTCTGTTCTGAGCTAATGCTGATCATTGGCTTCCAAGGGAGAGGGGCAATGAATCTGTTCTGGGTGTTAGTTTAAACTTTAAAACTATCCAATGTATTGAACTTGCCCCCCACCCCCCAGCAATATTTTCAGTATCTTGGATAATTCCTTTAAGGTTGGCCTCATGCCTGAAGTGGATCCAACAGCTTTCTGATATGGCACCCTATAGTTACCAATCATACAAACTGACCCAATCTACACCTCTTGGCCTAATGTGGCAGTTAGGATGGATTTTACACTTTTCCAAATGTTACAACTCAAGCAAGTATCACAGGACATTTCAGAATACATACTTGCATATAAAATATGTTTAGAAATTGGTATTTTTGAAAGAAAATGTTAAAATATGCAATAGCCATTTTAGTCTATTGCAGATTGCATACACTGAGGTCAAACAGGGAACTCAGATGTAGAAAGTATGGCCATGACAATTGAATTAATAATACAGACTGAGATTCTTGTCACACTGCCTTATGCCAGCATGTTTGCATAATCAGCAACCACTTTATCAATGTCCTCTGTTAGGGAGGTGAGTATTAAGGAAAATGCAAAAAAAATATGATGTGGAAATTAATGTGAATTTATATTCCCCCCCCCCCCCCCGAAAATTATCTCATGATTATGTGGGAATTGGGTGAAACATATTTACAGTAATATGGCTGAATATCTGTGAAAATGATACAAAGTGGATGCAGACTGGTTAGATCATCTATATCATCAAAACACACATTGTACACTGATTTACAGCTATGCAAACAAATGAAAATGGGGGGAAATGTGATTCTGGAAGTTCTCAGCTCTCCTCAAGCCATTTCTACATACACATACCAACCATTCAGAGTGACTTTACAATAACAAAACAAGCAATGACCCCCAAAGTAAAAACTTAAGCTGACAGAGGAGCAGGTTGAATTACATCCCAGCTTTCAAAATCTGCTTGGCATTCATTGTCCCTATTCTTCTGTCCAGTAGTTGTTAGAATGAGTAGATTCACAGAAACTGTACAAGAAGGCCATGGGGTGGCTTGTGGAGTCATCCATCTCCTGTCATTCCACTCCCAGCTTCTGGCAGTCCAAAAGGCACCTTGAAAAACAAAGTTTTGCACTGAGCCAGTGAGTTAATCCAGGAGTGGGAACACAAAGTAGAGCAGCAAAAAAGGATTTTTAAAAACATCTTCTGAGAAAAGATATACTTTAGACAAGGAAGAATATCAAGTGGGAATGGGAGAAGAGGTGGCAAAATTGTCCCAGTAGTTTTGCAAGACTTTAATGAAGTGAATAATTTAACCTATCATTATGCGAATAGTTTAAATTTGTAATATCCTGAATGAAAACAAGCAATCAATATATTTTAATGTAACAGCATTCTGCCACAACCTTGGCCTCAAAACAGGAAAATCAACAACAAAATAGGGTGCTGCTAGAACAACATGTAGGTTATTTATAGTAGGAGTTTAACTGAAATACAGTCATCCCTCTGGATCAAGGGTAGGCAACCTTTCCCCTTTAAGGGCCGAGGGGCTTCAGCTCCTAGAATCCCAGGAGCTATATTGGCCAACATGGGACTATTGGCCAACATGGCTGAGGCTTCTGGGAGCTGAAGTCCCTCGGCCCTTAAAGGGGAAAGGTTGCCTACCCCTGCTCTGGATTCATTGACTTCCCGTTCATGGTTTTGAATTTCCGCACCTGGGAAGCCAGGAGGGACAAAATGGTGTGCACACTCAGAATGGATCCCCCTGCGATTCAGAAGGGACAGCTGTATATCCTTTCTGCTATTGAGAGGTTTCTTGTATCAAGGACCATGGCACCAAATAGACTTTGTGCAATGGGCATATGGTATTTACTGATAAACAGCAAGATAATGATACAGAGATAATAATGTTAATCTTAACCCATCATTGAATGACACCACTATGAGATTTGAAAAAAGAAAGGGTTATCTATGGGTTGTAATAGTAACACTTACAGGCATTTTCTGTGTGGGCAGTTCAGCTTCCTTGGGCATATTTCACAGAAATATCTACTACTTTTTGTTCCACCTACATACAGAAAGGTCACACAGAGAATATCCATGATTTTCAGCTTGGTATCAGGCAAATTATGAAGCATATATTTAAGGCCATCTCCAGTGTTAAAAGGGGGGAATATGTGTCATTCCTTTAAAGGAGAAAGAGTTGGTAACTATGGAAAGAGACCCGGATCACATAAATATTTGAGTTAGGTTTATCTATCCCCTTCAGAGAGCCATAAAATGAAAATGTGAGAGTGATAAATTTCTTTTCATTAATATAAATAGCAAAGGACAATTGTACTTGGTAAGGACAAGAGAAGATATGGGATTTGGAGAAAGAAGAAAACAAGTGGGCCCCTGCAACAAAATCCTGAATCACAAGTTGTTGTTCTGTAAATTGTCAGCCACTCCAATCCAGTCTTCTTCCTCTTCTCCAGTTTTTTCTCCCCCTCTCAACCATCACCGTTCCATAGTCACCAAATATTCTCAGTCCTCACTGGGTTGATTTGGTTTTCTCATCTCATGTACTTCTTGGGGGGAGGGGGGGATGGTTCTTCTCAGGCTTGTTCACATCTACCTCCATACAATGTGAGTGGAGATATTGTGTGAGCAAGAAAACCCATGTATTGCAACTAAGGGAAAGATGTCAAATTTGAATGCCCTTTTGTGTTCTTTATGATGGATGTTTAAAAGCCTCCTTCTCCAGTGATTTTCAGCACTTTTTGAAAACACATTCACATTATTTTGATGCTCCACATTTAATCAATTTTTCCTCCTCCTCTTGTTCCCTGCCCCCCACTCCTCCTAATAGCCTCTTTACCCATTACATTTCAGTCCTATTTAGGAATTTGACTTATACTTTCTCAGACCATTGGCCATCTAATCCAGTACTGCCAGTATTGACTAAGTGTTGGTCTCTAGGGTTTCAGGTAGAATTCTTTCCTAATCCTCTTAGGAGAAGTTTAGTATTCCCAGGTGTTCTTATGTAACCACCAATCAGGGCTTAGCCTCATCTACTAACTTGGCCCATATTTTCAGAATGTTATGATTAAGATTTGTTGTAGATATCCATCTTGTTTTTGTCAGCAATTCACAAAGACTCTATTTGAAGTCATAGCACTAACAAAATCCTGTGCTCCAAGACAGTCAATGGAATTAAATGGAAGGGCAGAGAAAGAGAGAGCAAAGGTTGTGGACATGAAGAACAAGAAAAAATTGTAATGCTAAAATACATAATCAAAGCATTCCTGACAGATGGCCATTCAGACTATGTTTAAACATCTTCCTAAAGTTCAGGTGGAATCTCTTTCCTGTGGTTTGAACCCATTGCTCCATGTCCTAGTCTCTGGAGCAGCATAGAACAAGCTTACTCCATCCTCAATACGATGTCACTTCAAATATTTAAACATGGCTATCACGTCACTCCTCAACCATAAGTTGTGGTTTCCAGACCTTTTACTATTTTGATCACCCTCACCTGGACATTTTCCAACTTGTAAAAATTCTTCTTGAATTGTGATACCCAGAGCTGAACACCACAGTCTGACCAAATATTACACTCAGATTGATGAAGTCTAAAATTGCAATGGCTCTTTTAGCTGCTGCATCACACTTTTGGTTCATGTTCAGCTTGTGGTCTACTAAAACTCCTAGAATTCTTCTGTATGTATTTTTGTCAGGCCATGTCTCATCCATCTGCATTTTATTTTTTCTGCCTAAGTGCAGTACCTTACATTTCTTCTTGCTGAAATTCATTTTGTTAGTTTTAGCTAAGCTCTCTAATCTGCTAAGGTCATTTTAAATTCTGTTCCTGTCCTCTGGAGTATTAGTTACTCCTCCTAATTTGATAAGTATATTTGATTTTCTAGTCCATCATCCAATTCATTGATGAAGATGTTGAATAGCACTTGTCCAAGAACAAAACCCTGTGTCATCAAACTAATCACTTCTCATCAGGATGAAGAGGAGCCATTAGTGACCACTCCTTGGGTTTGGCCCATCAAACAATTACAAATCCACCTAATAATAGCATTGTCTAGCCTGCATTTTGGCTTTTGACGTTTGTAATATATGGCTCAATAAAAGTTTTTTCTCTTATTGTTAGATTTTCAGTGTCCCTTCAACTCTACTCTCAAAGACAAAGACTGAAAAAAACCTGTAAATCATAAGCTTCAGGGTCCACATTGACACTGAAAATAAGAAAAGATTCTTGCCCAGAAAAAACATACTGGAAATTTGAAAGATAGACGTCTTCCAAAATGACAAAAAGTGCTAGATACCCATATCATCCAGCAGAAAAATTAAAATGTGTCTATAGATTGTTCTTTACACAAAATACCATTAAGATTAAGCTATTTTCATGCATTATATTTTATATTGTCTTCTATCTGGGGATGGATGGATCATTCTTTTGCTGATCCAATACTTCCAAATGTTCATTCTTAAATCCATTCTGTTGGGCTTCTTTACATTAAACTCTGAATCTGAAATGTATACACATCATTATTAAATATGAATTTAATTGTATTTGAATATAATTTTTTTACACAAAGCACTGCATTACTAATGCATACACTGATCTCAAGGTGGCAGCTTCATTGAACTACAAAAGTATCCAGGAATTTTGGGAAGGAAGGAGTTTGGGATTAGAAAGAACTCCTTGGAGAAAAGGAGAGCCATCCTTGGGGATGTTGATCTAGCATGTGGGACCTAGTAAATGATACACATTTCAAACTGCATCCACAAATTTGGAGAAGTGTAAAATCTATAGGATAACTACATTCCAATCCATACATGTGACTGCAAGGTTTGTTGAGTCATTTTGTATTAGAATTCTCACAGGGAACTCCCACAGAATCATTAATCATAACTTGAAATGTGTACAATAATTCATGTGCTCTGACAGACACACCTATTTCTTTTTGCAATCTTAATCCATATGTGTTTATTTTCCCTTGAGGTAAATTCCTTTAATACTTGCCCTATCTCTACAGAAAAGAATAAGCTCCTCAGTCACTCACTGCTTAGCTATCCAGTGAACTTATTTACATTATCCAATTGTGGAAACCTGATTACAACTCAGGTCCTGTGCTAATTTATGTTTTATCCCATTAGTGTTTTCCTTTTCCCTCAGCTCAGCGCATTATGAGCTTAAAAGTGCATGGATTCTGCTATCTTTCATAAATACATCATTAATATACAGCCAGGTGAAATGATTCACCAGCCCTCAGTTTAGATGATTGGGCCAAAGTGGGTGCTGAGTATTCCATGGATAATATAATATGTCAAAGGTGCCTCGTGTTCATTGGCATTGCTGAAGACAAGTACTTTTTTGGTTTGTGAGAAGTGGAGGTGGAAAATTGGCTAGGAGGACATTCAAATAAACAGGGGAAAATCCTACAGGGCATCTCATAATAGAAGGAAATAAGAGGACCTAGATCACTGCACAGGCAAGAACCTGAATAATATGGATGTATATGAATGTTTCTGGTATTTGTAAATGTTAGAACTATTTATGAACAGTGACAAACACAGCAATAAATATTTTTAAGTCTCTTGAGGTTGTACTGATCCACAGGGAAACCTGCAAAGCTTTGGGTATTGTTAGCATATGTGATTTTTCATAAAATTTTGGACACATGTGGAGTTCCCTCTATGACCTCAGTCAGATTTGGCAAAGGTAAACATCAGGCAACCATCTGGAAAGACATCCTCATTCACTTAGGGCCCATTATAGACAGAATTAAGGCATGTGGGAATCAGGGAGAGGACGATGGAATTTTGGGAGTAGGATTTTTAAAGAGGAACCAATTGACCCTTGATTTGGCAAACTGTCTCCTGTAGCAATTGGAACAAGGTCCTCTGGTAGTATCATTCATCCACTGATCCACTGCCTTAAAAGCCCCAGCACTCCTCTACCCCATTCTAAACTACCTCTGGACCACAGATTTTCTGGACGTAGAGATTAGAGACAAGATGGAGTGTGGGAAGGTTAAAGGAGCTTGTGTGCTCATAGCATGGAAGGATGCCCCTCCACAAAACAGTACTGAGGAAGAGGAAGGAATAGCAAAAACCATAGAAGCTCTGTTGAAGTATGACATCATTCTCCCAATACAATCAATCTACAATTCCCCACCCTGGCCTGTGATAAAAGCTGATGGTGTAATGTGGAGGATGACTGTGGACTTTAGAGCCCTCAATGCAGTCACTCTCCCAGTAGCCCCTGGAGTAGCCAAATACAATGAGATCCTCGCCGCCATTGCAGCCAGATCCAAATTTTACAGTATGATAGATTTAGCAAATGCATTCCACTCCATCCCACTCCACAAGAGCTGTTTCTACAAATTTGTATTTGAGTTCCGTGGAAGTCAAATGTGTTTCAAAAGGACCCCCCAGGGTTTTCACTCCGGCCCCAGCATTTGCCATGCCCACATGGTCAAAATGTGGACCAAGCTGTGACCAATGTCGCGTCCCCACATTTTGTCTTATGTGGACGACATCTTGATCCACTCAGACTCCCAAGACTGCGGACATCACCAGAGAAGTGTTAGGACTCATTCAGGACACTGGCTTCAAAGCTAATAGGGAGAAGGCCCAGTTAGTACAGACCCAGGTCAATTATTTAGGATTAAATCTTCAGACCAATTGCAGGATCCTGGACTTGCAGAGAGTAGAGACAATAGGAATGCTCCCTGCCCCCACTGATGTAGCATCCCTGAGAGTGCTCCTAGGAACCTTTAACTTTTCTAGAGAATTCATTGAGGCTTTTGCCAGCAAAGCAAAGCCCTTATACTCCTTACTTAAGAAAGGAGCCATATAGAAGTGGGGCCCCAAGCAGCAGGATCCTAAAAACAGATTTAGCCAAAGCCCCCACTTTAGTTCACCCCAATGTAACCCAACCATTCCACATTCAGTTGGCAGTAGCAGATAGCCACATAGGAGCAGTCCTCATGAAGCTCAGAAATAATGTGCACAGAGTAGTGGCCTACACCTCTAAGAACCTCTCTCCCATGGAAGTAAAGTTTAGCCCATGTGAGAAGAATTGATTAGCCTTGATATGGGCCTTAACCCACTGGGAATTCATTGTAGGTGGAGCTGAGGTCATTATTCAAACTCCATACACACCACTCAAGTATATATTATCAGGAAAGATCCAGGATGGGCAAGTGCATAGCTCCCAAATAACCAGATGGACGTTAGAACTAGTGAAGCATAGCATAGATTACAGCAGGCAGGCTGGTGAACCAGTTGCCCCCTAGGGGCTGGCAGTTTCCAGAGCTGACCATGAGTGCCCCCTCCCCATCACCACACAAAGCAACTGGCCAGTGAAGGCAGGAAAGACACTAGCAGAAGCCATGCAGGCAGGATTCATGTGCTGGTTCTGTGACGGCTCTTCTGTGTGCCCCAATGGAACCCGCCTAATGGGATTTGGCGCAATTAGGGTGAATGACCAACACACACTACAGGGAACAGTTTTGCCCCATTCTAGCCAGGCAGCAGAAGTAGACGTAGAAGCCCTCCATGCTGTTTTAGAATTTGAGGACCCACACGCCCCATTAGCAATATACACGAACTCCCAATGGATGGTAAATGCTGCCGTAGATTGGTTGCCCATTTGGATGTCCAGAGATTGAAAGACCAATTATAATAAGCCAGTTGACCATGCAGATAGATGGCAGGAGGCTGCCCAGCTAATCACAGCCCCCACCTGGGTGTCTTACATTAAAGGCCACCAGAAAGGCACTGGGGAAGAAGCCCAATGGAATAACAAAGCCAACACATTAGCTAAGGAAGCAGCAACCGCTCCGATGGCACCTATTGTCTGAGAAAGCAGCCAACGGAGTGACTGATAAGCACACCAATACAAGTCTGAAGCACAAAGGCAGTTCCAAAAGTACAATACCAGTCCAACTGTTCCTAGAAGCAAAACCAGGGGTAAGCCAAGGGTTCAAGAGTCCAGAGGGAAAGTCAGTGAGTGCGGTCCAAATGTCTAGGGTTCCAAGTCAGTCTGAGGTCTATGAAGCAAGGCAGCCAGGGAATCAGAGTCAGATGCTTTCATCAGAGAACGCAGATAGACTCTGACAAAGAAGCTCGGCATTTCCCAGGTGTTTATATTGGCCCAGCTCCCAATCATAGTTGTTTGGTCTTAGCTGAGTGTTTTCCATATAATCTCAGAGAATGCAAGAGGCATGCCCTTTATGTCCTTCTCTGTCTAAAGATAGGTACCTCCTTGTCCTGTTTCTCTATATCTTCCAAGCCTGGAACTTCTGCTGCAGGGAGGCTAGGCTGCTGAGACATTGGCTGTACTGCAGTTGGTACAACAGAGCTAGGTCCAGGCCCAGCCAACTCCACTGGAGCCGGTAGAGTAAAACTAGGACCTGGCTCAGCCTCCTCATCCTCTGAGTCCTCCGAGTCCTCAGCCTGGCTGGCCATGACACCTATTAATGTAAAACCAAAGGAATACACTGAGCCAGAGACTTTAGACTTAGCCCAGCTTCAGAAAGGAGATAGTGAGATAAGAGCTTTGGCAGCCACAGGGAAAGACCCCACAGGAAAATACAGTACACTGCAAAGGGAGGATGTATGGTGGGCGGTAGATGGAGAAAGAACCCATCATTGGATTGTCCCCACCAAGGTCTGCAGAGACCTTATCCAATTCGTACATACCATAGGACACAGAGGAAAGCAGATAATGCTAGAAAGACTTAAGGAGACAGGATGGTGGCCCCGTATGAAGGAAGACATAGAGCAGTGGGCAGAAAACTGCCACGCCTGTGCTATGGTTAATGTGGATTCCAGTGGCCCAAAGGCACCCATCTGCCACCAGCATATAGAAGGCCCTTGATCTCAATTGCAGATGGACTACATTGGCCCCTTACTAACCACTACTCAACACCATAAATACTGCCTAACTATAATAGACCCCTTTAGTAAATGGATTGAAGCTTTTCCCACCCGGGACAATACAGCAGCCACCACAGCTAAGATACTGTTTGAACATGTTTTCAGCCTCTGGGGACTGCCCCAATCAATTCATTCGATCACGACTCCAGCAGCCATTTCACCGGGGAAGTCATGAAAGCTCTATGCACAGCCCTGGGCATTAAGCAGCGCTTTCATATCATGGCCCATACCCAGAGTTCAGGTCATATAGACATTCATATAGACAAGGACTAATAGGACTTTAAGGGAAGCCATGAGAAAAGTAGTTAAGGCTTCTGGCAAGGATTGGGATGCAAAGCTCCCCATAATCCTCATGGCTTTTAGAGGAACAGTAGCTTCACACAGCTTCACGCCACACGAGGTAATGACTGGGCACAAGATGGTTATGCCAGAAACAGTTTCGCTGAATACTGCTCTCCCCTCAGATTTAGAACCTATCTGTTGGAATCACAAGTGGATGAAAACTCTCCTACAGAGCATCCAACAAACACCAACTGGTAGCGGAAAAGTTAGGCCAAAACATGCAGGCCATGAATAGAAGGTTAGGGTGGGTACGTAACCCTCAGCAGTGGGACCCAAGACAGCAGGTTATGTACAGGAACTTCTTCAAACAGATGCATAACTTAACAACCAAATGGCTGGGACCCATAGAAATCACAGAGAGAGTATCCCCTTCGGTCTATGAAGTCTGCATCCCCAGCCATCATAGAACTAGGCTAAAATATTTTCACTCTTTGCAGTTGAAAGAATGGAAGAGCGGTCCAACTCTGGTAAAGCCGTTCTGTTCAGAGCCTGCCCCAGTGCCCATCATAGACGTAACAGAGATGTTTGTGAGTCTCTTTCCCACATAAGTCAGCCATAGTGAGACACCTCTCTGTTTCCCTACAGGGACAAGACAAGAGATGGCACAGAATATGTAGACCATCAGGATATTGTTATGGATGGCATCCAAGGCTCCAGCTGATATCTACCAAGCTCAGTTCATCACAGATTGGCAGTATAACATAGAAGCCATGTGTCATTGGGCCGCCCCATACCCAGGAATGATGCCTTTACTAGATGTCATGAGCAACGTGCAGATATGGTACAATAAGGGACTCCCCATTTTGCTTGAGACTAGAGTGTACATCACAAAGAGAAAAGCCATAGCCTCAAGAGTTATCATGTTTGGCCCCAAAGAACTCACTTGCATAGAGGCAGATGTAGGCAGCATATCCCTCTCTATTCCAAAATCTGGACAAAGCACCGCTTTGATCCCCCAACTCAGTAGGATCCCTGCCTCCTTCTATACCACCCTGACCTTAGATTTCCAGTGCCACCCTACATGGGCTTGGAAAACCAGACTCTTTACCTGCCATAGTTACATTCACACCCCTACTAAATGTAGCATAAATTGCCACCAGATGACATGCCCAGATATCCCCATAGACATCCCTGCAATGATACAGGAACCATCCATGTTTGTTGGCAATTTAGTAATATGAAAAGACATATCCCTGTATACATACTCAGAGATCCAACCCATAGTTACCACCCTAATGTTAAATCTAAACGCCATGGATGTGACACACACTATCTCTACCTGTAGCCCATATTTGCGAGCTGTGTGGGCACAGTGGGAACAACTGGAAAAGAAATGGCAATCTGTAATGCAACTGCTTTTCAGAAGCAAATGAGGTATTATGGATACATTGTTAGGAGGATTTGGAACAGGAATAGGAGTTTTAAACACTATAGATACAGACGTTGTAGCAAACAAATTGGGATTGGTTGGATCTCGCACTAAAGAGCTAGGTGTCTCCATTGCCTCAGGTCTAACCAGCGTGGCCCAAGGCATAGACATAATTGATCATATCTTGCCTCAATGGATAGGCGTAGAGAAAGAAATCATCATAGACATTGGAAATTCACTTAAATCCAGCATCTACAATTTATCTATTGCCATTCAATGCACCCAGATTCAAAGCAGCCTCATGGCATTTGCATCCCAATTAATACAGGCATCCCTTATGAAACTTATCCACCCAGAAGTTATGGGTCTGTTTAATAATAGATACCCAGACCCTTTCCAACACTCCACAGTATGATTAAGATTACAGGAGCACAATGGAAAGATATGGTGCTCAAGATAGGCATTTATCATGAGAAGGTGTGGGATCTCCAAGTCATTCACCCTGCTTCCCTCATCCGTCTTCCCCTAGCAGAAAGTAATACTACCATGTTACCTGAAAAGACCCTACATTGGACTAATGGCACCCACTTGTATGATTTGTCTTGGTGTGTAAAAATACAGCAATGGACGCACTGTTACAGTGGCTTAATAGGAACCCCTATACAAGAGGTGCAAGACCATGTCATAGTCCCAGTCCAAACCTCCATCTTGATGCAATTGAATCACCACTGTTTTTGCCTCCACACCCCATGTGATCATGTTCTCCTTATACCATTTGAATGCATTTTAGATATTGATAGGTCGTTAGAAAACCCATGTTTTTGCTAAGTACATGTAAGAGATTGTTTTGGCAAGGAATTTTATTTGCATGAACTGATTAGGGAATACATGAGTGAAGCCTCATACCAGGTAAACCCATAGCTGTTACAAGGATTTCATTTAGAAGACGAATTACAAATCTCAAAATGGCTACGTCTATTCACTAACTTGCATCAGGCCACCAAACAAATCGAGCAGACTGAGGCCAGAATTAAGATTTCTGTAGATCTCAAGGCTCAGCAAATCATTGAAGTCACCCAAGAAATCAAAGATACAGTGAAAAACACTTGGTTTGGACCTAGGTTTGACAAAGCTAAGACTATCAACGCCTTTGTCCTGGCTTCAGCCAATCCATTTAGTCAATAACCAGAAGGCAGAAATTTCCTATAAGAACCCTTAGATTACTAGGGTCCATGTGCTATCTTGAGTGCATGCTGACTCCACGTCAGTCTGAACTCTGATCATAGCTCCCTCGGCCATCCTCCCCCCCATTTCAGCAGCTGTGCTTCATCATCATTATCATCAACATCCATAGTGGATCCTGGAGAAGCCTTCAGAAATGAGTAACTCCCTCAGTCTGATCCCTCTCAAGCTATCCCTGCTTTCACTTCTTTATTTCTAAGTGTACAGTGTGTGTGAGTGCTATATTTGTGTGTGTGCAGATTTCCCCTTATAATAAATATTTAGACTTTAATCGGAGAAACCTGCCTCAGCATCATCCATTGTTGGATTCGTTAGTCCTCTGGTATACTTAACGGTACACGGTACCATGGGGTGTTGTTAGGGTCCCACTCTTCCATATTTTGAGCTAATTATAAATTCCCCTAATTAGATCCTTCCTAACAGTATCATCAGCCACTGTGTTAAGCCTCATCAACTCCAACAAGAAACATTTAAACATTTGCATAACCTTTTAGCTGAAATTGGGGAACTTAAATGTACCATGTCCAGTGTTTGGGGGCTTAATTGAGCTAGGAAGTGGTATACATTTTGAGAAGGAAGGGGTATGCAGATTAGAAAGCATCAATTTACCAGCCTCTACTCATTAGGGTTGAATCTGCACTGCTGAAATAATTCAGTTTGATATCACTTTAACTGCTATGGCTGAATGCTATGGAATCCTGGAAACTGTAGTTTGTTGTGGCAACAGAGTTCTGATAGAGAAGGCTAAATATCTCACAAAACTACAGTTTCCAGAATTCCATAGCATTGAGCCGGGGCAGTTAAAGTGGTGTCAAACTAGATTATTTTGGCAGTGTGGATGCAGCCTGAGAGAGAATGCCTTAAGGAAAAGAAAGCTCATTCCTAGAGACAAACATTTGATCTAGCAGTGGAGATCTATCAGCTCAAGCTGCCTTCACTTTCTAGCACCATGAATGTTTTCTACATCTCATTAGAAATCATGATGGTCATTGAAGCTCATGGTTGAATGTTACTTTAGATGCAAATTGTATTGTATACACAATACCTGACTTTATACCTGCCTGCCTCTGGTTGCACAAAGTGGAAGCTGAACTGAAATCAGAGCTATTTTAACTTGGGGGGGTTGCAGACTGTCAAAAATAATGTGAATTCAGTCCACTTTTAGGGTTAGGGTTAGTGCTAGGGAATCATGGGAATTGTTATTTTTCTGAGACATTGAACCTTCTTTGTCAGAGAACTCTAGTGCCACAATAAAATACAGCCCCCATGATTCCCTAACCTTAACCCTAACCCTAAAAGTGGACTGAATTCACACTATTTCTGACAGTCTGCAACCCCCCTTGACTTGGCAAAATCTGATATCCAACTGGTGTGTGTCAGGTATAGAAAATGACAATGGCTACTCTACATTACTTCAGAAATGAAGGGAGCAAAATGAAGGAAGATGAAGGTAACATTTAGCACTAAAAGAAAGTCACTCTGTGTGCTCCAAGAGAAAACCAAAAAAGCAAAGTTGTCAATAACCTCAGTCAATTTGGTGAGTTTGCTGATGACTTTAAGCAGGGGAGAGTCTCTCTCTAACTATGCACCCCTCATCATGTTTACCCAGAAGCTCCACTGTGTTCAAAGAGGTTGTTTATCTATTATCTATTAAGTATATTTTAGATTTTGGAAAAACCTTGCCTAAAATAGAGGGCTATCCTTCTTCATGAGCTGCACTAAGTTGTTGAAGGGAAGGTTATAAATATTCCAAATGAACAGGTACACAAACAAAAGGTCAACAGGTATTATTATTCCAACCTGGGGAGGCTTTTTACCTCTAATCAAAGGAAATGTTAAAAAACAAAAGCTTGATAGGCTGAACCCTTTCTGTAAAAGTCACCAGAGTGTCATCTAGAGATTCTAGAACCTTTCACATTACATAATTATAGCACTATGATTACATTTTATCTGCCATGGCAACAGCCTATGGATTCATGAAATCTGCAGTTTAGGGTGGGATACTTATGATTCTCTGACAGAGAGCCCATGCACTAAGAATAAACACCAGACTCAACCTGGTCCTGATGCGATCTTCCAGATGATGCCTATCCACATCCACTGCAAAACCACTGTTTTAAACAAATAATCCAGTTTAAGAGAACCCACAGATAACTCTGGAGTCCTGGACTGTTAGCCAAACTTTTACTTTCAGTGTTTCTGAACACTGAAAGAAGAAACAATGAAAGTAAACAAAGTTTGGCTACCAGTCCTGAAAAACATCAAAATTAAGACTCAATTCATGCAAATTAACACTACCCAGGGTCAACGAGTTTCCCCGCAGACAATGGATTGCTAATTAAAAAGACACACATCCACTTCCCATGTCCTCCCATCCTGAGGCCTTGCCATCAACAACAGACCAACACAGAAAATATTATGTAAATCATTTCCTCCCAACCAAGGGTCGCACAAGTATATATACCCCACACACTTCCACGTCACCAACCTCTGAAGATGCCAGCCACAGATGCAGGCAAAAAGTTAGGAATAAATTCTTCCAGAACACTGCCACACAGCTTAGAAAACCCACAGAAAACTAAACACGGTGTCATCTCCCTTACTGAGCAGTGCAAGAAAGGGGATATATTTTCTTTGGAGCTACTGCCTTGCTGGCCAAGCAGCTCCCTTCTGCTAAGGTCAGAATGGGGCACTTGTGCAATCAACAAGGAAGGGATAGAGTGATGTCCTCCTTCTTGATCATATGGTGGATCACCCCATTTTGATCTCAGCAAAAGCAACAGCACCTGTTTTACTGGCAAGTCAGTGGCAGCATTAGAATCAAAATATATAATTGTGCAGTATGAAATGGCCCACAGAAAATCTTCTAATGGTTTGACATTTTTGTCAGTATTCAAAGGTCCATGGCTTTGTTTGATCAGTTTCATCTGAGCAGACCAAATGTACCTTTCTGTACTCTACCTTCTCTCCTTGCTCCTTGCTTTATACAAAATAGAATAACAACTGGGGGTGCTGCTTAGGAATACCTACCCTCATTTGGTCATGTTTAAGATCATATAACTCCCCACACCCATTTAGAGAATTTGTAGTTATGCTTCTGGTCAACAGTGATTCTTATCGATAGTGACTGTTTCCACAACTAATGGTGCCTAATGTCTCAGCTGTGCAGAGGAAAAATAAAATAAAATAAAATCCTGCACAGGAAACAGTTTTAATGCATAGAAAACAAGTTGTGTGGGGGAAGGAAGTGAGTACAGAAAACTTATTTTCTTCACAACAACAGGATTTTTTTCACAAAAGGCCCACATGTTTTTCTATCCAGAATAATTCCTGTGCAATCTTTCAGGATCATCAAATACTGGGAGAAAATTGTGAAAAATACTTGTGGAGTTTTCTGATTGTTGAAAAGACCTGTTTTTTAAACTGTGAAAAATATAACAAATATCAATTCCAGCCCTACTGCACAAAAACACACAAACTAACAATATCTGTGTACATTTTCCACAAAATAGGTACTGAATTGTGGTAATTTTTGTCAGTCCAGGATTTTTCCTGTCAAGGTTTCCAGAAAATTAAGAAACATATTTTTATACTATCTTAAAAATATTTTCAAATATTCACTACATATCTAGAGCCAGTGGCCTCATTGCCTCTATCCAGCTCATAAATGTGCAGCAGAAGAAACATGTGAATATTACTTATTGATGGGTAGCAACCAGAGATGTACCCAAAATGAATTCACATGGATGAATACATTGTTGTAATTCTTTTATGATGCAACAAACATTTTTGAGCTGCAAGACTAGAATGATGGTCTGACAGCCCAATCACAGCAAGGGTAGGCTTTGTCCTCCCAGTTCCCACAATCATCTCAACTTATGAAGTTAGCTGCTGTTGATCTTAGACCAAACCTTTCAAATTGTTTTGCCACCATTTTTGTGAATATCACTGACCTTAATTTACTGTACACTCAGGATAAATGACTAGAAACTGAAGTCCCATTTACCTGGCTACCTCAGCATAGGTTTATACAGTTGCCTTTAGGCTGTATGTTTTGAAATGCTAGCCTTAGGCTTTCCTGGGGAAAAACACACACAAGTACAAAAGAGAATAAATCTCAGCAAGCTTTGGGGAAAGCACCGTCTGTCCCCTAACAATCATCTTGTCTTCAGTATAACAATGCATAAAAGAAGATTCATGGAATCATCAAGTCATAGAGTTGGAAGAGACCACAAGGGCTATCCAGTCCAACTTCCTGCCATGCAAGAATACACAATCAAAGCATCCCTGACAGATGGCCATCCAGACTCTGTTTAAAAACATCTAAAGAAGAGAAGAAGTGTAGAAAGCATGAGTGTGTGTGGGAAGAGGAAAAGAACAAAAATCACTGTATAACAAATGTTCTGAGGAAGTATAGGTAGTAGTGATGGCAAATAGGTTAGTTTAATTTGCTTTGGCTCATTTATTTATTCCTATCAAAATAGCAAATTTTTAGCCAAACAAAATTCTTCATTATCTAAAGTGGCCAAACTCAACAGGCATGTTTATTCTAAATATGGAGAGTACCATGTTGCATTTGTCTGTCACTAGTAGTTAAAAATGAGGACTCTGTAAGGAAAGAAAAAAAAAAACACACCTAATTTGGCACCACAATAAACCCATATATTTCAGCTTATCCCACATTCAATATTTTTAGCAATGGCTGGCATCCTGTTAAGCCATTACGACCTTTAAACTGCTTAATATTCACTTTTATAATCATGACACCATGGCAACAACTACATATTCCTCTGACACCCACCTTCAATGCTAGTCAGCAATCCTGAGTGATGGAGTTTTGTGGTGTGGACAAGCAGGGTGCTACAGGGTAATGTGAATAGCCTCTGCCTGCAAATGAACAACAGAAGTAGTGACCCCTGCAAGGTCCTGCCGCAACTCTTGATTCCACCACCACCTACTTTTGGGTGGGGACTGGTCAGATCATCCTTCAGTGCCCTGCTCTCCAGCACCACAGAACTCCTTTGATTTTTAAAAATCAGGATAAAATATTTTCATATCATTTATATTTAAATGAGTATTTAATTTGATATATTTTCTGCTTCATAATATAAATGCACATCTTTCAAAATATTTATTTTAAAAGATTCCTTCCTCCCCACCCCCACCCCCAATATTTCCTTTGAGCCAAGAACTGTATCAGAACACTTTGGAAGTAGAAAGTGGGTGGATAATTAGCTTTTGTGTGTGTGTGTGTGTATTTCGCTTCAAGTTGCCTGTCCACTTATAGTGATCTTATGAATTTCATAGGGTTTTCTTAGGCAAGGAATATTCAGATGAGGTTTTGCCAGTTCTTACCTCTGAAATGTAGACAATAGCACCTGGGATTTCTTGGTGATTCCCCATCCAAATATAAACCAGAGCTGACCCTGCTTAGTTTCCAGGATCAGACAAGATTACTCCAGAAGGTGTGAATTCAATTTGTATATGTGGACTAGATTTCTCAGTTATTTCAAGCAACACGTCTGCTCTACTGAATTCAATGTTGCTATGAAATGTAGCTATGAGTAGAAAATTGTTGCCTTTTTGTAAAGTTTATGTATATGTAAATTTTTGAAAGAAATAATTATGATACAATTCATGCTTCAACATGCATACTACTTTTTAAAAAAAAAAAAAACAGGCTTTAAGTCATTAGTTACAGAATATATTTTTAAAATAAGACAATAATAACATAACCATATGTTATGTTTATAAATAGCTACAATACAGTAAATAATGAGTTTTAAAGCCTGCAGTTTTCAGCTTAAGCAACCAATTGCAATGCCTTTGAGAAAGTATTTACATTTGATTCTCTCTATTCTTTATTTACAATGATATGATTGATGTACATGCAATCTTTAAAAAAAAACCAAAACAACAACAACAACAACCAATAACTGAGTTTCAGGTCATTGCTACAGCATTACAGGTAATTAAACTTGCAAAAAGTAGTTTTTACCACTCACGTTTTTTTTCTAATATGAGTAAACTGAAATCTAAATCTAAATGTTTGGCTTTGGTAGAAGGCAGAAGAAACATTGACCTTAGGGAGCTTTGCTTAATCCAAGTCTACAATACTACAATTTGTGCAGAGACCTATTTAAATATTTGAATCACCTTAGATGAAATCCTCATGTGCATGAAAAAAAAAGTGTATATATGAATTGGGTGCAGTTTTAATAAAACCCATGTTGCAATATGACTGTTAGGAAACATTTGGGATGCAGATTATGTCAAACAATTGACCTTCGATGTTTCTAAATACCTGTGGATTACCAAATAAGTGGTGCTTATTTTCCTCACATAATAAAATTCAGGGGTGGTAAAAAAAATCTCTTTACAATGGGATGTTTGCATAGCTATTAAGAACAGTAGAATACATGCTTACAGGGAACTCCAATTCTAGTTTCATATTGGTTGTTTCCATAGTTCAGATCTCTAAAGTAAGAAGAAATTACTGAACTATTCTGACTCTTAAATACAGTGTGAGCTGGGTTTTGTACATCTGGAGCAAGACTAATTGATCATTTGATTTTGCTTTCTGAAGTGAAACTCAGGGTGACACTAACTCCTATTCCACATATAGATGCAGACTGAACTATCATTTGAATCCTGGCAATGGAACAGTATCTCCCAAAACACCTGATGACACCACACCAATACAGGGCAATAGAACAGGCTGGGTGGTATATAAACCTCTGTCTTTCAACCAAAGATATGACCATGGGATTAGCAGAAGTATCTATTCCTGACCTAAAGGATGTATCACCTAAAGCAGTTGGTTCACTCCATCTAGTAGTAGCACCACCCTTAGACGCTGGAAAAATCCATAACAGTACACATTCAATTAGGATTTATAATCCACTGTAGTATCTCTGAAGCAACTGTATTTATGGTGGTGCATGAAATTTTTGTACATTTGGACCAATTTTCTAATCTGCAAAATTTATGTAGATATTTATACAGAGACCCTGATTAAATTCATGGGGTCTCCATAGGTCAGCAGACAACTTAAAAACATCTACACACATAATAATGACTTTGTTAAGTTCAATATTTTGTAACATTTTACAACTGTGATATCTTGATGCAATGAAGAAAGGGATAACCAATGAACACTGGAATTAAGTTATTCTCTCATCTTTCCTCTTTCCTGCAACAAATTCCAAGCCCCAAACTGTCCACTCACACATGATTCATGCAGATCCGTCTTAATACATCTCTTACTACTTTTAAGAAAGCAGTCAAGACAGAGCTCTTCCGGCAGGCCTTCCCAGATTAACCTCCTTGCAAGGATAATATATTTGGATTCACTTTGCCCCTAATCTCCCCTTCGAGTGGCATTCTGCTGTTGTTGTCATTGTTGTCATTTTCTCTTAGTTTAGTCATGTTTGATTTTAATCTTATTAAGTTTAATTCTGTTTTAAGGGATGTGGGTTGTGGGTGGGGTGTGTAGGAATTTGGAATGTTTTAATTGCTGTATTTTAACTTGTTGTAAGCCGCCCCGATTGCTCTGCAGAGCGGCGGGTTATAAATAAATTATTATTATTATTATTATTATTATTATTATTATTATTATTATTATTATTACTACTACTACTACTACTACAGAGGATTCAAGTGGAATTGGCCCTCATATTTTTTTGTATCTGTGCAAGTGTCTGTACACCTGTGCATTCATGCATGTGTGTATATCATAGACAGGTATGTAATGGAAAGAGGGAAGATCCTTCCAAATCACAGATGTAGGCCATGTGTGTATTAGGGAATGTGTCAGGGTGGGCACTGGCAAAACATAGTGATATAAATCTTCATAAAATATTGTTCTTGCAGGTAAGAATGAATGATTTCACTTTTTCCACCTTACTGTGAGAAAGTTGTCAAAAATTTAAGTTCAGGACTTAACTCTATGCATGAAAAAGTGCTTCTTTTTACATAGACAAATGACAATGTCTGTGTAGGAAACAAGGTTTTTTTGTGCAGAAAATTGGCTTTCTGCATAAAACCCAGCTTTTCTGCACAATCATGATGTTTTCTCTTCAGGAACATTTTCTTTGAAGGAAAGTTTACTTTTATTTTCTGTACAGGGCTCATGTTTTCTTCACTGAAAAAGCTGTTTCTGCATAAAAGCATGTGCATCCCCCTCCACACACACACACAGAATAAATCCCAAATTGCAAAGTTGTTTTTTTCTCATCTAGGATTCACCTCATCAGGATTTCCTTGCACTGTGGAAAACTGTGGGTTTTAAAAACTATTTTCCAGATATTTTCAGATATTATTTTCATCCCTACCATGGCTATTGTGGAGATCCAGATACTACAATTCAGGGGTTGGTTCAGGCCAGACTTCTGTTGGTGGACTACACTGATGGCACCTACAATGACATAGGCAATATGGTTGGTTTTTTTAAAAGTACTGCAGGAATTTCTTGAGTTTCTTCAGCTGCTGACTAACAAACTGGAACTTCCTTACTGCTTTCAATCTGATGAAACATCAAGGGAAGTAAGGTTGGAAATGGCATGTAGTACCAAGCACTCTAGGAAAAGAGCCAGTGGTATGCAGAATAAATAAATCAATGCAAACAATTCAGAATATATACACAATGTATCATAAACTGAATCCATTTATTTCCTGTTTATTATACAAAGTGGAGTAATCTGAGAGGACCAATCTGTGTATAGTCCACAAATAGAACAAAAACAATAACAATATCAACAACAGAAAAACTATAGTATGAGCAGTGGAGTGGATGACAGTACTGTTCTGATTCAAGATGGACAAAAGAGACTACCATTGATTTGTAACTCATTTACCAATCCCTTGGATAAAAATAAGCCCATTATTGTGCATTTCTATTAGCATAGTTTGTTTTACAGAACCAGAATTTCAGGCTGCTGCCACACTGCAGAATTAATGTAGTTTGACACTGCTTTAACTGTCATGGCTCCATCCTATGGAATTCTGGGATTTGTAGTTTGTTCCAGCACCAGAGCTCTCTGGCAGAGAAGGTCAAATATCTCATATACTGCAAATTCCAGAATTCAATAGCATTGAGTCATCACAGTTAAAGTGGTGCCAAGCTGCATTAATTCTACAATGTGGATGCAGCCTAGATTGGTATTAGCCCTGGTTCTAGGAAGAAGCACCCCAGTCTGTGTAGGAACACTAAAGCATATTTTTGAGCAAATAGGCCTGACAACCACCATGTATTAACTCCATGAATCACAATTGTCACAATAAAGTTTTTTAAAACTTTAATTTCCATTGTTGATCTCTGCTAAAAGAAACTTTGCAAGACACTTTATGGCAACACTGAGATTTTTTTTTCCAAATATTCTGGCATGAGATATGAAGATTATAAATACCATGGGATTCTCTTTTCCTCTCACTGCCCATTAATTGGCACTAATGAAGAATGTCTGCATAACAAAGGGGGGCAAAATTGCTGGAAGATGGTTCCCAATGCAGTCTCACAGCAGCAGAACTGAACTAATAAATGTTGTTTTAGATTAAAACTGGAGGGATCTTAGAACCACCTAGTGTGGCTGCAGGGAATGTTAAAACACAATGAAGTGTGTTCACTTTCCCCCACATTAAGTAAAACAAGGGAGCGATGACATTTTTTAAAAAAGAGGAGGAGGAATGGAGGAAGGAAAGTTGTTTTTTCCCTTTCATTTAACATTTAAGTGAGCACCAATCACTTAGGACAAAAATCTTCACACTATAGTATCAAAGCAAAAAAAAAAAAAAAAACTTAGGCCAGTGCAACAGAAGATGCCAGAGCTTGGGAAAGTTATTTCTTGGACCACAACTCCCAGAATCCATTAAGCTGGATGTGGGATTCTGAGACTTATTTTCCAAAACACTGAGAAACAAAAGAGCTCTCATATCCTTGTATCCTGCTATGTCTAAACTATATAGAGCACACATGGCACATACATACATTTACAGATGGGAAAATTGGGAGGCACTTTATTTATTTTCCCAGAGACAAATAGGACTGGCAGAAAAATCTATAATAGATGGCAACATCTCCCCATGGGTTATCAGCTGGTAGACACCATCCAGCATCTGAACAAACAAATGCTATGAAACCATAGGATTATATGATTTTCCCTTCTCTCATAGAAGGGAATCATAATAAATCTTTCTTACACACCTTTATACACACCTGTGTCTTCTTTGAAATGAAGTACATGGGCTATTGTCTAGCCTCTTGTATATATGTGTATGTGCTATCAGGTATATATGTGTATATGCCTTCAAGACTTGTTGAAACTAATGAATTTCATAGGGTTTTCTTAGGCAAGGAATACTCAGAGGTGGTTTTGCCAGTTCCTTCTTCTGAAATAAAGCCTACAGTACCTGACATTTGTTGATGATCTCCCATCCAAGTACTAACCAGGGCTGACCCTGGTTACCTTCCAAGATCAGATAGGGTCTGCTGCCAAGTTAGTATTTGGTATTTAGCCTACATTGTAATCCATCCCCCCCCCCCCCCCAAAAAAAAAAACACACCACCCCTCTCTTCAGGTAGCTTGCCAAGCCCTATGGGAGTGCTGCTATGATGAAGAGTGATGAATGGGGATGAAAAGAAGTTACTGGTCAACGGGGACTGCCCCTTGTCCCCACTGTAATTTACTGCAGAGATGTTAAATGTCTTGCGCTGTATTAAGCTCTTGGGCAAAGAAGAGAAGGCTGCCCTAACCAGGAGCACACAGCTCATATACACTGTCCATGTGCTTCCTGAACCCTCTTCTCTACCTCCCTAGGAGGGAGACAGAGGCATGAGTAAACTGAAGTAGAAGTGCTTCCTCCTTCCTTGTCCCTGGAGAAGAAAACAACCTGTGTGTGCTGAATAGTCAAGCACACCAAGTCTTAACCGAGTGTTTAAGAAAGTTTTATTCTAAACTAAAAGGTTTTTTAAAGGGGACAACACAGTGTGGTTGTTTGAATGTTGGATTATGGCTCTGGAAGTCCAGAATTAAAATCCCTGCTTGCCCATGGAAACCCACTTGGTAACTTTTCTTACCCAAAATGCTGGGGGTCCCAGGAGGGCACCCACAAATTAATATGGTTTACAGGAATTGTAATAGCTTAAATAAAATAATATTTTGGTTGGTACAACATCAACCTTGGGAACAACCCTGTTTATACTGGTTCCAAATCACACAGAACTCCAGAGGCAAATCCAAATAGGTTTTTTTTTTATTTTTAATAATAATAATAATAATAATAATAATTTGTATATCCCGCCTCTCCCAAATAATCAACACACACACACAACACATACACTCAGATACACACACACAAGAACTAAAAAGCAAAGGTGAGAGACGTGGAATAGTGGAGGCCTTGCTAACAGTGATATGTTACCAACCATAGATCGTGGTTCAAATTGATGGGAGTCTGGAACAGAGAAGGTTCAATAGCCACTGTGGCAAGTAGGGTGGCAGGTTGTTGAGGAAGCTAGTCTAGTCAAACCAACAGCATTTCTGTCTGCTTGTAAACTAGACTGAGTGAACTGTTGTTTAAGCACTAATATTTATACCCAAAACCTTGTCTTGAGAGCAGAAACCAAGAAATGGAAGGATTGGATTCTTTCTAAATGGTTTCCCAGGAGGCAAAGAATGGTCAGGAGCTGTAGTAAATGTTCAGATGATTTGTGTGAATATCTCAGACAAAGGGATTTGCATTCCTTGCCAGAATGTACCTGTCCTGTGTATGCACAGGCAGTCACCTTCTTTGGCCATAATCCCATTCTAAAGGCAAAAGGGATTATGCTGGTGCCTCAGGAGATCTCATCATGTTGGATGCCTTCCTTGCTCCCTTGTTAGCACCAACTAGTTTTCCAAGTGTAAAGTGTTCAGACCACCACAGTGGGGTCATTCCTAGGTCAATCTCCCCAGTGTCCCTTTCAATATTAACTTAATATTAAATATTAAGAGTGATTGGGGGTCTGGTCTTGGGGTGACATCATGGGCAAGTCACATTCTCTTAGCATCAGAGGAAGACAAAGGCAACCCCCCTCTGAACAAATTTTGCCAAGGAAACCCCATAACTGGTTCACCTTATTAATTATAAGTGGGAAACAACTTGAAGGTATACAACAACAAGAACTAAGAAGGCTTAAATCATATTTTGAGGCATCACATCTTGGTGCATCCTTCTTCCATCAAAAGCTTAAGAAGTTACAAAGTTACAATAATTGAGTTACATTTAAAGACACCTTTAACAGTCAATCAGTTTGGGAACATAACAAAAATCCCAGATGTCCCTAAACTAAAATAGTCCTTTACCACTTACAAAGAGGTAGACTATGGCTCAGGAAGCAGAGGTATCCAGATTCTTCAGGGATCAGCCTCTATCAGAGATGTTTTAGCATGAATGCAACCAACATGAAAGCTTGATAGGTAAATGGTATCTCTCCCAATCTTACATAACCTTCTGCTACCTTAAATGGTAGGTTAATCCCTCATAATTTGGTATAGCTGAGCTCATAGCCACTAGATAATGACTGGGTGATATTATCACATCTTTTCCCCTGCCTCCTATAGTGAACTACATCAGGTATGAGAGGCAGTATGTGCTGCCCAGTCTTCCCACCATGACCATTAAACAGCCATACCAATGGCTGCATGGATTTGGCAGATTCAGTGACCTTAGCCAAGGGATAACTATCATTCATTAAAACCCATGCCGCTGGAGTTAATAGGACTAATGCTGACAGCTGAAGACATGATGGGAATAACCTTTTAAAATAATAATATTCTTCTTAATCCCAATTGATTTAATAATACTTGGATCTTCTCAGTCTTGACCTTTTGAGTCATTGGTAGATTCACTTTTGTGTTTGCTGGTTACAGCAACAGTCCCACACCTCCCAATAGGCTTTGTTCTGATACATTCATCCAAGGCCTTGTGTGCACTGCACAAATAAAGCAGTTTGACACCATTTTAATTGCCATGGCTCAATCCAATGGAATTCTGGGTTTTGTAGGGGGGTTGAGATATTTAGTCTTCTCTTTCAGAGAGCTCTGATGCCCCACCAAACTACAAATCCTAAGATTTCATAATATTGAGCCAAGGCAGTTAAAGTGGTGTCACCTAAGTGGTGTAGCCAAAGGAACAGCAAATCTCTCCCTTACAAGTTTTCCTCAAGCTACTAAGAATATAAGAAGTGTGATAAATTGCATGTAACTATTTGGCTTGAAGCTCCTCCATTAGACTGTCTTTATCTCTTTGAGAAGGTGATTCAGAGATCTGGGCACCAAGAAATCTGTTGTAATCCTTACATTCTTTCACTCAAACTTGTTTCTAAAACCTGTCTAAAACCAGTAAACAATCAAAAATAGATGGCATTCCATTGCAAACATTGCTAGCTGTCTACCTCTCACTTCCCAGGTAGTTTACACAAGGATCTTCCTTTACATTGACCTATAAATTCCTAAGCTACAAAACATCATCCAACAATAGCAACAACAAAAAACAATGAAAGAAGTAAAAATTCTCCTGTAGTTTCACAGTAGAAAATGAACAATATTGACCCACATTTTTGGATAAATGTTTAAATATGTTCTGGACTATCATAGAGCAAGAGGGTGTGGATTGGCATGTCTGTACATGTGTGCACAATCTGTGTCATCTCACTCTAGTGGTTAGAGTTTAAGACTAGAAACCAAGAAGTCTGAGTTCAAATCAAGGATTAAATCCTTGCTTGCCTCATTCTTGTACATAAGAATGAGAATACTGATTTTTTTCTCCTTTTGTATGATAAGATGAGATACTTCCTTTTTTGACAAGAGCTCTCTTCACTATTAGCACAATTTGTTCCTCTATTTATGCAAAGGTACAGTAGCTCTGCCTTCTTGCAGGGACTTTTAATAATGAGAAGCATTGTATGGGTTGTGTCATTTTTCATCAATCTGTTATTCTTCCTTTTCTAGCTGATGGTGTGTGCTTTGCTTAACAAAGGGGAAAGATTCTAGTTTTGCATAGAGACATTTTTGTACAAATTGCAGTAATTCAAGTGGGGTTCAGGAAGCTAACTCTGTCTTCTTGTGCTGGAGGCAAGAATTTTCAAGGAGGCTGGTGATTTCTCAGTAGACTGTTTCAACCAGCTGAAACAGCCTCTCACACCAAGAATGAGATTCCCACCCCCCAATATTCTAATATACCTACAGTAGTTTAAATCTTTATTTGGTTGTCACATTTCCTAGCTGAACGTGAGATCCTGCATCTCCCCCCCCCCCCCCCCCCATGCCTAGTCTACATTGCAAGGTTATTATGGCATTGAAAGAATAAATTGTGACTTACCATGTAACCTGACTATCAATTCTAAGAGGGAGGGAGGGATATAAGTGTAATAGAGATATGCATAAATACCTTTTTAAAATGTTGTAGCCTGTTGTTGTGTGCATTCAAGTCACTTCCAACCTATAGTGACCCTAAGGTAAATCTGTCATGGGGTTTTCTTGGCATGCTTTGTTCAGAAGGACTTTGTCTTTGCTGTCTTCAGTGGGTTTTCATGGCTGAGCAGGAATTTGAACCCTGATCTCCAGAACTGTAAGCCAATGTTCAAACAATGAAACAATACTGACTAGTCCCCATATAATTTTACACATGAAAGCCTGGATACATGTAGCTAAGGAACATCAGAGTGTGGTCAAGGTGGCAAAAGTTATTAATGACTTATGAACTCACTAAGTACGTTTTGCTTAGCCACTGTTCTCTTAGCTTAGTTATTGTATAGATGGCTAACAATGGATGAGAAGCTTTCTATTGCAAGGGACATCTAGTCCAATTCTTTGGTATGCAGGTACACAATCAAAGCACTCGTGAAAGATGGCCATCCAACTTCTTTATACAAAGCTCCAAAGAAGGAGACCCCCCACCCCACCAGTCTATTCCATTGCTGAAAGAAGTTATTCCTAATGGTAGCTAGAATCTCTTTTCTTGTAATTTGAATCTCTAGGGACTCATTCCCACTGACATTTAAAACCACTTTGCAATTTGCTTTTGCTCCAAGTCAGTGAATCGACTCCACTCGAGGTGTCATTGCCACTATGAAAGTGGATCTTTTCATTATTTTATAGATTCGTTTCTTTTTTGACCCCAGTGTAGTTCCCACTGGTATTTGTGCCACTAGATGATGCAGGCTCAGAATCAAATGCGATCAATCTGTCCTGGGTTTTTTTTATGTCAATCATCCAATTTGCATCTCCATGTCATTGGTGATGCAGTCATACATCATTCTGGTGACACAGGGAACCTTTTAGGTGTGCCCCCACATCACTATGTCACTATTTTTGGTCACTTAGCCTTGTGGTCTGCCAGCAAGGGTCATGCATCCTGTCTCCATTTTGTGGGCAATTTTTACATACTTGCAATCCACTTTGCTCATCTGTCTCTGGATGAGGAAAACCTGGCAGTGCAGACTTATTTAAAAAAAATCAGCCTTGTAAGTGTATAAGGATGAGGATGTGGCTGTGGCTGTGGCTGACGGGACTGTGGACCAGCAAATGAGCAGAAATGATGATGATGATGATGATGACCTGAATTAATTTTCCTGTGTGGGTGAGGTCACTCAGTTTAGGAGCACCATGCAGTACTTTTATGAAGCTATGCCCAGGAGGTGGTGGATGTACCCCAAAGCAAGGGAATTGTAGGACATTTTTACCACTACTGTGTGGTCCAATGAGATGTGGAAGCAGCAGTTCCACATGAGGGGAGGAGTCTTCAACATGATCATAGAAGAACTGCACCCACATCTTATAAGACAGGACATCCATCTCCGCAGGGCCATGCCAGTGGAGAAACAGGTTGCTATTGTTGTGTATTTTCTGGTGAACAAAGGATCCTATGCAACTATTGCCACAATATTTGGTGTTGGGAAGTCTACAGCATGCAAAGCTATAATCCAAGTGGTTATTACCATGGAATTGGTGATGCTGAAGAAGACTGTGTACCTTGGAGACTATAGAAAGGTATGCCAATTACAACCATAGGATTTTATGCAGTATCAGTATTTGTTGCCTTGCTTTAATTTTATTTTGTGCTACTTTGTAATTTTATAGTTACTTTGTAACTGCTGTTCACACTAACTATTGCATTGCTTGATTGCTGCTTGGTTTTCAGCTTTATCTTCATTTGTTACTTTAAATTGATTTTTTTTAACTTTGTAATAGTTATCTTTGCTTTGCACATGACTTATTGCCACTTGCACTTTCCCACTGCCACTAGAGGTGATGGCTGGCTTTGAAACAATGGGATTTCCACAGGTGATTGCAGTAGTGGACAGCTGCCGCTGCAACATCATTTTTCTGGTGTGTTAGGGTGGACAGTTCATCAACAGGAAGCAAAGACATTCAATGCCTCTGTATGAGACATGTGGCCATATTGGAAGATTTATTGATCTTGTCACAGGGTGGGTGGGGTCAAATCATGACAGTTTTATCCTTTGGAACTCTCCCATTTATGATGGATTGAGGGCTATGTACCCAGGAAGCCTACAGTGACAATCTTCAGGCAACAAATAGGACCACTTTTGTTGGCTGATGCTGCCTATCCCATTAAGCCATGGTTGATGACACTGTTTAAGGGTGTTCTGCATCCTTGCCAGGCAGTCTACAATGAGAGTCACAATAGAATGAGAAATGTGGTTGAGAGGGCATTTGGTTACCTGAAGTCACATTGGAGATGCTAAACAGCCCCATTGGAGGTGGCAGAGGCAAATGTGAACTCTGTCATTGCTGCATGTGTGATCTTGCACAATATTGTTGAGACTGATGGCCTGCCATCTACACAGTGGATGAAGCCAACTTCCTTTCTGAAGGTCAGGAAATGGAGGAGGGAGATTTTATAAGGGAAGCATTTGTTAATTTCTTTTGCAAGCAGCAAATATGATGAACCCTACTTCATTAGGTCATAATAAACAGATTGATCACATTATCTTATATACAGTGTATTTGTTTCACTTTGCCAAAATTAACCTGTAAACATAAGTTGGTGTTATAACAAATAGATTGAACATGACATTCTATCTACTGTGTATTTTTTCACTGTGCCAACTTTGGCTTTTGGCCACAGGTTGGTGTCATAACAGATTGTTCATGACACCTTTTGTACTGTTTGTTTGCTTCACTGTGCCAACTTTGACCTATAACCATAGCTAGGTGTCATATTAAACATATTGATCATGATGTCTTATATACTGTTCAAATGTTTCACTGTGCTAACTTTGGCCTATAACAGTAGGTTGGTATAGTACAACTGGCTGCTATGGTTGTAATTGGTGACAACATTCTAGCATAGCCCCCATGTATTTTTTACAATTATGATGTTGGATTGCACAGCAAGAGATAGCATGAGCAGGACAGATGCACATGCAGAGAAATTAAGGTGTATAGTGAACTGTCTTGTAATAGGCCTATCCTAGGACTTCCATCACAATTTTTCTTGCCAAATTTCACATCCTAGCACTCACAAAAGCACACATTCACTCTTTCACATACAGAATAAATTTTTACATACAGATAGAGGAAGATTTTTACTGTGAATTTCTCAACATGTGGATGTGGATGCTTGTGTTTCTGCTTTGCTTAGAACACTAACCATCTATCTCCCTCTGTAAAAATAATGCATGCTGTTGTCTTGTACAGCAGCCCATATACCTTGGCCAAAGAAAATATTTTTAAAATTTCATAGCTAATTCCATGGTGCCAAGACTGCAAATGTTTTGTAAAGGTATTACAAATCTGCATGTTAGGCAGCCAATGAAATGATGCAGGCTCTATTTCTGTGCCCTCTTTGGAGATCGCACATGCAATCTATTGATTCACCATGGTCACCATATTCCTGTCTCCTGACCAATCATAAAGTTGTATAATTACTCTGTCATTCAGTGATGCCAAGCCTTGAAAAGTCACACAAAGGATAATCAAAACAAGATGATATGTGACCCTTTGCACTTTATAACCTTTTGTCAAATTATGGCCTCCTTTGAGCATACAAAGCAAATACCCACTCTATAGGTTCTCTTGAAGCAGGTCAAGGTTGGTCAGATGAGCAAGGGACTAAAATGCCCAGATAGCGAAATGGGAATGTTAGTCAGTCATGACAGCAGCTGGCCTCTCTGGTTTGGAATGTTATTCTTATCCATCGCTATAACTTCCTTATAATCTTTCTTCCCAGTATTCCAGATCCCATAGTCATGAACAACTTAATTTATTTCATTACTATGTTGCAACTCCCCATTTTTAAGTACCTCGGGTAGCCTTCTCCTGTTTTCTAAGACCTGTAATAAATTATTTTTGCACTGAATACCCCCTTTTTTTCTCCTAGGAATTCTCACATCTGGAATTACAAGTTTTTAATTTCAGACTGGGCACTGCAACTTGGACAACAAATGCAAGCAATATATTAAATTTGGAGGGGGCAACAATAATTTTCTGAACAATTATGGACAGTCTCCCTTTTTGGTTGATAAACAGCCCCCATCAGAGATTTTGATTTCAATTTTTCTGAAACCTGGACAGCAACTAAAACTGAAATGCCAGATTTTGAGGTACCTGCATGATGTTCTGATGAGTTATGGTTGCCACAGACACATAACCATTCTATTTTGTCATTTCTCCAGAAATCTAGAAGTGGTTATCTATGTCTTCTTTACAATGACCCTGTGAAGTTGCATAAGCTAGATATTGTGAGGATAAAATGTCCACAGTCATGGGATCATAGTCCAGACTATAATTCTCTTGGTATATTGCATGTAGCTCTGTATCTTTTGCTCCTTTAATAAATTATAGGTAGGGAAAGGACTTATTGGAAGATAAGAAGGGAGTGAGGCTTAATTTTTCCTTCCACAGTGCAGCACTAGAATATTTAAAGGATCCATTGGAACCACTCAGTTGCACTGAAGAGGGATGAATCATAGTGTCATAGAATCATGGAGTTGGGAGAGACCTCTTGAACCTTCAAGCAAGCCCCTGCTCAATGCAGGATCTCCCGGTAGACCATCCCCAGCAGATAGCTGTCCCACCTCTTTTTGAAAACATCCAGAGCAGGAGACTCCACCACCTGGCTAGGCAATTGGTTCAGTTGCCAAACAGCTCTTACTATCATAAAGTTCCTTCTGATGTTAAACTGAAATCTACTGCTCTGTAAATTAAAACCATTAGAGCTAATCCTACCCTCTGGGGCAGCAGAGAAAAAGCCTGCCCTCTCCTCTCGGTGACAACCTTTGAGGTGCAAGAGTGAAATCATGTCACCCTTCAATCTTTTCTTCACCAAGATGAATATGCCCAGCTCCTTCAACCTTTCCTCATAAGTTTTCTTCTCAATATCTCTCATCATCCTTGGTGCCCTTCTCTGAACCTGCCCCATCTTGTCTGTGGGCGTGTCTACAAGGGCCAAATAAAAAAGTCTCATTTTATTTTCATAGTAATCTGTCCAAACAATATACAGGGTGATTGGGGATGAATCCAGGGCTTTTCATCACCTTAGGGCAGGGGTAGGCAACCTTTCCCCTTTAAGGGCCGAGGGACTTCAGCTCCCAGAAGCCTCAGTCATGTTGGCTAATAGTCCCAGGTTGGCCAATAGCTCCTGGGATTCTGGGAGCTGAAGTCCCTCAGCCCTTAAAGGGGAAAGGTTGCCTACCCCTGATCTACAATGACATAATAAGATAATCAACGAGTTTTCTCATGATGACAAAAATGACGATTCTCGTGATAGATTTCATAGTACACCATCTTTCCGAAGGAGGGGCTGGCAATTCTTCAAGGCCTGTGCTCCGCTGCATTCTGACGTGAGCTTCCTAAATATTAAAATAAAAACCGCTTTTAAGAAGATGTTCTATAGAACAACAGGCTTTTATGATGATTATCCAGATAGGCTCACACACACACACCTGTGAGGTCAGGTTCTGCAAACCTAAATTGCAAGGACCATCTTCTGCAGCTGCTGGAGTACTGTTTGTTCCAGGTCTCTGTGATGTTAAAAACAAAAAAACACTGGTTATTGCTTTGGATCTCTATCATTGGGGTCTCAAATACAAAAACATGTCTTGAATTTGGATTTTTACCTGCCTTGAAGCATTCTCAGAACCACTTTGGGAGTCTTCCTTTGGAGCACAATTCTCTTTATTAGAATGTGAGTTCTCAGCCATATTCATGGGTGTTGGCAATTATGCCTCTCATAATTATCTGGCCAGGATTCTATCTTTCTGGGTTGGATTCTCCGGGCTGCAGCAAAACGCCTCGGTGTCTCCATATTGTCTCGCAGAACTTGTCTGGGCATGCCTAAAATGGCGGCTCTGGGAAATCTAGTACCATTGGTCAGTTAGGGACACGTGACTCTCATGGGGACCAATCAGAAAACACCCTTGGCCTATTAGGGCCACGTGGAATCAAAGGGGGGCGCTCATTGGAAAACCGGGGGTCACGTGTCTCCATATTGTCTCACAGAACTTGTCTGGGCATGCCTAAAATGGTGGCTCTGGGAAGTCTAGTACCATTGGCCAGTTAGGGACATGTGATTCTCATAGGGACCAATGAGAAAACACCCTTGGCCAGTTACGGACACGTGGTTCAGAACAGCCATTGGCTGGGGAGTAGGGTCACGTGGAATCAAAGGGGGGCGCTCATTGGAAACCCGGGGGTCACGTGGACAGGATGTCCCGCCTTAGCATTTCCGGGGGAGGGAGGGACACGCCCACCCATTTGACAGGTCATCAATCAATCAATTTTGACAGGTCATAAATCATCCTTAGCCACGCCCATCAAAGGGTCATAAATCATTTTTGACAGGAGCTACACAGGTATACTACTCATACTTTTTACAAACTACACACATTTGCTAAAATGTGTTTGTGGTGTGCTTTTACAAAATGTCTATGCATACTTTTCAAGTGTGTGCATTTTATAAGCTGTAATATGAAGATTGTGGAATGCAGTCTGTGTCCAGTTTAGGGAGTACTAGCTGGAAGGGGAGAAATACACTAAAATATATTTTTAAAAATACACCAGAAGGAATTCTGTACATTTCCTAGGTTGGGTGGAATGTAAAGAAGTGGGGTTTTGTGAGGTTTTCAGGCTGTGAAGCCATGTTCCAGAAGAATTTCTTCCTGACATTTCACCTGCATCTGTGGCTGGCGTCTTTCTCTGAAGATGCCAGCCACAGATGCAGGCAAAACATCAGGAAGAAATTCTTCTAGAACAAAGCCTCACAGCCTGAAAACCCCACAAAACCCCATGGATGCTGGTCGTGAAAGCCTTTGACTCCATAATGTAAAGAAGATTTTCAAATTTCCTCATCCTTAATGAGAATAGTGTCTTGACAAGTCTCCACATGTTACAAGAGCTTTTGCACATTAATTTTTGTTTCACAAAAATGTATTTTGCAGAAATATGTTGTGTTTCTCATACATACACACACAGACACAAACACACACACACACACAGAATATAGTCATTTTGAATGAATGAATGAATGAATGAAATAGGGGATCATGGGGGAAATGTGCAAGAACTCTCAGGAGCTCAAACACTGAGATTTTTTGATTCCCAGAGGGAAGAATGAAGTAAGCAAAGATTTACACCTCTATTTACTAGGACCAGCAGTTGTAGTGCATTCCACAACATGTTCTACAGTAAGTCTTTACACAAGCAGACAATTACTTGTGACCTCTTTCCCCCTCCTGATCCAGAAATTCTAGAAAAGCATCTCCCTGAGTCACTAAAAAATAATTGGACCGGGTCATAAGAACTGAATTGGCACTTGATCTATGGAAGTACCATCCCTTAAACATACATGGAAAGCTCGAACCTGTCAGCTGTTTTCCACATCATTGTGCACTATGTCATATAAAAATAGATATATGTTTCACTGTACAAAACCTCTATTAATAACATTTAAGGTACAGAGACCAATCAATACTAGCAGATGCAAGAGCTATTGTGCTCCTGGAAGATACTGTTCTGTCCTCCAGCAGAATCATTCCTTACAAGATACATTGCTTCAAGATCAAAATATTAGTGTTTCCACCCCCCTCCTCACCTTCGTTTCCTTGAATTTGTTACTTTCCTATTATAAAACCTGCTTAAATGTTCTAATCAAAATAAAAAGGATCATTGAAATAACTTTTAGTATTTGTTACTTTTGTAAACTGCCTTCAAGTCAACTTTGACTTATGGTGACACTTTGGATGAGACACCTCCAAGATTTCCTGTCCTCAGTGCTGTCCTCAGTTCTTTCAGGATCATGAGCATAGCCTTGTTGACTGAGTCTATCCATCAGATATTTCATTTACTTCTTTTTCTCCTACTTTCCCAATCCTGTCAAGATCAGGATCCAGCCTGATCCTGGAGTAAACACTCATTACTGTGGGGTAATTTACCCCTCATTTGCTGCAGAATTTCCTGGAAACTCCACAGCAAACTCCAGCTGTTTATATGTCCCTCATGCTCCTTACCTTGCCATGCATCACTTCAAATCAGAAGCCTCCCCATCATCATGTGTGATGCAGAAATGGTGTGCCTGGTCATGTGGATGTAGCCATGTCCACATTTTCACATCAGATGTGGTGATGGGGGGAGAGCTTATCAGTCAAAGGTAAGGAACACATACCTGTCCCAGTCCCATCCTTATGTTGGTATGGGTATGTAAACACCTGTCCATACTCACGCCAACCCAGTGACCAACCCAGGTGAGCACCAGGGCGTGTGTGATCCTGGTCTGTCTGCTGAGACCCTCTGACAGGTTTCTTCACTGTCCAGCTCCCACATCTGTACATGGTGATGGGAAACACAATCCTTGGACAATGCTTACTTTAGCATTCTGTGATCTTGAATTTTATGATCTTTATTTTTTTTCATAGCTGCCCTTCTCAGGCCTAGTCTTCTTCTGATTTCTTGACTGCAATCTCCATTCTGATCATTGTTTGATCAAAGGTATGAGAAATATTTATTTCAGTTTAATTTTCTTCTAGACAGAATTTATGTAAGTCCTCCCAGTCATCATTTTTGTTTTCCTGATGTACAACATTAAGCCTGCCTTCACTGTTTTTACTATACAAATACCTTCAAAATTTACCAAAAATATTATTTAATTTTTGGCACCATGAATAAATGATGCTTGTTGGTTGCTATTTGCCTCATCCACTTTGTTGCAGTTTTTTTCTAAATTATTATTTGACAGCAAAGAAACAAATAAAGTCCCTTTATAAATCAGAGGCTTCTCTAATGTCATTGTTGTGACCAACTAAGGCTCTCAGTAAAAATGTGTGAAAAATGCACTCCAAGGAGATATTTTACAAAAGAGATTTATCAGAATCTGCATCTCCAGATTATAAAACAGGACACAATTCATGGCTGAAAATCTAAACAATCCTAATTTTCCAATGTATTATGCCAAAGAAACAATGTATGCGATGGTATATGGGAAATGTGCACACATACACTTTGTGAAAGTATACATTTGAAAAGGTTACACAAAAATAGGCATAAATTCATTTATTTACCTAAATACTGCATAAAAGTGGCATGGAACAGAGTTAGAAATGGGAAAAGGTGGGGAGAAGTTATATGTGTGGGTGCGGCTAATGTCACACTACAGAAATAAAGCAGTCTGACACTTTAACTGTGATGACTGAATACATGTAATTCTGGAATTTGTAGTTTTGTCAGATATTCAGCCTTCCCTGTCAGAGAGCTCTGGTGCCCCACCAAACTACAAGTCTCAGAATTCCATAGCATTCAGTCATGTCAGTTAAAGTGGTGTCAAACTGCTTTATTTCTGCAGTGTGGCAGCAGCCTGAGTCAAGGCATATCTAATACCACAACATAACATAGGACAGTGACATCTGGTGATCTTCTCTCATAACAGGGGTAGACATTAGAATCATAAAATGAAAATCATTTTTTCTTCATTTGCCACTAATAAACCAAGTAACAGAATTTCCATCCCTTCCCAATGTTTTTGTTTGTTGTTAACTGCCCTCAATTCAATCTCGCCTCATGGCAGCCCTATGGATGAGACATCTCCAAGACCCTCTGTCCTCCACTGCTCTGCTTAAACCCTGCTACCCCATAACCATGACCTCCTTAATAGAGTCTATCCATCTGGCTGGGTGGCCTTCCTCTCTTCCTACTTCCCGCCACCTTCCCCAGCATTATTGTTGTTGTTTTTTTTCCAAAGAGTCCTCTCTTCTCATGATGTGTCCAAAGTACAACAGTTGCAATTTGGTCATCTTGGCTTCCAGGGAGGTTTCCAGTTTGATCTGCTATAGGACCCACTTGTTTGTCCTTTTGGCTGTCCACGGGATCCCAACCATCTTCTCCAGCACCACATCTCAAATGCATTGATTTTCTTCCTGTCATCTTTCTTAACTGTCCAGCTCTCACACCCATGTATGGTAATAGGAAATAGAATGATTTGTATGATTCTAACTTTTGTTCTGAGTTGTATATCTTTGCATTTTAGAATCTTTTCTAGTTCTTTCATAGCCACCCTCCCCATTCTTAGTCTTCTTCTGATTTCCTGACTGCAGCCCCCATTTCTATCAATGTTTGATCTCAGGTATGAGAATTCTTTCACTATTCATTGTCTAGGTTGAACTTGTGAAGGTCCTTGGTGGTCATTATTTTTGTTTTCATTATGTTCAGAAATAAGCCTGCCTTTGCACTTTCCTCTTTGATCTTTCTTAGTAGGTGTTCCAGGTCTGTGAGGTTTTCTGCTGTCCCATGCATTCTGACCTGATAGTCGTTGGCATGGTCCAGAATGTCAGTGTTTTCAAATAGCATTTTGTGCCCAGGTTGGTTTATAATGTGTTCTACTACTGCTGATTTTTCAGGATGGCCCAGTCTGCAGTGTCTCTTGTGTTCCTGAGTTTCAGTTTCTAAAATGTCTTAAAAGTGGCCATTTCCTATAAACAAAGAGACTGATGTAGTCCTTACCATCTTTCTTCTCTGCCAAGGCCATGTAGCATCCATCCTTTGTAAGTGTAATTTCCTGCTGACAGGCCTTGGGATATTTGATATAGGACACAGATTTTGTACACAAGGACCAGACAGTTATCCATAGGTGTAGTATTGTGAATGTTCCAACCATCTGATCTCCAGCAGGTAGCCACTAGTTCAGTTGAGCCTTTATCGATCCTGCAGTGTCAATCAAGCTGTTCCATGGACCAAACCTGCACAATCCCCTGTCTGTACATTAGAAAGATGACTCAGTATGTTGGATTTAGTTCAAGCAGGTCATGTGCTTCAGGATTTGGAAGGTGCACAACTGGCTGGAGACTTTAAATACTGTAGAAAAATTCATATTGTCAAAATCAGATAGGAGGACAGGAAGGAGATATAAGATCCCAAAGCTCAGTTGAAGTGCATAATCTTTGTGAGAAAGGGAATCTTCCTCTATTCTTCTAAAGGCACAACTTTCAAAACAGTGCTGGGTATCAAATCTTGGGTTTCTATAATTTGGATAACTGGTAAAGCTCATGATGTACTGATCTCCTGGGAACAATAATGGGTTGAATATATGTTTTTGAATGTCTTTGGGGTGATTTTCATGTGCTGGATTCACTTCTTAGCCTATTTCACAGGTTCAGACAATCTGAGCTACCCTCCTTCTGCTAGGTTGCTCATCAAAGCAGCAATTCCACAAGTGAAGCAGTGACTCCTCATCTGAATAGAAGGTCTGGTGCACTTGTGACATCAAAACAGGTTGAAGATTGTTTGGGATCCAAATTCTATGAGTTTCAGGATGGACCATCCATCCATCCTTGAAGATGTATCCCTGCTGTTGAGCCTGCTGCTTTCCTCAAATAGATAATTAGGAGATTGGTCTGGCAGAGGAACAGCAGTTTGAGTAGCCATCAAAGGTTGTGTTGCAGCTTCTTTGGCAGACTGATCAGCCCATCTATTTCCTCTTGAGATCTCTGAATTATCTTTTTGATGTCCCTTACAATGAACTACAGCATTCTTTTTCAGGTACCAGATGGCTTCTAACAGGATTGCAATGGTCTGTCCATGTTTAATTGGGCTGTTTAAATTGTCTAGTAGGCCTTTCTTTCACCATAGCTGTGTGTGGGCATGCAACATGGCCCAGATGTATGTTGAATGGGTATTGCTACCAGTCCTTTTGCATTGATTGAGGCTTGAAGCATGGCTTCCAATTTGGCATGTTGAGCTGAGCAGGAAGGAGATAGTGGTCCTTATGTGATCACCAATCTATGCAAGTCTGTAACTGCCCAACCTGTTCTCCTAATACCTTCAACAACAAAACTGGAGCCATCGGTGATCCAAACAATATCTAAGTTGGGTATCTGTGTTTCTGCGAGATCAGATCGAGATTTAGTCTGAAAATCAATGACAGTAATGCAGTCATGAAGTAGGTCTTCAGTCATTTGATCAGGATCCGGGAGATGAACAAATGGGTCAGTCCTCTCAGATCTAAGAATTGAGACCTGTGGATTCTCTAAGAGGATGGCCTGGAATTTCATGAGACTATCTGAAGTCATCCATGTAGGTCCTCGGGTTTCCAAAATAGTTCCAAGGAATAGTGCTTCTCCAAACGTAAGCTTCAAGGTTTCTTTAATCATTAGGACTGCTGCAGGCACCACCCGAAGGCTGGCTGACTACCCTTGTACATTGGAATCCAAGGTCTTGCTGAAGTAAGTGACCACTTTGAGGAACAAGTCAGATGGCTGAGTAAGAATGGCTTTTGCCACAACAGTTTTTTCTAACACTTGTAGAATGAATGGTTGATCAGAATCAGGCAGATGCAGAGCTGGAGCTGACATCAATCTTTCCTTTAGTTGTTGAGTGCGTCTGCAAACCTCTTTTGATTCAGGAAAGATCTCAGATTTGGCCTTTTCAACTTTTGGAATACCGGTAATCTGATGCAGTGGTTGCGTGATAATTCCATAGTCCCAAATCTACGATCTACAGAAGCCAGTCAAGTCCAATAAATGTCACCGTTCTTTGACAGTTGTAGGGGTGGGCAATTTCTGAATGTCTCCTAATCATTTGGGGGCTAGTCCCAAAGATCCCATGTCAAGGCTTGTCTAAAAGAACTATTGAATTCTTGTAGACTGGGGGTGCCTATATCGTCCTCTGGTGGCCACCACATTTCAGAGGAAAAGGCATCTTTGAAATCTAGGACAGTGAACACTGGCCGATCCCACTGAGTAAGGTATGTAGATTAGGGACCAATTGCAGAAGGTCCAGAGTGGCCAGGCTGACTGCGCAGACTGCAGTCAATGGAACCAGGCATGGCTATTTCTTCCTGCAGTGATGAGTCAGTGGATCACTTCACAGAGGTCAGCTTGCAAACTCTGGTGAACAGGGTACTGGCAGAGTGAGACAGGCTGGACTCCTGGTCATAGGGTCATATGGTTGTCCAGTGTCCCAAATTCAGGGATCCACTTGAGAGATAATATCAGTCAAGGTGACTGAGTAGATTCATGTTGTGCTCCTCTCCAAAAATCTACACTGCTTCTAAAGGAGATTTCACATCTTCCATCAGGTTCAAATTCAATTCCAACACGGGTCTTACAAAATAAATCACAGCCTAGTAGGTTGACATGAGCTTCTGGTAAAAGCAAGAAGGAGTTTTGATAGCAGGAGTTCCCCACAGTACAGGTAGGGAGGGCATACAAAACTGTTGATTGTGATCCTGTGGCTCCTGTCACAGTTAAATATTCTTGGACTGGAACAGGGAGAGAGAGAGTGAGTGATTGATGACAGTGCCACTCCAGTGTCAACTAAAAATTCTTCAGGCTTCTCTTGCACCCATATTTTTACTTAGGTTCAGGGGTGGCTGACTGGACCCCTATCCTCTTCAATCATGCCAAAATTCTAGATTAGCTGGCACGACAGCAGGAGACTGGGATCTTGGACCTCTGGACCCCTGGTGGAATTGTGACAATGAAGCATTAGGATTGGTGCTCTGAGTGTTTCTTAGGGAGCAGTGGTTCTTCTCGTGTCCAAACTGCTTGCAATAGGCAAATTGTTTCTTGCCCAGTCCTACACTGCAACTTGAGCAATCCCTTGAAGGACCTTGACACTAGTTGTCTTTTCCTTGCCAGTCACTATCAAAGGCTTGGGCTGTCACCATCATGGCCTTTTCTTCCTTTTGGCCCTCTGCACTTGGTGACTCAAAAAAGCATTCTGGGCTTCTTCTAGGAATCCAACCACAGTGCTGACAATGCTTGACTGAGGAACCAGAGGAAGGTCAGGTACTGATGAAGGGACTGCTGAGGAAAAACAAAGAAGTGGATGGCAACTTAGAAATATTAGGAAGGACTTGAGGCCTGGGTACAAAGGACGCAGAGCTGAGAGCAAAGGCTGGGGTTCAGACACTTCCATGACCCTCACAGGATCAGGAGCAGAGGTCACATCTTGACTAGGTGTCTCTAGCACCTCCTCCAATGAGGGGACCCTACCCGGGAAAACCAAGGGGTTCTTGGCCTGACAATATACTTTATTAATCCCCTCCCTTCCTTGTGCACAAGGTATGAGTTCAAGGAACCTATATGCAGCATTTTGAAACAACCGAACATAATTTGGTTCATCAAATTTCCCCAGAATCAAACCATTCAATCCAATTCTGTAACACCTGTTTGTCCAAAGTCTCTCCAGCATCCATCTGACTCATACCCTCAACGTGGTACTGAGGCCAAATTTTAGTGCAATATATTCTCATTTTCCTCTTAGACTTCCCATTCCCCAACTTATCCCAAGTCTGCAAAATACATTTCTTTTTTTTTAAATAAAGTTTATTGAATTAAAAACACAAGTACAAAAAAAACAAAACAAAACAAAATACAAAACAACACATACAAACGAACAGTCAAACATACCAAAAGAATTTTTTAAAAAAAATAATATTACCCGATGTTATTACTATTATAACGTACATTATATCTTCATTAAATCATTATCATCATAATTCATTAGTAATAACTACACCTTTAATACTCACTCATTCGTTCTTTCATAACTAAAATACTTCCCGCTAATTACCCTTGTGCTTAGCCTGAAATAATTACTTCTATCTTTTTCTATCTAATTTATAATTGTTTTAAGGGGCGGGTGGGCAGATTTGGAGGGAGGGAATGTGTTTTTAGCTGTACTATTTTAATTTGCTGTAACCCGCCTCGATTGCCTTGCAGAGAGGCGGGCTAAAAATAAAACTTATTATTATTATTATTATTATTATTATTATTACATGCCGTACATTGATGATTCCTCATACTATAATTTTTAAGATGCTTTTCAATATTTAATCAATCTATCTATTAACTAAGTTTGAAGAGGAAAAGAAAGAGAAAAGAAGAGGAAAAGAAAGCAGCATCGTGGATAAGTTGGGCGCTCATTCCACAGTTTATTGGGAGCTTCTACCCAACTGAGACAAATCAGAGAGTGGGTGGAAGTATCAATTTAAAAGAAGATAAATTGTATTATAAATTTTTTGGGGTGGAAATTAGTTAATTGTATAATTGCATTAATTAATTAATTAATTGTGGGAGGACAAACTCTTATAAGTTTTCTTTTTGGTGTATATATACTTATTGGCTTTCTTCCTGTTCCTTCCCCCCCCCCCCCTTTCCTGTCTTGTTTCTATGAGGGAAGGTTGTTAGGGAATTTAAGATACTGAAGGAAAATTAATAATTAAATAACAGAATTTGATATATTTTTTCCTTAGGAATGCTGGAAAAAAATATTATTGTCTCGGAAACAAGAATTTTGGTAATAAAATCTCATACTATACAACTTCTTAAATAGACCATGCAGTCCAGGAATCAAGTGATAAAGGCACAAAGTAGCACACAATTGCCAAGGTGACCCTCCTTTGAACAATCCAAAAATCCTGATTCCTTCATTTTGGAGGAAATTAGAAAATTGAGGTCAGAAATTAGACGGGAGATCCAAGATTTTAAAGCTGAAATAAGGGATGAGATAATATCGGAGCTACAGGGAATTAATCAAACGACTGAAAAGATATTCAGTGAATTGTCAAACGTAAATAATAGAATTGATAATTTGGAGAGTAGAGATGACCGATTGGTGGAAGAATTAGACGAACTGAGACAAATTAGAGAAAAAGACCTCAATGAAAAAGCATTGATAGATCAAAAATTATGTGAAAAATGTGTTAAAATTAGAGGTCTTATAGGAAAAAGAGAGGAAAATTTATTGGAAATTTTAAATTTAAATTTGGCTAAATTTTTGAAGAAAGAACAACAAAATTTTCAACAAGAAATTGATCGAGCCTTTCGCTTGAACTCCTATGTGGCCAAACAGAAAAATTTACCAAGGGACATAGTGGTCTATTTTGTAAGAAAACAGACTAGGGATCTGGTGCTGAAGGTACATAATGAAACACCTTTAGAAAATGATGGGAAAGTGGTACAGATTCTGAAGGATATACCAGCAAGAATTTTGAGGAGGCATAAAGATTATGGCTTTTTGACATTGTATCTCCGCCAACAAGATATCTCATATAGGTGGGGTTCACCAGATGGGATAATCTTTTGGTGGAAGAAAAAAAGAATTGTGTTGAAATCCCTAGATGAGGCAAAGAGATTCTGGGACAGATTGGAAAGGATGAGAGAAAGAAAAGAGAAAGAAAGAGAGAGTAAAGAGAAAAGAACGGATTCCCCTATTAAAGAGAAAGGAAATAGCCAAATAAGGATGGATAGAACAGATTCGCAACAAGATATAGATGTATTAGGAGCTGCTAATTGGAGATATACTAAGGAAAAGAGAATTGGAGAAGGAATCTCAGAAGAAGAATTGTTAAAGAGGAATAGTGAAGATGAAGAAGAATTTTTGAGAGACCAATTATTGGAAGACAATTAGTAAGGTAGGTTTCTATACTAACTATAAAGAATGATGAGTAAGTAATCGGAACATAAAAATAACAAGATAGATTATTGAAGAAGTGAAATTGAAATTAGAAATAAAGGAAGGAAGGGAAAAAAGAGAGAAGGAGGAAGATTAAAAGAAAATGGAGAAAATTAAATTAATAACTTGGAATGTAAAAGGTTTAAATACACCTCAGAAAAGGGGGAAAAAATTCACTATGTCCAGAAATTAAGGCCGGATATAGGATGCCTGCAGGAAACACATATAAGAGAGAAAGATATTAAGTACCTTATAAATAAAAAATTGGGTAAAGAATTTGTTGCATCGGCAAAAAATAAGAAAAAAGGGGTGGTGTCATACATATCCGAAAAATTAGAAGCAAAAAAAAATATTAACAGATCCCAATGGACAGTATGTAATTACAGAGATAAATAATGGAGGAGAGAAATGGATTGTAGTAGGTTTGTATAGCCCCTTAACAAACAAAAGGGATTTTTATGTAAAAATATTAAAGTCACTAGAAAATTTGGAATATAATGATAAAATAATAATGTTAGGCAACTGGAATGGAGTAATTAACCCATTGTTAGATAGATCATCAAATAAGAAAACTAAATCATCACAAGGGAAATTACCATCAAGTTTTTTTGATCTTCAAGAGAGAATGTGGTTGAAAGATGGATGGAGAATAAAACATGGGGATGCTAGAGATTATACATTCTTCTCTCACCCCCACCAATCATGGTCCAGAATAGATATGATTTTAGTGTCGACAATTTTGATAAGTAAAATTCATAAAATTGATATTGTACCAGCAGTATGGTCGGATCACAATTTGGTGACAATGATAATTAAAAATGGATCAAGACAATATAATTGGAGACTGGATGCAAATTTATTGAAGAGTGAAAAGGTAGTTAAAGAGGCTCAAGATAATTTAAATTGGTTTTTTAGGGATAACTTAGATAAAGACATCCCAGATCATGTGGTATGGGATGCGGGAAAGGCATTTATGAGGGTTTTTTTCTGAAAAAAAGTGTAGAAATTAAAAGGACAAGAGAAAAACAAATTAAAAAACTGGAGAATGAAATTAAAAGCTTGGAGGATCAATGGAAATTAAACCCAAAAAATATGAAGTTGAAACTTGATTTACAGAAGGTAAAGAAACAAATGTCCATTTTCTTAACAGAAGAGATGCAGAAAAAATTGAAATTTTTGAAACAATGAAATTTTGAGTATGCTAATAAACCGGGAAAATTATTAGCGTATCAGTTTAAAAAAGAAAGAGATAAAAGAACAATATTTATGCTGAAAGAGGGTCAAAGAAATTTTTCAACCCAAGAACAGATAAAAAGAATTTTGGTGGATTATTTTTCTAAATTATATAGAGCAGAAAATAATAACGTAGAATGGATAGATAAATATTTGGCAAAACAGGAAATTAAAGAGATACCAGACACATATAGAGAACAGCTAAATAAAGACTTTGAGTTACAAGAAATTTTAGATACAATATCCGAATTAAAAATAGGGAAATCACCAGGCCTGGATGGATATGGGGCGGAATATTATAAAAAATTTAAGGAGCAGTTAGCAGGCCATATGTTAAGAATTTGGAATAATATGAAAAAAGGTTTCATACCCCAAATGTGGCAACTTGTAAATATAACCTTAATCCCCAAGGAGAATAAGGATATTACTGACCCAAAAAATTATCGATCAATATCTTTATTGAATATTGATTATAAAATATTTGCAAACGTAATAGCTAAAAGATTGAAAAAATGGCTTTCAGATTGGATCTCAGATGACCAAGCATGTTTCCTTCCTGGTAGAATGATTAAAAACAATACTAGACATTTATTAAATTTGATTGAATATTATAACAAAAATATAGACAAACAAGTGGCACTTTTATTCTTTGATTTGGAAAAAGCGTTTGATAATTTGAATTGGAATTTTTTGAATAAATTGATAGATAAATTAAATATGGGATCAAATTTTTCTAAATGGATAGAAATGATATATAATAACCAGGAAGGAAAAATATTGATAAATGGAGAAGCTACCAAAAAATTTAAAATACGAAAAGGTGTAAGACAAGGTTGTCCGTTATCCCCATTACTTTTTATTATGTGTTTTGAAGTACTACTAAATGATATTCGTAACAATAGAGAAATTAAAGGAACAAAGGTAAAAGGGACAGAATTTAAATTAAAGGCATTCGCAGATGACCTAATGGTCTCATTGGCGGATCCAGGAGAAAATATACAAATTTTAATGGAAACAATGCAAAATACATTTCAATGGAGTCAGGGGAATCTCTTCTCCCAAACTGGCAGGAGTTCTAGACTCCCCCAACCCCATTTTGAGTTTCTCTCCCTCAGGAGCTCAATAAGAGTTTCTCTCCCTTTGGAGCTCAATGCCTGGTACCAGTTACTACTCCAGGCATCCCCAGACTTTTGGGGTTTCTCTCCCTTGGGAGCTCGATATGAATTTCTCTCCCTCAGGAGCTCGCCTACACCTCTTGGCATCTCATCATGCTCTGGATGTCTTTGAACATCATCAGAACAATTCACCAGATCTAGTTACCAACAAGCAAATAGGTGCCCCACTCCCAGAACTCCCAGGTGGCACCTAGATTAATATCTTGGACCAGGAAGACAGGGATCTGGAGCCTGCCAGGCAACAAGCCATTGACAAGGCAACAATCATATCTCAATGGAACATTGCTAGCTGATCAGAAGCACTGTTCACTACTGCCACCCAACTGTCAGGATCCTTTTTCTCTTTCTGTGGGTCACCAAAAAAAGGGGGACTGAAGTGAAGGGCAGTAAATGCACTCACCCACTGCTTACAAATCACAGCGTGAACTGACTCAGAAATGTGGAGGCCTGGGAGAGCCCCACATTGGGCACCAGGAAACTGTCACCTTTGCCTCCATAGAGTGTAGCCTCAGCTGGATCTGCAGGCAATGACCACATGGTTTTGGTCCAAGATATTGGTTATATTATTTTAAAAAAAACTACAAACAGAAGCAAAAACTTGAGCATTCAAGGATACCATTGCCAGAACATAGATATGCAGCAGGTACGGGCTTATATACAGATTGGTCTCAATTGTTCTTCTTCTGTCCAATCAGCAGTTGACAACACAACTCTGCCTGCCAATCACAATCTGACAGCACATTCCAGCCCACCTATCATAATCTGCCACCACTCTATTATCTTATTTGGTCATGTCATACAAGGGGTGGGTGGGTTTCAGGACTCTCTGCTCATAACTACTACCAATATGGCTGTGGCCTAGTCCACTCACGTTACAAACAAACCCATTAATACATTTTTTCTTCAACAGCATTAAAAATGTATACTTCTGTCCTTAAGGTGATGGCCAAAGATTTCATTGGTTGATACCTACAGATGTACTTATAAAGCATACTAATAAATGCATAGCAATGTGATTAACTCATTCTAAGCTCATAAAATTGTGGGTTGTTGTTGTTTTTACTAAGATGCTTTATGTTTGGAATCTCATATTTGAAAACTTTTCTGTAGTCTTATTGCTTTCTTTGACATTTCTGGTTATTTGAAGGTATCTAGCATTCTCTGTTATCTGTGCAGTTCTTTCAACGAATAGACCACTGTCTTACCTCTGTTGGAACTGGAAATGATATGTTCTATTACAAACAAACAAACAAACAAACAAACAAAGCTAGATGTGTTACAACTAATAGCACTTTTCCGCCTGGCTTTGTTGGCCCCTGCATTCAGGGAAAAAGTCACAATTTTGCTGCAAAAGAGATTGCCTTCACACATAAAATGTCACTTTTGCTTCAGGGAAAAAAAAGATAAGAAAAAAGAAACCAGACAAACCAACCTGTCTTTCAGATTTTCAGAGACCAATAATTTAAAAAAAAAAAAAACACCTCTGAGGTGAGATAGTTATGTTGTTCTCTGAAGCTTTTTGGAGGGGTGGGGAACAGTGAAGAAAAAATGGGAAGTTCTTTTCTCAGTATTAACTCCAATGAATTTGCTATGGAAACTTCAAATGTGCATAGAAAGGGCAAACATGGAAAGTATGTGTGTAGATGCTCTAGAGTATGGGTGGAGACAGATTTAGTGCCGATGCAGACTGGCAGTTTAGGCCAGCCTGGGGGTGGAGTTGGGGTAAGGCAACTGCCCACCAGTCACCCCAACTCTGCCCTGACTTCACTCCAATGCCATGTGCCTATCCAAACGGTGCACAATATCAGGGCATCAGGGTGCCCTTTTGGCACATCATGCGCACACACTATGCCAAAGGGGCACAAAAGAGCTGCAGCGGTGGCTCTTTAGAGGCAGCAAAAAGGAGGATCGGAGCTATGGTATGTGGTTGCCACAGCCCTGATCCACCGCTCCCAGGAGCAGCCCAGAGCTGCCCCTTCTTGGTCATCTTCATTGGTCCTTAGTCATACTTGGAGTAGGCCTATTGAAACCTATTTGGCTTAGATTAATAAATAGTTTTGCTAGGTTAGGAGCATCCAAGACCTGAAATTTCCTGGCTAAACTTCAGATCTAAAAAAGGCCTATAGTGGTATGGTGATATCACTCATTATGTACTAAACATCACCATAGTTGCTCACAGCATGACATTCATTAAAACACACAAACACACATAAAGATTACCAAATAAGAAAAAGGAGACAGGGGATGACTCTAGGGCAGTGTTCCTCAAACATTGGTCTTCCAGGTGGTTTGGACTTCATTTCCCAAAAGAATGAGCCAGTTTGGTCAACCATCAGGAATTGTGGGACCTGAAGTCCAAAACATCTAGAGGACCAAGGTTTGGGGACCACTACTCAAAAGGGAGTCTATAGCAGCTCCTCCAAAGCAGACTGCAGCAGTGGTGGTGGGGAACAGTAGCAGACAGGATTAAAAAAAAAAAACACTTTTAATTTCAAGGCAATTTCAATGCACCCTCTTGCCCTGAGATTCCTCCACTCATTCTGAGGTCTGAGGAAGTGAAGACAGGCATGGAGACTAAGGAAAACCTTATTAAGAAGTCATAATTATTGCACAGCTACTCCTAGTATAAGTCTAGATCCAGCTGTATGTTCTTGATACACATTGTCACTTCACTGAGCTCATTGCCTTCTCTATTGCCAAATTATACACCAGGAGGCAGAGGTTACTGGAATTCCTTGTCCACCTCATATATTCACTGCACAATGCATTATAGCAAAGGGGAAGGGGACTGTTAACCCAGAGGAGTAGCCCACAGGCTTCCAGTATGATCTAGCTCATGAATATTCCCTGCAGTGTGTGCAGGTGCCATGTCCTCTTTGCAATGCTTTCTCTCAAATCCTGAACCTAGAAGTTCTATTAAAGGGCGCCCTGCTATCTCCTCAAAAGTCTCCTGAAGGGATTCTTTGTCTGGCTTTGCTTCTTCTTCCTCTTTCCTGATTAGGAAGTGGTAGAAGGAGTGACATCAAGTAAACTATTATTGATTACAGAGCATCATTCCTCCTACCCTTTCCCCATACAAGGAAGGGAATGGAAGAGTGAAGGTGGATTTGTGGCCAGAGTGCTTTGGACAGGGATGCAGTAACACCATAAATATGGTGTCAGCATCCAGCCCAGCCAGTGGGGATGGAATTCTGATCCCTCTATTTCAGTCTTTCTACCCTTGTATATTGGAACATAAAGGGGGGAAAAATGACCACTGAGAAGGTTCACAAGTTCAACCTAGACAGTGAAGAAATAGAAATAGTAAAGGAATTCCCATACCTTGGATCAAACATTGATAGAAATGAGGACTGCAGTCAGGAAATCAGAAGAAGACTAAGAATGGGGAGGGTGGCTATGAAAGAACTAGAAGAGATTCTAAAATGCAAAGATATACAACTCAGCACAAAAGTTAGAAACATACAAGCCATGGTATTCCCTATTACTATGTATGGATGTGAGGGCTGGACAGTTAAGAAAGATGATAGGAAGAAAATCAATGTATTTGAGATGTGGTGCTGGAGAAGGGTGCTGGGGATCCCACGGACAGCCAAAAGGACAAGCAAGCAGATCAAACTGGAAACCTCTCTGGAAGCAAAGATGACTAAACTGAGACTGTTGTACTTCAGACACATCATGTGAAGAGAGGACTCTTTGAAAAAAACAAAAAACAATAATGCTGGAGAAGGTGGTGGGAAGTAGGAAAGAGGAAGGTCACATGCTAGATGGATGGACTCTATTAAGGAGGTCACAGGTATGGGGTTGCAGGAATTAAGCAAAGCAGTGGAGGACAGAGGGTCTTGGAGATGTCTCATCCATAGGGTCATGAGCTGAGATCAACTTGAGGGCAGTTAACAAAAACAACAAAGGAGGGATGCAGTGAATCCAAATGATTATGAATGAAACTGGTCTCAGTTATGGTAGTGTATGGAAAATTATTCATGACAAACTGCACATGTCTAAGGTGTCTGCACACTGGGTTCCATGTTTGCTAACTCCTTTCCAGAAACAAACATAATGTGACCTTTCAAGACAGATGTTTATGCTGTTGGAATAGGATGAAACATTCCACTTCTTGTCTTTCAGGATAAAACACTCCATTTCCTTCACTGTGGCTGCATCATCCATCAATGATGGTCTTCCAGGTTTGGCTTAAATGTGAGAGCCATGTGACCAGTTTGGAAATTCCTTTTCCACCTCACAATAAGATGGGTAATTATTTCTTAGGGCCTTTGCAGACTGTCAGAAATAGTGCACATTAAATTGAGGCACTGCCCTGGCTCAGTGATAGGGAGTCATGGGAATTGTATTTTTTTCTGGGACATTGAGCCTTCTCTGTCAGAGAGCTCTGGTGCCACAATAAATTACAGTTCCCATGACTCCCTAGCACTGAGCCAGGGCAGTGCCTCAATTTAATGTGCACTATTTCTGGCAGTCTGCAAAGGATGCTAGTTTTGATAAACTACCGTCACCTCATCATGAATTTGCCGGGAACTATTACCCTTTAAATGCAGGAACTTTATCATGATGTGAGTTTCAATCATCTCCATCTTACACTTTAGTCACTTCTGGCACAACCTGTAACAAAAATAAAAGACACAACGAGCTGATTTTCTCAACATCGTGCACTTCGGGACCAATGATGACACTGACAAAATTTCATCAATATGCCATAATAATTCCATGTGATAATTATTACTTTACGATACCTCCTATATAGTTTGGTTAAGTTAATAAAAGTTAGTATCCAAAGAACCATGGCTGGTTCTGTGCATCCAAGGGGTTTGAGCTTATGTTTCTTAAATAGCTTCCCTCTCTGCTTGAAAAACCACTTTTGAAACTGAGAGCATGTCCCAATGGGGACTTTCTCACACTACCAATTAAGAAGCACTGTGAAATACAGATTTAAAATAAGGAAGACAGAAGAAGCAGTGGGAAACCAAAGGAACGGTACAAGTAGGGAACATCATCTGAAGGCCTTTTAAAATTCACTCCATGAGGAAGAGCAATAGTATGATAAAAGCATTGTCTGTAACTATTTTGAAAGGTGTATCAAAAATAATTTATGATGATTAATAGCAGGATGTTAGCCAGAGCCCCTCAATTTTTATTTTATTTTATTCTATTTTATTTTGCTCTTAATATTTCTGCAGCTGCATGATCAGGCAAGACCGCAAGACCACATGGCATTTCAAAACTAAGAAATTTTCCCCTCCGTGACCCCTGCCTGAAACCTTCCAAGAGAAATTTGCAAATTCCTTGATTCCCTCCAAGGTGTCTCTGACTCATCCAGACAGATCAAGTTCACACAAAAGAGATAGCTAGGGCCAGGGAGTTGCCTTGAGGAGAAAACCCTACAAAAGTGAATACAGTCGGAAGATTGGCTTTGTCTAAAGAATATTACAGTAAATTGTTTACAAATATTGTGCTTTGTCTACATCCCACACCTTGATGGCTCTGAGACCACCCGCTTTGTTTAGACCAGCCAGACAGGAAGGTACACAATAAGATAATCCAATCTTGGTCTTTGTTTGATTGTTCAGCCCATAGCCTAGAGTGCCATTTTCGGGTATATAAGGGTCTCCCCGGACCCAGTTCAGTGTGCTACCTTGGGGTGCATGCCGAATCTCTGTCAGTCTGTAGCCCTAGCTAGCTCCCACAGCCTACCTCTCTGCCGGTCGTGCCATTCCATCGAACCCAATCTCTGCAGCAGATCCAACGAGACAGTCTCACTTTGGGCTTAGGTAACTATTTCCCTTCCTCTCCCTCTGAACTCTCTCTCTCTTTCTCTGCTGCTCCCAGTTTTCCCCCACTTTCCTTCTAGTGTGCATGTGTGTGTGTGTGTTTACGTTCATATGGTTTAATAAATATTTGGGATTCATATCTAATTGGAGTCTATGGTGTCTCAGCGTCCTCCTAGCCAATATCCAACTTCATGTATACATTTGGTAATTGTATAGGGATGCCCCTCTCGTAGTTTGAGCTAATTATAAATTCCCCTAAAGAGCTTTTACCCTAACAAGGATGAGTACTGTTCACAAACTCAAAACAAAAATCTCTGTGTGAATGTCTTGGGTCTGTCCATAGCAGTTCTTAGATTGTAATCCAAGTGAAATATATGGGCTTCCTCATGACTAGCAAAACCTATCGGGAGTCTTAAGGGTGAAACAGATGGTCTGGATGGAGCATCCTTGCACCACTCCAGTGCTGTTCGTGCCAGGCCCTCAACAACTGTACATGCCCAGTCCCAATCCAAGCTGCTGCTGTGGTCCTGAACCAAGCCACAGAAAGGAGCAGATTCTATCCACTCCTTCTTGGCCAGATTCTTCTGGCCACTTTCAGGGCATGCATCATCTAAATGCCATGTCCCCAATGCAGCCCAAAGCCAATGCTTTTGGTCTATCTGCTTTGGGCCTTAGTCCAATATTACATGATTCTCAGCCCTGATTTAGGCCTTTGTGTCCAGCACTAAAACAAAGAATTCAAAAGAAGCACTTACTGTATGTTTTGCTATGTCTTGGTTAATGGTCTCACAAGTAGAGCCATCAGTCCAAAGTCTGCAACTCATGATTGTTTTGAAGTATAAATCATATTATCTTCAGTCAACATGTCCTTCAAAGCCATCTCTGAACATAAATTCTCTCACAAGAAGTAAACTAGACCTCTAGGGGTTAAACAGAGAGGATATTATATTAGTTTTAGTCTTCCTTTACATAACATCTTCAAAACCTCACTTTTGACTTAGGGGGAGAGCAGATGGGTGGCCATGGGCTGCCCTGACAAGCGGAGTATTGGGGCTGCAGCTAACACATGCAGTGGCCCCAATAAACCCTTCTGCCAGCCCTAGAAGGAGCGCTAAAGTGCAGAGGCTGCACTAGAAGGATGTCATTGGAGCGCTCACAGTGTGCAACGGCGCATGCTCCAATAACGTCCTCAGGAAGGTGTTGGGGCGCCCGGGGTCTGGCTGCCTCTCCCCTTCCCTGGTTCCAAGATGGCGCTTTGCGCCATCTGCAGAGCCCCTTAATAAATCAACTTTTCTTGAAAGACATCAAAAAGCAATGTTCAAAAGTTCAACTCAGCAAGGTGACTTTTAAAAGGGAGGGGGGACTTCTTTTAAGAAAACGGCCCAACAACTTGTGTGAAATGATTATTTTATAGATTCTGGGGTATTTTTTCCCTCAAGGTCCCCTTCATGTGTTACTTTTTTCTGACACAAGCATGCATTTTGCAATGTTTGAATAATAGTGCAAGTGTTTTGGTCACAGATGAGGAAATGTGGAATTCTCATGAGAAACCTCTGAGAAATTTCTCATGAGAAATTCTCATGAGAAACCCCCAATCCCCTTGAAATTCCCTGATGTTTCTCCTGAGGAGAAATCCCAAATTATCATTGAATTTGAAGCAGGTAACAGGTACTCAGGTAAGCAGGAATGACCGCAGAGACCCAGCTGAAGTTCAGAAGATGGGAATGTATTGATAACGATGCCAGGCCTCTAGCATGATTGCAAAGAGAGCACTGCACCCAAATTCAGAACAGCTTTTATAGGCATACAACAACAGGAAACCTTTTTTCTCTCTAGCTTCCCCCTCCCTCTCTGGTTCAGTTAGTTTCACAATATTCAGCAGTTTTTGCTAAGCAGACATTGTGTTCAGAACATAGGAGTCTTACATAGAAAATGTTTACAGTACAAAATGACTGCAGCCTTATCAATGCAACTTTGATTGCAGTACAGAGCACATAGCTTAGCTAAAAGAAACACTCAGTTAGGCAAGAAAAATTTCTAAGTCTCATTCAGAGTCCCAGTTGATTATCTAGTCTGACCCCAAATCATAGGCAATCATGGACAGTCTTTTTAAAATACTGTTTTCAGGCAATTGACTACTTCATTCCCCTTTTAAAGCATAATTCTATGCAATTATAGCTTTACCTTTTGTAATATCACAACAACAAAAGACAGCATCAATTAATATCATTTTGGACCATGAGTGCATAGAGGGCAGTAGTTTTGGAGATTGACTTATGGAACATTCCTATCAAACAGAGTAAGAGGCATGGTATACAGAATCCCTATCACCAGGATAGGCAGTACCATTACAAACAAAGTCCAGTCAAAGCCTGGCCCCCATGATGTTATCCAATTATCTGATCCTTGTTCTATGTTTGCCACTATCTCAATCAAATCATCAATTTGGGCATCTATAGCTTTGCTATTGTCAGTCAAGTTAAAACAACAGAGTCTTTTATGTGATTCACAACCCAGGGGGTGAAGTAGAAAAAGATAATCATATCAGCACGTTTTTTTAAAAATGACATTTCTTAATTCTCACTGATCTTTGTTAAGAAAAGATAGTGCCCATGAAGTGACATTTATATTTTAACCAGGGCACAAGCAAGCTCATTGATCTCCATACCATCCTCTAAGGCCAAACCAAACCAGAGATGTTGTCAATGCTATTTGTTCTCCTCTGGACAGTAAATGCATAGTACTTTTATAATTGCTAGTCAATGGGGTAGCCACACATGAGCGGCAGCATGGGCTGTGCTGAGTGTTATTTAGCCAAGGGGGAAGAACTGGTACCAAACAGCTCAGACAGCATGGATGAGTATCAGATAGGTTAGCAGGGATATAAGACCAACTCCTGGTCCCACAGGTCCAGAACCACCCATGGGGCAAAAGTACATGGGCATAATTGGAACTTATATTTTGGATGTGTGTACAATTAAATGATTGTCCAGAGATGGTCTTACACTTTGTAACATTGGCTGAGTATTGACCATTCGGGCACAAGATGAATTTATCCCACTAGCCACCACAGGGGTGTGTAAGTCAAATTTAGAGGTAGAAGAGTTGTGAAAGCTTTTCTCCAATTGGCATTGTGTTTATAATCTAAAGAGATATTAAAATAATAAAACTCAGTATCTTGTTGAACCATCTGGGGATGTTTACAGACTGGGATGATACATGAGGTCTCCACTAGTCATTCTTTCTGACAAACAAGCAAAAGTGATCTATTCCAGAAATATTTACTAAATATACCCATATATTTTCTGAGTAGCCTTGAGTAAAAAGTCCCCCTTTCACTATGGCTACTAAGGGAGCAAGACACAAGAAAGTAAGTACAACACCCTGTATGATTTTATCTTCAGGAACTGACCGTACTCTGGGCAGCTCTTCCTGGTCAGCTGCAGTAAGGCCTAGTCCCCTTCTTCTAGTTTTCTCTGGTTGTGGCAAGTGAGCAGGTTGAGCAGCCTCCTGGAGTGTGCACAGTAGGGTCTAGCCTGAATCTTCTCTCCCCCTGGATGGATTTTTCAGCCATGCATTGACTCACCCTTTTCCTTGGTAGGGTGGTGCAGGGCTTATTGCTGGTCTCGTTGCCTGCGAATCTGCTCTTTTACGGTAGGGCCAGAACCAGAGGTCACTCTTTGTCTCTTCGGGGTTACTTTTAATGGATTATCAGGGTTCTCTATCACTGTCCACCCCCCTTTGGCTCTCTTGACTCTTGTCCAATGTATCTATGGCTTAATGCCAGCAACTTTTACAGCTGTGGGGTGGAAAGTATAACAGTTTTTGGTCCTCTCTACTGGGGTGTTAAGGGGTCTATTTTTCCATTCGTTAATCCATACTTCACCTTCAGGGTTAAACCAATATAATCTGGTTTGGACCAAAGGTGGTCTCTGTTTTAAAACATATGTATTCAGTTTTTGTTAGTTTTCCCCCCAGCTCCTGAACCTCTTGATATAACATGGTGTTTTCCACTTTTCCTAGGTCCCCCCTTAGCCTACTTAAGATCTGCTGGGTCCTACTATACATCATTTCAAATGGTGACAACATAGTGGCTTTATTCGGCATACATCTGAGGCTGAATAAAACCAAGGGTAAGATCACTGTTCCCTTAAGATGAATTCCTTGGCACACTTTTAAAAAACAAAGCAAAACAAAAGACAGGCTCTGTATATTTAGCAACTATTATCTAGTTCTTATTACATACATTTGGTTACTATGTGTCATTAATAAATTTAATCTGAAATGGGCCAATTCCCATTCCTAATCTAGGTGTTATCCTAATGCATAGCGAAACAATGATTAAAGCATCAGGCCACTTTAACTTTGCCTCTTAGTAGAGTTTGTCTAAATGTCTCTTAAAGTCTAGTTCAAATCTTTTCACTTGTTTACTCTCCTAAGTCTCTAAGCAGTATGGTATCTCCAATCAATTTTTAAAAGCCCTGCAACTCCCGTGATGTGCTCTATGATGTAGTGTTGGTCTCTGATCATCTGGATAACCTCTTATATCCTAAACCTAGAAGTCAAATCCTGGATAAATTCCTTTGTTAGTCCACTGTTCTTGTCTGTGGAGCAAGCAAAGCATTCAATCCAACCCAAGAAAACACACCCAAACACAGGCAAATACTTCAAACTGTCACCTTGGGGTGGCTCAGCAACATCCATTTGCCAAATCTCTTCAAGTTGAATCCCTTTGTGGGCTACTTCCATGGTTGTCTAAGCTCTGCAAATGGTGTAGTTCTTGTAGGTTCTGGTAGGTTCTGTTGTTAATAGCAACTGTTCAATCAGGATTTCCTGAAGCATCTGCACCATAGCTTGGTTTCCTGATGAGTTTTTTCATGCAGCTTTCATTCTCCAGTTCCCTTTGGCTGTTATTTGCACTGCCAAATCCAGGAACCACTATAGTTTTCAAAAGTATCTTTACTTGCATAAACAGTCTCCAGAATGGCTTTACAATCATAGGCTGAATGGATTTAAAATAGGTCTGCAGAGAAAATTCTTCATCAAGCAGGATTGCTTGGTTCCTCCCATAATTATGGCACATAAATAGTTAATTGCTGCCCCAAAGTGAATTTGCTAGCCTCCTGCACCAACAGAACTGTTAGTATTTCAACCTTTCAAACAGCCAGACCAATTCAGTGCTATATAATCTGTTTGACTTGGTGTTTTTCAGACACCAAGAATCTGATTTTTTTCTTCATCTTTCCTTTGTCCTTTGCTTTCTTCTTTTCTTTGTTCCTGACAATATACACATGGTTTTCACACCCTCCAGCTCTCTCTTCTGTCCACGTCCTCTGTTACCATTAAATCTACATACTCTTACCATCAAATCTACATACTCTTTACCACCTCCTGCCCCTTCTCTTCTTTCCTGACTAGAAAGGAGGCTTGCAATACCAGTTCCTTCTTTTTCTTTTTTCTAGATATTTGTTAGAATAAATTCTGTAGGTAATCTATACCAGCTGGGAGATAGACATGTTCAGACCTTTGTCCATTTAAGGGGGGAAGCAGACGATGGCGTCGGGGACGCCGCGGGACGGAGCACCGGCGGAGCGGAGCCTCTGCACCGCGGCGCTCCTGCGGCGTCCCTAAAAGGAGCTCCAAATTGGCGCTCCTTTTAGATGTCAGGGAAAGTGTGCCGTAAAAGTGGCGGGCGCACTTTCCCTGACTCTTCCGCCACAGCGCGTCCGGCCGCTGCGGCGGGAGGTTGCCCCGGAAGCGCCGGCCATGCAGAGGGCCGGCAGCTCCCAGGGCGACCTCAGGAAGAGGTAGGAGCACCGCTCGTGCGGTGGCTCCTCCTCTTCCGGGCCTCCAAGACGGCTCAATAAGCCATCTGCCGAGGCCATTAGTTTTCAGGACAGCTACCCTGCTGACTCTCTCAGGTTTTAGTGCTGCCTCTTTTCTCTCATTTTTTAGTGTTTAGACACATGAGAAAACATCTTCCAAATCCAAAAATAAAAAGAAAGTATCTTCAGAGTCAATGTGTTATTCTAGTGCAGATTGAGGTTATGCTCTGGACCAGGGGTAGGCAACCTTTCCCCTTTAAGGGCCAAGGGACTTCAGCTCCCAAAATCCCAAGAGCTATTGGCCAACATGGGACTATTGGCCAACATGGTTGAGGCTTCAGGGAGCTGAAGTCCCTTGGCCCTTAAAGGGGAAAGGTTGCCTACCCCTGCTCTGGACAGAAAACCATGTCTATTATCTTTGGACAAACCATACACTTCTCCTCAGGAAACAAAAAGATGTTCAGTAACATATTACAGTCCTCCCAGCCAGAGTTATTATTCACAATGATAGGAAACAAGCCAGACACCTTATTCTGACACTCTTGGCAGGGTGCAATCTCTTTCTTTGGTAGTAAAAGAAGCATGTTTTGAGACCATGTTTTCTGATGTGGCTGGCTGGTGAAACTTGCTGGCTTGATCAACAGAATTTGGACAAATCCCTAAACTTACCATATTTTCTGGCATATAAGATGACTGGGCGTATAAGACAACCGCCAACTTTTTCAGTTAAAATATAGAGTTTGGGATATACTGGCAGTATAAGACTACCCCATAAAATACGGTAGGTTCTATCATGGGGTTTCCTTGGCAAGATTTCTTCAGAGGTAGCTTTTGCCTCACACTCCCTCAACCTCAGAAGATGGTAATGGCAGCCCCCATTTGAAGAAACATGCCAAGAAAACCCCATGATAAGGTTGCCTTAGGGTTGCCATAAGTCAGAAAGGACCTGAAGACACACAAGAACAACAACAAAGTTTGCAATTGTTTCATAGGTAGTATGTGGGAATAGGAGTCAGCATGGTGTAGTGGTTTGACTGTTGGACTACCACTCTGGAGACCTGGGTTTGATTCCCCACTCTGCCATGAAACTAACTGGGTGAACTTGCACAAGTCACACACTCTCAGCCTCAGGGGAAGGCAATGGCAAACCTCCTCTGAACCAGTCTTGACAAGAAAACCTCAGGATAGGATAGCTTTAGGGTTCCTTTCTTCCTCCTCCTTCCGCCTCACGCCAGCCATCCTGTCTTCCTCCTCCTCCTCCTCCTCTCACCTGGCTTCCTCGCACCTGGCTTCCTCAAGCCTCACACCTCCCTCCTCCTCCTCCTCCTCTCACCTGGCCTTCCTCTCTTCCTCCTCCTCCTGCTGCACACTGGCCACCCCGTCTTCCTCCTCCTCCTCCTCCTCCTCTCGCCTGGCCTTCTTCCCTTTCTCCTCCTCCTGTCTCATGCTGACCACCCCGCCTTCCTCCTCCTCCTCCTCCTCCTCCTCCTCCACCCCTCACCTGGCTTCCTTGCACCTTGCATCTCTGTCCTCCTCTTCCTCCTACTCTAGCGTTGTCTTCATCTCTTCCTCCTCATCCTGCCTCATGCTGGCCACCCTGTTTTCCTCCTCCTCCGCCTCCTCCTCCTCCTCCTCCTCCTCCTCTCACCTGGCTTTACTCTCTTCCTCCTCCTCATGCCTCATGCTGGCCACCCCATCTTCCTCCTTCTCCTCTAGCCTGGCCTTCCTCTCTTCATCTCCTCCCACCTTGTGATGGCCACCCCATCTTCCTCCTCCTCCTCCTCTCGCCTGGCTTCCTCCTGCCTCACGCCTAGTGCCTCCATCTTCATCCTCCTCCTCTCATCTGGCCTTCCTCTCTTCCTCCTCTTCCTCCTCCTCTTGCCTGGTTTCCTCTCGCCTCCTGCCTCGCACCTCATGCCTCACACCTCTGACTGGGAAGGGAACTTGGGCAAGGGCGCCTTCACCAGAGACGCCTTCGAGGACTGAGGAAACGGGGAAGGGGAAGGGGTAAGGTGCAGTGGTGGCATTGGCAGCATGTCTTTTTGTAGGAGTATCCCGCAGTATCCTGACCTTCTGCTGTGAACCTTATATTATATAAGGACTCGTAGCAATTGTGTAGTTTGTCATTATAGCATCTTTGCAGCATCTTTGGCCAAAGTTGGCCCAAAATTGGGTGGCCCCCTGGGAAGGATGCCTCTTTAATGTCCTCCTCCTTCCCCTCTTCTCACCTGGCCTTCCTGTCTTCCTCCTCCTCCTGCCTCATGCCAGCCACCCCGTCTTTCTCCTCCTCCTCCACCTGGCGTATAAGACAATCCCTGATTTTGGATTTTCCGGAGTTAAAAAGTCATTTTATATGCTGGAAAATACGGTAAGCTATCCTAAACTACAATAGGCTTTCCCTATTCCCCTTTTTGGGGATCCTCACCCCAGTGACACATAGTAAACAATTGAAAATTATAGTTGAGGGGGAGAAAAGGAAAAGCAGAGCCACAGCCACCACCCCCCTTTTCAGAGTCAGGGGAGTATTTGGCTTATTCTAAAGCAATCTTCTCTTTTCCTTCCCTCACAGACATCCATGCATTCTCTTATACAAATAGCATCTCTATTTAAGCATAAAAACACAGAATTTCATCTCATTCTTCATATACTCTCACACATGACTACAGCAGTTGCTCAATGTTGTTAAAATTATCAGATCCTATTTCTGGCCATTTTTCAGTACAATATTTACCAGCTAAGTTCTTCAATATATCATCCAGCACAGTAATTTTACTCCCATTGCCTCTCATGTTTTCCCTAGTAAGAACTGGACAGACTTAAAATTCTTAAGATTCTTCAATGTACAGCCCAAGGGGGGGGGGCAAGGCTTGTTTCCCTCACCTCGCATATCCTCCCAAGTAAAAGTTAGACAGACACAGAAGAGAAAGGGTATTGGCTGATGAGTAAGTGGTCTCACCAGCTGACACAACAGGGATTAACATCAATCACTCGTCACTGGCCTGCACATCCAGACACTCAGCAGTTGAAGCCACCCAGGCAAACCTGATGGTATGTATCCCCTGCTCTCCAGCCACCAACATTCGGCTGTGAGTCTGTCAGCCCACAACACCGGCTGCAATGCCGATGGGCTTGGAGGCCCAGAAGTGGCTTGGGAGGAAGCAGAGGTGGCGTTAGCTCCCTTATAGCCCCCGCTCTCCAGCCACCAACACTCGGCTGTGAGTCTGTCAGCCCACAACACCGGCTGCAACACCGACAGACTTGGAGGCCCAGGAGTGGCTTGGGAGGAAGTAGAGGCAGCGTCAGCTCCCTTATAGCCCCCGCTCTCCAGCCACCAACACTCGGCTGTGAGTCTGTCAGCCCACAACACCGGCTGCACCGCCAACGGGCTTGGAGGCCCAGAAGCAGCTTGGGAGGAGGCAGAGGTGGAGTCAACTTCATTTACATAGCGGTGGTGATGTCCTGAGCCTCGGGAGGAGGATTGCCGACTCGAGTAGCCATGAACAGACTAGCTGAGCGGCCAGTGATTGTTTCAGCTGCTGGGCTACCGGGAGGAGTCGCAGCTATCTTAAACTGTTTTTACCATCTCTCCCCTGGCAGCACATTGCATCCGCGGTATCCTGACCTTCTCCTGTGAACCTTATATTATATAAGGACTCATAGCAATTGTGTAGTTTGTCATTATAGCCCTGTGGGACCAGAGGTTTAACAACATCACTTTATATGCTGATGAGGGGTATGAGCGGAATTAAGCCCTCCCAGCTGGGTACTCTGTTAGTGAGCAGGTGAGGGGAAGTGGGCAGGGGGGTGGAGTGGCCTTAATTCATAAGAACTCTCTGACCTTGACCAGGATACCTGTCTGGAACACAGTCCATTTTGAGTGTATGTACCTCAGCCTGAAGATCAGGGATAGTTTGGGGATTCTGCTAGTCTACCGGCCACCCCATTGCCTAGCAGACTCCCTGACCGAGCTGATGCAACTGGTCTCTGAGCTGCTATTGGAGACTCCCAGACTTTTAGTCTTGGGGGGCTTCAACATCCCGCTCGAGACCAGTTTAACAGGTGCGGCTCAGGAGTTCATGGAGACCATGACAAGCATGGGCCTATCCCAATTGGTCAACGGGCCCACACATTGTGCAGGTCATACACTTGATGTGGTCTTTAGTACGGAACAGGAATATCCATGGGCGGAGGTGGTAAGCACCTCCGCATTGTCATGGACGGATCATTTCCTGGTCAAGATGGAACTTAAGGCCTACATCTGCCCTACCAGGGGTGGTGGACCTATTAAAATGGTCCGCCCTCGAAGGCTAATGGAGCCTACTGGATTCCAGAGAGCCTCAGAGGGTTTAATGGTGGGGAATTCCGGTGACTCTGTCGATGCTCTGGTTAACATCTGGAACACCAATCTTACCAGGGCTATTGACACAATCGCTCCCAAGCGTCCTTGCCATCCTGCTTCAAACCAAAAGCCTTGGTATACACCGGAGCTTAGGAGAATGAAGCGGCTTGGCCAACGACTAGAGCACAGGTGGTGGAAGACTCGACTCTTATCAGACAGAACTCGCCATAGGAACTTTCTTCGTTCCTACTGGGAGTCAATACTTGCAGCGAAGAGAGTTTCTTCTCTGCACGGATTGCATCTGCAGAGTCCCATCCAGCAGAGCTGTTTAAGGTGGTGAGGGAGTCGACGCAGATACCTTCTGCACTGAATCCCTTACTAAACCCAATAACGGCCTGCTGTGACGCGTTCAATAACTACTTTGCAGATAAAATCTCTCAGATAAGAGCCAACTTGGATGCCACTTTTGAATCAGAGTCTATAGGCGAGGTGTCCAGTAACTCCGCCGATGTAGTTATACTGGATCAGCTTCAATTGGTGAGTACCGAGGACGTGGACAAGCTGCTTGGTATGGTGAGGAAGACGACCTGCCCTCTTGATCCTTGCCCATCATGGCTGGCCGTCTGGGGGGGGGGGGGGGAAGCACTGAAGAGATTCCTTGTGGATATCATCGGTGCATCCTTCAGGGAAGGATGTGTTCCATCCTGTTTGAAAGAAGCAGCTGTTAGGCCGCTTCTGAAAAAATCTTCTCTGGACCACCTGGATATGGGAAATTATAGGTCGGTGTCATTGCTGCCATTTTTGAGCAAGATAATCGAGAGGGAGGTTGCCCTTCAGCTCCAAGCGGTCTTGGATGAAACCGATTATCTAGACCCATTTCAAACTGGCTTTAGGACAGGCTTTGGGGTGGAGACTGCCATGGTTGCCTTGACCGATGATCTGTATCTGAGCATCGACAGGGATAGTGTGACCCTGTTGGTGCTCTTAGACCTCTCAACACAATAGATCACGGCATCCTCTTGGGCCGCCTGAGGGAGTTGGGTATCGGGGGCACTGCTTTGCAGTGGTTCCAGTCCTTTCTCTCAGGTAGGTCCCAGAGGGTGCTGCTCGGGGACTGTAGCAAGAGGGAACTCACTTGCGGGGTCCCTCAGGGAGCTATTTTGTCCCCGACATTATTTAACATCTATATGAAGCCGCTGGGTGATTATAGGGAGTTATGGTGCTGGGTGTTATCAATACGCCGATGACACTCCAATCTATTTCTCCATGTCTCGTTCGTCGGCCATGAATTCCAATGGCATCTCCTCTCTCAATGAATGTCTTCAGGCGGTAATGGGCTGGATGAGGAAAAACAAATTGAAGCTGAATCCAGACAAGATGGAGGTGCTCACGGTAGCGACCCCGAAACCAAGAATTGGGTTGCAACCTCCAGTCCTGGATGGGGTCACACTCTCCTCCAGTGACTGTGTTCGCAGTCTGGGGGTGCTCCTTGATTTGGCACTCCTGATGACAAATCAGGTTAATGTGACGGTCAGGAGCACCTGTTATCAGCTTCGGCTGATACGCCAACTGCGCCCTTTTCTGGAAGTAAGGGATCTCGAGACTGTTGTGCACGCACTAGTAACCTCCCGCCTTGACTTCTGTAATGCGCTCTACATGGGGCAATCCTCATGCCAGGTCTGGAAGCTACAATTAGTTCAAAATATGGCAGCCAGGCTTATTTCTGGAACATCTAGGAGGGACCACATCACTCCAGTTTTGAGGACCCTCCACTGGCTGCCTGTTCACTTCCAGGCCCAGTACAAGGTGTTGGTTATTACCTTTAAAGCCCTAAATGGCTTGGGTCCAAGTTATATCAGAGACTGCCTCCTCCTGTACAATCCACCCCACGCACTCTGTTCCTCTGGGAGGAAACTTTTAGAGCCGAAAAGAGCTAGGTTATCTGCAACCTCCCAGAGGGCCTTTTCTGTTTTTGCCCCCAGACTCTGGAACGACCTGCCAGATGAGATCCGTCAGTTAACATCCTTGGATAGTTTTAAAAAAGCTGTCAAGACGGATCTCTTCCGGCAGGCCTTTCCAGACTAGATGGCCGGCCTCGGGTTGTTTTATTCTAGGATATCATGCGGCATCGGCTCCCTCATTATGTAAAATTGGAACACCTCATGGGGTTATTGTAATTGTAATTATCTGATTTTAAAATAATATATATATTAGATCTTATTCTGTAACTGTTTAATACTGTTTAAAGGGTGGGAGAGAAATATTTTGTATTGTATTTTATGTTGTTAACCGCCCGGATTGGGAAACCATTGGGCGGTATACAAATAAATTTATTATTATTATTATTATTATTATTATTATTATTATTATGTAACAGGAAGCTCAGTGACCATACACCAGAACAATGCATTCACATTTTTCCTACCTCCCGCCTTCCCAGATAGCTGCCCTGTGAATCAGTTTTCCTAGCCAATCTTGCTAGGTATTAGTACATTGGCTAATTTGGAGAGTGATCAGTTCTCCCTTCCACACTCAAGAGTGGGGCTGAACCTGATTGAAGTTCTTTAATCAGTTGAGCACCCAGACCAGATTGGCAGATATACCCTGAAGACAAGCGTTATGCCTGTCAGCCTGCATGTAACCGAATTCTGAATTGCAGTTTCCCTCTATACTCACCTGATTCTTGCAGGAGGTCTGATCTTCTGCTTCAGCTGTTGGGTTCCTCTAACGTGCATAGCCATTTCAGGAGGCAGCAGCACCAGACCCCTGCTCCTCCAGCAAAATCCACCAGTGGTGCCCAGGAATGAGGAGTGAGTGCCAGCTTCCCTTTCCGGCACGGCAATTCAGAGGCAGGTAAATCCACCTCTATGGTTAATTCCTGGCCAATGCACCAAAATGAAGCAGGTAACAGGTACTCAGGTAGGCAGGAATAACCTCAGAGACCCAGCTGAAGTTCAGAAGATGGGAATTTATTGATAACAACACCGGGCCTCTAGCATGATTGCAGAGAACATCACACCCAAATTCAGAACAGCTTTTATAGGCATACAACAACAGGAAATCCTTTCTCTCTCTAGCTTCCCCCTTCCTCTCTGGTTCAGTTAGTTTCACAATAATTCAGCACTTTTTGCTAAGCAGACATTGTTTTTAGAACATGGGAGTCTTACGTAGAAAATGTTTATAGTACAAGATGACTGCGGCCTTATCAATAAATTCCCATCTACTGAACTTCAGCTGGGTCTCTGCAGTTATTCCTGCCTACCTGAGAAACTGTTACCTGCTTCAAATTCTGCTCTGGGCAAAATGTGATGATGGATGGCAACCTTAGGCTGCACAACCCCTCTCTCTCAAAATACCACTGTTTCAACTGAAATGCTTTATTAGTGGTGGCAGCAGTATTAGTAACAGTAGCGATTATTGTTAGTTGTTACTAGTTCTCAGTAATAGTAGCAATGACATTTCTTCCCTTGAAGGTTCCCAGAGGTATCAAATTCATGCCAGTTTGCTTGGAAAAATTTGGGTAACAATTCAAGTGCAGTCTATGGATTGGGTAATCCACATGAACATGTACATGTGCTTTTGCCAACACAAACTTCATGAGAAAATTAAATTTAAAAAACAAAAACAAACAGTGTGTACCAAATGAAATACAGTATATCTTTTGAGCACTGTGGAATTGAAATTAACTACCATCAAATCATACTTCATTTAAAAAAGGGATTACATCAGGAAGAATGCTTATACTCAGAGCCTTCTCTGAGTATTAGTGAGCTACTAATTTTGAACACAGGATTTTAATATGTGAGCATATTAAAATTTGCAGCTCTTGAGATGAATGTAAGAGAGGATACAAAGAATACAAAGTGCTACAAAGAAATAGGACATACCTCGCCAACTCAATTTTTCAATCAGCACCATGTCAAGAAGAGTAGTCTTGTGATCATCACTAAGGATGGTTTCTCTAAATTCTAGACTGTGGAGATTTCACTCAGCATCATAGCCCAGTGAATTAGCTCACACAAATTCAACCTTAATTTATTTCTCTCTCTCTCTCTCTCTCTTTCTGCCTCAGAGCAACAGAATTCATTCATTCCATTTATATCTGTCTTTCTTCCCAGGAGATCAAGGAAGTGATCCTCCCCATTTCGAGCCTCACAACAGTTTTGTGGGGACTGGCATTCTGAAGTCTCCCAGAAAGTTCACTAAAACTTCTCAATTCTTCCCCACTTAATCCTGGATCTCAAAGGCTACCCCAAGCAGGAAGGTCTTACAGGGATACCAGAGGTGCACAACTTAGCTTTTGAAAATCTTGCAATGAAAAAGAGCAGATTTTTTCCACAGATAGCTGTGTCTGCCAAATGTGATGCATGAACAGTAAACTTTAAGAGGGAATTTTTAATATAGTTGGTTAATGCATGCACTTAATCCTGTATGTTGAATGAAACAAATAAAACCCATTGTGATTCAGTGGTTATAGTGCTGGATTGGGATTTGGGAGATCCACGTTCAATTCATGTTTGACCCATGTTGTTTATTGGGTGGCTGTGAGCTAGCCACTATCTCTCAGCTTGACCAGCCTCACAAGGTTGTTGTGAGGATAAAAATGTGGAGAAGAGTATTGCAGAGTTATTGAACAAAAGGCAGAAAACTAGGGGGAGGGGGGGGAGAATGCAGAATATAAATGTAATTAATAAAATAAAAGGATACAGTAGTTGATGATAGATTAGATTAGACTAGTAGGTAGGTAAGTAGGTAGGTGGATAGATAGATAGATAGATAGATAGATAGATAGATAGATAATTGGTAGATGAATGCTTTAATTGATCTCAGAATAAATATATGGAATGTATTCAAAATAGCTCTTTATAATGCAGTAGGCTTCATATTCAACCCACTGGTAAGCCTAAAAAGAAAGCAATCATCCATAAATATGTTCAGGTTCATCCAATCCATGACACAGAGGGTGGGCCTGTAAGAGCCTGTAGTTCCAGCAATTTTAATCTGACTTTAACTGGATATTTTTAATTTTCTTTTTAAAACCTAGTGCTACCAATCATGAATTATTGGGTGGGGGGGGGGAGACTACAGTTTTAACATAAACAGATGCAAATTGGCTGACAGTATCTGGTGTGCATGGAAGGCAGAAAACTCCTGGAAACCCAGCCCAGACTTTTGTACATAGTTTACAAACTGCAATTTTTGATCTCTATGAGAACTGAACATCAACACCTTCATTTTCTGTTGCAAGTAATGTCAAAGATGATTAACAAAGCCCTAAACATGAGTATCCATTTTATAATTTAAATTAAAATTAAATGATCTGTTAAAAGGATAAGATAAAATAGCAAAAGAGGTGTTCCTGGCATGCATTGCATCAAATTGCCACCTCATTCCATACACAGAGTGAAAGAGGTGCATAAACAATTAATTGCTATGACTTTGGCTCTGTTCTCCCAATTGCTTACAAGTCAGCATTTTGCTTTTTCCATCCCTTGTACCCATTGTCATTGTAATAGGGGAACCATTTCAGCTGCTGAAGCTCATGTCAATGACATCACCTCAAGAGAAAACTGGAAGTGTTCATACTTGATTAGATTGCCTGGTAACAATACTGTTGGCCCACCTTGGAAACATTTTTAATTGCCCTAGCGCTTGAAAAGATAAAGGCCTTGGGAGGACTGATTGTTTATGCGACACTTGAAAGATAGAAGGGAAGAGATTTTGAAGAGACATGCCATTGCACCTTTCCCTTTGTAACATTGTAGGGGGGGAAATCTTTCCAAAGCTGTCCAGATAAGATGATTTATCAAAAGCGGCTAACAGCACAGACAACTTGTCTGCTTCTCCTGACACATGCACCATCAAGATTGAGAACTAAGATAAGCATTATTATCAGACCAAATAGAAAGCAAGTATCATTTTCCCTACCAGTTTAAGAAAGAAAGGGACCAAGGATGTCAAAAAATCTTTAAACAGATACAATCTAGAGTGGTTGAATTTCAGTGAAAGGTCAAAGGGCATTGTGCCCAAAATGGCATAACCTTTCAGAATGTTGGAGCAATGAGGCAGATAAAAGTTAACAGTATTTTCAAATACACATTTGCAGTGTGTTCCTGTCACAGCTGTAATAGAACGCCTGGTTTGAACAATCTGCTACAAAATCAGTCTGCTGCATTAAAGACATTAAACACCCTTTCTTTCTTTTTTGTATGTCAAAACAAAGTCTCTTCCTGTGACACAAACAAAGTGCTTGTTGATCCGAGCAACCTAATCCAGAGTTCTAAATATGCATGTGAAGTTGTCTGCCCTACTTTACAGAGGGGGGGCCTTAATTTTAAGGGCTATCAGAGGATGATATTTGTTTCAAAGCAAGTTCTGTTCAAAGCGGCATCCAGTCCAAGTAGAGTTTAAAGGGAGGAAAGCATAATAATGGAGTGTTTGAAATTGCAGTCCAAAACCAAGCAGATGCTATGCAGGTATAGAGGGCACCTGGCTACAGTCTTTTCCATTATGGTAAAATGTATTTCTGCTTAAATTATAGAATTTTTTTCTAAATTTGCATCTCTGGAAGTGCATTGACATATGAAAATTGTATTTTGTCTTCTTTTTGGTGATGCCATTCCTCTTTTGGGGTGATGTAACAATGACCACTGTGTGTTATAGAAGTAATTCTTCAATATATTTTTTTTCTCAAAGGAGGAAACCATTAATTTTAGCCAATTTCTTCCAACTGAGGGAAAACTGCACAGGTTCCAAAGAATGTGTGTAGTTAGAGACTAATTCTGCACAAAATTCACATGGTACATTTGCATAGAAAACAGCATTTTCTGTGCAGGAAACAGTATTTTATGCACCAAAAATAATATTTCAGTGTGGAAAAAATTAGTAGTTGGTGATTTTTTTCTATGTAAAGTTGACAGGTGGAATTTTTGCACAGAAAATGGCATAATATTTGATAACATTGGCCAGAATCTTGTTGGGGTCTTCATAAGTGGACTTACTGGAATTTGAATTGGGCATTTCCATAACATCTCTATCCAATAAAAGTATTCTGTAACATTTTACATAGAGGAGCCAGCAAAGTGACCAAGGTGCATTGGGACCAAAGCACATTGAGGGTGATGTGCAATGGGGCTCATTTGTTTCAATCCTCTTGCCCATCAGTCTTGTTGTGCACCAGTAACATTGTGCACTTGGACACTGGCTAGCGAGTATCAAAGGACTCTTGCCAGTGATCCATCTTTCACTAACTGGATTTTTAAACACCTCTTCTATGTAGATACATATTCCTGATTTTATGTTGCATACACTGTGATAGAATATTCCAGCCATTTATTCTCTGTCTGTGTCTGTCTGTCTGTCTGTCTATCTATCTATTTATTTTTCTAGGACAAAAGTATCATGTGCAGTTTTGTTCAGAATATTTCCTGAACTGCAGAGATTCTCTTTAGACCAGGAATCTCCTTGTTAGGGTTTCTTGACACTCAGGAAATAGGTTATTAAATATTTTTTTCAAATATTTTGAAATATCCTTTCCATCCCTACTACATACACACATTATGGTTTTCCACCACTACACTGCTCTGTTAAATTCAATGGTGGTGGGACTACAAATGCAGAAAAGGATCTAAATATCAATCTGTGGCCTTTTTCCTGAAGCCCTACAGTTTCTGAAAGATTTTTGCAGAGTTTCTGCTTAAAAAGTCAATTGTAAATCTTCATAATAATAACTAAATTTTTTAAAGATAGTTAAAAACCCTAGATTGCAACCCAAATAAATAAGTAGGATCTAAGGATGTAAATTCTGATCACAGACATCTTTGCAAGATAAGGATGATAGCACAAAATATTTTCTCATAAAAGAAGATGGTGACATTTTTCTTTTTTAAATCCCAAAGAGGTTTTACACATTTCTGAGAACAGTTTTGGTGCATTACTATAAATTTTGTAAAATTGGAAAATGCAGTAACCATTGCCTTTTATGGATGAGTAAAAGTAGGAGCATGGGATTTATTTTTATTTTTATTTATTTTATTTTTATTTTTTGTGATCAATCTGCCTGTCTTTTAGTGTTCACTGTGTGGGTGTGCTTCTTTTATCAAAGGGAAGAGGAACACATTTTTCATAGAGACATTTTCTGCAAAATAGAGAAACAGCCCCTCCCCCATAACTTCTTGCAGTGCAGGTGAGATCTTACAAGGGTGTGATCTTACAAGGGTGTGAGTAAAAGCTGACAGGCTATCTTGGCTGTTTTGACCAAAATTTTGGAAATGTTGATGTTGCTCCACCCAGATTCCTACTAGTCTTTTAAAAAAAGCCCCCACCATACTTGATGAGCATACTTGATATTCTGTCCTATAAAAGGTGCAAGTACATGGGGTTATGAATTATCATACAACTGAATGTAAAGAACATTAACACAACAATAGCTTTGTCCACATATATAAAATATTGAATTACTGTATTTACTGTTTCATCACATGCAAACATGCAGGGGAAGCAGACGAGGGCGTCCAAGATGCCCTGCGATGGTGCGCCGCAGGACTGGAGCAGTCGCACCACGGCGCACCGTCAGCGCCTCTGAAAGGAGCACAAAATAGCACTCCTTTCAGAAGTCAGTGAAAGTGCGCCCTAAAAGCGTCGGGCGCACTTTCACTGACTTTTCTGCCGCAGCGCGTGCGGTCGCTGCGGCGGGAGGTTGTCCCCGGAGCGCCAGACGTGCGGAGGGCCGGCCGCTCCGAGGACGACCTCGGGAAGAGGAAGGGGCAGCCGCACCTCTTCCTTGCCTTGGAGATGGCTCAATAAGCCGTCTGCCGAGGCCCATGATTTCCTCCTTTATATACATTTTGAGGAGAGGCTTACAATTGGATTTTGCTGCTGTTTCTGGTTTCTTCTCAGTTCCTATTTCATAGATCCACTAAATTAATTGCCAAAGCAAAGAGATAGAAGTCAAAGGAAAGGGAAATTAAATGTTCTTTGGATTTTTGTTAAGAAATTCTCTATTTACTTTAAAACACCCTAAATCTTAATTAAAATCTCAGAGTATAACATGAGTATTTTAATGGCCTCTCCTGAGACTGCTTTCAGAATGCCATCTAAAGCTTCGTAAGACACTATCCTTGTCTCTTTGTCTGTAATGTACAATCGCAATAATCAGGGTCTGAAAGATGCCAAAGATAGCATAGGTATATGAAGTTGTTATGTCCAGTATGAAAAACAATCATTTCTTTTTCTTAAATTAATTTAATAATAATAAAAATAATAATAGCAGCAGCAGTAACATTTATTTATATCACTCTTTCCACCAAAAGATCAAATATCAAACATATACTGTCAGATACATTAAAAGATAACAATATATATGAAACCCCCAACATCCAACCAGCCACCCCATCAACTACAGCTAGAGCTCAGCAGCACAATCCAGTGAAACAAAGAGAAAAGTCTTCAACCATTTATGAAAATGAATGAGATCCTCCTCCACCAGGAAGGAAGGAAGGAAGGAATATTGTTCCATACATGTGGAGCCAAATCTTGGAAGGTTCTCATTCTTGACAGAGCTGTGCATGTCAGTGAAACAGATAATGATCCTTTGCCTGTAGATCTTAAATTCCTAGATGGTGTATACCATGCTAGCAGAACTGACAGGTACTGGGAGTGCTTAAAGTATAGAGGCCTGATACAAAGACCAAAAGTTTGAAATTGGCCCTAGTCCAAACCAGTAGTCTGTAAAGGGATCTATTGGTTGGGAAAGAAACATGTAAATATATAGGGAGATTTAAATTTTCCATTGATTTGGATGTGTTTGCTCTACAGAAGACTAGTCTAGGTCCAAAGCATTAAAAAAATCCATAAAGACTAAGAGGGTGGTGCCACACACACATCCAAAGGCATTACAAACACTGGTTTTCCCCCCCTCATGAAATGAAATAGACTTTCAGGTTGTTGTTGTTGTGTGCCTTCAAGTAATTTCAAACTTAAGGTGATCCTAAGGCAAACCTATTACAAAGGTTTCTTAGCAAGATTTGTTCAGGTGGGGTTGCCTTTGCCTTCCTCTCTGGCTGAGAGTGTAAGACTTGTCCAAGGTCATCCTGTGGGCTTCCATGGCTGAGCAGGGAATTGAACCTTGGTCTCCAGGGTTTTAATCCAACATCCAAACCACTACACCAGGAGCCCTGGTGGCGCAGTGGTTAAATGCCTGTACTGCAGCCACTCACTCATAGACCACAAGGTTGCGAGTTCAATACTAGCCAGGGCTTAGGCTAGACTCAGGCCTGCATCCTTCCAAGGTTGCTAAAATGAGTACCCAACTGTTGGGGGGCAGTGAGCTTACAGTTGTAAACCGCTTAGACACCCCATAGCATGGTATGAAGTGGTATATAAATGAAGCTGCTTTTACACCACACTGGCTCTTGACCTTCAGGTTCCACAATTTAAAAATAAATAAAACAGCAGCACAGATTTTCCATAAATTGTATGATTTTTTTTAAAAATAATTGAAATGTGGAAGAAAACAAAGCTTTCACACTCATATATATCTAGTTCTAGGCAGATAAATCATTCAACAGAGTAATTCAGTTCTTGGGAAATGTAATATGGGAAAAAAGCCCCCGGAGACTCCAGACAGTAGCCAGAGTGAAAGATAGAGTATAATTCTAATGTACTAGCAGCATTTACCTCTTCTGTCACCTAAAACAAGGATTTATAAAGTTTAATTCATTGATTCCACATGCTAATCTGGCCCTCCTCTATCAATGAAGTGGAAGCAGGGGGGAAGAGAAAAAAGAAAGATAATTTAATAGGTGTTAAGTCTAGCTTGAGATGTTTAATTTCAGTTTCATTAACTGTACCATCTGTTTTATCTCAAAAGCACAGAGTAGTGGCAGATGGAGATCTTGCACTTTTAGTCCATGCTGTTAAAGGCAGAGCCATTTACTAATAAAGTTAATGCCAGCCATGATTTAATTAAGGATGAGGCCCTTGACGTTGTCAATCTGATTGGGAATCAGGTGACCTTCAGTGGTTCCACATTTCCACATGGAGGATAACAAGATCAGCCAGATAATGCAATCATATTGTTTATATGTGTGGGCTGGCTGCGAATTTTCATGCATATAGCCAGGTTGATGCAAGCAGACTCCTTGTCCCATTTGCCACATGGCAGTCCTTGCATAGCTCTGGAAAGGCTAGACAGAGAACCAGTAGTTTGTACATTGGATTACAACTCTGGAGACAAGGGTTTGACCAGGGAGACCAGGTCAGCCATGAAACCAACTGGGTGACCTTGGGCAAGTTGCACTCTCTTGGCCTCAGAAAATGGCAATGGCAAAACCCCTCAGAAGAAACTTGCCAAGAAAACCCTATATAGGTTCACCTTAGGGTTGCCATAAGTCAGAAAGTACTTGAAGGCACACAACAGCAACAAAAACTCAGAGTGAGCTGAAGAGCACAGAGGAGAAGGAAGGTTATGTCACATTGGCTGGAAGCTTCCAAAAGCTGTAGGGTTTTTTTAAAACAACAACAACCACTTTTCCCAAGCTCTGAGACATATTTTGTGTGTAGACTGCAGCAAGCAATTGTGGAGGGACATAGAAACAATTTGTACCCCTGTGACAGAATGACACAAACTAGTCAAAGACCATCAGAAAACAAAAACAAGCATAACTTTATATGTCTATTTTTCACAATTTTTAGCAGATTTTCTATATCTTGGGAACGGATGCTTTAGAAGGCATCTGCCAATCTCTGAGGCTCCAGTGTTGTTGTTGTTGTTGTTTTCACCATTTTACCGTGTTCCTCACTATTTTGGGGAGGTATAGAATGATTAGATGCTCTAAATATACTAAAGGTACCAAATTCTGTCTGAACTTTGAAGCTGAGCAGCACCAGTACCTGTATCTGGCTAGTACTTGGATGCGATTCTACCAACAAATAACAGGTGTTGTAGGCTATATTTCAGAGGAAGGAGATGGCAAAACCACCTCTGAGTAATACTTGCCTAAGAAAAGCATATGAAATTAAAGGGGTTACCATATTGACAGGAAACTTGAAGGCGCACACATGCACATACACACACACACAAATACACAGAGATGACTGGGGGTTGGGGGCTCACATGAAGCTACTGGGGCCACCATGATTCATGCTGGATGAGACCAAATGCTTATTGGCAAATTAAATTTACACTGTAACTGTATAGTTCAGGGGCAGGCAACCTTTTTGAGCCGGGGGGCGGGTTATTGTCCCTCAGACAATTGGGGGGCCGAAGCACAAAATAAATAAATAAATAAATAAATATATATTTTTAAAAAAATAAAAAAATGCATGCACACTCTCTCAGCCCCAGAAAAGCCATGGCAAAAACCACTGTGGAGATTTTGCCAAGAAAACCCCAAGAACAAGTAATAACAACAATAATCAATATCATCATGGCAGGTGGCGGCGGGGGCGTTGGGGGGGAGGTGGCAGCAGGACCGGCCTGGGGCCAGTCCAAAGGCCTCAGGGGGGCGCATCCAGCCCCCAGGCCTTAGGTTGCCTACCCCTGGTATAGTTGTTTCCATATCTGTGACAATGTTTCATTATTTCTAGAGAGAATTTCAGAAGTAAATTTGATGCTTTCATGTACAGTTCCAGCTAACATAATAGTTCAAATGGACTCAAGTTATCATCCTCTCTTATTTCCCCCTCTCTCATTAGTGGTTCCAAATACATTTTACTCTGTGACATTTTAGGCCTATATGTAATTCTGTTCCCAACTGGAATAGACCTATTGAATCACTTGTTGAATGGTGAGTCAACATTTACCTAAATTCCACTAATTCAATGAGTCAGATCTAGTTGGAAATATCAAAATTATTCACATCTTATTGCTTCAACAAACCCTGTGCTTGTTTAGGATTCTTAATTGAATAAGAAGAGCTCTTAAAAATCCTGTTGGATCACACCAAAGGCTCATTTAGTCTAGATACCTAGGGGAAGCCCACATGTACGACTTGAGTACAAAATTATTCGTTTGCTCGTGTTTGCCAGCAAATACTATATATACATATTGCCTCTGATCTTGGAGGTAGCATATCATAGGGACAGAAAGAATATTCAATTTTTTTAAAAAAGTTGAATATGTTTCTTGACTGTTGGGAAACACTGGTGGAAAGAATCCTGGATGGACTAGAATCTTCACAGTTCAGGACATCTGTTTCAATTTCCCACTTTTTTGCACAGGAAACAGCATTTTCTGTGCATAAAAACAAAATGTAAATAGTATTCAAACACTGCACAAATAGTATTCAAAGACTTTCAGTGGAAAGAAAATAACTAGAATTTCTCATTCCTTCCCTTGAGGATGAAATTAGTAAAAAATTGCATCCCTAGGATATAGCCACTGCATTTAGTATCTGCTAGCAGCCTTATTCTTTATGAATTTGTCTACCCGTATTTTCCGGCGCATAAGATGACTGGGAGTATAAGACGACCCCCAACTTTTCCAGTCAAAATATAGAGTTTGGGATATACTCGCTGTATAAGACGACCCCTCTTCCAACAGGGGAAAATGAGAAAGTGTTGGAGGGAAGGACTTCCAATATACTAGGTGATGCATTATGGGGTATGTACAATTTGCGGCCAAGTAAGTGACCCTGGGCATGTCACACACTCTCACCCTCAGGAGATGGTAATGGCAACTCCCATTTGAAGAAACATGCCAAGAAAACCCCATGATAAGATTGCCTTAGGGTTGCCATAAGTCGGAAAGGACTTGAAGACACACAAGAACAAAAAAGTTATTTCATAGGTAGTACATGGGATTAGGAGCCAGCATGGTGTAGTGGTTTGAGTGTTGGACTACGACTCTGGCAACCTGGGTTTGATTCCCCACTCTGCCATGAAACCCACTGGATGAACTTGGACAAGTCACACACTCACAGCCTCAGGGGAAGGCAATGGCAAACCTCCTCTGAACCAGTCTTGCCAAGAAAACCCGAGGATAGGGGTTCACCTCTTACCCGCTGCTGCTTCTTCCTCCTGCCTCCTGCCTCATGCCACACCACGCCATCCCTTCCTCCCCCTCCTCCTCCTCTAACCTGACTTCCTCTCTTCTTCCTCCTCCCACCTCATGCCACGCCACCCCTTTTTCCTCCTCCTCCTCTACCCGGTGTATAAGACGACCCCCGACTTTGGAGAAGATTTTCCTGGGTTTAAAAGTAGTCTTATATGTCAGAAAATACTGTAATTCCTTTGTAAGGTCATCTAATTTGGTGGCCATCAGTACTACTTCTGTTAACTATAATAATATAATTAATTTTGTGGGAAACTGTGGGCAGTGGCATCCCTAGGTTTGGTGTCCCCCCCCCCCATGACTTCCTCCCATTTCACACCATGCAGAATCTTTAGGCCAACATCACTTCTGAAAAAAAAAAGACATGTTCTGTTTAGGGCAGGGGTAGGCAACCTAAGGCCCAGGCGCCGGATGTGGCCCCCTGAGGCCTTTGGACCACCCCCCGCTGCTGCCACCACCACCCCCCACCGCTGCCACCACCCACCATGATGATATTGATTATTCTTTTTATTACTTGTTCTTGGGGTTTTCTTGGCAAAATCTCCACAGGGGTTTTGCCATGGCTTTTGGGGGGCTGAGAGAGTGTGCATGCATATTTTTAATTTATTTTAATTTATTTTTATTTTTTTATTTTAATTAATTAATTAATTAATTTTTGGTGCTTTGGCCCCCCAATTGTCTGAGGGACAGCAATCCAGCCCCCGGCTCAAAAAGGTTACCTATCCCTGGTTTAGGGTATTTTTCCTCATAGGAAAGAATCTTATGCTAAGCCTTTTTGGCAGCAGATTTTGGGCCTGAACAGACTGCCAGAAATAATCCAGCCTGAAACCACTTTAACTGCCTTGGCTCAGTGCTAGGGAATCATGGGAACTGTAGGTTATTGTGGCACCAGAGCTCTCTGACAGAGAAGGGTCAATGTCTCAGAAAAAAACTACAATTCCCATGATTCCCTAGTATTAAGCCAGGACAGTTAAAGTGGTCTCAAGGTGGATTATTTCTGGCAGTCTGTTCAGGCCCTCAGCTATGCTTTTTTGCATTAAAGTTCCTCATCAATCATAATTTCCATATACTGAATGTCATGCTAAGGGTTGTGACATAAGCAAACAGCAAAATTAAAATTATACCTTCCAATTAAAATATCATAAGCACAACCTAAATGTATTTTACATATACATAATGAAGATTTGGTTAAAATGTGATGTTTTTGAAAAGAAAATTGTAAAAGATTTTTTTTAACATTTCAATTTAAAAAAAATAGAATTAAAATTTTGACATTTTAATTTTAAAATGTTGGGGGCCTCTCCTTTCTCCTCCCACTGAGCTTCACCCCACTCCCACCATCTGTTAAAGCATTTTAAAGGGAAGCAGATGAATGTCACTGCCCATTTCTGCCCAAAGGTAGGTGGAGGGTTGTAGTTGTATTTAGGGGGGGGGGCATTTCAATTATCTTTATTCAGTTGTCTTTTCCATCAATTTTAACAATTATATTTACAATTATATTTGCATTTTCTTTCTCATATCACAATCTTTGTATGTTCTAATACAGATACATCTTCTAACTTAATCCTCCTCACTGTAAAAAGAGAAATGAGATGTCCTTCTTCGTCTTCTACGTGTACTATGATTTCTGTACAGTATTTCTTCTTTTATCTTCTTTCTTGTACACCCATTTTCTCCAGTTCTTATTTTTTGTCTTCTTAACTTTTGACTTCTTTTACTATATCTTATTTGATCCTTATATTTTGCCATATATGTATATGTATAGAAACCCCACCCACACCAAAAAAGAAAGAAAGAAACAGAAGGAAAGAGATAAAAACACAGATCAAAAACAGACAACAACCACAAAGGAAAATTCCTCCTTACTTTCTTTTCTTGTGTTATTCTTGTGTTAATATAGCAATATCTAACCTAACTATCCTTGTCTCCTTTCTATCTTTAAATTCTTTCATTTTGTCTTTATTTTACTTTCTTGGTCCTTGAAAATATAGGGAATAGCAGCATACACATGAAAAAAGTATTTTATCATCTTGCCTTTCCTTTTCTCAGTTCTTGTACCCTTTCTATTCTCATCTGCTTTTTAATTAAACAAGTCTTCTTAATATTCTTTACACTTTCTGTCCATTTTCTTTTCTATTTGTATTTCCATCTCTCTTTTATATATCTCTTATATTCCTTCTCTCTTCCTAGTCCTTCTTGCTCCTTTTCACCTCACCTTATCCCTCACACTTACAATGCTTGCCTACCCCCTTTATTCTCGTTTCTCTCAAATATTTTCTACTACCTCATGCCTTCTTACATTCTCTTTACCACCATCACTTACTTTTTTCTTCTGATTGTATCCTTTCATCTCTCTCTCTCTCTCTTATTGTTTTTTATTCTTTTTTATTGGCCTTCCCTCCCAAAGGTGTTTGAGGAGCAATGGTGTCACCTTCCCCTTATGGTGTTACCTTGTGTGGTCCACACCCCTCGCACCCCCTAGTGATGCCAGTGACTGTGGGCTTTACTCACTGTGCAATCTATATCAGAATGATTTTTTAAACATTTTTTTTTTAAAAAAATCCAAATTCTTCTCTATAAGGAGTTCTCTTCACCAAGGTTATTCTGCCCAACCTACTTTGATTTTGTTTTGTTTTCTTTTTAAAAAAAATACTAAATTTTATTTTTATCATGTTAACTTTTTAAATCATGCCCACCACTCTGCAGTGAAGAAACAAATGTAGTCCTTAAGATGAAAAAGCTTCCCTATCCCTGGTATTTAGTGATTCTACCTTTCTTATAGAGGAAGCAACCAGCCAGATTTCAACATCTGAACTTGGTGTTGGCAACCCATTTCTCAATTTGGAATCTGTTAGTGTATCAATCATTCTACTGTCTATCAGTCTTCCTCTCTGTGCTGTCAAAGATGCTCTGAAGTATGATATTGATGCACTCAAGCTTCAAGGCTGGTGGTCTTGAGGATATTTATTATTTACTCTGATGCTGTCTTTCTGGGAGCAGATCAGGATTTCATGTCTGTTGTATTGTCAGGTATAGGTCTCTCTCTGTTATTAGCTGATTCAATACATGTGTCAGGACTTACTTTGGATCTGGAGGACTAGAGAGAAATTGTCTGTAGATAGGAGTGCTCATAGTGACTCCTGATAGATCATTACTTCATGAATTTTATCTCTGAATATTTCCATAACCATTGCAGTAATAGCTGACTTAGTTTTATGGTCCATTTTTGGAAACTGGTGGATCCAGATAGTTATTTGAACTCTTTTAGGGTTTTATTTGCGATGCTATCAAAGCACTTGTTTTCATGTAGAGTCATGGGCTGATCCAAGCTATTGATATGATCACTTTCAAACTTCCTGAAACCAGCTATATATCTACTTCAGCTCCTACACAGTTTGATAAGTTAAGGGTAACAGAGTAATAACAGGTCAATGACTAGAATACAAGTGGAAGACTCAAGAAGACAGGATGAACAATTAGATAACTTTGGTCTTTTTATATGGCTTTGGTAGCAGTGATAAAATCTTCTCTCACTATAATGATTGTCTACTCAGTGTAATCAAGTGAAACTTTTCTGAATAATTAAGAACTTCTTGTAGTAGACAAAGGTCCACTGTGACCATTACATTGCATTTTGCACATAGACACAGTTGTGTCTTTGTTGGTATTGACACTACATAGATGCCATTGTTTTGAGAGCCAGTGAAGAAAAGAGCAAAAGTTGGAAGCTGTGGGAGGCTGTTTAGAACTGATTTTTTTATTTCTTTGTTGTTATGGAATTGGAAGTGTTGTACTTGCTCAAATATCAACACAATTTCACACTCTCACTCCAACATATGAAACAAAACTCACTAGAAATTCACATTTTCTTGAATTTTATAATGTAGTTTTAATAGTTAATAAAATGCATAAATTTATAGTAGGGGAAAATGAACAGCAAAATGTGTATGTCTGGGAAAGAATATATAAAAATGTTAAAGAAATTCCTTTTAAAATGTGCATGTTGGGTAAAATTGTCTACCAAAATTCACATACTAGGTGAAATGCAAAACAAAAGGTGTATAACTTTACATGAGAAATATTTTTTTAAAAAATCTTGATGTTGTGATAAATTGAACATAACATGGGGGGGGATCCAAGTTCAGGGTGAAAAGGGAAAAATAACCCACGAATCTCAGATCTTACTGGCAGGAGTTTCTTCTATAGTTTCCCCTTTGTCTCAAATAGCGGAATTATTTCTCATAGGTGCTTTTTCAGTCAGAAACTTACAAACATTATATGATGTCCACAGGGAGCAGTAAACAGACATCATATACCCAGCAATGTGGCATATTGAATCATTATATAGAATATTAGCTACCTGTGAATAATTTACACTGGGGAAGTTCAACCATTTTAAACAGTATCATTCTAGATTAAATCTGATATTTTCTGTAAATGTGGACCCTGTTATGAAATTACAGTCTTCTGAACATATATGCCAGCTCCATGTGTAAAATTAAGTTATCCAAGTTTGTATATTTCTATAGTGATGCTTATTTTATCTACAGAACAGAAAACATGAGAATCAGGAAAGTCATGTAGCACAATAGCTAAGAAACCAAGCTATAAGACATGATAAATAGGCAATGTGTGTGAAGTGCTTTGAACACTTGAACATGCTATGCAAATGTTAGAAATTTTCTCACACATTTGAAAGAAAGAGACAGACAAATATATGAATAAACCAAGGACCATTTTATTAAGTATCCAAACCTGATCTGCAACAGGGCTGCACAATGTTCTGTATGCTGAAATAGGTACACATTTTCCCCCTTCATCACGTCAGCGATGAGCAACCCAGGCTCTTGAGACAAGCCAATAAACCCCCAGCTGGCCTACTCAGAAAGAACCTGCTGACTTCTCCCAGAGGTTCCAAGTCCTAAAGGTGATTCAAAGGTTGTCCCCTTCCCCACCCCTGAGTCTCAGGACCCATCCGAAAAAGCAAATCTGGAGAACTCTCTTTCACCAAAAGGTGCCTGTGCAGACTCACTGACCACTACTTGATTTCCTTCTTCTCAAACAAGCCTGCCAAAATGTGACTGATAAAAGTTAATTACTGCCAGTTAAAAGACATATTAACCAATGAGGTCAGTATATAACCCAATCACTCACAATTGAATTGTTGTTGTTGTTACTATTGACATTTTTTAAAAGCCATGTTACTCAAACTGCTAGGTTACTGGGAAGGCACCCACGAATAATATTTAATAGGGAAATATTAATAGCTCAAATTAATAGCCATGTGAGGACTCCAAGTAACTTCAAAGAGTTGGGATCTCACCTTTGTCTAATGGTTCTGAAAAATTAGAACTCCAGAGTGCTAAATACAACTTGGGGGAGATGCAGATGGGCGCCGTGGCCACCCTGGGAAGCAGAGGATTGCAGCCAAGGCTGTCCCATGCCTCAGCCCCAATCCTCACTTCTGCTGGCCCTGAAAGGAGTGCTAAAATGCTGCTCCTTTCAGAGCTGGCAGAAGGGACACATCAAGAGCCACCATGTGGCTCTTCTGTGTCTTTTCCGGTGTAGTGCGTCAAGACACTGCACTGGAAGGACGTCTTGACAGCGCACACCATGCGTAATGGCATATGCCATCATTAAGTCCTCAGGGAGGGGTTGGGTGTGTGGCTGCCCCTCCCCTTCCCTCCCTCCAAGATGGTGCAAAGCACCGTCTGTAGAGGCCCTAAGTTTTATTGACTAACACCAAAGGAGAAAATCATGATTCATGCAATAGCATTCACATAGATACACACACACACACACACACAAATAAAATGAAAGGTAATAGATTTTAGCAAGGTTGAAGGAAGGCAATTTTTTTACCAGTCTAGAAGTGGATCTCCAATCAGGGGATGATGGAAGTGACAGTGGCTCAACAAGGCTTCCTGAAACATGGAGGGGGACAGCCTGTGTTGAAGGGTCAATATGAAATCCAGCAGCATCCCTGCCTTATTTCAGGCTGAGATGTGTGAGTGCCAATACTGCCTTTTTATGGAGTCTTGAGGCATTTGGGTAGATTTTCCAAGAGTGGGATTCCCACCTGGTTGATGATTTTAACTCCAGAGTTACAAAAGGAATATTTTGATTGATGGTAGTGACATTATTTTAATTAAGCAGTAATAAGATTAGAACAACTCCAGGGTGTTTGGGAGAGGATCATGTGTGGGAAACTACAATAGGGGCTAGCAGAAAGATTGGCTTAATGCTTTAGGCTAACAAACTTTTGTCATCTTCAAGAGGAAATGCATACGGGGTGTGTGTGTGGAAAGCAGCAGTACTTATACCCATTGAGTTACATGGGTCTTTTACACATGTCCCCAGGTCTGTGTGACCACTCATGAGAAGTTCACTTAAAGGTCATCATGGCCTGTCCAGGTTCATGCTTTTTGGCCTCTCTGTAACTGCTATTATAACAAAATGTTTGTACCCAAAATAATGCAGAGTATGAAGGTATGCTAACAGTCAATTAAATCAATTTATTTAAAGCACCATCCAAAGCCATTTGTCCCATTGGTACCATGCAGATTCCATACAAGATAGACAAAATAGAGCCCATCCTCACCAACCATGGCCTTACCATCCATGGACTTAAGCATCCGTGGATGGCAAGCCCCATTGCCATTAATGGCCATGTGCACGCATCACCATTAAAAACTGTGAGACTTGAGGTCCTGTGGGTTTGTTGGGTTTTTTTTAACATTTGCAGGGAGGGGTGGTCCAGAATGGAACCCACATGGATAAGAAGGGCCCACTACACCTTCTTCTTGGTGAAAGCCAAACCAAAATCCTTACCTACCTCATGAAGGTGACCTATCAAACCTGTACTGAACAACAGGCAAAGTGGGTGGGCTAAGCAATTATGAAATAGGAGGAAGGAGAGAGAGAGACTTTCTCTATACCCACTTGATCTTTCCCCTCCCTTCTTATGTCATGGTATTTAGCCCCTATCATGGCCAGCCAAGAGCAGGTCTCGGAGGATGATGGGGCTCCTCCAGAGCAAGAGGTAATTGAGGCTACACCAGGGGCTAATCCTGCTCCAGAGCAAGAGGTAATTGAGACTACACCAGGTGTTAATCCTGCTTTGCCAGAGCCCAGCCCTGATCTCCCAGCCCCACAGGAGGAGGCTCAGCCAGATCCTAGTGCTCATGGGATTCCTCTGGTGGTATAGCAGCCTAGTGGTGACTCTGGGGAGGAATCAGGCTTGAAGGTTCCCTCCTTCAGGCAGTGCAGGGCTGAAAGTGCTGGCAGACGCAGATCCCAGAGAATTGCTGCGAGGCAATTAGCTAAACAGCTTCATCTGGTACAGGGGAGGGCATCCCCTATTAAGGAAGCAGAGAGATGCCAACTCAATACCAGAGTTTATTGCATGATCCTTTGGTGTGATTGCTGCTTGCTCTGGCTCCCTTTACCTTGACAATTTGTGTCCTTGACTCTTGACTTTGGAACAGACTGGACTATTGCTACCCTCTGGCTGACCTGACCTTGGACTGAACTGACAATCGTGACCCCTGTGTTCCTGACTTCAGCTCTGGCTTTTGGTTTGCTCTTTCTCTCACTTCATGCAAGGTTGGTGGACTATTTCCAGCTGCATAGCTAGTTACCTTGTTGAGCCATCCTTATTAGTGTAGGTTTGTGTGTGCTGGCCGCAATCCAGGACAGCCCCATGACCATTCCAGTTTCCTCTCTGTGAGTGCAAATGGCAGTAACCATGCTGCAACCACTGCTACAGGCAATGCAGATGTAAGGGGCAGGATATTGATATTACATTCAAGAGCAATTCCATAAAATCATTAAGTAACTTGATAGCCATTTGACACACAGACATACAGAACATTTTCAATGCCAGTTCAGGAGGAGGGTCACCTGAAACCTTTTCCAGACTAAAACTTTAAATCAGCTGCATAGGTAATTTTTTCCAGGTATAAATTGGAAGGGAACATACACAATGAGGAAGGCCAGTTTTCATAGTCAGCAAAGGTCTAGGTTTGGCAAAGAAGAACATAATGCAGTAGTGCCTCCCACACATGTTCCCCATCAACAGGTTATAAGAGGCCTGATAACCTTTGATTGTCAGACTTTCGAAAATTACTTTAAAGAAGTAGTTAGTTTCAGCTATGGTTCCAAGGGTCCCAAATAGTTACCGTGCTGTTTTATTTACAGTCTTTACAAGTGACTGTGTTCCTGTTTCTCAATTTAGTTAGAATCTCAGCAGTATGAGCCACTAGTTTGTAATATAAAACATTACCTCCTCTTGTTCACCTTGTTGTCACAGCAGCCATAGCAGAGCATAAAAAACAGCATGAAAAACATTACAAGCCAGTACTTGAAACATGTGATGTTCCTCCTCCTCTATTCAGTTAGGCCTCATCTTCCAACCAATAAAGCTCTCTAAAATATTGCAGTTAGACCAAAGAAGAGTGAAGCTATCTCTTCTTAAATTGCAATTGTAATATAATGCAGACACACCAGTCATGTTGAGAAAAAATAATTATAACAAGTAACTAGTTATTTGCAAGTAATTATTTCAAGGTCTGCTGGGCACATGCATACTGTCCTGACAAACATAATTCTTACTATTCAGATAAGAACATGGAAAAGAGAACTGTATTAAAAAAAATGTTCACAAGGGCTGGTCCAAATATGTAACTTGAAACAGTGAACGTCCCCCCACATCTTTCAAGTCAAGGTACATAATATCCAGTTTAGGGCCTTTGCAGACTGCCAGAAATAGTGCAAATTGAGTCCACTTTAAGGGTTAAGGTTAGGGGATCATGTGAACTGTAATTTATTGTGGCACCAGAGCTCTCTGACAGAGAAGGCTCAATGTCTCAGGAAAAAAAAATTATTCCCATGACTCCCTAGCACTAACCCTAACCCTTAAAGTGGACTCAATTTGCACTATTTCTGGCAGTCTGCAAAGGCCTTAGCCATGTTATCTGGGCACTGGAAGCTTACAATTCCACAAAATTTCACTCCATCTGTGGCAGTAAAATGCATTAGTACAGTCCACCCACCCCAACTGCAGACTTGCCATCCACAAATTTGAGCATCTATGGATAGCCCTGCCCCATTCAACACAGTGATGGCATGTTCATGCAGGCATGCCACCATTAAGACCAATGGGGCTTCAAGTACTGATGTTTGTGGCATCCACTTAACAATTTGCTGTCTTATATATATGTCGCCCTGGTCTGCTTTCCCCCCTATGTGTATGGAAAACATCTGAAGATGGAGGATGATTTACTCATGTCTTGTGGGAACGAATGTAAAATCTAATTCACCTGTACAGGCAACAGTAAACTATTCGTGAAAATAATAAAGCAGCACACATGTACACAGAAGAGGGAGGGGTTGCACTGAATAAACCAAAGGTGTAAATGTCTATAGCAGGGACTAGGAGTGTGGAACTCCAGTCATCCAAATGTGGTGGGACTACAACAGCCGAAATTGATCAGCAGAGACTATGCTGGCCAAAGCTGATGAGAGCTGAAGTTCAAGAGCATTTAGAGGACTATGTCTTCCCCACATGTGTTCTATATACTCTATATGGAAAAGTAGCCATGGGATTAGCATCTCCAGTTCTAATACAATGGTACACTCCTTTTACTTTACCGGGCAGATTTGAAAATATGTTCTTATATTGGTTTATCAGGCCAATTACTACTTCTTGTTGATGAGAAGTAAGGGAAGGATCAAGAGTAATTTCTTGTACACTTCCTTCCAAAACTTTCTCAGGTTCCCAATTTGGAATTGTAATTTCCTCTTCCTCTTTAATGATATATAGCACCAAATTTCCCCTTCTATGGTAGGGTTTTAACATATTAACATGAACCAATTTACAACCAATTTCATTTCCCAAATCCACTATATAATTCACATTGTTGATTCTTTCAGAAATCAGAACCAGACCAGTCCATGCGTATTGTAGTTTATTCCTTTCACCATCCAAAGAATCAAAACTTCATCTCCTGGCAGAAAGTCTCTATTTCTTCCCTTCTTATCATACCTGGTCTTTTGTTTACTTTGAGCAGTCTTTACAGATTTTTTTTTGCATACTGTAAAGCTTAACTTAAAAATGTCATCAGTTTCTGTACATATGTCACTGCATCTTCGGGCTCTTTTCCAACCGGATCCTCCCACTGATGTCGAATAAGGTCTAAAGGTCCTCTCACTTTGTGACCAAACAGTAGTTCAAATGGATTAAAACCAAAGCTCTCCTGAGGTACTTCACAATAAGCAAATAAAAGATGTTGAAGCTTGTCATCACAATTGTTTTTATTCACTGCTATATATGCCTTTATCATTCTGACTAGAGTCCTGTTAAATCTCTCCACAAGCCCGTTACTCTCTGGGTGATAAACTGTTGTAGTCAAATGTTTAATTCCACCAACTTTCCATAGTTTTTGCATTATCTTGGAAGTAAAAGAACTCCCCAATTCTGAAATTATTTCATTTGGGAATCCTAATCTACAAAAAATGTATACTAAGGCATTTGCTGCTGTAGTTGTTTTCATGTTTCATAATGCTGCTGCTTCTGGATACATTGTAGCATAATCTACTACTGTAAGTATATATTTATTTTCTCTCAGAGTTGCTTGAGGTAACAGTCCTATTATGTCCATGCCTACTCTCTGAAATGTCTGTGATATCACTGGCATGGGACAAACCTTTGTGTTAGTCTTGTCTGTGCCTGTGCACATTTTCTGGCAAGTATCACAAGACTTGCAAAAGTGTTTGATATCTTTTCTCATTCTTGCCCAATAGAAATTCTGAGATATTCTTTGTGTAGTTCTCTTGATTCCTAAATGACCTCTGAATGAGCTAGCATGAGCTAATTCCAATATCTTTTTTCTATATTTCATGGGAACAACTAATTGTCTATATATCTCTTTTTGAGTATTATGCTTGCATTTCAAGGTTTCTCTGTATCGTTTATGCTGTATGACTTTGAATCTGTGAGGATGTTCTTCACTTAACTCTCTTCTTCCTCAACTAGAGTGAACACAGGTTTCAAACTTTCATCATTCTTCTGATCTTGACTAAATTCTGTTAGCTTTTCTGCCCGATCCTCTCAGTCAATTCTCCCTCAGATTCATTAGCCATATTAGCATCATCATTCATAACCAAACTTTTTTCCTTTCTCCTTTTCAGGTATTAGTTTGGTTTGTTCTGAGGCATATCTAAGTTGTCTATCTAAATCATTTCCAATGAGAAAGTGCACTGGAATATCATTGTGGACTGCAAACTTCCATGACATCTTATGTCCTCTGAATGTGATATTAAACTGAGCTACCGGAACTGAAAATGCAGACCCTCCTAAACCCTTCAGAATCATGGTCTCATATGGGCACATGTATTGATGTTGTATAATTAAAGTGTGGTTTAATTATACAAACTTCTACTCCACAGTCTCTATAAAACCAGATAAAAGTATCATTTACTTGTATAACTTCTTTGTTTTCTTCTGAGCTAAGTTCCTGGGATGCAGTTGATATCAATAAACAAGCTCTTGGGAGCTAGCAAAGTCAATTACTCTCTGAACTGTCATTTTCATGGCAACTGCTGGATCAGAACTCTCCTTGTGGCAGCAATCTTTCTCTGTAGGCTTGATTGATTTTATATAATATGCTGATTTTGCACCTGATTTTTTTCTTTATTATTCAATTTAGGAAAATTATATTTCAAATGTCCTCAATTGTCACATTCATAAAATGTTCCATAGCTCAGATTTGGGTGACCTTATCTAGTAAAACTACTTCTCTTATTGGCCTCAGAGTCACACTCTCTCAACTTAAAATTTTTCCTCTCAGCCTTTGAAGATTTTGTAATAATTTTTATAATTCTTCTTGTCATTCCAATGAGATTTTACCTTAGGTTTTGACACTTTTTTGCTCTCTTCTTCTTTTATTAAGACTAAATGGTTCATCATCTGGGCTGCTTCAGCCACTGTCTGAGGTTTTCAATCTTGTACAAACCATTTATATTCCTGAGGGATGATATTGTAAAATTGCTCCAAACCTATTAAAGTTTGTAATTCCTCTTTTGAATTCACCTTAGACCCATTTATCTAACTTTTTAATAGGTAATCTAATCTACATCCTAATTGAGCATAGGTTTCATCCCCTCTTTTCTTCAGACTTCTAAATTCTCTTCGATGGTGTTCTGGAGTTAACCCAAGTCTCTGTTTTATCATCTCTTTGAATAGTGCAAATTGAGTCCACTTTTAGGGTTAGGGTTAGTGCTAGGGAATCATGGGAATTGTTGTTTTATTTCTGAGACATTGAGCCTTCTCTGTCAGAGAACTCTGGTGCCACAATAAAATACAGTTCCCATGATTCCCTAACCCTAACCCTAACCCTTAAAGTGGACTCAATTTGCACTATTTCTGGCAGTCTGCAACCCCCCCCCCCATAGTTTTGGGATTCTTCTCTGCTTATTTCAGCATATATTTCTGATAATCCTCCACAGATTTGTGATCTTAAATAAATAATTCTGTCCTCAGCCTTTATCTTTAATTCTTCACAAGTTCTCTCAAAGTTTGTGAAGAAGGAGTCAATGCTATCTCCTTTATAACATCTTAGGAATCTCTTCATGTCAATTTGAGGCAACCTATTTACCTCTGTAACAGTTTGTATTTCAGATACTTGTTCTCCCATTTGTCTCAATCTCAATTGATGATTCATTTTTTCCTCTCAAATTTCCTCTCTTTTTCCCTTTCTCTTTTCTCACTTTCCAGTTCTGCTTGTCTTAATCTTATTCTTTCAAGTTCTTGTTTCCTTTCTCTTAAAAGCCTATCATTTTCAAGTCTGGTTAATTGCATTTTCCTCTCAATTTTCCAAATTTCCACACTCTCCTGAGATTTAGATACTGAGGTGTCCAAACTCACTACCAATTCTTCTCCCACCACTTCTGTTTCTGTCCCAGTGGGTTTTGCTTTTTTTGGAGGTATTTCTATAGCATTTCTTTACTATTATTCAAAACTTTTACCCCAGGAACATTTACCCCAGGAAACTTTTTAATCAGGTGGTTTTTTTTTTGTTTTTTGTTTTTTTGTTTTTACTAAGGCAATACTTGGATCTTGATGGCAATCTAGTGATTTCCTACTTTACTCCAAATTTTTAACTCAGAAATCACTTTTCTAAGAAATTTTCCTTCAGTGTGCTCTGGCTTTGGTACTTTTTCAGATATGAAAGTGACTTTGCCTACTCTCACTCTGTTGCTTTATCTCTTTTCTTCCATAGTCTCCTACAATTACCTCAGGGACTGGTAATGTTTTTTTTTTCTCCATCGTGGTCAGTTTCCGAGTAATCTCTTACAAATTACCTTTCACAATTACTTCAGAGATTGCTCCCCTGACACTAATGCCTTTACTTTAAACTCAAACCTCTGAACTTTCCTCTCTCAAATTTAGACCAAAACTTGGGTTTTTGGTTCCTTGAATTCAGACCCTGTAACACCAATTGTCAAGTACACTTCTAAGCATATGTCTAAGCAGTGGATTTCATGTATCCTGATGTTTGCCACCAATTTATGTGAAGAAGAGCGATTCCTTCATCTAACTTCCCCCTCCCTCAAACGGCAGCCCTATGGGTAGTGTGATTCCACTGCTGCCCCAACACATGAGGCATCAAATAAACCACTTCCATGTATATCTATGGGTTCACTCCCCAATCTTGGTTTCTTTATTTTTTAGTAGTGTGAATAATAATTCCAGGTTCTAACAAGCTTGTACATGAACAACAATAAAACTTTATTTGAATGATGGTTAACAATGTTTCATTTGTTACAATGTTGCATTCTCTTGTTCTTGTTATGCTTTGTTACATATTATTAAGAACAACAGTTACTAGTCTTTAAGACTCTCACACCATCCGTATTTACTGTGGTCTTTCCAACCTTATTTCTACACTAGCCCCCAGTCTAAGGGCTGATACAGATGGCCCGGAAGGGGCACCCCGGGAGCAGTGGATCAGGGCCATGGCAACCACACACCATGGCCCCAATCCTCCTCTTTACCACCCCAAAAAGAGCAGCAAAATGCTGACAAATTTACAGGGACATTGTCAGCTCAGAGGCATGGGGAAATAGTTGCCTTGCTGGATTTCAATAAATACTGTGAACAATAACCTGTAAAGAACAATGATATCAAACTGTATATTGTGTAATCCTAATGTACTGTTAATGTTTATGTTCTATTTTTGTATAATTTTGCCATAACAAATTATTTTGGAGGGGATTGTTGGGAAGAATGTTCCTTTAAGATAGTGTAAAATAGTTCGTATGGCTATAAATGAGAAGTAACACCAGGTTTGAACCCTTAGTCATCACCACTGTATATAAATGCTGTAAAACCAAAGGCAGGTGTGGATTGAAGTTGGTGTGTTGAAGAGAGAAAAGTTGTGGTTTGGTTAATATGTTGTTTATAGAGAGTGGATTGCTATATATCAGACAGTGAATGTTGGAGAGAGTTAAAGGAGAGTTTGTATATGACTTATACATATTGCAAAAAGTGATAAAAGCCTCCAAGGACTTTGGAAGAATCCCACTGTGTCTGTGCATCATTCAAGGTTGGTCAGTGCAATATTGCCAAATACTACTAACTGAATTTGTGCTTCTGCACTCTGCTGTGTTGGTAGCTACTGTTGAGGTCAAGCACCTCAGACAGTGTTGACAGTTGGGTTCTCTAGTGGGCATACTTTTTATTGTTCTTGCTGTACACCTGCAGGACATAGTAGAGCAGGGGTAGGCAACCTAAGGTCCGGGGGCTGGATGCTGCCCCTGAGGCATTTGGACCGGCTCCAGGCCGGTCCTGCCACCGCCGCTGCCACCACCCCCTGCTGCCGCCACCTGCCATGCTAATATTATTGTTGTTATTACTTGTTCTTTGGGTTTTCTTGGCAAAATCTCCACAGGGGGTTTGCCATGGCTTTTCTGGGGCTGAGAGAGTGAGCATGCATATTTTCAATTTTTTTAATTTTTTTTTTAATTTTTAATTTTAATTTTAATTTTATTTTATTTATTTATTTATTTTATTTTTGGTGCTTCGCCCCCCCAATTGTCTGAGGGACAGCAACCCGGCCCCCGGCTCAAAAAGGTTGCCTACCCCTGTAGTAGAGAGCCAACAATTTCAGCATAGATGAAGACCTTCTTTTAATCTTTTCTAAGACTTTTAATGACTGTATCTTGTTGGTGACAGGGCTGTTAGTGACAGTTTTATTTCTGTTGGAGTTTTGTGTCCTCCCCCCCCCCCCCCTTATGATTGTGTTTGTTTGTTGTTGTTGTTGCTGCTGTACTTGCAGTTGGGTAGACTTACAGCCTTGTCTGATCTCCTCTTATTTCCTCTGGAGCCCAAATATCCACCCATCAGAGTGAAGACCAAAAGACATGAACTTATAATTAGAGAAGAGCATGCCTCTGGGCACACTTTGAGCCTAGAGATTGGTTTCAAATATTCAGACTGAACTGTGCATAAATATTCACTGTATATTCACCAAGTGTTTGATATTCAAGATGTGCATTTGACACTTTCACAGATTTCATTGTCAGAGGCAAAGTTTGACAATCCTTGACAGATGGCCTGCAACAGTAATCAATATTTAACTGCCTGATATACAACAGGCAGCTTTTGACAAGAAGTGACAGCAGACATGCAGTGGCAATCAGGATTTGACATTGTTTGATTGATGGCTCACAACACCACAAACTAATTTCTCTGAAATAATTTATGCAGTCAATCAAAATGAGTGAAATTGTATGGCCAAAGTCAAACAGGAATTCCAAAATTTGAATGACAGAGTTTAATATCATAATGCAAATGGGAAATGTGAATATAAAAGCCTCACATTTTTTACTTTTGTGCCATTTTATTTCAACTCAAATACACAGTGAAGTCAATTTAACTGCAAACAAACAAATATACTTGAGGAATAATCACAGGAGGTGAGAAACTACGAAAATTGTGTGCCCCACTCCCTGAACAGTGTACCTTGCAAACATTGATAAAATGACTTTAGACCTGTCATCAAGGTTTTCCTGCATCCACTGTATTCACTGTATGCAGTTTTGAGAGAGAGAGTCATGTCCAACTGGTTCAGTATAAAAAGAAACAAGGAGTCTTTCAGCACCTTTTAACTCTAATCATTTTATTTCTACATCAGCTTTCATGGGGCCTAAGCAGACGGGCGGCCATGGGCCGCCCCGGGAATCTGCGGATTGTGGCTGAGGTAGCCGCACTCATCAGTCCCAATAAGCAGGTTCTCAGGCCCTGGAAGGAGCTCTAAAATAGCGCTCCTTCCACAAGATGCCGAAGGTGTGCCGCAAGAGGCCTTGGGCGCACCTTCAGCGTCTCTTCTGCCACAGCGTGTGCGGACGTTGCGGCGGAAGTATGTTGTCGGAGCACCAGTCATATGGAGTGATGGGCGCTCCGATGACGTGTTCAGGAAGGGGTTCAGGTGCCCAGCGTGAGGCTGCCCCTCCCCTTCCTTGCTTCGAAGATGGCACAAAGTGCCGTCTGCTTAGGCCCATGGGCTCCAGTCCACTTCTACAGAGGCCTGGATGGAAACCTCAATAGATTGTGCATTCTTCTGTATCTCCTCCAGAATTCTTACTTACAGCATCCAATGAAAAAAATCTAATGAGTGCCACATTGTTCAAAACTACTTGGGAATATCAGTGTGCTGGAACATTTTTTTTCCCTACTTACCAAAAACATTTTGTTAGTAATTTTGCCTTAAGTGGATTGATGCCATTGGGAAATAGAACCAATGTATGGAGCATATGTCTAGTAAAATCCTAGACACTGACAAATGATGTTAAGTAGATTGTTGGCTGAGACAGGAAAAGAAGACTCTTTAAAGTTAACAAGAATATGAAACTGATCAACCTAATAATAAACTGTCTTCTTTGATAGATGTATTAAAGCCAATTGGACTATCAGCTATTAAGCTTGCCACATCCTCAAATCCACGCATTTAGTGTGCATATTGCATATATTTGCATATGGCACAAATTAAGCACATGGATGGTATTATTATTTTTCTACCACTATGTTTCAGGATGCAATGGCTCAAGTAGTTAAGACACGGACTCTGTTAATTGAAAGATCAGCAGGTTGGCAGTTCAAGACCTGGGTGCTGCATGATGGGGTGAGCTCCCATCACTAGTCCCAGCTTCTGCCAACCTAGCAGTTCGAAACCATACAAATGCAAGTAGATAAATAGGTACCACTTCTCAGTGGGAAGGTAAACAGTGTTCTGTGCAATTATGCTGGCCACATGATTACATAGTAGTCTCTGACAACACTGGCTCTTTGGCTTAGTAACAGATATGAGGACTGCCCCCTATGATCGGACATGACTTGACAACCTTGTCATTAGGGAATACCTTTACCTATTTTTTAGTCATGGTGCCATTTGTATAGTGAGTTCTTATGTGAGAGAGCCAGTATAGTGTAACGGTGCTTCAACAACAACAACAATAATGACCAGAACAAAAATGAAAGCCAGGAAAAATACCTTTGCTCTTATTCCATGGCTGTGATAGCAGTGAAGAAACTGAATTATTGTTTGTTTTTGCCATTAGCTTTGGTTTTGTTTAACAAACTGTAAACTATGAGGTAGGTCAGGCTGGACAAATATTTACCAAAGGAATAGTAAAGGCAGTATACATAGCTCCTTTCCTCCCCATTTTACCTCTACAACAACAACAAAACCCTATTAAGTAGATCCGATTGAGAAAGATCTCTAAATACATGCTCAAGCCACATCAACAACAATAATGACCAGAACAAAACATAGTAGAATACTAGCAGAACATAGGTCCATCTCTATTTTTTGAAATATAGTTGGCCCTCCATATTCATGGGGGAATCTGTTCTGGATCACCACCATCCCACGAAAATTGAGGTTAGTGAATAATCAGGCCCTATAGATGCATCCCGCTGATTCAAACAGAGGTTGCCCCTCCATGAATATATAAAACCAACATGAAGTCCATGAGAATGAAGGGGTGAATGTATATATTTTATTAGGCCAACAGATTGAATCAATATACATCCCTATTTACAAAAAAGGAGACACAAGAGACCGTAGCAACTATAGGACCATAGCACTAATCTCCCATGCAAGCAAAATTATGCTCAAAATACTGCAATGACATATGGAGAGAGAAATCCCAGAGGTCCAATCAGGGTTCAGGAAAAGAAGAGGCACCAGGGATCACATATACAATGGCTAATGGAGCAAAAGAAAATCAGCATGTGCTTTATAGACTACAGCAAAGCCTTTGACTGCATAGATCATGAAAGGCTGTGGAACACTCTTAAAGACATGGGAGTGCCAACACATGTGATAGTCATGATGAGGAATCTGTACTCTGGACAAGAGGCTACTGTCAGAACAGAACACAGAAACAAAATGGTTCCCAATTGGCAAAAGGGTAAGACAGGGCTGCATCCTATCACCTTACCTATTCAACTTATATGCAGAACATATTGCAAGGAAAGCAGGATTGGACATGGAAGAAGGAGGAGTGAAAATAGGAGGAAGAAATAGTAACAATCTGAGATATGCTGATGACACCAGAATACTAGCAGAAAACCTCACAGACCTGGAACAACTACTAAGGAAGATCAAAGAAGAAAGTGCAAAGGCAGGCTTACTGTTGAACATAAAGAAAACAAAAATAATGATTGAGAATTTGCACACATTCAAACTAGACAATGAGTAAATAGAAATAGTAGTTCTCATATCTGGGATCAAACATTGATCAGAATGGGAACTGCAGCTAGGAAATCAGGAGAAGATTAAGAATGGGGAGGCTGGCTATGAAAGAACTAGAAAAGATTCTAAAATGCAAAGACATACAACTCAGCATAAAAGTCAGAATCATACAAGCCATCATATTTCCTATTTCCATGTATGGATGTGAGAGCTGGACAGTCAAGAAAGAAGATAGGGGGAAAATCAATGCATTTTGAGATGTGGTACTGAAGACAAGTGCTGAGGATCCCATGGATAGCCAAAACGACAAACAAAGGGGTCCTAAAACAGATCAAGCCAGAGATATCCTTAGAAGCCAAGAAGACAAGACATAGAATGTTGTACTTTGGACACATCATGAGAAGACATGAATCATTGGAAAAGACAATAATGTTAGGAAAAGTGGAGGGAAGTAGAAAGAGAAGAAGGCCACATACTAGATGGATGGACTTTATTAAAGAGACCATGAATATGATTTTGCAGGAGCTGGGCATAGCAGTAGAGGACAGGTGGGGCTGGACATGTCTCATCCATAAGGTCGCCATGGGATGAGACTGACACAAAGGCAGTTAACAACAACAACAAAACTTTTAATTTAAAAGAGCACATATGGAAAACTACACATACCAACTACACAACTAACTACACAAACTAACTCGCTACAGACCTGTAAAGCCTTATACGGTTTGGTCCAGGCTATTTGAAGGACCATATCTTACTGTATGAACCTAATAGGGGTTTAAGATCATCTGGAGATGCCCTCCTCTCTGTCGCACCCCCTTCTCAGGCTCATTTGGTGGGAGCAAGGGAGAAGGCTTTCTTGGTGGCTGCTCACAAACTTTGGAAATTTCTCCCCAGAGAGGCCAAGGTGACCCCATCCTTGCTCTTCTTCTGGTGGCATGTGAAAAAGTTTTTGTGTCACCAGACCTTCACAAACAGTTGAGATTGGACCCTTGGTGCAGTGTGGTGTTGGATTGAAGGCTAAAGGGTCTATATATAGTTTTATTTTATTGTTTTAATGTTTTAGTATTTTTTACCTTTTTATTATATACTGTTCTTAAGTGCTTTTATCTTTTAAATAACATTTTGTTTTTTAAAGGGTTATGTATTTTTAAAACTATATTACCTTAATTCTCTTTTAATGCCCATTTTGTATGTTTATAATTGTATTGTTTTTTAATTTGTAAACTGCTTTGTGTTCCAATTGTTGGGGTAAAGCAGGATAATAATAATAATAATATGACTAAAACTGGGGAAAACATTATTTCCAATTTACTAATTTACAGTTATAATTTTCAAATTATTCTACATCCTCTAATCTCTCTCTCTCTCTCTCTCTCTCTAGGGTACACATCTACATCTTATTTCATTCTATCTTCAAATCCTAAAATTGCCATTTCCCCCCAAAGAATTCTCATAAAATTATCACTTCTCAATCTTTGTTAAAATTATTAATAGACATCTCTCTAATCAAATTTGTCAATTTATCCATCTCAGCAAATTCATACAGTTTTATCACCCATTCTCCATGTGAAGGAATATCCATATCCTTCCATCAGTATTCTAGAGGCTGTAGCCATATACTAAACAATTCTTTCATATTTCTTCTTTGTCTGTTCATCCATCAATCTCAATTAAAAAAAGTTTAAGCTTCATTTGGAATTTAAACTTCAAAATGACTTCCATACTAGAATGTATCTGAGTCCAATATTTTCTCATCCTAGCACAAGTCCACCACATATGATAAAAATTTCCCTCGTTTTATTCTATTTCCAACATGTATTAATGGAACCTTTATACATCTTCAAAAGTCTCTGTGGTGTCAAATACCATCAATGTGTTTTTTTATTTAAAAAATCTCCTTTAAATCATAACTTAAAGTTAACTTTTATTTTCCCACATTCTCTCCCATTGTTCCATCTGTATACCATGATCTATATTCTGGACCTATTTTATCATTCATTCTTTAATCCATTCTTCTTCCACTTCCATTCTCAACAGTAGTTTATGCATTTTAGCAATTAAATTATCATCACTTGTACACAATTAAATCTCAAATTCTGTTTTGGTTACTTCCTCACCATACAAATTCCTGTCCATCTTAAATCTCTCAAATATCTATCTGTAAAAGTGCCACTGAAATACATATCCCTACAATTCCAGTTCTTTACCTGTTTTCATTCTGTAATGCCATCCTTCCAACTTTCAGAGATCACTATAAAGTAATTTTCCCTTCTTTCTCTCTCCAACAAATGAGTCTCTCTGGTTAACCAAAATCCTCTCTTATGCAGCTCTACTAGTTTCCTGACTTAAACTTATGTGACTTTATGGGATGAACTGGATCCGCAACCTTGAGTATATTTGCCTAGATGTAATTCTTATGGGGCTTAATGAGTCCTACTCCTTGACCAATATGGATGGGTGTTACTACTGACAGGCAAAATGAAGATTTTTCCCCTCATATAAATATCTGTTCCCCAATGATATTTTCATTCACTCCCCACAATTCTAGAATTGCAGAAAGTGACCACTAAAATTATTCATATATTGAATTCTGATATTTTTATATTTGCATAACCTTAGTAAATTTGCCTGCCCCCCCCCTTTTATTTTTTGGATGCCTAAACTATATCTTATTTAGGAAGGGCAATGCTGTCATTTTCTTTCCCTCCTGTACCAACACATATATCAATATGCTTACAATTATAGCCTTTATTATCTAAAAATTATAGGCTGAATCTCCCTTATCTGAAATGCTTGGGACTAGAAGCGTTTTGGATTTTGGAGCTATTTCTTTTCTTTTCTTTCTTTTTCTTTTCTTTTCTTTTCTTTTTTTTTTTTTTTTTTTTTTTTTTTTTTGCATTTTGGAATATTTACCTATACATAATTATATACCTTGGAGATGGGACCCAAATCTAAACATGAAGGTCGTTTATGTTTCATATCTACCTTATTCACATAGCATGAAAGTAAGGTTATACATAATCTTTTAAATTTGTGCATGAAACAAAGTTTATTTTTTTTTTATTTGGAGTATTTATACCCTGCTTTTCAGCTACAAAGGCTCTGAGAGCAGCTAAAGTTTATGCACACTTAACCATCAGAAAGCAAAAGTATAACTATTTCAACCACCCAAGTAGACAATTTTGGATTTTGGAGTATTTCAGATTTTGGAATTCCACATAAGGGATACTCAATCTATAATAACTTTCTCTGAAAATTAAAAAAAAATGATCATAACCTAAAGATATAGGATGGGGGATCCTTGGCTCTGTGATATCTCTATGGCTTCCTGTGATAATGGAAGTCCCCTCTATTATATGAGCAGCAGAGGACCTTCTTCCTGGGTAACAAAGGGTTAAATGTGGGAGAAGGTACAGTTACATTTTCATGAGACAGCCCCACAGAGGTGAAGAGAGAGTAATTGCCCAATGTGATCATGAGATGGGTAGACACACAAACTTTCAAGATGCTTCTCAGCAAAGGTTATAAAAATCTGGAAAGCTGCACAACCTCTTCCCCTCTCAATAACCAGACCACGAGGGACTTCTAACAAAGGGGCTTCTAACTTGGGGAGGCTGGACAATGAAGTCCAGACTTCCAGCTACCCATGAACATCAAGGACTAAAGATTCCATCTGATCTGTGAGTAGAATGAGGAGAATGTATTAGCTAGTTGCACTAGCTCTTTTTTGGCCAGTTTGGCAGAAATGATTTTATCTGTCTGTAACTTGTAATTTCTAGTCTCTGTCTAAAGGAAAGATGCCCTTCATGTAAGAGACACCATTTTGCTATGACAATTCATTATTTAGAATAAAGCCTTTTCTTTAAAAGTACTCTGACTCTCTCACAGTCCTTTTTCATATGCCTTGGCTCAGCCAACCTTTCCCCAAGATTCAGAAAAGGAAGTGCTAATGGAATCTCAACAATGTCCCATTGTGTTACTAAAAAGGAGCATTCATATCAATTCATATCAATGAGTGATGGTAGTGAGTTCATCAGATAGGAAAGGTGGTCTCAAGGAGTCCCATCCAGCTCAGGCAAAAACCAGATATCCCTCACACTTCTGTTTCTCTGCATTCGTTTATATCAATTTCTCTATATTCATTCTCATGTAAGGGAGGGGTTAATTCTGAGTCTGTCTGTGGCCAGGCTGTTTAAGATGGCTGAACAGATGGGCCAGGATAGCATGGGCCAAGACTATGCTATCCCTGTCAGTCCCCAGGCTGATGCATGGATGGGCAGGTATTTACATGGTCACCCGTCACTGTGCCATGGACCTGCTACAGTAATGTGTCCCTTACCTTCCTCCTCCATTGCCTCTACTGAAAAGATCCCTATTCAAGCCTCTGATGAAGAAAAGGGGACCTGGTTGTATTGACAGATGCCTCTTTTCCACATCAGAGGCCACAACAGAGCCACAACAGAGGTCTTCTCAGTAGAGGCTATGCTAGAGGAACATAAGGGATGCATGGGGCCATCTGGTGGTCTTGGTGTTGTCAAAGAAACTCAGTGGCAAACAACAGGTCTTATTGACCTGCACTGGAAAGCTCCACAACCTTTGCCCACTCTTTTGGGAGTTGCAAAAAGCTAGATCAGGGCCATGACATGTGGTTGCCATGGCCCCAATCTGATGCTCCCAGGGGCAGCACAGAGCTGCCCCTTAGGGGCCGTCTGCATCGGTCCTTTATCTCCTTATCTCCTCTCCTCCACTATAACCTTGAGTATGTCTTAAGGAAAACAAATGTTTTAACTGTTTCTGTATTGTTCAGCATTGCCCACAGTTGTCATTCCTCATTCCTTTTAAATTAAATTAAATTTAACATAAAGCAAGTCACAATCTCTTGGCCTCTCTCACTCTTAGAAAATGACAAACTCCCTCTGAAAAAAACTTGCAAAGAAAACCCATTGATAGATTCACCTTCGGGTTGCCATAAGTTGGAAATGACTTGAAGGCACACCATAACAACAAAATATAAAATCCTTTATTTTGATCAGATTCAGCTAGTTATTAACCAAGGCAAATCTATCCATTTAAAATTGTTCTTTTCCCCAGGTTAGGAGCTTTTGTCTTTTGTTTTCAGTTTTGGCATAAATTAAACTTATTATTTAGTAGAATTCAATATGTTCAATAGAGGTTTGGATATTTTTTTAAAAAAACTGCAATGTTCCACTCAAGCAGAAATTAAAGATGATTCTTTCAATGCTTTCAATATCAATTGAATGTTAAAACATTGTGGAATCCTCTTTGGTTATCCTAGCACAATGTCTCAAAATGTGGCTGTGTCTTGTTTTCCAATTCCTTCTGCTCCTCTGTTGATGGTCAGAGGAGTTCCTTGTTTAAATTTTAAAACTGGACACCCAGAGTAGGCAATGGACCTCTGTAGGAAACTTCAGATCCCCCTATGCCAAAGTGGTCTTTCCAGCTGTCTGCCACATCTCCAGACTGTCTCTTCTCCATGTTAGCTGGTGTCTCTTAATCAGATTATTACATTTCCACCCAGCCAGGTGCCATAATAAACTGGACGTTCCAAAATAATGGGAGGGGAATTTAAAAAATGATACCTCCTGTACTATGTGTCAGTACTTTCAAATGTTACTCTATGGACTTTGATATTATCACAAGCCAGTTGAGCAGTTTATTCTATCTGTAGGTATTATTTCTTTTAACTAACAAAACAAAACAAAAAATCACTGCATGTCATGTATGCAACCTCAGTGAAACTGTTGTTGATAACTTTTACTGGATAGTCCCTCAACTGAAGTTGGTAAATTCTAACCCTGTCAGCTCCTGATGAATAATGTGGATCAATATAAGCCTATTTCATCTGGATTTCATGGTCACTGCTAACAGTTTTCACATGAGAAGATGAACAAAAACCTGTTCTAGGAAGAATTCATAGTTCAATCCTAGGAAAAAATCAACCGTTTTGGAAATGATTCACCCTAAGATTATACCTTCTGCGTCAGAAACAGTTATGTGATGAAAACGTTGGTTTCTTTTTGATTGCAACTTCCTGTACAGAGGATGAAAATAACATCTTTTCATGAGATAATTGTCATGAAGCTATATATGTTACTGTTTGCGGTATACTCAGATGTGTAACAGACAAGTGGGCAAAAAGAGTCTCTTATTAAGAGCAACCTTGTCAGTATTAAGAGAAACCAAAATAAATACATCAATAGAACATGCTTCATTACACCAGTAGCATGATTTTATTCTTGTGATTTAACATTTATGTTGATATGCTCAAGTATCCTTTTAAGTTCACTTTTATCAGCTGATTTGCAGTCTTTGAATTGTCTGAAAGCTGTGCATTTACTTTTTTTTTTTAAATATATTTATATAACTGGATCATCTCAAGTATGTGTTGCAGCTCACACAAAATGCATTATACCATAATAGAACATGCTAAAAAAGTATTAAAATTCAAGCACAGTTCAAATAATAGATTTTTAATAGTGAGGCCCAGACTACTAAAAAATGTACATTTTAAAAATCTGTCTATGTGTGTTTGATCTTCACTTGATGCTGTAGTGATCATAAAGATGTTACTTGAAGTAATACTTCTCATACTATCAGATATGGGGGGGGGGGGGGGGAATCCCCTAATGTGCTAGGGGCTGCTATCATATTTGTGCCTATTGGTTATAACTAAGGATGCAAATTGCTATCAATATTCTTCTCGTTCCTGGAAAAGGGCAGGATATATGTTTATTGTTCTCCTCACAGGTGAACTGTGAGAAAATTTTAATGTTTTGTCTCTCACACAGTGCACAGTTCACCCATTCCAATTGGGGTAGGAATTTCAATTTGAAATTTGATGTTCTGGATGGTTTTGTAGCTTTATTGCTTCTGGTTTCTCTCTCTCTCTATATATATATATATATATATATGCTAAGGACTTTATCACATGAGCAAAAGAGATGGGATAATAGTGCTATGCTCCTGTCAAAATCTCACAATAGGGATGCTTTTCATGTGACATCACTATTATCACATTATTATCCCATGAATAAAGTGGCAAAATCATGATTATCCAAAATTACGCCACTTTTTATTCACAGAATAATCATGATTTTGTCGCTTTATTCACGGGATAATAAAGTGATAATGGCGACGTCATGTGAAAATCATCCTGTTATTGCGAGATTTTGACAGGTGCATAGCACTATTACCCTGTCTCTTTTGCCCGTGTGGTAAAGTTCTAAGTTGAGCAGTTAAACAGCAGGGTTGGAATTGAACCTGTCTCTCACATGGTCTAGCTTTGTTGTTTTTGTCGTGTGCCTTCAAGACATTTCTGATTTATGTTGACCCTAAGGCAAATTTCAAATGGAAATTCTTGCCCCATTAGTTTATTTGCAAATGAACTATCTGAAGATTCTCATATCTGGTCCAAAATGGTGGCAAATTTCTTGGCTTGTAAATACAAATTTAGAGGGGGCCAGAAAACAAAAATCCATAAGTTCATCAAACTGCAATTAATGACCGTCACAGCTCTAGTAATAACTGTTTAACTGTTTCTTTTTTATCCTATGGAAACTTTCCAGGGTCTATAGCCAATTACTTGCAGACTAGCACTGGTCCAAAGACCACCATTTTGAGTAGCACTGACTTGGAGAACCATTATAGAAAGGCTGTTGTATAATGGAAACAGTTTTGATCAGGGGAAGGGGGAAAGTACAGCCATCCTGTTCTTGATTCTTTTGGTGACTTTCAGTTGCTGTTGTGTGACTTCAAGTTGTTTCTGACATATGGTGATTGTAAGATGAAATTATCATTGGCAAGATTTGTTCAGAGAGGTTTGTCTTTAATTTCCTCTAAGGCTAAAAGAGTGTGACTTGTCTAGGGTCACCCAGTGGATTTCCATGGCTGAGCAGGGATTAGAAACCTTATCTCCAGAGTTGTAGTCAAGTACTCAAACCACTACACCACACTGGCTCTCTTGGCTCTCAGACCATCATTCATACATTTTTTTCTGGACTACCTGTCTTGCCAGGATGTGAATTTGCTGAGCTTTTTCATTCATACCAGAATCAGATCCTGAGTCTTGGCATCTGGACTTGAATTGCAAGAGGAATCAAGTTGTGAACTGATGTGTACAAGGATACACAGCTCAGATGATTTATAATACAAGACTAGACAAACTTGATCACATGTCTTACTGCTCTGTAAGCCTGCCTGCCTTTTCCCAACTTCAAATACGTAGCAAGACAATAATTGCTAAAGGAGGCAAAGACAAAAATGTGGTCAGATAGATTTGGGCATTGGTCACAATAAGAGAGGATTCTGTGCAAAAAGCTTTTCGTAAGTAATAACAAAAAATAACCCTCAATTTTGATTGGAAAGGATGTTGTGAAACTTTCCTACCAAAATCAAATCAACTTAAAATGTAATATTATCCACAGCCAAAATAATTATAAACTAAATAAAAATGCGTAGGAATTAAATACACACTGTACAAGTCATCTGAGGCTGCCTGCACACTGCAGAAGTAATCCAGGTTGACACTGCTTTAACTGCCATGGTTCAATACTATGGAATTCTGGGAACTGTAGTTCTGTGAGATGCTTAGCCTTCTCTGTCAAAGAGCTCTGCTGGAACAACAAACTAACAATCCCAGCATTCCTTGGTACTGAGCCATGGCAGTTAAGGTGGTGTCAACCTGTATAATTATTTTAATTGTTAATGTACTATGATTTGCAAATTTGCAAAGAAACTGACCATTTGAAATTCATTCATATACATTAATTTCAAAAGCCAAGGTTACTGAATTTTCTTTTCTTTGGGAGGTTGCAGACTGCCAGAAATAGTGCAAATTGAGTCCACTTTTAGGGTTAGGGTTAGTGCTAGGGAATCATGGGATTTTTTTTTCTGAGACATTGAGCCTTTATTGTGGCTCTGGTGCCACAATAAAATACAGTTCCCATGATTCTCTAACCCTAACCTTAAAGTGGACTCAATTTGCACTATTTCTGGCAGTCTGCAACCCCCTCTAGATAAAGTGCTGAATTCCTGACTCCGTCTATTCCTATACAATAAATTCTTGAAAATAATTACTGGGGCTAAATCCACAATGCAGAAATAATGCAGTCTGACATCATTTTAAATGTCATGGCTGAATATTATGGAATTCTGGGAACTGTAGTTTGTTGTGGCATCAGAGCTATCCGATGGAGAAAGCTAAATGTATCACAAAACTACAATTTCCAGAATTCCATTTTAGTGGCATCACTAGGCTTGATGTCACCTGGTGCAGTAACTCACAGTATCACACACCCCATTAACGACCTCCTATTTCACCATACAGAATCCTTAGTAATGCTTTTTTGCCGTAATGTTATTCATAAAATCATGATTCCCATATACCATTGAATGTAATGCTAATAGTTGTGACATAAACTAGAAAAATTTAAAATTATACCTTCAAATTATATTGTACAAACAACTTACTTGTATTTACATATACATAGTGAGGATTTGGTTATAAAGATAATTTAAAAATAATATTTTTTATGCTTGTGCTTTTATGAAAGCATTCCACAACAGGGAAGACTAGCAATCTTGATCCATGCACAGTCCTATGGATTTCTTTTTCAAAAATCATAGGATTTCTTTCAAAAATCATAAAAGTATTAACATTTCTGAAAAGGAAATATGTTATTATGATGTGTTAGTATAACACAAAGTAATAAACCTGTTTCCCTTGGTATGCAAGCAAGACTGGCACTAGTAATTTTCCTTCACAGAAAAGTGCAAAAAAGGTGGCTGGAGGTTGCAATATAACCTGCTAACCTTTATTCTGGCAATCAAAGAGAATGGAAATACAATCTGCAGTCACAGCAAGTGGTCTAACCATTGCCGTCTCTCCGTCTCTGCAGTTTACATCTAATAAGCATGAACATCCAGCAATCACATTGCCAAATTATTCCAGGAGGCCATGAGAAACTGAACTTCAGCATTGTGGCAGAAGAAGTATCATCTCAGGTGTTGGGGTCATCAAAGGACAACATGAGAGAATTATATTTTCATTCCTTCCTGTTTTATATTTGAAACATGATGTGTTGCACAAGAAAGAATGCAAACATATTGTCTTTGTATTTGGGGCTCCAGTAATTCACATCTCTCTCTCTCTCTCTCAGGGCCTTTGCAGACTGCCAGAAATAGTGCAAATTGAGTCCACTTTAACTGCCCTGACTCAGTGCTAGGGAATCATGGGAACTGTAGTTTATTGTGGCACCAGAGCTTTCTGACAGGCTCAATGTGTCAGAAAAAAATACAATTCCCATGATTCCCTAGCACTGAGCCAGGACAGTTAAAGTGTACTCAATTTGCACTATTTCTAGCAGTCTGCAAAGGCCCTCAGTCTCTCTCAGGGGGGAAGCAGACAGTTTAAAGAGCTGTTTGGGGGGCAGGGAAGGGGAGGGGCAGCCACACGGTGGGCACCCCAACCCCTTCCCCAGGTCATCCTTGGAGCAGCCGGCCCTCCGCTGCAGTGGAAGAGTCGCCGAAGGTTCTCCGGCAGCCTTTTGCGGTTCACCTTTGGTGACTTGTGGAAGGAGCTCCAATTTAGCACTCCTTCCAGGGGCGGCAAAGCTGCGCCGCAGGGCCAAGGTGTACGGATACCTCGACCCCGCGGCGCAGCTTCCTAGGGCTGCCCACGGCCACCCGTCTGCTTAGCCCCTCAGTCTCTCTCTCTCTCTCAAACATATACACACACAAACATCTTTTTTATTTTTCCCTGGGCTTCACTATTTTTCTTATGTGCTCCGTAGTCTTTCATTGTGGGGGGTGAAATTAGCTATGTAATGGTAATTATTTGGCATAGTGTAAAGGCTGCTGAGCTTGAAAATGGCAGTCCAGCACATTTTAATACCTGAGATAGAGCAATAGAGATGCAACCCTCCCTTCAATATGTGTAATATCCAGGATAAGAGCAAGTTATCTGAGCACCTGAGATGAACATTTTGCATCCTTGATGGTCAGAGAATATACCAGTCATAAAGGATGTAACAATTTGCTGCCTTATCATGACATCCCCAATTCAGCTGTATGAGATGGCCACCTCATTCTAGGATGGGAAAAAACAAACAAACCCATGTTCAAATCTCTGCTTATCCAAAATCCAGCACACAGGGTGGTTCATAATTTTTTGGTGAGAAGGTGATTTATGGGTGTAAAACAGATAAATAGGGAGAAAAAAAGTTTCTGAAAACTAGGGAAATTAGATAAAGTTTTCCAAGGCAAAAGATAAAAGTGCAGTGGTACCAAAGGAAATGAGATTCCCATTGCTCTGCTATTGTCCCAAGAAAACATGATGAGCAGGTGCATATTTAGAAGTAAGCACGGATGTCAGATGGTGAGGTCCCCCAGGCTCCTTGGCGACCTGCAAGATTGTAACAGAAGAGGCAACAGCAGCTTCTAGTAAAGCTGCAAAAAGATGAAGATGGATTAAACTCCAAAGAGCTACATGGATCTCAAAGGGACAAATCTAGAAAAAGTCATCCTGTGCCTGAGGAAATGGCTTAGTACCATAAAACGAGCATATTCCAATAATAATATCATAAAATGAGCATATTCCAATAATATCAAAAGGAAAACAGTTGCAAAATACACACACAAAAATGTGGGGAATTTTTAAGAACTGGTTGTTATCCAAGCTGACATTCAGGGTGGTCAAAAAGAAATTGGTGTCACCTAAAGATGATGCAAACACTGCTGCATCTGAAACTAGAACTGATGATCCAAATCTTATCATAGAGGCAGCAATAGTAATAGCTCTAGATTCTGTCTTGCCAAAATGCAACCATGAGAAGTAAGACAGTAGAGATTATTGCACTTACTTTTTTGGCCGATCTGGGCACGGGATGGGACAGGGCTTGAATGGCCTTGAATGTGTGTTATTACACACACAAAAATGGACTTTGTCACAGGCCAACTACAATCCATTCCCCAATCATGCTTAGCCAGCCAATTTTGAGGTACAGACTTCCGTCCTTCAAAATCAGCCGGCTAAGCATGGCTGGGGGACAGCTTGCAGTCACCCTGCAACAAAGTCCACGTTTTTGTGTGTGAGAACACCTGTTCAAGGCCATCCAAGCCCGATCCCACCTTGTGCCTGGATCAGCCAAAAAAGTAAGTGTGATAATCTCCAGTGACAAATGTTGGGGGTTTAAAAGCTTTATTTTAAAAATAAGCAGAACAACAATGCAAGAGAAACAAAGCTTATTGCACCTGGATAGATGCAGGATTGAAAAGTCAACCATGGATGTTATTGCATGCAGCAAGTGCAACCTGTATGCAGCTCAGACCCCAGCCACACTTACCCATTGGCTTTTCAAAAATGGCAAACTCCCATTTTTGAAAAGCTGCTGGATAAGTGCAACTGGGTCTGGACTGCATACAGGTTGCACTTGCCCAGCCATGGCTGTGTGACATGACACCCATGTTTGATTTTTCAATCCCGCATCTATCCCAGTGGTATTTCTGGGTGCAATATTCTCCAAAGCCTATCTGACTAAAGCAACTGTTTATATCAGTTCATAGCATCTGTTTATATCAGTTCATAGCATATCTCCAAAAATTCCCCTTTCCAGATATTGGTGCAGTGGTAAATGGTGACATACTGATGCTTATGCTGATAATCCTTGCACCTATTCATACTACACCATCATAGCACTATTATTCACCTTTAACTGCCATGGCAACATCATGTGGAATATTAGGGTTTGTAATTTGAGGAGGCAATAGAACACTCTGGCTGAGAATGCTGCTTCCCAAATTACCAATCTACAGATTCCATAAGAAGGGACCATGACAGTTAAACTGGAATAATAGCACTATCATTCAATAACATGAATGGCCCCCTCTTTGCCACACCCTCAAAGAGAAATAAAAAATGTAGGCAGCTGTATTTATCCAAATCAATAAACAACTAGTCATCTTCTACCATCTGTTTTTAGGTTTTTTGATATATATATTTTTTTAAAAAAAGGTTATTTCCCCAATGAAGACTGAGGTCCCAAACACACTGCAGAAATAATCCAGTTTTGAAACTGCTTTAACTGTCCTGGCTCAGTGCTAGGGAATTCTGGGAACTGTAGTTTACTGTGACACCAGAGCTCTCTGACAGAGAAGGCTAAATATCTCACAAAACTACAGTTCCCAGAATTCCCTAGCATTGAGCCAGGGCAGTTAAAGTGATCTCCAACTGAATGATTTTTGCAATCTGTTTTAGACTTAAGCTAACCAAAATAACTTTGCAATCCAGGAAGAATATACTATATTGTTACTATGCAGCAAAGCTCAGAGGGAACAGGGCAATCTGGGTAGGGGGTGTATAGGTGTTCCTGTTAATGAAAAAATCCCAGCATTTTGACCCTAAGGGTCTTTACAGACTGCCAGAAATAGTGCAACTTGAGCCCACTTTAACTGTCCTGGCTCAGGGCTAAGGAATCATGGGAACTGTAGTTTATTGTGGCACCAGAGCTCTCTGATAGAGAAGGCTCAGTATCCCAGAAAAAAATACAATCCCCATGATTCTCAAGCACTGAGCCAGGACAGTTAAAGTGGCCTCAAGTTGCACTATTTCTGGCAGTCTGTAAAGGCCCTAAGAGTCCTGGCCTGACCCCACCCCTGGCTGTGAGACACACATAGGATCATAGATAGCTGCCTAATGCCAAATGAGATCGTTGGTCCATACGGCTTGGTACTGTCTACACTGACTGGCAGATGTTTCGGGGTGTTTCTCGGCCCTTTCTGAGGGTGACAATGATTGAACCTGTGACTTTGTGCCTGAAACTGTGTTCTACCACTAAGGATGAAAAATGATTCACTGAAAAACATATGCATATCACTGAACATTTTTTTTCCTTGTAGATAAATACATTGGACCTTATTAGGAATGGGGCCACTATGCTTAGGAAGGGGATGTTTAACCTTAGTATCCTGCCAAGTTTTTAGCCCCTCCCAAAGGGAGAAAGAACTTAACTGGCAGCAATAAAATTTCCCCTCCCAAACTTTTCTAGACCTGTACAAAGCAGCTAGATTTTTTTTAAAATGGATGAGGAAACCATTGCATTCACAGAGAGCCAATGTTGTGTAGTGGTTTGAATGTTGGACTATGATTCTGGAGAGCAAAAGGGGAAGCAGACGGGCAGCACGGGGCTGCCCCAGGAAGCTGCGCCGTGGGGCCGAGGTATCTGCACACCTCGGCCCCGCGGCGCAGCTTCGCCGCCCCTGGAAGGAGTGCTAAAATAGCGCTCCTTCCACAAATCGCAGAAGGTGCGCCGCAAAAGGCTACCGGCGCACCTTCGGTGACTCTTCCCCTGCAGCGTGTACGGACGCTGCAGCGGGAGGTCATCCTCAGAGCACCAGCCGTGTGGAGGGCTGGCTGCTCCGAGGATGTTTTGGGGAAGGGGTTGGGGCACCCAGCATGTGGCTGCCCCTCCCCTTCCTTGCTCTGAAGACAGTGCTTTGCGCCGTCTGCTTAGCCCCCAAGATTCAAAATCATGCTCAGGCATGAAAACCCACTTGATGACCTTTGGCAAGTCACACACTCTGAGCCTCAGAGAAAGGAAAGCCCAAACTAGCATGATCAAATTCTGTCAAGAAAACTCTGTGATAGGGTTGCCATAAGTCAATAATGACTGGAAGGCACAGAACAATAAGGTTTTAAACCTTCCTACCTCCACACAGTGTAAAAATATGTTCAAGGGTAGCTGTGTTGAGTATACAGCAAACTACAACAAAATTCAAAAGATGATATTGAGGAAGTGTGGGCCATTTCTCTTATTGGCCATGTAAAGACTAGAGACAATGAGCAAAAGAAGAGAGTTAATACAATTTCAACTTTATTAGTAATAGAAAAGTAGATGCAGCAGGCCTATATTGTGTCTGAGATGTTGTCATTTATCTCCAACAAAAATAAAACTCTTTCATTGGACTACAATTTGGGATTACACGCCTAAGAGAAGTACCCTTTGGTTTCACTTAAATCCATCCAGATTATCTTAACTGACAATGTCTCAGACAGAATGTAGGCCTGTGACCCGAATGTCATCACCTTTTTCCTCCTGCCTGATGAAAAATCCAGTGAAACTTTGGGCCTCGGCAGACGGCTAATAGAGCCGTCTCCGAGGCCAGGAAGAGGAGGGGCAGCCGCACGAACGGCGCCCCTTCCTCTTCCTGAGGTCGCCCCTGGAAGCGCCGGCCATCCGGACGGCCGGCACTTCCGGGTTGACCTCACGCTGCGGCGACCACACGCGCTGTGGTGTTTGAGTCAGAGAAAGTGCGCCTGCCGCTTTTGGGGCGCACTTTCTCTGAAATCTAAAAGGAGCGCCAATTTGGTGCTCCTTTTAGATTCGCCGGGGAGGCACCGCGGTGAGGCTGCCTTGGCCCTGCGGCGCTGTGGACCAGGGCGTCTTGGACATCTTGCCTAATGCATTTTATGTTTTGGAATTGCCCCAATAATGTTATCACTGTTTGTGGACTTCAAACATAAGTGTTTATGTATGCATAAAAATGAAAATACCATTTTGTTATACACTTTCAGGTCTCACTGCATGTATGTTGCAAGTGTGTCTAGATCCTCAAGACTGGCTGCATGTTGAAGGCAGTGTGATGTAGAAATACAGCATCAGACTTTGATTGCAGAGATTTAAACATTCAGTTACCCATAAAACTTACATGGTGATTCTGGACCAATCACAATCACATAGGATTGTATCTTGAAAGGAGGGCAGGACACCAAGGTGATACTTTAAAATGGGCACAGTAATGTTGCAATAATATAAACATGCAATAACCTTGTTCATATCTCTTGTCTTTTTGAAAAGGGCAAATTGTACATTCAAGACACACAATATTACAAAATAAAATTGCTTTTACTGAGAACTTCTAATTACATGGCATGGTGCTAACATGTTTCTACCTGAACTTATAATCAAATACTCTATAAAAAGTCTGTTCCTAGCAGCTTGCCAGCTTTGAGGAGGTAAAGAAACGGGGGGGGGGGGGGGGGGGGGGAGGGAGAGAATGTACGTAATACAATATGCAGGTATAAATTTAGGTGCTTCAGCTTGAAAGGTATACAAAAGAAATGGGAGAGGCTGTATATTTCAGATCCAGTATGATCAAAAACCTATTTAAATGCAGCACGCTCCAAACAGGACTGGACAGTATGTTTTGATAACACAGAAGCCTACGTCATGGCAAAGATAAGGAGAGAAGATTTTTTTAAAAACAAATGAGTCCCAACGTGGCAACCTGCAGTCTGATATGTGAGAGGGGGCTTCCCCCCCCCATGGATCTCAGATTCAAAAGGTATTTGTGTTTTGAAAAAGTTCAAATGATTGAAGGTATTGTAACAGTAATAGGTCCTTAGAAAAACCACAGATTATCTTTATATATTAAAATAATAATAATAATAATAATAATAATAATAATAATAATAATAATAATTTTAATTTATATCCCGCCCCTCTGCTAGGCAATCGGGGCGGCGTACAATAAAGCATCAAAAGGATTTGCATGGATTAATACATGGTTTAAAGGAAAAAGAAAATCCATCATTCCGATGCACTAGAGGTGATCGTACCAGGCTTCTTATGTGCTGTTTGGCAAATGACACTCTGCAGGCCATGGGTGGACAAGTGAGGAAGAGGAGGCTCACAGGGCACCAGCACCCACAGCATGATCAGAAGTGATGTTGTGTCATTTCCAGCTCTGAGTAACAGACAAAATATAGCATAATTATGGAGTTTATGGAGGGTTATTTATTTTTTTATTTTTTTATTTTTATCCTGCCTTTTTCCCAAAGTGGGAGCCAAGGCAGCTAACAACATATATAAAACACATTAAAACAGCAATTAAAATAGTACAGTTAAAACCATAAAAAATATAAAAATTACAAATATAAAATATAAAAAATATATAATTTAAAATAGAGTTAAAAATAGTAATAATCTAAAACTAACCCCCCCCATCCCCCAATGAAACCAAGCCTGCAGGATTTTAAAAGGCTTGCTTAAATAAAAATGTCTTTGCCTGCCAGCGAAAGGCCAGCAGTAAAGGGGCCAGCATAGCCTCCCATGGAAGGGAGTTCCACAAGGTGGGAGCAGCCAATGAGAAGGCTTGCTCTTGTGTCCTCACCAAATGAACGTGGGATGGTGGTGGGGCCAAGAGAAAGCCTTCTCCTGAGGATCCTAGGGCTCTAGGCAGTTCGTATGGGGAGATATGGGCCCTAAGCAGACGACTAATAAAGTCGTCTTCTGGGCAGAGAAGAGGAGGGGCAGCCGCACGAACGGCGCCCCTTCCTCTCTCCGAGGTCGCCCCCAGATGCGCCGGCCGTCCACACGACCGGCGCATTGGGGATGACCTCACGGCGCAGCGCCCACATGCGCTGCGCCGTTTGAGTCAGAGAAAGTGCGCCCGCCGCTTTTGCGGCGCACTTTCTCTGACATCTAAAAGGAGCGCCAATTTGGTGCTCCTTTTAGAGTCGCCGGCGGTGCGCCTGGATGCGGAGGCTGCAGCCCCGCGGCGCTCCATTCGGCGGCGGCTCCGGGGCCTCTGTCTGCTGAGGCCCATGGTCTCTCAAATAGTCTGGATCTAAGTTGTGTAGGGCTTTATAGGTCATGACCAGCACTTTGAATTGTGCTTAGAAACAAATCAGTAGCCAGTGAAGCTGTTTCAATACAGGAGTTATATGTTCCCTATAACTGGCTCCGGTCAACATTCTAGCTGCGTCATTTTGACCTGCTGAAGTTTCCAAAGGCAGCAGTTGTAGGTTGTACAGTGAAACAGGGCAACCTTGTGGTGTTTTGGGTGACTTTTGAAGATTGTGTGGCAAAATTTTGGACATTTCTTTTTAAAAAAATGGGGCTAGGAGTTTCAAGGGACTCTGGGGACTTGGGAGTCACAAAATAGAATCACAGTCAATGAGGCCTATAAGATTTCTCCACCTCTGGGGCCAATGGTAATTTAGATGCCCTGTGGGTATCCTCAGAGGCCTCACTAAGAGGGTGGGGTGGCTGAGGGCTGAACCAGATGACACCCTAAGTTGACACTTCAAACATTTCCATTTTGGCAGAAATAGTCTGTGGAATTTGTTTCCATCCCTTTAAAATACTGGAGTTCAGTGGAAGATATGGTATTAGTGGGACGAGGCTCAGTGTGAGTAGAAAGGAGAGGCCTCAGGTTTTTAAAAAAAGTAAATTTTAAATCTTTAAATGTTAAATTTTAAAAATAAAAATACTATTTTTAAAATTTTCTTTTAAAAATCACATTTTACTAAATTTTCACTATAACCACATGAAATTACATACATGTAAAACCATTTTTAGGCTGTGTATATGATATTCCCATTTAAAGATATAATTTTAATTTTGCTAGTTGTTTATGTCACAACTATTGCCATTACATTCAGTGATATATGGATATTATGATTTATGAGTAACATTAATACAAAAACATTACTAAGAATTCTGTATTGTGTGGTATGGGTGGATGTCAATGTGGGATGACACCATGAGTTACTGGACTGGGTGACTCCACTGGGTAGCCTTTCTTGCACCTCACATTGCAGAGCACCACATACCAGCCCAACATCCAAATTTAGCTGTACCACTGGTTTCAGTGAAACCTGCTTTAACTGCCTTAGTATTTGTCATCTAGGTTGGATCTGCCTTTAGAATTCAGAGTTTGAAGGAAACAGTCTATGACTCTAATTTGAATGTGTTGGCTATCATTTCTGATGGCAGCTTTTTTTTAATGGATTCAAACACTGATTACCCTTGAATCATCACTGAAGATCATATATTCTTGTAATCTCTTTGGTCTTTTGTCATAAATGGAATCTGCATTTGGTAACTGGTGAATCCTAGGACCTCTTGAGTCCTGAGGACTGAATACAAGCTGGCCAAACAACTCAGTGGTGACTGGTTCTGCCCAATTATAAGTCCATCACTTAAGAGTAGGAAAAGGGAATCTGTTTCATCTGATCCTGGTTAGAATCAGCTTCCCTTCCCACAGATGCATCCCATTTATAATGGAATAAAACCACCTCTTGGTGGGAATTGGTACTTTGGTAAGGAATTGATTATGATCAAGAAAATGTCAGACCAATGATTAAATCCTACTGCTCAAGAAAGCTGAGCTGTACAACACTAAACTATACATCAAACATTTCCCTCTTTTTTTCTGGGAAAAAAATGAAATGGAAGAAAAAAAATTATTGAATAAATAATGTCTACTTCTTGCAGAAGTCATGTTTGTTAAATGTATACAGGGTGAACAGCCACACTATTTATACAGATTGTATGTTTTCCTGAATTCTCTTGAGAGAATCCCATCCAGATTTTTTCTGTTTACAAGCAGCTTTCAGTGATTTACATCCTAGGAATATGAAAGCTAGGAAACATCTACTTTTCTCATGTTGCAGGTGTGTTATGAAGTACCACTGCCAACACAGACATATTCCTGGAATCAGTTCTGCCTGCTTCCAAATTAGAAGAAATAAAAGTATACTCAAATATTTAAGCAATGGAAGGCATTTTTCTAAGTTCTTTTACATTCTGCTAGACACAAAGAACTGGACAAGGCAGACCTTTGGTGTGACCAAATGACGCTTCATGTGAGAAATATAACACAAGCAACTTTGGTATTACATAACTGGTTAAAATAGTGTGTGTATTTTGAGGCTGTGCATCCAATTTAACCCAATATCAAAGTGAATAAAGCCAATTTAGATCAAATTGTATCAGTTCCAGATTGTATCTGATTGATCTGCTTCAATGCCAGAGAAGAAAGGCATAGTCAGAAGTAATTTGGGCTGATCCAGAGATTCAGATGTCAAAAATAAACAGGAAAAACTGGTGGCAGGGTGCCTCCAACATGATCATATAAAGAAAATGTCCATGTAGTGGAATGCAGAAGTGAAGAAAGAGAGTCAGGTTTTGATAACTGACAATGCCAACCCGTCAATTATTTTCCTGTATATGGATGGTTGAAATACAGTTTGAGCATTTGTTGATTGTCATCTCTATTTGGGATATATACCGCTTTCTTTGTAATTTCCTCACTTTTCCTAAACAGCTGAGCATAATTCTCTGTTTCTTGTTCTTGTTAATTTTAGCAGCAATCTCTTTTCTCATTCTTTTTCATGCTTCATGTGGAAGAGTCCACACAGGAGAATAGGCTCCAACTGAAAGAGTCTTCAACAGTGGATGGATTTAAGGACTCTCTCTAAAAACACCAGAGACTGTAGCAGAGCCTGTTCAAAGAATACACTCCAGGAAGGTCAGAGACTGATTGCAAAACAGATTTATTCCTGAGCAAAAAGGAGAGAAAGTATCTAAAGTACAAGACATCAAGGACAAAACAAGGCAAAGTATGAAGCTCTTGTGGGAGAAACCTCTTAAGTAACATGTCATAAGCAGCTGCTGATGTGTGAAGGTGTCTTCTAGCTGTAATTCTGTAAGAATACACTTTGTCTCAAGAACCAGTACTGATAACAACACCTATTCTGCCTGTCTTGTTCTCTGCTTTCAGGATTTTTTTTCATTTTTTCACTTTTGACATATATACTGGCAACCTAATGCTGGCACATTTCTTTGAATCTTCCTCTGGTTACTTCTTGCTTTGTTTGCTACTAGGTTATCAATCCGATCCGTTACCTGATTTCATCTTATATTTTTGACTTTCTCCTTTTCTAGCTGCTTTGAACTACCATGCCCCTGCCTTCTCTGTTCACCAATCCCAGCCTGATTCTGACTCTCTTGACATCCTCGTGGGACTGTAGCTCATATATGCCTTAGCCTACAGCCCTAAATGAGGACAGTCTCTCTGTGTTTTAAGTAGTGAAACTTCTTATTCTCTCACACACTCCTGTCAAAAATTTGTTAGGGGTCTGATATGGTTTCGCAATATGATTTACTTTTAAATTTAATCTTTCTTTTTCTTCTGTGTTTTTGTTTTGGAAAGCAAAATATAAAATAAGATCCACATAGCATTGTTAAATTGCATTTAGTAAAGTTATATATATATTATTTAATATGACTACAACTGCCAGCCAATGTACCAGCATAAGAGCTCAAAATAGTCTTATACAAACAACTTTATGTACATGGACTTACTGAAAGTGAGCTCAGTAGGGATTCTATAGGGATATGATTTCATCAAAGTGCAATTCAGAAGCTGTGGAGAAACACTTAAGGGTTTATTTTTAATGCCCCAAGGAACCATGCAGTCCCTGGACTGTTGACACAGGGCATGATACTGACCATAGCACAGAGATATTAAAAGCCCTGGAAACATGATTGCTTTACAGCCTCAGAAATCATGGACGATTCTTGTTCCAAATGAGCTTAATATCCCTTGGATATCCCCCTCTCATATGTGTGACAGATAAGAGTTCCAACCTAGCCCCAAGTTCATCTGTAATTATTAATTGCATAGTAATTAACATGTCTGCTTTTTTAAAAGTGTGTTCCCAAGTTACAAGAATCAATGCCAGAAAACGTTGGTTGTTCCCATAGATGATTTAGCTTATATATTGTCAATCTGATCTTCATGAAAACACATTTGTAGGCTCACTCAAGTCACAATATGCAGAACACTTTTCTGTAATGTGAGAACTGTTTCTACATTTTAAATGGTATGAATACTTACGGTGTAAGATTGGGCCAGTGAGCTTATTTTCTTATAAAAATATACCTTACATAGCCTTAACTGATACAATAATATCATCATCATCATCATCATTGAATCATAGAGTTGGAAGAAACCACAAGAGCCATCTAGTCCAACCCCCCTGCCATGCAGGAACTCTCAACCAAAGCATACCCGACAGATGGCCATCCAGCCTCTGTTTAAAGATCTCAATTTATAGTTTATATAAATTATCTCTGTCTGTCTGTCTGTCTGTCTGTCTCTCTCTCTCTCTCTCTCTCTCTCTCTCTCTCACACACACACACCTCTGTTTTCAGTTGCTTTTTCTTTGGGGCGTAGAGAAGGGGCTTCAATGCAAAATCAATGCCAGAACCAAAGATGAGTGAGGCTGGAACTAGTCTTGACTTCTGCTTGCATTTGGAGCCCATCCAGATTCCCCCTCTCCAAGAAGGGCATGAAGACAACTGCACCCAGTCCCATGCCATCCATGTCTTTGCTCCTCTTCACCAGCAACTGGGATGGAAAGGAACCATCCCCCATCCTCAATTCTGGCCAGAAAGCCACGGAGGCTCACCAGTCCGTGACCAGTAGTCACAGGACACAAGATTGCAGAGTTGGATGGGTGGGTGAGAAGATGAGGAGAAATACAGAATTGAAAACATCCCTCTGCAACCACAGACAGTGCTATATTGAAATCTCAAGCTGGTTTTATGAAATGTCCAAAGAAGATTAATGTGTCAGTCTGTTTTAGCTGGAAAAAAACACAAAGGAATCCAGCAGCACCCCTTAGACTCACTAGGGAAGAAGGAATTTCTAGCAATAGCTTTCATGGACGCCTGTCCCCTGTATCTGATACAACCTGATTTCACAGACAGAAGAAGTGGACTGAGGCCCTCAAACCTTCTGTTCATAATCCCTTCTTCCCTGTTAGTCTCAAAGGGGCTACAGGATTCCCGCGTCTCTTCAGGCCTAAACAGACTTCCCTTTGTTGGGAAACAAAGACCTAATTTTGGGGAATTTATAATTAGCTCAAATGTGAGAGGGAAGCACCCAACTTCACTTCTGAGACCTTATCAAATTGTATACCAGAGATGTAAGAGTTCTGACAAGGAATGACACTGAAATGGACCAATCTCCAATTAAAGTCTAAAATAACATCCAAATGCGGCACACACACACACACACACACACACACTAGAGGAATAAGCGGGAAGAGCGAGAGTGGGGTAGGCAAAGCGGAAAACCAGGATAGAGGGATATACTCACACCCGAGAGACTCCTCTGGATTTCTGGAGGCAAATAAGGATGAGTTCTGTGGAAGGGGAACGGCTGGCAAGAGAGGGGGTCGCAGGAACTATCTCAGATCACAGACCGACAGAGATTCAGCATGCACTTCCAAGGTAGCACAAGGTCTGCTAAAATCCAGGGGTTCTTATAGGGAATTTCTGCCTCCTGGCCATGAGTCGAACAATAGGTGGACAAAGACTTGATGGGTTTACCATTGTTTACTTAAGTCTAGGCATAGTCTAAACAATGCATTTGGTTTCAAAACTATCAAGGAAAGGAAGCTAGAGAAAGGGGTGCAATCAGATCTTATCACTGTTCCATTAAGTGTGAGACTTAAGACAAACAAATACCATTATGTATCTTTTCCAATATAATGGGATATTCCCAAGGGCAACTCCCAAAACCTGCCTGTCCAGGAAATCTTTAGTGGTCTTGAGCAACTTCAGCTTGCTTACCTGACCTTACATTTAGGGGATTATGGCTGCCATCTCCCAAGGGTCAGGCTGGGGTCATAGGGAACTCCACATGGCTAAAATATATAGGAAAAATGGAGCACATTCATTAACACCTTGAACACTTCACAAACCTAGTTTGAAGAGCACCATCTGTAGTTACAGAGAGAGGTCCCCATTCTGGATTTCTCTCTTCTTCTCAATGCTCCGATCCCATTATGTCTCCTTTCCCTGTGGCTACTGGTCACAGTGGCTCTCTGTGACTTTCTAGCCAAGATCAGAGACAGGAGGCTCTCTCTTCATCCCAGTCTCAATCAAAGACAGGCAATGTGGTGTGTGGATGGTGACAGGTGTGTGATTATGCACTGCTATTCTCATATCCTTCTGGGGGGGCTTTCCCCAGAGGGGCTCTGGGTAGGAACAGAAATTAGGAGTAGGTCCAGTCAGGCTCCTCCTTGGCTCTTCCTCTAATTTTAAACAAAAGCCCTTCTCCCCCCAGCTCAGAACCCCAGCTCAAGGCATCATCATCATCATGCTATATACAATATTGCAAAAATGGACTTTTGCTCAGACGGGACATTTCGTTCAGTACCTGAAAAACTTTGTGTTGCTCCAGGAGGTTCCACCTTTCAGAATGGAGTTTGGGGAGAATATGAGGGAGCAGCTTTGGGTGGTGAATATTATTACCAGTGGTATCTGTTTCATCAGCAGAAGATAACTATTAGATATAAAAATGATTGATCATTATATATCTATATAGCTATATATAGCTATAGCTATCTCTATTATGGGCCTTCAAGTCATTTCCGACTTACAGAGACCCTAAAGTAACCCTGTCACAGGGCTTTCTTGGCAAGTTTCTTCAGAGGAGGTTTGCCACTGTCATCCTCTGAGGCTGAGAGAATGTGACATGACCAAGGTCACCCAGTGGGTTTATATCGTACCCTGGTCTCCTGAGTCATAGTCCAACACTCCATCTATGGAGTTTATCACACTGGCTTTTATTCCTGTGCCAGGCATGGGATGTAAATGCATAGGGATGGATTCTATCACACAGCTCTGTCCCCAGACAGTACACATCCCATACCCAAACTGGGTTTCTCCCAGACCTTTTAAAAGAATGGGAAAATCCAGTTCTTTAAAAGGTCCAGAAGAAGCCTGGATCAGGTACAGGATGAATATTGCCTGGGGATGGAGTTGTGTGATAGAATCCGTCCCTGTGAGTTCACATCCCGCACCTAGCACAGGAATAAAAGCCAGTGTGATAATCTCTTATATAGAAATTAATGCATCAGAGGTACAAGCAGAATCGGGCCAGATGGATTTTAAATGCAGAGTATTTCCTTTCTCTATGTAATGTCATGTATTTCTACTCCAGATCATGAGCAATTGTGTCTTGCAAGTAGTGGACACAGACTTCCCATTCTCTGGAATCTCTTGAAGCTTGTAAAGTATGGAGGGGAAAGTCATGTTGTAAATGTTTAGACTCACACTACAAATAAATGGAATTGGCCCTCTGTCTTGAGATTGGTAGCTGCCAATTATGAAGTGTTTTGGGGCCTCAGTCCAGACATATGATCAGCAGGCTACCCATTATCTGCCCATGCCTGGCTGCTCAGCAGATAATGGGCAACCTGCTGTGCTTATCTGTGGATTATCTGTACATGCATAACTGCAGCATCAGTCACCCCTGTAGTGAAATGATTCTGTCCTCTTTAAAGTCAAGGATCCAATTTCCTCAGTGTAGACTCTGTGATATATATATATATATATATATATATATATATATATATATATATTCTGAATTTTGCTATGAAAAAGTAGATCCTGCAGAGCATTATTAAAAGAGGAAACCACATCATAACGACATAAAAACTTCCATGCTGGCTTTGAGTGAAACAAGATATATTTCAAAATGTGTGTTACATTAATAAAAGATTAGCTTAATATGCCAATTATCTCGTCAGTGTAAGACTTCACTCCCTCCACACCCAACCCTTCACTTACATTCAGCAACTGTGGAATTTGGGGGACTATTTTAAGAATTTGATCTTTTTAAATATTTTATGTGAGACAGAAAAGTTAACACAAAGGAAACACTGCATTTCTTAAACATTAGTCCATCCATTCTCTGTTTAATATGTTTCTCTATCATCATTTGCTTCAGAAAAAAACGTTTCATTTTTTTAAAAAAGGCCTAGCATAAGACCTTTTTTAAAAAAAAGAATACACCATTTGGCATCAATTGATTTTTTTTTATATATATAAAGGAAGCAACCCTCTTTTACATACCCATTGGCCAAGGCTGCATATACCCTGCAAAATTAATGTAGTTTGAAACTGCCTTTACTGCTATGGAATTCTGGGATTTGTAGTTTTGTAAGATATTTAGCCTTCTCTGTCAGAGTAGCTCTGGTGCCACAACAAACTAAATATCCCAGGATTTATAAGAAGAATGGCCCTTTACAGACTGCCAGAAATAATGCAGCTTGAGGCCACTTTAACTGTCCTGGCTCAGTGCTAGGGAATCATGGGAATTGTATTTTTTTCTGGGACATTGAGCCTTCTCTGTCAGAGAGCTCTGGTGCCACAATAAACTATACTTCCCATGATTCCTTAGCATTGAGCCAGGATAGTTAAAGTGGCCTCAAGCTGCACTATTTCTGGCAGTCTGTAAAGGCCCATAGTTGAGAAGGCACTCTCCCTTCAGATGGCAGGGGCAGGCAGAAGATGTCTTCTGCCTGCCCCTGCCATCTGAAAGGATCGTGCCTGTGGGACAAGATTTTCTCTCAAGTTCTCACGTTCCCAAACCATGTAAAAAATGAATCAGGTTCCAATGGATCTTGCTAAACACTGTCCAGATTTGCTCCCAATGCCTGCATCTGGACAATAGGCTACCAACTCTTTCGAATTAACTGTTGTTTCCAAGTGGTCTTCATAGTCACCAGGGTTATCAAAGCTCGTAGTTATCAAAGCATGAGCGAGGTTCTCTTCTGCCAGTCTCTTCCTTCTTGGATCTCCAAAGCACCTGTAGTTGCTAGGAACTATACATCACCCAAGCTGCTACAAGACAGGAAGGGAAAACAGAAAGATAAATTCCCCTGTTTACTATAGGGCAGGTTCTCTACACATATGTCCCTGTCTCCTCTAGAAGTGTTTCTCTAGAATTTTAGTTTGGCATTCACATAATTCACATAAGTTTCTAGAATGTGAATTTTAGTACCATATCATCTAAATGTGCTTCTGTAGATGGTGTGGTACTAAAATTCACATCAGCCTTAGCTAGCACAGCCATTAGTGAGGGATGATAGGAATTCCAGTTCAATAACACATGGGTGGCAATGTATTCCACATTCTCAGGCTGCATCCACACTGGAGAAATAATCCATTTTGACATGTGATGGATTGTGGTGGACAAATGTGATGGCTCCATCTTACAGAATCCTGGGATTTGTCTGTGAGATATTTAGCCTTCTCTGTCAGAGAGCTCTAGTGCCACAACAAACTACAGTTCCCAGAATTCCACAGCGTTGAGCTTTAGCAGTTATAGTGGTGTCAAACTGGATTATTTCTGCAGTGTAGATGTAGCCTTGGTTTGCTATATTTACTAGTTTCAATATGTTTTTCTTTTCTTTTTTAAAATTAGGATACATATTTAGCTTGGCTAATTCTTGTCAGAATTGCTTACAAAGAGATGTTTAATGCTATTTAGATATACACTAAAATAGTACACTTTAAGTAAGACATTACATTACTCTTTTTTTAAAAAAAAATCTAGTAGAAAAGCCATAATAGCTAGGTTAAATTCAGGGCCTTCCTTCTCCCCACTTTAATCATGAAAAATGCCTCTGGCTGACAGAAAGGCAGGCATCAGCATTGCTTAGTGAGGGGAGCTTAGTACTGTCAGCCATCTTATCTTGTACAGGTGATAGCTTTTATCTAGAAACATAAACATTAAAATGGAGGTATAATCCTACCTTAGTCCTCTAGATGATCTCCAGCTGCTCTTTAGATAGGAAAGGATTTCCCTGCTCCCAGCCAAATGTATTATCAGTAGTTATAAAAGAATTTTAAAAGATGGGTATAATTTTATGTAACACAAGGGACAGGAATTAATAGAGAGTGAATATGAATGAGCATTTAGCTAATGGCCATTTGCCAGGAGATGCATATAACCATTTTGTAAGCCAGTCAGTTGTGTGGACTGATAGTTTAATTGATAATCATCTAATAATTAACTGGCTAATAGTAAAAGATAAATTTTAAAAATCAAAAACACATTGATTGATTGATTGATTGGATCCATTTACTGCCACATTCTCTCCAGTAAGCTCAAGGTTTCAACATAAAGAGCCTGGAAGTAATAATTTGAAAGTGCTAATCTTCCTTCCTTCCTTCCCCCTCCATAAGAATGATTTTTTTTAAATAATGAGAAACAATATCATTACTTTTAATCATTTTACTATCAACAGTATGACTATTGCATTCCCTTAAGGAACAAGTACAATTTACTTCAAAGTCTTGTTTTGGAATGGTCATTTGGGATAGTTTCCAGTCATTTGATTGCATTTTCTATATTTTTGAATATTTTTTTAAAAAAAAAAATTGAAAGTAATGTGTGATGGGTGCATTATAAAGAAGCAATGTAATGTGTTACCTTTAAAGTAAACTAATGTAAAGCAATATGTAACAACAGCAATAAATTACTTTTTAAAGTAATGCCATCACTAATATCTTACCTTTTAATGTAAATAATGTAAACCTTTAATGTAAACAATGTAAACTAGAGGTATTGCTTGCCTCTAACCTCCTTCATTCTTACAAAAAAACATATGGGGGTACCATAGAAAACCAGCATGGCTTGAGGGCTTGAATTAGGACATTGGGACATGGGGCAAATCGCTTTAAACAAATCATACCAAGAAAATCCTGTGATAGGGTTGCCTTAGGGTCACCATAAGACAGAAATGACTTGAAGGCAAAATATAGGCAACACCAGGGAGGTAATTAATAACTAATTTTCTTCTTGAAGGAAGCAATGAATATTTTTAGCACTTTTAATCTTACTGTAACAATGTCTTTAAAAAACATGTTGTTTTCAAAGCTCTTTTACAATTTGGGATGCATCCTGTGCACAATTCACATGTGGTTGATTTGCACAGAAAATAACCTTTTCTGCAAAGCTTTCTGTAAAGCTTTCTCTTTGCAAAAAATAAATAAATAATAATAAATAAAAATGCTGTTGCCTGTACAGAGTCTGCTATTTTCTGTGCAAAGCAACCATGTGCAAATTTTAAGTTGTGAGTTGTGAATAGGCTTCAAAAACTGCCTGGTTTTCAAAGACTTTATCACAGTGGGAAGAAAATTAGAAAAAATACCCTTGTTGCTTCCTCCAAGAAGAAAATTACTGAAAAATTACATCCCTAATGCCAGCATAAAAAGGGTGGAGAGAGAGGGAGAGGAATTAAATGTAGCAGTACCTTTAAGACTAAGGGCCTTTACACATGCAGAAATAGTGTAGCTTGAGGCTAATTTAACTCTCCTGGCTCAGTGCTAGGGAATCATGGGAATTTTATTTTTTTCCTGGGACATGGAGCCTTCTCTGTCAGAGAGCTCTGGTGCCACAATAAACTACAGTTCCCATGATTCTTTAGCCCTGAGCCAGGAAAGTTAATGTGGCTTCAAGTTGCACTATTTCTGGCAATCTGTAAAGGCCCTAACTGGTTTTTATTTTAGCTTTCATGGATATAAAACCACTTCTTCAGGTGCAATGCAGAGTGATATTAATGTCTCAGTTATAAAGCATATTTATACATTTGTGGGAGTGGGATAGAATGCAATAGGATCCAGAAAGATGCAAATCATTCCCTTCCCTTAAATTTTCAAAGGGCTAGATGAAGTGATACAGTCTTTCAGATCTTTATGGTAGCCAGTGCTGATGTGTGAAAGCAATAAATCTGCTTAACAAAAAGTTTCCCTGGATTCAAAACTCTCTCTGAGAAGATTTCTTTTATTATAGGTGTAGTAGTGAGGGCTTAATATACATAGTGTGCCATGAAAACCTGATTCCTACTGCCAGTTCACTTCCAGTCTGAACTCAAAGTCCTAGTGATTATATAGTTAAAGCCCCAAATATAGGAAGGGGTACATCTCCCCATAAATCTCCCTGTAAATCTGACTGGCAGCTGAGGTCTGCAAAAAAGAGACTCTTTTATGTCCCATCATTGGAGACAGTAGAGTGTAGGAGGGCACAGGAAGACCTTTTCAGCTATTGTTCCCCAACTGTGAAATTCCCTTCCCTTGGAGATCTGATCAGCAATAGTATTGATAATTTGTTTGTGCGCCAAGTCATGATGTGTCCTTTTAGTACAGTGTAGGAGGACATAGGAAGACCTTCTCAGCTGTTGTTACCCAAGTGTGAAATTCTTTTCCCTTGGAGATCTGTTCAGCAATAGTTTTGACAATTTGTTTCTGAAAATTCTGTGCCAAGTCAAGATGTGTCCTTTTATTAAAGTCTTTGGAATGTAATTTACTTTTAAATATACCTGTATATGGTTTTTAAATATTGTAGCCTTTTAAGCTATTTTAACTTGTTGTCATATTTAATATGTTTTACCAAGGGCAAACCCCCTCTGAAGAAACTTGCCAATACAACCCTATGATAGCTTCACCTTAGGACCACCATTAGTTGGAAATGACTTGAAGGTACACAAGAACAACAACAGTGCTGTTTAACTAACAGTGGACCCTAAGTATGCAATGGGGTTTGGCTCCAAAGCCCCCCATGGATACCAAACTTTGATAAGCTCCATAAGGATATTTGTATGTCATAGTTTGCTGAGTGTTGTCCTATCTTTTTAAATACTATATTTTAAGTGTATTTATATTTGTTTTCAGCCCCTGAAGGCCTAGAGTGGCCAAAATGTGTTGGGGTTTTTAAACATTGAATAAACAGTTGACCATCTTGAGCATGTAGAGCTTGTCTCCTCTCTGTTTGCTGCTTCTAAGTCCCAGCCCATCACTCTAAGCACAACATTAAACGTTGTCTGAAAACAGAGTTGAAATCTTACTACATCCTGACATGCAAGAACAAATAACCCCTAAATTTTAATTCCATTTTGCATGATTGCAAGAGATTTTGCATTTTTGATAGTTCTCTACACTTTGTGAGGGGGGGAAATCACTTGAGCAAAAGCTTATGCTTGTGTGTAAAATCCATTCTTATTATCTTTACAATTGCAAAGCTTTTTCATGGACATTTTTGAGGGGTTTCCCCCCCCCCCCCCAATATCTCAAAATGTGAAAAATTTTGTGAGGCCAACCATTTTCTTGATGGTGTGTTTCAGTGTGTCAAAACACCCTTTTTAACCAAAGAGGGGAAAATTTCAAGCATTCTTTACATTCCTATCTGGAAACAGTCAGCCAGTACCAGAGATCTGGTGTAGGGTTATGGCTTAGAGAATGAGCTTCCATTCATTATGTCCTCAGTTTTAATCTTGCCTCTGACTACATAGTTTTTGTCAAGCTATTCCTTTTCAGCTTTTGCTCTTCCCATCTAACAGAGAATTAAATAGTACTGTTTACTTTATGGAATTATTCTATGAATGCCAACACCGGGACACTGGGCAAACCTCTTTAAACAAATCATGCCAAGAAAATCCTGTGATAGGGTTACCTATATGAAGCACTTGAAGTACCTGAAAGTACTATATAAATGTTAATGTTAATGTGTATCATTATTTTGCAATATGTGGTCCCTAACTGGTCTGTCATACTACCATTTGAAACTATTCACAATTACACTAGGCCCAGCACCATCGGGCCTGGAATAAGAACAAGAGCCCTCCCTTCATTCCATCTGATGTCATCTGGGGGAGAGACACTAAGCCCAGTACCATTGGGCCTAAAATAAGAAGAAGAGCCCTCCCTCCATTCCATCCGATGTCATCTGGGAGAGAGACACTAGGCCCAGCACCATCGGGCCTGGAATAAGAAGAAGAGACTTTGTGTCTATATGCATCTGAGGAAGTAGACCGAAGTCTATGAAAGCTCATGCTGCCAACTTCTTTATTTCAGTTAGTCTCAAAGGACCTACAAGATCTATCTACATACTGATTCTACAGACTAACATGGCTGTATCTTTGAATTCTGGTATCAGAGTGCACAAGACTATCAAAGTGAATACCAATTCTTCACACAGATCCCAGAAATAGATGGGAACACAATTTAGCTTTCTGAGCATCGTCAGGATATGATTTTGGGGTCTAACTAGATATTTGCTGCAGAAGTCTAATGAAACTACAACTTTGCTCAGGTTGAGGAGGAAAAAAGCTAATTTGAAGGTGGGCAATATAAGAGCAAGGAACTGTAAGTAATGTTTTTGTTGTTTTTAAAAAACTTCTTTCTACATCTACCATTTCTGTACTCCAAATTGTCCCCTTGAGATGGAAAGAATATCCATCATTTTCCATTTTCCTGTAGTATAATGTGTTTGCCAATACTTGAGAAACACCTTTGAGAAGGATACAACAGCAGTGAAGACTTCCTAGCTTCTGTGTAAGTCATTTGGAATGAACATGTTTGTTTTTCCTAAACAGAAAACTGGATATCATGCAAAATAATAATAATAATAATAATAATAATAATAATGGCATTTTCTGTGCCCTATGGCTTCATCCACACTGCAGAAATAATCAGTTTGACACCACTTTTACTGACATGGCTCAATGCTATGGGATTCAGAGAATTTTAGTTTTGTGAGTCAACTTTCTCTGTCAGAGCACTTGCTCAACAAACTACAATTCCCAGAATTCTGTATCATTGAGCCATGATTGTTAAAGTGGTATGGACCTGGATTATTTCTGCAATGCAGATGCAGCCATGAGTGGTTTTTTCTCACAGAAAAAAAGGAAGATTTTGGAAAATACAGTTCCTTCTCAAGAACTGCACCAAATCTTTGCTTTCTCCTTATTAAGGAATTCTATGGAAGTTATTTACTCTTGTGTGTGAGGATGAAGAATGAAAAAAAAAATTACATTCCCACTGAATATGCATTCCAAATCACACTGGGATTTTCTGGGATTGCTAGGAATGCAAATATGATGAATGAAGACAGAGGTAAACCATGTTCCCTGTTACTTCTCCACTCTGACCTACTTTTTCCCAGAGTGGCTTTTTCTCCCTCACTCCTTCCCTTAAAAAAAAAAAATGTTCATCATTTTTTCAGGTGATGTTTAATAATAACATTGGGCAGTAGTCACCTGCCAGTTTCTGTTCAAGTTGAAATCCCCACTCTTCAAATACATATCATGCAGAGCACATTGGATCAAGCATAATAGTACAGTGCAATACTGACTGGATTCTTCGATAAGAACTAGAAATATGAGCTGGATGCAGACTTATTCCTGTTTAGAGTAGATTGCTGAAATGAATTGGATGTACTTTAGAATGACTTTAGGGGGGTTGCAGACTGTCAGAAATAGTGTGAATTCAGTCCACTTTTAGGGTTAGGGTTAAGGTTAGGGAATCATGGGGACTGTATTTTATTGTGGCACTAGAGTTCTCTGACAAAGAAGGTTCAATGTCTCAGAAAAATAACAATTCCCATGATTCCCTAGCACTAACCCTAACCCTAAAAGTGGACTGAATTCACACTATTTTTGACAGTCTGCAACCCCTATTTAGTCATTTATTTCAGTGGGTCTACTCTATACACAACTAAGTCTGAATCCAATGCAGTATATTTAGAATGAACTGTGATTCTCAGAGATGTGAATTCAAGCCCAAATACCAGATATGTCAATTACAACAAATTGTATAAAATGAATAGCAGATGCCAAACAAACAAAAAATAACCCTATAGTCCTAGTTGTTCTAATACAAATGAAATATCTCTGCAATTAGAGGGATCTGCCACAAAGCAACACATAAATGGAATAACTCATTTTTAAAACAATCTGATCAAAAATATAATACAAAACAGGATGAAACAGGAAGTCCAGAAACAGAGTTGTCCAGATAAGAAAGCTTTTGAATAAATTATTCAGCAGCAAGCAGTTGCTGAATAGTTTCAGGCCAAAGTATTTATGCCAGTTTCTGGAAAAGATACACATTCATGCCCCTTACATATTTTATACAAATTGGCAGTCTAAACATGGACCTGCAGAGAACTAGAAACTTTAATTAATTAAATTAAAATTTTATTTATAACCCGCCCCTCTGCGCAGCAATCGGGGCGGGGTACAGCAATTTTAAAATAGAACAGAGTTAAAAACATTCCATTATCCCATAGTACCACCCTCCCATCCCCTTAAAACAGAATTAAACAAATAGCTAGTTAAAATACAATATTAAAAACAATAGCAGCGAATGATATAAAGAGTCAGGTTTGCAGGTCAGAGACCCATCCCTTGGCTGACAATTATTCCGGGAAGGCCTGCCGGAAGAGATCCGTCTTTACTGCTTTCTTGAAAGCAGCAAGAGTGGTAATCAGACCGATCTCATCCGGCAGGCCATTCCAAAGTCTGGGAGCGGTTGCGGAGAAGGCCCTCTGGGAGGTCTGGGACAGCCTAGTTCTTATTGGCTGTAGCAGATTCCTCCCAGAGGACCGAAGGGCGCGGGGGGGGGTCGTATGGGGAAAGGCGGTCTTTAAGATAAGATGGACCCAAGCCATGTAGGGCTTTAAAGGTCAAAACCAACACCTTGTACTGTGCCCGGAAACTAATCGGCAGCCAGTGGAGGGATTTTAGCACAGGTGTTATGTGCTCCCTCCTTGATGTTCCTGTGATCAACCTGGCTGCCATGTTCTGTACCAGTTGAAGTTTCCGGGTTAGGCACAAGGGTAGCCCCATGTAGAGTGCATTGCAGTAATCCAGGCGTGAGGTTACCAGGGCATGTACCACAGTTTCCAGGTCCCTCATGTCCAGCAAAGGGCGCAGTTGGCGTATCAGCCGAAGCTGATAACAGGCACTCCTGACCACCGCATTCACCTGACTAGTCATGTGAAGTGACAAATCTAGGAGAACCCCTAGACTGCGAACACAGTCCTTCGAGGAGAGTGTGACTCCGTCCAGGACTGGAGACTGTATTCCCAGATCTGGTTTCAGGCCTGTAATTTTGGGTACCTCCGTTTTGTCGGGATTCAACTTCAATCTGTTTTTCCTCATCCAACCCATTACCGCTCTGAGACAGTCATTAAAAGGAGAGACGCCATCTGAGGTCTGAGACGATGATCTGGTCATGGAGAGATATATCTGGGTGTCATCAGCATACTGAAGACACCGAGCTCCATGCCTCTGAATGATCTCCCCCAGCAGCTTCATATAAATATTAAACAACATCGGGGACAGGATGGCGCCCTGAGGGACGCCACAATTAAGCTCGATTTTGGATGAGCAAATGTCCCCGAGCCTCACCCTCTGAGATCTGCCCGAGAGGAAGGAACGGAACCACTGCAAAGCAGTGCCTCCAATTCCTAACTCTCTCAGGTGGTCTAAGAGGATGGCATGATCTATAGTGTCAAAGGCCGCTGAGAGGTCCAGGAGCACCAACAAGGTCACACTACCCCTGTCAGTGCTCAAGCGGAGGTCATCGGTCAGAGCAACCATGGCAGTCTCCACTCCATATACTGTCCTGAAGCCAGTTTGAAATGGGTCGAGATAATCGGTTTCATCCAAGACTGCTTGGAGTTGGGAAGCAACTGCCCTCTCGTTCACCTTGCTCAAAAAAGGGAGCAAGGAGACTGGTCTATAGTTGTTCTATCCAGGGGATCCAGGGAGGGCTTTTTCAGGAGCGGCCTAACTGCCACCTCCTTTAAACAAGATAGTAAATTACCCTCCCTGAATGACGCGTTGATTGTGTCCCGGAAGAACACCTTCAACGCGTCCCCCCCAGACGACCAGCCAGGATGGACAAGGATCGAAGGGGCAAGTCGTCTTTCTCACACTTCCAAGCAGCTTGTCCACATCATCGGTACTCACAGATTGTAGTTGATCCAGTAAATTGCCATCAACTGAGTTCCTGGATGCCTCGTCTACGGATTCTGCCAAAGCAATGGCATCTAAGTCCGCTCTTATCCGAGAGATTTTATCTGCAAAGTGAATATTAAAGGCCTCACAGCAGGCTGTCATCGGGTTGAGTAGGGGGTTCAGCGCAGGGGGAACCTTCGTCAACTCCCCCACCACCCTAAACAGCTCTGCCCGGTGAGACTCTGCAGACGCAATGCGTGCAGAACAGAAAGATTTCCACGCTGCACGCAAAGCCTCCCTATAGGAATCAAGGTGCTTCCTAAGGCGAGTTCTGTCGGATGAGAGATGAGTCTTTCGCCATTCACACTCTAGTCGTTGTCCAGCTCGCTTCATCCTCCTAAGCTCCTTGGTGTACCAGGGCTTACGATTCGAAGCGGACTGGAAAGGACGCTTGGGAGTGATTGTGTCAATAGCCTTGGTGAGGTCGGTGTTCCAAGTGTCCACCAAGGCTTCGACAGAATCACCGGCATTACCAACCATTAAACCCTCTAATGCTTTCTGGAAACCAATTGGTTCCATTAGCCTTCGAGGGCGGACCGTTCTAATGGGTCCGCCACCCCCGGGAGGGTGGATAGTAGCATTTAGTTCTGCCCTGATCAGAAAATGATCCATCCATGACAGTGCGGAGGTATCTTTGACCTCCGCCCACGGATATTCCTGCTCCGTACTAAAGACCGCATCGAGGGTATGACCAGCACAATGTGTGGGCCCATTGACCAACTGGGATAGGCCCATGTTAGTCATGGTATCCATGAACTCCCGAGCTGCGCCAGTTAGGTCTTGTAAACTGGTTTCGAGTGAATGTTGAAATCGCCCAGAACCAAACGTCTGGGTGATTCCAACAGCAACTCAGAAACCAGGGCAGTCAGCTCGGTTAGGGAGTCTGTTAAGCAACGGGGTGACCGGTATATCAATAGAATCCCCAAACTATCCCTGGTCTTCAGGCTAAGGTACATGCACTCGATGTGCGTCGTTTTCTGGATAGGCTTTCTGATCACGGTTAAGGTGTTCTTATAAACCAAGGCTATACCACCCCCCCACCCACTTTCCCTCACCTGCTCACTGAGTACCCAGCTGGGAGAGCCTGCGTCCAGATCGCGGAGCTGGCATCCTCCAGCCAGGTCTTGGTGAAGCATGCCAGGTCGGCCGCCTCATCCACCAAGAGATCGTGGATGATGTGTGTTTTATTTTTGACCAACCTGGCATTGCAAAGGAGCAGGTTGAGGGTCAGTGGAATGGTTGGTACACTCTCCAAGTTATCATAAGAAACAGAGCCAACTGAAGGAGGGATAGATATCACACATCGATCCCTCCTTCTTTTGTAACATCTGTTGGCTCTGTTACCACTATACCTTCCCCTCCCCCACACCACCTGAATGCCCGCTCCCAGACTATGGTCAGCTCCAGCATATAAAGAGGGGGATGGGTACCCAGCTGACTCCAGTCTTTAGATTAAGCAGCCACTGCATACGTGGCAGAAGGGATGTGGGAGGGGGGAATAGTCCGTCAAGGCCATCCAGCCTGCCCTAGGAGGGGGGGGGAGACAAGGCTCAAGGCCTTGAAAGGCCAGGTGGTTCTGCCCTCCTCCTCCTCCACGCCGGCAGGGATGGCGTTGGGGCCGAGAACAGCCCTAATGGAGTCCCTCGCCCGCTGCCAATGCCGCCGAGAGGGAGACAGGGCTCTGAAGGGCCTTAAGAGACCAGATGGTTCCTCCCTCCTCCTCCTCCGTGCTGGCAAGAGTGGCGTTGGGGCCGAGAACGGCCCTGATGGAGTCCTGTGCCTGCTCCCGGTGCCGCCGAGAGGGAGACGGGGCTCTAAGGGGCCTTAAGAGGCCAGGTGGTTCCTCCCTCCTCCTCCTCCGCACTGGCAAGAGCAGCGTTGGGGCCAAGAACGGCCCTGATGGAGTCCTGCGCCTGCTGCCAATGCCGCCGAGAGGGAGACGGGGCTCTGAAGGGCCTTAAGAGGCCAGATGGTTCCTCCCTCCTCCTCCTCCGTGCTGGCAAGAGCGGCGTTGGGGCCGAGAACAGCCCTGATGGAGTCCTGCGCCTGCTGCCGGTGCCGCCGAGAGGGAGACGGGGCTCTAAGGGGCCTTAAGAGGCCAGGTGGTTCCTCCCTCCTCCTCCTCCGCGCTGGCAAGAGCGGCGTTGGGGCCAAGAACAGCCCTGATGGAGTCCTGTGCCTGCTGCCAATGCCGCCGAGAGGGAGACGGGGTTCTGAAGGGCCTTAAGAGGACAGATGGTTCCTCCCTCCTCCTCCTCCGTGCTGGCAAGAGCGGCGTTGGGGCTGAGAACGTCCCTGATGGAGTCCTGCGCCTGCTCCCGGTGCCGCCGAGAGGGAGACGAGGCTCTAAGGGGCCTTAAGAGGCCACATGGTTCCTCCCTCCTCCTCCTCCGCGCTAGCAAGAGCGGCGTTGGGGCTGAGAACGGCCCTGATGGAGTCCTGCGCCTGCTGCCACTGGTGACAGTGTTTTAAGAAACAATCTTAAAGGTGACATCTTAATTTGAAATTCATTGGGTTGCAGCCACTGTTTGAAACATTGTAATATTGTAGTCCTAACATAAATCCTGCCAGCCTCAGATATATTTGAGGATTGAGCAGTTGGTATGGTTGAAATACACCTGCACTTGTGTGAATGCTGCTTCACTCAACCAGATTCCTCTATCAAATGGCAAATGGTTGCTATCATTCAATATACATTGTAAACCTAAGGGGTGTTGTTGTTGTTGTTTAACCAGGTTAAGCTGGGAATGCAGGACAAATGCATTCCTCCATTTTACAGATGTCTATGTTGCTTATAGATGAGTATGCTGTCAGGCTGGTAAGTGCCTAGGACTGCCAGCTCTTCAAACAAAAAGGAAGTAAAAAAGAGGCTGGTTCCTGGCTGGGAGCTGCAGCTGTCTGGCTCAAAGGAGCACTACAGCTTAAGATTTCAGGTTCTATTCAGTTAACTAATAGGAAGTGATACAGAAACTCCCTTTATTCCAAGAGAACTGATTCTAGTCAGAATACATTCTGTTCATATAATTATGTTACTATTCCTGTAACAAAAGGGCATATCATGATCCTTAGGTTCATAAAAGCAAAGACCAGGGACAATGACAGCCCCACCATGTGGTAGAAGGAATCAGCCAAGTCAAACAGCAGATGCTTAGTGGTGCCATGAAGGCAAAAGTAGCAGCCACCTATCTCTCTTTATTGGAAGAGAGGACTATGTCCTGGGCAGTCTGTTTGGATTACTCAGAGATAGCCTAACAGACACAGTGGAAGGTAAGGACCCATCATCAGTGTTGTGGTGTGTTTCAACTGCCAGTCCAATTGGCCTCTAGATGGATCATGGTGGTATCTTGGTCTTTGCTTCAGATAACACCATAAGTGGGTCCAAGGATAGACAAAACAACAGAGACCTGTGTGCTTATGTGAAAGGAGAGGAGACATTAGCAGGATGAGGAATGGAACCTAACATTTTTGACAAGATGCAATGGCAAGGCCCCCTATTACTGGATATTCAAAATGTGCAAAATGTGCCTATTTGTTTAAAAAGCACCAATAAAATATACCTTGTTTCTCTCAAAACTCATTTGAGAGGCAGGGAGGGAAACAGCCAAAAAAAAAAAAGCCTAACTGGACCAGTCTTCCCACCTGTTTCCCCCACTTTTTTTTTCCTAATCAGTTGGCAGACCTTACTAGCAGCTTACAAACAGAAGCCTGTGCTCATACATCACTCTGCAGCCATCTTCAGCCTCTGACCTGCCATTGGGAAGCCAAGGGAATATTTTTACCTATTCATTCTCATGACCCACTTGAGTTGCACTAAATTCAGTGCAGCTTGGCTGGCTGGGTAACAAATGGGACAGGCTGTAAGCTGAGGCCACAGAGGTTTGCACTTGTCAGTGTGGTAATAAGCGAGTGCTTTATCATCAGAAACTAAAGAGTACTTAAATGACACTGGCTATAGTTGTGGTCATAATTTATCAGTCTCAAATGACCACTTGCAGCAAGATGCCCCTTCCTTCTCTTTCTTCCCTATTCCTGTTTTGTTGTAGTTGGCATTCTAAAGTTGCTGTGATTCTTTTGCGCAGTTTTTTTCTTTCTTTATGTGGCATAAAATAAGCAAAGAAAAGGAGGAAAATGTGATGCGGGTGAGGGGGGAGAATAAGAGACATGCAAAATATTGGAAGAAAATGTATTTAAATCTTTTCCCAAATAAACACTTTGATTCATGAAGATTCACTTTTCCCAGCCATCCCACACTCCACCCCACTAGCTATCAAACGAGCATTTGGTACAAACATGCAAGCCTCCTTTCCCATTAGTCCTTTCCCTGTTTTGACTGTCACTATTGAAGCTGTCCAAGAGCTTCTCATCACAAAGCCCTGAAACATTGATTCCCAATTCCTATTGCATCCATCTAGTAACTGCACATTTGATATCTGTGTGAACTAAACCTATCAGCTTCCATTTTGTGAGTGGAGAATGAGAAGCATTGATTGAATGTAGAACAGGAACTATGGCAAATTTCACTGGCAGCACGTGGTTTCCATGTTGGGGTGTAACGAATCCACTATAGATATTATTGCAGCCCTTAAGGGACTATCTGGAGTTCTGAACCTAGTTTGCAGATAGTGTTAAGCACATTGGACAGTTCAGGAGTAGTCTACATTAAAAATTTGGGTGAATGTATAGCCTTATTGCATGGGAATTTATAGCCTTATTGCTATGGAAGTTGCTGGCTGTGCCTTGCAAATCTCTCATCCATCAGGAGAGCAGGGCTTTTGTATAAACATTGCCTCCAAATAGCAAGTAACTGTGTTGCAATGAAAGAAAAGGATAATCTTCTAGAACTATGCACAAATGGCTGTCAAAGCTTTCCATTGTGGGTGAGTAAGAAAAAAGAAAAAGTCCCCTCAAAGAAATTTTGGCTCAGCTATAGTACTTTATATTTTCCTGCTGTCTGTACAGATTTCCTCTTCCTTTTTTGACCTCCATGCTATTCCACAAACAAGGGGCTATAAGACAGAGGAAGAACCACAAACACTACATGTGAAAGGGATCTAAGAGTCCTAGTAGACCACAAGTTGAATAATAGTGTGCTGTGGCAGCTAAAAAGGCCAATGCAATACTAGGCTGCATCAATAGAAGTATAGTGTTTAGATCAGGGGTAGGCAACCTTTCTCCTTTAAGGGCCGAGGGACTTCAACTCCCAGAATCCCGGGAGCTATTGGCCAACATGGGACTATTGGCCAACATGGCTGAGGCTTCTGGGAGCTGAAGTCCCTCGACCCTTAAAGGGGAAAGATTGCCTACCCCTGGTTTAGATCAAGGGAAGTAATGGTGTCACTCTATTCGGCTTTGGTCAGGCCTCACCTGGAATATTGCATCCAGTTCTGGGCACCACAATACAAAATGGATATCGACAAGCTGGAGTGTATCCAGAGGAGAGGGACCAAAATGGTGAAGGTTCTGGAAACTATGCCTTATAAGCAGAGACTTAGGGAGTTGGGTATATTTAGCCTTGTGTAGAGAAGTTTAAGAGGTGATATGATAGCCCTGTTTAAGAATTTGAAAGGGTGTCATATTGAGGATGGAGCAAGCTTATTCTTTACTGTACCAGAGAATAGGATCTGGAACAATGGATGCAAGCTGCAGAAAAAGAGATTCCACCTCAACATTAGGAAGAACTTCCTGACATGAAGCGTTGTTCAACAGTGGAACACGCTTTCTCAGAGCGCAATGGAGTCTCCTTCTTTGGAGGTCTCTAAACAGAGTCTGGATGGCCATTTGTCAGGGGTGCTTTGATTGTATATTCCTGCATGGCAGGGGGTTGGACTGGATAGCCCTTGTCGCCTCTTCCAACTCTATGATTCTATGATTTTATCAATCTCCCATTTTTAAAAAATGTCATCCAATGTAGATATCCATTAACTCTATTCATCCATGAATATATATTAAAAAAACAACAACAATGGAATTGGGACTACACTGAGAAAAGATCAATTTATTATTTTCAGTTTTAAAAAGGTAGTAGCCAGGGTCACTAAAGGTCCAATGCTAATGCAACTGCCCTGGATGTAGAATGAAAGTTCTGTATGAGGAAAGTAGTCATAGTGATGAAGACATCACCTAGCAACTGGGTAGACCTATCAATGTAGTTTCTTGCATACATATAGGGTATTTTAGGTGTTTTGATTACCGTATAGAGCAGGGGTAGGCAACCTTTCCCCTTTAAGGGCTGAGGGACTTCAGCTCCCAGAAGCCTCAGCCATGTTGGCCAATAGTCCCATGTTGGCCAGTAGCTCCTGGGATTCTGGGAGTTGAAGTCCCTCGGCCCTTAAAGGGGAAAGGTTGCCTACCCCTGGTATAGAGTTTTCTTTGCCACATTTTCAGTTGAAGAACTCAGTTATTCAGTGTCTCACACTAAAAGAAAGAAGAAATGTATGTCTATATACTTGCACGTAAGGCATGATAGTACAGCAGAGGTCTGTAAGTTGTTTGCCTTCAAGTCATTTCTGACTTATGGGATCCTAAGATAAATCTATCACAGGCTTTTCTTGGCAAGTTTCTTTAGAGGGGTTTGCAATTGCCATCCTCTAGGACTAAGAGTGTGACTTGTCCAAGGTCACCCAGTGTGTTATCATGGCCGAGCAGGGATTTGAACCCTGCTCTCCATGGTGAGGGATCATGGGAGTTGTACTCCTACAATATCTCCTGCTCTAGAACAAGGAGAACTTGGTTAAATATGACTCTAGATGCAACCACTGACAGTATTTTGATTTCCCATGAAACAGCAGACCTACAATGCCACTTTTCACCATTAACTATGGTGCAGTTTGTATGATACTGCTTCATTTTAAGCCACATTATCACTGATTGTCTCAACGATTCTTGTTTTGTTATGACTCTGGTTATGAACTGTATAGGTTTAGCCTATATGATTGTACATCATTGGTGTCAACTTCAATTTTAGAACAAGAACAAGGAAATATATTTGTGCTCAAATAAGATTTCCCCCTGCTGATGTTTGAACTATTGCACACATTGCAGACAGAGAGGGGGATTTTGGATCCAGGTCTGTATACAGACCTTTCTTCAAAGAGAGTTTTCCATCACTGAAGTTAACATAATCAAAGGCCAAGAGATAAAATAATGCAATTTTTCTTCCTTTGCCTAAACAATGTGACTGTTGCTGCAGCCACACATGCTTGCTCAAATTAAAAGAGTTCTGTAGATAAAGAACTCCTGGCTATTTCAGTGGAACATATTAGTTGTTGATATATTTCATTTCATTATTTCATTATTCAGCAATTCTCAAACAGCAGAGGAGCGTTCTTCCAACCCTGTCATTTCTTTCTATCAAATTTAGCATTCCTTCTTTGGTGCTTCTTCCTGAGCTATATTTAGTTGTTTTGCTATCATGAAAATATGAATAACCATGGAATGTGCACTGCTTAAAAAAAGAAAGAAAGAAAGAAGGTCTTCTGGTATGACGCCAAATTTTGTGTGTGTGTGTGTGTGTGTGTGTGTGTGTTTCATACACCATTGGTTCTCATGCAGCTTTGCCAAAGTCGCAATACTAAAAAGATTGTATACTCATTAATGTTTTTTTCTAGTTCAGTTGTTTTCCATTGACTACTTTAAGGACATTGAATTAAGCCAGTGGCAAAAAGAGTTTCATGGTACCTTAAAGACTAACTTATTCATTTTGGTATTAATTGTAATGGACTACAACCCATTTCATCCACAGGAATGGTTATACATACATTATACCTGTTTGTGAATGTTAATATATGTTAATAGAGCTGAAAGACAGCTGGATAGATTGGAGAAGGCCTCTGTGATGGAACCCTGATCTAGGCTGGCCTCACATTTCCAACTCTTGGGCTCCTCTCAATTACCTTGCCCTTATGCCCTTAGGATCCTTCTTGATTCTGGTGATTGAGCCTCAAGGTGGCTGTTATTCTGGACCTGTGCTGTGTTGATTCGTGGTGTCAGTACGGTAAAGTGTGACCAGATCTCCCTTTCACATCTTAAATAAAAACAGCCAGACACATTTGTAGAAAATTAAAATAGTAAAGATTATTATATAACAAATAAAATAAGCATATATCCTTATGCAGATTCCACACACAGTATACAGTAAATCTTCTGTTTCAAACCCTGTAACACTTCCCCACATTCTCAGCTCCCAAAACCCAATACAGATCACCTCCATTTCCCTCCTCCCAATTAGTCCTGATACTCTATTTTTCTGACTCCCTAATTCTATTTCATTCTGCTCCTATCTCTAATGGATAGTCTTCTTGGCTATATCCTATGTGCCCCCCCCCCCCCCCGCAATACATAGCATTTCAAAAGCTGTGATTGGACAGCTCCAACCAGGCTTGCCCAGCTTCTCACTCCACAGTATTTTCTCCCTAAACCATTCAGGCATCACACAATATCTTTCTTATTACCACCATGACCCATCAGTGGGCTCTTGTTTATTATCACCATCAATAGGACTCTCACAATAGCCCTCTATGGTCCAGGTCAGAGAGAGCATAGAGGTGATAATAGTGTGATTCACTACTGACTTGTTTTCCTTGTGTTTGAGGCTATATATGTCACTATGATTTTCTAGATGTATATTTCAAGAATGTATAAATGAAAATTTGTTGTTGTTTTGTGCCTTCAAGTTGTTTCTGACTTATGGAGGTCCTAAGGCAAATCTATCATGGGGTTTTATTGACAGATTTCCTCAGAAGAGTTTGCCATTCCCATCCTCTGAGTGAAATTCCCAAGTCACCCAGTGGTTTTCATGGTTCAGCAGGGATTTAAACTCTGGCCTCTAGAGTCATAGTCCAATACTCAAACCACTGCACCACAAAATGCTTGAGTCTTATAACCTTACTCAGCTGGGGATGTACTGAAATTGTTATGATGCTTCCCAGTGAAGGGGAACCTTGAAATCATAATTCAAGGCATGACAAATATGCTAGAAAAATACTTTTTTGTGATATTATATTCCACAGCTGAAGACTGTGAGGACCTTTCCTTTATTTATCTAGACTGACCCAAACAATTTCATTTGATGATACCAGCCAGTTCTAGTGTTATAAGGAAGGAAGACTAATACCTTTCTGTCAATACTATTTCATACACACCTATCATGACTTGACTTTTCCATACAGTTCTTCTCAGTGCAATATGAAGAAAACTAGTACAGATTTTGAGAGAGGTGTAAGTCATGCTCTATGAAAATTTCTGCAGTACAAACCAACTCAGAAGAAAGTATTCCTTTCAGCTTTTGAATGAAAGTATAAAATATTTCAAACATGGTCAAGGTGCTTGTCCTGCACTATTTTGGTGCTTTAAAAAAGTATGGGGGCTAAAGAGCTTCACAAGTATGATTCTGATATTTTGTTTTTGAGCTGTACCAACTGTTTCCCATTTACATATTTGAAGTGGATGAAGCACATCATTGAGAGACACACTTTCAAAAGAAATCATAGTTCAGAAAAGAGCTGGATTAACACTAATTATCAAAATGACAGTTGAAAATGAACATACCCAAATCAAGGAATTATGAGCAAAATGTAAAACTTTAAACAACAAAAGGGAAGCCAAGTCATCTAGATTGGATGCAAATCCCAACTGAAGCATCAGAAGTACTCGGGGCAAGAAGGGTCAACTATTTATTGACTCTGATGAGTAACATCATATGACAAGAGGGAAAATGCCAGATGTGTGCCTAAAAAGCACAATGGTTGCTATTAATGAAAATGAAAGAGGAATAGAAAAAAGTGGGAGTTGTCAAGAAATAAAACAGATGCAATATATGATGAAGTTTTAGGGGAAATAACTTCCCTAAGAATAAAGGACAAAGAAAAGATCCCCTATATATCTAACTGACTTCCGGCCTATAAGAAGCTCAGTTGAAGATCTTTTATTTCTGCACTTCAGCAGAGGAAATTCTGCCTCCTATTCACAAGTATGTTGTGGCCTGAGCTGTCTCCACAATTTTTCAAAGAATCAGTAGCACTAGTGAGGAGCCTTCACTGTGCACAATAACATTCATTTGTTTTTGTTTGTGCATGCACACACATAGTTGTAGCTGAAACTCTTTTCTGTTACTTCAACCTCTATCCTGCAAGAGTTAATATTAGACTTATGACACATAACTAGAACCGTTCATTCATATATGTGAGCTGCTCTTAGAACTTGTGACTAAAAGTTGGCAGAGGAAAAACAAGTAAATATATAAAATGAAGAATTGTGCATTATGAAGAATTATGAGTGGGTCTTGCAGTAATACCTGTAAGTGCCTCTTAAACAGAGTTCATATTAAAAAGGAAATTCCCAAATTCCCATCTGGGTGCATTATTCTGATGATTGCACCTTTCCAAGCGAAGAATGCATGTACTTTGTCTTGTCTGCACTCCAGTTTCTCCTACATATTCTAATTGTGCTCATGTTGAATTAGGGTTGACACTTTTTGTTTCCTGAGAGTTTCCTCATCTTTAATCCTGACACGGACAATAGGATAGAACATTTTGTGATACTAGTGTACCTACTGAAGTTGGCTGTTGTAAATGGGACAGAATTTCATATAATAAAAATTAAATTTGCAGTTTTCTGCATATTTGGAATAGAAAAAAATATTTTAAAAGTCAGCTTAGGAAAAAAGCAATGCTGCTAGGCTTTCCTATCCTTATCTCAAACATAATATAACTATCTCCTCTGTTTTTAGTCTGATGCAAAAGGAGGAGGAGGAGGAGGAAAAAGAGGAGTACGAGGAGCTTAGTCCCACTCAACTGTTTTGCTCCACTCCACATGAAACTGGAAGAGAGATTGGGACTAGCTATGTATGAGAGGAAGGATAATGGAGCATTGTGGCTGTTCGGGAGAGACTTTGGGGTGTTTTGAGGAGTTGTTGTTGTTGTTGTTGTGTGCCTTCAGGTTGTTTCAGACTTATGGTAACTCTAAAATGAACCTATCATAGAGTTTTCTGGAGATGAGAGGGTGTGACTTGTCCAAGGTCACCCAGTGGGTTTCCAAAGCCTAGCGAGGAATTGAACATGATCTCCAGAATCATTGTCTGGGTCACCATTGGGGATTAAAAGAAGGATTAAATACTATTGTATATTTGACCAGGAGAAAATCTGCTTGATCATCCAGAGATAATTTGGAGATCATTTCCAGATTCATCTGTGGTTAGAAAGAATAAGGAATGCTGCTAGTGCAGGTATCCAATGAAATTAACTAATATGTGCTTGTGTGCAGAGCTGTGGTGGGGGAGTGGACTTTCTCTTTATTGTGCATATGAAACAATCAAGAGCTACATTAATGCTACAGCACCAAAGACAAATACTGAGATAGTAAGATTGACAGCTCACATCTACCTTCTCTTCAAGACCCAACATTTTATTGGAAACTTGAGAATAATAGATTAGTACTACTTTTGGTGAAGTGAACAATAGTATTGAGTTAATGAACCCCTTTACTATACGGAGGTGGAAAAGCTATACAGAATATGGGACTTTTCAAGAATTAATCAGCCAAATAGATAATTTTATGAATAGATCATGGAAGTATTTTTTTAAAGTATGTGATTTTTACGGAAATAATATAATCTCAGCAGGGTTGTTTTTTCATATTTTTTCTCACATCTGTCACAACAGTAGCATTTGGATTAATTGATGTCTAGCTTTCTCCCAATATGCACCGTGTCAAAGTCATCACATTCAAATGCATATATAAGATGTGAAGTAATGCAGGCCATGATGTGTACATAAAAAATTATTATGGCCAGCAATGTGATACAGATCTTATTGTGGGTCATCTGTCAAGAAAGCAAATGACTCTTCTGGGTAACATAAGTATGACAACATTGAGATGGATGGAAAATATAAGAGGCTGTCATTGCCAATTTCTGGCCTCTTCTGCCTGGAATAGATATGAGCTATCCAGAAAGTGTATCATCTTTCCTCACAAGAATTCTCAGAATACTTGGGGTCAATTGTAGGTAGAAGTATTGACCCTTGTATATATAGGATTCTAGGTGGTCATTATGGGAATTAGGGATGAATGCCAAAGAAACTGGAAATACCTGATAAAATGTAATATAAAGGAAAAGCAGGATCTGTGATCAAAGGGAGAAATATTTGTATGGTCTTCTTCAGGGGAAAGCTATTTGAAAATCAACCCATAGATGTCTCCAAATCTTGTGAATGGTGGATGCCACTGTGGTATACAGGAATATGATCAAAACTGTCATCTACTATGTAATAAATAAAAGCAATAAAACAGCACCATCAATAATAATGCCACAAAAAGTCCAGTAAATATTATAAACAAACATTTTGTTTCTGCCAGTTAAAATTGCTTGCAAAAAGAACCATTCTGAGCTGGGACAGGAAACACCAGTTGCATCTGTGTGGAGACTATGGGCCTAAGCAGACTGCCAGAAATAGTGCACATTAAATTGAGGCACTGCCCTGGCTCAGTGCTAGGGAATCATGGGAACTGTAATTTATTGTGGCACCAGAGCTCTCTCACAGAGAAGGCTCAATGTCCCAGAAAAAAATACAGTTCCCATGATTCCCTAGCATTGAGCCAGGGCAGTGCCTCAATTTAATGTGCACTATTTCTGGCAGTCTGCTTAGGCCTTATATTCTACAGAGAAGGTTCTTTCCCTTTGGGCCACATAATGGCTGGCATCCTGTAAGTGACATACACTAAGTCCAAAATATGACTGCATGTGACTTGTTGTTGTTGAGATCTCTTTTTCCCTCTACAATGACCAAAGCTCAGCCCCTGGACTCACCATTTAGCCACTGCAGCACTCCCATGACCATTCAATGGCTTGTAAGGGGGGTATTGCAGTAGCACCTGGCTATGGAGATTATTGCATTAAAAATAATGCAACTTATCCCCAACAGGATATAGTCGCATTTCAGGTTATATACGGGTATTATTGCATGTAAAATTGCCACCACTATTGGGCAACTGGAACCCAGATGCATTCCGAGTCCTAGCCACGTTTAGCTGGCTGCTTTTCCAAAATGTGAGCTTGCAGTTTTGAAAAAGCAGACGGCTAAGAATGGCTGGGACCCAGGATGCAGCTGGGTTCCAGTTGCCCAGAGGTGGTGGTGATTATTTTACATGTGATAATACCTGTTTATAACCTGAAACGTAACTGTATCCCATCAGAGATAAATCACATTATTTCTAATTCGATAATCTCCTATGTCTCCATAACCTGATGCATAATGATTATATCATCTGCTGAGAAGTCTGGAGGATCAGAAGATTATGTCATCTGTCTGCAGCTGGCTACAGGAACATAGCCATATGTTCTACAATTCTCCCAACTCTCTACCAACCACTGAATGACCATGGGGTGCTGCAGAGATGAAACGGTGGGTTTGGGAGTTGAGAGGACAGACATATAGTTCTGTCTGTGATACTTTTATGCTACACTGTCTCATCCAATGTATTCAAAGTACTTTGAGAAGAATTAAAAAATAGTAACTGCTTGCTACATAATCTGCCCATTATGTCTCAATCTTCTACTACATTTCAAGGACTACAGAAGAGGAGATGTCAACATGACAGGCACCAGACTTCTCACATTTGGTTTGTAGGGCAGATAGTTGTACAGACCTTTGCTCAAAGGCATTTTGCTTCCTGAAACAGGATGAAAATTGCAACTCTCTTCTGGTAATAGCATCACTTTTTTAAAAAACTTGTTACATTATTCATACTCCAGTTGCTCCTTTTATTTACTGCCACCAACACACTTCATGGTATCACTGATTCAGGTTGCTTCACCCATTTGCATGGCAAAGTGAATCCTGGCAAACTGGTAGTTATTTGTCAATGCAGATTTGCTCTTGGACACCCAAGTAAACCAGGACAAATAGTGACTTTTCTAGTCATACCTACTAAACCCACTCTTGAGTTGTAGGATTAAATCCTCACCACTTAGCACCAGCTTCCAATTTGTGGTTTCCAGTTACTATCACTCATAGACTACACAGTCTGTTAAATCTAGTAATGTACATCTTTATTCTTGTACCCAATAATACTTTTTAAACTCAATGGTGAAATTTTGCATATATTTAGCTTTTTCTTTTCTTTTCTTTTTCCTTCTCAGGATGTGTTGCATAAAATACAGTGTGTGTGTGTGTGTGTGTTGGGGGGGGGGGACAAAATAAAATTTCCTACAAACTATGTGTTTGTGCAATATTATTATTGTTATTGCTACTGTTGACAACAAAAGTGTTGGTCATTTTGCACTTGTCGAGGGGTGAAAATCTCATGAAGTTTAACAATGCTTTTGATGGAGTGCTGCTGTGCTGCCTGGGGGGATTATGGGAGTTGTAGTCTCCAAAGGACCATGCTCCAGTCATGCCTAGTTTAAGTATTATTGATTCCTTGGTATTGATTTAAGCATTACTATAAACCACTGACTGGTAATAGAATGGGACAAACACATGTACTGCTTGAAACACTTTCATTTATAGAGCTATAGAGCAGGGGCCGGCAACCTATGGCCTGTGGGCCGGTTCCGGCCCAGGTCCCAGCACTTACTGGCCCAGGCAGACCCCGTCACCGCCGCCACCGCCACGCAGCCGGCAGCCACAACGCATTTGCGCATGCGCAGGAGTATTGCGCATGCGCAAATGAGTCACGGCCACCATTTTGGAAAACAAAATGGTGGCCGCGAGTGGCGCCCACCATTTTGTTCTCCAAAATGGTGGCCGCGACATGCGCGGAGGTGGCTACAGCAGTTCGCGCAGTGGCGGTGGCAGTGGTGGTGGTGGTAGCGCATGTAGGGGGGTCACACGTGGCGGAGGGGGTGCTCGCGTCTCCATTCCCCCCCCTCAGCCCAGCGGAAGGGATGACTTCAGGGGACCAGCCCCCGGCTCAAAAAGGTTGCCTACCCCTGCTATAGAACTTGCCTGGAAGGGGAAGGAAGCTCTCAATACTTTGTCTTATAAATTTTCAAAGCAAACATCCATATGATCCTGCAATGCCATTTCTTATCTTTAAGAAAACTTTCTTTTCATATAAAAGGGAGAGCAGGATGGGTTTTTATCTGATGATCTTTAATTTCACCCCCCTCAATTTACCTTCCAATCTGTATCTCTCCAATTATTGTTCTGTTCCAGCCTGAATCTCTGGTTATATTTTCTACCAGAGTCCATGATAAAATACTCTAATACACTCCTAGGTTCCTGCTTTCTTTCTTGGCTTCTTGAATTGTTTAGGCTGCAGAAAATAGTTTCTTGGCAACAGCATGTGACAGCAGTCAAAACTGTATAATCTTCCCTCATAATTACAAATTGTACTGTGAGGAGGAGAAGGGCTGAGGAAGAAAACTTTCCATTGCTTTATGTTATCATCAATCCTAGAGAGGCAGAAGAAATGGAAATCACCTTTGTGTATATGGAGCATTGTGTATAGGCAACCATGTGGGCAGATGTATCTGGGTGGCACAGTCCAGCGTCTTTATGTGCTGCAGGTACTTGTTGAATCATTTCAGTGGTGATCTTCAGTCCAGGGTGAGAGGTATTTTGGACATATTTCTGAAGATGTGGGTGATCTGGAAGATGTATGGCTAATATGACCAGAAACTTCACCTCCATCACCTTCCCAAAATGGAGAAACACAGACTGTTGGCATCTGAGAAAAGTGAGACACAAACACTTTATTTCATGCCAGAAGGAGGAAATCAGCCACATCTACAGTGCAAAATAGCCCCCTCATGTATTTTGTTAACATGCAGAAGTTTTCTCCCCTCTGTACAAGATGATGAGAGTTTTTCCATATTAATAATTTTCCATAGTTTGAAACTTTTGTCTAAAAAAATTGTGAAGGATTTTTAGATTAAACAATTATTCTACACAAAGTAACATTCTGACACAAAACTACAGTGTGCCCTTTTTATCCACTGGGACCTAGTTCCTGGACTCCCTGTGGATATCAAAAACCATTGATGCGTAAGTCCTATTATATACAGTAATACAGTATAATAGCATCACTTACATAAAACAGTAAAATCAAGGTTTGCTTTTTGAAATTTATGTATTTTTGGAATATTTTTAAGCCATGGATAGTTAAATCCATGGATAAAGAATCCCTTGAATATGGAGAGGTCAAGTGTAGTCTTTTTGCTGTCATACAGGGTGTTTTTATTTGTCAAGAAAAAAAAGTGAATATGCTTTACATTTCTAGTTAAAGCTCTATTGTCTAGATTAGGAGATTTTGCCACTGGACAGCAAAGTGAAACCCTTAAAATGTTGCTGGACTACATCTCCCAGAACTCCTCATGTCTTGCTAGGTCTTCTGCAAGTGGCAAGCTGAAAACATTTGGAAAGCCACAAATTTTCAATACCTAGCCTAGATACTTTTGGGTGGCCAAAAAGAAAGGTAGACAGGACTCCTGTGCCTTCAGTAGTTGTATAGATGAGAAAATGGCATCAGGTAAGCTTCTCATGCAGACTCTATTTTGCTACCTTAGTATGAACTAGGCCTGTGTGTTGCTCATTTATCTTTGGTAACTGCATGTTGCACTTCTGATAAAAGGAACTTTCTCATGTTGGAGGAAGATTCTGACCTATGAACAATCATAAAGAGAGAGAGAGAGAGTCAGTCAGTCAGTCTATGTGACTACATGCTCAGTTCCTGCCTGTACAACATAAACATTTGAACTGGGAGAAACCAAAACTAACAGATTGATCTATCAAGGCTTTGAATGCTTAGCACTGAAATACCCAGAACTGCATTTTTATTGTCCTGCCGCTGGATGCAGTGCAGCATAAAGGGGAAGATGTGTTTCACTGGCCTCCAATGAAGAGAGGCCATGATAAAATTATGTCATGATGCTTAGTTCCATGACAAGGCTAGAAGGGGCAAAGTCATGGGCAATAAAAGCCTCTGAGATCCCTCTTCTCCCCTTCTTTGGCCTTTTCTCAGCCCACCTTCCCTCCTTGGTCACAGTGTAAGCTTGCTGGTCACTTTTGGGGCCAGGTAGGAAATTCCTCCCCCCTTTCACATGAGCAAAGAAGAATGGGTATTTTGGTTTTTACAAATAGGAAGCCACTTTGTAGGTAGAAGGGAAAGAACATAAGACTCTGATCAACACCTACGGCACCCATTTGGAAAAGGATAGGTTGCTGAAGTTGCTGCTATATGTCATGTGGCCCAGGGGTGGGGAAGGTGGCTGTCCTTGGGGTTGGCCTGATGATTTAGCCCTCACTAGAGGTCATGTTACTTGGGGGTCGGATGCTCAGGTTGCCCTTCCAGCGAATGGACAGCCAGGGAGCAACCAAGTTTTGGGGTTCTCCCAGGGCTCAGGTGATTTGTCTGGAAAGCTGGGGAGGAGGTCTAAGACAGACCAACTGCCAACTGGGGAGGTGGTCTAGGACAGCCCAATAAAGTACAACACACTTCAAGCCAAGCTTACTTCATGGGTTGCATATGCATATTCATCGATGTTAGGTTGCACTAGGGATGCCACCTCTGCTGGATTTTTCAGGGGCGGGGTGGGGCAGTGATCTCATCATTTATCAACATTATGTCAGAAAAATAGTACATCACTCTGTCCATAGTGTGCATGCATGCATACACACACACACATACATATATATTGAATTTGAGCTGTGCAAATTTCTTTTGGTCTAGTATTATGAATAACTTAGCAAATTTTGAAATTTCCTTCCTATTCAGGATAGCATGAACTTGAGGTTATAAAAATTAAAATGAAAGAGAAAGCAAACATCTCAGCTTTGTCCATACTTCCTCACTGTAAAACTAAATATGTCTCTCCTCTCTCCACTTGCAATTCTGCAACAGGACTGAATTAACCTGATAACAAGTAAGTGAGCCATGTAAATGAAACATAATTAAGTTGTCTACAGAATTTTATCAATAGTGGATTAGCTGACAAAGCAATTTTTAACTTAACCTGCTGTAAGCATGGTAATCTTATCAAACTGGCAAATACAAAACAGCTTATTAATGACATGTGGTACATTAATAGAATCCTTCAACCAGTTGTGATGAATGTATGATAAACACTTGTATATGCCCCAATCACCACTGGAAATTCCAAGGAGGAGTAAATGCATGCTTAGTCATCAGGGTTCAGTATTCAAGATTACTTTTCTAGAATACAAGTCAAAGGACGTTTTCACACAGGGATTTTTGTGGAGGCAATCCTACCTCCGTCTGGCGTCACTCCGGATCTTTTTTCCGTGTGTTCACACAACGTCGTCCCTAGCCACGCCCTATCCTGCGCCATCCCTGCCGCTCCCCGGCGTCCGCCCGGCTCTTTTAAATTCCGGAATTCCTGAGGAATTACACTCTTGCTGCCGGAGTCATGCCGTAATGGTGCCGTTTGCGCTGTGTATGTGAACACGACAGCCGTATCGTGGCGTATTTCCAGGTTATGGCCCATGGTTCCTCGCACCATTTCCCATGGAGGAAGCATCTTATGACGTGTATCTTACTTCCTGCTTGGATCAGGCAACAGTACGTGTATTAAGGCAATTTAAGGCAATTTATTTTTCTTTTGGTGGATATGTGGCGCCGCGCGATCAGAGGTTTGGGGGGGGGAGATCGGGGATGGTTTCGTTGACCAGAATTCGGGGGGGGGGGGGAACCTTTTTTCTTTTCTGATGTTTCTCTTTTCTCAGGTGTGGATACCTGGCTGCAAGCAACATGACGGCCGTGGAACCTGGTCGCCTATTCATCCTGCCGGCACTATGGAGGTGTGTATTGCATGTATTCTTGGCTCATGGTACTATACTACTAGGGGCAGGACTATTTGAAGACGAGGAAAGGGACTAACCTCTTGTGGTATGCTTTTATTGAGAGCATGGTGTGGTGGTTGTTTGAACATTTTTGTACTACGACCCTGGCCTGGAGATCAATCTTGAGTTCCCCACTTGAGCATGAAATGGTGATCTTGGGCAGGTCACACTATCTCAGCCCCGGAGGCTGGCCACAGCGCACCATACCCCCCCTGTAGCTTGGCAGAGGCGTGGGGTTGAACTAATAATTATCGTTATTATTGTTATTGTTGTTATTATTATTGTTGTTGTTGTTGTTGTTGCTGTTGTTGTTTTCATCATGAGCCTGACATGAATCTCTCTGGCAATAACCACAACAACGACAACAAAAATGCCACTTCGGCTTCCAGAGCTGCACCCTCTGGGATCATGGGATTTGTAGTTTGCTGAGGCCCTCATGCTCTTTATCTGACAGTTCTGAATGGCCCTTCCTATACTGAAAATCCTAGGAATGTTAAGATGGTTACCAGTAAAAAAAGGTAGTGATTATAAAATGTACATGAGCTTGTGATGGCCCTAAAACCTGTGTCTTTTTGGTTTGCAATTTATTTCTGTAAAGTGATTGTACCTTGCCTTTTCTGTCTGGCTACCAAAGTGGCTTGTAAGTTGTGGTTTTTGGCAGTCTTCTGCCCCCAAGGTTGCATTTGCATATATTTACTAATATGGACAGGCAGGTAGATAGATATAGATAAATATATAGAGAGAGTATGTATGTATATATATATATATATATATATATATATATATATATATGTGTGTGTGTGTGTGTGTAAATAATTGTCTATCTATCTATATTGATCTACCTATATAAAAACAGAAAGAAAGGGAGGTCAAGAGAGAGGGAGAGAGGAATGGAGGGATAGACAAGTGTACGGAATACTGTGGTCAGTGTGTTATCTACAGAGATGGGGACACAGTACATCCCTACACATGCAATTTCGGTTTTTTCTGGATGTCTCCAACATATTTTGGTTCATCTATATTTAAAGTTTCATATATATATATATATATATATATACACACACACACACACCTTATCAACATTCCTGTTCTTTGGCAAGGTGGGGAAAATCCTTACTGACCTAACTCGAGCAACAGCCATGCAGGAATGTCCTTTCTATGCACCTCCAGGGAGGCCCTTCTTGTTGGTAAGGTGCGGGAGAACCTGTACTTTGATCTTACCTCTACCTCCTGCTATGCAGGAATGCCATTTCTATGCCCCCTCCCCACAGGTCATTCCTGGCTGTGCTTTGATTGATGTACAGTAAAATGAAATTGGCTCCACAAAAGTCCAAGCACATGTCTCCATGGTCGGGTGCCCTGTTCTGAGAGGGAGGAGTTTTTCTAGTCCATCATGGAAAAAGTCTATTTCCAAATGCTCAATTAGGTTTAAGTAGCTGCAATGTTAAATTCAGAGTTGGAAGAGACCGCAAGGGCCATCAAGTTCGGCCATGCAGGAACTCCCAATCAAAGCATCCCCGACAGATGGCCATCCAGCCTCTGGTTAATGTTTTTTGTGATGTTTCCCTCTTTGCTTGCGTTGCACTTCTCTAGGGCCAGAGCTAAGAAGCAAGCCATATCAAGACAGTTCCCATCCAGCACTGATTTGATAACTGCAACTCTTTTCACATTTTCACATTTGCTCTTGTCAAGAGAAACAAAACGAATCTCCCTTGCTTTTTGGCCCTCCATGGTATGCTGCTGCCTGCACTGCTCTGATTGTGATATGTATGCATAATACTGTAACAAGAGATGCTTTTGCTTTTAATCTGTTCCTGTGGTCCTTACAAATTAGGTTCTAGTGATCTTCTTCTTTCCTCTTTCAGATACACCTTCTGCCGTCCTACTTGTCTAAATACTGCTGGAAAGGACTGGAAAAGCTGCTTCTGGTGTGTCCATTTTTAACTTCCCCCCCCCCCCCCAGTAAATGCCATACAACCTTTTTTAACACAAAATAAAGTATTTATTTCAATAAAAATATTATTTGGCTCTTTTTTTAAACATTCATGTCTTTGATAACAAAAAAGGGG